>JALMGJ010000002.1:79063079-80503913 GCA_023362775.1 Charina bottae
AATAAAATAAAATATTACCTTCAATAATGGTAATATTTATTAAAGAGAACCTTGATATTGCACCTAAGAATAATTAGTGTTGCTAAAGCTCTTGTGTTGGAGAAGACTCCTGAGAATACCATGGACAGCCATGAAACAAATCAACCTGGAGTTCTCACTTGAGGCACAAATGACCAGGCTCAAATTATCCTATTTTGGGCACATTATGCAAAGACCCAGCTCCCTCAATAAATCCATAATGCTAGGAAAGGTGGAAAGAAAGAGGAGAAGAAGAAGACAACCAACAAGGCTGCAAGGTGGATGATCTCAATTGCAGCGGTGATGGTTACATCGTTGGAAGATCTGAAGAACCAGGCTGAGGGCAGATCCTCCTGGAAAAAAATCTATGTGTTTGCTAAGAGTCAACACTGACTTGATGGCACATAATCAATCAAAAGGACATAGGCCTCAATCCAAATGGTTGTGTATGCTCATGGTGGCTTTTAATCCTTCCTTCCTCTCAGGTGTACGATACCCTTTTTTGCACACTCTCTTTTCCCCTCCCTGTTGTAGAAGTCCTTCTCTTCTCTTCTCTTCTCTTCTCTTCTCTTCTCTTCTCTTCTCTTCTCTTCTCTTCTCTTCTCTTCTCTTCTCTTCTCTTCTCCCCTCCCCTCCCCTCCCCTCCCCTCCCCTCCCCTCCCCTCCCCTCCCCTCCCCTCCCCTCTTTTTTTTCCTTAAAATTAAAACAATCTCATTATCTCTAGAGGATCAATTGGTTTCCTAATTTGGACTTTCTTTTGTTTTTCTGCTCTATTTCTTTATGTACAATTACAGGAGTAATGTGACTATTACATTAGGGAAGATAAGAGAACAGGAGAGTCACTTGTTTAAACATTTAAAGTTAAGTAACAAGTTAATGTTTATTAAATAACTTAAAATAGATTGTAAACAGGTTCCCTGAATATTACGATGTATCCATAGGCTTCCAATTCTTGACATCTCTGGCACCAAATATATACTTATAAACTTGGCTCTCTGACAGAGGAGGTTTTGATTAACAGTTCTAACACCCATTCATCACAAACCTTCCAAAAGCTTGCCTAAAAAACAGGACACCTTCTAGTGAAGCAATCCTCAAGGTCTGGAGGGATGTTGTTAGGAGAGCATTCAGGGCATCTCTAAAGGCACCTGTAAACTTTGTGATGTTCTCCAGATGTTTTTAATTCATCTAATAATCCATTAGGAGAGAGAAGAGCAAACTTCAGCTGACCAGATAATGTTGGATTCCAGCAAAGCCAGTGTTCGAAATTATAAGACTTATAGCCCACCATCTGAAAATTCATGCTTCATAATCAACTCATGCATTATATGTACCAATTGTAATATTGGTTGGTTAAGGAATGTAGAGAATACCAATTATGCTAGTGAAACTTATATTTGATGAGGCTTACTATTAGATCTTGGCTATCCATTTTGTCTCTTTTTGCAACCAGGGAAGATTGAAGGGAAATGAGGAACGAGAAGCAATCAGTCGCTTTAACATCTGCAGAAGATTTTATTTTGCTTCCCAGACTAAAGGGGCAGTTACTGACCCTAACTTGTAGTGAAACCACCTGCTCTCCAAGAAGCACAACTGACTTAGCAAAGAACTTGATCAAGATGAAATGGCAGACTTCTGGTTGAGGAGTTTTATTTCATTTGGTGGGTCTTAAATTATGCAGTTCTAATTAAAAATTCCAGTTCCTCAGATTAGAACTACCTGCCAATAGGAAGTAATTCACATTACTGTTTATGATTCTGTCAACACAATATTCTAAATCAGAGCTTTCCAAACTGTGTGTCGGGACACGTTAGTGTGTCGGCTGCAGTGTCTGGGTGTGTCGCGGCTGCTGCTGCCTCCAAACCTGCCCTGCCAGGATTCCGTGCAGGTCCTAGTGCCTCCCTTGTGCCCTGCTGTAAGAGTGTGTCGCGAAATGATGCATGTCTAAAAAGTGTGTCACCAACATGAAAAGTTTGGAAAGCTCTGTTCTAAATCATTTGAAATTAATGATAGTGAAAAAAAGCTACTTGTCCAATATACTTATACCACAACAACTGGATGGCTAAGTGTACATTTTGACAGATGAGGAGCTCTCTATTGTTCCAATTTTAGAATATGAGTTGCCAATGAGGAATACACCTATCACCTTAAAACTCATTTGGAATTAAATTCCCCCCCCAATAACTTTATAAAACTATTTTTAATATGCCAGAAGACAGTAAAATGAACTGAGTTCCACTGAAATCAAGTACAAAATTAAGTGCTTCATGCATGCTGATTTCAACAGGACTTAAGTGAGCTTAACTTTGTCTGAACTGTGCCCAGAGATCGGAATTGTTTGTAAGACCTCACAACCAGTTAGCTGAACAGAACTCCTAATTCCAAATAATTAATGCTTGAGTCAGCTTCTGATTCTAGAGAATTTAGGCACTTCAGTGCTGTTCATTTAAGGATGAATTGTACAGCATCAAATGTATAAAAGATTCAATATATTATTTTATCAGTACATAAACCAAAGCATTTGATGGATTCCCAAACAAAAAAATATACATGCTCTGAAGTGTTCTCCAGGAACTTACAGTTTTCTTCTGTTCTCTAAGCTCTAACTCCAATAATTTCTTCCATAAGAGGTTGCCATGACAATGATAATTATTCTTGATCAGCAGCATACCATAATTACTGCAATCAAGTTATGTAAAGCTTGCCACAACATGTGTGAGCAAGACATCTTCATGTCAATTATGTGCTTTCGTTTTTTTCAAATGAACTCAGTGCCTTTAGTAATGAAATTGTAGCAAGCAAAGTGTGAAACTGAGTTTTATATTTTTGCTAAATTAATTTTAAAAGGAAAAAAGCTGGCAGTTGCTGACAGCTGTTTGGTTTATTTTGTTTGCTTTGTTGCTGTCATTTCTTTAAATATTTATCTCTCTCATATTTCGGAGCATATTTATCTTAAAGTTTTAATCTTGTTTTATTCTCATGTATTAATGCAGTGATCAATGTTCATAAATAATGCAACACAGTATTCAGGGATTCAATCTGCTCCTTACAAAGGGAGTTTATAATGGCATTTTGTGACATCATAGGCAACACATGAAAAAGAAAATCAAACTATATTGATATTTAAGAACAGTACGTTGCTAGCCTTGAATACTGTGGAGAATCCTCTAGTGATTCCAGTAACTCAGATCTGAATAGCTTTACAAATTAAGCCTGTGCAAAGCATCTTCCATTCAGTGGGTGAATTCATACTGGGGAACGTGATTCATACTGGGAAGTGAATGATTCTCTTTGTCCATAGAGGCAACATGTTTCACCTTGATAAAGCAATTTGTGTTGCCTTGAACTTTTTCAGGCCAGCAGGGTGGAACTAACTGCAGTATTCATCAAAAGTAGCCAGCTAAGGAGACCACTGATGTGCTCGTTCCAGGTTGGATGGCTTTGGCATGCATGGGCTGTGGCTTTGCCTGAAGGGTGCTGAAGCCCCCTACCCTGGAAGACCATCCATATGTGCCAAGTGGCCTTGAGGCTAGACAGATTCAGCCTCATAGCAGGTACTTGTAGCAGTTGCTGAAGCTGCCCAATTCACAGTCAACCTTCAGCCAGTGCTGCAGGAGAAGGCTTCTCTCAGCCTTCTTCCAAAGTGCGAGCTCTGCAGGAGAAGGCTGAGCGGGGCTTGAGCCAGAACATCACAAAACAACATGGTGGCCTTAGCTCTTACAAGTTACCGGGCCACGTGGCTTTAAAAAGCACTTTTAAGTGGGTGCTTTGCTTGAAACTTTGTAAAGAGAAAAAAAAAACTCTTCCAAGATCTGCAGAGAGACTCTTACAGATAATTTGGGGATAGGCTTCTGCTATCTGGAACCAAACATTTTCTTGTGTAGACTGCACCAGTTTTCATAACCCAAATATATAACAAAAGAGAGTAAGGATTTGATACATTTAATAAGTATCTGCAATTTAACAAATATGTAGAAGAAATTCCATGAATTCCATAGAAAAGAACATTTTAAAAACTATTAAAATACGTAATACAATCAGCTTGGCCCTCTTGCCTGGAAACATTTGTTCTAGGCACATTTTCCATTCACAAGGCTCATTTTCTTGCCACGAAGTGAGTGGCATCAGTGTTTCCTTGTATGTAAAACATGCTGATTTCTCTGTCCAAACAAGAGAGTGATTCGTTTGTTCATCTTTACTGAAGGAAATGTTGGAAGCTGCACAGATCTTCCAGAAGCAGATCAAAGAGCTGACAAGATGAGTTGGTCAAGTATTTCCCTTTCATCTGGATATATTGTTTGTGACATACCATTCCTCAAGGGGGAGGAAGGTTTCTAATCACTTTAAGAAGGAGATGACAGGGAAGAGGAAAACGAAAGATTAAGGATCATCTATAAACAAATTGCAGTGAATGGACAGGTAGAATGGCAGAGAGAGGTTTACCGTTTTGATACAATGGGAAAAAAGACAAAGCTGTGTCTAGTGGGTGTATTCAATGTATTATTTTGATCTATAGAAAGAATACATGCAGTTCCATTTGCAACTGATTAAATTATTGATACAATAAATGCTTTGATAACCTTATGAGACTAAAAAACAGAGATAAAAAAGAAATCATAAGTTAAATGCATTTTAATTTTTAATTATAAATTATACTGGTTAAATTTGGCCCAATCTTCCATGGCCCCAAATGAGTTCCCAATTGATCAATGTAGCAGAACATTCCAGTGTATTAGATCACATTTATAGCTTACCACGAAGCCAAAGAGAGTGATGGAATTCAGAAAATCAAAACTATTATGTGTGTGTTTTCTAGGGCTGTGCTGATCTTCAAAGGGACTCTTTACTCTGATGAAGTTTCAAGTGAAATGCTCCTCCCAAGGTTGGAGCGCTGTGGTGCCCCTGCTTCTCAGTAATGGAACAGCCACAGGCAAAACACTTGATGGAGGTAGATCAATCACACTCCACACACAGGTCTGGTATCTATCCAGCTTCTGAATGATATCAGAGGTGTACTGTACTCTGAAAATACAAGGACTCATTGGCTGCAATTCTGCATCACTGCTAGCTATCTTAAAACACAGTGCTTTCTTCATGATCAATCTCAGAACAGGACTGCACGCACTACAGTTTATTTCTCTTGGTTAAATGCAATGCATATTAAGGATATACAGTTGAGTATAATCCAGTGTACAGCTGAGTATAAATCCAGTCATATTATTTCACTGTTTCATCCCCGCTCCCCCAGAATCTGTTTTTTTTAAAACAAGACCAAAGAATTGATATTATGTGGACTTAGGCTTTTTTTTTTAAGCAAGCAATTTTTATTTTCAACCTATTAAATTAAGTATCTGATGAGCACCGGCCCCTAGAGTCGGACACAACTGTGCAGGGGAAACCTTTACCTTTACCTTTTACTCAAACTCCCCTGATAGGCCCTTATCTATTTCCTAGATTTAATTCTACCTTTTCTCTTGAGCACAAAGTGGCTTCCTCCCTTCATTTTATCCCATAATGAGGTAGATTGGTTTACAACAGGCCCCTAAGTTGCTCAGTGCGTTTCATGGGTGATGGTAGGTCTGAACCTGGAACTTCCTAGTTGTAGTTCAATGTACAGCCACTACACTAAACTAGCTTGCAGTTCCTATGCAATGCCTCCAAATACACTTAATTAAAACATTGTGATCCTAATGTAAGCTTTGTATGCACCTCTCCTCAAGAAACACTCTCAGTGAGGATCTATTTGGCAAAGGTAAGACAACCCTCCTATTTCAAAGGTACTACTCAGAGGGAGGAAAGCTTTGTCTTCATTTTCAATAAATACGGTATAATAGATTCCCATGATAATTAAATAAGATCAGCCCTGATTGTCCCACTACTCCATGGAAGGAAAAAGTAATTCAAACCATTCCCACCCATGGTTTCTACAGTGGCCGAGCTGCAAAGCAGAAAAGTTATTAGCCTAAAGCCAACTTCTGTAGTGGATAATGAAGAACATGTTGCTATTGAGAATTTGTGAGGCACCTGCTGCATGTATCTAAGTTCATTTTCATGTAAGCCAAATCACATCACACCAGTGTTATCATTTTTGCTCCAGTGGAAATAAAAAAAGATTGGGGGTAAGTACTTGCTATATAAATATTTATATAAAATCAGACTGCTCTCTGTGCGACTCACAGATGTACAGCCAAATTTCAATAATAAATGTAGCAAATAGTTAAATAGCCTTGAGTCAAAAAGCGGATGTGTTTAGACAGATGGCCGGTCTACTGAAATGCCTCGTTTTACTACTGATGCTTTCCCAGGGATGGACACAGCATGAGACAAAACTATATTTTATAGTTTCATACCAAAGTTATGGAAGTCACTGCAGTGATCAGTAAGAAGTGTGGCCTTTCACTGGATATCCAGGGGATGTTTGGCTTAAATAAGGGAAATGGTTTCATTATTGAGAATTAAATACAACCCAAACTTTTGATTAATTGCAACTCTGAAATAAAACTATTTTATCTGAGTCAGTTCTGAATTAACTGGGGGAAGTTTACCCTTAATACTTATGAGCCAAATCAGGAAGTCCTTCATGCTCCTGATATATAATTCAGAGTATGGACAGGTATGGACAGAATTTCAATCATGTGATAGGATTCTAAATATAGTTAGATAAAATAAGATTTCCTGATTTCAGCAGGGTTTTGTTTTTATTTTTTTTAAAAATGCACTCATATGGCAAAAGTGGACATTATGATAAATGTGAATTTTTATGTGCTTATTACATATTTTTTAATGCCAGTAGAAACTGTTGTGGGGGTGATCATGATTTGGATTGTATCAAGCATGAGAGGGTGAAGACAACGTAAATAACAGCTTCAAAAGATATTCCTCAGGACCACAGCATGGAAAGAAAGTATTACATTCCCCCACCAGGAATACCTAGGAGTTCACAACCACTTTCCAGTCAATATTACGTACAGTTTTATTATGTAACTGCAAGGAAACATTTGACATCTTGTCTAGTTTAATCCTAAATCCCTTTAGCTATGTCATTCACTGAGATGAATTCTTTATTTGGTGGAGTATTTGTTATCTTGTGCATATACTAAACAGCATACTCTCACCTAGAATTCTAGTTTTACTCAAACTTCATATAAAGGAAATTAATTTGAATTAGTAAAAAAGCACATTTAACATTTACTTCTAATAATCGTTAACAGCTCCAGAACATTGTGCTAATTGGTATTCCAATTAACAGTTGGACGTTCCATATTCATTGGCGATCACTCGTAGCCGAGTAAGATTGTCTTCCAAAGGTAAAATTTTAACGGTGGATCCGTAAGTGGCTATAAAGGCCAATTCTGGATCCGCACAACCTCCCACAATGAGGGCATAGGTTTCCGGGTGGGAGACGGTCATGATGAGGGTTTGCCTGACGTGCCTTCCTTTTAGCTCTTTTCTCCTTTTCGCCCTGTACTCGTGCTTCTTCAAAGTCCATAGCGCCATTAATAAAGGATGACCTCCAATTGAAACGCTCATGAGTTAGGGCTTCCCAGTTCACAATGCTGATATTACATTTTTAAAAATTAGCTTTGAGAGTATCTTTGAATCTCTTTTGGTGTCCACCAATATTCCGTTTTCCATTCTTAAGTTGGGAGTAAAGTAGCTGCTTTGGAAGACGATGGTCAGGCATTCGAACAACATGACCGGTCCAGCGAAGTTGATGTTGGATGATCATTGTTTCAATGCTGGTGGTTTTCGCTTCTTCTAATACGCTAACATTAGTCCGCCTATAAAAAAGGTAAAGGTACCCCCCACACATTTGTGCAGTCGTGTCCGACTCTAGGGGCCGGTGCTCATCTCCGTTTGTTAGCCAAAGAGCCAGCGTTGTCCGAAGACGCTTCCACGGTCATGTGGCCGCATGACACGCGTGGAACGCTGTTACCTACCCACCGAAGTGGTACCTATTAATCTACTTGCATTTGCATGCTTTCGAATTGCTAGGTTGGCAAGAGCTGGAGCTAGTGCGGGAGCTCACTCCGCACGCAGGGCTAGGGATTCGAACCTCCGAACTTGCAATCTTCCGATCAACAAGCCTGGCGTCTTACCCACTGAGCCACCACGCCAGTCCGCCTATCTTCCCAAGTAATTTGCAGAATTTTTCGGAGGCAGCGTTGATGGAATCTTTCAAGAAGTTGGAGGTGGCGTTTGTAGAGGGTCCATGTTTCACAGGCGTACAGAAGGGTTGGTAGTACAATGGCTTTGTAAACAAGCATTTTGGTCTCCCTGCGAATGTCCCGATCCTCAAACACTCTACGATTCATTCGGGAGAAAGCTACACTCGCAGAGCTCAGGCAATGCTGAATTTCAGCGTCGATGTCGGCTTTTGTAGATAGATGGCTGCCGAGATAAGAAAAGTGGTCAACATTTTCTAGTGACACACCTTTAAGCAGGATTGATGGCGCTGCAGAGGGATTGGTTCGAACTTGCTGGTAAAGCACTTTGGTTTTTTTAATGTTAATCGAGAGGCCGAGCTTTTCATATGCTTCTGCAAAGATGTTTAGGATAGTTTGAAGATCTTCCTCGGAGTGTGCACAGACTACGTTATCATCAGCATATTGAAGTTCTATAACAGAAGTTGCAATTACCTTATTATTTGCTTTCAGCCTACTAAGATTAAAAAGCTTTCCATCTGTTCGATATATAATTTCTACACCAGTAGGAAGTTTCTCTTCAACAAGGTGCATAATCATAGCGATGAAGATAGCGAATAAGGTTGGAGCAATAACACATCCCTGTTTAACGCAGGATTCCACTTTAAATGGATCGCTTTGAGAGCCATTGTTATTCAGGATTGTTGCCATCATGTCGTCATGGAGTAACCACAAGATGTTCACAAATTTATCAGGGCATCCGATTTTCAGAAGCATGGTCCAGAGAGCAGTACGATTTACAGTATCAAAAGCTTTAGTCAGATCAATAAACGCCATGTACAGAGGGCGGTTTTGCTCCTTGCATTTTTCTTGAAGCTGTCGTGCAGTGAAGATCATATCCACTGTTCCCCTGGAAGGGCGGAAGCCATTTTGCGTTTCAGGGAGGATGTCTTCTGATACAGATAGGAGATGGTTTGCGATGATCTTTGCCAGGATTTTGCCTGCTGTGGCTAGAAGGGAGATGCCTCGATAGTTTCCACAGTCTGTTCTATCACCCTTTTTAAAGAGAGTGATAATTATGGCATCCCTAAAGTCTGCTGGAATCTCCTCCCTCATCCAGATTTTTTCGATGAGCTTATGAAGTTGTTGTGTAAGTTCAGGCCCGCCTTCTTTAAAGACTTCAGCAGGAATCCCATCGGGTCCACTAGCTTTGTTATTTTTCATTTGTTTAGTGGCTTTGCTGACTTCCTCCAAACTAGGGGGTACTGCAAGCTCATCTCTTATTTGTTTTTGCGGGATTTGCAAGAAGACTTCATCAGCCACAGTAGAGTTATGATTAAGGAGATTGTAGTAATGCTCTTTCCAGCGCAGTGCAATAGACTCTTTGTCCTTTAGAAGTTTAGCACCATCTACTGAGCGTAAGGGATTTGTACCATGGTTTGTTGGTCCATAGATGGCCTTTATGGCATTAAAAAAGCCCCGTGCATCATGAGCATCTGCAAAATGTTGGGTTTCTTGGGCTTTTTTTATCCACCATATGTTCTTAAGTTCTCTAGTTCTTCTTTGGACTTCTGCCTTTGCACTGGCGTAGATTTTTTTCTTAACGGCACAGTTAATATCTTTTTGCCATATCCGGAAGGCTTTCCTTTTCTTGTCAATAATATGTTCAATCTCACTATCGTTCTCATCAAACCAGTCCTGATGTCTCTTAGTCTGGTATCCGATAGTTTGTTCACAGGCTGAAATAATAGAAGTCTTCAATTTAGTCCAGTGTTCCTCAACATTTTCAGGAAGTTCCATAGGCAGATGTTCCTTGAGAGTTGATTGAAAGCAAGCTCATTTAATAGGATCTTGAAGGGCCAGTGTATTCATTTTATGCCTTGGTTTTCTTCCTTGGAGCCTACGATGAGGGACAATCTTTATGGCCATCGTGGATCGAATTAATCGATGGTCTGTCCAGCAGTCATCGGCGCTCGTCATGGCTCTGGTGAGAAGTACATCACGGCGATCTCTAGCACGGACAATTACATAATCTAAAAGATGCCAGTGCTTTGACCGTGGGTGCTTCCATGATGTTTTAAATTTATTTTTCTGGCGAAAGAGTGTGTTAGTAATGACAAGGCTATGCTCTGCACATTTAGTCAGAAGTAAGATTCCATTTGTGTTGCTGTTGTCAACTCCTTCTTTCCCAATGATCCCTGGCCACAAATCAAAGTCACGCCCAACTCTTGCATTGAAATCGCCCAGGAGGATAATTTTATCCTCCTTTGGTATCTCTGATAAGATGGTGTCCAGCTGGGTATCCTTGATATCCTCATCTGCATCTAGTGTTGGTGCGTAAGCACTTAGGATAGTTGCCTGTTGGTTTTTGGCGAGTTTTATTCGCAGAGTTCAGAGTCGTTCGTTAATCCCAGTGGGAACTTCTGACAAGAGCTTCACAAGGTCGTTTTTGATAGCAAAGCCTACCCGATGTATTCGTTGTTCTTGTTCAGGCAGTCCTTTCCAAAAGAAGGTATAACCTCCTTTTTCTTCCTTCAACTGTCCTTCTCCTGCTCTTCGAGTTTCTTGGAGTGCTGCTATATCAATATTAAAATGTCTCAGCTCCCTTGCGATAATGGCAGTCCTACGTTCAGGTCGTTCACTATCCATATTGTCTTGCAGTGTCCGTATATTCCATGTTCAAAAATTCATGTGTTTTTTACGACCGCTAGATGGTGACCCCACTGGTCGCGGTAATCCAGTCAGGGAGAAAATGAGGCAGACTATGTTTAGGGCACCTTTTCTAGCCCCCTCCCCATATGGGGTGAGCAGAGTGGATCCTAAATATGGCTGCTTAGTCATGGATACAGCTGCCGAACTACTCAACTGCCTCGATCCTTGACTCAGGGCGACTGAATCCGTATCCACCGCCCATGTGCTGGTCCATGACTAGGAGCTTCCGGATTTCACAGTCCTGCCCCCATTGCCATTCGTCAGTCGCCATGGGACTTTTGGTTGTTTTGGGTTTGGTGTGGTTGGAAGACGCCTGTGCGTGAATTTGTTTTATGTGTGGAGATCGGTGCACAACGATCAGCACACAACCTTCACAGAAAAAGGCTCTAATCCAATGGCATGGATACCATGACGATTGGTGACCTTTTGTCTGCTGCAGCCTTCATCCGCCTTCGCAGCTGTTGTAACAATACACCTTGTTATCTTCCGCCTGTTCTGCCGTTGAGGACTTTCTTGGATCGTTCTTTGTCTGGTTCCTCCCCCTGGACCTTACCGCCATGGGTGACCCTGCCAGGAGTAGATGACTCCCGATGGCTTCGCTCACAGGGTTCATTGGGAACACACAAGCCCACTCAC
Organism: Charina bottae; assembly: GCA_023362775.1. Lineage (NCBI taxonomy): Eukaryota > Metazoa > Chordata > Lepidosauria > Squamata > Charinaidae > Charina > Charina bottae. Next base: position 79,074,591 of record JALMGJ010000002.1, read on the forward strand.
CACAACAAGGTGACGATCCAGCGAGTGAGACGTTCCATATACTGTATCTTTGCATGTTTGCCTATGTGTTACATGGATCCTTCCAAACTAAGAAAGGTATTATGGAATCTTAAAGACAAATCTTACTATGTTAGATAATATTGTGGACTATAATCCACCTCACGGTGGATAGGGCTATCAGTAACTATTCACCCTGATGGTGATATATTACCACTGGAATCAAAGGCAATAACGGTGGAAGAGGGTTATCACGTGCATGCCTTCCTTTGGAGTTTATTTGGATGCATCTGGCTGATCACCATGCGATACATTATTTGGCCTGACCCATCAGGTCTCTTCTTGCATTCTTACTGGATACATGGAGTGTTATCATAAGATAGGATTATATATCTATCTCCATAATAAGGAAGGGATGGGCAATAGTAAAGTGTGTGTGTGTCTGTATTCTCTCTCAAAAAAGAATTATCATGGCTAAAACATTTTAAGGTACTTTGAATCAGATTGGGGAATTAAAAAACAAACAAACCCAAAACCACCAACCCGTAAGAAGCTACTTTGGTATTATTGCCTAAGGAAATCATATAGACCTGTCCATAAACTCAGCAGACATCAAGCTCAGTTTGAGAATTTTTGTATGGTATATCTATTTTGGAAAGTGGAAGGGAAAAGGAAGAGGGGCCGACCAAGGGCAAGATGGATGGATGATATTCTGGAGGTGACGGACTCGACCGTGGGGGAGCTGGGGGTGGCGACGGCCGACAGGAAGCTCTGGCGTGGGCTGGTCCATGAAGTCACGAAGAGTCGGCAGCGACTGAACGAATAAACAACAAAAAAAAAATTTATTTTTCCTCTCAACAACAATCCTGTAAGGGAAATTGGGCAGAGAGAGAGAGTGTCTGGCCCAAAGTCACCTAAGGAGCTTTGGTGGCTGAGGGTGAACCAAAACCTGGGTCTCCCTTAACCATTATATCACACTGGCTCTGACAGCAGAAGGTTGAGCCTCTCTATCTTTGCTTCCCTCTTCTTTCTGGTTTAGAAGCATCCATCCCTGTAGGAAAGGAAGACATGGCATACTGTTTTTTTCTTTTTCTTTTTCTTTTTCTTTATCCTTTTCTTTGTTTTTTGTTTTGTTTTGCCTTTTTTAAAAAAAATATTTTTATAACTATCATATTTTCATTTCAACCTTTGTTGTAGTATAAAGTTCACTTTATGTATGTAGATGCATTCTTTTCCTTTCTCTTTGTTTTTCCTTTTGTTGTGGTTGCTTGTTTAAGTAATAAAAATAAATTAAAAAAAAAAAGACTAGGCAGAAGAGGCTGCAACCGGATCAGCAGAAGCTTTCTGAACAGGTCACCATTTCGTTCCCTATGGAAGTTGTGGCTGCCTGTTTCCAGAATCATGTGGAAGTCTTCTGACAGATAAGTGTGCCTGAGATCTGGACATTTAAAAGAAAAATATCCTCCTGGTTACGAAAGCGTAAAACAACAATGCAAACACATAACACAATACGTTGGATCACTCATTGAACACTCAAAAACACGAATACTGCATTCTGTTGAGTTCTGCTAGAAAACAAGAAAGTAGGTAATCCTTTCCATTCTAGCAGAGTTTATTTTGGTTCAAATACTGTTTCTTGCTGATTTTTCAATAGAAGTTTGGTAAAGAAAATAATGTATGATACACAATACAGGTTACTGCAGCACTGAAGTATACTTGATGAATCTTTCATCGGTTCTTTTCACCTGATCAAATAAACTCTCGTGACCACTGAACCCTCACTTCAGTGGAAATTAGCAATAATGTGTCTTTTTAAAGCTTTGGTGCCCTATTTTGACAACACAAAAATGACTACCATACAGTGCTCTCTATCCATGCATATTAGAAATGTCACTCAAGTATCCAGTTGCCGATTTGCAGATAGTTTACTTTTAAAAGCTTCTGTGAAGGAGCTATATTTAGGAAGTAATAAAAGGGCCTTAATGAAAAAACAAGTTCATCTGGTCTTTACCTTAAACTTTTAATTCACTTTCAGGAAAGGTGAGATGAAAGTGTAGGACAACCATGGCTCATTTATTAGTTTACCTACTTTCTTCTTTTCTGTTCCTTGAATCACAGAATGAAGAAACATGATTCTTCAAAATGCCACATCTTCATGGCCTACAGTAGTTTTACAAAGGGATAGAGAAATTAAGACAGAGAGAGCAGTCAACCATTTCTGCTTCCCCACCCCCATGTCTGAGATCACATCTGACTATATCTGAATATTTCTGGTTATTATTGTAAAACAGGTTTTCATAATACACACACACACACACACACACACACTCCACAAATTTATTTATCTAAGGGAAAACAATCCTGGATTCAAGCTGACTCTCTAAAGAGGACTAACCAGATATAAAATGATCTACATACACAAATACTTGCTACATACTGCTCAACTTCTGTACCTTTTTAGCTGTGTTTCTAATTTATTTTTTTATTTTTATTTTTCAAATTTATTCCCCGCCAATCTCCCATGCAAGGGACTCTGGGCGGGTTACAACAAATACAATTTAAAAACTATACAAAAATATCTAAAAACACAAGCAGAGAATAAATAAACTAAAATCCAAGATGGATTAAGACCCGCAGATAGATCATGGAGCTACGGGGCCAGCCAACCCCAGGAGGCACTACCACCTCTGTTGTCCCAGGCCAGGCGGCAGAGCCAGGTCTTAAGGGCCTTCCGAAAGGCCAGGAGGGAGGGGGCCAGTCTCACCTCCGGGGGCAAGGTATTCCATAAGGCGGGCGCTATCGCAGAGAAGGCACGCCTCCTGGACCCCGCTAGATGGAATTCTCTTGTTGAGGGGGTCTGAAGCATGCCCTCTCTGCATGCACGGGTGGGGTGGGCCGACGTTATCGGGACGAGACGGTCCCTCAGGTAATTTCCACTGAAACCAATCCAACAAGTGATTGCATGTGATAGACAGACTTATTTCTATGTATGTGTGTATGGCCAGAGACCACAGTTCAAAAGCGGGCAGAGCTTGGACAAAAATGACTTGTGATTTTGGATTAAAATGAATTGCCTGTAAAATAAAGCAGTCTAGTTGTAAAATTAATGTATCTGTCATCTCCATGTAGACATATAAACCATTCTCTCTTACACAAAGTACTGTCTTGTACACATGTACACATATGCAGAGAAAAAGAAAGAAAGAGAGAGAGAGAGAGAGAGAGAGAGAGAGAGAGAGAGAGAGAGAGAGAGAGAGATCTATACACGCTTACTCTGTAATACATCTAACTGACCTAAGAAGCTCTTACTTCCAGATAAGAGTGTATAGACTCCTGTGATGTTGGGAATAGATCTGTTTAGCCCAACTTTCTTCATATAAGCTGGGAAGGAAGATCTTTGAGTTACTGAGCTGTCTTTCCCTTCTGTTTGTATAAGGGAATTGAGTCAATGGAACTTTCGTGCACAAGGAAACCTATTCATGCATGGAGATGAGTGGCCCTGGCTTTCAGATAAATATGCCTAGGACTTCTATTCAGCATTGTGTTACCCCCATGTTCTCTCATGGCCTTCTATGTGTTAGAAGGTGAATGTCTGCAGTGGAGAGCCTCTCTGTTCATGGGGAGAGATTCCATAGATAGAGAAGTCTCTCCACTTGAGATACTTGCCTCTACCTGTGGAAAATAACAAGAAGAAGGTAAGACTACCATGCTTAAAAAAAGGTAAGGTAAAGGTTTCCCCTGCAAAGTCGTGTCTGACTCTAGGGGCCGGTGCTCATCTCCGTTTGTTAGCCAAAGAGCCAGCGCTGTCCAAAGATGCTTCTGTGGTCATGTGGCCGGCATGACGCATGCGGAACGCTGTTACCATCCCATGGAAGTGGTACCTATTTATCTACTTGCATTTGCATGCTTTCGAATTGCTAGGTTGGCAAGAGCTGGGGCGAGTGCGGGAGCTCACTCCGTCACGCGGAACTAGGGATTCGAACCTCCGAACTTGCAATCTTCCAATCGACAAGCCTGGCGTCTTACCTGCTGAGCCACCACGCCCCCTACCATGCTTACTCCTGTCCTTCTTTAGAAAAACCTCCTCCTCTTGTTCAGTCTTGTGCTTTTATCATTTGTACCTCCTGCCCATTTGCTTGCTTTCCACATCTGACACACCCTGAAATTCAGAGGGATTGGGGAGGACTTTTGTTTTGGGCAGTGCAATATATATCAATACGTAATAGGAGCCTTTCAGCCTTATTCCTCTCCTTGTTGAAATCTAAAGCATTCTTTGGTTCTTGTGATGAAGAGGTGCAGCAACTCTCACCACAGCCTGTGATCTGACACCTTTGTTTTTTCTTAATAAACTGAGTTTAGTACAAGCATCTTAGGTGTCTAGACACGAGTTTCACACTGTTCCTTTCCTGGGCATTGTTCTTTATAGTTTGCTTGTTTTTCATTATTGGGACCTTTTAATGCAGAATGAAATGCAGAATTAATGTTGTGGTGCCCGCCCTTTGCCTTTGGAGCATCATTCTTCCTGAGATTAGATTGGCCCTGACCCTATTGGCTTTTCGCAAGGTTTTAAAGACTTGGTTCTGTCATTGGGCCTGGGGATCCAGGCGTGTGCCTGAGCCCATGCAATCGCTGTGCTGATCTGTGTTGTGGTTTTTTACTTGGCTGTGGATTATGTGTATGCTGATGTTTCATTACTTCTTTAGGTTTTTATGCTAATTTTGATTATTGTTAGCACCCAGAGTCATGAATTTGAGAAGGGTGGCCATGTAAATTGAAATAAATAAGTAGATATCATGCACTTATATACCTAGATGCTTCATTTCTTATGTCAGTTTATTTTCCAGAAAATAAATCCAACTCTGCCAGGATTCATTCTCCTTAGAGGTGTGCATCAAACACAGATTTGGCTCAGTACTAAATTTAGTGATTAGAAAAGCAATCAAGATTAACTGAAGCCATTTCCTTATAATTTATAGCATTTGATAGCATCATCCAACCACTGCTGTGCTGATACACAGTACTGTAATGAAGACAGGCTTTATATCACCACAATATAAGAACCTATAAATCATTAATGAGGAAATGACCACAAACCAAACCAAAGACTATCCAATTTGAGTGGAACTAAATTCAAAGCAAGATTTAGAAACTTGAACACAATTCCTCCTATTGGCTACCATGTGATATCCACACATGGATAATATTTTTATTTTTTAAACATAACTGGGTGAAATCTCCAGTCATAGCAGACCTTTTGAGGGGATGAAATTTGGCAAAGTTCAGAGAAATACGTGCAATACGGTGGCTTTGATGCTAGAATTCTTTACATTTTGATTGTATTAAAATGCTTGCTCTTGTCTTCCCAAGTTCAAGAGCAGACTTGTAGGAACATAGCACTCTCAATGCTTGTCTGTGCTAGGATGTTTTCAAAGTACAATCAACTAACATACCTGGGATCGGTTGTCCTCTTAAAGTGGTACTATGCTGTGTTCTGCCTCTTCTCTGTTGACTTGGATCCTGGGTCCTCTTCATAATCACTGATGTATAGATGAGCATCAGAGAACCATCTGTTGGTATAGATGCCTCTGCTTTGGCTTTTTCCCAGTCCTCACCAATACAGCCTTCTGCAGCAGAGCAAGCAGGCAGAAGAGATCCCTTCCCATTGCTAGTCAGCTTAGGATATCAGAGACTCCCTTAGGAACCTTGGTGTCTACTAGAAACCCTCCCCTACTTCTTCTGTCAATGGATCCACCACTGCCAGGGGCTCTGTTGCAGTTTCTCAGTTTGTCACCTCCTCCACAAAATAAGGTCCTCTTTCCTGGTAGTATCAGCTTCAGAAATGGGGTGACAATGGCTATCTTTTCCAAACAGCTCCTGTCTGCAAATAATAGATCTTAACATTTATTTATTACTTATTTTGAAAAGACAGCATCTCAGCTGAACAAGTACAGTGCCAACAACTTCTGCCTCTGCTTCCTCTATCTAGCAGTACTACACATGGTTTCCCATAATCTCAAATTCCTTTATATTGATTTTAAAAAATGTGGTTACTTAGAATACACTTCACTACATAAAAGTACTTTTGTATGGTCACTCAGCTCACACCAATTTTTACATGGAAAATAAATGTTTGCATAGGTAATACAATTTACAGAACAAACTAATGAATTCACTCACCATAAAACATTATGTGAATTATGTATAACTTTGCTGATATATGCTAGTCTAAGAACTAGATGAGATAACATAGAACATGATTTGACTGGGCCAAAAATGGAAGTGGGAGGAATGACACTGTTTTAAAGAAACATAAAAGCACACCAGTGACAACAACAATAAATAAAATTTAACTTCTAGAGGAAGAATCATAATAAATAATATTTATTATTTTGCTTTTGCTTTTTTGCAGCCTGCAGGAATAATAAATTGCTCATGATGCTTAGGAAAGCCTACATTGGTTCTGATACCTTGATGGGTACCTTGATGTGACTCATACAGTACAGCCACCAAACCTTTCTGAAACAGCCTGAATTTAGGATTAGACATTTTTTAGATGAATCCAGTGCATGTCTAGTGTAACCCATACCTTCTTAAGATACACTTTTCAGAATGTTGAAATAAACATTAGTTTGGGAAGGTATAGTGCATAAAATACATTTTCAGAAATCCTAATTCTTATACTGTAAGAAGTACACACGAGGTAAATGTCAAAATAAAGTATACATTATGCAAGTATGGACACTGAGTTAAATTCCCTTTGGTAGATGTTATTGTTTCATACTTGTAATTCTGCTTAAGATTGCTGCCTTGATCAACAACCAGCATAGCAGTAAGCAAGTAGAAACAATTACAGCTTTGCTTTGTTAAACATAATTTCTGTGACAAATATAGAAGCACTTTGCATCCCTTTGAATATGAAATGGTTCTGAAAAAAGAACAGAGCACACTTTTAAGACTTTCATGGAGGCAGCAATTTGTATTTAAAAAAGAATTGGAAAAAATATCTCTACTCAATCTTCAGGGGGAAAAAACCTCTCTTCCTCCTACACCATCCATTCACAGCACTTAACTTGCCTACATTTTAGCACAATAATGCAAGCCATGCCTTGGAAGATTATTTAAATTACTCTTCACATGGCAGCAGGCTAAGGGTGTGGGAAAAATAACGTATCATTACCAAGATACACCTTCATTTCTTTAAATGCACTGAAGTGTTTGTCAGCCCATGTAAAGTACCAGGTGGGTATAAATGAAAAACAGATTCTTCGGCTGCTGATAAAGAGGACCTGAAAGCAAAAATGCTAACATGACATCACAGCTTCTTCTCATTCAAAAAAGTCTCTATAATCAATTTAGAAATGAATGTTAGGTAGACATTTTAGAAGAAAAATGTTTTCTCTAAGACTTTACCAAAAGTCAAATGATAAAGAGAGGAATCCTGAACGTTTTCACCATAAGGTGTGATTTTAACAGTTTTGGGGACATTGCTACATAAAGAAACCCTTAAAAAGAAGTGTTTTTCTTTTCTTTGTTTTTTTAAAAAAACATTTCTGTCTATTATCAAAAGAGATAAGATGGAGGATACAAAGGTTGTACACAACCTTCAGGACAATTCATTACTCGTTAAGAGCAAGCATGCCTATGGTTAAAGATAGAGCACAATTTTATTTGGTCTTCATTTCTACCAGATCAAAGTTGATTCCTAAGACTAACTAGTACATTGGGACATAATTATCCTTTGGGTTCTATATTTATATGAATTTTGCCACGTAGTTCTAGGTTGACAAAAGCTTATAAATTCTTATATTAAAGTTGCATACCCATATATTAGAAAACCTGTATTCCATATATTAAAGAAGGTTGCATGTGAAGATAAATATTTAATATCATGGCTTTCTTTTGATGGAACATTGAAGCAGCTAATGGAGGCAACTAGAATGGAATGGAATGGAATGGAATGGAATGGAATGGAATGGAATAGAATAGAATAGAATAGAATAGAATAGAATAGAATAGAATAGAATAGAATAGAATAGAATAGAATACTTTATTGGCCAAGTATGACTAAACATACAAGGAATTTGTCTTCGGTGCAAGAACTCTCAATAATAAATTATACAATCAAGAAAAGAAAAATTAAGAAAAAATAATACTACAGCTATTTAACTAACACATACTCATATTTAAGGGAGAATTAAGGGACAATAATACTGCATCTAGCATATGTTCACATATAACAGAGCATTACTGGTCACATCTTAGCAGTCATGTGTTATCATACAGCATCAATCATTTCCTCATGCTACATTAAAAAAAAGTTCAACAGAGCAATGGCATACATTATCAATCATTATATCATGCTGCATTAATTAGGAGTTCAACAAATCAATAGCACAAGGGACTTTATGAATATGTATGAATTTAAACTATCCAGGAATTTATTTGCTCATACCTTCCCAAATGATTGTCTGTGTCAGCAATAGTGTCAGCAATATTGTTATTCTGTGAGCCGCCCAGAGTCCCTTATTGGGAGATAGGCGGGGATAAATTTGAAAAATAAATAAATAAATAAATAAATAAATAAATAAATAAATAAATAGGTAACAGTTTGAGAGCCAATTTGATCTGGTGGTTAAGGTGCTGGGCTAGAAACCAGGAGACTGTGAGTTCTAGTCCCACCTTAGGCATCAAAAGCGGCTGGGTGACCTTGGGCCAGTCACTCTCTCTCAGCCCAACTCACTGAGGTATGTTTGCAGCCTTGAGTTATTTATAAAAATAATAAAGGCGGGATAAAAATTAAATAAATAAATAAACAGTTAATCAGAGGAGGAATTGGAGATTCTATTTATGACTCTGTCATTATAAAACAGGGGTATAAAAAGTACAGCCTGCCAGAGTCCCTTTCGTGCTCCCCAGAGGAGGTGGAAACAAATCTTTTGACTTTTTTTTATTTTTGGGGAAAGGCATCTATTTCATCCCTTAAAGCTCCCAAGAACCTTCTCAAAAAAGTGGGGGGAAGGAATTGCATCCTTTTCTGTACTGCATAAAGTCTCATTATTGAGCTGATGAAAGTTACATATGCCTGAGGGTGAAAGAGGAGAGTGCAAAAGCTGGCTTGAAACTCAACATTAAAAAAACTCAGATCATGGCATCTGGTCCCATCACTTCCTGGCAAACAGAAGGGGAAGAAATGGAAGCAGTGACAGATTTTATTTTCTTGGGCTCCAAGATCACCGCAAACAGTGACTGCAGCCATGAAATTAAAAGACGCTTGCTCCTTGGGAGGAAAGCTATGGCAAACCTAGACAGCATATTAAAAAGCAGAGACATCACCTTGCCGACAAAGGTCCATATAATTAAAGCTATGGTTTTCCAAGTAGTAATGTATGGCTGTGAAAGTTGGACCATAAGGAAGGCTGAGCGCCGAAGAATTGATGCTTTCTAGCTGTGGTGCTGGAGAAGACTCTTAAGAGTCCCTTGGACTGCAAGGAGGTCAAATCAGTCAATCCTAAAGGAAATCAACCCTGACTGCTCATTGGAAGGACAGATACTGAAGCTGAAGCTCAAATACTTTGGCCACCTAATGCGAAGAGAGGACTCACTGGAAAAGACCCTGATGCTGGGAAAGAGTGAAGGCAAAAAGAGAAGGGGACGGCAGAGGATGAGATGGTTAGATACCATCACCGATGTAACGAACATGAATTTGAGTAAACTCCGGGAGACAGTGGAGGACAGGAAGGCCTGGCGTGCTATGGTCCATGAGGTCACGAAGAGTCGGACACGACTAAACGACTGAACAACAGCAACAAAAAGCCTGTAAATTAACTGGCTGCCTTAATTTAATGACAAGGAAGGTTGAACTGCTGAGACAGCGACACAAGGTGTAATCTAAGTTCAAAGAGGAAAGAGAAAGTTGTTGGATTAAGATTTTAGCTTCATGTAAGGACAACAGAAAGATATAAAAGAAGTCATAGGAAAAGAAAGGAAGGCTCATATATTACTGTTGAGATGATGGAGCAGAAGAACATTTGGCAGGCTGGAAACAATTGATGATGGAATCAAAAGGCATAAGGTTTAATATTCTTGTTAGGGATTGCCAGGAATAATACATTATTATAGAATAATTCTCCCAATCTAATAGAAATAACTTATATAATTTATTATAGGATAATTCTTCCTATGATAATGTTTTCAATTACTGCATCATTGTGATGTGTGATGATAAACACAACAAAAGGAAAAAAAAACAGGACGGGACTAGATATGACTTTGAACAATCCAGCCAGTTTTTTATTTGTGACTTTCAAGTGTGATTTGATTTGGCACTTAGTTACATGATCTAACACAACAATAGAGCATTTATTGCAAAATTGCAGGATAGATTTAGGAAATATAGTGTAAGTTCTATTCTATAATTTAGTCTTTCTCATATTTTGCTGGTTATGATTTTGCCGCTCAAGAAACACTGGATGTTACACTGAATTTAAGTTTTCAACTGTAAAAGAAAAACCTTCCTAGTTAGAAAGAATGGGATGTCAATATTACTGGCCAGAGGGGATGGGATGCGTATATTCCTTTTGTCTGCATATTAGTGATTTTCCGCTTTATGGTCTTTCCGGCAAATATCGGCAAGTTTCCTTCTTGAGGATTCTGCTGTACAGGGGATAAGTGGATGATAATTTAGATCCAGCTTGTGGACTCATTGAAACTATTGATCACTTGCTTTGGGACTGTGTTAGATTTCTTGCTGAATGAGAGTTTTTTTGTTCTGTTCATTTTGTGGGTTCCTCTATTTCATCACTGCTGGATTTGTTTGGGATCACTGCTATTGGTCATTAGCTAGGAATAGTTTATGGAAATTTCTTCAATTATCCCACCTCCATGAAACATTGTAAATTTGTCTGATGGTTTTCTAAGCAATGGTGTTTGTGGAAGAAAGGAGGAGAAGGAGAATGGGAGAAGGAGAAGGAGAATGGGAGAAGGAGAATGGGAGGAGGAGGAGGAGGAGGAGAAGGGGAGAAGGAGAAGGAGAAGGAGAAGGGGTGAAGGAGAAGGGGAGAGGGAGAAGGAGAATGGGAGGAGAAGGAGAAGGAGAATGGGAGAAGGAGAAGGAGAATGGTAGAAGGAGAAGAAGGAGAAGAAGGAGAAGGAGAATGGTAGAAGGAGAAGAAGGAGAAGGAGAATGGGAGAAGGAGAAGAAGGAGAAGGAGAAGGAGAAGGAGAAGGAGAATGGGAGAAGGAGAAGGAGAAGGAGAAGGAGAAGGAGAAGGAGAAGGAGAAGGAGAAGGAGAAGGAGAAGGAGAAGGAGAAGGAGAAGGAGAAGGAGAAGGAGAAGGAGGAGCCATGCAGTAAAAGTCAAGAAGCCTCAAATTGCAGGGGGGAGATGGCAGCAAATGTTCAAGACTGTCCTATTTTCTTTGATTTAGAGTGCTTAACAAGTTTTAATTCAAGTAATAAACCACTTTAGTGCCCTTTTGTTAATAGACCTATACTATTTTTAACTCTATGGCATTTAATTTTCATTTCATTTCATGTTTATCATTTGCTTTTTCTTCCAGAGGTTAGCCTAATTCCACTAACAAAATAGAAGGTAGGAATGCATACAACCCACCAATATAATTCAAATAACCTGTTTTTTCATCCACTATTTAAATTTAACTCTTCTTGAACTGTGAAATGTATTAGTTGTAGCGTTTTGCTCCTATGTGATGGACCACTAGCAGTCATGCAGCACAAATTGAACCATTATTACATCATAATGGATAAAGTGTGTACAGCAACTCACAAGTGGATCAGATACATAGCTTACTGTCCTAAGCACAGCCCAACAGTTGTGCTCCTTGGCCCTTCCATTGCTTAACTGACAAGATATGAAGACTCAATAACTGCTGAAGGTGAAATAAGAGATTAAAAAAATCAGTTTTCTTCCTGGCCAGACCCCAGACCAGACCCCACAATTATGATACATATAAACTTTTTTATTTTATTAATTTTTATTGAATTTTTTACAGAATAAAAACAGTACAAATTTAAAGATGAAAAAAAAAAAGGTAAAGGTTCCCCCGCACAGTCATGTCTGACTCTAGGGGCCGGTGCTCATCTCCGTTTGTTAGCTGAAGAGCCAGCATTGTCTGAAGACGCTTCCACGGTCATGTGGCTGGCATGACGCACATGGAACGCTGTTACCTTCCCACTGAAGTGGTACCTATTTATCTACTTGCATTTGCATGCTTAAAGATGAAAAAGGAAAGTTTAAAAAGTGATAAGTAAATAAGAAAGAAATAAAAGAGACAGAAAAGAAAGAAAAAGAAAAGAAAAAAAAGATATGAAATAGTGGCTTCTGATCTTCTTTACAGCAGTTGTATTTTATCCTCTCTCTCTAAGGTTATATTGTGGCTCCCTTTTCCGTATTCTACCCTTTCTAATCATCAAACCCATAAATCACAAGTTCATTTTTTTCCATTTTCAGCAAAAAGTCTCTAAAGGGTTTCCAGTTATTAACAAATGTAGATATTGTCTTTTCCATAATCAAACAAGTCAATTTTGTCATCTCTGCAAATTCTGTCATCTTCACCAACCATTCCTCCATTGTGGGTATTTCAGAGTCTTTCCATCTTAGTGCATATAATTGCAGTACAGTTACCATGTACAAAAATATTAAATATACACTTTAAAAAATATATATTTATTAACACTTAATACCAGGAAGCAGAATAAGCAAATTATATAGTTATAACTATGGCAACAGAAAAAAATGCAAATTTTCAACACTTTTTAATGCATTTTTAAATAAAAGCATAATAAAGGAAAAATGCAAATTCAAAAAATTAATGAAAACTATTTTAATCACCCTCCTAAAGATTATAAGGAAAAATAAGTTAAGGGCAGGATAGGTAGGGGAAAAAACACTGTAGTGCCCCCCTTCCCTTGGTGCCCTAACATGCTTATTTTACTTAATGGTTAATCCAGGGTTTCCTATATGGACTATGGAATACAACCATCTAGCAATAATTTCTCCTAGGCAGAGCATATGTAAATAAAAGGGAAGGAGTCTTTCATTCTCCTTTCATGTGACTTCCATAACAGATATACACGCCAAAATGTACTTCATTCTGGTTGTTCAGTGAAGCACAGACTGAAATCAATAATTAATACTACAGTTGTTAAAATTACATTACCAATCATCTGCATTTTTACAAATTTACTATCATTCTTGTATTTTAAAATGGAAGACTAGGCTGGAGAAGCTATACAAGAATCTCTATGTTGTTTTTAAAAATGTATACACCACCCTTTAAAAGCTAAAATCTATAACGTATCAGCTGTGACTATTTTTCTCCTTAAGTTTCATCCCTTTCTCCACATTTTCCCTTTGTTCAAAGTATTCCACAAGCCATCAGAAGATGAAGATTTTCATGTCTATGGGAAAGAAGTAATTGATGTAACATGTTCTCCCCATTTAGCTTTAGAGATCCAGATATGTATTAGCAACAGTTTGGGCCAAAGCCCATCTAAGGCCAAACACTGTTGCACACTCTGCTAACATTCATAAATAGGTACAACAATCCTATGTTTGTGAAAAGTCATGACAAATGGGCCGATGCCCACGATACCAATGACCGAGGGTCCCTTTCCCTACCCACATCTTAGGATGCATCTGTCCAGCAGCCTTAAGCTGAAGCTGGCTGGACTCTAAACCATTTAAAGAAAACTCTTGGTAGATTGGGGCACTTCAGCAGGTGTTGAGTCTAGAATATTTATTTATTTATTATTTGGATTTATCACCGCCCATCTCTACCATGGTAGACTCAATATAATATAATATAAGCAACTGCAGTCCCCCGCTCCCTGCCGCTCGGCCCTCCCAACTTTTTGTGCCAGGTAAGCAAGGGCCAATCATTTTCCTTTTCTGTATATGCATACAAAGTTAAATTAAATTTATATATACAAAGTTATAGTATTAAAATGGGCAGGTATGCAGATACAACAAACTGCTTTAAAATAATGATTCCTTTCTTGTGTATATTTCCGTTCAATCGTGCCCGATTCTCGGAGACTGCCTGGACAAGTCCCTGCAGTTTTCTTGGCAAGAGTTTCAGAAGTGGCTTGCCATTGCCTCCTTCCTAGGGCTGAGAGAGAGTGACTGGCCCAAGGTCACCCAGCTGGCTTCATGCCTAAGGTGGGACTAGAACTCACGGTCTCCCGGTTCCTAGCCCGGTGCCTTAACCACTACACCAAACTGGCTCTAAGGCTCTCCTTTCTTGCATGTACCCAAGTTTGGCTCAATAACATTTGCTGCACTTCTGTTACAAGAGTTAGACTCTCAATAGCATAGTGGGTTTGGCATGCAGAACATTGCCAGCTTGAAACCCAGGAGAAACTGTGCTGCCTTTCCCCCCCCCCCCCCCCATGAACTATCTACTTCACTGCTCTCTTTTTTTTTTTAACAAGTCCACTGGTGCATCTTTTCATTGCTTTTCCTAGCACTTGAGGTGGAATGATTTCACCCCAGCTTTCAAATATCCCAAATGAGTAAAGACTGCAAAAGACTTATTGATTTAGCTATATGGTACGGAGTAAAAAAAGAAAAGAAAGGAAGTTGCAGCATTTCAATAGTGCACCAATGGACTTTTTTTAAAAAGGTGCCCAGTGGAAAAGTGAGTAACTCAGGGGGAAAAAAAGAATAGTTTCTTTTTTTTTTTAGTTTCTCTTCTCTTTTTCAAACCAGTGACCCTTTCCACATCAGGCACATATTATAACCACAGCAGTACTGCAAGACCATTGGCAGCTGTAACTGCAATGGAGAGGTTGGAGAACTGCATGGAGTTGGAGAACTCCATTGACCCATGTGAGAGGGCTTTCTTCTACTGTGCACGTAGCCTGTCAAAGTGCAGGATTTTATCTAGGAGAAAGTAAAGTGCAACAGGCAAACTGGACAACAATGCTGAGCCAGCACAACACTGATTTCAATGCAGAGGAAGATGATATGAGTGGCGATCATATTTGTGGTGGGGCTGGGATGAGTAGAAGATGATGCCAACCATTTCTGCCCTCCCAAAATAGTTGGTGGCCCATACTTGCAAGGGCCTCCTAGAAGTGCAAATATGCCCTCAATGGCCAACCTGCCAGCTGCATCCTTTACTAGCTGACGGTTGTGAAAGTGCCTCTAACGGCAGTTCCAAATAGTTCCAAATGGAAAATGTTGCAGTAATCTAATTTGCTTAGATTTGCAGTTGGTGAACCAATGTAAGCTAATGAAAGTTCTCCTAGCCATTCCACTGGAATGACTAGGACAACCTTGAACTGTACTCCTGGCTTTTTAGATAGAGCATGGATGCTCTGTGCATGGATGACACTTCAACCCATACCTCTAGCTACCAACCCAAAATGTATGCTCATATTACTTTTGTATGACCTTATTACCCATATCCATGCAAATAGCCATATTGAATTACATTCACTTTAGTGGAATTGTATGAAAGAAGACTATGTAGGGCAGTGATTTTTCTTGGTAGTATCTGTGCCACAAGTGAAATTCAGAAGTCTAGGTAGGAAGCAGGGTAAGTCACTGAAGCTTTAATTAACCATTTAAAATGTATTGTAAAAGATTAATATATTGTATCAATGGAGTGATGATAAACTTAAGTACCCTTCTTGGGGAAAAAAGGCTTTTTTGTTTTGATCATGGTGGAGCCCAGTTTCTTTGATGAAGTGCCTGGTGGGACTTAAGATATGAACGGTTAAGAACCAACGGTGTAGTTTTGCCATTTGTGCCAAGTCCATTATTTTGATTATCCACTCTTCTATTGTTGGTATTTGTTCTTCCTTCCAACGTTGAGCATAAATTATTCTTGCTGCTGTAATCATATATAGTAATAACTTTCCATATCTTTTCTCTAATTCTTCTTCCATCAATCCCAATAAGAATAATTCTGGTTTTCAGCTTTTGAGGCATGAGCAATTCTTTGGGCATTGAAATATTTTATAAGGAAACTGGTGCTATATAGATATGTAGTGCCTTTGTAGTGGAAGTGTCTTTTCTTCCAAGTCCCCCCTACCCCAGTGAGAATGCCTTTCCTTTTTGCTTGGCATATTAGCTAATAAGGGTCATGCAGTGACTTTATAACCAATCAGAAGGGCTATGGTCTATAATCATTGAGGTCAAATAGAATTACTATAGAATGAAGGCACTCTTGGAGTGGTATAAAGCTACTGACCAATCAGCAGGAAGAACAAATGCTTATTGAATAGTTGGACACACTGCTTCCTGAAAGAAAGCCAAAAGGAAGGGGCGGCTTAGCCTAGAATTATTCTCTGACAGTATTAATCATCATGACTTTGTTACACAACAAATGGTTCAAATTATTATTTTAGTATATCTAGAACGTAACTAATCTAAGTGACCAATACTTCAACATGCCATAGGGTTATTATTTTCCAATATACCACAATGTACTTTCATTAGTGTGATAATCTTAATTTGCATTTATCATCTACTATTATAATTAGAGTAATATTTATGCTGTCAGGTGAGTATTAATGCATTTTATAATTAGTGTGGGTATGTATGTGCATGTGTGTATATCTATATATCTGTCTGTCTCACTCAATTGGCTTTGATGTGGGTTGATTAGGTAGATAAATGTAAAGCAATCACCTTAAGCAATTCCAAATGAGAACCATAAGAGTTGCCAATGAAATCTTGGACAAAAAGTCTACAGGGAAGATATCAGGGAATTCATCAGTGATACTTTAGTAACAAAACCAATGTACAAATAAGAAGTTTCTAGAGAAGATAAGTATTACCCAACAAATTAAGCTTCTACAGCGACAATTGTCTATGTTAACAGTAAGAGAAATGGAAATAAAAATGAATTAAACAAAACAAAAAAAATTGATTTTGCAAATAAACCAGGGAAATTGTTGGCATACAAATTACAAAAAGAAGAAGAAAGGAAATACTGTAATAACAGATAATGTGAACATGCAAAAAATATTTTATATATATTTTTTTATCCCATTCACCACTCTCAGGACTCATAGCAGAGATTGTAATGCAACGTTTAGAAAGGATAGCACTCCCACGCATACAATCCAAAGTATGGATCCAGTATATAGATGACACCTTCATCATAATAAAAAAGGAAAAACTGGAGGAAACACATGAAACCATCAACAACATCTTCAAAGGAATAAAATTCACAAGGGAAGAAGAAAACAACACACTACCCTTCTTGGACATCCTCATCAGTAGAGGAAATGATGGCAAACTAGAAACACAAGTCTACCGGAAATCAACCAACACTAACCAAGTGCTCCATTACCAAAGCAAAAACCCAACCTCCCACAAGAGGAGCTGTGTAAGAACATTATTCAGACAAGCACAAACGCACTGCAGCAACCCAAAACACCAGAAAAGGGAAACAGACCACCTATACAGCATCTTCCAGCAGAATGGATACCCATGCAACTTTATCAAAAAGTGCCTGACCATTCAACCACCACAGCAAAACCAACAGAAGCTATGAACAGGATTACACTGCCATATATCAGAAACATCTCAGAAACTACTAATAGACTGTTACAACCACACGGCATCACCATAGCACATAAACCAACCAAAACCCTTCAGAACATCTTAAGTGACCCAAAAGACCCAGTAGCCCAAGAAGAAAACACAGGAGTTATCTACAACATACAATGTAAGGACTGTAGCAGCCACTATGTAGGACAGACTGGCAGAAGACTAGCAGAACGCATCCACAAACACCAACTAGTAGTCAGAAGACACGATGAAAACTCCCTAATCTCACAACACATGGACAGACGCAACCATACTTTCAACTGGGAAACTGTGAGCATCTTAAACCAAGCCAAATCCAAAAATGCTAGAGAATTCCTGGAAGCTTGGCACTCAGACAAAGCAGCCATCAACAGACACATAGAGGTAAACAACATTTACATACCATTCATAAGAGACAATAGAAAAGCCAGAAGACCAGAACACCTCCTTGCCAGCAATCAACACCCAGATATGCAAAGATTAACACCAGGATTAGCACCAGAGGAACAATCAAACAGCACAATATACCCTAATCAAGGAACTATTAACTGTCAATCAACCAAGCAGCAAACAGCAGCCCAATCAAGGAACTCCTAAGGGGAGAACAACCCCCCCACCAACACAGGCAGGACAAGCCATGGTATATAAACAGAGAGCAAATCCCACTCCCTTTTTGCACTGAAGATGTTGCCTAGCCTGGCAATGAAATGTCTGCAAGAAAACAACAAGGCTCAGAGAGCACCAAGGACTCCACAGTTCAACCCTGAGCTACAAATATTCTCTTCAATTGATATACAGTACCATTTAAACAATGGCAAAAAGATATATCTAAGTTTGTATGGCAAGGGAAAAAGCCACAAGTTAAATATAAGGTGTTACAGGATGCAAAGGAAAGAGGAGGATTGGGTTTACCTGATTTGAAATTGTATTTTGAAGCTTACTGTTTGGTTTGGATGAAAGAGTGGGTGCTGCTGAGAAATAGAAGGCTTTTGGAGTTAGAAGGACAGGACCTGCGATTTGGGTGGCACGGATATTTGTGGTGCGATAAAGTCAAGGTTAATGTGGATTTTAAAAATCATTATGTTAGACGTGCCATATTGAGAATATAGTATAGATACAAACCCAGGCTGTGCCCTAAAACACCTTTGTGGCTGTCAGCATCAGAAGCATTTTATAGATGAGAAATAATAGGCAAAGATAAATGGTTAACATATCATGAGATACTAGAATCGTATCAAGGGGAATACAAATAAAATCAAGAGAACAATTGATGACAGAAGGAGATAGTTGTCAGTGGTTTTCTTATTTACAGTTACCAGAAAGATTTAAAGTAGATAAATTATTGTTGATGGTATTGAACAATGTAAGACAGAATTTGAAACAGAATTGCGTACAAATAATGAACATGTAATTGCTAAAATGTATAAACTTTTATTGAAATGTGAAATGGAAGAAGAACAGGTCAAAGAATATATGATAAAGTGGGCTAAAAACTTTAGTTATAATATACAAATGGAACAATGGGAAAATATGCGGTTGAAAGGATTGAAATTTACATCATGTTATAATCTTAAAGAGAATTTTTATAAAACAATATACCATTGGTATATGACACCAGAAAAATTATCCAGAATGTATAAAGTTACTTCAAATTTATGTTGGAAATACGAACAGCAAGAAGGGTCATTTTATCATGCTTGGTGGACATGTAAGAATGCTAGAAAATTTTGGGCTCACATATATACTGTACAGTGATTCAGAGGATTTTAAAGATTAATATTCAGTTGAAAACAGAACTTTTCCTCCTGGAACTGATGGGTGAACAGTTAGAAAAGAGCCATGGAACACTGTTTTTATATATGATAACTGCAGCAAGATTATTTTATGGACAAAGATGGAAAGATTTGACAATACCTATAATGGAAGAATGGTTGGTGAAGATGACAGAATTTGCTGAAATAGCTAAATTGACTTGTGTGATTGGAGAAAAGACAATATCTACATTTATTGCTACTGGAAACCCCTTATGGGCTTTTTGCATAAAAAATAAAAAAATGAACTTGTGATTTATGGTTTTGATGATTAGACAGGACAGATTATAGAAAGAAGAGAGTCATGATGTAACTTTAGAGAGAGAGGTTAAAATATAATTGTACTTATAACTGCTGTGAAGAAGATTGGAAGCCACTTATTTATATCTTTCTTTATAATTTATTTGTTTCTATTTTTTCTATTTTTTTCTTTTTGCACTTTTAGCTTTATCTTTTATTTCTCTTTTTCTCTTTCTTCTTTTTTGTTCCATTTTAGTTTGTATTAGTTCTTACTATTGTTGTTAAAACTTTCAATAAAAAAATCATATATATAAATAATAAAATTAAATTCCCTTCTCACCCCTATGGGTGGTATGTGTCTTCCTCAACCTCAGGTCCTCTACCAGAGGCCTGGGAGTTTGAGGGTTCTGCGCAGTATCACCGGAGTGTGCATGTATATGTATGTGTGTATGTGTATGTATATGTGTGTATGTGTATATATATATACACATACACACATATACACATTCATGTGCTTTGATATATATATATATATATATATATATATATATATATATATATATATATATATATCTCCAACCAACCAACCAACCAACCAACCAACCAACCAACCAGCAAACAACAACCCAATCAAGGAACTACCAAGGACAGTACAACACCCCCACCAACATAGGCAGGACAAGCCAGGGTATGTAAACAGAGAGCAAGTCCCACTCCCTTTTCGCACTGAAGATGTTGCCTAGCCTGGCAGTGAAACGTCTGCAAGAAAACAACAAGGCTCAGAGAGCACCAAGGACTACACACACACACACACACACACACACACACACACACACACACATCCTTCTCACCCATATGGGTGGCATGTGTCTTCTTCAACCTCGGATCCTCTACCAGAGGCCTGGGAGTTTGAGGGTTCTGCGCAGTATCTTAGCTCTTCCTAGCATTTCACTCTTCTGGACAGAGAGCTCTGATGTTGCTCCTGGGATCTGTTGGAGCCACTCTCCCAGCTTAGGAGTCACAGCCCCAAGTGCTCCTACCACCACTGGGACCACTTTGGCCTTCGCTTTCCACATCCTCTCTAGTTCCTCCTTCAGGCCCTGGTACTTCTCCAGCTTCTCATACTCCTTTTTCCTGATGTCGCTGTCATTTGGCACCACTACATCTGTCTGTCTGTCTGTCTGTCTGTCTGTCTGTCTGTCTGTCTGTCTGTCTGTCTATCTATCTATCTATCTATCTATCTATCTATCTATCTATCTATCATCTATTTATTATTTGGATTTATCCCCGCCCATCTCTACCGTGGCAGACTCTGGGCGGTTTACAACCAATCTATCACCACCGCTGTCTTCTGGTCCTTGTTTATTACCACAATGTCTGGTTAATTGGCCAGTACCTGCCTGTCTGTCTGGATCTGGAAGTCCCACAGGATCTTAGCCCTGTCATTCTCCACGACCTTCTGTGGAATCTCCCATCTGGACTTTGGAGGGTCTAGCCCATACGCCGTGCAGATGTTCCTGTACACAATGCCAGCTACTTGGTTGTGTCGTTCAATGTATGCTGCTCCTGCCTGCATCTTACACCCTGCCACTATGTGTTGGACTGTCTCTGAGGCCTCTTTGCACAGTCTGCACCTTGAGTCTTGTCTAGTGTGGTAGACCCCTGCTTCTATGGATCTGGTGCTTAGTGCCAGTTCTTGTGCTGCTATGATCAGTGCCTCAGTGCTGTCGTTTAGTCCAGCCCTTTCCAGCTACTGGTAGGATTTCCCAGTGTCAGCCACCTCAGCTATCTGTACATCCCATGCAGGGTCTTGTCTTGCCATGGCACTTCCTCTGCTTGATCTTTCTTCCATGTCTGCTGCTGCTTCAGATATTATCTCAGCAGCTCATCTTTAGATACCATCTTACTGATGTACTCCTGGACACTCTTGGTCTCATCCAGGACAGTGGCTTTGACACTCACCAGACCCCGCTTGCCCTCTTTCCGGCTGGTGTACAGTCTCTGGGTGTTGGACTTGGGGTGAAAGCCTCCGTACATTGTGAGGAGCTTCCAGGTCTTCACATCAGCAGCCTCCACGTCCTCCTTTGGCCAGCTCACTATACCGGCAGGGTATCTGATGACTGGTAGGGTATACATGTTAATGGCATGGATGTTGCTCTTCCCATTGAGCTGGCTCTTCAGGACCTGTCTTATCCTTTGGTGGTACTTGGATGTTGCTATCTTCCTTGCCTCCTCATCGTGGTTCCCATGTGACTGTGGGATACCAAGGTACTTGTAGCTGGTCTGTATGTCTGCTATGTAGCCTGCTGGTAGTTCCACCCCATCAGTCTTAACTACCTTCTCTCTCTTTTCTACCACCCGGCCACAGTTCTCTAGTCCAAATGACATCCCAATGTCCTCACTGTAGATCCGTGTCAGGTGGATCAGTGAGTCGATGTCTTGTTCACTCTTAGCATACAGCTTGATGTCATCCATGTAGAGGAGGTGGCTGATGGTAGTTCCACTCTTGAACTTGTGTCCATATCCAGTTCTTGTGATAATCTGGCTGAGGGGGTTCAAGCCCATGCAGAACAGCAGTGGGGACAGTGCATCACCTTCGTATATGTCACACTTGATGGCCACTTGTGCGAGCTGTCTTGAGTTGACTTCCAGTGTTGTCTTCCACAGTCCCATTGAGTTATTGAGGAAGGTCCTTAGTGTCCTGTTGACTTTGTATAGCGCCAGGCATTCACAGATCCATGCATGTAGCATTGAGTTGTAGGCTTTCCTGTAGTCAATCTAGGCTGTGCTCAGATTGGTCTGTCTAGACCTTAAGTCTCGGGTGGCTGCTCCATCTATAAGCAACTGGTGTTTGGAGCCTCTGGTGTTGTTCCCAATGCCCTTCTGAGATGTGCTCATGTACTGGCCCATATGGTCCTGCAGCTTGGTGGTTATGATGCCTGATAGGACTTTCCATGTTGTGGGGAGGCAGGTTATTGGCTGGTAGTTGGACGGTGTTGTTCCCTTGCTGGGGTCTTTCATGATCAGCACTGTCCTACCTTGTGTTAGCCAGTCTGGGTGGGAGCCTACTGCTAGCAGCTGGTTCATCTGTGCTGCAAGGCATTCATGCACTGCTGTTAGTTTCTTTAGCCAGTAGGTGTGGATGATGTCTGGGCCAGGTGCTGTCCAGCTCTTCATGTTCTTGACACACTGTTGGATATCTGCTACTGTGATGGTTACTGGTTCCTGCTCTTGGAGATTTCTGTGGTCTGCTCTCAGGTCCTGCAGCCACTTTGCACTGGTGTTATGTGTCTTCTCTTTCTCTCATATATTCTTCCAGTACTGTTCCGTTTCTGCTGTTGGTGGCTCAACTTCTCTAGTATATCTCCTTAGCCTGGTAGCCAGTGCTGTGAGCCCTTGTTTAGCAGTCTCTAGGGCTTCAGATGGAGTCAGGCCCTTGTATTTTTTCAGTAGCTGAGTCTTATTCTTAATCATCCCACCCTTCTGTAGCTCCACCAGATGACTAACTTCTCTCCGAGTTGCCTTGATCTTAGCCTCCAACCTCATTTTCCCGGGTGGGTGGGGATATGTAGTGCTATTCTTCTTGATCATGTAGCCAAGCATCTCCAGGATTACAGCAGCTGTAGCATATAGCAGTTCATTGGTTTTAGTTATAGTGGTAGTAGGGATTGTCGTGAGGGCTCTGTTGGCATCTTCTAGCATACTATCTGATGGAATGCTACTACAACATATATATATGTTCACCGCCTTGAGTTATTTATAAAAATAATAAACGCGGGATAGAAACTAAATAAAATAAATAAATAAATAAAATAAAACATATGGAAGACAAACACTGAAGTACATTTATATATATGCACAAATGCACAAATTTTATTTATTTTATTTATTTTCTATCCCGCCTTTATTATTTTTATAAATAACTCAAGGTGGGGAACATACCTAATACTCCTTCCTCCTCCTATTTCCCCCACAACAACCACCCTGTGAGATGAGTTGGGCTGAGAGAGGGGGACTGGCCCAAGGTCACCCAGCCGGCTTTCATGCCTATGGTGGGACTAGAACTCACAGCCTCCTGGATTCTAGCCCATTGCCTTAACCACAAGGCCAAAATACATAAATACAAATATGTGTATTTCAAATTGGCCATGACTGATATTTTGGTTATTTATACCAAATCAAAGCACAAAAGAGTTAATATCGTTCTCTATATCGCATTTCATTCACAAGGTTTTCTCTGTCTTTCTCTATTATGTCAATTCAGCAAAGATGTGCACGTGCAAGATATAATGTGTGCCTCTCACCAGGCAAATGTTTGGAGTTGTTGGGTAATTTTGATCTTCCCTGTTTGGAGTTTAAGAATATCATATATGAAAATCATATCCTTGAGGTATGGATATGGGATTAATATCAGCATTCTTACATATGCTGGTGATGATCCAAAGCTCTGGGCATGTAAGATGTTCCCATAAATAGCTATGCCAGTTGTCAGCATATGAGATTTTTTAAAAATCCTGTTGTTTACAATGATTGCAAAGCTGTAGTACAGAAGAGAAAGAAACATGCACAGCTGAAGTTCTTATCATCACCATCATCACCACCACCATCAACAACAACATAACAATGGAATTGTCAAAACAGTTGACAAAATTAGAATTAGAATTACTTGACCTCACAACATTTACTTTACACAGAAAGCATTACTCGGAACCACATATATATTAGCGCAGTATTTGAACAATTCTTTGGGATAAAGTTTGAATTAACCCTGAATTACCAGCATTTACCGATTATTCTTCAGAAAAGACTATAAGGCACCTCTTTTAATCAGGTTATTTATGTTAAAGCCATCTGATTTCACTGCACATCTTTTGTAATCACTGGATAATAATGGAGATCTTTTCAGTAAATATTGCAGAAGCCTTCATTTATATTATGTCAAATACATATACATTTATTATTTATTTTATTATTTATTTAACTTACATTATTTATACAGCATATATTGAGTTGAGAGTTGTGTGTAGGAATATCAGTTGTCTGCATGAGATGTAGCACATCAGTGAGTGCATTTCCATGATATTCTCCGGAGGTTGTACAATCTAGTTTATAACCTGGGCCACCATTGCCATGAAAAGCTCTCATATATCCAAAATCATTGATAATCTCTTAGATACATTTTTGGCAGCTACCATGAATTGTACTATGTAGAATTTTGTGGTCTTCTACTTGCTTCAATACAGATTATAAGCTTTCATTAATCATTCAGATGGCCATATAGTTACACCCACTGAAGTTATCGTGCCAAACTATAACATGTGCTATCTTGAAATGTTGCAATAGTAAAAATGTCTTTTGCATCTCGTTGTCATGTTATAGACCTTCTTCTCTGTCATGTGGGATAGGCTTTACATACCAGCTTGATTTAAGACCATTTGATAACAAGTGATTTTAAGCATATTGGGAAGTTAAGTGGAAAAGTCAAGAGTCGAGAGTTTTAGTCTCTGTGTAGAAGAGAATGGAATGGGAGGCATTTGGTGTGAACTTGTTTTCATGCCAATAAACAATCTATCTATTGAAATGATGGCTATAAGGAGGGAAAGCAGGAAAGCAGTGGGAAGAAAGGAATAGTTCTATTTCAGAAAAAAAAATCACAGGTATGATACAATCCAAGCAGAAAAGCATTTTCAAACATTGTTAACTTTGACAGAATGGAGCACAACATTAAAGTACTTAGATAAATGAAGTGCTGTTGTTTAGATTAATGCATTTGCATCTTAGGAAAAAGCATAGTATTTGATATAAAATATTTGATATTTATTTTCAGGCTGGAATTCATTCATTCAGAATCTGAATAATTGCTATTCAATTAATTACTAATTACATTTAGGTTTGATTCTAGTGCTGGGCGACTGTTTGGCCAAGAGACATCAAAGGATCCATCTATCCAATCCAATACTGTATATCCATCTCAGTTTTATCATAGACAAAGAAATAGATCTCAACTGCTTTTCATTGGTTAAATTAGATATGCCCGGTGGCGAGTTTCAACATCCTGTATGAAAATAGTGTGAATCAGGGTATTGGAATTCTAGTTATCAGGATCCTTATGCATTTACGTACAGCTGACCTTTAATTATCTTATATTTGATTCAATTTAGCTGTGATATGTTGAAGTTCTGCATTTTTTTTTTAAAAAAAGAGCCTCTGTACAGAAAGATTAATCAATTATAAAACTACGGTGCTTTACTTACAGCCTTACAGAATTCTTACTGTGTATATTATTATCAGTAAAATATACTCAAGGATGAATAAGGAATGTTGATAACAGATGCTCTGACATGTAACTTACTTTTCAAAGTAATCATGAAAATAATACATGATCGACAATATTCTTGTGGATACTAGTAATTAAACCACTTACTGTGGTCCTTTTCACTGACCAGGAATAGCCACAGGAGTCTGACTGTACTAGGGGCAAAGAAGTTTAAAGAGACTTTCTGACTTGTTTATAATTAAGATATATACTGAGTTCTTCCTCTAGGCTTTCTTGCCCTGAAGTCTTAGGCTTGCTGAGAAAAAAATGTCAGTGAAGGAATGCGACTTGTTCAGGTGCTTGAAGATTATTCAAGAATTTTCCTTTCCTTGTAGCTCATAGCTTTTGCTCTTTCATAAACTAGCTGTTTACACATATATTATGCTCTTATACTTAATGTGCATGATTGCATACCTGAAACTGAGGTAAATAGATTCTTGAGAAGAGGAAGGGAAGGGAAGGGAAGGGAAGGGAAGGGGAGGGGAGGGGAGGGGAGGGGAGGGGAGGGGAGGGGAGGGGAGGGGAGGGGAGGGGAGGGGAGGCAGGAAGGATGGGATTATTAAGTAGCAATATAAATGTTCCAGCAATAACAAATGTTTGAAATTCAGGACATTCCAAGATTTAGAAAAATAATCTCTGTCTTGAGGGATAAACAGTACATAATAAAAATGGCCATGCATTTATGTTTGGGTTTATTTTATTATTAATCTTTGTTTTGTTGTTAGCTATTTATGATGTTCTGTTATAAACGATTTTGGAAAAAAATAATTTTAAAGTAGGGTTCAAATATTTTAAATAATGTACACTTCAATAGTAGTAAAAGCTATCAATCCATAAATACATCTGTAGAATTTCCATTTTGCTTGTATATTTATTATAACCAGATAGCTAATAGCAAAGGAATTAAAAAAAAAACTCTATATACTGGCATTAATCACACATTGATTTATTCATTAATAAGAAATCTACTTTACAAAGTAGCCAGAGGTGGTTTACATTAAAGACTACAACAGAAACTCAACAAACTTGGATTTTTAAAAATTTGTTCTACATATGAAATAAAACATGTTACAGCAAAGAATGAAATTTGATGAGGATTCTACCTTAAGGACAAAAAAAAGTTCACCTTTTATAATAACAAATAGTTGGAACCAAAGCATTGCTTTAGTGACACTGTTCACTTCAAGACAAGTCCAAACTCTTCAGCATTATGAAAACTCTGCCTATTGCTTTGTAACTGAAAATTTATTACCTCCAAATCATTTACAACAGACAGCATGCATTCCAAAACTGATTTGTTACTTTAGGCCACAACAACTCACTTTCAAAGTCAAAAGAATTCATTATATTGTACAGGAGGAAGAGCGTGAATGAAACAATTCCCAGGGACTGGTTTTAATGAACATCCAATCCAATATTTGCAATTCTGACAAGCTTGTTTGTAATACAGCAAAAACATCATAGGCACACTAAACTATAGCGTGGTGCCTAAAGCTTAGATTCATCAGTGAATTTTCTTCTTTCCTTTTGGCCCTCACAATATCTCCATGGATGCTGGTTTCTTTCCTCTGAAACTGCCCAGGATTTGGCATGGTCCCAAGAGACTGTGAACTGGTCTTTCTTCAGGGGAGCATTGCTTATTTATATGTAAATTTGAGCCCTTTGGTTGTTCAAGATTTCCCCATTATTCATTATTTATACAACCCTCCTTTTCCTCTGAGAAGTTCCAGGAGGTCCACATGGGCCTCTTCTGATCCATTTTATTTTCTCCCTAATAGTCTGCTGTGGTTTAGGCTGAGAGGCAGTTATATGGTAT
Organism: Charina bottae; assembly: GCA_023362775.1. NCBI lineage: Eukaryota > Metazoa > Chordata > Lepidosauria > Squamata > Charinaidae > Charina > Charina bottae. The sequence continues at coordinate 79,102,334 of JALMGJ010000002.1, forward strand.
AAGGTCACCCAATGAGTTTGTCATATGATCAGCTAGGATCTTGTTCACAAAAAGTAAGCTACAAACTGATAATCTAAGACTATTGTTAACTAAAAACAGTTACCCTCTAGGAATAGATTTAAGCAGAAACTTTCTCATTTACCACCATTATCACCAGTGGTTAAATGAATGGCTCCTTTGAAATGTAATGAACTAAAATACAAAGCTAAGAAATAGAAGGCAGAAATTATCGTATTCCTTGATTTATAATTGCTTTGTACACTTCAGCATATTTTTGCTTTTGGTTCTAGACCTCATCTATTAGAGAGCCAGTTTGGTCTAGTGGTTAAGGTGCTGGGCTAGAAACCAGTAGGCTGTGAGTTCTAGTCCCGCCTGAGGCATGAAAGCCGGCTGGGTGACCTTGCGCCAGTCACTCTCTCTCAGCCCAACTCACCTCACAGGGTTGTTGTTGTGGGGAAAATAGGAGGAGGAAGGAGTATTAGGTATGTTCACCACCTTCAGTTATTTATAAAAATAATAAAGGGGGGATAAAATAAATAAATTAAATAAATAAATAAATAAATAAATAAAATAAAATAAAAATAAATTACCTCTAAGATTAAAGTGAAAATATTACAACAAAGGAGCTGTTACTAAAGACTGGATTATAGGACTTGGTCAACTTTATATTTCAAGTGTTTCTTGTTGTTGTCACCTGAAACTTCCAGATTTTGTTGGATTTCAATTTCAAGTATCCCTATTCGCATAGCTATTGAAGAAAAAGGGAAGAAGTTTATACTTATCTAATCTATCTTGCATGACAATATTTATACTACAGACCACTCCATGTGAGGGAAGAAAGGAAATTTTTAAAAAGCATTCTTAACATTATGGTATACTTCATAACTTTTCCACCACACACACCAACAATGATGGCAGGTATACCCGTTGTCCTGAAGAATGCATTGATGTACCTGGCTGTATGTCTTACATTAAGGAATTGCACTGCTGAAGAGACCTGACCTGTATCACTGCCTTCAATAAATAAAACAAGGGAACACCAATCAGCCAACTAGTTTCTACTGATATTTAAGACAATGCTCCAAGCCTTATCTCAATTATATCCTTTTTATTTATTCATTTATTTTCTATCTGCATTTCAGTTCAAATGGAACACTCAAGGCAGCTTTTTGGATAAAAGAAGCAAAGCGCGCACCCAAGTTGCAAAGGCCAAACACTCAGGATGTAAATCAGAGCTTTCCAAACTGTGTGTCACGACACAAAAGTGTGTCGCCACACACAGTCGGCTGTGTCGCCACACAACCCGGAAGTGGCAGCGGGGGCGTGCACGGCGGCGGCGGCACCGGCGCGCCATCAGTGCTTCCGCGTTTTAGCGGAGGCTGCCGCCGCTGCCGCCACCATGCACGGCCCCGCCCGCACCGGGTTTTCTCGCGGCGACACATGAAAATCCAAAGGCGCCGCACCTGCGGCGGCGCGCAAAGACCGAAAATGGCAGCAGCGTTTCCGGGTTTTTGCGCGCTGCCGCGGCGGTGGAACTTCCGGATTTTCCCGCGGCGACACACCAAGGGCGGTTGGTGTGTCGCCGCAGGAAAACTTTGGAAAGCCCTGATGTAAATAGTACAATTGTTAGCTTTGGAGATCTGGCTGAAGAGATCCATTTTTCACTCACTTCAGAATCTCATTTTTTTCATTTATCACAACCTATTTATTCTGCACTGAGTCAACCCAACATAGGTTCTTAATACTGCAATTATTAGAACTTAAAACAATAAAGAAGCGTAGCTGTTAGTTTTAAGATTACCTTTCATAGGTCAAAACTCCAATAAAACTTTAGTACCTTTAAGATGGATCAACAAGGTACTTTTGACCATAGAGGAGATGCTGTACCAACAATGTCTCATTTATGGTTGAGCTGTCTCACCATTTGTTCATTTCCAGAAAAGTGAACATACACGGACAGAACCATATTTGTCCAATGAAGACAATTAGGAATGTTGAACATTTGTCAAAGTGAAGTGCACCTTCAAAACTCTGAACAGTCCTAGAAAACTGTACTATTAGTACTAAGACCTGCTCTAGAAGCAAGAGAGAGGTTTCACTCAGGGTGAAGCCTCCTGAGTACACCACGACCACTTCAATCAGTTGCTTTGCTACTAGTCTGCTTCAATTCCCCTCCGCGGCATTCCTTTGAAAAATAGAAGAGAATGCCATGAGACGGGAACCCCTCCCTCAGTGATCTGGCAGGCCATAAAGAGCTGCCTCTTCCCACGGGCACTGGGGTGGAGTGAGATGAGAGCTGTGGATGGCTTGTTGGGGGCATCCCAGGAAGTTGGATGAAGTGCTAGGAGTTTTTTGTCTTTGTTTTTATGGATGTTTACTGTTTTGTGGTTTTACTGTTGTTGTGAGCCACCCAGAGTTGTGCTCTAAGATGGGCAGCCTTGCAAATCTTATAAATAAATAAAAACAGCAATATATTAGATATATAAGGCTGCCTGATCAGAGAAATTCAAGGTGCCTTGCATTAAAAGCTCCGTTAAAACACACACATTAAGCTTAATTAAAAGTAAACAAAATTAAAATGGTAGAAACATTAAAATACACTTTGGGAAAGTACATAAAACATATAAAAAATAAAGTACATTACACACACACACACACACACACACACTTATATATTTAATGCAGGATGACATACATAATTCTGTCTCCATCCCCAAATGGTATAATAATACTAGATTAACTTGTAAAGCTGGCATAATTCAAACTATTTAACAATCATGGATGATCTACATGCATTGGCAGGATATTTCTTCAAAATGTTTAGGGACTCAGAAAAAAGTTATTTTTTTTACAAAAAGCAAAATTAGAAATATTGCAAACATATCTTTGTTCCTTGTTTGTGGGTAGATGGTGGATAGATTTCTGAATTGTTTTGAATCACTTCCAATCAGGGAAGAATTTTTAAAAAATGGTCTTCCGCCAGTGTGTGTGTCAATCATTGCTAGCACTGTTCATTAGTTACAACCACTGAAACACAGCTATGGGCCTTTCTTATAAAATATATAAATTAATGACTACATTTTAGTTTATAACTTGGGTTCTAGAAGAGCTACAAACAAACTCTTTCTTGAAAATGAAAATAGAGAAGGGGGGGGGAAGCAGCTAATCCTATTTGCCAATGTCCATGCTATCAGGCTAATTATCTTAATTGCATTTTTAATTTGCTGAGATCCAGAACTTCATGTCATTCACCTCCAGTTTTCCAAGCCAAAGAGGCCAAAAACCGCCTGATAGCGCTTGATTTGCCTTTGGAAAATATCATTTTCCTCCCAAACTCATTGTCACAGGGAGGTGACTAATATGAGGTTGCAGTTCATGGGTTTGAGTTCAAAAGGATGTGCTTCTGGTTCTGAAAACAAGCAAGCTGTAAAGCGATTCTGCTTTTACGAAATAGCCGTGTGCGAACAGACGGGAAGGCAGCACCACACAAAGCACCCCTCCAAGGATCCGTCATCAGGCTTTGTAACACCAAAGCCTCCCTTAGCCAGGTGTTGAAAACGTGAGTGGAAGGGCAAGCTCTTAAAGGCTAGTTTTTTTTTCTTTTCCCTTCATGTTTTTAGGAAGTTACTATACCAGAAGATGAAATGCCTTTTTATCTATTTCACCGAAATATATTTTCTTTTCACTGGCTTCAAAAACCTCATAACTTCTGCATACACTAAGTCCCGGACTAAAGCTTTATTGAAGTGGTCTTAGGTTTTCAATGAAATGGATCAGAAATGAAATGGATCAATTAATTGGACCCCAAGTGCTCCAGTGAAATGGACCAGAGGAAAAAAATGCTAATCCAAACTTCAATTATCTTTAATTGCTTTCACTGCTAAAGAGAGAGAGAGAGAGAGAGACTAAGAGAATGAAATTCAGTCAACTTTTTCTCCCTACTTTACAGGAGAAAGAAGGATAAATCTCCGTATTCGATATTGGGTACCCTTCACTTGTGTTTACATTTTTGGAAAGAAAATGAGAGTCTGTGGTTATTCCATATCATGCATAATATTATATTGTCCCCCAAACAAACACAAGGTTATCAGCAACCTTTTTGAAGTTGTGGAAAAAGTTGTGTGAAAAAGTGAAACATAAGTTAATGTTATTATAGTCTTAGTTGAACTATCTTTTGCAGGCTTATATTTACTAACATGGATGTTTCTTCCATGGTTCAGGACTGCCTAACAAGAACTTTGATCTGCTGTTTTAAAAACAAAACAGCTTGAACATACCTTTAAAGCAAACTAGAAGAGGCTAGGAAAAACATGCCATAACTGGCATCCAAAATCACAGCTACATGAGTCATGAGACCTAAGACGACCAGATTTGGGCTGCAGAAATCTGAACAACCACTAGATGGCTGCAAAGGGAAATCCACCTTCCCTACCATCTAGTGCTTGTCTGGATTTTCTGCAACTCAGATCAAGTATTCTTTTTGGAAACAATGACAGAATATTTTTTTCAATGCTTTACCTTTATTACCTGTGATGAATGATTCCATTTCTACATTAGACAATATTCATCTAGTGGCTGCATTCATATAGAAGTTGAGGTAGTGGCATGTACCAATACAATTATACTTTTTGTTTTTACATAATTTACATCACAACAATGGTTTGCCACTGCCGTCTGCTGGGGTGTTTTTGACTTCCCAGTCTAAGCCTGCAGTCCTAGTAACCCTGAAAGGACCCATCTCACCAGGTGCTCACCAGGCCCAACCCTGCCAAACTTCTTTCCTCAAATTTCATCTATGCAGCTCTTCAAATAGAAGACACCTTCAAATAAAGGAGTGCTTTCTTCAAGCCCCAAAGAATATATTTTGCAAATCCTTCAAGAGCATTGTCCTCAAGAAAATACTGTAAATACATAGACACACTGATTTTCAGCTATTTCCTCCCCTTCCTGCAAAAGAAAGAGGAACCTGTTTTCAACCCATGAATAGGACTGAAATACAGGAAAAACTGATACTGGGTGATTTTGGTCTTGACAGTATATACAACTTTACACCAGGAGGGACCACCTTTAGCCCCAAGACTGCATGCTATATTTGGAGATCCTTGATGCCAAAATTCAGCAGCACAATTTCCCATCATTTTGAGGTGGAAAACACATGGAAATGTTGGACAATAGCGGAAATATTTTCTGCACGTTAAAAAAAATACAACCTCATCCCCCAAAGCTGCAAAAACAAGCAGAAAACCCTGGTCTACCCACATGTGTAATGGAGCTACACCCATTTTTCATCCTTGTTCTTCCCACTGTAGTTTTTGTCTATGCCAAAATTGGCTTCAAGTCACCTAAAATGGCTAACCCATTTTAAGCATCAGAACTGAGTGGACTTTCTCAGTGGATCTGTAAAATTAAATCTTGTGAATGGTTTGGCACTGCTTGCAAAACGTCCCTGTTTAAACAATTTTTGAAAAGCTTTTTAAAGAAGATGCTGTGAACCATTTACAATACCATCATGTAAAAACTAATGACATCATCTAATGATGTTTGTTTTGCACTAGGAATTAAAGATGTAGATGTACTTCAGAAAGCAAATAGGAAAACTTGTTTGAAAAATAAATCAAATGCCCTTTTTCTTTAGTATCTTCTCTACAATGTATACCATCTATTACAGACCACAGTTTACCTCTGCTAATATTTACACAAGGAACATATCATTATTTAAACTGCAGTTTAATTGCAGTTGCATCGTTTAGATTAAAATACACTTTAATTGCATTTAATTTCTGTGTGGTTGCAATTAAAATACACTTAGTCACACCCTCTCAAATATCTCTTCGAAATGTTGAGTCAATAACTCAGCAGGGCCTTAACTATACACTTAGAAATAGAAAAGCATCAATCAAAATGAATATAAGCATGTTCATGAAATCCCTGAGGATTTCAGGGGTAGTTTGGAGAACATGTAGGAATGCAGATTGTCTCCCAGCAGTGCTAACTGGTAGTAGCTCATCATCGGATTAGAGAGTGCTCTGAGAGGAACTCAGTGTAATAGATTAGATTGTGAAGAAAATTAAAATTCAGCATAATTTAAATGGAACACACTCTTAACTTTGGAAGAAAATGCAATGGTCTGATGCTGTCATGCTGATATCATATCAGTCTAGTTACAATTTGCCTAAACTCCCAATATAGTGTTTGTGTTGATAAATTATGCACAGCAGAGCTCCATATTGTGTATTAGTTTCAACCATTTCTGGATCAGGAGGCCCTTCTCATGGTCCACTCATGCCTCGGTCACCTCTCAGATAGACTATTGGAATGTACTGTACATGGGAGTGTTCTTGAGGTCTACCCAGAAGCTACAGCTGGTCCAAAATGCAGCAATGTGAGGAGTTATAAGTGCTACTTGTTTTGGCCATGTAATATCACTATTTTGAGAACTGCACTGGCTACCATTTGGTTTCCAGGTGCAATTCAAATAGATGGTTGTCAACTGTAAAGTCCTACATGGCTCAGGTCTTGGTATGTGTGTGACCACCTACTCCTAGTGGTATCTGCTCCTCTGATAAGATCTACAAGGAATATTACTCTTAGGGAGTGTTGCCAGCAGAGAACACGGGGCTGGCCTTCTTTGTTATCCTTTCCCTTCACTAGAAAAGCATTCCCTGGAGATTAGATTGGCCAGATGAGACCTGGCTGTTTCAGAGGGCTTTGGGGGGCTGATAGGAGTTTCTGATCCCTTCTGTAGTGAGGGAATAAATGGCTGCTGTTCTGTATTCTCGGTGCTATTAGATATTATGTGATTGGTTTATTCTGTAATCCTGGTTCTTGTTTGTTTATTTGTTTGCTTTAATTGTATTACTGCATATGGAGTATAAGTTGTTCAGAATTGTATGATTGAAGTGGCATGTAGGTAAGAAAGTAAATAAATAGAGTACGGGGTGGCCAAAATAATGAAAGAACTAGAATAATTCATTTATTAACAAGAGATATATTAGAAACCCTTTAGATCAGAAAAAAGGCAAAGAAGGAAGGCATGACAGTTTTAAAATTATAAATGACATGGAGATGATAGAAACGTTTTTTGACTCTCATAAATATTAGACTCCAGGTGAACCTTTGAAGGTGAGTGGTGAGAGATGCAGGAGAGAGAAAAGCAAGTGCTTCTTAACTTAGGGCATATTCAAACTCTTGGAAAGTGATGATGGCTGCCAACTTGGATAGTTTAAAAAGAGGTGATGGGCACCACTTTGGATAACTAAAAAAGGGATTTGCCAGAATCATGGAAGACAAAGCCATGGTATCACTAGCAGATATTCATCTCTCCTCCTGCAAAAGGACTCCCCACCACAAATCTACTATAACTCCCCCCCCCAATCTAGTATACATTTTTTGATGGGAGAGGAGGAAAAGGAAAAGGAAGTCCTCTCACATATGGCTGGAATTAGCCTAATGGCTACTAATAAAGATGACTACAGTCTTGGATTTTTACCTATTTTTATCTATTTATTGATATATTGTAGTTTTATATGTATAGATTTTAACTATGGATATGCTGTAAACTGCCCAGAGTCCCCTATTCAGGGAGATGGGCAGGGATAAATTTAAATAATAATAATAATAATAATAATAATAATAATAATAATAACAACAACAACAACAACAACAATAAGCATCTTACAGAAGAAGAAGCAGAGCTCCTCTAGACAATCTGTTTCCTGAGAACATAATCAAGAGGGTTTTATTGCCCTCATATTGTGCTTGTGGGCCCTGGGTTAGGTGGGTCTTGGACCTAATCTAGCAGGGCACTTCTTGCATTTTAAAAATGAGCAGAAAAAAATTATACAAAGATATGGATGTTCAGTCATTCTGCATACCTCCCTAAAGAAAATATTTCATGAGTGCGATAGCACTGAGAAAAACTTTCCTCATTGCTATTCTGTTACCAGGAAAAGCATCTCAGTAGACTGAAGAGGTCAGGTATCCCAGTCCCAATCAATGGAGGTAGGTATCAGTCTAGCAGCGCAAACACATTTTCAATAGAAGAGAATATCTGTAGCTCAGGGTTGAATTGTGGAGTCCTTGGTGCTCTCTGAGCTTGGTTGTTTGCTTGCAGATGTTTTGTTGCCCAACTAGGCAACATCTTTCCTGAACTAGATGTTGTCTAGTCAGGCAGTGAAACATCTGCAAGCAAACAACCAAGCTTAGAGAGCACCAAGGTCTCCACAAACACATTTTCATAGAAAGCAAGGATTGAGGATCAACCAGTCCAACTTTCTGCCCAATGCAAGAATCCACTAGCACAGCATCTCTGACTAACGGCCTTCAGTCTTTGTTTAAACACAGGAGAGTAAGGAGAGTAAGGAGAGTACAACACCCCCACCAACACAGGCAGGACAAGCCAGGGTATATAAACAGAAAGCACGTTCCACTCCCTTTTCGCACTGAAGATGTTGCCTAGCCTGGCAATGAAACGTCTGCAAGAAAACAACAAGGCAGAGAGAACACCATGGACTCCACAGTTCAACCCTGAGCTACAAATATTCTCTTCGATTGGCACCACATATTATTATTATTTATTTTATTATTTTATCTTATTTATACCCCGCCTATCCCCTCCCTAATGGAGGGCTCTAGGCGGCTTACAATCATGTAAATTCAATTATACAATCATATTATATTACCCGCGCAATTAGGGAGGGGGTGAGGGAACCGGATCTTCAACCGCAGGTCGGACTACATGTCCCAGGAACCTTTGCTTCTGAGCCGGCTGCTGACGTCCAGGAAGTTGTTGTTTTTCGGGATCCGCCGTCCTTTGCCGTCCTCCGCCGCCATCCACGGGGACCAGCTTTCTTCTTGGTCCGAGGGCGACCCTCCGAGAAGGACGCCAGCAAAATTGGCCCACGTGAGTGGTCCCCATTCATCTACTTGCCGGTGGCTTTCGATCAGCTGGGTGGGCTGGAGCTCACCCTGCCACGCGGATTCAAACTGCCGACATATGGGTGTCAAACGCTCCAGATAGCATGCAAATGGGAGAAATTCGCAGGTAGGCAAACCTCCACCAAAGAACAGCTGTTTTTTCTGCATGAATGCCTACGACAGCATACCCTGCCCGCCAGTGTCAGATACAAACCTCCAATCAACTGCACAGCTGAAAGGAGAGTACAACACCCCCACCAACACCAACACAGGCAGGACAAGCCAGGGTATATAAACAGAGAGCAAGTTCCACTCCCTTTTCGCACTGAAGATGTTGCCTAGCCTGGCAATGAAACATCTGCAAGAAAACAACAAGGCTCAGAGAGCACCATGGACTCCACAAACAAAGGAGTCCACCACTTCCCAAAGCAAGTCTGTTCATGGTGATGCCCTACCAAAATCTACTTCCTTGTAATTTATACCCATTATCCTGTCTTCCAAAACAACTCTAAACAATTCTGCCCTGTGGAGGCTCTCTGCAGATCAGACAGAAGTCTAGGAAAAAAAGGACCCTCTGTATTCTCCAATTATCTAAGTAGTCCTACTGATATATTACTACCTATGTAGGGTCTTGCAAGACTTAAATATTATTTTGCTTTTTTATTCTTTGTAACTTGTGTAACTGCATTGTGTGAATGCAGAGATCCATTTCAATATCTAAGGGAACCTTCCCCAGCCTGCCACCCTCCAGATATCTTGGAGGTTGCTGGATGGGAGAAGACTCATTGAAGGCATCCAGTGTAATTTCTGAAATCAAAGTCTTTGGTTAATAAAGACTGCAGTACAAAAATCTTGATCTCCTCCATTCCATTCCATTCCATTCCATTCCATTCCATTCCATTCCATTCCATGAGATGAGATGAGATGAGATGAGATGAGATGAGATGAGATGAGATGAGATGATACCAGGGCTCTACCAATTCAGAAAATTATTACTTACAGAGGATACATGATGTAGATATTTATCAAGAATAATTTTTCCATAGCCATTAAGCTAAGAAAAATGTCAGATGACCTAATATATGTGTTATCTTTCTCTTGTGAAAAAAAAACACAAACATACAACAGGAAACAATCAAACCAGTAGCACTCTGGCTAGTTAAACCATTTTAGAAAGACTAGTAAAGAAAATAGAGGAGAACACCACTCACTTTTGGTCCAAAGAGGAATCAAGCAATAGATCACAGGGTATCCAGATGAAGGACATAACTCAAAGGGATAAAACCTGTGCTAATGTACAATTATGGAGTTGCTGGCATGGGTCTTGTCTCGGTACATACAGATTTGGATTAGGGAGTAGGAGACTGCCACTGGTGAGCAAACTGTGCAGCTGGCATATCATTACTTTGCTGAACATAATGGAGAGCAATAAATTATCCAGAGTTTGAGGGATTAGGGAATCCTGCCAAATCCTCAAGAATGCCTGACACTTGATAAGAAACAAATATATGACTTAGTGCTATTTAGGTTCTATGTTTCTCTTTAAGAAAGTATGCCCAATATTTATATTCAGTGTTCTTAGGTTGTCAGAATATTTTATCCCACTAACTTGACCTAGTCTGTGATTTCCCAGCTATAAGACCATGACATAATAATTGTGTGAATGCAGAGATCCATTTCAATATCTAAGGGAACCTTCCCCAACGTGCCACCCTCCAGATAACTTTGAGGTTGCTGGACGGGAGAAGACTCATTTAAGGCATCCAGTGTAATTTCTGAAATCAAAGTCTTTGGTTAATAAAGACTGCAACACAAAAATCTTGATCTCCTTCATTTCATTCCAAGAGATGAGATGATACCAGGGCTCTACCAATTCAGACTTTAATTGATGTAACACACTTTTGTCTGTCAAGCAATTAAAGTTCTAAGAATAAACTAAATTTCTATGCATGTTATATATTGCAGCATCTGAATAATACTTACAGGGTTTTTTTTTAAAAAGATTTTAACAGAAAGTAAGAATTTTCCTTTATAAGTTTCCAATATTTAAGAATTACACCTACCACTCTCTGCTTCAAACAGACTTCTCTGAATTGGTGCTCTTCAGATGTGTTGGACTTTATCTCCCATCATAACCAGTAATTATCTGGGGATGATGAGAGTTTTGGTCCAACATATTTGGAGGACCTGAGACAGAGAGATGGTGACTTAGCGAAAAGAAAGATATAGATAGCATATTTTTAGAATATGAAAAAGTTAATCTTCAAATAATCAGAAATTTGTCAACTTATCAAGTGCTATCTGGAATACCTGACAGCACTATGAATTTTTATTCATAATGAGCTTACTAGGAGGCCTTAAGAAGAACCTCTGTCTCTCTCTCTCTCTCTCTCTCTCATCCTTGGCCTGCTACCTGTTATATGCTAATATTAATGAATGGGGTCTATTTACGGAACTCAGTTTCTGCTATTAGTCCTTCCTGGCTCTTCCCCCTCTTTATAAGCCTTGCGCTCCCCAAAAGCTACCCTTTTCTCTCTGAACTTTCTGTGAACTGTGCAGACCATATATCCAAATAAATTACTGTCATAGAAAGCCATTAAGAACCCACGAAAACCAATAACAATGAATAGCATAATGAAACAAATAGCATTTCAATCATTTATCCCAAGAACATGAATGAAAAAGGGGCACATTAATTTTGCTTTTCATTCTTCTAAAAATGAATGCACAACTGTATATTCTGCAGATATGAGTGCTATTTTCCTCAAGTAAAAAGAAATTGGTTTTTGAGCAAATTCCTCAGTACTTTATTTGAATGAACAATACAGTAACACAACTTCAAAAACAAACAAGCACAATGAGAAACAACCCCCCCAACCCCCACCAACTGTTGGAGGAAAACACAGTTTGGGAGCACATACATCTTAAGAGCAGATACAAAATTTTAAAATTCACATCCAGTATTTCTGTTCAAAAAGACATTTAAATAGGTGAAGGTAATCTCTAAGGATCAGTTTTAACAGCAACGATGTGGCCAGGAACTCACTGTGGAACAGATTCCCAACTGCTCATGTGCAAGTCCCAAGTTCCAAAGTTGAAGAAGAAAGCCAGCCAGTTTCTACATATATCCATCATTTTCAAGAAGATTATCAAGAATCATCACTGATAGGGAATAGAGGAGCTATGGGATGAAATAAAAAATTGATTTCAAGATGAATGTGAAAAGAGACTGTCACAGATGAAGAATCAGGAAAAAGCAATCTGGAGGTAAGAACAAACTGTGGAGACTGCCAAGTAGAGAAGAGATGCCAAAGCCAAATATCTAAGGAGGGAACTTAACAAAGAGTTTTAGAGAGCTGTTAGAAAAGGCAAGAAGCAGTATTACAACATCATCTGTAAAGACATTGGAGATGGAAGCAGACATGAAAAAATAAGGAAAGTCTTTAAAAAATCTCTGAACTCAGGAATTAGTATGCTTAGTATAAACAACAGACAGTAACTGATTCAAAGGAAAATAAACAAAGATGGAAGGAATATACTGAAATACTGTATAGTAGAGATGTCAACATCCAAGATATTCACTACGTACAAGAACCTCTAGTACTGGATGATAAAGTTAGATCAGCACTCTGGTCATTACCAAGTTGGAAGACTACAGGAACTGATGGAATACCCACAGAAAGCAACAGAAGAAGAATCAGTCGAGCTATGCCAGCAACTCTGGAGAATGACACAGTGACCAACCAATTGGAAGAGATTATTCTACATTCCAATATCACCCCCCACCCCAAAAGGAGACTTAACAGAGTCTGTAAACTATAATACAATATCCTTAATTTCACATGCTAGCAAAATAATGCTTAGGATCATCCAATGCAAATTAGAGCCCTACATGGAAAAAGAGATGCCAGATGTTCAAATTGGCTTTAGAGATGACCAAGGAACACAAGATATTATTTCTGATGTATGCTTGATAATTGAGAAAGCCAAAGAATACCCATAAGTAGTCACTATGTGTTTCATTGATTATAGAAAGGCCTTAAATTGTGTTGATCATGTCAAGCTGTGAAATATGCTTAGAAAAATGGGAATCCCAGAACATCTCATTGTTTTCATGAGAAACCAATATACAGGTCAAGAAGCCACAGTATGGACAGAACATGGCAAAGCAGACTGGCTCCAGGTTAGCAAAGGAGTGCAACAAGGCTGTATACTCTCCTTTCCAGGCTTGAAGGGTCTCTTTTCATCCTAGCCACTATTTAGACATCTGGATCCCAGCCATCCCTTTGTTATGCAAACTGGCTTCTTAAACTGTTTTGGAGCTGTTCTATTCCAGGCTTTTGGGGGGGGGCAGGGGGAGGTGAGGAGGAGTTTGTGCATTTTACTCAAGATTCCTTCTCCTGGGTGAATGGAACTGTGATATCTTCAATAAGGGCTGCTGGGAATAAAAGCAGCATTTCAACAATGGAGACATTTCTTAGAGTGAGCAATCCATCCAGTGCAGGTGCAGACAGATCACAAGAATCCGAACCACCTGCAGAAGGCACAAACCCTTATCCAATGTTACATCAGGTGAGTGCAATTTTTCTCCCACTTCAATTTTTACATCAGTTATGTCCCTTGCTTACAAAATAAACAACCAAATGCCCAATCATACATATCTGAATTTGATATTTCCTGGCCTTCCTCCCTGCCATGGTCTTGAAACCTGACAATTTTGCCCCCTCCCAGAAAAGTCCCTCCAAAGAAGCTAGGAACAGCAAGGTAGGCAATAGATCTCACTCCGTCACGCGGGACTAGGGATTCGAACCTCCAAACTTGCAATCTTCCAATCGACAAGCCTGGCGTCTTACCCGCTGAGCCACCACACCCCTCCTACCTCTATAGTTCCTCTAATTTTCTCCCAGAGACACAGGCAGCATAGCTCCTGTTAAATGAACAGTTAGATTTGGCCACGGCTGCATACAAAAAATGCTGCAGGTACGGATAGGGAAGAGGGTGCCAAGATTGCTATGGGGGATTTGGTATGGTTTTCAACTAAGTTTTACCTTCCTCTCATCTATCCAGAAAATTAGACTCAAGGTTGATTAGCCTTTTCCATGTCACAGATCAGCTCAGCTCAATGGCCTTCTGTTTGCAATTGCCCACCTTGATGAAAGAACACCCTGTTGGTGTATTATTCTTTTGAGGAGTAAGTCACAGCAACATAGCCTTATTAGGTAATCACCTGTAAACTTTGAAAGGTCAGGCAGCACGTGATCCAGGCTGAAGAGTATAAAAGAACCTGCCTGCCTGCTTACTCCTTCCTGCTCCTTTCTGTTTACTCCTGTTTGCTTGTTACTACTATCTGGTATGTGGAATTGTAATACTTCTAGGGATCTGGAAGAGGACTGTAAATATTATCTGTTTGAATGAGAAGCTAATATAACTGCAACTAATTTACTACAATGTCTGGCGTCTTTATTGGTCTCTACTGCTAAAGCTTCTGCTACTCTGTGTGTGCAAGAAAACACACCTCCGACACACCCAATGTTTCACTGTTCTCTCCTTGTGTGGGAGGGGCTCTCTGCCCCATATGTTCAACATCTTCCCCTCCCCCACCAGTTCTCATAGAGAGGGAAGAAGAATACAAGATAAAGTGTATTTTGGATTCTAGGTGCAGGAGGGAAATCTCAAATATTTGATTCTCTGGAAGTGCTAGCCTGACACAGGGTAATACTGGGAGGTGGCAGTGAACATTAATGTACAATAACTAGTTCCATCTGAAATATCCATGCAAGGCCCATTCCTCTGAACTGCCTCTGGATTCATCAGACAGTGATAATCAGGAAGAAAACTGTTTGCTTCCTGAAACATCAGTCTCTCTGGTTGGTGTTGCCAGGAAACAAGAGGGAGGGGCACATTCCAGCTTCATCTAAATCTTCCATTCCAGACTTGTCCATTGACCTTGAAGCTGCCTTACCCATCTTTTCATGTGGGAACATGGAGTGACTCTGATGGGGGAGGCAGTGTAATGGAATGCCAGTTTGACTTCAAGAAGGGGAAGAAGAATGCTAAGCCATTATAGAAAGTAAGCTGCTCAAAAAAATAAAGGGAACACTGAAATAAGACATCCTAGATCTGAATGAATGAAATATTCGTATTAATTACTTCGTTCATTACATAGTTGAATGTGCTGACAACAAAATCACACAAAAAGCAATGGAAATCAAATGTAAGCAACCCCTGGAGGTCTGGATGTGGAGTTACACTCAAAAATTAAAGTGGAAAAGAACACTACAGGCTGATCCAACGTTGATGTAATGTCCTTAAAACAAGTCAAAATGAGGCTCAGTAGTTTGTGTGGCCTCCACGTGCCTGTATGACCTCCCTACAACGCCTGGGCATGCTCCTGATGAGGTGGCGGATGGTCTCCTGAGGGATCTCCTCCCACACCTGGACTAAAGCATCCCCCAACTCCTGGACAGTCTGTGGTGCAACGTGGCGTTGGTGGATGGAGCGAGACATGATGTCCCAGATGTGCTCAATTGGATTCAGGTCTGGGGAACGGGCGGGGCAGTCCATAGCATCAATGCCTTCGTCTTGCAGGAACTGCTGGCACACTCCAGCCACATGAGGTCTAGCATTGTCTTGCATTAGGAGGAACCCAGGGCCAACCGCACCAGCATATGGTCTCACAAGGGGTCTGAGGATCTCATCTTGGTACCTAATGGCAGTCAGGCTACCTCTGGCGAGCACATGGAGGGCTGTGTGGCCCCCTAAAGAAATGCCACCCCACACCATTACTGACCCACTGCCAAACCGGTCATGCTGGAGGATGTTGCAGGCAGCAGAACGTTCTCCATGGCGTCTCCAGACCCTGTCACGTCTGTCACATGTGCTCAGTGTGAACCTGCTTTCATCTGTGAAGAGCACAGGGCGCCAGTGGCGAAGTTGCCAATCTTGTGTTCTCTGGCAAATGCCAAACGTCCTGCACGGTGTTGGGCTGTAAGCACAACCCCCACCTGTGGATGTCGGGCCCTCATACCACCCTCATGGAGTCTGTTTCTGGCCGTTTGAGCAGCCACACACACATTTGTGGCCCACTGGAGGTCATTTTGCAGGGCTCTGGCAGTGCTCCTCCTGTCCCTCCTTGCACAAAGGCGGAGGTAGCAGTCCTGCTGCTGGGTTGTTGCCCTCCTATGGCCTCCTCCACATCTCCTGATGTACTGACCTGTCTCCTGGTAGTGCCTCCATGCTCTGGACACTACGCTGACAGACACAGCAAACATTCTTGCCACAGCTCGCATTGATGTGCCATCCTGGATGAGCTGCACTACCTGAGCCACTTGTGTGGGTTGTAGACTCCATCTCATGCTACCACTAGAGTGGAAGCACCGCCAGCATTCAAAAGTGACCAAACCATCAGCCAGAAAGCATAGGAACTGAGAAGTGGTCTGTGGTCACCACCTGCAGATCCACTCCTTTATTGGGGATGTCTTGCTAACTGCCTATGCTTTCCACCTGTTGTCTATTCCATGTGCACAACAGCATGTGAAATTGATTGTCATTCAGTGTTGCTACCTAAGTGGACAGTTTGATTTCACAGAAGTGTGATTGACTTGGACTTACATTGTGTTGTTTCAGTGTTCCCTTTATTTTTTTGAGCAGTGTATATTTGAGTCCTAGGAAAATAAAAATCATGAGGAAAAAAAATCAAAACAACTCCTCCTTGATTGTGTTAGGTATAAGTTGAAGTAGAGAGAAATTTTGACAGGCTTTCAAGATTCTGATACAACACCTTAACTGCATGAAATTATATTCCAGGTCTCCTAGCCTCTCTTGTTTCCTGACCTTGCCTACCTCAAAGGGCTGACATTATGTTTAAATGAAAAAAAAATCCTTGCCTGCCACATATGAAACCAGTAACAGGCAAAGCAAATTGAGTAAATTGCTTAATACAAAATTGTTGTCTGCTACACTGTTTCATTCATAAATTCACTATCACCCTTAGATGATGAGATGATTTTATGCACTGCATTTCATTTAGCCTTGGGTATTAGATCTAAGACCACTATTTTAAGATAAATCATAAACAAAAGAAATTTCAATCCCAAACATCCATGCCAACAAAGCTCAGATAAGGATAAATCGAATTAACAGTGCAATTCTGTTCCTTTTTTCCTTTTCATTAGAAGATAATTGGACATTTAGGAAGGGACCAGTATGTTGTCAATACTCATACATCTGAAGTAGATTGGGCACTATTCCAAAATGTATAGCCAGTCCGTTACCTACAAATCAATATTTTATACTTCTTCATGTGGTCCCATGCTCTAGATTATTTATTTATTATTCAAATTTATCACCGCCCATCTCTACAGCAGTAGACTCTGGGCGTCTACAGCAGTAGACTCTAGATTAGTTGAGTGTGTGTTGAAATCATAGTGTACATGGCCCATTCTAAAAGGTGGTTACTATAACTGTGTGGTGCTTCAGATTCAAAGGTAAAATGGTACTTTGGGATGCACAGAGCGCTAATGTAGCATCTTTCTGCAATTCCTTAAGCCAGCCATATTTTCTCCAGTACTGAATGGCTATAGTTTTCAAATCTGAATAGGCTGACCATATTTCCTTGAGACAAAAACGGGACCCTAACGTGCACGCACCGGCATGCTGGCACGCAGGTGCACATGTGCGCACGCAGGCAGGCAGGCACGCAGGCAGGCACGTGTGCACACACTATAACTTTAAAAATGGGACAAAATGGAGTTTTTGTCCAGAACGATGGGACGGTTGGAAAATGTTAAAATAATGGGACTGTCCCGTTCAAAACGGGACGTATGGTCAGCCTAAATCTGAAGCACCGAACAACCTTATTTATGATCAAGGAGGGAGAGTTGAGGCTTAGCAAACATGGTCTAACAATACATATCAAGGCAAGAGTTTTGAAGATCTGAAATTCAGTTTGTGCTACCTTTGTAGATGTTGTAGGAGGAGAGCTATGTTAGTCTATGGTAGCTGGTAAATCAGTAAATCAAAAGTACAGCAGTCTGATAGCTAAATTTAGACTAAATTTAATTTTATTAAAAGGCATAAGCTTTTGTGAGCTAGTCTGAAAAAGTCCTTCCAGACTCCTCCTGATTTTTTTTGCTACCATTGTAGTTTCCTAGAACATACTGGGTTTGAATTTGGGGCTAATATAGCCCTGAAGTCCATGTACCCATTTAGGGTCTGCAGTATTGACAATTTGAGTTCACAGAGTGATAAATTATTCAGAACATTTACTAGAGTCTCATTCTGAAACTAAAACTGAATGAATGAACATCAGCATTCTTTTACAGCTGGAGACCTCTCTCTCTACCTTTGGAATGTGGTATTCCACATTCAGGCTAGTATATTGAAGACAGCCAGAAGCACTACATAGTTTGAATTTAAGGTAAAGGGACACTGCAGCTGGAAATTGGTTGAAGCTCAGTCCATGGGAACATCTTTTTGGTTAACAAGTTCTCATTTCATCTGTTTTAAGGAGATTGCTTGCTTCTTACTAGGATCTGCTTGTGCGTTTGTGGCTAAATAGTAGTTGTTTTACACTTTTTAAAAAATGATGTAATGGTCTGTAGGAATATCCTTGAGAGACAGGAGGAGGAAGAGCCATAGCCAGAAGAAATGGGGGCGTGGTAAGCATCATAGGAGCGACCCTCCCGAGTTCCCTGGAAAGTAAAGGCAAGAGGAGAGAGATGTGCTTTCACACTGGTAAGATTCTGTTACTGCAGCCTTACAATCAAGGTAGTGTTAGTACTCATGGTTTTGGTTTCTTGTTTGGACTACCTTGAAGGGCTGACAGATCTTGAAAATATTGTGGGGCTGTATTACTGTATCATCTTAACAGCTGAGCCAAATCTCTCACATGTAGCCTTAATACACAGAAGACTGGCTGCATTAGTAACTTGCTATCCTGTACAATAGCCATTTATTTTCACTATCCCATAATTACAGATTAATCTAAAGAAACATTATTTCCAGTTTGTTTGGAAATATTAATTAAACTCTGAAGTTGCTTTTAAAATGTGTTGTGTTGTTCCAAAACATCCTCTATAATGGTTATTTCTGGGATTCTGCAAAGTGTTGAAAGTTTCAATTTGGTATGTGTGGGTGTTATGTGTTAACTTTTTCATTAATTTTAATTGCTATCATTCTGTTTGGTAGTTAGCATCTTTAATCCTTAGTATCCCCAGAATACAGTGGGATCTATGCCAACTTTATTTGCATTCACTGGTTCCCTCAAGCCAGTTAATAATAGAAGACTTTAACACGTTTTAATAACAAGTAACAATGTGCTGAAAGAGTTATGAATAAGAAGAAAGCTCTACTGTTCACAATAGGTATAAAGCTCCAGTAGATGTTTTATATTTAAAGAATTCAGTAACATGCAACATATAAACCACTTGTTATATCATTATGGTTTGTTTCTTTGTTTAAGAAATCAGGAAATCACTTTAAGCGTGTCTGAGAAGTAAAATAGCCCATCTTCATAAATCTGCTTAGAAATTTATTTTAGTCCTACATGCAAACTGAATAATTTTTTAAAAGCAAGATTTCCTCATCTCATACTGTATGCTTAATGAAAACATTTTATTTACTAACATTGTGCAGAAATTGTCTTCTGTATCCTCTAAGTTTTATTCCCTTGTGAACTATAAAACTATAAAGTTTTGTAGGTCATTCTCGAGGTTGTTTAGTTTACAGACGTTTTAGAGTTGAATTCTTGAGTTTATTTTTGTAAGACGACAGAGGCAAAGTCCTGCTGCAGTCTCCTTTGGGGCCCAGCTGCCCTCCCTAGCTGCCCCAGACTCCCAGGATTTCCCATCTGATCTCTTTCCCTGGGCAAAGAGTTCCTGCCTGCTGTATTCCCTCAGATCTGATTGCACCCGGAAGCCAGGAAGGCTGCAGACTCCTGGAGAGATGTTTGAACAGTGGAACCCAGCGTCTCAGCTATGAGAATCTCACTGCATGTTCTCTTTGGGGAAAAGAATCCATAGTCTTGTCCATTCTGGTTGAGTGAGAAAAGTTCTAAAAATGCAGAATAAGTTCCCCGCGCAGCAAAGGCTCACTGTTTGGATGGGCTCCTCAAAGCTTCAAGTGGCCGCTCTTCTTAAATCATTTGTGGGACTACTTCTAGAACCTTCTCAGGTCACCTGCACATCCCTGCATGTGCACTGAAGACACTTCCATCAGGATGGCTGGCTCGGGACTTTAAGAGAAGTGCTGTTATTCTCATGGTGCCATGAGTGAAGTCCCATTCAAATTATTTGCACAGCCCTACTGTTGGCTCAGGGGGCGTGGTGGCTCAGCGGGTAAGACGCCAGGCTTGTTGATCGGAAGATCGCAAGTTCGGAGGTTCGAATCCCTAGCCCCGCGTGACGGAGAGAGCTCCTGCACTCGCCTCAGCTCTTGCCAACCCAGCAATTCGAAAGCATGCAAGTGCAAGTAGATGAATAGGTACCACTTCGGTGGGTAGGTAACAGCGTTCTGCGTGCGTCATGCCGGCCACATGACCGTGGAAGCGTCTTTGGACAACGCTGGCTCTTTGGCTAAGAAACGGAGATGAGCACCGGCCCCTAGAGTCGGACACAACTGCACAACTGTGCGGGGGGAACCTTTACCTTTTACTGTTGGCTCATATTATATGCCTAGACCCTCATCCCATTTATTTTTCACTCTTTATTTATTTAAAATGTTTATATTCTACTTGCCAGGCATCACTACATGGAGAACAAAGTTAAAAATATAATGCATGCAATAACACCTAACACGCCTATAAATATTACACTAGCAGAAGCTCAACATCATGAGCTCTCAAATCTTCTTGGAAATATTTATCTCTCAGTTAGGCTGCTCAGGCTTGCACAAGCAAAGTGGGTGTTCTGTAAGAACTGTAAAGCTGATCAGGGTCGCACAGACTAATCAGGGAGCAAAGCCTGGAATAAATTTTGAGACATGCCTGAACCTATGGGTCTAGCCATTTGTCAAAGCCTTCTACCAATCAAGGGAATTAATTAATTAATTACACTCATGAGGGGAATCACACAAATTTAAAGTTGTAGAACTCCTAGTTTAGGCTTTTGTCATGTCTCATCTGGTTTATATTGTTCCATCCCTAAATCTGTAATTTCTCCAAGGTCCCAACCCAGCTCACACCTGCTAGCACTGAAAATAAAAAGGCTGGTAGCAGACTGGGGCAAATGTTCAGTTCATCTCCACCTTGGCCGATGTGTTAGACTCTGATTGAATGAAACAACTCGTATTTTGCAGGACATGTTTTACATTTCTCTGCTGAATTGAAATTGAGAGAGGGAAGGCAATCCTGCTCCTATAAAGGAATGCTGGCGAAATAAATTCTGGAAGGATTTAACTCAAAGATGCATTTTTGAGGAAGTATGCGTATCATTGTTCTCTAATTCTGCATTTTATTTGTAAATAATATATAATTATGTATATACAGTATTCTATAGAGAGTTTTATTTATATATTCTATAGAGAAAGTTTTTCATATATAAATTAATACAAGGTATACACTATATACCTAATGTATAACTTTGTATACTAGACTATAGTCCATATAGCATTGTATGATATATAGGATAATTTTTCTTTTATATTTTCCTTTTTAACATCTACATGAAACCGCTGGGTGAGATCATCCGTCTCCATGGGGTGAGATATCATCAGTACGCTGATGATACTCAATTATACATCTCTATTCTGGGTGAAGTAAGTGATGCAGTTTCTACCCTGTCCAAGTGCCTGGGGGCTGTAGGGGCCTGGATGGGGAAAAACAGGCTTCGACTGAACCCTAGTAAGACAGAGTGGCTGTGGATTAATGGCTCCTCGACATCTAGGAAATTGCCATCCTTAGTTCTGGATGGGGTAGCACTGCCCCAGACAGACCCGGTACGTAACTTGGGGGTCCTCCTGGACTCGCAACTCCTGCTCGAAGAGCAGGTGGCAGTCGTGGCCAGGAGGGCCTTTGCACAACTTTGTGTTGTGCGCCAGTTACAACCTTTCCTGGAACGAGAGGCCCTTTGAACGGTCACTCATGCCCTGGTTATCTCACATATAGACTACTGTAATGCGCTCTACATGGGGCTACCCTTGAAGAGTATCCGGAAGCTTCAGCTGATCCAGAATGCGGCTGCACGGACCATCTTGGAAGTCCCTTATCGGACACATGTAACACCATTGTTACGCGAGCTGCACTGGGTTCCAGTTTGCTTCTGGGTGCAATTCAAGGTGTTGGTTATGACCTTTAAAGCCCTTCATGGCATGGGACCAGGTTACCTAAGGGACCGTCTTATCCCCATTACATTGTCCCGTCCCATCCGGTCATGCAGGGAGGGCATGCTACGGACCCCACCAGTTAAAGAATTCCATCTAACGGGGTCACGGAGGCGTGCCTTCTCTGCAGCAGCGCCTGCTCTGTGGAATATCCTTCCCCCAGAGTTAAGACAGTCCACCTCGCTCCTGGACTTCAGGAAAAAACTCAAGACTTGGCTTTGCCAACAGGCCTGGGGCGGGAAGAAGAGTATAAACTCTTGGGGATGGCTAACATCTTAGGATGGCCCTAGATTTGCCCTTCCAATGTTTTAAAGAAGACATCACCATCTTGATTTTATTATATTTATTGTATTTTTAAATTTCCTATTTTAATGTTTAATGTTTTATCGAATTGTAAGCCACCCAGAGTCCCTTGAGGGAGTTGGGCGGTGAAAAAGTCGAATAAATAAACAAACAAATAAATAAATAAATAAATCGTTCCCTTTATATTTGCTTTGTATAAAATTTTACAGGTACAATATTTAGGTTTGTTGATTTTTTTTTACAGTTCTGTAATTGGGAATTGATCAAAAATATTAAAATAACAGTAGCGATTAATGGGCACCAATTCTAAAGAGAGCCATTTACAAGGGAGTAAGCTCCATTAAATGTAGCAATTCTTACACCCAAGTAAACCACAGATGTTCAGGATTGGCTGCATACATGCAGAAGTGTTCTATTCATTTTTTTTACTCCCTTACCTTAATGCAGAACACACTCATAACATCTTGAGCACTTTTAGTTACATTTAGTTACATTATGCAATATGATTGAATCAAACCTCTAAGATATGTAACAAGGCTACTCCTGTTTCGGATCTACTTCGATTGTTTGGCACAGATATTTGGACACATGAAGAGATGCATCTCTGCATCAGCAGAATTAAAGAATAATTGAAAGAGAACTAAGCTGATCCCGCAGGGCAGCCTACTTCATCAACCCAGCTTTTAGTATTATCAAAAAATCTGGATGTTGTGCAATCTCCATTTCACTCTCAGCAAATATTAGCAAAATGTGCACTAAGTGAAAGCATAATAAAGGAAATAGCACTGCCAGTTTTTAGATCCCCATTTAAAGGCTGGTGTCATGAATTAATGTACAACTGCCTGTCTATACTGTGCTAAATCAAATCTTGCGGGGAAAAATTAAACTACAGTCCTGATATTTTATATCTGATAAATATTTACCTTTACCCATGGATCTCCATTGGCTTCAGGATTAGTCTCACATAAAACACACCAAGATCAGTTATTCCCCAACAAAGGATCAAGTTTATTATTTAATTTTTAAAAATCTGCTGATGTAACAACCTCTTCCCTAGCTTGTACTGCAGGCATGATGTCATGAATGTTGATGGGAACAATCATAAGCCCATTTTGTCATGATATAGTCTTCATTGGGGATCTTGTTCAATAGTCTACTCCAAATGAATTATGCTTCAGCTGCAATCCAGTCCTGGACAGAATGGCTAATGGTCATGGTTGCTAAGGGGTTATGGAAGCTGGAGCCCAACACACTTAGAGGGGACCAAGAGAGGAATGCTGCTGTTAGTTTCCCTTTTGATTAGAGCTTTGAACTTAGTTCTACAGTACTTATCCATGCAAATGTGTAGGGTGCCTCTCCTTCATGAAAGGAGCACACTTTTGTTTGTAAAAAATGTACCTTAAAAATAGAACCTTAATCATATTTAATAAGACTTCAATTAACCATAACTTCAATTAACCATAACCATAACATAAGAGCCAGTTTGGTCTAGTGGTTAAGGTGCTGGGCTAGAAACCAGGAGACTGAGAGTTCTAGTCCCGCCTTAGGCATGAAAGCCGGCTGGGTGACCTTGGGCCAGTCGCTCTCTCTCAGCCCAACTCACCTCACAGGGTGGTTGTTGTGGGGAAAATAGGAGGAGGAAGGAGTATTAGGTATGTTTGCTGCCTTGAGTTATTTATAAAAATAATAAAGGCAGGATGGAAAATAAATAAATAAAATAGAATCAAATGTCAGTCCAGCCCAGTATCTCGGGATAAATGAGGAATGAAGAAATTTGGGGGAATTGGGCCCTACATGGAGGCACAACTGGTGATATAAAAGCATTTGCTGCTTTTACTGAAACTGAAATTCCCATGACACTTTGCAGAATGTTAGTCTGCTAGTATTTGTCTCTCTATGAATCAAAGCTCTGTAAAATCCACATCTGGGGGAAAAAATTACTAGAAGCTGTGAGCAAACAATGATTGTTACATTTTTAAAAGGAATTTACATTGGGTTAATGTTCATTTAAATCAGGGAAAGGAATGTATGAGCACATTAAACAACTGTATGCTAGATTAATCTAAATTTCATCTGCTGTAATGGGTACATTGATGGCCTGCTGTCAACGTACTCTTCTAGGATGCTTGTCTAGAGATAAAATATATGGGTGATTCTGGAAGATTACTTCCTAAACATCTGGTCTGTGGTATTTAATACCATAAATTTGATAAATATGACTAATAAATAAAAAATAAAATTAGATATTTTGCAGTATTAATTGAATTTGAGATTTGAAAACACTCTGTTGTGGTGGTTATAATCTTATTTGGTTGTGCACATAATATAGGTGAACTTATCTTAATCCATATATTTTTTAACATACAGTATATGGACATTCCATATTTTTTTAACATATATGGACATTCACTGAAAAAGTCACTAGAATTTTTGGGATAGGGGCCCATCATTACATTAATGATTCCCAGCTGTATCTCTCCTTTAGAAGTAATACCAAGAATGTGATAATAAAGTTAAGGTTAGTGTAGATTTTGAAAATTAGTATATTAGAAGTGCCATATTGAGACTATGGAATAGATATAAATCCAGACTGTGCCCCAAAATGCCTTTATGGGTCTCAGAACAAGAAGCATTTTATAGGAAAGAAACAGCAGGTAAAGAGAAATGGCTAACCTATCGAGAGATGTTAGAATAGTGCTTTCCAAACTCCCACCATTGGCGACATACCAACGGCGGCGGCGGTGGCGCCATCAGCACTTCCGGGTTTTGACACACAGTTTGGAAAGCTATGTGTTAGAACAAGATGTTAGAACAAGAGCATGGAGAATATAAGATGAAACCAAGAGAGCAACTGGCTGCAGAGGGATTTAGTTTTCAATGGTTTTTGTACGCACAGTTAAGAGAAATATTTCAAGTAGACAATAGGATATTTGGAACTGAACAGCAGAAGACAGAAGTTGAAGTTGAATTATGCACAAGTGATGAACATGTAATTGCTAAAATGTATAAACTCTTGCTGAAATTTGAAATGGAGGAAGAGCAAGTGAAAAAGTGTATGATAACATAGGCTAAGAACTTTGGTTATAACATATTGCTGGAACAGCGGGAAAACGTGGTTGAAAGGATTGAAATTCACACTATGTTATAACTTAGAAGAGACTTTTTATAAAATGATGTACTGTTGGTATATGACTCAAGAAAAATTATCTAGAATATATAAAGGTACTTCAAATTTATGTTGGAAGTGTGGACAACATAAAGGGTCATTTTATCATGCCTGATGGACTTGTAAAAAAGCCAGAAAATTTTGGGTTCAAATACATACAATGATACAAAGAATTTTAAAGACTAATATTCAACTGAAACCAGAACTTTTTGTGCTGGGACTAATGTATAGACAATTAGAAAAGAGCCCTAGAAGTTTATTTTTATATATGATCCCTGCTGTGAGACTACTCTGAGACGAACTGTGTGCACAAAAATGGAAAGACTCTGAAACCCACAACAGAGGAATGGTTGGTGAAGATGACAGAACTAGCAGTGATGGCAATTTAACTTGTTTGCTTAAAGAAAGATCAACAACTACATTTATTAGTGACTGGAAATCCCTTATGGACTTTTTTGCTGAAAACAGAAAAAAAAATGAACTGGTGATTTATGGATTTGATTAGAAAGGGTAGATTATGGAAAGAAGGAAATTATGATGTAACCTTAGAAAGAGAGGGTAAAATATAAATGCTGTTAAGAAGATTGGAAGCCA
The DNA here is from genome assembly GCA_023362775.1 of Charina bottae. Taxonomy (NCBI): domain Eukaryota; kingdom Metazoa; phylum Chordata; class Lepidosauria; order Squamata; family Charinaidae; genus Charina; species Charina bottae. The sequence goes on from JALMGJ010000002.1 coordinate 79,128,630, forward strand.
CTTTATTACTTTCTTTTTTTTCTTTTTCTTTCTTTTCCATTTCTTTTGCTCTATTTCTTTTTCATTTTCTTATTACTTTTCCCTATTCTTTTTCTCTTCAATTCAATTCAAAATTTGTATTGTTTCTATTCTGTTGAAAATATCTTTAATAAAAATTATATATAAAAAAGAATGGATATCAAGAATACTCTAAAGCAATGTTTCTAAACATTGGCAACTTTAAGATGTGTGGACTTCAGCTCACAGAATTCCCCAGCCAGCCTTGGGAATTCTTTGATACAAAGAATTTTAACGACTAATATTCAACTGAAACCAGAACTGTTTTTGCTGGGACTAATGTACAGAGAATTAGAAAACAGCCCTGGAAGTTTATTTTTATATATGATCCCTGCTGTAAGACTACTATATGCACAAAAATGGAAAGACTCTGAAATACCCACAACGGAGGAATAGTTGGTGAAGATGATGGAACTAGCAGAGATTCCGTCAAGAGAAACAGTGCTCTAGAAACAGTGCTCTAGAAGTTCTGAACAAACATTTGAAAGCAGTGAGAGACTGGATATATGAAATCTGTGCATGGAATGGACAGTCTGTTTTATTTCAACCCAGAATGAACCCTTGTTCCTAGAACATTTGCCAAACCATTCCAGGTTCTGCACAAAATAAAATCCAGAAGGATCCTAAAGAGATCTTAGAGTGATCCTATGGGGTAAGTATGATACACCTGGTGTGAGTCATCTCCTCTCTCCTCTACAACTCCAAGAATGGCAAATTCCACTGAACCATCAGCCTTTTCCCCTATTTTCCTATCACCATCCTCTACCTCCCTCCTCTCAGCTACTCCCATTGCCACCCCTAATATCCTAATGTGGCATTTTGCAATAACATCCAAACCTTGCAATATTTGATAACCTCACAAGATTTTTTTTTCAGTTTTAAAATTTTACTTTTATTTTCACTTTGTGCCCAAACTACAGGCCTTCTGTAGTAATCTTTCAGTGTTCTCTGGGTCAGAGTTTGAGATCTTTTGAGTTATCCTTACATCAGAATCCTTTACATAATCTCACATCTTAACATATGATTGTGGTGGATGTTTGGGTATTTTGGATGGAAGGATTTCAGAGTTGATAGACTGGGACAGTAGAGAAGTATTGTTAATAAATATAAACAAATAAATTTACATATTTGAAGAATAGCCATGAACCAAAACACATATATTCTTTGAAATATGCACTGCTATAGCTCTCCAATAAAACATATTAAAATCATATATGACTGAAGAGAATCTTTAAAAACACAGTGATATTAGGGGTATTGGTTGCAAAAAAAAGGTTGTATATTACTGAAAAATGTGTACAATATGCATACAGTAAATTAGCACCTGAACACAAAAATATTTTTTCATTTTTAAAAAACTCAAACTCATATTAAAATGGCCTGAACATAAAATAGAGAGCCAGTTTGGTGTACTGGTTAAGGCACCAGGCCAGAAACCAGGAGACAGTGAGTTCTAGTCCCGCTTTAGGTACAAAGCCAGCTGGCTGACCTTGTCCAGTCACTCTCTCTCAGCCCTGGGAAGGAGGCAGTAGCAAACCACTTCTGAAAAATCTTGCCAAAACAACCTGCAGGGACTATTCCAGGTAGTTACCAGGAGTCAAGATTGATTCAAAGGCACACATATTCGTAAAAAAAGATAGAGAAAATAACAGAAACATGGGAGATTTGTCTATTCCTTGTCTGTGTACGGGTGTTGCTTTGATTTCAGAGGGATAAGAAGGATCTTTAGCATAATGATTCCCAAGTTTTTGTCTTATATGGCATAATTATAAAGTGCAGACAGGATTATGAGAAAAAACACATTGATGAATAAATTGCTTAAGGCAGGGGCAACATTAAATATTGCCATTTCTCATTTTTGCTAAAAATATGAAAACCATATTCTAGATATTATTTACATAGCCTGTAGTACTGAATTGAAATATTATATCTCAACAAGATCCAACACAGTTTCCATACAGTTTCTGTGCAAAATAATAATGAAAACTGCCATTTACCTTTTAACACTGGGCCAGAAAGATCCAATTCATTGTGTCTCTGTCGCAGTGTTAAAAAGTCGAGACATTGTCGAGACAAAGCCTAATTATTTGCTAATAATTATGAAATATTATTTGCTTCTAGAATGTATTATTAGAAAGTCGAATAGAAGAAGTGGTTTCAAATAAAATGTAAAATAGTATTACTCTTAAGTAATATGAGCATTACTCTACTTGTATGGCAACAAGGACTGATAAACATATCAAGTTTGGCTGAAATATCGCTTTATACTGAATTATTCTTATTTGACTTAGTATACTTAAATCTACAGGTAGTCCTTGTTTAATGACCACAATTGGGACTGGAATTTCAGTTGCTAAGCAAAGTGGTCATTAAGCGAATCTGACCCAATTTTACAACCTTTTTTTGGCGGTCGTTAAGCAAACCACATGGTTGTTAAGTGAATCATGCAGTTCCCCAGTAATTTTGCTTGCCAGAAGCCAGCCAGGAAGGTCGAAAATGGTGATCACATAACCATGGGACGCTGTGACGGTCAAAAATGCAAACTGGTTGCCAAGAACCCAAATCATGATCATGTGACCGTGGGGATGCTGTGACAGTTGTAAGTGTGAGGACCAATCATAAGTTGTTTTTTTCAGCACCGTCTTAAGTCCGAACGATCACTAAACAAATGGTTGTTAAGCGAGGACTACCTGTACTTATTATAAAGAGCATTGCCATTGCATCAACAGTCTTCACTGGAGATGCTGCTGTTGACTCCTCTTATAACCACTTTAAACAATTGGGGCAAATATAGAGTCACACAATGATTATTTTGCACCTATACTCATATGACACTGACTGCAAATCAGCAGTGATACACAGCAACCTCCCCTGGCTGCTTGGTGACTTCGGAAAACCAGGTTCCCCCCCTCTGCATTCTGCATCTGTTTCCCCTGTCTTTTGTTTTTTTCCACTGGAGAAGCAGTTTCCTTGCCATGCACCTGCACTCACAGCATAGGTTTTGTATTTTTTTGAATAAAATCAAGCTAACAACAGACTTGGACTCTTCCAAATGAGGCTTGTTGGCAAGAATGGTATCATAACTTATACTTTTTATATTATATGGAATTAGCCCTCCATCTTCTCAGAGGGCAAATGTAAAGGTAAAGGTAAAGGTTCCCCCCGCACATCTGTGCAGTCGTGTCCGACTCTAGGGGCCGGTGCTCATCTCCGTTTGTTAGCTGAAGAGCCAAGGTTGTCCGAAGACGCTTCCACAGTCATGTGGCCGCATGACGGGCGTGGAACGCTGTTGCCTACCCACCGAAGTGGTACCTATTAATCTACTTGCATTTTGCATGCTTTCAAATTGCTAGGTTGGCAAGAGCTGGGGCGAGTGCAGGAGCTCACTCCGTCACGCGGGGCTAGGGATTCGAACCTCCAAACTTGCGATCTTCCGATCGACAAGCCTGGCGTCTTACCCGCTGAGCCACCACGCCCCTTGAGGGCAAATGGGAAAACTAAAAAATTGTTCAGGACTTCTGCCCTCTAAGAAGAGAATGAGTTTCTTGGCCGTTGTTAGCTTGATTTTATTCATACATTATTCAGGAAGGATACTTCGTTGAGATCAACATACAATCATCAGTCTCAATGTTACAGTCATTCACCTTCTGCTCAGATATTCAATATTGGAACCCACCAGATTCAGGCTAAGAAAAAACTTAGTAGCAATCACTGTGATTCTTCTCCCATTAATAATAATCACAGACACCCTTCTATATGTCTTCAGATAAAAAGCTTCCCTCCATCAGAGCGGGTGGGCCAAAAATTAGATCCCCATTTGTACTTAACACTCCCTGTTATCACTTAACCCTCCCAAACTAGTTCCCCTACAACAAATCTTGGCCCTGCCCAGTAATGGAGTAGAGCTCTCAACATGCCATGCAAAGCCTGATGAAAGTGCCATTCTCTGCAATTTGCTTATCTAACTTTTTTTCCAGTTTCATTTCTGAAGGCCACTTGGAGATGTTGACATCCTTTTTTCAAGAAGCATTAATTCCTTCTTCAAATAAATATTGTGTCTCACCTTATCTTGACCCTTGACCCCTGAAGTTTTGTTACAAAATATTTTGAAACAGTCAGTACAGCTTTACTCCAATAATGTATTAATTGACTCCTGTCCTATTCTATGATGGTGGTGACGGTGGTGATGATGATGATGATGTGGTGGGGAGGAGGTTATGTTCTTAGCTCTCAAGTGAAGGGAGAATCATCATCTATAGCAGAGCTTTCCAAACTGTGTGTCGGGACATGTTAGTGTGTCGGCTGCAGTGTCTGGGTGTGTCGCGGCTGCTGCTGCCTCCGAGCCCTGCCAGGATTCCGCGCAGGTCCTAGTGCCTGCCTTCTGCCTTGCTGCCTCCAAACCTGCTGTGATTCCGCGCAGGTCCTAGTGCCTGCCTGGTGCCCTGCTGCCTCCAAACCTGCTGTAATTCCACACAGGTCCTAGTGCCTGCTTTGTGCCCTGCTGTAAGAGTGTGTCACGAAATGATGCCCTGCTGTAAGAGTGTGTCACCAACATGAAAAGTTTGGAAAGCTCTGATCTGTAGATTTCCTGGATAAATAGAACACTCACATGGTAAATAACTTTCCTTAAATTGGTAATATTTAGAGATCAAGGTTTTTAAGTGTTTGATAACTTGTCTCTGAATAGAGTTAGTATCCATCTTTTCTCAGTGAAGCTCTAGTTTGCACACAATCCAGCATCCTCCAGTATGCTTTGCTCAACTAACAGCCATAGAAGTAAAGAGTTCCTATGATAGCTCAATCAGGCTGAAGGATCTTGGCAACATCATTAAAAGAATTAGAGACTGAAATGCATTCATGCAACCATCACAGCCCCTGCTGGCAACTCAAGAACAGATTTATCCAAGTTGGGATATAATACAAATGATTTTATCAGCCAAATGACTTATGCATAGAGTTTGCAATGACCCATACATGGCTCATTCACACAGATATGAATTCCAAGGCCATAACTATCCACATTCATCACCCAGAAGACAGCTGGATAACACACTAGGACTAGAATAAGAAACAAAGGATCTCTTTGGTTTTTCTGTATACTGCCACATCTTAGACTTGCAAAAAGAAGCCAGGGACAAGAGACGAGTCTAAAGATGATCAGTGTCAATACAATCTTTCTGTAATGTCAAGATCAAGATAAGTCATAATTCTTCTCTAGTTTGTGTTGATCAGACTGCACCTAGAATATTGCCTGCAGTTCTAGATGCTACAGTTTAGGAAGGATATTGCCAAACTTAAAAGTGCCTAAGGAGAGCAACTAAGATGATAATGGGCATGGAAGGAAAAACATATGAGTAATGGATGGAGGGGTTGGGTACATTTAGCCTGGAAAAGACAAGACTGAGGTGAGATGTGTTAGCTGTTGTCAAGTATCTGGAGGGCTGTCATGCAGAAGATGGCATTATCGTTTAGAGTTGTTCCAGAAGACAAGACAAGAAACAGGGGGTTTAAATTAAAATTAAAAAATTTCTTTTTTCTTACTTTGTATTTCTATTTCTTTCTTTGTATTAACTTTTAATATGTATTTTAAAATTCAATAAAATTTATGGGAAAAAAAAGAGTTGTTCCAGAAGACAAGACAAGAAACAGGGGGTTTAAATTATAAGGAAGTGGATTTCATGGGTGGTGAAGTACTGGGTTCTTGCACTCTTGCACTCTCTTACATCCCTTATGTTCTGTGTATTTAAATTTTAACCCTTTTCATCATTTTTATTTGAATATTTTTAAAAAATGAAGAAATCAACAGTTGTATAATAAGTTTCAGGATCTGTGCACTAACAAAAAGTGCTGAACTTCACTTTTCCAAAAGTTTACTTTCCCTGCAAAAAAAGTCTTGTTTCCCCCCCCCCCTCATTATTTATTGTTTAGCAAATGTATATGCTGCCTAATCCTACTTATCTGGCCCCTTATCTGGGTTCTGAAGCTAAGCAGGGTTGGTCCCAGTTAGAACATGGTGGGAGATCCCCAGGGAACACTACAGCAGTTGACTAGCATAGAAAGGTGACACACATCCCAAAAGAAGGTAATGGCAAACCATGTTTGTAGAAAACTACAGGTCACCTGGAGTTGAGCTTGACTTGAAGAAGAGAAGACTTTACTTGCAAAACGTATTTTGCCTTTCAATCTCTCCTTCCCCCCAAACACTAATAAAACATGGGCTGAAAACTTTGCAGTATCAACATGAGTGATATCATTAGATCACTGGTCAAACCCTCCAAAGGGCTCAAAGCAAATGTTGATGAAGGTTCTCAGTCATCCAGGTGGAACAGTCTGTGGCTTGAATCATGTCAACTGGATTTCTATTTTCTCAGTGGAAACGTTTCACTCCTTATCCAAGGAGCTTCTTCAGTCTCAAAGCAAAGCGTTGCCCCAAGGTTGAAAAATGTTGCCTACCCCAGCAGGAAAGAAAACCAACTGGAATTCTGGAGAGTACTGGAAAGAATACCAACTAAGTTTCTAAGACAAAATGCCTCATCTCTTCCATTTTACCCGCTAGGATGACTACAAGATTGCTTATTTTTCCTCTCAATTATGTCATGAGAATTTAATCAGCTTTATGGATGTTTCTGAATTTTTGCACTGATAAATTTGCAATATTTCACTTGGCTGGATCTTGTTGTGACCTGCAACGTGGCAAGTAATGAATGAAAGTTCCTTAAACCTTGTACTAATTATTCTTGACTCTAATTATTTTCACTGGCTGTAATATATCTCTATTCTTTCCATGGGAACCACATCTAAGAAAGGGCAGGTATTTCCTTCTTTCTAGGCCTCCTCCCCGTGGTTGTTTGGGCCGACCCTGAGTCTTATCGGTTTCATAATGGGAATTCGAAAGGCGACCAAAAGAAAGAGGAAATAGCTAAAGATGAAGCAATTTCTGGGGTGTAAACCTTATTTTAAAATAAAATGATGATGTGATACGTGAACAAAACCATGGTGAAGATCTGTTACAAGATACTGCTCAGAAATAACTCATAACAAATATGCTGATAATGGCTTCTAATGAATTAAAAATTCCTGCAACCACACACCTACACTGATCAGTCAACTTTCTCACTTAAAGAAAACACTGTCCATATTCAGTTCAATTATTTTCTTTTGCTTTTTGAAATGGCATCTCATCTGTCATGTTTGCCTTCGGTCACATTCATTTTAACTTTTGTTAAGATTTCTTTTTGGACTCATCATACTTCCTAAAATTAGATTTGCAACTTTTTCCTCATATTTAATATTTAGGAACTCTCTCTACATAATAAGCAGACCAGTTGTTTTTGAGACTGTTAAGCTATGAGTTCAGAGTTGCTTGTCTGAATTTTTAGTTACATTTTAAGCAAGACACAGAGAGAGAATGCTTAAATGAATGTAAATTGGTGGGAATACAGAACATTAGGATGGATTCCAATATCTGTCCTCAGGATGGACAAATACAAGTTTCCACATCTCTTCAAGTCTCTAGGCCCTGAAATGCTCCCCAGACTCCTCAAAGTTGGGGGTGTCCACTCTGTGCAGGGGTAATTCTGAGGGAAAAGGGAAGATCCCAAGAAATGGGATGGAGGTCCTTTCAATGAGCATCGAATAAGTCTCTACCTATTTTTCCATAATCCTACCCTTTCCCTTTCAACAACTGCACTATAATTTATTCTCCTTGGGGTCCAGCAACTGGGAAACTCTAAGGTTGTACAGGAAACTAGGAAGATATAAAGGCAATTGGATGCTACAGTATATTAATTTATATTTAATCTCCAACAAAATAATAGGGCAAGGTTTGGTTTTTGAATCATAGAGTTGGACCATCAAGTCCATTCCCATGCTTTAAATTAAGGAACACAGTATCCGACAAAGGGATATTCACCTGTTGGCAGTAACAGGATTTTAATCTCCCAATCGTTTTTCCTCAATTGATGCAGTGAGTGGCTGGAGTCTCAATACTTTTCCAGCTAAAGGGTGACAATGTTGTTTACAATGAAATGTTTCCATTTGGAATTATATTATGGAAAAGCAATACATGTTTAATGTAACCAGACTGAGATATTTTCTCAGAGGAATTTGAGAAAATCCACGGAGAGCATATAGCAGGAGAAACAATCACAAGGAAGCAGCACCTGTCTAAAAGATTGTGTCAGATGCTGTTGGACTACAACCATAATCATCCTCAGCAATCTTGACCAAAGAGGATAAAGATGCAAAGTTAAGAACTACTTGCTGGCAGAGAAATGCCACATCAAGACAGAGGTCTGCTTTTTTAATTTATACCATTTTGTTTGCTGAATTTCTTTGCTCTAGGTACTTGGTCGCTTACGTACAAAGATAAACTGCTGCTATGTGCTCTCCATGGATCTAACAGCTCAAATACAACTCTGAATATGTGTACAATTGTTTTGGTACTGAGTTTGGCTTTATCTCCAAATTTAACAACAGAGGTTGCACATATAAACTAGATTAAAAATATTTATGTAGTCGGTGAAAGGTGCATGAAATGGTGTATCTCCCAGGTGCTGAAAATGTCTCAATGCTTGCAGAGGATATGCAGACTTAAGAGTCTTTCAAAGAGGCTGATTGTATCTCTGCAAATTACTGGAGCTCCAGCAGTGGCCGGCTGGCCTGCCTGCCTGCCTGCCTGCCTCCCTTGAAGACCCTAAGGAAGGAAACATAATAATATAACTGACTTAGCTTACACACATATACCTAGCCATTTCCAAATATTTCATGACCACATATATCATTTAATCATGAGCACTGTATTGTTAAATATCAAAGGACATAGTCAGTGGAACGTACAAATTGAAGTACGCTGAAGACTAATTTATCAATGAAGTTGGACACTTGGTTAACAGTTACACATTTGTAATAGCAAATATGAGCCGCAGTTTCGCAAACCTGCACATACTTTGTGTTAGAAAACAATTCATCCTGGAATAATCAACTCCTGGAAATCATTCACAGATGGGTGGAACTGAACACAATGCACTAGCAGTTAGCTGTGCATCACTGCCTGCAAATTGTACAGACCTGACTAAAGAAGGGGTGGACAGCATCACAAGTCCAGGTTGCACGCAGGATGAAGTGTCACTTACTGTTTCAAGGATTAACATCTTGGGTCAGGTTGAATTTAAAGTCTGCATGTTGCTTTTATGATGTCAGTGATGTCATATCTAAACTGGACACTTGTTTTCAGAGCAGACTTAATGCAGGCTTATTTAATATGTGTTAAAACAAATCCATATTATGTGCCCAGCTTTAAAAATAGCTCTATTCTAATATAAATAATATTATTAAAAGCCACTGCTTTGCTGCTGAAAAATAGCAACGAGGAACTAATATTGTAGCAATATATCTTATAGGCTAAAATACATTATTCCTCTGATTATACAGTCAGATGCCTGGAAACTTACAAAACTCTATAGCTGTATAAAAACTATATTCAGTATAGGACTGTACAGGAAAAAAAACCAGATTATGAGTATTCCAGAATTGATGTATTTATTTTATTTTTCGTATGTATGGGTCATCCTATAGATAAAAGCTTTCAGGCCAATGTATAGTAAAAACACCAGTAAAATCCATGCTTAGTATTTTATAACTTTTAAGTCTTCAAAAACACATGAAAAGGGAACATTCAATAGAGCATTGAGCACAGAATTCTGCCTGCTGACAATATATTCACTTTGGGGGTTAAAAACAAAGCCCAGGTAAGAGTTGTAGATACTGTAATAGTCCTCTCCAGGTAAGTCAAGAGGACAAGAAAGGGGTATTCATCTGGAATTCTCTCTATGTGGCAGCAGGAAATGCTGCATCACAGGTAGCTCATCCCCAGTGAGCTAAAGGGGAACATAAAAAGAAAAGTCCAAGGCTGAAGCCATGGATCAGCAGATGGCGTCATAGACCGTTCTCTCCAGTTTATACCAGTTGTGTGTGGGGGTAATAAAGTTAATCCCCTCTCATGGATTTCACTGAGGGCCAGGTGAACATTTTAGGGGGCAGGAATCCTACCCTTACTTTCTCCTGCTTTACATGCACATTATACATGTCTGCATTGTACAATTCTGTATGCAGCAGAAGGATCCTGCCAAGGATCACTTTCTCATTCTCAGATGCTCTGCTATTGTCAAAAGCAGCTGGATATTGCAGTCTGATGTACCAAAACATTCACTGCAGATGGCAAGTTTGGGGATGTAGCCTTGGCTAGGTCATTCTTCTCTCTCTCTCTCTCTCTCTCTCTCTCTCTCTCACACACACACACACACACACACACACACACACACACAGACACACACAGGCCATTGGATCCTGCAGGAGAGAAAAGAAGATGAGAGGACCACAATGCAGAGAATAAATGTGACCCAGGGAATAAGTGCACACACAGAGAATAAAGTGCTTGATTTAAAGTGCTACCAGGCCCTGAGGATCTCCAAAGAGAGGAATGAAAGAGCAAAAGGTCATTTTACTTAAATTAGAATATGAAGTATAATAACACGGTAAGAATGTACTGCGAGGGAATTTGAGAAATGAGGAAGAAGTGGCAGAGACTTTCATGAGAAATTCCATGGGGGACAAGAAAGCAGGCTCTGACTCTCATTACTCAAGGTGAGGTGTTGGCAGGAATCCCATGAAGAGAACTTGGAAAAAGAAAAGTGTACAAATACATGCCAGGTCATATTAGTACTGTGGAACCAAGTTGTTGCACTTCAGTGGTAGAAAATGCCCTGAGATATCTCAGGGCATGGGATGGCAAGATACAGGTGGTCTTTCAGTTATGAATAAATATGGGCAGTCTAGGGTACAGGATAGAAACAGAGAAAGGAACTTACTCGAGTGTTAACTTCAACTACGGATTTTTTTAAAAAACACCCATAACAAAACTGTTTATACATTTCTAAGCAAAGACATACATTAACATAAGTGTCAAGGATCCACTTAATTCAACAAAATATACGATTGAATTGCATTGTATGGTGAGATTTAACACACTGCAAGGAATGTACACAATCTCCATGGTTAAATGCTCATGTCAGTCTTTGCTGCCAAATCCATGAACAAATGAGTTTTCGTACAAGTCTTGGCTGCAGTCCTGAAGGAAAATCTTTATTGATGACCTTTACATGCTCTTTTTTATATGCATTGCGGTGTGGACTTGTTTCAGCTAAACAATAGTTTCAGATCAGTAGTAGAACCATTAGGAGTAGATGGACACCACAGTCGGTCAGTTTTCTGTTGGCCTAGATGCTACTTGAAACTTAACAACAAGTAACAAGTTGAACATTCTGCTCGGCCTAAGAGTTGTTGGCCCTAGCAGCTACAGTATGTGCAAGCACCCATAGCCTGGGTTTTTCAAATCAGGTCAAACAAAAAATAGTATGTTAATGAAATCTCTAATGCAATGTATGAAATTGCCATACATTTCTTTTCAGCACTTGTAACACTGAAGTATGCCTCCATGGATTATTTATGGCAAAACAGCCCTGAACATGCATTGAGCTCTTTTCCCACTATAATTTGGCCATTCCTTTTCAGTTGACATAACAGCACAGGAAAAATTAAAATAAAATAAAATAAAATAATATAAAATAATAAAATAAAATAAAATAAAATAAAATAAAATAAAATAAAATAAAATAAAATAAAATAAAATAAAATAAAATAAATAAAATAAAATAAAATAAAATAATATAAAATAAAATAAAATAAAATATAAAATAAAATAAAATAAATAAAATAAATAAAATAAAATAAAATAAAATAAAATAAAATAAAATAAAATAAAATAAAATAATAAAATAAAATAAAATAAAATAATAAAATAAAATAAAATAAATAAAATAAAATAAAATAAAATAAAATAATAAAATAAAATAAAATAAAATAAAATAAAATAAAATAAAATAAAATAAATCCTGAGTCCAACCCAGTATGGTTGACACTGACCAGCAGCCATTCTTCAGGATTTCAGACAACAGCTTTTTCAGAGTTAACGAGAGATGCCAGGTTTGAACCTCTGACTTTCACATGCAAGATCTGTTCTGAAGGCTATGGTCAACTTGGTTATTCCTATATAATTTAAGATTCTCTCTTGGTACAGAATTTGCAATCCTTCTGTATATCTATTATGAATTGTCTAGGCCAGTGTTTCTCAACCTTGGTGACTTCAAGATGCCAGCCTTGCTGACTGGGGAATTCTAGGAGTTGAAGTCCACACATCTTGAAGTTACTTTTGCACATCAAATTGCACATTGGTAGCAAAAGGGTACATGCTGTTCAAACACTCTCTCTTGGCTCTTCCTACCAGGAGGAGAAGTTAAATAAATCACAGAAGTTTTAAAAATTATTTAATTTTTTTAAAAACAGTCTGCAGTCTGAAGTAGTACCTGAGTCCACGTTTTATAGCTCTAAGGACCCCTGCTGACCATGATTGCTGAAAACTAACAACTTAGTTTATTGTTATTTTTGGATGGCAAACGTATGAAAATTGTACTATAGACCCTAAAATAAGTCTATTGCAGTTAAAAAAAAAGCTGACCTCCCCAAATCCAGCCTCCCCTATGCCTATGGCCTCATGAAATCTGTGGCCTTCATGCCTTCTCCACTGAAATGTCGATGAGGTTACCCAAACTTGATTTATTGTTACATGGGGATTAGGTAACTTCTAAAGGATCAGTGAAACTGAGCCTCCTGACTGAATGAAGGCCACCTGGAGATGTAGTAAGATCTTTGGGGTACATTTTTTATATGAGAATTATTAAAAGTGGGAATCTTCTTCCCCCCAGACGTGAGATTAGCTCCATCCCTCTCAACATTCTGCAAGTCCCTCAAAACCTGGCTATGTGATCAGGCCTGGGGGTCCCATGGGACCGGGGAGACTTTGTGATGGCTCCCTTACCGTGATTAATATCATCCCCTCTTGTTTTATGTGCTTTTTATAGTTACTTTTAATTGTGACTGTTTTTATATATTTATTGTTTTTGATTAGGTGTTGTACGCTGCTCAGAGTCACTTTTATGTGAGATGGGCAGCTATATAAATATGATTAATAATAATAATAATAGTAATAATAATAGCAAGAGACCTCTGGAAGGCAAATTGCACCTGTTCTCACCATTAACCTCTCCCCAGAATCTGAACAGCAGATAGATTTGGGGGCCATTTTTCAAAGTTTTTTGTGAGCTGGGCGTTACAGTGGAATGTGGACTTACTCCTGACACTTGTGGCTACATTGCCTTAATTTGAAAACAAGATAAAATGCACTGCCAAAATCCAGTCATTGGTGCACAGGGTGGGAGGGATATCATGCAGCCTGAAAATTGCCTACCCATCGCCTGCTAACACAAACCCTGGTTTGTTATTGGCTTTTTGTGACTTGTTAGAGGGGCGAGTAGAGATCCTGGTTCACCAGTCATAGTAAACATGCCATGAAAGCTTTATTTAGAAAAAGTTCACAGTTCTGGTTTATAGTGATTGATGAACATTCGGTGGTAATAAATAATAAATGTATATTAAGGAAGTGATGTGAAAAAACCCAGTGTCATAGAACAAACCCAATGACTGCAGTTCATTTATAATAAAGACACATTACATGTAATAACCTAACAGAAATTTATCACATATAAGAACATTAATCATCAAAATAGGTAGCAGAGTTAATTTTTAATCATGTGCAGAAGTCTCTAGAAAATGACGCTCTGATAAAAGCAGACAAACCAAACTTAATTGAGCTATAAATATTCAAAAGTTTAAAGATGAGCTGACAGCTTCAAATAATGCTAATTGTTGGAAAGGAAGGAATACTATAGTCATAGCAATTTTCACCAACATTTACAGTTTGAGAACTTTAGATCCAAATTACTATGACATCATTATCAAGACACTAGTCAATTCAATTTTGATGCAACTTGGCTCCAGTCAACTCTTCGCGGCTCACAAAAAAAAAGAAGAAGAAGAAGAAGAAGAAGAGAGAGAGCAATATGAAAGCAACAAAATACAATAAATTAGACAGAACAAATTACAAAAATTAGAAACTAATTAATTTGTAATTTCTAAGGTGGATTAAGCTGAGGCAACATGTTCAACATCTGCCCTAGTGGTTATGATCACATTCCTAAATGAACTGTGCCGATCTTACAAGTTTAGACCGGATTAGACCAATTAGAAACATGTTCAGTTTTCTGACAAAAGGTCAGTTTGTAACAGACAACTAGCACTTATTTTTGGTATTCATGTATATGAATTCCAGTCAGGATGGCCAGCAGTCTATGCTAGTTGGGGAATCCTGAGGGTTGTACCTCAGCACATCCAGAAGCCCCGTGTTGGAAGAGGCTGGCGTAAAGAATATGTATTACTAAATTATACATGACATTTATATATGACTTATGTGATATCTCACTCTCTCTCTAATATATAAAACCATTACACTTCTCCTGGCAGCTCCTATCAAGTTGGCAAAGAAGCCATTCCAATATTTTACTACTACATCTGGATGCACAATCATATGGAGCAAAGTAGCACTACTGGTTTTATGAATCATGAGGGATTTTTTAAGATTGTGTACAATCTATTGTTCTCTCCAGGTTTGTTAATATAATCTACCGCTCCTCTAGTAAGGGATGGGTTTGTGTTTTCCCTAAGATGAAGCAGTTTGGAGAGAGTGAAATGGCTGTGCCGGCACATACATGCCAAGACAGCAAGGAGCAGCTTTCAAAGCAGCCCTGTGCACCTGGGAAAAGCCGTGGCTGCTTTAATGAGTTGAAAAGCAGTGGGTGTTTTTTTGGTATTTTTGGTACGTGCATTCTGAAATGACCTTTTGAAAGGATTTGCAGAACCCTAATATCCAACTCTTCCAGGGCTTACTACATTGTAAACATGGACAGCTGGCAACAATTAAAAACAGTGCATGGGAATGTCATATTAAAAGCAAGCAAACTGAGTAGCTAAAATAAAACATCAAATAAAATTTGCATTCCCTGTGAAAGAAGTGTTTCCCTAGGAAGGTCTTCACCAACTGGCAAAAGGCTGTCAGAGAGGCAACCAGCCAACTTAGCCTTCAAAAGCAGAAAGTCTGACCGTGAATTTTAAATTCTTTTTTCCTATTGCCTGTTTAAATGAATGGCTTTTAATGAAGAGCTTTGAAATGTTAATGGTTGCATTATAACTTTGACTCTACGGCAAAGCCAAGCTATCATAAATTTTCAAGCTTGGAAACTGCCTTGTTTCACACACTATATGAAGCTGTTGCTTCCTTAACCAGGTTTATTGAATAAGCCACAGATTTCTGGATTCACACAGAATCTGAGCCAAGCCCCTCTCCCCCTTTATCGCTTAGTGTAATGTATGAAACAGGTCATTTATTACAGATGACTCAACAATCCTACCAAGCAAAAAGCAATGATGTAAGGATTGCTTTTCCTTGTTGCTTATTGCAACTGTTCAAGCTGCAAAGAGCTGGGGAGAGAAAGAAGCAAGGACTTTAAAAGCAATGCATGGGTAACCACCTTTCTGGAAGGCAAGCTGATGATACAGAAAATTTTTGTTGTTGTTGTTGTTGTTCAGTCGTTCAGTCGTGTCCGACTCTTCGTGACCTCATGGACCATAGCACGCCAGGCCTTCCTGTCCTCCACTGTCTCTCGGAGTTTACTCAAATTCATGTTCATTACATCGGTGATGCTATCTAACCATCTCATCCTCTGCCGTCCCCTTCTCCTTTTGCCTTCAGTCTTTCCCAGCATCAGGGTCTTTTCCAGTGAGTCCTCTCTTCTCATTAGGTGGCCAAAGTATTTGAGCTTCAGCTTCAGCACCTGTCCTTCCAATGAGCAGTCAGGGTTGATTTCCTTTAGGATTGACTGGTTTGACCTCCTTGCAGTCCAAGGGACTCTCAAGAGTCTTCTCCAGCACCACAGCTCGAAAGCATCAATTCTTCGGCGCTCAGCCTTCCTTATGGTCCAACTCTCACAGCCATACATTGCTACTGGAAAAACCATAGCTTTAACTATACGGACCTTTGTCGGCAAGGTGATGTCTCTGCTTTTTAATATGCTGTCTAGGTTTGCCATAGCTTTCCTTCCAAGGAGCAAGCGTCTTTTAATTTCATGGCTGCAGTCACCGTCTGCGGTGATCTTGGAGCCCAAGAAAATGAAATCTGTCACTGCTTCCATTTCTTCCCCTTCTATTTGCCAGGAAGTGATGGGACCAGATCCACTGATGCCAAAGAAGCTGAAGTTGACCGGTTCTATGAAGACCTACAACACCTTCTAGAACTAACACCAAAAAAAGATGTCCTTTTCATCATAGGGGACTGGAATGCTAAGGTAGGAAGTCAAAAAATAACCGGAATAACAGGCAAGTTCGGCCTCGGAGTACAAAATGAAGCAGGGCAAAGGCTAATAGAGTTTTGTCAAGAGAACATGCTGGTCATAGCAAACACTCTTTTCCAACAACACAAGAGACGACTCTACACATGGACATCACCAGATGGTCAATACCGAAATCAGATTGATTATATACTTTGCAGCCAAAGATGGAGAAGCTCTATACAATCAGCAAAAACAAGACCTGGAGCTGACTGTGGCTCAGATCATGACTTGGATCACTGTGATGTTGAATGGTTTGCCTTGGATTCGAACTGAAAGCATTCTGTCGTTTTTGAGGTTGTACCCCAGTACTGCCTTTCCCACTCTTTTATTGACTATGAGAGCTACTCCATTTCTTCTAAGGGATTCTTGCCCACAGTAGTATATATAATGGTCTCCTGAATTAAATTCGCCCATTCCTGTCCATTTTAGTTCGCTGATTCCCAATATGTCGATGTTCAATCTTGTCATCTCATGTTTGACCACATCCAGCTTACCTTGATTCATAGTTCTTACATTCCAGGTTCCTATGCAATATTGTTCTTTACAGCATCGGACTTTCCTTCCACTTCCAGACACATCCACAACTGAGCGTCCTTTCGGCTTTGGCCCAGCCGTTTCACACTTTCTGGAGCTACTCGGAATTGCCCTCCGCTCTTCCCTAGTAGCATTTTGGACACCTTCCGACCTGAGGGGCTCATCTTCCGGCGTCATATCTTTTAGCCTTTTGATACTGTCCATGGGTTTTCTTGGCAAGGATACTGGAGTGGTTTGCCATTTCCTCCTCCAGTGGACCACATTTTGTCAGAACTCTCCATCATGACCTGTTCTTCTTGACCTGACTTCATTGAGTTACGCAAGCCCCTTCGCCACGACAAGGCAGTGATCCATGAAGGGGATACAGAAAATACTAACTAATAATATTGGGGCTGATTTGCAGGATGTGTTGCTTGATTGTTTATTTATTTAATATATATGGCCACCCATCTCAAACATATGACTCTGGCCATAAAAGTAAAATAAAAACATCCTAGCAAACCAATAAATAACAAATATGGGAGCTAAGATAAAACCAACCACACGGTCAACATAACCATGATACGGACTCAACCACACACTCCAGGCCCCAGGCTCAGCAACAAAACCATGTTTTAAGGCCCTATGGAAAGTCATAAGGGTCAGGGCAAGACTAATCTCTGGAGGAGTGATGTTCCATTTTCTTGTTAAATGAGCAAGCAGCTGCACTAGTTAAAATGCCTTTGAATCTACATATATGGGTGCACATCCCTGTGCGTAGTTTGTGTGTGATAGTCATCAAGACATACAAAATACTCCATTACATAATCTTCCTCCATGTTAGAGGGAATAAGAGTGCTATTAACGGGGACAAGACTGAATAGGTTGCTCAGGATAGCTTTGGTCACAACACCATATATTATCTGGGAAGCTTAGGAAAATGGTAAAGATTTTATTTATTTATTTATTTATTTATTTATTTATTTATTTATTTTCTATCCCGCCTTTATTATTTTTATAAATAACTCAAGGCGGCGAACATACCTAATACTCCTTCCTTCTCCTATTTTCCCCACAACAGCAACCCTGTGAGGTGAGTTGGGCTGAGAGAGAGGGACCGGCCCAAGGCCACCCAGCCGGCTTTCGGGCCAGATGATCCAAAATTACCAAGAAAGAAGAATTTTCCAAGATATTCCCAAACTTAAAGCAAGATTCCGAACATGGATAATATATGGGGGAAGATTTCACAGTAAAATCCATATCCTTTATACTTTTATAATAATATTTTCTTAATTCTTACAACACTATTTTCATATTTGTTCAACAGATTTAGAAAGGATATACTTAGGAGTTATTTATAATGCACTCACACATTCCTGGACATTTGGTTTGCCTCACTTTATTTTCCAGAATTTATTAATTAATGTTTTATTAATCATCCTACCATCTTTTATAATTTATTAAAAAAAATATCTGGGTGTCCTACCCAGCTTAGGATAAATAGAAAGAGAAGCTTGGCCAGACAGAAGGAATCCGTATTCTAATGGAACTGCCAACTTATAATATTTGTACAGTTTTTGCCAGATAATGTACACAAGTTGGAATCAGTGAGAAAGAGAAATAGGACTACAAATTAAGAGTGGAATCTTGAAGCACTGGACCAGAGATGACAACTGCTGAAGAACTCCATAGCTGCCTGAAATTGGCCGGCCTTTTTGCCAATCCGTATCCTGCCTCTATTGCAAGTCGTTCCAGTCAATTGACTGCCCTTCAAGACAATGATGGCTGCCCATAGAATGGTCTCAGAATAAGGGAGTTGATGCCAGAGCAGCTGCCTCACTCACAGTCTAGGAATGAGATGAAGGCGATATCAAGGGGATATGCAGGAAAATGATATTGCCACGGCATGCTTGAGCTGCGTTTAAGTGCTAGTGGGAAAAGGCCCTCAGATAAGCATAGTTCATACATGCATACACCCTTTTCCATTCTAGTCTTCTGTATTTGTTAAAAAATGATGCAATGTTTCACACTCATAGAAGCTGGGTTTGGTAACACTACACTCCAAGGAACTTCATTTGACCTTGAAACGTATCCAAAATGTTTGCTTCTGCACACTCAACTCAGTGATCTTGGCTGTAGGGAGAAATAGAAGCCTTGTTTTGAATTACAGATCCAGTCTAATGTGGAAAAAAATAGTTAGATACATAAGTTAAAACTCATTCATGTTAGTAATGAACTGCATATTTTTCAAAGGAAAGAAAAAGTACCACTTTCTGGAAAAAAAATTTTTAGGGAAGCAAAGGTCACAAAAATTTTCATTTATGATACTGTTTACCAGTAAAACATGCAAACCTCAGACTGTGATCTTGTAACATACACAAGAGGAACTGACTTTTGGAATGGTGTCAAATAGTCTCTCCTAGATTACAATGCAGGTCAGACCACATAGAGTAATCAAAGTCCTGGATTATTAAATTTGTAATTTATGAGCAGGAGAAAATATTTCATGTCTGTGTAAGACAAATGAGCTCAAACTTAACCACTTACTATTGAAGATTGTTTATACATTTAATGAAAAAGGAAGCATAAGATTTTGGTCAAATAGCTGATAAACCCAAGACAAGAAACCTCCCACACTAATGTCCACTGGCTTAGTTTTTTACTTAATAAATCTTCTGCCATGTTCTGGAGACTCACAAATGTCTTGACCTTATGGTCATGGTTCCTTGTGTCTCCCTGTGCAAGTCACACAGACAAAACTTTCCTTCACTGGGAGTTTTGAAAGGAAGGATTGGGAAGTTTGCTACTGCAAAAACACTCCCTCAAATGCACAGCCAAGAACTTGGATGAACCACTCTGGAAACAATAGATATAGTCCTATCCAGTGAGAGAATACAACTATCTCAGCAATGTCTACAAAAGCTCCTGTTTAGGAGATAAATTTCAGGCAGCTTTCCTGCTCTAGTAAACTGTGCATTTCTAAAAGTGTTCTATTACTGGAACACTTTATGAAAGGGGGAACTTTATATGATGGGACAGAAATAACCTATGATTTAGTTCATCGCTGCTGAAATATCTGAGACATTCTACTCAGTTTTATGGAAAAAGTAACTGCGTGTAACCACATAGCCACGCAGGATAATTTTGTGTAGGCACAAAAGGCAACAACTGTGCTTCTTCACCTGGAAACTTTTTGATCCTTTCAGTCCATATATCTCCAGTATGGCTGTCATAGCAGAAACACTCTAATATGGAATTTGGTTCACACCAGCAGAGGATGATATGTCTATCCATGAAGGCAAACTGAAGTGAACGAGGTTGCTGGGTTTAACACTTCCTAGATTTGGAATATGAAACTGACTTAACTCCAGCGAGAGGCACTGTATAGGTACATTAATGGTATGCCACTGAAGAATCAACATATTCGCACACCTGGCTCTTCTCCACACCCCTGGTGATGGAAAACCTCTGCCCCAACAGCAGTCCTTTGTTGTATCTTAAAAACAAGGCCAACAAAATTGCTACCTTCACATGAGGGTGGAGGCATCTGGTTTTTGCTACTCTGTGGGGGAAGAAGGAACAGAAAAGGAACTCTTCCCCTTCTCTGCTACCTGCCTCTCTTCCCACTTCCACAGAAAAGATTGTCTACTAGGGTGATTAAGATCATGTTGGGTCCAAATTTGGATTGCACTGGATCCAAATTATCCATGTTATTCAGGAAAATATGCTGTATTAACTGTCCCAGGAATGATGAATTAGGGATAGTCATTAATAACTTCAGTAAGAATATATCCGGGGCTACTGGCAATGGGGTGAGACTCACTTCTTCCCGTAGAAGAAAACAAGGACCCACCATGTGATAACACCTTTTAAAGACATCATTCAGTTTGCAGAAATTGGATAAGAAGGCCAAAGACACTTGCTGCACAAAAAATGTGAACCAAGCTGTGTCTTAGAGCACAGACCGTGTTAATGTGTAATTCACCTGTCCCTGAGCTGGCTGGAAACTAAGGCCAGCAGATAAGTTGCTGTCCTACTGGCCAAGCCCTAACCCCGACCCTCAGGAATGAAACTGGTGAATGGTGCTGTCCTTTCAGTTTAACGTAGGACTGCTTAAGAAAAGCGATTGGTGGATTCCCCTGGATTCATTTCCCCGCCTGCAAGCTTCATCGTAGAAAAAACAATCACAAGTCATTCTCCCTATTGTGGGATGGAGCTGGGGCGGATGGAGGAGACAAGTTTTGATAGACGGTTAGACCCACAGGTTTAATCACTTGTCAAAACTTAGTGCCAAGACAGATGATCCCACAGGATGGATGGCTGGGGACTGCCCAGTAAAGCAAAAGAGCCTTACTGGGCAGCCCTTCCCCACCCTGCTAGCAGCTGATTTTCAGGGTGGCAAATACTTTCAAGCGTGGGCTTAGCACTCTTCTGAGCTTAACTGTTTTTGAATATAGGTCTTGCGCCCTTTAAGAAGAGAGGTGAAGCCATGTTTAAAAGTGGCCCACCTAACAGCTGACAATGGGACGGTGCAATTGCTTGGTGCAATTGGAGAATCCCTTCCTTCTTCACCTTAAAACTGCCACCTGCCCACATCTGTGAGCTGTTTCTTGAGTTATTTTTAAGCACACTCTTCTGAAGGAGTGCTAAAGCTGTCTTTAAAAGCAGCCCAAACACCTGACAGGCCCTAAGGGGACCATGATGAGGTAGGATCGCTCCCATTTTACCATCCTAATCCCTCCATGTTTGTCAGCTGTTCAACTCCCTAGATCTCCAATCACTGAAGTAGAGAGAGAGAGGGGAGCCAACTTTTACCTGCCAGGTCTCTCCCAACTGCACAGAGCTGATCCATGCAATTGGAGACCTGGTGAGTAGAAAGCTATACATTTCTCCTGTGATTGGGGCCCTGACAAATAAACATTACTAATGGGTTTGTTGTTTATTCTTTCAGTCGTTTCCGACTCTTCGTGACTTCATGGACCAGTCCACGCCAGAGCTTCCTGTCGGCCGTCACCATCCCCAGCTCCCCAATGGTTGAGTCTGTCACCTCCAGAATACTACTAATGGGTATTAATGTTTAATATTCAATATGACACGATGAGCTCTGAGACAATAGACAGCTCTCTCTCCTGCTTCACCTTGGAAGCCCCACTCCTGCTGACGTCACTAGTCAACTGCTACTTGGCCCGATCCAGTTCGCTAAGCCAGGGATTAGTTCCGAAACCTGATGGATAAATGGGGAGAACCTGCCCCTAAAGCAGAATGGCACCCGAAAAGAGTGTCCATGGACTGGAGATCAAACGCTACGTCGGTAGTAGCCTGAAGTGGCCAGCAGGTCCCAGCCCCTGACCTTGTTTTTGAGCACATGGTTGATGCAATGTCCCAGATTATGCCCATGGCAAAAAAATATTGGGAGAAGATGAAAAACATGTTTTTTTTTTAAAACTAGAACAACCGGAGATGACTTTAGGCTTCATTAGCTGTGGGCTAGGGATGAGACCAAGGCAACATCATGAGGACATGGCCTATAAAAATAGTGCTGTAATTAGGGGAACAGGAGGATGAGCCTTAAGTCAGCTTCCCTGCTTCCCTATCTGCCTTGTTATTGGGTTTAAAGTATGGGGCTTATGTCTGCCTTCTTTCTGTGTTGTGTTGCTTCATCTTGGCAGTGTCCCTGTTATCATTCTGAGGTACATAGTACTATTGAGTCAGGGACTAGGATGACCTAATTTCTTGGCACAGTTGATTGTGATTAGCTCTGGTGACCATGTAATCAGTCTCCTGGATTTGGGCCAAAGTCTGCCATTACATACATGTGCTACTTGCTCTGAATGTAATGAAGCTGAGCAGAGCTGAAATTTGGCCTTATGAATAGAGCAGAGCCTTTTCCTCCTCCTCTTTCAGTCACCTGCATCACTCTCATCCCTCATTGCAAAACAACAACTATGAGCTCAAGAGGTTGTGCTTAGAATCATAAACATTCTATATGGTAAGGTTGCTTTCATATAGTTTGCCCTTAATGTTTGTCCCCTTTCCTTGACATTTCTGCTTTGGATTGCTAATTATCCCCATCACACACATATCCTCATTTGGAGAACAAAAGAAAAGAAACAAATTAACATGCATTCTTCGCATGGATAGGAGATATGAGAATAATCTTTTCCCACATTATATGAAGTGATAAGGCAAAGCAGAGACTTTTAATCACACTACAGTGTACTATGTTCCTTGGATGTCCAACTCTCTCAGTTAATGTTAAGAAAACAGCAACATGGAAGAGAAATAGGGACATGGTCAAGCCCATTATCCCATGCTGGAGCAGAAGAGTGACTGGCCCAAGGTCACCCAGCCAGCTTTTATGCCTAAGGCGGGACTAGAACTCACAGACTTCTGGTTTGCTATTGGCTCCTTCCTAAGGCTGAGAGACAGGGACTGGCCCAAGGTCACCCAGCCGGCTTTCATGCCTAAGGCGGGACTAGAACTCTCAGTCTCCTGGTTTGCTATTGGCTCCTTCCTAGGGCTGAGAGACAGGGACTGGCCCAAGGTCACCCAGCTGGCTTTCATGCCTAAGGCGGGACTAGAACTCTCAGGCTCCTGGTTTGTTATTGGCTCCTTTCTAGGGCTGAGAGACAGGGACTGGCCCAAGGTCACCCAGCCGGCTTTCATGCCTAAGGCGGGACTAGAACTCACAGATTCCTGGTTTCTAGCCCAGCACCTTAACCACTAGACCAAACTGGCTCTCAATAATGTTATTATACAATAACATTAGATGTTCCCTGTCAATATGAGAGATCAGGGATAGAGGTTTGGGGTGGGATGTGGCACTCTCTCCCCTGTATTGTTTTTAAAGTATCTATGAATGCCTTTGGGTTCCATTCCCTTTTCCATCATTTAATACAGATATGTGTAAAATATTTTGAAAGTAAAATATGTGGAAGACACCCCATTCTGGTTTGAAATGTTCTGTGCCAGCTGTCCTGACATTACAGAAAGTGTTATAATGCTGTTCCACTACTTCTATGAGTACTCCAAGCATAAAAGTACCATGCAGAACTGCTAATCTGAACTGGAAATAAAGCTGTTTTAAGCTCCAAACACTTCCAGAATAGTTGGAACAGCAGTGGAACATTTCCAGTAAGATTGGTATAACTTATTTTAAAGCTAAAATAATGTTCTTTATTCATAACAACTTTAAAAAGTACACATGTACACACATGTGTCCTGTATATAAATGGCATGAGATTTTTCTTTTAGATGTGATGCAAACAGAGCCTATGCACACAACCTTGGTATACCTATAGACTGTTTCACACATTAAAGGTGATATTTAAGCTACAATATAATAAGAGTATAATTCTATTATTAGAACAGATCGAATTGGAACTAGAACTTTTCACCTATTTCATGCACATAAAATCTATGCCAGAATAGCACAATACTAACCATATCTAGTCCGAAGTAAATACCACAGGATTCCATGAGACGTTTCTCCCAGATCAGTGTAGCCCTTATGATCTTTGCAATATGGTGAAAAAAAGGAAACTTTTTTTATTATGGTGTCACTTTCTTAGCTGGAAGGAATAGACTTTATTAACTCTTCCCAATTAAGCTTATAAAAGGGGTGTGAGGGATGAGAACAGAGAAAGATTGGCAGGAAAAGTATATTCCATAACTTGTATCCCTTTACTACTGTTGGAACAGGATCCTTGATCTGGCAATTGGAATTGAATGGAAGAAGAACTTTCCTTGCCTCTGGCCATGGTTGCCAGGAATTGATGGAGCGTCTTTAATCAGATCTCTTATAGAATTGACACCATATTATTAAAGGACTTGCATAAGATGCAGATTTAGCCAGAGAAACATTTTTGATTACTAAAATGAAAGCGTCCTCCCCCAAAAGGAATGGTGTTCTCTATATTTGATGGATTTTATGCTCTAATGTGGAAATCATAGAGATTTTAATATTTTCCAGTTCCTTTTGTAGTTTAAATACTTAGGCTTAAAGTAAGCCTTGCCTTTGGGAGTTTCTGCATTTAATATTTGAGAAGGCTTCCCCCCCCCCCTTAATAGCTAAGTGAAATCATTGCTAATCTACTGAAGAAAGAGAAAAAAACAAACCAATAAATCAATATTTGTTTCTATTAAAATCTTAGGTACTCAAACAATATATTGCATAGAGTTTGTAAATGTTTTTTTTAATCAATAAAAATACATTTTAGCAAGATGATGAGAGTATGTCAGACAGCATATAATGAAAAAAGAGATGCTTAACATAGCCTTTCACATTTCTTCTATTTATGACAAGTGATAAATGTCAAAGTAGGCATTGCTCCTCCTGGGGAAAACCCTGGGGAAAAAAGACCCAAAGAACAAATTTGGGCCCTCAAATAATCCGTTTCGTTTTCTTCTTTTTCTTTTTGCAGGTGCTTACTAAAAATGTGCTCAAATTTGGCAATTTTTCTATCAGATTATGGCAGCATATTCTTGGAGCCTTTGATGTGCAGGTTGCTTCCCCCCCCCCCCCACTTCCATTTAGGTGGTGAAGGTGTTATAATTGAGTGACCCTGTTGAAGTTTATTTATTAGAATTATATCCCACCTTCACTTTGTACAACTGATAGTAGTGTACATAATGCTCCCTCCTATTTTCCCCAGAACTATAATCCCATGTGGTGGGTTGGGCTGAGAGTGACTGGCCCAAAGTCACCCAGCCAGCTTCCATGCCTAAGGCAGGACTAGAACACACAGTCTCTCAGTTTCTACTCCAGTATCTTAACCACTACACCAAACTGGCTTTTTGAAGTGAAGACCCTGGTACACCATTCAAGACCAACAGTGGGCCTTGGCTTGGACAATGGTATGCATCCATCAGTGATCTACATATTACTTTTCTGAAAAGATGCCATAAAATAAACTACCTTTGTACCATGAATGATTCCTCCTTTGACATGTAATGTGCAGTACAATTTCCATATGGATAATGGACATACCATTTAGAGTCTCCATCGCAATAGCATATTTCTCTAGCCTGAACTGGCCCAATTTTTATTCATTAGATTTGTAGACTGCCACAATCATGTGACAGTCTGAGATAAAGCACTAAGTGGTGCTCCTTTATATATATACAGAAGCTGATGAGCATGAGAACTAAATCTTCCTTCAAAACTGGTGCTAAAGTTGCATCATGCACCACATGTCTAGAAAGAAAGCTTTCTATGCTAAAGTTGCAGGGGCAGCTCCAACATGTCACCATTGCTGACCATCGGCTGCCTGACTGCTCAAAGGTAGCACCAGCCCTATTCCTGCGATTGGCTAGATCTGGCTTTATGATGTCACTCCTGATATTGTGTAAAGATTCAAATACTAGAGACAACAAAAAATGTATGTTCTGTGAAGACCTCAAAACAGCCCACATTGGTGTACATTTATATTTATTCAATGAATATTAGATATAAATTGAGTCAAAAGCATCTAGTGCAATGACTCCCAAGCTGTCATGCTGCAGTGATTCATGTTATAGGTGCCTACAGTATCTGTCTACCTACCTGCCCTAAATTATATAAGATTGGAAAATCTTATATGATTTTGTCCATTTTTTAATTTTCCATTTAAAAACAAAAATGAGGTTAGCAGTACTTTATTTATTTATTTATTTAATTATTATCCTGCCTTTATTATTTTTATAAATAACTCAAGGTGGAGAACATAACCTAATACTCCTTCCTCCTCTTTTGCCCACAACAACCACCCT
The DNA here is from genome assembly GCA_023362775.1 of Charina bottae. Classification (NCBI taxonomy): domain Eukaryota; kingdom Metazoa; phylum Chordata; class Lepidosauria; order Squamata; family Charinaidae; genus Charina; species Charina bottae. The sequence continues at coordinate 79,155,347 of JALMGJ010000002.1, forward strand.
GTGAGGTGAGTTGGGCTGAGGGGGAGTGACTGGCCCAAGGTCACCCAGATGGCTTTCATGCCTAAGGTGGGACTAGAACTCACAGACTCCTGGTTTCTAGCCCGTTGCCTTAACCACTACTAGACCAAACTGGCTCTAATGTTGCCAAACTTTGGTGAAAACCAAAGTGGTGGTCGTTGGAAGTTTTCAGTGATGATGTACAGTAGTAGTGTATGTAAAGGAAAAGGCTAGGAACTATTGATCTAGTAAATGTTTCACTGTGGTTTTATTGTTTGTTGATATTTGGTATAAAGGAATGTACATTCATATACTGTATAGTAGGATGTACAGTAGACCTTAAAGAAACCAGTTGGGAGAAAATTCTTAGGTAGCTGATGCCTCTGTTTTTGCACTCGCAGACTGCAACATTCTTTTTTTAATGCCCAAAACTTTCCTTGTATAAAGTGATTGATTCCCTTATCTATAAACTCAAAATTTGAATTCCACACCTTTAAAAGTTTTCACGGCAAAATAGAAGCCCTCCTTCCACCCCCTCCAAGAAGCCCAGCATTGTTATCTATCTACAGTATAGTGATTTCATATGAGTTCCCTCCATTTGTAGGGACAGGCTTGAGAAACAAATGAATTAAATAAAGCCACATCAGGGTATATTTCTAATGGCTTTGTAATCCACCCTTTGAACTATGCAGCTACTACCTGAGGGTGAACCAAGATTGCTCGAATGTGATGCCCCAAATCAAAATCACAATCAGTGCATTGACTGGTTTTGCTAAAATCCTTTGGGACGTGCTGGCTGTTCTCCACTACCTCCATGACCCAAGAAAACCAGGCTAAATTCACAATTGATAGTAGTAGAAAAAATAAATTACATAATCTGCCCATGATAGAAGAAGAGGGAAAGAGAAGGGGGGGGAGAGGGAACAGAAGAATGCCCCAGAGGAATGAGATAGGAATCACTTTACCACCCCAAGGTTAGAAACAGGAAAGGAACTACAGGCTGACACATACAGCCAGGCTCTCTAATCCTTTTTTCCTTTCAGGCAAATTCCACCCTATTCCTATTTTCCACCTGCCTGCTACATAATTGCTGATCAATTATCATGTTGAACTGAAAGTGAACCTTGTGCTCCTGCAGATCCAACTGCCAATTCAAGAGACGGGAGGGAAAATACTTTCAAATCCCAGTTGGATAACACATAACGGGATGGAGGTTGAATTAAGGATTTTCAGGGGGAGGGGGTAGGAAATGCAAATATGGCATTGGATGCTCTCTTTTTTTTAAAGCCCTCTCAAGAACTTTAACCTCTGTTGAAATGCACATAAATGTACTGCCTTTTTAAAGATCCTGAAATCCAAATCATAGACTATAAATTTAAAGATCACATGTGAGAAAAAAATGACTCTAAGAAATATAAGCCATTATTCCATATGAATTTGGACACACAGTAGAAATAAAACTATATTTGAAAATTGGAACTAAAATGTTATGCCCTGTCTCCTGGAAGTTGATCCCACAGAACAAATTTATTCTGAAATAAATATGCAAAGGATTCCCTCCCTTCTCAAGTACCTGTTTAAAAATAATAAAGCTATTTATCTGCAAGTCTTTTGTTTGCACACAACAGTGGGGCTACAGAATCTTCCTTGCGTGATAAGTACCATCCCTTTTTCTTTGAGGTCTGCGTCTTTGCACTTAACTCTGTAACTTATCCTCCCTGATCACCTGCTCATGGAATGTCAGCTTTCTTGCTTTGTGACTACATTTTCCTACTTTGTTTGCTAGTAATATGCAATAAATTTTAACTGCTGAAAAGATTATGTGGAAGCTACAGTATGATCCAATAAAATATGTATGTATCTTCTTCTGGCATACACCTGTAAAAAAATAGTGTAATGGCAAGAAAATGAGACAAAGTACATGATGTAGTTATTCTTTTACAATTTTTAAGGAGATACTGACTCAAACAAAAGCTAAATATTTCAATCTTTTCATTTTCAGCCTGGGGGTGGGAATTTGTGGTCCTCAGATATTGAATTTCTAGTCCTATCTATTCCAGCCAGCATGACCAATGAAAACGCTGATCCAAAAGTATTTGACAGGCCACACCATCCCTCCTCAGCTCAAAATTAAAAGTATCTCAGCTTAAGTATGGTGGTAGTTTCTATTTTTTTATCTGACAAAGGACATATGTTATCATTTAATAAAATTGTGTTAATGTTATGCCTTCATTGAAGAGACATGCATGAGATCAAGAGGACACTACCACCTGCAAATTTACAAACTAAACCCAAAAGAAAAAGGAGGGGGTGGGGTGGGAGAAAGCAAGCACAATCAAGCCTCAGGTCTAATTTCCTAGTACTCAGTGCCTACTACTGTTTTTCCTTTTAAGGGAGGGAGAACTTGGGAGGAGAGAACCAGCCACAGCCACCAGTGTCCCCTCTGGTGCTGTAAAACACGAAGAAGGCAGTGGGTTGTATCCCCATTGTCAAGGACAAGGTCGACATTGGTGAACACTGAGTGCTGCCATATCTATTTTGCTGCAGTACCAGGAGGATGTTAGTAGCCAGGGCTATTTCCAACACCCAGTTTGAATTGGAAGAATTGAGTGAGAGGGGACGTCAATGGAGCTCAGTGTCTAGGCAAAGATAATGGAGTGACTTTGCAGTCCCATTTCTCCCTCTGCTCCAGTCTGATGAAATGGCTGCTGAAGGAGAGGGTAGCCCAATGGAGCCACATGAATGGTCTTGTCTTCCACCTCTCTGCTGCAGCAAGCGAGTAAGTGCTTCCAGATAATTCCAGTATTATTTTTTTCTTAACTTATAATTAGACTCCATTATTTGGGGGTGCTTCAGTTTACGGACTTTCCACTTTGGTACAAATTAACTGTAAGGTATGGTTGACATTACTCTAGCCCAGCCTATATACAGTAGATGATCAGTCTTGTCAAGACCAAGGAGAAGCAGGTGTTTTAACTTCAAAGAGTTTGCAGACAGCAATTAAATAATTGCCACTACATCCCTAATTAGAGAGGCATTATTATTTCATACTTTTAAAGATGTGGAAACATGGGAGAGAAAAAGTATAAGTTATAGCCATAATGGTTTATGGACAAGCAGTGAACCTTGTGATTCAACAGCTGTCAAAATATAATAAATTCCTTTCATTTTCTCAAGAGTTATACAAATAATATTCAGGGATGTGCTGTACTGTTAGATCAAGTTCTTGTAGATGAAGGCAAAATGCATTCTACCAAAAAGGTGATCTGATCATCATTTATACTTTAGCAATTGGCAGACGTCCAAAAGATGGATTGTTGGATGTATATATATCTGTGTGTATGAGAGAGAGAGAGAGAGAGAGAGAGAATGTGAGAAATCCTCCAAAGGAGATATATTTTTGGAAGACCTGAAATTATGTATTTCTGCTTAGGTAACAAGCAGAACAAAAATAAATCAATAAAATTAAAAAACAAGTTTGAAAAACAGTAGCATTGCATCCAGCCTCAAACTTCCTTCCTATCATGTAATTGCCACTATTGTCACATTATAAATTACATAGATGTGTTATATATAGGCTGAGCATACGTCCCGTTTTGAATGGGACAGTCCCGTTTTTTAAACAATTCCCGACCGTCCTGTCGTTTTAAGAAAAATATTCATTTTGTCCCATTTTTGAAAGTTCCTGTGGCGAAGCGCGCATGCACGTGCCCACTTCATCTGGCAAGCTGTGGGTAGGTTAGGGTCCCATTTTTTCTCTCAAGGAAATATGGTCAGCCTAGTTATATATTTGTTATATTGTCTCCCAAAAGTGGCTCAGAAACAGAGGGAAGGAAGGGGTAGAAGGCTGCCCCAAAACTCATGTCTTCAATAGAGCTGGTGATGTGCAAATGTTGTTTGATTGGTTGGAAACAAGGCAGAAAGTTGCGCTTATAATAGTTGCGCTTATGAATAGTTCTTCTGTTATTTACTCCTAATATTACAGAAAAATCACTGCAAAAGTTTGCAATGCATATCCCAGCCTACTACACTGATAGCCTTTGTGTCAATTGTACCAGGTACATGAAGAAACCTGGATACCCATGGGTAAACTGTTCCATAGAAGATAGGCCACCACTGAGAATTCTTGCCCCCAGGGCCCCCGTAGATGGCATTCACTCAAAGAAAGGATCCGCAGCAAGACCTCTCTCCCTGATTTCACCTGGAGGGCAGAACAGGCAATCTCATAAGTTTCCAGGCTCTGAGCAACGTAAGACTTATCTGTAAAATGATGGCCTTGCTCTCAACCCTTGGAGCTGGTCCAGAATGATTCCATAGCTGATGGTATCAAAAGTTGCTGAGAAATGCAACAGGACGAGGAGGGGTTCTGGACTCACCATAGGCCATCGACTAGAGCAACCAATGCAGTTTATGACTCACACTCAGGTCTGAATCCCAACTGATAAGAGTCCAAATAATCTGTTTCCTCCAGGGCACTCTGTAACTAGCGACCAACTACTTTTTTTACCAGCCTTCTCCAAAAAGGGAAGGTTGAAGACTGGATGATAGTTGTCTAAAATACGTAGATAGCTCAAGCAACAGTTTTTGAGGAGAGGAGGTACCACTGCCTCTTTCAAGGGAGGAGGCAGGTGTCCCTCCCTGAAGGATGCTTCACACCGCCTAAATGCAACCTCTTGTCACCTCCATATCAGCTTTCACTAGCCAGGTGCAACAGACATCAAGTCCCAATGTGGCTTGACTAATAGCACAGAAGATTCTATCCACTTCCTCAAGATCCACTTCAGCTTGGAGGGAAATAGTAAGTGGAGTGCCACAGGATTCTTTCCCATGCACCATGGGAAAGGTGGCTAATACTTTACACAAAAGAGAGAAGATTTCAATCTAGACCGGCTTGAGTTGTGGGCTAAAATGAATAGGATGGAATTTAATAGGGAGAAATTCAAATTTGGCATCTATATAGGAAAAATGTAAGGCACAAATATAGGATGGGGAAAGAGTACATAGGAAAGGGACCGTATATCCTTGTCAGCCACAAATTAAACATGGGCCAGCACTGTGATGCAGCTGTTGAAATGACAAATGATATCTTGGGTTGCATAAAATCGAGATCATGGAAAGACATTCCTGCACTGAACAGGGGGTTGGACTAGATGACTTCTAGGATCCCTTCCAAACCTGTGATTCTGTGAAATACTCAGATTGTGCTGGATTATGAGACAGGGACAGGGACTAACCTAGCATAGTCCTGACTCTTTCTCAGGGAAAGAGAAGGGGCTTCTGTACGTTCAGCTGAGAGGCCGCGGGCACTGCCAGTTGTCTGCCTCTCCTCCTGATTTGCTATTTACTTAGAAAAGGCAGCTGATGGGGAGAGGGTTGGGCGACGTTACTGGAAGGACCCTTCCTTTATTCCCTACTTCAAGCAAGGATCCAGGTGGCTGCACTTACCACATTCCCTTGTGGGAAGGGACCTGCGAGATCACCCGCTAGACAACACTTGAGATAAGAGAGCCAAGGAAAAGGAGTCCAGGGAACATACTTGAAGTTATCACACAATTGCTCTGAGCTTCGCCAACTTGACACAAATTCCTGCCAGCCTGTTTTTGTATGTAAAGGACCAGTGACAAAGTGAGAAATTCACGGCAAGCTATGTGGAATAGGTAACTAGGATTACGGCCAAATACAAAAATAAAATAAAATAAATAAATCTGAAAGCTTAAAAACACAGCTCTGAAAAGCAATTCCAGGGTGTTGGCTTCAATGCTAATGGGTGTCACTGGGTATTTTTTTTTATCAGTACAGAGGAAACAAGCAGGGGAGGACATGGAAAGGGAGTGCAATGGAAAGACCACATGACATGAGGACAAAATATGTACTCTGGAGTTCTAGATGAGATCCAATGAACCACCCATTTTAAATTTAGTAATTGAGATTGTTTTGTGTCTACACTGCTATAATTATCCAGGATTGATGTAGTGGCTGGGGCGGGGGGCGGGGGGTGACAGGAAGGAATCAGGTATACATAAGGTAAGTGCTTGAATAATATGAAAGGAAAGAATGTTCAGACATACTGCACCTTAAGTGTTTACATTCCTATTTTATAATTATCTTAATTAAAGAGTAATTACTGTACTTGCAGATGTGCCTATTTCTGACAAGAAACTACCTGTCTGCCATATTAAAAAATAAATATTAGAATTGTATTGGTAACAAGCTTTGGTGATTGCTCTCACTGCAAAGACAATTTTAGCTACAAGGAAAAATAACCTTATAAATACCTGTGGTGTTTATCTGTTCAGGAGGGGGAATAAAAACGATTTGTTAATTCTGGAAGTAAGATTTCCAGCAGCAAAATGTTAGTGAATTAAAAGCAGAATAATGTTTAATAAGAAATTCAAACCAAGGAAGAAAATTAAAATAAGAGTCATTACTTTCACATGTTAACCTGTCCCTAACTGTGAGATTCAACTGGCATGATACTTGCTGCCTTATGAACTAAAATATGAGATTGGCAGGGTTGGGGAATCCAAAAAGTCAAAGATGGTGGCTGTGACATGCAGCAACACGTGTAAAAGGGAGAGGGGCTTTGATCACAGGATCATACCTGCATCTTGATTTTTTTTTATCCCCCATGGATGCCCCTGGAAATTGGCTAATCCTAAATCAGTCCTCTGACCCACATGAGAATGCCTTCACAGGAGCCAGGCAGAGATCTCTATGAAGTTTATAAATCAATGTTTCTCAACCTTGGCAACTTTAAGATGTGTGGACTTCAACTCCCAGAATTCCTCAGCTAGCATGCTGGCTGGGGAATTCTGGGAGTTGAAGTCCACACCCCTTTAAGTTGCCAAGGTTGAGAAACACTGCTATAAACAAAGGAAGAAGACAATAACCCTTTCTTTTATGAGATGCCTTCATGCTTTGCTTATAGATTTTTTAAATCAGAGATAATCTTTTTGCATGAGGAGTTTTAAAGTGTTGATATTACAGTTGGTTTATTTCCTTCTTCTTAGTGTTACAAAAATTGGGATTTATTGCATATGCAATTTTAGTTAGTTTTTAGTTTAACATCCCTCAGATAACTCTTGGTACTGAACAGCTGATAGAGTGAACAATAAATTAATTAATATTAACTTCTAGTTTATATAGAAGCAAAACCTACTGTATGGAATTACTCTTATTTTATATGTGGTATAATCACAAGAGATAAAGCTAAAAGTGTGTTCTATAGTATCTACTTAAATGTAAGCCCCACTGAATTTGGGTAAATTGGTCCAGAATTTCAGCCTAATTTTCCTATTTTACATGAGCTACTCAGAATTGCTAGCTGGAGCCTTGGTTATGTTTATTGCTAGGTACCAGATATATAGTGTGTAGTGATGAGATGGGCAATTTGTCCAGAATCTTTAAATCAGATTGAACGTGAAGCATGCATGGTGCCAATATTCCTAGCATTACTCAAATCATTACTGGTGGAATGGAATACTATTTCAAGTTCATTTCTAGACAATATTGTGTCAGTGGAATCATTAAAAAAAACACCACAGTTGGATCCAACATTGTGCAGAGAGAAGTCATTTCTCTTTAAGGATCCTGATCACCATCAAAATTTGCTTCAGAGGTAGAGGATCTTCTGGAACAGCTTTGGAAGTTGCATGGCTAAGGTGCAAGTGAGAAAAGGAATTGTCCCTCTCCTGTTCCATCCACAGAAGCAATGGTATCCATAGATTCCATCCATACAAAAGTCCTTCACCTTCAAAATGGAAAGAGACACTGCTAGGTACTTTTCAGAGACATGTAACAACACCAAGAATTATCCAATATTCCATATGGCTCAGTTTTGCTATACATGTAGGAGTTAATTGATGACATGTTTTCTTTAATCTTCAAGAGACAAGAAGGCAAGAAAGTTAAAGAGTGGCAGATTTATTCTTTAATAAGGAGGTGGATGGCCAATGCAAGCGAATGCTGAAATGATACTAAACATGATTTGGAAAGGAACTGAATGGCTATAAACATTGAAGAGGAAATGTGTCATAGATAGCATGAAAGGGTTGTTCCTATTTATACGACTTCTTATCTTGACCTTATAATTCCTATGATTCACACTGTTCTCAGTAATGAGCGTATAGAGTATATGTAAACTAAAAACAGAATGAGTATTCATTTATAGAATCAATTTGTTATTTGGTGGGACAGCAATGAAAACAATTTAAAAGAAAATGTACTCCTTTTCTTTTTAACAGCAAATACACATAATTAAACACATATGCTTAATTAGGCATACATGTTTGTTAAAAGTGGGAACGTCATCTCTGTTATTAGTCCAAGCAGCTAGCTATCACTTTCCGTGCAGTAAAAGGAAGAATAATTAGGTCAGTTTTTGTATTTTGTCTCGAATCCATTCCATCACGTGACTAATTCATTCTTCATTGCTGTAAGCTAGATCAGCACCACAAAACTGATGGTTTTGTAAAGAGACGCTTTATTGGCTCTTTTCAAGAATCAGCTTAACTGGGTGAATGAAAGAGGCCCAGGAGTATCTGCTCTGTGTGAGTGTGTCAAAAAAGTGAAGATGATAGCTGTAGTGGTGCGATTGAAGCCTCAGCCCTTCCTCTGTGCGTATGATGCCAATGCTCATGGGGTTTAATCACATAGCCATGACTGCCATCTTGATTTTTTTGACATCTAACGCAAGCTAATGTGTTGTGGGAATGCCCCCAAAGGGCCAGCTTATCTAGGCAAAGGACCAATCATTTAAATTTAACCCACAACAGATCCAATTTACAGCGATAAACTAGCTCCACTTGATAATTAAGAATGCCTAACCCCAATCAATTGATAAATTGGGCATACTTAGTTCTCCAAGGCAATGCACTTGGAGAATGGCCACTAAAAAAACTAGTGTGCTTCTCCATTCAGAACTCACTGCTGAGACCCCGGCAACCCTGGACTTGTTTTCAAGAGTAACAAAGCCACAATGTCTGCTACCTACCTGCTTAATCAAGGTGAGAAGAATTGTTGGAAGCCTTGATATTCCTCTTCTAGTTCAAGGGCTCCCAGGATGCAGAGCACCTTCCTAGGAGAATAGGCAATATTTCAGTTCCCCAACTGAACCGAGGAACTGAGATTTCGACCCAGTTGACGTGATTGATTGGGTGCTGCAGAACACACTTGTTAAGGAGATTGATTGGATTAGGGCTGACTGGGTGAACAGTATGTTGTGTTGTGTTGTGTTGTGTGTTGTGTTATATGTTATGTTATATGTTATGTTATTTTATGTTGTTACCATAATTAATTTGCTCTCTTATGAGATAAAGCACATGTCAAAAGTTACCATTCCAGTTAAGCTTTCTTCTTTTCCAAAATGTTCATCACAAATCATAATACATATGATATTCGTATATTTATTTGCTGGGGATAAGAGGCTAACATAAGGTTGAGATTAGGCTCGAAAGAAAAGTTCTAAGATCTTTGGAACATATGTTCACTATCTCCCATATGGAATTCCATTTATCATACATAAGGGATCTATTTTATTCTCAAAGAAGAAAAGTGGCTTTTCCCATCAGTCTTTTCATTTTTAAAAGGTGAGCAATATTTTATCAATATTTACGTCTGTGTGCGCACACATGCGCACAGACAGGCACTGCCTTCTCTTGAGCTGCTGGAGAATTTAATGAAATGACACTCCCCCATTTGCCACCCATGATCACGGTAAAGTAGTTTGGATATAATTGTGGATCCAGTTTTAATGTTGTGTAATATTATTTTAATGCTAGTAAAGAAAGCAAGGACTTTTCCAGCCTTCCTCTCTTAAATCACAGCTTCCACCTATCAGCATGAACAATATCGTTTCAGTCACTATTAACAAAACTTTTCAGAAGACAATATCCTACTACAATAGTCAATTATTGGAGACTCTTACTCCATTCAGGTGAGTATTAAGGTGGAAAATGTTAGGATGCTTTTGAACAGGTGGATAGCAACAGAACAGAGTGGGAAAAGATGGAAGAAATAACGTTTAAAAGTGGAAAAGCATATAGAATGCAAGACACTAGTTCTATAAACTTTAGATACCAATATAATGTTGCTGCTAGAGAAACAGACAGCAACGTGACATCATGTTGCAATCAGCAATATTTAGAGGTGTAATGTGGTTTTTGAATTATGCCAACTAAAGGAGGTAGATTGCACGTTAACATTATTCGATTGCCAAGACTACTGAAATGATACGTCTATAAATTTGTACCCCAATTCTTTCTCTTTCTTTTGCAGGCAATAATTTAGAAACTTGATACTTTCTTATCATTTCACATTAAGAACTGCATTACAGGGTGGACTCATGTGCTGCGTCCTAAATCCAATTAGAAATAAAGAACAGCAACAACAACAACAACAACAAAACCCCAATGGTAGGGTTTTTTTTCATAGATATGTTCCACAAAAAAGCTCATACAACAACACAGTAACGTGATGACCACTCTTGGAAAATCGTTAATCTAGAACAGTGTTTCTCAGCCTTTTTGTTTATGCAGATTACTTACTGAGACTCATGCAGACCACCAAACCCTTTTAAATGCACTTTGCTTCATCATGTCAAATAAAAACTACAATTTTTTATTCCCATGCTCAAGCAGCTTCTATTTAAAATTATTATTAATAATATTAGATGTTACACAATACTGTTATATAAGGAATGTGAAGCAATTGCATTAAATATTAAGGTAACACTGAATATGATAATTAGAAATATACAGGATTATTACATTACCTTTTTCTCCTCCCCAACTTGTAGTTTCTTCACAGATCACCAGTGGTCTTCAGAGCATAGGGAACATGGATCTAGAATTTCTAGATCAGAGTGTTTTCATTATTTCCTAGCCAGCATGGCAGAAATCACTAGGCTGGGAAAGACTGAGTCACGCCGGATAATTTTTTAAAGAAAAGTTCAAAGGGCAATGAGTACCCAGGACTCTCCCAACTCTAGGCTCTTCCTTTTTTTTAATAGTTATTTTATTAAAAATTACAATTACAACAGTAAAAACTAAAAAAAAATAAAAAAAAATAAAAGAACAAATAGAAAGTAAAATAGAAAAGAAAAAAAGAATATAGTAAAAAAAGAAGAAAAGAAATATATAAAGAAGCAACTTCCCCCTTCATCACAAGTATAAAATTTTTTAGTAACTTATCACCCTCTCTTAAAACACAGCAAATGATCTCTTCTTCCTATATCTCATCTCTTACCTATAAACAAACCCATAAAGCATCGGCATTTCAGTCCTGAGGTAAGCAAAAGTCTATTAAGGGTTACCAAAAATAACAACATGTCTATTTTATCCTTGATCAAATAAACCAACTTTATATTCCTTCCTTTTACTTCTAACAATCTTAATCTTTAGTCCCTACAAATAATGTTGTAGAACTTGATTTCTTTTCATTTTTTCTTTGTCCCTTCTCACAAAATTCTTCAAAGCTTTAACAAGCCTCTTTTGTAAATCCAATATAAGAAAATTATCCAGGTCACTCTTAGTTTGTTATTTGTATATCTCTTTTAATTATTAAGGCATCAGCCAGTTTCTTTTGTATGTCCAGTGTAACATCTTTTTCCATGTAATTCTTGTAGCCTGTCATTTGTAAATCCACTTTCAACTCAGTCTCGGTCTTTTCAGGTAGACGTTGTTCCTCTTACATAACATCTTTTAGACAGAGTCTCCCCATAGAGGCAGATATCACTGCTGACATTGTTAATATTAATTTTTGACTCCATTTTTCAAAAGTATCCTTCAATATGTCCAATGTTGAAATAGTTTGCTTCACTCTATATTTGTAAGTCGACTTTTAGTGTTCTTCTCCTTTAATTGTAATCTTTAGTTACTTCTAGTTCCCTCTAGTGTTTTTAAAGTCTTAACTTATTATTTTTTTAAAAAAAGAATTCAAAACAATAGCATTTTCCCATGGAAAGGATTCTTTATAATTAATTCCAAAATCTTATTTCAAATTTATCTGGACCCTTAGTCCATTTGTAACTTTCTAAAATCAAAGTTTTAAGCACCTTTTTGCTGTTCCCCCCTCCCAAATTTTTTTTAGGTCCTTAAACTTTTATTTAAAACTTCTTCCACTAAGGATTGAAGGAAACTCACCCACTACTGTCAAACTTGTCGATCCAAAGGTTCCTAATAGCTGAAAAGCAGTTAGCAAGCAATTTCTGAAAGTAATTAGAAATGAAGGTGTGCAAACCCAGTGTCCATTCAAAGGTGCCAACTGTGGTTTGAGCAAGATGGCTATTCCCTCATCTCCCAGAGATCTAAACCCACTGGGGACCTCTGTCTTGCCAACTCCTCATGAGGAGCAACTGTCTGGAGCACTTGTGGGCAATCTCAAGTCCTCTCCTTGTCCAGAGAGGAATTATCAAACAGCCAGTCTACTTGCCGGCTCTTCATTCCACCAGTCGTTGGCTCTGCTTTTGGTGGAGCGGTCTTCACTCCACCATTTCTTCCCCGGAAGTCCCCCAACTCTAGGCTCTTCCTCAGCATGCCCAAGCTGTATCCAAATCCTTTCGTCCAAAAGCTCTGGCGGGGAGGGGAGGGGACAGGGAAAATGTGTCTCTTTTTGTCTGATGGGTTGGCACTTGGTCAAGGAATACAATCATGTCTTGGCAATTGCACATGTACAGGACAAATAAGGGAACAGCAGGTGTAGCAGCAAAAACAGGCTTATCAAGAAGGCTGCCCTGGGAAAATGCTCCATTTGCTTGCTTTCCTAAAAGTAATGTTTAAGTTCCCACCTGTAATTCCAAAGACTGAAGATGACTTAGATTACAAAATGGGTGGTTTTGTAGAGTGGCCACAGCCAATCCATCTCTAGTTGTGTGGTTGCCACATGCACACAGCAAAACAAATGGCTATGTTCTGATTTGATCGGCAGCAGCATAATGGACGGAGAAAGAAAGAGAAAGAAGTCCATTTTTTATTTATATTTTTAGGTTGAAATATAATGAAAGGTTAGGGTGTATACAAATTATTGTTAGCATGTTATTTGCTTTTTTTAGTTAAAGGAAAGATTCACAAAATGGTTCACGTGATCTATAGTAGTAGAACACCTCTTCTGTTGAAGACCTCAGTGCCAGCACCCATTCCCTCTGAACCCTCATTAGTAAAGCTCTATTCCTCATTTTTCCAGGGAGTCCTCTCTTCGCATTAGGTGGCCAAAGTATTTGAGCTTCAGCTTCAGCATCTGTCCTTCCAATGAGCAGTCACGACTAAACGACTGAACAACAACAAAATTCCTCATTTTGTAAGGTGTTATCCATTTATAATCTACAACTAAAGTATCCTCAGGATCTCTCACAAGAGGAAAATGGAGAGAAATCTGTTTTTCTGGATCCTGCTGTTCAACCTGCCACTATCTGCCTTGTTTTCCAGCCCAATAATCCCCAAATGCCATAACTTCTCGCTTTCATCAAGTCATCCTGAATTTATGCTTGAATAGTAAAGATAGTAAAGATTTTAGTTGTCGAACATCTCACATCTTGACCATTCCAGAAGCTTTATGTGACTACTTCACCATAGGTATGCTTTCTAATAGATATGGTTTTACTCAAAATGTAAAATAAATGGTAATAAAAGAGTGCACACATTTTCATCTGCAGATGGCGTGGAGACACAGTTTAAAGAAATATTTATCTTAACACCCCCATGTAGTAAGTCAGAACAGAGAACTACTTTATAATTTCTCCAGCAGCTTTTTGTATCTTTTCCTTCATGAAAATGATAAAAAAAATTCTCTATCCCATTTTCTTTTTGAAGTCTTGAAACTGGATGAGAAAGAATAGAAACCCTGAGGCTAAACACGTCTCATTCCAGAAGCTGACACTTGACATATTTAAACTTATAATTTTTTCCTCTGGTCATTATTGTTTTTTGCAGCGCTCCTTTTAGATTTACTTTTGTCAATTAAAGAAATACCTCAGGTTGCCTTGATTAGGCAATTGTATAGGTTTAGAGATATTTTTGATATGTGCATGACTGCAGGATCAGTACAGGTTTATCCATCATAATGAACAGGATAGAAATTTCAGTATATTTAAATAATGATATGAAAGAATAAATATCATAGATTACATCAAAGGTCTTCTTGGAACACAGATTTATCTCTGTTCTGCCCTCCAGTGGTTCTATAGTGGAATAAACAAAAATCAAACAGTCTCCGCTTTCTACATCTTCTTACAACTGAATAATAATAGATGGATATAGAATATTCTCTTGCCTGCATTTCTGTCATCAGAAAGATCTCAGACTGCAATTAACAACCAGCTTGTTGTAAAATTCACTTAATGTTCTATAGTTCCATCAAATGTACATATATACTGTAAATAACATCCTAGCAAAACAGATTTTCAGAGGACATAAATTAGTAAGTGGCACACAAATGATATCACAACCAACAGAAAGAGGCAGTCATGTCTGTCTGTAAAATGCCAAAAAATAGATAAGTAGGGATGCCCCCCGCATCCTCATTCTTCTAACATGATACAAGTTTAGGAAGCTGCTATATGATAGGACTTGGTCCACCTATTTCCAAATTGCCTACTTGACAGCAATTCTCCATATTTCAGGAAGGTAATGTTCTTCCATCGCACCTCCCTGACCTTCTTAGCACATTAGAAGACAATCTCTTATTCTCCAATATGGGTTCTATTAGGCTGCTGCTAAAACTTTGCAGGTCTTAAATGCATCTCTGAATACCTAAGCCTGGGGACAGAAAACAATGGTGAGATGGGCTTAATTCCCTGTGTGTAAGCACCCGAAGTCTATTTAGATGTCGGAGTACTTGGAGACAGTCCTTTATCCAAGACCATAAAGTTGTATTGATCTGATTTCTCTCTGGATTTTCTGCTTATAATAGAATATAATATAAGCAGCTAAAATAATTATAATCATCCCAAGTTAAAAAGGCCCATTAAGAAAAAGTGGAGTCTGAGCTAAGCTAATACAAACTACAAACTCAAAATCTTAAAGTCCCCAAATAATTTCCACTTCTGAAATGTATTTGTGGCATGTATGCCATGATACAGTTTTAATCCATAGTTACGGAGACAACAGTTTTTACAACAACAAGGGAAAGATTTCACCTTCTTGCCCTGCTTGAGATGTTCCCCAAAGCATCTGGCTACTTGCTTTTGCAACCAAATGCTGGATTAGATGGCACTTTCTTCTAAGGAAAGAAAGGAATGTTTTCGCTTTGGCAACACCCAACTTAAATAATGTGACTCTTTTTCATGTGTGCTCCAAACATCTTGTCTCTTTTTATACTCATTTCCCTCTCCAAATACACTGCCTTCATGTCCACATCCCCTACTATTAAACTAACCCCCCCAATATTAATTCTCCCCACTTTTCTGCCCTTACAGTTCCCCTCTAGTTTAGGTCACTCATGCTAGGAAAGAAGGTGGAAGGTGAGGCCATGTCCTCAGCAGCAGCCAACTTTGCTGTGCAGGTGGTTAAATGGGAGGAAGACAGAATGTAGGCTATGAAGTATTGCCTGGGCATGGAAACAATGGTTTCCCCTACCCCTTTTTCATCCCCAAAGCCCTTCCCATAATGAGTGGAGCCATAGCATTAAGCCATTTGCATCTGGGAGTGGGTGGGCTGAAAAACCTTGCAAATGGTTAAGGCATCTATGTCATCCATTAAACTCCTTCCAAAACAGGTCCTGGCCCTCGATCTATTGCCTAATATATGATACAGCATTCAAGCTGAGAAAAATGGGGCACTGTAATGACCCTGACTTCAATGTCCCAATAAACACTTCTCCATGCAATTCACTGAAATGCAGAATAAGCTTTATTAAGGATACATGTAAATCAAAGCACTCCCAAAGATCCGAATGATGGTTTCCCGCCAAACACTCAAACTTAGCTCTCCCCCTTCATGCCAGTTTCTTTGCACCCATAATGTCAATGTCTGTTACTTTCTCACTCCGCGATCGCCTCCCTCCCAGCTCCTACAGGTGGACGATCTTGACGATGCATTCCACAGTCTCTGGTGTTAAACACAGTTCCTGGCATGTACTTCCCCCCACCCCACACAACATAGTGTAGCTATGCAAAAAGAAATGGCAGGATTCTCACCGCAACCCTGACATGCCGACCTTCCAGAAGAAAGAGAAGCAAAAGAGGAAATAGGCAAATTACACAGGGCATGCAGTATTGCGGCAAATCTGTAGAGAGAAAAAGAAACAGCAAGTGAACAGAACATTTTAGCCAGGCTTATCAGGGAACTGACAATGGAATTTAGCAAGAAGCCTGGGAGCAGAAACATGAGATTTATCCACCCACTCATTAATACCACTCGGCAAATGTTGCCATTGGACAAGGTATTGAAGCTTGCCTTGGTGAAGTCTGGAATCAAGAACAACTTTAATTTCAAAATGTTGTTCCCCCTCCACCATCATAGGAAGAGGGGCAGGGGTTTCCGGATGCCATTTTGTAGAGGTTTTGACGGGTTTTAGCAAACTAATGTGAAAGACGGGATGCACTTTTTTCAGATTCTTAGGCAAAGCTAATTGAACAGTCACAGGATATATCACCTTAACAATTGAAAAAGGTCCGACATATTTCACCCTTAATTTATTTGATGGCTGACTAGAGTGCAGATGTTTGGTGGAAAGATACACCGTTTCTCCCATCTGCAGTGGCCATTCCGGAGACTACTTACGATCATGAATGTTTTATATGTCTCTTTTGCATCCTGCAAAGTCTTTTGCATAATGGGCCAATTAGCTGTGATTTTCGCAATCCACTCATTGGCCAATGACACATGGCTCGGCAGTTCGTTTGCCAATTTCAGGTTTCAAACCGCCTCCAATCCCCATGGACCACTCCGTTCAGGTTTTTGGGGTTCTCATGACGAGGATCTCAGTGGCGTCACCAGTGCCTTCCACGTCTCCCTTCTTGGGTTTCTTCTTCCAATCCCCTTTCAGCTCAAATGCAACCGATTTCTCTTCCTTTGGGACCACTCCACTGTCCCTGGAAGTACTCGGTTATGCGACCTCCTCTTCTTGGGGTTGTTCGACAGACTCTTCCATCTTCTTGGTTTCTGACATGCAAATAGTCAGTAGATAGGTGGTAGATGGTCGATTCTCAACGGTAAGGCTCTCTGAGGTTTCAGTAGTAGCCACGTGAAAACTGACATACAAAGTCATTCGGATTTTTCTGTAATGACCCTGACTTCAATGTCTCAATAAACACTTCTCCATGCAATCCATTGAAATGCAGAATAAGCTTTATTAAGGATACATGTAAATCAAAGCACTCCCAAAGATCCAAATGACAGTTTCCCGCCAAGCACTCAAACTTAGCTCTCCCTCTGCACGCCAGTTTCTTCGCGCCCATAACGTCAATGTCTGTTACTTTCTCACTCCGCGATCGCCTCCCTCCCAGCTCCTGCAGGTGGACGACCTTGACGATGCATTCCATAGTCTCTGGTGTTAAATACAGCTCCTGGCACATACTTCCCCGCACCCCACACAACACAGTGTAGCTATGCAAAAAGAAATGGCAGGATTCTCACCAGAACCCTGACAGGCACATAACACCAGAGACTCCTCATATGGTAGCCCTTTGGTACATTGGAATTTGAAAGTCCAGCCATAGGGGATCTGCACTGGAATTAAGGACAAATAGGAGGAAGCTACAAATTGCAATATACCTACCAAAAAAAAAAAAGAGTTGCATTTTACATTTTGTCATAGAAAAGTAATACTCATATTATTGTTTTCTAACAGGATTCTTGTTAGAACATTAAAAAAAACCCTCTGATTTTCTTGATGAAAGATGATGAAAGTATCTTAAACATAATAAGAAATGATACTATTCTTCTGCACAAGGCATAAGTGCTGTATTTATTTCCACTGACTTTGGTGCTGCGAAAAAAAAATCTCACCCATTCAGACAGGATATCTCTGCTTCATTTCCTACGCCTAGGTATTCTAAAAAATGTACTGGCATTCTGTCAAACAAGCACATTTTCACTGATAAAGTGAATGGTGGAAATGAATAATTTGTCAAACCTTGCTTTCCCTCAGCAAAAAGACAGCTACAAATTAATAAGGAAGAGCTCTTAGACTGTTGACTACAGAAGGGTCAAATCCATGCATATGGTCTCCAGGTTACTTGAATAAGAACACACTCTCCCTATCGACACAGGGCCAGAAAGGAAAGGCCAGAGGATATCATGTTCAGCTACAATTTGGAGGGGTAGGAGATGGAGGGAGAAATCATGATCTGGTATACTATTTCAGAGAGGATCGAGAAAAGATTTTCTTTCCTGCATTTTGTCTTAATTGCTAGTATTAGCTGCTGCTGCTGCTGCTGCTGCTGCTGCTTCTACTACTACTACTACTACTACTACTACTACTACAAAAAGTCAGCAAACATTCTGCAATTAAAATGAATCACTAAGCAGTTGCAAAAAGATACCATCTGAATTAAACATTCAGCTAGGATTATAACGTTATACTCTCGTTGTAGGCATTGTAACCGAATGACTATTTTAAAAATGATTCTCCAGGATTTTTGAGCAAGGAAACCATAAGCAAAGCATGGGCAAGGGTTTCAGCAAGGAAACAATGAGCAAACCATGGTAAATCATGGGAGGGGAGGGGATGCAGAGAGAGTAAACATGGCCTGCTTTATGAATGTCAAAGTCATTTGGAACTCTCTTTTCTGGGTGGGGGGATTGGATTGCTGAGAAGAGACAGGTAAATGTTTGTCCACAGTAATAGATAGAATGATTTTCTATCATTCTAGAGCAGTGCTTTCCAAACTGCCACCGTTGGCAACACACCAACGTCGGCGGCGGTGCGGCGACAGCGGCGGCCTTGCTAAAACGCAGAAGCGCTGATGGCGCGCTGCTGCCACCCACAGCACCACCGCCGTGCGCGCTGCCACTTCGCAACACACTAAACTGTGTGTTGTGACACACTAAAGTGTCGCAACACACAGTTTGGAAAGCTATGTTCTAGAGCATGAGTTGTTTTGACAAATAGTGCATTTCTGGTTGACCTACATAAATTCAAGGAACCCTTGAATCTTTTTGGAATCTTGAACATCCGTGCCCTTTTTAGATATGTTCCTGCATTTTCATTAAAATGTTCTAGAGAAGCCATTCTACCATTTGCTGCAGTAAGATCTGCAAAGGACAGAGCACACCCATTTTGTGCCAATCACTATGGAATTCACTTTACCATGGAGTAGATAATGGCTCTGCTCTTTGAAAAACACACTTCAGACTGAGACAGCTTTAAAACAAGCTTCTTTGTTGTGGTTGTTGGGGTTGTTACTATTATTATCAACTCAAAAAGGGAGTTTAACCTCTGAAGAATTTCATTTACACTGCTACAGTTCTCAAATTTGTGCCAAAAGGAAAAGAGGCCCAGTCTTAGAAAGAAAGGGGAAACAACAATTGAAGGCTCTCTTAAAGTCTATATACATATAGTCACAGCACTGAGTTAAGACTGATTCTTTGATTCTACTAGCAAATTAAAAATACAATTTTTAGAGAGTTCTTGATGCATAATGCCAACTCCACTAACATTTATTTGTTTCTGATATTCCTTTCCACTTCAATTTTAAAAGCCTCCAAATCAGTTTATGATACAGCAGTAACATCAGACTTGATTCTATGTTGCTTCCTTCAACTACCCTGGAGAGGCCAAGTGGCAATTGATTCCAGCCAAGGCAGAGAACTTTGCAGAGGTCTTATCCAGTGAAGCCAAAGGAAATTATTCAAGACAAATCCTTTGAGGAAAGGAGGCTAATGGTTGGTTATAACAGGCCATGGGAACGAATTGCTGCCTTGCATCTCTCAGTCTGAGAATTACATCTAGGACGCCAACAAGGCTTCAGTCCCACTCAACTATTCCAGTTCCCCACTCTAGCAATGGGGATGAGTCTAGCCCTTATAAACAAACAAACAAACTTGCAATGTGATATCTAAGTTGGAAAGATATCCACATGTTCAGTGAGAACCTCCTCCACTGAGGGATTTTTTAGATCTCTATGTGGTATTGATTTTCACATATTTCTAACCCTGTGCTATCAAGACAGCATTTGAATGTGGAAGAATGCTCAATGCAGACATTCACATGTGACCAGTATGATTCAGGGTGGTGGGGACTATCTCCACTGCTTGTGTGGTAATATTAATCCTTTTTGTAATACCCAAACAGGCTTTCAATTTGGGGAATATTTCCCCCGGTCCTAACACCCCCTCCCTCCTCGTATTCAGTTGCAAGGTCAGAAGGAGAGGTATACTAGCTTTGGCTTGAACACAAGTTTAGCTGTCCCCGTGATCTGGGACCCTGATAAAGAGGGCCTTGGATTGTACAGATTGCTGCACTCTCTTTCTGGAGCACATGAACAGGTCCCTTCTCCCAGCTGAATGCACAGAGGTTGTGGACAGAAGGACCTGGAAATCTGTAACCTCAGAACATGTAATTATCTAAGTGGATTGCTGACTGGAAACCCCTTATAGACTTATTGCGTGAAACAGAAAAAAAATGAACTTCTGATATATGGTTTTGATGATTAGAAAAAATAGATCATAAAGTAAAAGTCATGCTGTAACCATAGAGTATGAGGTAAATTTATACTTATAACTGCTGTAAAGAAAATCGGAAGCTACTTCTTTATATTTCCTTTCTTTTTTCCGCATTTTGGGCTTTGTCTTTTCTTCTTCTTTCTTTTCTTTTTTCTAAATATTAGTTTCTGTTAGATTTTATCTTTATTAAAATCGTAATAAAGTCATATGAAAAAAAAACCCATATGATTAACTGCTTGTTTTTGTGCCTTATTTTTGTCTTATCGGTAAACAGATGGATGCAGATTTTTATGTTTTCCCCTGGTGGGACATTTCTGCTTGTGCATTTTCAGTGGGTCCAGGGCAATTCAGCAGCATCAGCTTTTCCTGCCATTACCTCTCCATGAAGAGAGAAACTATACCTGTTGGAGGTTTGCCTCTACAGATACCGGAAGGTACAAATGCCTTGTTCCCTGTCCCTTCCCTTCCCACCCCCCACAAAAGTGCACACAAAAAAACAAAAAGGGGCAATCTATAAATAAGCCAGGAAAACAACATTGTTGTATACTTAGTATGCCACTATATCAAAGACCATTCACTACCACTCAGGGAAGCACTTATTTTAGACATTTCCTTGTTTTTACCAGTGTACAATACATCGCAATTTATCACCTTTGATATGCCAAAGAATCTGTTACTGCCAGCTTCCTAAATCAGAGAGTTTATTCTGATTTAATTATCAAGATAAATAAATAATTGGGTGATAAACACTTTCACAAGGGATTTGCCTAGTATTTTAAAAGCTGGTGTTTTTAACATAAACATATTTACAAAAATTTTTATATTCACACACAGTTAAGTTGGAAATTTTAAAAAATAATTTTACTATTCTGTGTAAATTTATGAGATCTACCAATTGCTTGAAAAGGAGCATTAATAACAATTGCAAAAATGACTAAGAGGCACTTAGCAATTTTCAAAAAAAAAACCCTTGAGTGCTACATTTAAGAAGGCAGAAACCAATCTGTACACAAGCCCTTTTTCTTTGGAAATTCACTACAGGAAAGTGTTAAGCATTTTCAGAGAAAATGCCAACAACTCAAGGGAACGTTCAGCAGCTGCTGCTCAACACTTTAGAATATTCATTATAATCATGAATTAACTTTAGTAAAGGTGAAGGTTTTCCCCTGCACAGTTATGTCCGACTCTAGGGGGCGGTGCTCATCTCCGTTTCTTAGCCGAAGAGCCAGCGCTGTCCGAAGACACTTCCGTGGTCATGTGGCCGGCATGACATGCGCGGAACGCTGTTACCATCCCACAGAAGTGGTACCTATTTATCTACTTGCATTTGCATGCTTTCGAATTGCTTGGTTGGCAAGAGCTGGGGCGAATGCAGGAGCTCACTTTGTTACGCAGCGCTCAGGTCTTGAACCGCCGACCTTCTGATCGACAAGCCTTGCATCTTAACCGCTGAGCCATCGTGCCCCTCGAAATTAACTCTACTTTCACATTATTGAAGCATCTTATTTTCAGGGATACCCTTTTTTGAACTGTTAAGGAGGCAGTCATACATATCTTGCTCCTTTTTTCAGACTTAATCATATTTAAACTAGTCCCATTCAATCGATGGGGCAAATTAGCCATGACTACCTTGTTCCATTATTATCACTGAGTTTATCCTAAGAAAGATCTATTCAATAAATATAACAAATATTCTTATAATGAATAGTTTTTGGTTGGCTGGTTGGTATTGTCTTTGCTATTGAATGTTAACAATCCAAATGCAAGGTTTTTAAAATCCTGTTCGACCTGATAAAAACGTATATCCCTTTTCACTGCTGAATTCTGAAATAGCACTTATGCCCTTTTCTCTTCTTAATGGCTGAGAGGGAAAGATAAATTCAACATGGGAGAGATAATATTCATATTCTTTCCAAATTGAATCTATTTCCATTATGTATTTTCTTCATAAAGTTGATAAAATTTCATGAGAACTTTTTCTTTGCTTTGGTTCCATAAAGCATGATTGAGTGACTTATACTTTGTCTTCTTTATTATTATCACAAAATGAGGGGGCATAGTTGAGTATGCAGGTTGTATCAATTCCCTCCATCATTGTTATCCTCCTCACAAGTAGGAAAAGGAAGGCTTTTCCCAACAGACAGCCTTCTGCATCATAAAGGTCTCCAAATGGTTCTGAAAATTAGGATTCTAAACCCCGAGGAATGCTGCCAATAGATAAAGGGAGCTGGTTATTGAAGAAGAAAACAAAGGATGAAGAGGCCGTGTGGAGGGTAGGCGTGGAAGGCATCTGAACAGAGATATTAATCTCTGTTCCCTGCATCACACTTACTTCTACACAACAGAATGTCCAAAGAGGGTTTCCATTAGGTGTCCTTCAAGATATCAACATAAAGGTATATTAAGGTATGACCACAGGCCCAATATTTAACAGGACATCAACACCTTCTCTATGCTACATAAAATGGGATAGGAATGCAGTTAGACTGCTGGTACAGGTTCACTGGTTTGAATGCTTTCTCACTTTAAAAAAAAATACTACCAAAAGATTTAAAAAAAAAAAATAGAAGAGAGGGTTCCCCCTCCTCCATTATCTTTGTCTGCAGTCCGCTCTTGCTCTTGGGCTGTTCTTGTTTTAAGGATGCTTCAATGTAGGGGATCATTCAGATGACCCCTACATCCTTCACCTACATTTTGGGTTGGGGCAGAGTATCTTACCATCATAGGCCTCATCTCATTATATATGGATGAATGCCAAATTCTGAAGAAATGCAATGATGGAGATAGCAAGCGTATCGCATAACAGATTTCAATTATTCTGCTGACCATCTAGTTATAGATAGAAGTGTATACTTTCTATTTTGTGATTCCCTGCATTGATCATTTCTTGTATGTTGATTCAGAACAGTAAACATAAGAACCATGAAACAAAGCAAAAAATGTTTCATTATACATTTGTTATCTATTATCTATTTATTTCATTATCTATTTAATTTTATTATTTATTTATATTTAGATGCCATGCAACTCCTAAAACTATGTATGGAATATTTCTCCTTAAGATGCTCCACTCCTCATTTGTCCTTATATCTAGTTTTATATTTTTACTCTCAATAGTCAATCAGCATTCGGTGGCCAAGAAAGACGCTCAATATTTGGACCCAACCTGGGTCTGATCCCAACCTCGTTTTTAATTGTACTTGCCAAAAATATTTGAATTTTCAGCTTGTTGGTACATCCCTCTTCTTGAGGATGATACTGTTTAGGTTTCATTGACAATGGCACTCATTTATGAACATCAGAAAGAGGGTGATTATACACTCTTGTGTCTGTGAATAAGTGAAACAGGAGGATGAGAACAGAAATCCTCTCCAGGAACTAACACCCAGATAAGCAGGGATTAACACCAGTCATACAATCAAGCAGAAAACAATACCCTGATCAGGAACTACCAAGGAGAAAACCACACCCCCACCAACACTGGCAGGGCAAGCTACTGTATATAAACAGGGAGCAACTCACACTCACTCGCACTGATGATGTTACCTAGTCAGGTAATGAAATGTCTGCAAGCAAACAACCAAGATAAAAGAGCACTAAGGACTCTGCAGTTCAATCCCGAGATACACATATTTTATTCTATTGGAGAAGTCTAATTTCCTACTCTCTCAGTCTAAGCACTTGGCTAGTTGATGCTATTCCAGTCATTGGTACAGCTGCTGTTATTTATGGGTACTCAGATGAAGTCGGTGGAGCCTAACATTGTCAAAACAATAACATCTTGGGCCAGAGGCTGAATGGGCCCTGGAAAAATAGCTATGGAGGAAGCCAAGAATCAAGACCCCAATGAGCAAGATAGCCAAGAACTGGGGAAAGAAGGAAAAGGAATACTTTCATGTTATACATTGGCTGAGATACCCTGGTATTGCAGGATTGGAGGAACAGAATGCTGCATAGAAAATGTAACTGAGAAGGAGAGGCTAGAGATGAGGATAGGAGGGATAATATTCCCCAGACTTTGATAACATTTCATAGGTGACTGCCTATGGCACTAAGGCATTTCTGCCCTACACTCAAGGAGGGGCAGCTTGATCTAATATTCTTGTTCTGTTTCTCCTTACTCTACAGAGGCTCCTGTGATTGGAAACCCTGGTTTTCCAAATGATTTTTGTATGGAAAACTTTTGTAGACAAAGGGAACATCACCTACATGCGGAGGGGAACAGAGTCAGCTAGTGTACTCATTCCCTGCCCCTCACCTCTCCTCCTGTCCCCTCCCCTATAGAGCTTGTACACTTTCAACACAACTGAAGATTTATGAGGGTGCTGGCAGCATGATTATTTTAAGAAAAAAGAATCATAACAATTGTTGTATAACTAGTGGGAAGAGAAAACAGTGCCATTATACTGAGAATACTTTTACAAAATTATATTTTTAACAGTAATTAAGATCTTTGAACATATAATTTAGCAATCCTTTCTAGCATTGATACTTTTAGAACAGAACAATGAATGTTGCCCTTTACAGAAGGTTATTTCCAGGCCTACAACAGAGATCAGATAATTTCTTTTCACTTACTCTAATCATATCTATTGCTTTAAAAAAATCAGTGAAATACCTTCAATCCTTATTTGTAGCTACTTTCTTGAGTCATTATAATGTACAGTAGCTCTTTGTTTTAATCAATACAGTATGGAAGGATACTCCAATCACTAAATTAAAGTGATGAATGATGTAATTTCTTTTATTTAGAGGTTATTCATTTGAGAAAAACACTAAAAGATCACACAGTAATGAACAATG
Organism: Charina bottae; assembly: GCA_023362775.1. Lineage (NCBI taxonomy): Eukaryota > Metazoa > Chordata > Lepidosauria > Squamata > Charinaidae > Charina > Charina bottae. The sequence continues at coordinate 79,180,747 of JALMGJ010000002.1, forward strand.
TATATAAAAGGCATTCTTTTAAAGCTTTGTGTCTTGAAGAATATAGCAATGGGGCAATAGAGTATATGGTTTTAGAAGTAAGAGTAGTATGGAATTATAAAATAATGGAGTTGGATGAGGACATTTAAGACATACTGTAATGTCCAACCCCCTGAATATTGCAGGAATCCAAGTTAAAGTATCCCAAATCCAGTCTTTACTTGAAAGCATCCAATGAAGGGGACTTCATCACCATCTTGAGCAACTGGTTCCATTGACAAATTTCTGTTAATGTAAGGAGATTTTTTTCCCCTAAAATTCAGCTGGAACCTGCTCACTGAAAATTTAAATCCATCCTTGTGTCCTGCACCCTGGAAGGAGAGAGAACAACTCTTGACCTTCTTCTATGTGACATCCTTTTAGGTTTTTGAAGAATGTTATAATATATCACCTTAGTTGTCTTTTCTCAAGCCTAAATGGATAGACTTACACCAATCTATCTTCATAGGACATTTCTAGTTTCTTGATCCTCTGCATTGCCCTTCTCAAATCTCTAAATTTGAGTGTAGTGCTCAAAACTGATTTCAGTACTCAAGAAGGGATCTGATCCAGTTATAATACAGTGGAATAATTATTTCCTGTAATGTGGAAATGATACTTACTTCGATGCAGCCTAAAACTGCATTTCCCAGTCACATCACAGAGCTGACTCATATTCTATTTGTAATCAATTCTGTTTCCAGACTTTTACACAATAATGTTACCAAGCCAGGTGTCCCCTATCACACCATACTTGTACAGTTGAGTTTTGTTTCCTAAGTGAAAAGCTTTGCACTTATCTCTATTAAATTTTATTCTGCTACTTTCAGCTAATTTCTCCAATCTATGAAAATAGTGTGGAATATTATATCTGTCTTGAAGTGTATTACTTGTTCCACTCAAGTTCTATCATCTGCAAATTTCATAAGTGTCTTATGAAAATAAAAGTTTTTTTTAATTTGTAAACCTCCCATAGTCATCAAGGAGTTGGCAGCCTCAAAATTGAATTTAATTAATTAATGTGAACCCTCATGCCATAGGGCCTGGTTATTTGGGGACCATCTATTTCTGCCTGACTGGTATGATCAGGCAGAGTGGTTAAGTTCTGGGTCCCTTCAGTTAAATGCTGTCCTCCTGCAGGCTTGATGGACTGTGCCTTCTCTGCCATGGTCCTGCCCCCTGAAACAGCATCCCCCAGAGATACATATGGCTCCCAGCCTTCAAATGTTCTGTAAATCCCTTAAGACCTGGCTTTGTTCTCAGGCTCAGATGAGGGTGCCTCTGGAACCCTTGGCAACTTTTTCAATATTGTTCATGTGGTTTTGTCCAGGGGGTCATGTTCCTTTCTTAAATTATGTATTCTTTTAAAAATTGTATGTCACCCAGTCATTCATTCATTCATTCATTCATTCATTCATTCATTCATTCATTCATAAATGCAGTTTCCTTCAACAGAATTTTAGAAAAAAAGCATTGATGGGTGGCAGACCATATTAAATTGGCAGTTATGGAACTGATGAAGACTTGTTGGTTTGAGGGGAGGCTGAAGCTCCCTAGAGTGGGGAGAATGCAGCGGGGGTCAAAATCTACCTAGTGCCCAAAGTCTCTCTCCAGGAGGCTGAAGCCAGGATGGGAGAGAGCAAGTTCTACCAGCCAGAGAGACAGCCAAAGTCAGCCTGTGTGTGTGTGTGTGACAGAGAGAGAGAGAATCCTGGCCAGTATAAGAAACTCCTTTCTTATCTCTAATTAGGAAGTGAAAGGGAATTTAGACATAGAAATAGCAAAATGTATACTTATACTTGATATGTTAGGCTATACCAAGGTTTCTCAACCTTGGCAACTTTAAGATGTGTGGACTTCAACTTCCAGAATTCCCCAGCCAGCCATGCTGGCTGGGGAATTCTGGGAGTTGAAATCCATACATCTTAAAGTCGCCAAGGTTGAGAAATATTGGGCTATACACACAACAAGGTAGATTTTGCTAGATACAGGAAACTATTTCTGGTAATTCTGATAATAATTTCTATGTCTTCAGTAGAGGAAAACAGTTGACTCTATAGATGCCTGGGCAGTCACTTCTAACTCCAGCTGCAGTTTATTGCTGTTATCAATCAAGTGGGCAGAGAGAGCAGGAGAGCCATGGGAAAGCTTTGGGCTTAGCCAGTTGCAAATAACTCTTGCGAAGGAAGGAATGCTGACTCAAATCAAAAGTAGAAACTTGTTGGACTTGCTCTGCTGTGTTAATGGAACAGAAAAAGTTCACGAGGAGTATTTTGGAGTCCTGGGTGTGAGATCACATTCCTGTATCCAGAAAAGCCTGTGATACCCCCTTTTGGAACACAGGGACAACAATTGCTCTCCAGGACTTTACTGGTTCCCCTGGATTTCTCCGAGATAATATATTTGGGTTTGGCCAGATCACCTGCTTCTTCTTTTAATGTGTGATCCAGAAGATTTTAAAGTCATTCAGAGTAGAGAGGTATTCATAATTTCACTCTCAAGCTTGATTTATTATTACTTTTTAAAAAATAATATTGATTTATTCTTATTGTTACTTCTATAATTTTAACTTGTTGTAACCTGCTCGGAGTCTTTTGAGTTTGGGGGGAGGGGTTGCTATAAAAACTGATTGGTAGATAGGTAGGTAAGTAGATAGATTCCTGCTCCTTCATTTTGCCTTTCACAAATTCTTGATGGAAAACATTACTGTTTGATGGTAAACACTTAACCAAAAAAGAGTTGAGTAACTCTGCCTTTTCTTTCTTACCTTTTAGCATTTTGCGTTTATCACCACTGAGGGGGATTTGCTGAAAGACCAAGAAACATCTCTGGTTTTCAGGTCAGATCTGCAAAACAGAACCACAGATCTCTGTAAATGAGCTAATGAAACGTTTAGCCAACGCTGGAGTAGCTGTTCACAGGTCCATAGTACATTATGTGAATGGCTTAATGTGGTTTAGACAATGACCTGCATGGGAGAATTGTTGGAAGGAAATATTTTCTCTGACCGCATCACAAAAGTAATTGTCTACAGTATTCAAAACCCCCCAAACATTTTGGGATAAAGTGCTTTGGAATGATAAAACAAAAATGAACAGTTTGGCCCCAACCAGGCAAGATAAATTTGGAGAAAAAGTATAATGCCAGGCTTTCTGGCATCTGCGTAAAAGTGGAAGTGATTATTTTACAAGCATGATTCTCAAAAGTCTTTTTAACAAGATCTATTGAGAAGAAAGGGATGGGCTTAACAAGAATTCCAACAACTGAACTATTTCTCAACTAGGATCATTATATCTCAGTGTGTTTTAGGGCAGAGACTTTTTTATTTTCTTTCTGCCTTTCTGTGATCCAGCAAAGTAATAGGTTCTTTTTCATGGATAATGGAGAAGCTTGCAGCTGGATATTTACATGATGTATCTGAACCTTTATCAATCTGGGAACCAACTCTTTCATTAGAATTATTTGAAGAAATGCTCAGCTTGTCAATTGATCAACCCAGGAGGTGGTCGGTGAGAAGTTGGGCTTTGCTATGTCTTGGAGTTGTATGGAAGCCTGGAGCACAGTAAATACTGTCTTGGTGGAAAGAAGAATGGATTCAACTAAATATCAGCATATCATAAAAGCTAGTGTTCCACATTTAGAAACTGAAGCTGAAAAGAGGTTTTTTGTTGTTGTTCAGTCGTTTAGTCGTGTCCGACTCTTCGTGACCTCATGGACCATAGCACGCCAGGCCTTCCTGTCCTCCACTGCCTCCCAGAGTTTACTCAAATTCATGTTCATTACATCGGTGATGCTATCTAACCATCTCATCCTCTGCCGTCCCCTTCTCCTTTTGCCTTCAGTCTTTCCCAGCATCAGGGTCTTTTCCAGTGAGTCCTCTCTTCGCATTAGGTGGCCAAAGTATTTGAGCTTCAGCTTCAGTATCTGTCCTTCCAATGAGCAGTCAGGGTTGATTTCCTTTAGGATTGACTGGTCTGACCTTGCAGTCCAAGGGACTCTCAAGAGTCTTCTCCAGCACCACAGCTAGAAAGCATCAATTCTTCGGCGCTCAGCCTTCCTTATGGTCCAACTCTCACAGCCATACATTACTACTGGGAAAACCATAGCTTTAACTATACGGACCTTTGTCGGCAAGGTGATGTCTCTGCTTTTTAATATGCTGTCTAGGTTTGCCATAGCTTTCCTCCCAAGGAGCAAGTGTCTTTTAATTTCATGGCTGCAGTCACCGTCTGCAGTGATCTTGGAGCCCAAGAAAATAAAATCTGTCACTGCTTCCATTCTTCCCCTTCTATTTGCCAGGAAGTGATGGGACCAGATGCCATGATCTGAGTTTTTTTAATGTTGAGTTTCAAGCCAGCTTTTGCACTCTCCTCTTTCACCCTCATCAAGAGGCTCTTTAGTTCCTCTTCACTTTCTGCCATTAGGGTGGTATCGTCTGCATATCTGAGGTTGTTGATATTTCTCCCGGCAATCTTAACTCTGGCTTGTGATTCATCCAGCCCAGCATTTCTCATGATGTACTCTGCATATAGTAAGTTAAATAAGCAGGGTGATAATATACAGCCTTGTTGTACTCCTTTCCCAATTTTGAACCAGTCGGTTGTTCCATGTCCAGTTCTAACTGTTGCTTCTTGACCCACATACAGGTTTCTCAGGAGACAGGTAAGGTGGTCTGGTACTCCCATCTCTTTAAGAATTTGCCACAGTTTGTTGTGATCCACACAATCAAAGGCTTTAGTGTAGTCAATGAAGCAGAAGTAGATGTTTTTCTGGAACTCTCTTGCTTTTTCCATGATCCAGCGAATGTTGGCAATCTGATCTCTAGTTCCTCTGCCTCTTTGAAACCCAGCTTGCACTTCTGGTAGTTCTCGGTTCACATACTGCTGAAGCCTAGCTTGTAGGATTTTGAGCATAACCTTGCTAGCATGTGAAATGAGCACAATTGTACGGTAGTTTGAACATTCTTTGGCATTGCCCTTCTTTGGAATTGGAACGTAAACTGACCTTTTCCAATCCTGTGGCCACTGTTGAGTTTTCCAAATTTGTTGGCATATTGAGTGCAGCACTTTAACAGCATCATCTTTTAGGATTTTAAATAGCTCAGCTGGGATTCTGTCTTCTCCGCTAGCTTTGTTGTTAGTAATGCTTCCTAAGGCCCACTTGACTTCACTCTCTAGGATGTCTGGCTCAAGGTCAGTGACCATACCATTGTATTTATCAGGGACATTAAGATCTTTCTTGTATAGTTCTTCTGTGTATTCTTGCCACCTCTTCTTAATTTCTTCTGCTTCTGTTAGGTCCCTGCCTTTTTTGTCCTTTATCATGCCCATCTTTGCATAAAATGTTCCCTTGATATCTCCGATTTTCTTGAAGAGATCTCTAGTCTTCCCCATTCTATTGTTTTCCTCAATTTCTTTGCATTGTTCATTTAAGAAGACCTTCTTATCTCTCCTTGCTATTCTCTGGAAATCTGCATTCAGTTGGTTATATCTTTCCCTTTCTCCCTTGCCTTTTGTTTCCCTTCTTTCCTCAGCTATTTGTAAAGCCTCATCAGTCAGCCACTTTGCTTTCTTGCATTTCTTTTTCTTTGGGATGGTTTTAGTTGCTGCCTCCTGTACAATGTTATGAACCTCCATCCATAGTTCTTCAGGCACTCTGTCTACCACAGGGGTCGGCAAACTTTTTATGCCGGGAGCCATTTTGACATGCTCGTGCACATTTTTAAATGCTCGAGAGCCAGGGGGCGGGGTTTGCGGGTGGGGGCCAATCGCATGGAAGGGGGCGGGGTGTGCGGACAGGGGCCAATCACATGGAAGGGGGCGGGGTTTGTGGGCAGGAGCCAATCACGTGGCTTATTGGGGCAGGTGGGAGGGGGCGGGCCCGGCGGCGGAGGCCCGGGCCGCCCGCTTGCCTACCTGCTTGCCTCCCCGGGATCCGAGCTGGAGAGAAAGGGTGGTGGCGGGGCCGTGCTACCGCCACTTGGCGCGGGCGGGGCTGCCACTTCCTCCCGCCCGCATCGGGCCAAGGACATGATGGGGGGCGGGAAAAGAGGCGGGTGGTGACGACAAGCAGTGCGCTTCAGGGGAGCCACCGCCGGGTGGGTCCCCTCAGGGCGGGCGGGCGGGCGGAGCGGGCGGGCGGCCCGGGCCTCCACCTCCGCTGCCGGGCCCACCCCCTTCGGCGCCTGTGCGGCTCCCCCGCGCCCTCCTACCCGCCCCAATAAGCCACGCAGTCATGGTCCTCCTCGGCGAGCCCGGCCCCCAGAGCGGGGCATGTCTGGCCGGGCAGAGCGGGCGCGGGGGAGCCGCACAGGTGCCGAGGGGGGCAGCGGAGGCCCGGGCCGCCCGGGCCACCCGCCTGCTTGCCTGCCTGCTTCCCTCCCTCCGTGAGGTCTCCTCCCGTTTCCTTGCAGCCGAGCCTCGAGAGGGCGAGAAAGCCCCGACGCTGCCCCGCGGACCTCTCCAGCGCGCCTGGATCCCGGGAAGGCAGCGGGGGGCCTCGCGGAGGGAGGCAAGCAGGCAGGCAAGCAGGCGGGTGGGGCAGGCGGGCGGCCCGGGCCTCCGCCGCCAGGCCCACCCCCCTCGGCGCCTGTGCAGCTCCCCCGCGCCCTCCCACCTGCCCCAATAAGCCACGGCAGGGAGGCGCTGCTGGCCCGGGACGCGGCGCTGTCAGAGGCGGCGCAGGAGCGGCTGCAGGGGCTGCTGCGGCTGGAGATGGCGCTGTTCTGTGGCATCCAGGTGCTGGGCGAGGGTGCGGGCCCGGGATGCGAGTGGCAGGTCAGCGCAGGGGGCCTGGCCGGGGAGGTGGCGGTGGCGGCGGGGGGATGGAGCCGGCAGAGGTTTGCCGGGCAGCAGGATGGGGCGGGCGGCGCTGCTGGGGCTGGTGGCGGAGCTGGAGGGAGCAGAGGGACCAGGTGTTCCTGTGGGCGCAGCGTGCGCTCTGCAACCCGCCTTGGAGAAGTGGCCGCGGGAGGCCCTCCGGGTGCACCCTCCCGCCCCATCAATCACCCCACCCCGCCATTTGGCGTCCTCTCCCCCCGCTAACCCGAACCCTGCGGCGGCCGGGGGAGCCGAGCCAGGCTCGGACCGGAGGCAGCCAAGGGGAGAGCAGGCGGCTCTTGGCCCTGCGCCGCCCTGCCGCTCGCGTCCCGGGCCCGCTCCCTCGCCCAGCACCTGGATGCCGTGGAGCAGCGCCATCTCCAGCCGCGGCAGCCACTGCAGCCGCTCCTGCGCCGCCTCCAACAGCGCCGCGCCCCGGGCCAGCAGCGCCTCCCTGCCACGCCAGGCCTCGCTCAGTGCGAGAGCCAGAGGGCGGGGTTTGTGGGCGGGGGCCAATCACATGGAACGGGCGGGGGTGAGTTCAGCTGTGGAAGAGCCACACTCAAGGGGCCAAAGAGCCGCATCTGGCTCGCGAGCCGCCATTTCCGACCCTTGGTCTACCAGATCTAATCCTTTAAATCTATTCCTTACCTCCAATGTATATTCATAAGGGATATGATTTAGGTCATACCTGATTGGTCTAGTGGTTTTCTCTACGTTCTTCAATTTAAGCCTAAATTTTGCGATAAGAAGCTCATGATCTGAGCCACAGTCAGCTCCAGGTCTTGTTTTTGCTGATCGTATAGAGCAAGGGTCGGAAATGGCGGCTCGCGAGCCAGATCTGGCTCTTTGGCCCCTTGACTCTGGCTCTCTCTCTCTCTCTGCCGCCCGACATCTGGAAAGCCGGTCTCCGGAAGCAGCAGGCTTCAGCCCGCCTCTCTGCTCTCCTTTGGCACGCGCTGATTGGTGGAGGCTCAGAAGGAAGGACGCCTCCACCAATCAGCATCTCTGTTTCTTCTCCAGGAAACCCCGCCCCCTTCCACGCAATTGGCCCCCGCCCGCAAACCCCGCCCCCTGGCTCTCGAGCATTTCAAAATGTGCACGAGCATGTCAAAATGGCTCCTGGCATAAAAAGTTTGCCGACCCCTGGTATAGAGCTTCTCCATCTTTGGCTGCAAAGTACATAATCAATCTGATTTTGGTATTGACCATCTGGTGATGTCCATGTGTAGAGTCGTCTCTTGTGTTGTTGGAAAAGAGTGTTTGCTATGACCAGCGTGTTCTCTTGACAAAACTCTATTAGCCTTTGCCCTGCTTCATTTTTTACTCCGAGGCTGAACTTGCCTGTTATTCCGGTTATTTCTTGACTTCCTACTTTAGCATTCCAGTCCCCTATGATGAAAAGGACATCTTTTTTTGGTGTTAGTTCTAGAAGGTGTTGTAGGTCTTCATAGAACTGGTCGACTTCAGCTTCTTCAGCATCAGTGGTTGGGGCATAGACTTGGATTACTGTGAAGTTGAATGGTTTGCCTTGGATTTGAACTGAGATCATTCTGTCGTTTTTGTGGTTGTACCCCAGTACTGCCTTTCACACTCTTTTATTGACTATGAGGGCTACTCCATTTCTTCTAAGGGATTCTTGAAGGGGTAAAAAGAGGTTATATATATCAAAAAGACAATGATCTGAAATATTCTTCCAAATGAACTATGCAATACACAAGAGAAAGATTTTGGAATGGCCTTCACAATCTTCAGACTTGAATATTATTGAAAATCTATCAGAAGATCTCAAACATCCAGTGTATGCAGAGACATAGAGCTAGAAGACTTCTGCAAGGAAGACTGGGAAAAAATTACAAGAGGAAGAATAGGGAGACTCTTAGCTGGCTACAGGGAATACTTGAAAGCTGTTATTTCAGCCAAAGGAGGTATTACAAAGTAGTGACTGACACGGTGTGCAAACTTTTGCATCTGTTATATTCACTGCTTTTTATTTTGAATTTGTTAATAATTTTACATAAATAGTAAGCATGCAAAGTTGCAGAAAGATGTCAGGTTTAACTTTGTGTCATGTAGATGTTGGGTCAGCTTCTGTTCACTTAGGTATTCATTGAAGCATACAATTTGACCAGGGTGCCTACGCTTTAGCATTCAACTGTATTTTAAAGTGGCATATAGCTGCAGCTCAACGCCCTTTCACCATTTCACCAACCAACGGAGTTGCAGCCCAACGGTCTTGCGACGAGTTATCGGAGCCGGCCTGGTGGAGTTGGTGGGGCCGGACGGAGCTGGCGCGATGAACCGGGGCTTCTTTTTGGGCCCAGCGAAGTTGCTGGAGCTTGTGGTGGTGGCCGGTGGAGATCAATTAGAACCGGCACGAAGAACCAGTGGAGTAACCCCACAAAGACTGATAAACTGGGGGGCCTCGAGAGCTGTAGAGCCGGGGCCTGTGGAGGCCGGTGGAGGCCTGTGGAGACCTGTGGAGGCCTGTAGAGACCAGCGGAGGCCAGCTGGAACTGGAACCGATGGTGGGCTCGGAAATTGGCCCTGGAACTGGGGTGCTCCCTGGGATAGGACGGACTCGTTTATTTTTATCTGGACCCCACTATTGAAATTATTAAGATCGTCCAGTAGTGGTGCAACTTCCTGGTTACTTGAAGGACAACCACCCCCGCTGCCAGGGTGGCAGGAAAGTGCGGGGGTCTCTTGTATGAGTGTAGTTCCCCCCCTTGAGTGAGAGTCGCGGGTGGGGGCCCAGGACTGTGTGTGTTTGGAAGAGTACATGACCCTGAGTGAGAGACAGGATAGGTAGGAGTGACTGGTTGCCCCTTTGTGGCTAGTGAGAGAGGCCACAAGGGGCATAGTGAGTGACTGGATGGTGAATGGAAGGGGCGGTTGGGGCTTACCAGCGCCGAGAGCTTCAGCTGGTTGCGCTGGTGGTCTACGACTGCCCAGGAGGTTTGAGAGTGAAAGGATGGATGGATGGAAGAGACCCCTGCTTAGATCCAGGTTTTCGAGGGATTCGGGAGTGGAGGCGACCGGATCAGGAAACTCTGGGGACTATAATGTGGGCAATCCGATCGAGGTGGTGATGGGCAGGAGATACTGTGACGGGAACCGGAGGACAGGCCATCTTCGGGGAAGGCGCCCCCGGTGTTTAGTACCGGTGGCATGTTCCGGTCCTCCGAGTTCAACCCCAGGTTCTGGATAGCGGATCCTTGAGGGCCCCGGCTTTCGACTGCTGCTACTCAACGCCAGGTCAGTAAACAACAAAGCCCCTCTCATAAGTGAATTAATCACGGGGAGAGGGGCTGACCTGGCGTGTATTACCGAAACCTGGCTGGGCCCAGAGGGAGGGGTAGCCCTCTCGGAGATGTGCCCAGCCGGATTTCGGGTGTGGCACCAGCCGAGAGACTGGGGTAGGGGAGGAGGGGTGGCAGTTATCATCAGAGAGTCTTTGGTAGCTTTCAGGGGCCTTGCTCCACAAGTATCCAGATGTGAGACCCTGTTTTTCAAGTTGTGTGCCTGAGAACAGTTGGGAGTGTTGCTATGGTACCAGCCTCCCTGCTGCATAGCAACCTCCCTGCCTGAGCTGCTGGAGGCTGTCTCGGGGTTGGCGGTGGAGTTCCCCAGGCTTATGGTCCTGGCGGATTTTAACTTGCCGTCCCTGGGATGTGCCTCGGAAGCGGCTCGGGAGTTCATGGCTACCATGGCAGCCATGGGCCTGTCCCAGATTATTCGGGACCCGACTCGAGACAGTGGACTCACTCCAGATTTGGTTTTCTTGTCAGAGCAATGGCAAAGTGACCTGAGGGGAAAGTTAGAACTATCCCCGTTGTCATGGTCAGATCACGTCCTGATATCTCTAGGATTCTCTTATGCCACCCCACTCCGCAGGGAGGCAGGACTTATTCGATTGGTCCGCCCCCAGCGACTTATGGACCCATTGAGGTTTCAGAGGGAGCTGGGGGTAATACCCGAGGATCTGCTGCATGGTCCAGCAGAGGCACTGGCCGCAACCTGGAATAGGGAGGCGGCCGGTGCCTTGGACAGGATCATGCAGATGCGACCTCTCCAGCCCTATTCGACCCGTCACTCCCCGTGGTTTACGGAGGAGTTGAGGGTCTTGAAGAGGGTGAAGAGATGTCTAGAGCGCCGCTGGAGAAAGACGAAGACGGAATTCGACCGAACACAATCTAGAGCCGCTATTAAGGCCTACCTTGTGGCGGTAAGAGTGGTGAAACGTGAATATTTCTCTGCTCTTATTGCATCCGCAGAATGCCATCTGACAGATCCTGTTCAAGATTACTCGATCTCTCTTGGGTAGGGTGGTATTGACCACCCACCTGCAGGGCCGTGCGGAAGAATTTTCTGAGCATCTGCAGGATAAAATCTCTCGGATTCGGTCTAAGTTGGACTCCATGCGTGGAATACAGTGTGGGGAGATGCCGGGAGAGTGGTCTTGCCCTATTATCTGGGAACGATTTGATCCTGTTGGACCTAAGGAAGTGGACAGGATCCTTCGAATTGTTAATTCCACCACATGTTATTTAGATCCCTGCCCTTCCTGGCTGGTGAAATCGGCCAGGGAGGTGACAGGTAGATGGGTCCAGGCTATGAATAATACATCCTTGTTGGAGGGGGTGGTTCCAACTGCCTTCAAGGAGGCGTTGGTGCACCCCCTCCTCAAGAAGCCATCCCTGGACCCTACCATCCTGGACAACTTTCATCCAGTCTCCCACCTTCCCTTTTTGGGAAAAGTGGTTGAGAAAGTGGTGGCGTTGCAACTTCAAAGGACCCTGGAGGAAGTGGATTATCTAGACCCTTTCCAGTCAGGTTTCAGGCCGGGATATGGGACGGAGACTGCATTGGTCACGCTTACGGATGATCTCTGGCAGGAGCGGGATGGAGGTAGTGCATCCATCCTGGCTCTCTTGGATCTCTCAGCGGCTTTCGATACCATCGACCATGGTATCCTTTTGGGACTGCTTAGGGAGTTGGGGGTGGGCGGTGTAGTTTTACACTGGTTCACCTCCTTCCTCCAGGGCCGCTCCCAGTCAGTGGTGACAGGGGAGGAGAGATCCAGCCCGCGTCCGCTCCTGTGTGGGGTGCCGCAGGGTTCGGTTCTCTCTCCTCTCCTATTTAACATCTACATGAAACCGCTGGGTGAGGTCATCCGACACCATGGGATGAGGTATCATCAGTATGCGGATGATACTCAATTGTATATCTCCATCCCTGGTGAAGTAAGTGATGCAGTGTCCACCCTGTCCCAGTGCCTGGGGGCTGTGAGGGCCTGGATGGGGAACAACAGGCTTCAGTTGAACCCTGGTAAGACCGAGTGGCTGTGGGTTGATGGCTTAGCGTCTTCCAAGAAATTATCATCTTTGGTTCTCGATGGGGTAGCACTACCCCGTTTGGAACCGGTGCATAATCTGGGGGTTCTTCTAGACTCACAACTCCTGCTCGAAGAGCAGGTGGCAGTCGTGGCTAGGAGGGCTTTTGCACAACTTCAGTTAGTGCACCAGTTACACCCATTCCTGGAGCACGACGCCCTCCGTACAGTCACTCATGCTCTCGTCATCTCCCATGTAGATTATTGCAATGTGCTCTACATGGGGCTACCCTTGAAGACTATCCGGAAGCTTCAGCTGGTGCAGAATGCGGCCGTGAGGGCAGTTTTGGGTGCGCCAAGATCTGCACATGTAACACCGTTGCTCCACGAGCTGCATTGGGTGCCAGTTTGCTTCTGGGTACAATTCAAGGTGTTGGTTATCACCTTTAAAGCCCTACATGGCATGGGGCCAGAATACCTGAGGGACCGTCTTATCCCCATGTTATCGACCCGCCCCACCTGGTCATTCAGAGAGGGCCTGCTACGAACCCCATCAATTAGAGAATGCCATCTGATGGGGTCTAGGAGGCGGGCCTTCTCTGTGACAGCGCCCACTCTATGGAACATCTTGCCCCCAGAGTTGAGACAGATTTCCTCCCTCCCGACCTTTAGGAAAGAGCTGAAGACCTGGTTCTGCCGCCTGGCATGGGAAGGAGGAAGGGATAGTTCCTCATGGGGGTGGCTAATCCCCTAATTTTAATGTCCTTCTTTTAATGAATGCCTTCGTCCATCTGGATTTCATAATTATTATTGTATTGTACAATTGTGGCTTTATATATTTTAGATTCTATTTTAACTTATTTATTGTGAACCGCCCAGAGTTCCCCATGGGGGGAGATGGGCGGTCATATAAATTAGATAAATAAATAAATAAATAAATAAATAAATAAATAAATAAATAAATTTTCATTATCCATGCTACTATATAATAACCAATATCCAGACAGATGAGGAAAAGTCTGATTGCTTTCATTATAGACAGGCATGGAGGGAGAAGTAGTGGTTTGAGGGACAGAAAGGGAATCCTTGGAAAGCACCTTATCTTGGCAATTCTGGAAAATGAAGGCAAAAATCTCAACTAGTAGTATTAAATCTACTTAGAAGCTAGTATCCTGATCTTTGTGCACAGGTGCTGCCCAGGTTGGTACTCCAAATCCTTGATATTCCAGAGATTTGCTGCTTGGTAGTTCACACACACACACACACACACACACACACACACACACACACACAGAGACTTCCAGCTCATACAAAACTTTATTAAATAATTGCATGGTTGCATGAAGAGTTAAGTGGAGGAATCCAGCTTTATCAGCCAGCACTTTCCATCCCATTTTCTTTCCCTCGTGTCATCTATGACAAGGAGAGAAGTCTGGGGAGAAAGAGTCCAAAACTTACTTTTTGTCAAAGAAAGTCTGAAAGTAATTTGTTCTGCAAAAAAAAAAAATTAGTAACTTGCATCACTGATCTAGAATTGTGCAGAAAAGCTACCTTGCACTTCTGGAATGTTGACACCTTCTTTGTAAAGTCACCCATTGAACACTTCTATGAAAGAAATTAGGAATGTTGTAACGTTATCAATGACATCATACTTAAAACTATGCACCCAAACTTTACCAAAAGCACTTATTTCCCAAAGACTTTCTGGATGAGATCATGGAAGAACTATGAGCTAATGTGCCATAGGTTACACAACCATAGATTTGAGTGCATCCTTACACTGTGCAATGACTGTAGAGAATACGTATGGAGCAAATGTCTTAATGGGAATTTACTGTGGAAAAGTATTTCCTGTTTGTCTGGAAATCCATATGAATTAGGTTCTTCCACTGCTTAGCAAGACAGCTAGTTTCCATATTTCTAGTAATTCTGACAAATTTTAAATTAAGAAAATTTAATGCATTTATGGACATGGCACCTTCCAGAATTTACCATCTGATTTTACAGAATGGGATTAAGTCAACATACTGAATAGTCTACAGCAGGGGTCCCCAACCCCCGGGCTGCGGACCAGTACCGGTCCATGGCCTGTTAGGAACCGGGCCGCCATGCCAGTCTCCGAACCCCACCCCCTGGTCCATGCAATTTGCTCTCGCCTGCAAACCCCGCCTCCCAGTCCGCGTGATTGACTCCTGCCTGCAAACCCCACCCACCCCTGGTCCGTGGAAAAATTGTCTTCCACGAAACCGGTCCCTCGTGCCAAAAAGGTTGGGTACCCCTGGTCTATAGCATAGCAGCTTGGAATCATCAGGAATAATGTGGAACTTTGTGAGGATTTGTATAGTTTGTCCTGCTTGGTTATAATGGTAATAAGCCTTCCCTAGCTTATTCTGGGATGCTCCATATAAATTGCTTCAGGCAGTAATACTCAATTGCATCTTGCTTCTGTGATTTTTAAAGTTTCAGTGTGCAAAATGCCATGAATTAAAAGGGAAATATTTATTTCCATGTCTTATAAGAAATGCCTTTGAAAATATAAGGAATATTCTGAGTATCAAATGTATTCTTAAAAGTTCCAGATTCATAAATATTTTGGACCGATAGTAATTAAAGTATTAGAATATAATTTAATGGGGTATACAAATGAAAGGCCAGCTTTGTATTGTTAACTTTAAAAGAAAATAACAAAAAGCAAAAGACAACTTCATCATCATCATCATTGGCGATCACTCGTAGCCGAGTAAGATTGTCTTCCAAAGGTAAAATTTTAACGGTGGATCCGTAAGTGGCTATAAAGGCCAATTCTGGATCCGCACAACCTCCCACAGTGAGGGCATAGGTTTCCGGGTGGGAGACGGTCATGATGTGGGTTTGCCTGACGTGCCTTCCTTTTAGCTCTTTTCTCCCTTTCGCCCTGTACTCGTGCTTCTTCAAAGTCCATAGCGCCATTAATAAAGGATGACCTCCAATTGAAACGCTCATGAGTTAGGGCTTCCCAGTTCTCAATGCTGATATTACATTTTTTTAAATTAGCTTTGAGAGTATCTTTGAATCTCTTTTGTTGTCCACCAATATTCCGTTTTCCATTCTTAAGTTGGGAGTAAAGTAGCTGCTTTGGAAGACGATGGTCAGGCATTCGAACAACATGACCGGTCCAGCGAAGTTGATGTTGGATGATCATTGTTTCAATGCTGGTGGTTTTCGCTTCTTCTAATACACTAACTAACATGGTTTAAATAGAATATATTTATTTCTTCCAACCTATTACAACACCTACATTTTTATTCTATACATTTTCCTATTTAATTATTTAGCAGGGAAAGGATTGATAACTTGTCTGAATTATTCAATAATATGTTTGCAAAGGGGAAAACTTTTAGAATCTTTATCACAATCAACCAGTAGATGTCGCCAGTACCACATACCCTATAAACTCTTTATTTCAGAGGTGTATTATGGCATGTACAGCATTTCCCCCTAAATTTATCTGGACCCCTAGTCTGTTTTCAGCTTTCAAAAATCAATGTTTTAATCAACCTTTTGCTGTCAAAAGCCCCTCTATACTTTAACGTATGCCTAATACAGTCAAGGTGGAGTTGTTTTGAATTTCTCATGCTTTCTAATTGTCTGGGACTGAGATTTTTTTTTTTTTTTTGTAATGTGTCCAATAAAAATTTTTGTTGACATTCCATCACATGTTGTAATAAACATTAAAGATTAACATCAAAAAATTTCAAAAGAATACGTTAAAACCATCCACCATAACAAACCAGAAGATAACTAACCAATAAATAGATGGCAACCTTTCACTAATAAAAAGCTTTCCTAAATAAGTCTGATTTTAATAATTCACAAAAAATTAATAAAATGGGGGCTGATTGAATGTCAGGGGGAATGGGATTCCCAAGGCATAGCAACAGAGATGCAAAACCTATATGCCTGCATGCCTTTTATCCCATGTAACGTGGCCATCGACTTAGTCATGGTCAGCTAATTTGCCTAGGGCAGCACAAAGGGTGGGGTGGAGCCTCGGGCAGAAACTGGCAATGCAAACTGCTAGTGTAGCTGCTGTCCGAGAGAGTACCTCATGTCCCCCAGAAGCTGGTCCTGACACCATTGCTCCCAATTCTCAAGAGCAGCTTGTGTTCACATGAACCAGGCATCTGCTGGTGAGTGAAGAGGAGCCATTATCACTACAAATCATTCAGGTGTGGGTGAACCAGGGATTAACCATGAAGTGGAAAGGGAGCCCTTAGAGGCCCTGGTGGCCTCCTGGATGCTCATTGTTAATCTCTCAGGCCCACTGCTGAAGTAGCAGCACAGGAAAAGGAGCTGCATGACCCTCCTTGTCTTTTTCTTCTACCTGCCCTCAATTCCTGCAGCCAGGGGGTAAGCTTTGTGCCCGATTTCTTTCACCATTGGACAACCTATCTGAGAGGATTCCCTGGGGACCAGAGAGCTCTACTTATACCCCCAGTAAATTGTGAAGACTTGTATCTAAAGGTGGCCTCTGCTACCCTGCTCTAGGTTTCTTGGCAGAGTGTGGTCAGCCTTGACCTCCAGCTACTTCTTAGCATTACAGGTAATCCTCGCTTAACGACCACAATTGGGACTGGAATTGCAGTTGCTAAGCGAAGTGGTCAGTAAGGGAATCTGACCCAATTTTATGACCTTTTTTGTGGCAGTCGTTAAGCAAATCACCGTGGGCGTTAAGTGAACCATTTGGTTGTTAAGTGAATCACGTGGTTCCCCATTGATTTTGCTTGCCAGAAGCTGGTTGGGAAGGTTGAAAATGGTGATCACATGAACATGGGATGCTGTGACGGTCATATATGCGAACCGGTTGCCAAGTGCCCAAATCATGATCACGTGACTGTGGGGATACTGCGATGGTCATAAGTGTGAGAACCAATTGTAAGTCTTTTTTTCAACACCGTTGTAAGTCCGAACCATCACTAAACAAATGGGTTGTTAAGTGAGGACTAACTGTACTAGGTGGGAAAGGAAAAGAGGAAGATCTTCGCAAAATTGAGAATTCCTTTGCAGGCCTAGTGGGGAAAAATCATCCTCTGGTTTCCCATGGCTCTGGTTTTGACCTATAACACCCATACATGGTATAAGCCACCTAGAATCCAATAGGATTGAGGTTTGGCATACATTTAATAAATAAATGCACTCAACCTTATTCTGTCAGTAGAAAGAATTACATTTAGCTTATGGTTTGATGCATTATTTCTCCTTTTGTTATAACATGCCTCAAATTTTGAACATGCTACTTTTTTAAAATGATAGATTTTTGCACAATATATATTATAGTGCACAACATGCATTTCTCCCTGGCATCGTCTCACATGTCAAGATGATACAATTCTAATATCAAATCAATGTGAAAATAAATAATTTGATTGGTTGGTACTGTCTTTGATTCAGGTTGCTGGGACCACCATAACTGATTCTAGTCTTTCTGAATCCATCTTCTGGGTTATTTCTGAGTTTAGTTGATGATTATTCAACATCCTTCTCCAACTGGATCTCCTTCTGGAAACTGACAATGTGAATTAAGCTTAGATGTAATCATAGTGATGCCCTTTACTTTTCCAGTCTAACACGTTCTTCCTAACCTGCAATTACTCAGACAACCTTACAAATATATGTATGATATTTATTTATTACTCAAATGTATCACCACCCATCTCCACAATAGTGGACTCTGGGTGGTTTACAAGATTAAACAAGATATGCCTATCATACAGAGATTTATATTAAAGAAGAACTGTCTTCTTTAAGACCCACGCAGAACTACCCATCACATTCCCTTCCCTCTTCCCTAGCTCACAGGCAGCTGACATAGAACCTCTCCAGCATGTTGACATTTCCAGAGAACTTTGCCAATCATGAACCCTGATTGGCTCATTTTTCTTTGCTGAGATGCAGAAATCTACTAAAAATGTAAATTTCCTCTTGCTAACAGCTGGGAAACCAAAATCAATTCCAACTGCTTGCTGAGTAATGAAATTAGTAGAGAACTTTGTTAGTGTTTTAAATGTTCCTGAAATGCTTTGCAATTGAGAGATCAAATAAAAACACGAAGACTTTTTTTCAGCAAACATTATATACAGTATATTAATATAAAAACATAACTACAAAATTTATCTCCTTAAAAATACAGAGAGAGATAGCCTCAGCATAATTTACAGAGGCAAAAGAAAAAAACAGCAGAGCAGAGAACAAAGAAGAAACAAGACAAGTTTTTACAAAACAAAGGTATGCTAATATATACATTTGTATTTAGGTCAGGATAATTAGTAACCGTGACAACTGACCCCTGAACCCGGCCAATACTTAAGAAAATAATAGAATGTCTTGGGAGCACAAACAGAAACCCAGACTCCTTGTCTCCAAGCCAGCAGAATATTTTTCTGATCCAAAATTCTTTTTAAAACATAAAACAACAAGCTTATCATAAATGACAAATGCAGCCAAGGAATGAACAACACTGACACTTCCCTTTAACCCTTTGACTGGCTTTCCTTTCCCAGTCTTTCCAGTGGAGAAATATTTCTTCATTTTAAAATACAGGAGGTCTTGTTGCAAGCCATCAACATTTTTTGCTTGGAAGAAGACAAATTCTGTTAGTAGCCCCAGTATGGACTGTTTAAAACCTTGCAAGATGATGCTGTCAAGGTGATGCATACCACATGCCAGCAAATTTGGAAAACACAAGAATGGCCATCAGATTGGAAAAAATCTACTTATATCCCCATACCAAAAAAGGGAAACACTAAAGAATGTTCAAACTATCGAACAGTGGCACTTATTTCACATGACAGTAAGGTAATGCTCAAGATCCTGCAAGGTAGACTCCAGCAATTCATGGAGCGAGAATTGCCAGATGTACAAGCTGGGTTTAGAAAAGGCAGAGGAACTAGAGACCAAATTGCCAATATCCGCTGGATAATGGAGAAAGCCAGGGAGTTTCAGAAAAACATCTATTTCTGTTTTATTGACTATTCTAAAGCCTTTGACTGTGTGGATCATAACAAATTGTGGCAAGTTCTTGGTGGTATGGGGATACCAAGTCATTTTGTCTGCCTCCTGAGGAATCTGTATAACGACCAAATAGCAATGGTAAGAACAGACCACGGAACAACAGACTGGTTTAGGATTGGGAAAGGAGTACGACAGGGTTGTATACTCTCACCCTACCTGTTCAACCTGTGCGCAGAACACATCATGCGACGTGCTGGGCTTGAGGAATCCAAGGCTGGAGTTAAAATAGCTGGAAGAAACATTAACAATCTCAGATATGCAGATGATACCACTTTGATGGCTGAAAGCGAGGAGGAGCTGAGGAGCCTTATGACGAAGGTGAAATAAGAAAGTGCAAAAGCTGGGTTGCAGTTAAACCTCAAAAAAACCAAGATTATGGCAACCAGCTTGATTGATAACTGGCAAATAGAGGGAGAAAACGTGGAGGCAGTGACAGACTTTGTATTTCTAGGCGCAAAGATTACTGCATACGCTGACTGCAGCCAGGAAATCAGAAGACGTCTACTTCTAAGACTTCCGGGTGAGCTAAGAGGGTGGCTGGACGCGGACGAGACGAGCTCCGCAAAAGAAATAATTGCCGCTGTTGGGGAAGGATGATTTCGCAGGGAAAAGGAGAAGGGCGAGATCGCCTAGAGAAGTGGAGAAATACTTCTCTGGGAGAGAATTTCAGCTGCTACATAGGACACCGAGTCGTGCAAGTGTGAGCTTTCGTCTTGGCTTTGTTTGATGTTTGCCGCTGTTTGATGTTAATGGAGGCTCGTGATGCCGAGTAGCAAGAAAGATAAGAACTAAACCAACGGGCAAAGTCTAACAAACAAAGTGACAGGGGCTGCTATCTTGTTGTTGTTGTTGTTCAGTCGTTCAGTCGTGTCCGACTCTTCGTGACCTCATGGACCATAGCACGCCAGGCCTTCCTGTCCTCCACTGTCTCTCGGAGTTTACTCAAATTCATGTTCATTACATCGGTGATGCTATCTAACCATCTCATCCTCTGCCGTCCCCTTCTCCTTTTGCCCTCAGTCTTTCCCAGCATCAGGGTCTTTTCCAGTGAGTCCTCTCTTCTCATTAGGTGGCCAAAGTATTTGAGCTTCAGCTTCAGCATCTGTCCTTCCAATGAGCAGTCAGGGTTGATTTCCTTTAGGATTGACTGGTTTGACCTCCTTGCAGTCCAAGGGACTCTCAAGAGTCTTCTCCAGCACCACAGCTCAAAAGCATCAATTCTTCGGCGCTCAGCCTTCCTTATGGTCCAACTCTCACAGCCATACATTGCTACTGGAAAAACCATAGCTTTAACTATACGGACCTTTGTCGGCAAGGTGATGTCTCTGCTTTTTAATATGCTGTCTAGGTTTGCCATAGCTTTCCTTCCAAGGAGCAAGCGTCTTTTAATTTCATGGCTGCAGTCACCGTCTGCGGTGATCTTGGAGCCCAAGAAAATAAAATCTGTCACTGCTTCCATTTCTTCCCCTTCTATTTGCCAGGAAGTGATGGGACCAGATGCCATGATCTGGGTTTTTTTAATGTTGAGTTTCAAGCCAGCTTTTGCACTCTCCTCTTTCACCCTCATCTTAACCACAGACAATAGTGAATGAACAAAAACAAAAGAAGCTTAAATTTCTGAACAAAGAATAAGCAAAAGATATTGAAAAGACTGAACTATTTCTCTAAAAAAAGACACCGGGACTCAATTAATTAATTATTAAACAAGGCCATCTTTAAGAGACTGCAAAAATACTTTGTGAATATTGAAATATAAATATTTAGAGTACTTATAAGTATAGTAAAATAATCTTTGTGTATTAGAAATAAGGTAAAATATAATATTGTAGATAACATTGGTTAACTTTAAATCCAGGGCAATATAAAGCATTGTAGATACAATAAGTGTTAAGAATATAGATTTTTTTGTGTAAGTTGTAACTAGTAAGTAGAAACATTCTGAATATATAATTATGAACACAAGACGCCAACTAAGAAGACGATCGGACATATCAGAGGGAGAAGGTTTAAAAGCATTATTTGAGGAATTCACAGTGAAAATGACAGAAATTATAACACAGACAGTGAAAAAAATATTAGAAGAAAAACTAGAAGGACTGGAAAAAAGACTAGACCAAAAGCTGGACATAATAGAAAAAAGATTAAAGAATGAAATACAAGAAGTTAAAAAACAAGCCAATAAATGTGAAGAAAGAGGAGAAGAAGAAGAACGTATATCCTTATTAGAACTAAAGGAAAAAGAGCATTATATAAGGATAAGAGGGGTGGTTGAAGATAAGGAGGAAAATACTAAAGGGATATTAATACAAATGCTTGCAAACTTGATAGAGTGGGAGGAGGGGAAAATTGATGAAGAAATAGAAAAAATGTAGAGTTAATTTGAAATATGCAATGGTCAATAAAAAGCCAAGAGATATATTAATAGAATTCTCCAAAAAATATATAGAGATTTAATAATTCAAGCAGCATATAAGAAAAAATTGAGGTTCAAGGAAACACAATTACTATCTTCAAAGAAATTCCAGGGAAAATATTAAAAAAAAGAAAAGAATATAAATTCCTTACAGACACACTAAAGAAAAATGAAATAAACTTTAGATGGGAAAATATTGAAGGAATAAATTTAATATACAAAGGACAAAGATACAGATTAAACTCTATATTTAAAGCGAAGGAATTTTATAAAAGATTGGAAAAAGAGATAAAAAATAAGAAAGAACAAGGAAAAGAACAGGAGCAGAGATAAAAAATAAAAAAACGAGGGGGGAAAGGTTTGTCTCAAAACATTGTCTGAAAAATAAATAAGTATAGAAAATGAGCAAATTAAAAAATCTAACATGGAATGTAAATGGGCTTAATTCCTCAGTTAAAAGAAACAGAATGTTCCAACTTTTAAAAAAATTGGAACTAGACATTATCTGCCCACAAGAGACCCACATAAAAAAGAAAGTTATAAAATACCTGGATAATAAAAAATTGGGATCATCATTTATAACAGCAAATGAAAGGGAAAAAAACGGTATTGTAATATATGTTAAGCCCTCGCTTAAACCAAAATTAATAGTAAAAGATCAAGATGGAAGATATATAATTATTGAAATTGAAAGTCAAAATATAAAAATATTGATAATTGGGTATATGCCCCAAATAATAACAAAAAATTTTTTTTCAAGGAACTATCAGATGTCCTTTCAGAATATACACATAACAATTGGATAATGATGGGGGATTGGAATGGGGTTGTGGAACCTAAAATAGATAGGAAATCAGAAAACCAAATTAGTAAAAACCAAGGAAAATTACCAAAAGAATTTTTCAATATGATTAAAAATTTAATGTTAGTAGATGCATGGAGACATAATGAAGGAAAGGAAAGAGAATATACATTCTATTCTAATAGATTTAACTTGTTCTCTAGAATTGATATGATTTGGATATCTAAAAGCTTAGAAAATAAAATTAAAGATATATCAATTCTACCAAAAACACTTTCAGACCACAACCCCATTCAAATGACCCTAAATATAAATACAAAAAAATACAGATGGCGAATGAACGAAAATATCCTTAGAAATTAAAAAAAATTAGAAGAATTGAAAAAAATTACAGGAATTTTTTATTTGGAATATTGATAATGAAGTTAAGATAGAAACAGTATGGGATGCAAGTAAAGCATATATGAGAGGACACCTGATATCGTTAAATAATAATCAAATATATATATATATATATATATATATATATATATATATATATATATATATATACTAGAAATAATAATGGAACAGATAAAAGAGAAAGAACTGGAATTGCAAAATAATAATAGAAAGAAAAAAGATAAAGAGGAAATAGTAAATCAAATCAAGTTATTGCAACTCCAGGTAAAGATAGAATTAACAGAAGAATTAGATAGAAAGTTATTAAACAAAGAAATTTTGAATATGCAAATAAACCAGGAAAATGGCTAGCTTATAAATTAAGAAAAGAAAAAGAAAAAAAATTATTACCAAAATTAGAGATAAAAATAGGGAATTAATATACAATGAAGATATTAAAAAAGCTTTTTTGATTATTATACTAAATTATACCAAAAACAACAAATACCAATAAATAAAATAGATGAATATATTAAGAAATGTAATTTAGGAAAATTAACAGAAGAGGAAAAAGATTTTACAAATAATAGTATTACAACCCAAGAAATTATTGAAGCAATTAAAAGATTGAAAATAGGGAAAATGCCAGGAACCGATGGTTTTACAGCCGAATATTATAAGAAATTTCAGGAATATTTGATTGATCCATTAAAAACACTTATTTAATTCAATATTGGAGGGCTCAAATATACCACAATCATGAAGTTAATATTGTTTTAATACCAAAAGAAAATCAAGACCCAACAGAATGTAAAAATTATAGACCAATTTCCTTACTGAACAATGATTACAAAATATTTACTATTATTCTGGCTGAAAGATTAAAAAAGATATTACAGAAAATAATTAATCAGGACCAAAATGGATTTTTACCAAATAGACAAATAAAATATAATATAAGAAATGTGATAGATCTAATTGAATATGTTCATATACATAATGAAAAGCCAATAATGCTCCTATTCTTGGACGCAGAAAAAGCTTTCAACAACATTAATTGGGAATTTATATATAAAGTATTGGAAAACAGAAATTTTGGAGAAAAATTTACAAATGCAATAAAAGCAATATACAAGATACAAAAAGCAAGAATAATAGTAAACGATGAAGAAACTCAAGAATTTAAAATAACAAAAGGTACTAGACAAGGTTGCCCTATTTCCACTCTATTGTTTATTTTAATTCTAGAAGTATTACTAGAAGAAATTAGAAAAGATGAAAAATTGGAAGCAATCAAGATAAAACAGGAAAATTACAAATTAAAGGCATTTGCAGATGATTTGATAATAACAATACAAAATCCAATGAATACAATAGATAAATTAATCCTTAAACTACAGGAATATGGTGATTTATCAGGGTTTAAAATTAAGAAACAGAAAACTAAGATGATTAGTTTGAATATGACAAAAGATGAGAAAAGTAAATTAGAGCAAAAAACAGGATTCCAAAACGTTAAAAAACTAAAATATTTAGGAATACAATTAACATCTAATAATTTAGATTTATATAAAAATAACTATGATAGTTTATGGAAGGAAATTAAAAAAGATCTAGAGCGATGGGAAAACTTACAAATATCATTATTGGGGAGAATAGCAACAATAAAAATGAATGTATTACCAAGGATTTTATATTTGTTCCAAATAATTAGGGATAGAGAAATACAAGTAAGAAGGGAAAGAGGGAAAAGATGTAGGTGAAAAAGAGGAGAATAGGAAGAGAGAGGATTTAGGGGTAAAGGGAAAAGAAAAGGGAAAAGAAAATGTAAGGATAGAAGAGAAACAGAAGATGAAGGAAGGAAAGCGTTAGAGAGAAAGAGAAAATAACAGATAGGGGTGAAAGAAGGAAAATAAAAAAGAAAAGAAGGAAAAGGTAGGTAGAAAGGATAGAGGAAAAAGAATAAAAATGGAAATAGAAGGAAAAATATTCAATGGAGAAAAATTTTGAAGGATATAAAGGGAATATTGGTAAAGACAGATATGTAACTTAATGGATTAATTAATTTAAGATTAATTTATTTATTTAACAGATAGGCAGGAAATGTAAATATAAGCAATGTAATTAAATTGAGATATGTTATATAACGAGTAATGTAATGTAATGTTAATGTATATAAATGTAGTTAATGTTGTGTATTATGTGTGTTATGTATGATGAATGCAAATAAAATTTATTAGCAAAAAAAGAAAAAAGAAGACGTCTACTTCTTGGGAGGAGAGCAATGACAAATCTCGATAAAATAGTTAAGAGCAGAGACATCACACTGACAACAAAGGTCCACATAGTTAAAGCAATGGTATTCCCCGTAGTAACCTACGGCTGCGAGAGCTGGACCATAAGGAAAGCTGAGCAAACACCAAGCCCCAGTATGTGAGCATCACAGCCTAGATTATCTGTCTTGGATGGAGTCCCACAGTTAAATCTGAATATGGAGTTCAGCATGTTCGTTATGAATTAGTTGGGAGGCTTGCTAATATATGTATTTTTCTCAACAAAAAGAAAGAAAAAGAAAAGGATGCTTGTGGAACTTGACATCTGGCTGCAAGCCCAGAAACACTTTAAAAATGTTTGAAAACAAAAAATCAATTTTGTACTCCTTAATTTACAAGAATGTGCAAACACAGAGGTTCACAAATAAAAGGGAAGGTTTATGAGTGCTTACAGTGTGTACTGGGATTGCAATTTTTTATTTTATTTTATACAATAATTTAGTAAAAAGCCAATGGCTGCTATGCCCAGGATGTTATTAAACATTCATTTCATTAATAACCCTGGAAGTTAGGCATTCATATTATTGCTCTGACTTTATATTTTAGGGAACATTTCGTTTTTTAGCCTGAAAACATTAATAGTACCAAAGCTTGTCCTTATGATTGGGGGAAAAACAATTTTAGAATTCATTCCATTACAGCCATCTCAACTCAAAGCCTAGCTCATAGTGGCCAAAAGATATGAAACCTTTGTAAAATTCAAACACTCACTGGCAGATTATTATTAGGGAATGCTTCCATCAGTAGCCTCCAAATTTCCTTTCACTAATATATGATGTGGAAATGGCAGCTAAGAAGATGGTACAAATCATTCATCAAGAAAGCAAAATAAAGGTAGAGCTTGTAGAAACAGTATGTGAATCAAATATTTGTGAACTTGACATTGAAACTGGAAGAGTCAAGGGAAGTAGATCCCTGAATTAGCTATTTTCTCCTCTTCCTCAAACTTTTTTTGTGGGGAGGTGCCTTCAAGTCAGTATTGACTCCTGGCAACTACCTGGACAAGTCCCTGCAGTTTTCTTGGTAAGATTTTGGTGGTGGTTTGCCCTTGCCTCCTTCCTAGGGATGAGAGACAGTGACTGGCCCAAGGTCACCTAGCTGGCTTCATGCCTAAGGCAGGACTAGAGCTCACGATCTCTCAGTTTCTAGCCTGCTGCCTTAACCACTGCACCAAACTGGCTCAAACATCCATTAAATCCATTGGATTAATCCATTAGTCCAGGGGTCGGCAAACTTTTTTTGCCGGGAGCCATTTTGACATGCTCGTGCACATTTTGAAGTGCTCAAGAGCCAGGGGGCGGGGTTTGCGGGCGGGGTACAATCGCGTGGAAGGGGCGGGGTTTGCGGGCGGGAGCCAATCGCGTGGAAGGGGGCGGGGGAGGTTTGGAAGAAGAAGGGAAAGAGAGGCTCGACTGCTCCAGTCGCTTCTCTTCCGGAGCCGCTCACGCCCCCAGTCCAGGCAAAGTAAAGCTGGTGGGGAATCCAGCGCGGGAGCGGGGTTTGCGGGCGGGAGCCAATTGCGCACACTTAGGGCTGTGGGGTGGAAATGTGCTGCTTTTGCACGGAGAAAAAGAGTAAGCAGAGCAGCAACGAAGAGGTTAAGGCAGGGCTTTCCAAACTTTTGCCGTTGGCAACACACCAACGGCCAGCCCACAAAAACCTGGAAGCACTGGCGGCGGTGCTTCCAGGTTGTCGCTGCGGCGGCAACGGCTGCCCCTTCGAAAGGGCAGGCTCCGGGGACCCCAAAAATGCCCTCGGTTCTGGCAGGGAGGCAAAAGCCTCCTCCCCGCACGCACACGCTGCCCTGGGGTGGAAATTCTCCCCGTAGAACAGCTGAGCGCCGCTTGCGCGCAGCCTCCCTGCCTAAACTGAGGGCATTTTCGGGGTCCCCGGAGCCTGCCCTTTCGAAGGGGCAGCACTGCTGCTGCTGCTGCCGCTGCCCCTTCGAAAGGGCAGGCTCCGGGGACCCCGAAAATGCCCTCGGTTCTGGCAGGGAGGCAAAAGCCTCCCCTCCCCACATTCACACGCTGTCCTGGAGCCGGGGTATAAATTCTCCCCGCAGAACAGCTGAGCGCCGCTTGCACGCAGCCTCCCTGCCTAAACTGAGGGCAGGCTGCCGGGCTTCCTGGCGCACAGCTGATCGGTGCGGTGGGGGGGGACGGGGTGGAAATTCTCTGTGCTGATCAGCTGTGCCCCGGGAAGCCCCTCAGCGTGCGCGCGCGATTTTTGCCTCCCTGCCGGAACCGAGGGCATTTTCGGGGTCCCCAGAGCCTGCTCTTCCAAAGGGGCAGCGGCAGCAGCGGCGTCCTGGAACCCGGAAGCACTGATGGCCCACCACCGCCGCTGCCCCTTCGAAAGGGCAGACTCCGGGGACCCCGAAAATGCCCTCGGTTCCGGCAGGGAGGCAAAAATCGCGCGTGCAGGCTGCCGGGTTTCCCGACGCGCAGCTGATTGGTGCGGAGAATTTCCACTCCGGGTGGCCTGGCAGCGCGCGCGCATGCGATTTTCACCTCCCTGCTAGAACCGAGGGCATTTTCATCAGCGCTTCCGGCTTGTCACGCAACACACTTGGGGGCCCCCGGCGACACAGTATTGTACTGTGTGTCGTGACACACAGTTTGGAAAGCCCTGGGTTAAGGCGATGGGCAAGTGCCCGTCATCAAGATGGCTGCCGGAGACGGAGGCTTCCAAACTCTCGCGAGACTGTGTGAAGCCCGTCCCCGGAGGAAAAAGAGAGGCTGGGCCTAGGTTGCCAGGGGTATGCCCACAGCAACGCACACCATGCCCGCTGCCGTGCCTGCCCCGCCACACTCGCTGCCGCGCCTGCCCCCGCCACGCCCGCCACGCCTGCCTGCGGAAGAGCCACACTCAAGGGGCCAAAGAGCCGCATTTGGCTCGCGAGCCGCCATTTCCGACCCTTGCATTAGTCCATTGAATTTGGTGAAACTTACTTTTGTGAAAGACATGGACAGAAATTAACTTCTACATTCTGACTCTTCCTCCACCTTCCCCCTAAATGTATCACAGGATAGCTTTTATACATTTAGTTCTGTTTTCAAATTAAAAACAATATAGATACATAAGATTTGATTTGAACTAATTCAAGAGGCAATTCATTAAAAGATTTTACCCAAGACTATCATGGTGAGGTATCAAAATGTTTGCAGCTCCTCAATTAAAAAAAAGGACAAAATAGTAGAGATGCTAGAGCTTTAGAAGATAAAACCCTGCAAAATTTCATTCTGATAGCTTCAAGAGTTTTGCCATTTTTAAAAATATTTCCCCTGCGTCTTTTTAAAGGCAGTGATATCAGGAATGAAGAATAGAATGCTGCTTGTACCACATCTTTTTTCAAAAAAGGCAGAGAAATATGTGTGGTCACTATTGTATATATAGTCTAACAACAAGCACACTGTCTCAGACTTACACAGTGAAAAAGACTTGCTCAGTATCAACCTTTGCATATCAGAAATCATTTCAGAAATTATTTGGAAGAAATATTTCAGATCTCACTTGATCCTGTGCACAGCCACAGCTTTTCTGAAGACTCCGTACAATCCTGAGAAAAGATGCTGCTTCTGCTGCTTTAAGAATTTATTCTTTTTTTAACTCATATCTATTCAAATATTCAGTCTGAAGGGATGATTCAATGACATCTCATTCAAATAAAATTAACCCTTCCAAGTTTTGCATAGACCGTGGAAGCGTCTTTGGACAAGCTGGCTCTTCGGATAACAAACGGAGATGAGCACCGGCCCCTAGAGTCGGACACGACTGCACAAATGTGCGGGGGGAACCTTTACCTTTTTATGGACTACAAGGGTGGAACAGAGAGGTGCTTGCAAGATACTTTGGTTTTTTTGCCCCATTTCATACATACATTGCTAACTCAAACTAATATATTTTGATGTGAATAAAATAGCATTATATTGAATGAGCCTTGAAATATATGGACAGATCAGAATGAGCATATACTAGAAACTAATGATAGGGAATAACTAGCATTGTGAGGCTGTATACCAAGACCCATGGCTACTTGTCAGCTTTGTGAGGTAGTCCAGACAAGAAGCACCCCCAAAGTACTACCTCTTAACTTTACTGTAAGTTTACATTAACAGAATCTTGCAAGTCTGAAAATCCATCTCTGCCCCCTCGCCTTTGCAGTCCAATAAACTAGGGAGGGCCCCTTCTGAGACATTTGCCATGTCCTCATTCCTTCTGCGGGCTCAGCTATCTCTTATCTGACCATTGTCTAGTTTGCAACTGTTTATCCTGTCTCCCAAGGTCATTCCCACATACCATTACAGGTGAGGGAGGATTTTGGAAAGGTTTACCTATTTAATGGCTTGTGGAACTTGACATCTGGCTGCCACACCAGAAGTGCTTTAAAAAATTCAACAACAACAACAACAACAACAAAACACTTTTGTACTCCATGAAAAATAGGGGAAAAATGCAGAGGTCCACAAATAAAATGGAAATTTTATCAGTGCTTACAATGAGGCTGTGATGGTTAATATTTATTTTATAACAGTAGTTTAGTACACAGCCAATGGATGCTATATCCAGGATGTTATTAACTGACATTGAGGAGATCTATCACATATTCTAGAAGTACCCGTCTAAATTTAGGCATTCATACTACTGTACTGGCTTCATTTATCTTGACTTTTTTGAAAATAGACACAAGGGCAAATCAATAAATACAATGGAGGACTAATTAAAATTCTCAAATATGCCATCTCTGTCCAAAGGCTCCGCCTCTAGTAGACTCACTTTGAGAAGTTCACCTTGTTATTACACTAGGGATCAAAAGGCATCCAGTCAGTCACTGGTGTGTTGGATGACTTAAAAGTCTTCTTTGAGCTAGAAACCTGGTGGATGGGCAGGGGGTGGAGACAGAGGAAAAGGATCCAGATAGTTAATTATAAAACATGTTTCCTATGAAACTTGAAATACTGTAGATTATTTGGTTGTGGTTCTGCAGAGCTTGTATCACACTGTCAAATGGAAACTGTTGAGATTCCCTGCACTGATTTTCCCCCCTTATATAGCAATGAACTATATTTCACAGCAGAGGGACCAAGAGTAATGAGAGACACCACTGCAGTAGAGCAGAAGAAAGATGAAGAACAGGAGAACAAAAAGGTAATGACAGCAATATGCCTGAGGGCACAATGGAGAAAGAATGTAAGACAAGACAAAGCATCCTCTCACCTCTGCACTGAATGAAGTAATGGTCCCAGGAATAGCAACCTAGCTCTCAGTCCACAACTCACCTCAAAAATATAATGAAGAAGATAAGGTAATAAGACAATGCTATATTTTGTATGAGAAGCTTTTAACAGGTACTCTTAAGATGATACGCTAAATCAAATTTCAATCTCATGATAAATCTTTTTTAAAAGCCTTCAAGAGTCCTTTAGCATTTGCACCAGCTTTTCATAGTTCTACTTAAAGCAATTTGCATTTACTATGTAGTTGAAAAATTAGTGAAATCAAACTGGTCTGATATGGGGCAAAGGAAGGTACCAGGATACAAATCAAAACACCAGAATCACAGACACAAATGCTCGGGATGAATATACCAGCTGTACATATTTGCACACAACTAATTAAAATCCTGATGCTTAAGGTGGTCCTTCCATACAAAAATGAAACTATCACGTCCCATAGATGGCACCCTTGAACTGTCTGAAAGGATTTTAGCTCCGCTCTGGAACTGAGCACACCCTAAAGGTATTTAAACAAAACAAAAATCTTCCTAAGATTGTGCTTTGCTTCAGTTTACCCCCCAAAAGAGTTAAACAAAAATATATTGAGCTTCAAATGTACTAGCAACTGTACTAGTAAATGTACTTTCTAGCTCCAAATGTACTGATGTGTGTTTGTGTGTGGCTCAAAAGCAAAAAACAGGTCATCCATTAAAGCCTGATTTTGCTTTAATCATTACTACCCCATTTTTTATATTCTCTTGCCTGATGAAATGACAGGAAGATTCTTAAAGTACATCTACAGTTTTGTACATAATTTGGTTGTTCTGTTTGTCCATAGTATAAGCTTGCTACTGCTTCCTTTCTACTGCCTAATTATGTGCTTTGGCAGATTAATTGAGTACTTTATTCACTGTGTTTATGCACCTAATTTCAATCAGATTTTTATTAGAATTTACAGAGCTTAATACCAAGTTCTTTACCAACTTACAAAAGACCACCACCCAATATATCTTATGATAAAAAAGTTATTTTATGTACTGATGTTGAAATTTACATATATGTATATATGAAATATATGTATGCAAAATATGGATATTGTACACATAACTTCATAGCAAATGTCAAGGAGGAAAGACAATGTAGTGGACCAGGAATGTGTTCTAATAGCTATGGTAACTAAAAAGGTTACTTTCTCTTTAACGGCTTAAAAATGTACAAAAGGAAGAGTCAACCAGAACACAATTAATTTAGCAGCACTAAAACCCAGTGAAGTGCTGGGGCTGCTTTTATAGATTGATTGATTGATTGATTGATTGATTATATGCTGTCAAGTTGGTGCCAACTCTTGGAGACCACATAGATAGATTTAGAGGTGCTACAAATATATTTATGTATGTGGTCTTTTCTTCCTTCAAGTCTGTCCTGATCTGCTGTGAAGACTATTTGATTTAAAAACTGTTTCAGCATGCTTAGAATTTCTTCAGCCTGTTGTATTAATGAACAACATTCACCCAGTTCTTAATTCACCAGATTCAGGGGTTTTAGTCATTCTTGCTAACACAGCAGCTATGTTTGATCTGCCCTGGTATTAAAACCTTGGATCAAAATATATTTTCTTCAGAGAACAGCGGCAGGCAGAGGAGCAAAAGATCTTATCCCTGTCTTGATCTTTCACTGCCCATTGAGATAAAACTTTAGCTATGTTAACAGACTAATTAAGCTCATTAGAAACGTAATGGGTGAATGCTGAAATATAAATAGAAAGCAAATGCCACAAAAATAGCTCTTCAGAACTATATAGAACTGCTGGCTCTTCAGCCCAAAATGCATCTCTCTTTCAACTCAGGCGTGGGAAGAATTTCCTCATGGAATAGTAATGGCAGCAGGTCCCGTCCAAAAGAAGCAAACTGAAGCTAATTGTTCATCAGAGCTGTAAAAAGAAGAACTTAAGAGTCAACCAGGTGCAGATCTAATACTCTTCATACATGCAGAGCAACTGAGCAAAGCAAAGGACATTTGTTGGTTTCTTGTGTGAATTCTGTGCTGAGAATTGCACCAGATTGGGGAAAGCTGGTGTAATTGCTTTAATTGCTTCTCATCCGCTCTGCTGAAGATGCTTATGTGTTAATAATTTGCATTTTGATAGAGTGTGCCAACCCATGTTCTATTCTGCTGAAGAAAAATTATAGGGTTCTTACTTAGCTATTGCTCAGCACAGTTTTGAGGAGGTGTGATACATTAACTAAGATGGGGTCCTTTGGTTTGATTTCTTTTGTAATGAAAAATATTGATGTTTAGTTATTCCAATAACTGGTTTCATTGCAGGGAGATAAGATACTCTAAGCTATCTGAATACATGAGACGCAGAATTAATCTTTCAGGGCCAGAATGCCAAGGAGGGAGACTAAAGCCCCATTCAAATGCTACATTGAGTGGGTTACAATGGCAGAGCCACATGTGCCAATCCTGATTTCAGCCGGGCTGAGCAGTGAGGTCTGAAAACAGTTTCATGCTATTTTAGTGTTCAGTGTTTTAGTGTTTAGTTTTTAGTGGCCATTTTCTATTTTTTTGGTTGTATTTACTGCTAGTAATATTGCTGACCATGATTTTGTTTTGCTTATTGCCTTCCTTTCTGTATTGGTTTTTATATTGTTTTCTCTTTTGTATAAAATGTTCTTAGATGTTTTGCATGCTGTCCAAAGAGCTGTGTTATTGTGCGGTCTAGGAGTACAAAAATCAGTTAATCAAGGGAAGGGAAAGTGGAAACGAAAGGCAGGCTTACCTTTCCATTGAGTTGCATTCAAGGAAGCACCTGCATGGTGGGAACCCAGCTTTTTATCCATGATGAATCTGGGCAAGGTGATCATTCTTTGCGTCGGTAGAGTGCTTTGTGCTGCAGAGGTGACCCAGCAAACTAATAAGTGTTTAGCAACAATCCTACAGTATTTACCTTGTCAAGGCACAAATATGATGCAGTTCATCTCCCTAAGGGGCTTCAGGTCACTTTAGTGGTGCATCCAGGCACCAGAGAAGGTTTCTGTGCATCCTCGGTTGTATGGGTATTGAAGGGTTGCAAAGCGAAGCATCACAGCAATTTTGCATTGCCCTTTTGAACTAGGAAGTTCAAGGATGCTTAATAAAGCAGCATTGAAGGGATGCCTTGTGCAAAGCATCATCAAAGTAAAACTCGGAAGTTCTGCACAGCCATACTACTTGCGTCTAAGCAAAAAAGCACACCTCTCCTCCCCCAGGCTCTCCTGCTGACACAGCCCTGTCCATCATCGGCTTGTCATTATAGACCACGTTGGCATAAGCTGAGCTAACTGGGAATAGGAAAGGCTTCTGCACAAGAAAAGATAACAATCTGCCATGGTTTCAGCATTAAGTCAATTTGTTGTTGCCCTCTGGTAAAGTACTCTATGCCCTCTAGCTATTTTTGTCTTGTCGGAAAGCACAGCTGAATCCAAATTTAAGCAGATAACCTAAACAACTGCTGAGCTTTACAGTAAAGCACACTGAGATCCTAATAAAGCCACTGATTTCCTCCCTGGTAAGGGAATGAAAAGTTACCCTCATCTTCCCCCTCTGACAATGACAGTTAATAGGAAGTTCCAAAGAAAGTCCTCCTTCAGTGTAAGACAGAGAAATAAATGAGACCAGGAGAAAAATGGTTTCACGAATATTCTTAACATAACTGGAAAACTCCTTACTCTTCAGCAGTAAAACTACTGCGTGAAAGTGTTTAAAGAACACCTACCTCCAAGGATGGATTGCATTGGATATGCTATCTTGCTATTTGTTTTTTAAGAATATGATTCCTGTGCTTCGGCAAGGAGAGGGCCCATTACTCCTGGCGGCATTATTCGAGAGAGAGAGAGAGAGAGAGAGAGAGAGGGAGGGAGGGAGGGAGGACTGATTTGAAGAAGTTTTATTCCAGTCAAGCTTTCTAAATTTCTGATTGCTCATTTAAAGAAATTCAGTTTATAGAAAAAATATCAGAAGGTAAGTGGACAAAGTTGATTTAGCCTAATGTGTGTTGCAGAATATTTCCTCTCGGACCATGATATCTTGCACTTAAATATGCAGACTTGATTTTGAAAAGACATTTCCACATCCTAAAAATGGAGAAAGCAATCCAAAGGTGAAAAGGTCATGCTAAATCCTAGAAACTTAGATGTGCTTTGTGTAGAATTTTTCCCTATTTTGTTTCTAAATGTTTAAAAGTCCTTTCTGAATCAACTAGATAGAACCTTAATTCATTCTCTCTGTATTGCTAAATACCTCGGCTGGAGAAGCTTTCCTCCAGGAAGACATCTGGCCAATCTGCTTTATCAGATCAAGTTTATCAAGGCTCCTGCCAAGCTAGTCAAAGCTAATAAACTAATCAAGCTAAGGGCAATACTTTTTAACTTCACTTTTTCATTTCGCCACAAAATCATCATAAATCCAAGTGGTCTTTCTTTTCCTTTTTATTATGAATTTTATTAAGTTTGAAGAGAAAGATAAAAGCTACAAAAAAACAAAAACTACAAAAAAGAGAAGAAAAACTAAAAAGGTGTGAAAACACAAAATAAAAATTTCCCCCCCAACATTACAGAAAGATATGACTTCCGACTTTTAACAGCAAGGATATACAAATTTTTCCATAATCAATCTCTTACTCTATATTAAACCAAAATTTGATTATTTCTATAAATCATTCCTCTTTAGCACATTATAAAAATCAATACAGTTACTCCCTCCACTTATATTAAAATAAAGAAAAAAGAATTCACATAAAGCTCCTAAACAACTTCCCCCCAAAAAATAACTATTTATTTAATTATTCCCTTCCTACTACTATTCTATACATTTCTGTCTACTATAATAAAATCAAACTAAAAAGCACATAAATTGTTTGCCATTGTACTAAATAATATAACAGTTTTAATAATCTTAATCTTAATAAACCCAAAAAAGGAAAGCAATTCGAAACAATGACCTTAAATCAAATTCTTAAAACCATCCAAATTGTCAGAGTTCAGTCTGACTCTGACTCGGAGCTTGATCAAAATGAAACTTACCTCAGAAACGAAACTGATACTGAGCAGCAACCGGTGCAGGGTCAAAAGTGCGATACTCGTGATCCAACTCGTGATGAACAGGTACAGGAGTCCGGACCTGGAGATGACCCAGCAACGCGGGAGAATCCTGAAGAGCTGATTGGTCAGGAACCCAGAACTAAGTCTAGGGCACCAATCACGGCATGAGAAAGAAGGGCGGAGAAGCACGCCAAGCAGAAGGAAGCCCGATTGGCTCCTGAGGAGAAGAGGTATTCGGAGAACAGGATAAAAGGGCGCTAGAGCAAGCATCAGGCTGCCGGTGACAAACATTCCACTGAGCTAACAGCTTCTTCGGGAGAAGTCCAGCCGGAACAGCCCTTGGAGTCCTGCCCTGTAGCTACCACGGAACCAGAGCAAGAGCCTCGCCTCATTTCTGAATTGACCCCAGCTGCAACAGAAGCCCAGTTTATTTATTTATTTTATTTATTTATCTTATTTATACCCCGCCTATCCCCTCCCTAATGGAGGACTCTAGGCGGCTTACAATCTCATACATATTTAATTATACATTCATATATATACATTGCAGTGCACCGCGTGCAATTAGGGAGGGGGTAAGGGAACTGACTCTTCTTTTTCAGGCATCGGAACTACAAGCCCCAGAATGCTTTGCTTTCCGAGCCGGCTGCTGACATCCCGGAAGTTGTAATTGGATCCGTCGTCCTCAGCCTCCGTCCTCAGCCACCATCATGGGCTTCTCCAGATCTTTTGTCTTCGACTCCGAGGGCGACTCATTTACAGGACGCCAGCATATTGCCCCACGTGAGTGGTACCCATTTATCTACTTGTTTATAGCTTTTGAAAATGCTGGGTTGGCATAAGCTGGGGCTAGTGACGAGAGCTCACCTCGCCACGCGGATTCGAACTGCCGACCTTATGGTCAGCAGACTAACAGCTCAGCGGTTTAACCCGCTGAGCTACTGCGCCCCAGTTTGCTGCAGCATCAAGAAGAACGGAACCTTGTCTCATAATTCTTCAGCAAACCCCAGCTAAGGAAACTTCGGTCGCTTCAGGCGTTCGTCAGCTTGCATCCATAGCTTCACAGTGTTCAGCAGCCTTGGCAAAGCAGCATTTCGACGCTTCAGTTAAGTACTCTGTTCACCCTCGTGTGTTTCATTTTGCTCATTCAGTGCAGCCGCGTTCTGTCGTTGGGGGGTATTCTAGTGTGGAGGGTCCTGTCCTGCCTGGTTTTTCAAGCAGTGTTGCCTAGTGGAACCAGTCCTGTTTGCCTTGCAGTTCCAGTCTAGTTGCCTAGTGGTTCTAGTCCTGTCTACCTTGCAGTTCCAGTCCAGTTGCCTAGTGGTTCCAGTCCTGACTGCCTTGTAACTCCAGTCCAGTCGTCTAGTGATTCCAGTCCTGTCTGCCTTGCGGTTCCAGTCCAGTTGCCTATGGGAATCAGTCCAGTCTGCCTTCTAGTTTGTCCAGTGAATCCAGTCCAGCAGACCCAATCCAGTGTGTCCTGAGAATCCAGAGCAATCCTGTCCAGTCCTGCCTTGCAGATCCAGTCCAGTAGTATCCTGAGAGCCCAGAGGAACCTTGTCAAGAATCCAGTCCAGCCTTACCCTGCAGATCCAGTCCAGTATTGTCCTGTGGACCCAGAAGAACCTTATCTAGCCTGCCTTGTAGTCTTCTTGTTCCAGTCTTCCACCAGCCATATCAAGTACCAGTGTAGCCCCTTCTTCCAGTAATTCAGAAGAATCCAACTAACCTAGCACCTTGATCCAGAACTGTTGTTCTACTTGTTGTTATGAACTCTAGTTGTGCCACTGCATAGCTGCCTACCTCCAAGTGCAACCTGTTGCGAATCTCCAATTGATCCAAGCAATCTTCAATTGAGATTATGGACTTAACTTTGTAAATAGTTTTTTATAATAATAAAAACTATTTTCTTAAAGTTCTGGTGGTCTCCTACTCCGAACAGAACACAAATAAACATTTTTATACCCTAATAATCTCAATCTGTATCCTTAAAAACAAATAACATCAATCAAACCCTAAAAGTGATCCAGATAAACATTCTTTAACCCTTATCCCACTTCAAAATAAACCAAAGCATTTACATATCCCCACAATGTACACAGAGCTTTTCTCTTGAAAAAATCAAACAACCCAACTGCCCCCCTCAAAAATTCCAACTTCTCTTCAGAAAACCTCCCACACATAATGACCCCTTCTTTTTCATGGCATTTCACCAAAATGTCAATTTTACTTATTGCTTGAAGATCCCTCTCTCCATTAAATTTCTCCAGCTCCACTATCCAATCTTCATCCAGCATCTCAACAGAAATCCCAATCTCATTCTTAGAAGAAACATTTCTATCACTGTTGAATTCCTCAATTTCATCTACTACATCCCCAACCAGATGACACATTTTAGAGCTCATATTTTCCACAATGTCCTGAATGTCTTGTATAAAAACTTGATAGGAGTCAGAAGAGATCTCTTTAAAATCTTGATGGAAGTCAGAAAAAATCTGTTTATAATCCTCCATGTCTCACGCAGTAGATTATGGCACCCCCTAGGAGCTTAACCAGTGAAAGTCGAAGATATGAAAAAGTTCTGAAGCATGTTTACACAAAGTGAAAGTGAGATAGGCAGACAGTTCCCAAGGGAAAGTAGAAACAGAAAGCTGAAGGTTTAAATCAGCTGATTCAACGTGAAGGAAAATGCTAATATCTTCAAATTTAATACCAACATAACAGGAAGACAATTGTTTACTCTCAATCCTCCTTTATATTTGGAAGGAAAACAAATTCCAAAACTAAAAAAAAGAATTTTTAAAAAGTATTCCCAAAAATAACGATAAGCACCAAGAGAACCCACTTCTCCTTGCCTCTCTTAGGGTATGCATACTTCTAAAAGTATATAAATTTGGTGGTTTAGAAATGGGGTGGCCAGTCTTAGTGTCCCTTTAAGGCTACAGTGCGGCTTGGAAAATGATGATGTCCCATCTAGCTCTTACCAGTCAAATGCAAAATGCTGTTTGCGATCTTCTGGCTGGAAGCAGCCGTCTGGAAGACAGATGGGGTGATTCCAGGTGTTTTCCTTTGTCTGGAGAACACTCCTGGGCTTCAGGAAAATCTGCCTGAGCCCCAAAAAAATTGCCGCATTGTCAGTTCCGCCCACTAAGCCCACAGGCACAGCTGCTCAGTCCGCCGTGTCCCCACCGGAAGTCCATAAATCCAAGTGGTCTTTCTAGTTTGGTGTACTAAACCCAACCAAGTTCTGCTTCAGCTTTTGTTTCCATTCTTGCTAGTTCTATAACTATATTCTCCCAAGACCAGCAATTGGGTTTTCAACCACCCACTTACCCCCATCTTCTAGCCAAGCAACGGTGACAGTCCCAGAACCCCAAAGTGATGCAATCTCCCTTCCCCCTTTCCAAGAAAGCCAGGGAGACTACAGGTTAGAGAAAGATACCAGAAATTTGTATTTCCATTGAAGCTTTTGAAGACCCATTGAGATAAAAGTGAAAAGATAAATCCCCCCAAAAGGCCCAGCTTTTGTGCCTCCCATTTGGAGGAGCGAGCAGGATTGCTAGGGTAGAATTGAGAAGAATTTTCTAAAGGGCTACAGGGCAAACACATTATTGTTGTGAGGTCCCAATCAAGGCAGGTAGGGAAAAGTATCTTAGAGCCTTGCACGCCTGAAGTCAACCTTTTTGAACCCTTGCTATTATTCTGTACCTCTGCTTTCCAACTACAGTATTCTCCTCCCTGTCCAGCAGGACCCACAATCTTTTCACCCTCTCTTCCATCTTCAGGGAGAATTTCTGCCTAAAAATCAGAGCATCTTCATGTGTTACTACTGTATAGCACAAGATGGGCAACCTGAGCCTGGGGCCATATGCAGTCCTCAAGTCCTGGTCCACCATTTGGAAGTACTAAATAGACAAAAAACAGTAATGGAAGACCTAAAATAAGCCTTGCATATTTTTTTTTTCTTTAAAAAATGGGGGTGGGGATGCAAGCGCTCTTTCCTCTCCCGGGAGAAAATCCTGGGCCCAACCATATGTATGACATCCTCACACCCTCTTTGCAGGGTTGTCCCACCCCTTGTGACTCTCCCAAAACGTATTCAGTGCCATTCCCAGCCACCCCTTCCTAGCAAAACGAGTGTCCCATTGTCCCTTCAGGGCAATGTTGCACTTCTCCACTCCAGTTCCACCTAAATAAAAGAACTACATTGGTAAACAATATCACTGCTTCCTAAGCTCACACTGAGGTCATAACCAAACATCCCCTCATGCAGGTTCAGAAAAATTTCCAGTTTGCATTTCACATTAAATGTTACTGGATGGCTTTTTACTTCAGGACTTTCTTGAAATGTCAACTGATGAATTCCTTTGGGCCGCTGCATTTTAGCGCTCTGAAGCTTGCCACTGTTTGTTTGTTTCTTGTCCACATTTCTACCCCGCTGCAATCCAGAGGCTCTCGGTACCTTACATAGAATTATGTACAACAGTTTTCACCATCTAAGACACTCTGTTGGCTTGAGACGACAAACCTATTTGTCAATGCCAAAAGGTGGGGGGAGGGAAGAGATGCAATTTAATGGGAGAAGTCAGCCATGAATCTGTCTTTCATTTAAATATATAACATATGTGACTGTAGTGCAAGAACACCATTCTAGAAACTAATGAGATTAAGACAACACAGTCTTAAGTGCAGATATGTCATTATTTAGGTTCCTTGAACAGCTAGGTTGAAGCCAGCATTTTATTCTGCTCAGGAAGTTCCCATTAGAATAGAATAATAATAGAATAATAATAACTTTATTGTCATCCCACTATACACTATACAAGTGCACAATAGAATGAAATTTCGTTGCAGTTGGCTTACAATTTCACTCAAGCAATAAAATACTAATGATAATAATAAAAAACCATAATTACTATAAAATACCCATTCTTATAAAATATACATTCTTATAAAATATACATTCTTTAACTCACAATTTCAGTCAAACATTAAAATACTAATAAAAATCCATCATTACTATAAAATATACGTTCTTTACATATCCAACATATTTCATCTAAAAGAACCTATTTGGCATTCAAGAATCCAATAGCCTGGGGGACAAAGCTGTTTTCCAATCTGGCTGTTCTACATCGGATACAGCGGAACCTCTTCCCAGAGGGTAACAAAGAAAACAAACCATGATGAGGATGGGAGGCATCACTGATGATCTTTCGAGCTCTGGACAAACAGCGTGCATGAGCTAAATCTTGGATGAGGGGCAGAGATATCCCAATTATCTTTTCTGCTGCCCTTACCACTCTCTGCACAGACTTTCTATCTGAGGCCCTACAGCCTCCAAACCAGATGGAAATACAGCTTGTAAGTACACTCTCTATAGTGCCTCTGTAGAAAGTAAGGAGAATGGAAGATGGGAGATGTACTTTCTTCATCCGACGCAAAAAGTGCAAACGTTGCTGTGCTCGCTTTACCAAAAATGTGGTGTTAAGGGACCAGGACAGACTATTTGTTAACTGCACCCCCAGGAATCTAATGCTACTGACTGACTCCACAGCTATGTTATTGATAAAAAGTGGAGTGTGACTGCACTGGTTCTTCCTGAAGTCTATAATAATCTCCTTAGTTTTTTCCACATTTAAAACCAAGCTGTTTTTATTGCACCACTCCACCAAACCCTTTACATCCTCCCTATAAGCCCACTCATCCTCACCCCTGATAAGACCCACTACAGTTGTATCGTCTGCATATTTCACAATGGAATTGGTGGTATACTTGGGGTTTTTTGAGGGCAGGTTTAGTATTCTTTCTGTGGGGCGTGGTGGCTCAGGTGGGGCGTGGTGGCTCAGCGGGTAAGACGCCAGGCTTGTTGATCAGAAGATTGCAAGTTTGGAGGTTCAAATCCCTAGCCCTGCATGACAGAGTGAGCTCCCGCACTAGCCCCAGCTGTTGTCAACCTAGCAATTTGAAAGCATGCAAATGCAAGTAGATGAATAGGTACCACTTCCGTGGGGTGGTAACAGCGTTCCGCATGCGTCATGCCGGCCACATGACCGTGGAAGTGTCTTCGGACAACGCTGGCTCTTCGGCTAACAAACGGAGATGAGCACCGGCCCCTAGAATTGGACACGACTGCACAAATGTGCGGGGGGAACCTTTACCTTTACCTTAAGTATTCTTTTTCTCTTGGGAGGTGATGGGTTCAACAGGAAACTTGGATGTGAAAAAATTGGATTGTCTGGCTCCCCAAAACAATAGTCCTGAAGGAGAATACTCAAGGACTAGAGAGGAGGGGTGTGGGACCACAGTTGTTTGAAGTGGTCAACAGGTAGGTACTGGGCTGATCCCACCGTCTCCTGACTCAGCACCAAGAGCAGTCCATGTCACATTTTGCAAACTGGTGGGGTTTGCATTTGGCTTAAGGAGAAATGCACTACTTTAACACCAGAAGAGTTAAGGTTGATCTAAGGCTGCCTTGAGAGCCAGTTTGGTTTAGTGGTTAAGGCACCAGGCTAGAAACCGGGAGACCATGAGTTCTAGTCCTGCCTTAGGCACAAAGCCAGCTGGGTGACCTTGGGCCAGTCACTCTCTTTCAGCCCTAGGAAGGAGGCAATGGCAAACCACTTCGGAAAAACCTTGCCAAGAAAACTGCAGGGACTTGTCCAAGCAGTGCCCAAGAATCGGACATTATTGAACGGATAAAAAAAAAGGCAGCCTTAGATATTGGCTAGGGATTTAATGAAGGTGATGTCAAAGGACATTGCAGAAGAGAAGAGGGTACCAGGGCATGGTTGACCCGTATTTAGATGTAAGTAGGGAAATATTCCAGGTCACAAAGAAATAAAAGAAGTTTCCACTTTGTGTATGTTTCCAGGGATATTGTAGAGCTTTGGACCCCCTTGCCCCCCCTAAATGTCTGTGTGTATGTGTGTGTCTGTGTGTGTAGAGCTTCTACATATTCTTAAGGAACCATGTGTCTGTCCATGGGTAAAATAACAAACATGCTGACTTTGTTTATGACAAGTCTGACTTTCTCTGTGAAAAAGCATCATGCTGGCATCCACAGCACATACTGGGATAATTATGGCTCAGAACACAAAAAAGGAAGGACCATTAATTTGAGGAAAATTTTTATAGAAGAGCACAAAGATTTTTTTTTTAATTGCGCTCTTGAGAAGTCAAAACACATTTATAGGAACTAATACAAGGAAATTATTTACCAGTGGATCCAATTATTTCTGAGTCAGGAAAGATATTAGGGGGCTTTTCAAAAAAGCTTCCTTCGTTTTTTCAAAGCATACTAGAACTCATTAAGCCACATGGCAAAGCAGCTGCTCAAAATGTTGCTTTAGAGGAGGTTAATCTTGCCAGATTTCAGCTGGATTCCTTCAAGGGATTTCAGTTTTTGAAATGTTCTCCTCTGACCTTTTTTAAGGTAGAGATAGCTGGGATGAGGAATGGGCAACACAGTAGCCTTCAGATTATCCTGCAAATAACTGTGCTTTTTCCAGTGCAGAAAGTGTGTACTTCAGGTTAGAAATAGAAACATGCCATAAATGCTCAAAATTCAAATTCTTGCCTTTCTGCTTGCTTTTAATGGATGTCAGGCTTGGTGTGATATCAAAGAGTGACCATATACATGTCTATTGGATGGCATAGCTTTCCTTCCTCTGATCACTGGGTTTTGAGGGGTCTTAGGTGTTGGAGATTCTGGCAAATCAAGCATGCCTTGTCAGCATATTGGTGGCTGCTCTAGGATGCAAGCTCTCCATGCTTTTTGAGGAAGCTGTTTGTGGCCACTCCCACTTCCTCTCCCTCTCTCTCTCTCTCCTCCTTGGACTGGAAGCAAAGCACATGGCTGTGTGCTGCTCCATCTTAGGCCATGGATGGGCCTAGGAGATTTTTCCCCCTTTCTACACGCATCTCTTGCCAGCAATGAGGGGCAAGAGTTAATTAACTTTAGGGAACAGGAAGAAGAAATGGAACATCATTTATCTACCGAAAATGCTGTACCTGCAATTAATAAACGTAAAGACTCTTTTGTACTTACTTTTCATACCTGCCATGTCTAAGCATGTGTTTCTTTATGCTTGGGTGGGCTAAGGTGTAAGATTAACCTGGATCTCTCTAATATGCTCATGGGCTCTGTTTTTAAACAATATTCTTTTTCTGTACACGAGTTTAGCAGCTCTGCTCCATTTCAGTAGTTCTAACAGACTACTAAATGGGCTTCATTAGGAAAGTTGGCATAGGAGATTGGCAAGCTGGGAAAGAATATTGATTATTGCCTTCAGTGAGATGCCAGGCTATACAGAACACAGTGACAAACTTGGTTTCTTCTGGGTAGGACATGGACTAATTACCAGTGATTTGCCTTTGTTTCATGACTTAGCTTTGAAGCCT
Source organism: Charina bottae (assembly GCA_023362775.1). Lineage (NCBI taxonomy): Eukaryota > Metazoa > Chordata > Lepidosauria > Squamata > Charinaidae > Charina > Charina bottae. Next base: position 79,224,597 of record JALMGJ010000002.1, read on the forward strand.
CTGACCTTCTGAAGTTCCAGAAGGGTTGGCAAGCTTATCCCCACCCTCCCCCTGCACCAAGGATCCTCTTGACCGGGCTTCCTTGTGTTTGGGCTGTGGCTTGCTAGCAATGCTCTATGTTAGCGTTATCCGTATGATGTTGTCCAGATCAGGAAACATACTTCATAAGAAGACTAGAACTATATTTTATTGAGATAGACTATATCAGACTATTGCATGTCTGACAGTGTTTTCTGTTGCCCCCCCCCCACCTTATATGAAAGGGAGGAGCCATTCTGAGTCTCTTCCTAACACTCTCCCTTTGACCCAGGCCCAAAGCATGCTTTTGTTGTTGTTGTTGTTTTAACAGTATTTGGATAGTTTCTCCAAGGTCATCTCCCTGGCTCCCTACAGTTAGCTGGTTAACAGAGGCGGCAGCAGCAGGCTGGCACAGTGAGAAACAATACTAGAGAGATAGGGAGGCCACCAATAACGGGAGATTTTTGTGGCAGGCTGTGAGGAAGGGACAGTTTTGTACTGTACCATATTTTCTTTTGTGAACAAAAAATGTGGGAGAAGGTTACTAACTGCTTGAAATCAGGGCCATTAGGAATTCCTCACCCTTCATCTTTCTGTGGAATTGAACTATTCTACATGATACTGTTGACGTCACTTATTCCCTAGTAGGCAGAGTTTGGGTTTGGAAACAACTTAGCTCTATTGACTTACATATATTTCTAATGTTACGACTGACCCAGTGATCCTCTCTCCCATAAGCCAGTTTCTGGAAGAATAGATAGATACTGTTTCTTGGTAAGGAGCTGAATTTGAGAATTAATGCTTGAGCTACATTCCTGGAACAATAGGTTAAAGGTAAAGGTTTCCCCTGCACAATCGTGTCCGACTCTAGGGGGCGGTGCTCATCTCCGTTTCTTAGCCGAAGAGCCAGCGCTGTCCGAGAACGCTTCCGCGGTCATGTGGCTGGCACGACACGCGCGGAACGCTGATACCATCCCACTGAAGTGGTACCTATTTATCTACTTGCATTTGCATGCTTTCGAATTGCTAGGGTGGAAATTCAATTCCTGGAACAATACTAGTGTTTAATTTTTCCCTGGCATAGAGGCTTTGTTCCACATTAATGCAACTCAGATTGCTGATGACTGCACAGATAATTATGAAACCAGATTACTATAGAGTACATTCATTTATATTAGTTTGCATGGTAACAACGGTGTGGTAATCATGGAGATCATTTATAAATTACATTTAGCTACTCTGTCCATTTTAATATATTTTCTGTTATATTAGAGGGTTCTGATTTGGAACTCTGGGTTCTTTTCTCTGTTTCATTCTAAGAAATTACTAAGGCATGTTCTACTACACATACAGATTTATTTACAAAACAATCCTCTGGTGCTTCAGTATGTCTTTTGAAAATAACAGCAGTTTCAGTTCCTCCATCAATATATCAGCTGGCTTCCTGCCACTAATCTCTTCTTCTTATTCTCACTGCTCATGTGCTACATTTCTTTTCACTGAACGTTTCTCCTTTCTTTTATGCAAATTTGAAATGCAATTCAAAGTATATTTACAGTAGATGGATGTAAAGTCCACCAAGTTCAGAAAAGTAACATAACAGGAAATTGTTTCAGTACTGGTGTTCTCCCATTATCCAGCTGGAACCTTAAATTTATAGCAAATGTAACGTGAAAAAAAAATTAAATGAGGATTTTCTGCTTAGAAAAAGAATTTTTGTTGTTGTTGTTTATTCGTTCAGTCGCTTCCGACTCTTCGTGACTTCATGGACCAGCCCACGCCAGAGCTTCCTGTTGGCCGTCACCACCCCCAGCTCCCCCAAGGTCGAGTCCGTCACCTCCAGAATATCATCCATCCATCTTGCCCTTGGTCGGCCCCTCTTCCTTTTGCCTTCCACTTTCCCTAGCAAGATAAAGAATACAAATTCTAAATTACTACAGTATAATTCCACTTGATTGTAAGAATATAAGAAGAGCACAAACTAAGGAGCGACTGATCAAGTTCAATGTTTTGTATGGCTTAACAAATACCTCTGAGAAGACACAGCCCCCTTCCTTTAAAACTGGAGAATCCAATAAGTATTCATGACTAATGGTAGTGATAAAGCTGCCTGTATTCTGCATGTCTAATGCCTTATAAAAACCAGTCAAGGCAGGAGTCAAGGTACATCTTACAGCAGAGAATTACTGTTAGGCTTCACACTTGAGCTTAGCAATAAATCACAAACTTTACAAAATTTCACCCTTAGCTTTTTTATTATTATTATTAAATTTTATTAAGTTTTACAATACATAATAAAAGTTAGAATAGAAAAAAGAAATAGAAGCAGAAATACAAAATAAGAAAAAGATAAAGAAAAAGTGAAGTCAAGAAATAATAAGCAAAGAAAATATAGAAAATAGATGTCCTCCAATCTATCTTTGAACTTAAAGTACAATAATTGATTTTAAATGTTAGTCCTTCATACAGTATACAGGAATTTTTCTTTGTCATATGCCTTTTGATTTCTTTAATCCAATCTTCTAATCTTCATATAGGTTTCACCTTTCTTACTGTCTCCCAATAATCCATCTTTGGCTTCCACTCCTTGAAGTAGTAGTTAAATGTTGAATGTTCATTACTATATATTTATATCTTCAATAAAGTCCAATTAGTATAACAAATAAAAGCCTTATTTACTTCTAATAAACTACAATATATTCTATTCATATTATGACTCATAACCTAACATATTATGTAACTTAATACATAATTTAGCAATATATCTCAATTATCCATCTATAATTTCCATTCCTTGTAGTAGTGTCCATTTAAACTAAGTGCATAATCTATCATATCACTTAACCTAATACCTAATATATCAATTCTTATAATATTCATACAATACATATTGATATATATCATCCTGTAGTAACCATCATTCTAATTCCATCTCATCTCATCATATCATTATCTTCTCATAAATATATCTCTAAGGAAAACAATATTCTATAATATCAACTTATATTTGTATTTAGCATCTTACATTTAGAATATCACTTTTTATATATCCATACAATTTCTCATAACGATTCAAGTCCATATTTTCATTAGCCTTTATATCCATACAGTTTCTCATATCTTCTGTTTAGGTTATGCCAAAATCACAATACACTATGGCAAATTCGCAATATACAGCCTGCTCTTTTCTATATCTCATATAGAATATCAGAGCAACCTTCTCTCCCTTTCCACGTATTTCACAACATCCATCCAACTGTACACCCATATTTTCACTCTGTCTCCACTGCCACAACATATCTATACCAAGATTATAGTGTATAGCCTTCAGAATGTTCTTCTGAACTAATATACTCAAAATTCCCTCCTTCTGTTTCTCCTCCACTTCAAAAGCATTTTTCTTTTGTGTTTCCGTTTCCGTTCTCTGCACTTTCTCTCTGTTTTGCAGAGTTACGAACAGCAATTCCAACGATCTTTGAATATTTGAAAGAGCCTCAGTAATCTCTCTTCTGAACTCCTGAAGTACTAATTGGAAGGCCATTTTTCCTGTGTCCTTCAAATTAAAATAACAACCCTTCTAGTCAAAACAATAGTCATGTAATCTATCCATGGAATACTACCAGCAGGATCTATTAAGCAAAACGTTGTTTTTCTTTTTTTTTAAAGTTAAAAGAAAAAAGAGAGTTCCAATAATCCAAAATACAGGACAGAATAATATTTTAAACAGTTTATAGAAGGAGAAATAAAAAATATATTCCAAGTGAAACAGAATCCAACCAGGGAGAATGTAGAAAAAGAAGAAAAGAAAAGAAAAACGTTACCCTGTGTTTTTATTCTTCAAACTGCGAGCTTTCGTTCTTCAAGCTGCAAGCTGCTTAATCCAAACAAAGAGTTTCTCAAAAAATGAATAGTCATTTAGTTTATCAAGCGAAGAATTACAAACAGAGTCTCTTAAATCCCTCTAATACAAAAGAAAAGTAAAACAAAAATGCAGACGTTTCATTATGTTGCAAATATAGAGTCCATCAAGCTTCCACCAGAATCAGTCAAAACAAAGAAAGCACAAAACCAGCCAACATTTTAAAACAAAGTCCAAAAATAGATCTTAGATATCAAAAAACTTTCTAATCTAAAAAAAATAATTTCCTAAAGTGATCTAAAAGCGGCTGTATGCTCTTGTGTCTCTTCAAAGAGACTTGTTTTCCCTGCGAGAGCAAGATATCTTCTCGGCCATTTCCCTTGCACTTACCCTGTTTTCTCCGCGGTGGAAACTACAGAGAAAAAACAAGGGTAGGCAATTCCAATGGCCCCCTGAGTAATCTTCTGGTCTCCCCTTCTTCAGGGGAAAAAAACTTCAGTGGTCCACAACTTCTGCAATCCACTGCAAGCAAGGAAAGTTCAGCCAGTTCTCAGCACTCTGAGAAATTCGACTGGTCGAGTTGGCAGCCAAGCCTGGAGTCAAAATTTCACCCTTAGCTTAACTTCTCAGATAGACTTGGCAGAAGGCTCAGAGAGATGGTTTGGCTAAGTTAGATTTTTTTTTTCTCAAACAAGAACGAAGCTATGCACAAAACTGTTAACTGTCCACTGCAGTGCAGAAATGCTTGGGACTGTTACATACAGGATTCTCAGGAAATCAAACTTGAGAATTCTTCTCCTGCCCTTAAAAAAATGCTGTACTTCTTTGGTAGTGCTGGATTGGGGATGGGGGAGAATCCATCTGAATTCCTTTAAGAAAATAAAGTAGCTCAAATATACCAGTACAGCCAGTTTGATCTAGTGGTTAAGGCACCAGGCTAGAAACTGTCAGTTCTAGTCCCACCTTAGGCACGAAGCCAGCTGGGTGACCTTGGGCCAGTCTCTCTCTCTCGGCACTAGAAAGCAGGCAATTTTTATTTATTTATTCATTGATTGATTGATTGATTGATTGATTTTTCAAATTTTGCCACCGCCCATCTCCCCCAAGAAAGGCAATGGCAATGGCAATGGCAAACCACTTCTGAAATCTTGCCAAGAAAAGAGGGACTTGTCCAGGCAGTCACCAGGAGTCAACATTGACTCAAAGGCACACACACACACAAATACACCCACCAACACAGCATATCAAATCATATATATCAGCAATGAAGAAACAGACCTTGTGTACAATAGCAACTTTTCTTGAGCAGATAATGGAGTTTTGCTGGTTCCCATATGCTCAACTTTTACATGAGTTCAGTCAGTTAAAGAAAGCATTTGGTCTCAGGAGGATGAGTCCATCTTGAGCAAGGAATATAGTAAATTTGCAAGGTCTAGGCCTGGGACTGGCATGGAGACAACTGGGTGTGGTGGATTTTGTCCCATCTGATGGGTTAGCTACTTCACTGTCTGGTCTATCTGGTCTATCTGGATCACCACTTGGTTCAAATACTGGTGAAAGGCTTTATCTACAGGTAGTTGGATTGCTAGACAATGTCTGGCATTGTGTTGATCCTTGATCCATAGGTGATGATTCTCATCATGTATCAATGAAAATAGGAGTGAGCAATCAAGAAGTCAGATTGGGCTCAGCAGGAAATCACTCACCTCCCAACCCTTAGCTCAGCTTGTCAGACTGATTTTCCAGAAGATTCACAAACATGGCTTGGCTAGATAGAAGTGTTACTGCAGAACATTTGAATGAAGCCACATATATAACAGTTGGATGTCAGGGACTATTTAATCATCATCATCACCATCATCCTAACCCTTATTATTATTATTTAAACTTGTATGCCACCTTATCCCCAATGACTCTGGGCAGCTCACAACAATCAAACAAAGAAAGTACAATAAATTCAATAAAAGATAAAAGATGGCAAGTACAACAGACCAGATGGAATGAAGCCAGGGTTCTCACTCTCCCTCACCAAAGGCCTGGGTAAAGAGCCAGGTCTTCACAGCTCTTCTGAACAACAACAGAGTGGGAGCTATCTGGATCTCAGTGGGAACCTCAATCCAGAGGGCAGGTGCTGCTACAGAAAAGGTGGACTTCCAGGGTCCCAATAGATGGCATTGTTTAATCAAAGGAACCCAGAGCATGCCAACCCTGCAAGATTGAATCGGCCGAGCAGATGCTATGGGAGACAGGCAGTCCCTCAAGTAACCAGGCCGTATGCCATGTAGGGTTTTATAGGTAACAACCAGCACCTTGAATCGCACCCAGAAGCAAACTGTCAACCAATGCAGCTTGTTAAACAGAGGTATTACATGTTCATAACAAGGCATGCCCATCATTGTTCATGCTGCTGCATTCTGGACAAGCTGAAGCTTCTGGGTGGTCTTCAAGGGCAGCCCAAGAGTTTCTGCCTGAAACATGCTGCCTATTTTATTTGAAATGAGTGATCTGTTACAATTCGATCTAGCTCTTCATATTCTATTTCCATGTACAGTAGATATGTTTATGCAGGTATATGTTTGATACATATCAAAGGAAAGTTGGATTCCTGTATATTTTAAGAGTTACAAATTAAGCACTGAATGTCCTAGCGTACTCTGAGTGCTCCTAAATATGAGTATTGCCTTCTCTTAATGTTTGTATTTATTTTTCTTCATTTAAGTCAGAAATAAAACTACACTTGTGCAATGTAATGACTGGATTTTATCTGAGAAAACCCTGCAAGGCTGCATTTCATGTCTTTGAATTACGATCCTCATAAGCACAACAACATACTCCTGATACCAGTGCATCACTTTAAATGAGGAAATAAATCTCCAACGGTCAAATTAAGGAGAATGGCAGAGCAAATCTTAGCCTCTGCAACTTCACTCCATCTCTTTTCCAAGACACAAAATATGAGATTTAAATTCTTTCTGAAATAAGGATAAATTATAGCCTTCGACTGGACATGGATATATACTAGTCCGAAAGCCTAGGGACTTGCTAAATACCTGGCATGTTGGTCAGGTCATATTTCTGATGACAGATTCAGTTATCATTCTGTGGGACAGGAAGAGAGGCCAATCTCCTTAATAAAATGTTGCTGAGCTGACAATATGTGGATAGAGACTCCTCTAGTCATATCATATTCTGAGGTCACCTGAACTCCATCAGCTGTCATTTCCAGTTTTTATTTAAGGCCAGTTATCAACAGGCAATGGATCACCTGCCAATGATTTTAAATTCTTCTTCTTTCCTGTGCCTATGCAAACTAAAGAAAAAGTGACCATCCATTGTCTGATTTTCTCCAGTCCGACATTTTCTCACCTGCGAGAGCCATAAAATGAAGCCAATGGCCATGCTGAGATCTGCAACACGTGGATGAAGAATATGAAGATGTTGCTCTGATGCCTTTCCTACAGTTTTTATCCATCAGAAGATTTCATGGGACTCAGGAAAAAGCCCCCAATCAGAAGCTACATTTCTAATTGAAACTGGGGTGGGGGTGGGTGTCAATGAGATTTTTATTCTTTCAACACATGCATTAGAGATTTTGAAGAAAGCAGAGAAAAGAAATACTGTGAAGTGCTGAAAAAGGTGGATGTTAAGTGAAGTGCTATATTTTCCATAATAGAGGTATTCTGCCACAGGACAAGACAGAAATTCAACAACACAGCTTTTTTGATTCTGGAAATGATATACAGTATACTTTTTCATCAGTTCAATGTCTGCCTGATGAATATATAGCTGGTAAAATTACAGAATTTCAGTCAGAAAAAGGCAGATCCTGAACAGTTCCATTTGTTTCAGGATCTTTGCATTTTTATACATATCTATTAGAACTGAGCTCTGCAGAATTTACTTCCAATTTAACATTTAACATTTAGGTTTGTAGTGGATTATACAGTGCTTGTTGTCAAGGTATTATCTGAAATATGAGTAGAAGAAGTCCTGGTTCCATTTTTCACCACTATTCCCAACGAAAGGCATTCTAAGTTATTGAATGAAATCACCCACTTCATAAAACATATTTGCTAATTCCTCTTATAAACTTCTTTGATTAAACAAGTTTACCTTGTCAAAGAGAGAGGATAACTAGCTCAGAATTTCTTCTCATTTTGTAGTAATTGCTTTGTAAAACTGTTAATGTGAAACAAAGCTGATCAGCCACTGGTAAGCATGGTTTCAGTCCCACTGAGTTCAGCTCCAAGGCTTGTTCCTCATAAACATGCATAGGCTTCTGCTGTAAAACATACATACATACATACATACATACATACACACACACACACACACACACACACACACACACACACACACTCCCTCCCTCCCTCCCTCCCTCCCTGGGAAATTATTAACGCTTTGGATCATATTTTAAATATTTTTCATTTCATGCATAATATTGTACCATCAATTATTCCTGATGTTTCCTCATAAATGCATTATGCATGGTATAGCAGGGCTAATATGAACTTCATATTCTACACCAGCCTTCTCAAACTTGGTACCCTTCAGGTGCATTGAAGTATCATCATTCACAGATGTAAATCTGATACAGAATACTAATGGCCAAGGCTACACAATGCTGCTGACTTAAGATGTATTTTCTCTAAAGAATTTTCAGTGCAACATTAGTCTGCAAATTAAAAGTCGCTATTGGGAAAACAAGAAAGGGCATGACAAAGCAGTATTCAGTATTTTCCTGGAAATAATTTGTATGCAACATTATTTTTTTAGAAGTTTCTCTCCAAGGAAATCCAGGCCTTGTTTTCTATGCAAATCTTCATTGTGTTGACTGAATGAAGCTTTGGCCATTTAATGCAGGGTTTCTCAACCAGGGTTCTGTGGAACCCTAGGGTTCCGTGAGAGGTCACTAGGGGTTCTTTGGGAGATCAAGATTTATTTAAAAAATTATTTCAGACTTCCGGTAGGTAAATGGCGAACTGAACAGCCTTGCCTGTGAACTCCGTGGGCAGAGATGGCATCGTGGCATTTTTTTCGGGCACAGGCAGGCTTTTCCTGTAGCCCAAAGCGTTTTCCAGAGTAAGGAAAACTCTGGGAATTGACCCATTTGTCCTCCAGACGGTGAGTTGTAGCCAGGAGAGCATGGACAGCGTGCATGATCGAATGGTAAGACTTCACCAGGAGGCTGGGATTTCATCTTTTTCCGAGCCGCGTTGAACCCTCTTAAAGGAGCATCATAAGTTCTGCCTTCCCATTTCTAAAGCGCCCAATTTAGCTTTTAAGTCTTTGTACCCTAAGAGAAGCTTTTTACAGTAAGAAGAAGCAAAATCTCTTGGTGATTATCGTTATTTTTGGATTAAATTTTTAATTTTCTTTAAAAGTTTTGTCTTGTTTTCCCATCTAAAGTGTAACAAGGGCTGAAAAAACATAATTGCCTTTCCGTTACTATTTTTTGTACTCAATTTGAAGGATGGATTGTTTTCCATGTTGGATTTGATGTCTTAAATGTTTTAAATTTTTAGCTTTCTGTTCACTTTCTCTGGGACTTGTTCGCTAGTATATTTTCTTTTGTCAATTTCAGATGGAAGTTTTTCATTAAGTCATTAACTTTTATTTCTATGAGTTTTATCTTTGTGAGTTAATTATTTAGGGGGTGTCTTGGTTTGCTGCCTGAAGTATGGAAGATTTTAAAGAAGATTTCTTAGAATTCCGTTCTGAACGTAAACAGACTTTTAAAGAAATCCTTTCAGAGTGTTGTCAAGCTGTTTTGCAGAGTGCTTGGGACATAGGTGAAGAGACTGTTGCTAAAATGTATCATATGGCTGGAAATGCTATGCTTAATGCCAGCTGAAGATTGTGGTTTGGTGTTGAAGGGGTTAAAACGACAGTCTGAGTTTAAAACTGCACAAGGAGTTGCTGTGCTGGGTAAATGTTTTTATTATTTTTTATTTTTATTTATTTATTTAATTTATTCCCCGCCCATCTCCCATACAAGGGACTCTGGGCGGGTTACAATAATTAAAACTTAAAAATTTAAAATATTTAAAACCATACAAGATAGAAAATATAAAATATGTAAAAATATATCCAAATATAAAATAAAATAAAATAAAATCCAAGATGGATTGGGGACCGTAGCATAGGTCATATTGCTACGGGGCCAGCCAACCCCAGGAGGCACTACCACCTCCGTTGTCCCAGGCCAGGCGGCAGAGCCAGGTCTTAATGGCCTTCCGAAAGGCCAGGAGTGAAGGGGCCAGTCTCACCTCCGGGGGCAAGATGTTCCATAAGGCAGGCGCTGTCGCAGAGAAAGCACGCCTCCTGGACCCCGCTAGATGGAATTCTCTTGTTGAGGGGGTCCGAAGCATGCCCTCTCTGCATGAACGGGTGGGGCGGGCTGACGTTATCGGGATGAGACGGTCCCTCAGGTACCCTGGTCCTATGCCATATAGGGCTTTAAAGGTAATCACCAACACCTTGAATTGGACCCGGAAGCAAACTGGCAACCAATGCAGCTCGCGTAGCAGAGGTGTTACATGTGCCGATCTTATGGCACCCGTAACTGCTCGCGCCACCGCATTCTGTACCAGCTGAAGCTTCCAGATACTCTTCAGGGGTAGCCCCATGTAGAGCGCATTACAGTAGTCTATGCGGGAGATGACAAGGGCATGAGTGACTGTTCGGAGAGCCTCCTGATCCAGGAAAGGGCGTAACAGGCGCACAACTCGAAGTTGTGCAAAGGCCCTCCTGGCCACGACTGCCACCTGCTCTTCGAGCAGGAGTCGCGAGTCCAGGAGGACCCCCAGATTCCGCACTGGATCTGAGTGAGGTAGTGCAACCCCACCCAGAACCAAAGATGACAACTTCCCGGATCTAGGGGGGCCATCAATCCACAGCCACTCCATCTTACCAGGGTTCAGTTGAAGCCTGTTGTTCCCCATCCAGACCCCCACAGCCTCCAGACACTGAGATAGGGCATCGACCGCATCACCTACTTCACCTGGGATGGAGATGTATAACTGGGTATCATCAGCATATTGGTGATACCTCATCCCATGGTGATGGATGATCTCGCCCAGCGGCTTCATGTAGATGTTGAACAGGAGAGGAGAGAGAACCGATCCCTGCGGCACCCCACAAGACAGGGGTCGCGGGTCAGCTCTCTCCTCTCCTATCAACACCGACTGGGAACGGCCCTGGAGGAAGGAGGCGAACCAGTGCAAAACCACGCCGCCCGCCCCCAACTCCCTGAGCCGCCCCAAGAGTATACCATGGTCGACGGTATCAAAAGCCGCTGAGAGATCTAAGAGAGCCAGGATGGACGCACTCCCTCCATCCCGCCCTCGCCAGAGATCATCCATAAGCGCGACCAATGCAGTCTCTGTCCAATATCCTGGCCTGAAACCTGACTGAAAAGGGTCCAGATAATCCGTTTCCTCCAGAATCCTCTGGAGTTGCAATGCCACCACCTTCTCAACCACCTTTCCCAAAAAGGGAAGGTGGGAGACTGGGCAAAAATTGCCCAGAATAGTAGGGTCCAAAGATGGTTTCTTGAGGAGGGGGTGCACCAGCGCCTCCTTAAAGGCAGCCGGGAACACCCCCTCACTCAAGGACGAATTTATAATCGCCAGGACCCAGCCACATGTCACCTCTCTAGCTGATTTCACCAGCCAGGAGGGACATGGGTCAAGTTGACATGTGGTGGCATTTACAATCCCAAGGATCCTGTCTACTTCATCAGGCCCAACAGGATCAAACTGCTCCCAGATAACATGGTAAGTAAAAGCCTCTGGCATCTCCCCAGATCTTGTCTCACGCTTGGAGTCCAACTTGGAATGAATCTGAGCGATTTTGTCCTGCAGATGCTCAGAAAACTCTTCCGATCAGCCCTGTAGATGGGTCTCCCCTTGTTCCCGACCCAAAAGCGATCTTGTAATCTTAAACAGGGCCGTCGGACGGCATTCTGCGGACGCAATAAGAGCGGAGAAATATTCACGTTTTGCCGCTCTTACCGCCACAAGGTAGGCCTTAACTGCGGCTCTAGATTGTGTTCGGTCAGATTCCGTCTTCATCTTTCTCCAGTGGCGCTCTAGACATCTCTTAACCCTCTTCAAAGCCCTCAGCTCCTCCGTAAACCACGGAGAGTGACGGGCCGAACAGGGCCGGAGAGGTCGCATAGGCGCGATCTTGTCCAGGGCTCCGGCTGCCGCCTTGTTCCAGGCTGCAGCCAGGACCTCCACTGGACCGTGAAGCAAGTCCTCGGGAATAACCCCCAGCTCCTTCTGAAACCTCACTGGGTCCATCAGTCGCCGGGGGCGGACCAGTTGAATAGGTCCCGCCTCCCTGCAGAGTGGGGCAGCACAAGAGAGTCTAAGGGTCACCAGGGCGTGGTCTGACCATGACAATGGGGAAAGATGTAACTCTCCCCTCAGATCACATTGCCACTGCTCGGACAAGAAAACTAAGTCCGGGGTGAGGCCACTGTCACGAGTTGGGTCATGAATAATCTGAGACAGGCCCATAGCTGCCATGGTAGCCATGAACTCCTGGGCCGCCTCTGAGGACCGCCCCAGGGACGGCAGATTGAAGTCCCCCAGAACCATAAGTCTGGGGAACTCCACTGCCAACCCCGAGACAGCCTCGAGCAGCTCAGGCAGGGAGGTTGCTATGCAGCAGGGAGGCTGGTACAGCAGCAACACTCCCAACTGTTCTCGTGAACCCAACTTGAAAAACAGGGTCTCACACCCGGTCACTTGTGGAGCAGTGCCCCTGAAGGCCACAAGGGACTCTCGGATGACAACTGCTACCCCTCCTCCCCTGCCCCGGTGTCTCGGCTGATGCCACACCCAAAACCCGGCTGGGCACATTTCCGAGAGGGCTACTCCCCCCTCTGGGCCCAGCCAGGTCTCGGTAATACACACCAGGCCAGCCCCTTCCTCTGTGATTAGATCACTTATAAGGGGGGCCTTGTTATTCACCGACCTGGCGTTCAGCAGCAGCAGTCGGAGACTGGAGCCCACGAGGATCTGCTTACCAGGGCCTGGGTATGAACACGGGGGGCCAGAATGCACCACCGGTAACAAACACCGGGGGCGCCTTCCCCGATAATGGCCTGCCCTCCGGTTCCCATCATACCGTCCCCTGCCCGTCACCACCTGAATCATTTGGCCCACCACACACCCCCCCCCAGAGATTCCCGGCTCTGGCCTAGTAGCCTCCACTCCCAGGCCTCCGGGATTCTTGGGACTAATCATTTTGTTGTTTATTCGTTCAGTCACTTCCGACTCTTCGTGACCTCATGGACCAGCCCACGCCAGAGCTTCCTGTCGGCCGTCACCATCCCCAGCTCCCCCATGGTTGAGTCCATCACCTCCAGAATACCATCCATCCATCTTGCCCTTCGTCGGCCCCTCTTCCTTTTGCCTTCCACTTTCCCTAGCATCAGCTTCTTCTCCAGGGTATCCTGTCTTCTCATTATGTGGCCAAAGTACTTCAGTTTTGCCTTTAATATCATTCCCTCAAATGAGCAGTCTGGCTTTATTTCCTGGAGTATGGACTGGTTTGATCTTCTTGCAGTCCAAGGCACTCTCAGAATTTTCCTCCAACACCACAGTTCAAAAGCATCTATCTTCCTTCGCTCAGCCTTCCTTATGGTCCAGCTCTCGCAGCCATAGGTTACTACAGGGAATACCATTGCTTTAACTATGCGGACCTTTGTTGTCAGTGTGATGTCTCTGCTCTTAACTATTTTATCAAGATTTGCCATTGCTCTCCTCCCAAGAAGTAGACGTCTTCTGATTTCCTGGCTGCAGTCAGCGTCTGCAGTAATCTTTGCACCTAGAAATACAAAGTCTGTCACTGCCTCCACTTTTTCTCCCTCTATTTGCCAGTCATCAATCAAGCTTGTTGCCATAATCTTGGTTTTTTTGTGGTTTAACTGCACCCCGGCTTTTGCACTTTCTTCTTTCACCTTCGTCATAAGGCTCTTCAACTCCTCCTCGCTTTCAGCCATCAAAGTGGTATCATCTGCATATCTGAGATTGTTAATGTTTCTTCCAGCGATTTTAACTCCAGCCTTGGATTCCTCAAGCCCAGCATGTCGCATGATGTGTTCTGCGTACAGGTTGAATAGGTAGGGTGAGAGTATACAACCCTGCCGTACTCCTTTCCCAATCTTAAACCAGTCCGTTGTTCCGTGCTCTGTTCTTACCGTTGCTACTTGGTCGTTATACAGATTCCTCAGGAGGCAGACAAGATGACTTGGTATCCCCATACCACCAAGAACTTGCCACAATTTGTTATGATCCACACAGTCAAAGGCTTTAGAATAGTCAATAAAACAGAAATATATGTTTTTCTGAAATTCCCTGGCTTTCTCCATTATCCAGCGGATATTGGCAATTTGGTCTCTAGTTCCTCTGCCTTTTCTAAACCCAGCTTGTACATCTGGCAATTCTCGCTCCATGAATTGCTGGAGTCTACCTTGCAAGATCTTGAACATTACCTTACTGGCATGTGAAATAAGTGCCACTGTTCGATAGTTTGAACATTCTTTAGTGCTTCCCTTTTTTGGTATGGGGATATAAGTTGATTTTTTCCAATCTGATGGCCATTCTTGTGTTTTCCAAATTTGCTGGCATATGGCATGCATCACCTTGACAGCATCATCTTGCAAGATTTTAAACAGTTCAGCTGGGATACCGTCGTCTCCTGCTGCCTTGTTATTAGCAATGCTTCTGAAGGCCCATTCAACCTCACTCTTCAGGATGTGGGTAAATGTTATGACTATCTAAATCATTGTTATGGGAAAGAAGAGAATATGATGTGTTGGAGTTTTTTTTCTGCTGAGAAGTCTGTATTTCTGGGGCCAGTTGGGCTATGGGATTTTTATATAAAAAATGCCTTTTCTGTAATGGGGAAATATGTAAATGCTCTAGTATATTTTGAGGAGGGGTAAAAATTAAGAATATGTAACTGGACTGATAATGAGGCTATCATGATGTCTTTTTTTAATGATTTGGATTAAGATTTACAGGATTTTTGATTCGTAAGATTTAAAAGTTATGGATAAGATAATAATATTTTATATTGTTCTTCAGGTTTAATAGGGTTAAGATTGTTGTAGTTTTATTAATTATAAAGGCAGACAATTTATTTGTTTTTATAATTTGATGTTTATTATAGTAGACAGAAACACAGAGAATAGTGGTAGGAAGGAAATAATCAAATGGATGGTGTTTTATAAAGGAGGGAAGCTGAATTAGAAGTTTATATATACTGTATATACTTTCTTTTTTATATAAGAGGAAGGAGAAATTGTATTAGTGATTTGTATATATGTTAAGGGAAGGATCTATAGAAATGATGTGATCTTGGTGTGATATAGAGAAAGGGTTTGATTATGGTAACTGTTGTACTGTATATTCTTGCTGTTGAAAGTTGGAAGTCACCTTTGTAATCTTTCAAAATTCTTTTTTCTTGTGTTTCACACTTTTTAGTTTCTTTTTCTTTTTTTGTTTGTAGTTTTTTGTTTTTCTGTAGTTTTTATCTTTGTCAATATAATAAAAATATTCACAAAAAAAAGATTTATTAAAAAAATTATTTCAAGTTCGGGCAACTTCACATTAAAGAGGTAAGTTTCTTTATTTTTAGTTTAAGAACACTGTTAGTGAATATATACAGGCCTACACATGAAACAAATATAATAATTTTGTAACTTCTAGCCTATATTTGAGCCTAAATGTGCAGGGGTTCCCCAAGGCCTGAAAAATATTTCAAGGGTTCCTCCAGGGTCAAAAGGTTGAGAAAGGCTGATTTAATGTATTAAATCTAATTCTCCACTTACAGAAGGTCTTTTATCCTAACTTAATCAGACTTTCAAATCAATCAGATTTTTACATCCAAATCAATAAACTGAGCCAAATTGATTATTGATTTATATTTCAAATTGATTTAACAATTCAGACTGGAACAGACTGAAAAGATTTAAGAAAGTGGATTGACTCAATCTACACAGACTTTTTTTCTCTTTAAGAAAGCAGTTTTCATGCTATATAGATGTGTGTGTGTGCATGTGTGTATGTAAAACATTATTCAGATGTAATTCAAACTGATCTCTCAGCATATAATTCAGTCATGCATCAAGATTCTATATATGTTTATAGTGGTAAATCCCACTGAATTCCCAAGATTGCCTTACATTTAAATATTATACTGTACATACTTAGCTTTAAATGAATCCCTCTGTTACTGCTAATTATGGTGTGGAGTTTGCTCAAATAATGTTGAGACAGAGTTTGGCAGCAATGAACTCTTAAACCTGACTCACACTGATTTCAGCACACTGATTCAGCACAGCAAAATTATTCAGTATTTTTAAATACCAGTTTTCATTCAGTTTGAACAAGAATTTGCTTTGGAATTTCTTTCAGTCAAGAATTTTAATGAAATGTGAATGGAGTGGAGCATTCTTGTGCTTATTCATTATGAGATAGCCAAGGGATGTCTGCAAATATTTTGCTTTTGATTGTCCAGTTCTCTTTCCAATAATCTGCAGCCTTCCTGACTTTCCACTCTTCAGTTCAATTCCCAGGGAGGGTGTCATGAGGAAATTCTTTCCTCTGGGTTTCTTTTTTCAGTAACAGTGCTACTGTCAGATGTCCTGCCTTGTCGGAGAATATCCACTTCCCTTGGAGAAACTGAGGGACATCATCCCCCCCCCCGTTTCTCTGCCTATAAATTGAGTGGGGAATTTTTAAAGTCCATTTGTGCCTGCCTCTAGTTCATAACTCCCAGCCCAGACAGGCCTGCCGTTAGATGATGGAAGCAGCATGTGTGGCCATAAGCCTCCAGTTCTTGCCATTTTCTCTTGCTTTTATAATGAGCAACAATTCGCAAACTAGAAGGCTCTCAGCATGTACCAATTCTCTACCTTTCTGTTACGGCTTCATGCCTGACCAAGCAGATTAGCAAGGGTTCTGTTTAATGGATTACAACAGCACCACATGATCTGATTGGCTGCCTAGGCACAGTGCTTCAACATTCCTCCCCTCCTTATCCCCTGCCACAACATTCCAAGGAAACCCTAGAAGAACATAATGGTGCATAGGAGAAAGACACAACTGACTTTTACAGATAAAGCAGAATTGACATAAGAGCCGTACAGCATGTTTGTCTCCTGGAAAATATTG
This sequence comes from Charina bottae, assembly GCA_023362775.1. Taxonomy (NCBI): domain Eukaryota; kingdom Metazoa; phylum Chordata; class Lepidosauria; order Squamata; family Charinaidae; genus Charina; species Charina bottae. Next base: position 79,241,667 of record JALMGJ010000002.1, read on the forward strand.
ATGAAGATCTGCTTTGCCCTTTCTTTTGGCCCAGCTTCTAATTCTTGCTGCTGTGATCTTGGGTAACTTTACTGCTAGCTTATTCTGGAATATGATTCCTTGAAACTATTCATATTTCATCTTGAAACTCAGACATATGCTCTACAGCTTTGACTTATGAACTGAAAATTGCAGCCATTTGGATGAACTCTAAGGGAGGCCCTCTAACATTTTTTTGCTGTTGTGCCTAGCCTCTTACCGCATGGGCCCGGCAGTAGGAAAGGAACAGCGCTGCTTCCCATTGGCCTTCTGGCCTTCATTGTATTTGTTTCATAGCTATAGAATGATGGGAAGAGAAAATACATTGACAGTTTGACACAGTGTTCACAGGATGACTTTGGGCCAGTCACCTTCTCTTGGATCAACTTATCTCACAAGGTTGTTTTGGTAGTAAAATGAAGGAAGAAGGGAGCTCATACATCACTCACCTTGAACACCCTGAGATAAGCAGGATATAATGGAATCTGTAAATATAAATACACCAATAACAATGTATGAAGATTCCCAATCCTGTCTATCTCTAGCTGCTTCGGAAAATGTCAATAATTGCACGAAATACATCCATGTAAAATACCAAAATGTGAGGCATGCAATTCAGGAAAAATTTATACAATTAGAGTATTGTCCATCTGAACTAAATATCGCAGACGTTCTCACGAAAGCACTTTCTCCAACAAAACATACAACCATGGTAACCAGATTGGGATTGGAGCAAATGTGTCTGAAATAAAATCATTTGTGTCTCTGTGTGCTTTTGAAATAACAGTTTTCCCCCACAGTGTTTCAAAAAATCCATGCGGAAGGGGTGTTAAGGTTATTTGGTTAAAGCATTCTATGCAGAATTAAACGCATGGCATTTTCTTCCACTGTGTCTGGCCAGAGAGTGGAAAAATACAAGTGAAAACAATCTACATTGTTTTCCGCATTGTAAGTTTGGTTCTCAAAACATCTGAGACGTAGATGGCAGGTGCTGAGATATCTCTAGCTAGACAAAATAAACCCGTAATCAGAATCGTTCTCAAAACAAAAAAAAAAAAAGGCCAATACACAACACTGCCATCGTGTGACGCTTTATAGTAAGTACAATTACTACCAGAAATGCTATACTAAAAGAGATGCTCATGGTCAAACCAATCACATGTGAGCTATGAACCATGGGTAGTCCTTTATACTTATGTTCTACACATATATGTCTTCTGTTCTTTATGTAGACTGCTATCTGCATGTACTTGTATCTGAACTGTAACCATGCCTGGTCTTTGCACAGACCATGATGTTTTTTTTTCCCTCACTTCTGGTGATGGAACTCTGCTTATGCTTTGATTTTACCTTTTTGCAATAATGCACTATACATCCATTATTGCCTTATGCTATCAATAAAGATATTGTTAGCCTTACAACACGTTGTGTTTGGATTACTTCATTGCCTGGAACCCCGCATAGTTAACCATCACCTAACAGAATCATCATCATCATCACCATCACCAACATCATCACCATCATCTCCTGGAAATAAACCCCTTTGCCTAGAATTTTAACTAACAATGCAAGTTTAATGGATGAGGTTCATCCCAGACAGAGATGATAAGCAACCTGGCATGTTATTTTCAAAAAACAATTCCTTGGTTTTCATTTGACTTCTGCCATGAGGGCCTGACTTTTATTGTGCATCTGCACCACATAACTGGCAGAAGGGCTAGTTAACCCAGCCTATCTATTCTGAGTCTTTTTCTTTGATGAAGTGATAGAAAAAAGAAAGGAAAAGGGACATGTTGCTTGGTCCACATGTATTACTTGGATTAGGAACATGACATTCAAGGGAACGAAAGCATTTTGGATGCCAAGCATGTTCCAAAGCCAGCCAGCATTTATTTTGGTCTCAACACAATCCTTTGTCCGGGTGTCAAAAGGAGAAGTGAGAGTCAAGAGAGATGCCAGGCTGTTTCTGGAAGATGCATTTGTGGAATGCTGAGAGATGACAGGGAAAACGTGTGAGCTGTGTATGGGCTGCCACTTCAGTTTCTGTGCCCCTGTGCATTCCTGTCCTTTTGAACTAGTCAGATCAGACATCACGTTTCCCTGGGAAATCACATTCTCCAAGTGATTGTGGTGAAGTCCTGGATCTTTGCCACTCAGCACAGGTTATTCTTGGCAAAGGTGATAAAAGCACTTGCGCCAAATGATGAGGAAGTTAACAATTGGGTCTCCTTTCCTTTTCTTGGTCTACTAAATCCTGCCAAGTTCACATTGCAGAAAAATGGGGGTGGGAATGAGTTGGAAATGCACCTTTAGCTGAGTTAATTTCATATTTCACATTTATGCCCCAAAGCAATGGTAAAAAGGTTAAAGGTTCCCCCCGCACATTTGTGCAGTTGTGTCCGACTCTAGGGGCCGGTGCTCATCTCCGTTTCTTAGCCGAAGAGCCAGCGTTGTCTGAAGACGCTTCCATGGTCATGTGGCCACATGACACGCGCGGAACGCTGTTACCTACCCACCGAAGTGGTACCTATTAATCTACTTGCATTTGCATGCTTTCGAATTGCTAGGTTGGCAAGAGCTGGGGCAAGTGCGGGAGCTCACTCCATCACGCGGGGCTATGGATTCAAACCTCCGAACTTGCGATCTTCCGATCGACAAGCCTGGCGTCTTACCCGCTGAGCCACCACGCCCCTTTCACAAAGCAATGGTACAATGTTGCAAAGGCTAAATGGGAGGTTCAGTCAAGTCCAATGTACGTTTATCTGACAGCAAATCCCTTGGATTCAAAGGGAATTATTGTCAGGTATAAAAGGGCATATTTTAAGGAGTTTTCTCCTGTTGGCTGCATAAAATTAGCGATCCAACCCTGAAACATACAAAAGTTTCATTACAGTAATTGCAACTGTAATATTTCTGATTGTTTAAAGACATCAACATTAATTCATTGCTCATTTTAAGGAAAGCAAAATAATCCTTGTTTTTCCCCTCATTATATTTCAAAACTCTCAAACTGTACTTTTTCCTTGCTATCTGTATACCTGGTATGTGTGTAGGGGAGCAATCCCTGATTCTTATTCAGAGGAAAACTTGCAGTTTACCACTGTTTCATGATCCTTTCATTCTATCTCTCCTCTCTCCTCTCCTCTCCTCTGTTTTTTTTTTTTCTTTCTAAAGTATGATTTAATTTTATATGTCTGCCATAATTTTCTGGTGAAGTGGAAAGTGGTATCACTTTAACAGAAACATAAATACCCATGTATATTTTAAAATGTCACATTTGATTTCATTTAGTTTTGCCGAACATGACTTCGCTTGTAGAAATAATTTAATATTGAGATTGATCCTCAATTTGATGATGCAATAAAATATCAGACCTATTAAACTTTTTTCTAACAAATTTATTTAAGATATATGAATGATCTGGAGTCAGAGGGCATTTTAGCATCACTGATTGCAAAGTAGTCATAGTAATTAATGTTGATTTTGAAAATGAACCAGACTTTCTAAATATGTCATAAATGAAATCATCCACATAATTTCATAAGAAGCTATATTATTTTTATTATACATTTCATATAATATAAACAATTCAAGTATACAGTATATTATAATCTTTTCTTACAAGTGTTTGGAATTAAGACTGAACTGTGTATTATGGAGATGTGGGAAAATGCCAAGTCTTTTATTAATGCACATTCTCCATATGTATTAGTCTCCATATGTCTCCATATGCATATGTATTTTTTCTTGAATGCTGTAAAAATATATAATGTTTCCCTGTTAAGAAAATTGTCCTAACCATAAATTGATTACTTTGCTACCAGTCATCCATTATTGATAAAGATATGACTAGTCTGGGAATAATTGAATTTACTTTTTGTACTGCTAGGTTCACTATATGCCTGATTGATTAAGATCACTCTAGAAAAGAAATAAGTTATCATCATCTTCTATATCATCTCTAGTACCAGACAAGCATATAAGAGAATCAGTGTCAAGAAAAATCTTCCTCAAGAGTCTTCAAAGTGTAACTCTTCACCATTTTTAAAAGTTACACATTGAAGATTGTGGAGGACATTTCTTTATATTCCCAAAAGTAAAATTAAGAAGTCACCTTTTAATTGCAAATTCTATATCCCAAGCTAAGCATTTTCTTTCCCACAGTAAAAAACTGTTCTGAGGATACATAAAGAGTATCTATTTCACATTTTTGGTGCTTAAAAGTCATAAATATGTGCTATATCCTCTATAGTGATGGAGATGAACTGTTGATATGAGCTAAGGCTCACTAGGTTTTATTTCAGACCACTGACATGTAAGATTAAAGCTGGAAAAGTCTTTGTTCCCAGTACAGAAATCATGTTTAGTATTGTAAAACTCTGAAGACTGACTTGAGACATCAAAAATGTAGGATCCCAGAATAAATGCTGAATAAGACTGTTGGATATATGAGAAAATGGAGATGTGACTTGTATTCTCAGTTTCATTTTTTGTCCCTAACATTTGCAAACGGAGTTTGTGCCAAGCATAAGCATCCTTAAGGGAGAAGAGAAATATGCTTTTGCTTCAAATGTAAGAAAAGAAACAAATTAGGAATGTATCACAAAAATTAGAAATTGCAACTTCTGGAACATGTTTTGGAACTTAACCCTACACCTGTTTTCCTTATATAAACAAAAACATCTATAGAATGAATAGAAAAAATAGAAAATGTTAATTAACACCAGTCAGTGTTTTCTGAAAATTGTGTTCATAGTTGATTATTATACAGTAGATGTAGAACCTGACTGTTTTGTTCCTTTGGGCATTATCCATCCCTTTGTCAGGATATAAGTTGTCGAATTTATTCTACATGTCTTCTAATTTGGGGCATTTTAAGGATGAAGAAGATCAGTATTGAAATATTGTAGCAGGACAAGAAGAAGCTTGGGGCTATATTTAGTGACTTTGCTGATTTTAAGCATCAGCAAAATATGTAGTATAATATCTGCTAAAAACGTACCAGAGAAATATTGACTAAAAATCATGAACCAAACTGTTAGTGGACCTTAGTAAAATCTATTGCCCAAGATCACTGACAAGGTCTACATTTATTCCTTTTCATCTGTCTGTGAGCTAGCAGAAAACTAAATACAAAATCTATGTAGGCATAGATTTTGCTGTCCCTTATCCAATCCCAGTTGCCTCTGTTGTTGCTTGTACTCTCATTTCTCATGCAGAGAAGGTTTCCCTCCCCCTTTCTGTGCCCCCCGCGCAACGTCATCAGTCATTGGAAAATCATAAATCAATCCCCACAGCGGTGTGATTAGTGATGGTTTTGTGAGATGGAAACACTCATGGGTTTAGCCACCCGAGTTCTCCTGGCAGAACCTATCCCATCCTCTTCACCTGCCAGGTGAAAGGGAGAGGAGGGGAGGTATTTTACTTGCCAGTTCTCTGAGTAAATCCCGGCTCAGAGATCAGCCCAATTTCCCAATATCCTAAACAATAGCTGACAGGCAGGCACTGGGGTGTGGGTTGCACAAGCCATCTCTCTTTTTCTCTTTCTGCCACTTCAGGGTGCAACCCCCAGCTGTTTAAAGTGGTTTGGGCTACTTTTGAACACAAGTTTACTAAACCCATGTTCAAAGCTGTCAGCTGGGGTGCCATGAAGTGGCAGAGATGGTTTCATCTTTCCAGCTCCACCATACAATCCCCTCCACCACCATCACTGATCACCTGCTATTTGGAGCAATCCAGGTCTCTGAGATGGGCATAATGTCAGAGATCTGTCATGTACAAGAGGAGTCTCCCATCGTCCAAAGCAGAATGACCCTGGAAGACAGTTTCAGGAGACCAGAGGAGACGGGTATCCCTCCACCAACCTCAAGTGGACGAGAGGTGCTGGGGATCCCAATCCCCAAGGTGTCGGTGCTGACAAAATGGTCAGTGAGTGCATCACTTTTTGGTTTAGGTAAAGACAGGTCCAATGAAAGCAAAATCATGGGACGTGGCATAAAAAATGTGTGTGCAGGGATTAGGTACAGATGGAAGGTGCAGGTGGAAAGGCCCTTAGAGTGAGCTGCACATCCTTACTGGGAACTCTGTATGTGGCATTAAAGGATAAATAACAAATGACTTGGATTCTTCCCCAGCTGAGCAAATTCTGGACGGGGAGACATCTTTTGTCAATTCTTACTTCCCCCTACCGGTTCTGGCATTCTTCAAAACTCTGCTACCAAGATTAAGTGGAGGCCTGGATATGACTCAAGAACCCAATCCTTCGTTAATACCCCTTGATATCTAGAAAGCAGGATCAAATCTAGCCCTCCAAAATTCCCCTCCTTCTACAGATGTAGTTTTCTCCAAAGGGAAAGGATCAGAGGTAGTTGATTTCAATTTATGGCTTTTCCCACTTGTACCTACTCATGGCACAAATAAGTCCTGGCAACTTTGTTTCTGCTGCGTCCCCATGCAGTTGCCTTCATCTCATCCCCAGCCCATAAGTGAGAGTGGCTTAAGTCATTGTTAGCTATATCAGTGTTTTATAAGGAAGTGTTTTCCCCTTATTGTGACACCAACGACAGTTTCAAGATATATAACGTTTGTCGCCCTTCATCATCCATGATCTTGGAGGCAAAATCAGGTGACCAGCAATGCCCAGTTTAGGCATTTAGAAAGAGTAGAGGTTTGCCCAGAATGAAGAATGTGCGTTGCTCCACGCAGAAGCCAAAAAAGAGATGATTTGCAGTTTCTGTAAGACAGACAGGCGGATGGACTGCCCTGGAAAACGATAGCAGCAAGAAATTATTTCCTGCCTGCTATGCATTCTAATTGCACATTGCATTTATCAGTACTGTTCTGCAGTGCACACAACAAATGTTACAGTAATGCACATACCCTGCTCAGCAGAAAACCCAAACCAAGAGCAAAAGAAAAACTGACAGTGCAGCAAACTGTCAGACCAAGGAATTCAAAGATGCTTTTGCAGCAAAATGCCCCATCAGCTTTATAATAAAATATGGGGTTGGACCTCTTAGAGGTCACCTAGTGCAATACCCTGATCACCTCAGCAATCCACTACGAAGAAATCTGGCAGGTGACCATCCAGCCTCTGTTTAAGCACTTACGTTAAATTAACTGTGAGAATGCAGTTCACTCACACACACTACACAGAGTATTTTGAATTTTTAAATGCATGCTAAAGTCTCCGTAAACAAGAAAACCCCACAAAGCTCAGAGTGCAAGGCTGAATAAAGAGCAAAAGAAATTTAAAATTCAAGGTTGCTGTCTGAAAAAGAAGAGTAAATTATGTTGATGTGCCTTACTAAGTGCTAACTGAAATGGATGGCATCTCTGGATAATCTTTTCCAGCTGGAGCACATGCCTTTCAGATTCCATCCAGAAGAGGCCACCCCCTCCAGGTTCTGAATGCAGCAAAGCATACGGAGCACTAAGTTTTTGCTCCATGCAAAGTTCTTCCAAAAGCAGTTTTTCCATGCAGAGAGCAGTTTGCACAGAGAGAGAGAGAGAGAGAGAGAGAGAGAGAGAGAGAGAGAGAGAGAGAGAGAGAGAGAGGGAGAGAGAGAGAGAGAGGGAGGGAGGGGGAGAGAGAGAGGGAGGGAGGGAGGGAGGGAGAGAAAGAGAAAGAGAGAGAGAGAGAGAGAGAGAGAGAGAGAGAGAGAGAGAGTTTAGTCAGAAGAATGAATTCTTTTTAAAAGACAACCTTAGTTTGACATTCCCCACTTTCAGCATTTAATTTGTCCCTTTCTGATTCCCAAAGAGCTTGGGGGTGACAGGATGGAAATGCTCCATCTCCCTTGGGGTGATGAAGAAGTCACACACATGCTTTACGAAGTTTAAAAAACAGTGGGTGGCAGTATTTATTACAGGAAAAAATATCCCTTGCACCAGCCAGCAGTGCATTGGTAGCAACAAAACCAACTTGTTTCAAGGTCACAGGATACTGGCAACATTCCCAGCTCCAACTGCTTTCTCTTTAGGGGGCTATTGGGGGTGTAGCAGCTGCAGCTTGCAGGCTCTGTTTCACAGGGGGCCTTACCATTGAGTAGATTTCCACTTGAGTAGAATACCACTCTCCAGTCTTCCTGTCAGGAATCGGCCACAGTAATTACACCACCAGTCAGAGATGCCTGCAGCTAGCCATGAGATGACACAAACTAACAAAATATGTGTCAGAATACCGCCAAGCAAGTTCCACTCTTTCTTGCATCACAATACACATTTCATCCCATGCCTCCCTCCACTCATGACACCCATCTTTTTTCTTCAGACTTTCTTCTCCCCCTCACTTCTTTTCCTTGCTTTCAGGTAAGCCTTATTTAAGGTCTAAGTCAGCCTAGAGGTTGGCTGGCCCAACTGATTGGGAAGGAAGAGCCTTTGGCCTTCCTGCTATCTCCCCATTGGACCAGCCTCCAAGTAGTACATTACCCAAGCTCCTTTTCCTCCCTTTAGCCCAGGCAGGGTTTTCTTCTACTTTACCAGAGTGTTTAGGTAAGTCTTATGAGGTTGCTTAAGGGGTGTGGTGGCTCAGTGGGTAAGACACCAGGCTTGTCGATCGGAAGATCGCAAGTTCGGAGGTTCGAATCCCTAGCCCTGCGTGCGGAGTGAGCTCCCGCACTAGATCCAGCTCTTGCCAACCTAGCAATTTGAAAGCATGCAAATGCAAGTAGATGAATAGGTACCACTTCGGTGGGTAGGTAACAGTGTTCCACGCGTGTCATGCGGCCACATGACCGTGGAAGCGTCTTCGGACAACGCTGGCTCTTCGGCTAACAAACGGAGATGAGCACCGCCCCCTAGAGTCGGACACGACTGCACAAATGTGCGGGGGGAACCTTTACCTATGAGGTTGCTTATGAGTCACAACGTTTATCTCAGCTATTTCTCTCCTTGACCAATGTTTTTCTTTGCTAGAGTGCTGATGTTCTTCCCTCTCCCCATCTCCCATGACTCCTGCAAGTCACTGGACATAATTTGAGGTCTGCTTCTTCAACCTTATCCTGACTCTCCTAGGCTTTGAATAGTTTTAAAGGCTTTTGAAACTTTTTTTTCTTTTTGTAGCCTCGTGTGGCACAGAGTGGTAGGCGGCAGTACTGCAACCGAAACTCTCCCCACGACCTGAGTTCAATCCCAGCGGAAGTTGGTTTCTCAGGTAGCTGGCTTGGATCGACTCAGCCTTCCATCCTTCCAAGGTCGGTAAAATGGGAGAAAGGTAATCACGACTGGGGAAGGGAATGGCAAACCACCCCGCTATAAGTCTGCCAGGAAAACGTCAGCGAAAGCGGCGTCCCTCCAAAGGGTCACTAATGACTCGGTGCTTGCACAGAGGACCTTTCACACACACACAGGCTTTTGAATAATCTGGTTTGATTATAACCCCTAGGGAATTACAATGATTAGGCTGGAAAGAAAAAAAATGTTGGGCTGTGTGTGTCATTTAGTCCACACTATGCCAGGAGAGAAAGCACCAAAAACAATTTACAGCCTGCCAGCATTTTGCAAGCCGCAACAATTTAACACCAGTTTAAGGCAAGGAAACATCTTTCTGATCCCTCACCCCAGTTTTGGTGAATAAAAGTGTCTGTCTTTATAATGAAACCCATACTTCAGGACTTATGCAAAAGTAAGTGCATCCTTCCCATTCAAAATACAGTTTTAATTTTTATTGTTTGTTTGCTTATTTCCAGTGATATGATTTGATTTTATAAAGTTGTATCATTGCTTTATTTGAGATGTAGATTAACATTTCATTACTAAAAGTAAGTAGTATAATTTCTTCCTGAAATCTAATTTCAATGAAACTATTAGTTTTATTTATGGGTGGGTCATACAGCTGCATTTAATGAATAGGAGGATGTTCTTACAATAAGCATCATAGTTGGTTCCTCCCCTCCATGCTCTGGTAATTCAAGGACTTAGAAAAATACCTTATTTTTCCCCCCCAATATTGTGCATATTTTATTCTTGCCGCAGTACTTAAGTATAAAAATAAATTCCTTTGTCTTTTATTCATATTATCCTCCATTTTTCCTATCAAGTAAAGTTCTGGTTTCATTTCTATATTATTACCCAATATTTCACATATATATTTATGTATTTTACTCCAATATATTTTTGCTTTTTGGCATGACCACCAAATGTGGTAAAAAGACCCTCTTTTCTTGTTACATTTCCAACAAGCGTTCGTATTTCTAATTTTTGATTTGAATAATACTTCAGGAGACAGGTACCACCTGAAAAACATTTTGTACATGTTTTCCCTCAAATTATTACTTAAAGTAAATTTTATATTTTTTGTCCAAATTTTTTGCCATTGATCATAAGTAATTTCTGTTCCTAAGTTTTCTTCCCATTTATTCATATAGTTTTTGATTTTTATGTCCTTGGTTTTCATCTCTAGCAAAATTTTATATAATTTAGAAATTAAGTGATCATTTTCTTTTTCTAGTATATTATCCCAATTGTTTTCAACTTTTGTAAATTGAAAGTTCTTTTTATCTATTTTGTATTGCTCCTTCAGCTGAAAATATGTAAACCAATGACATATTATATTTTCATTTTCTAATTCCTCTCTTGTTTTAATTCTGTAATTTCCTTCCATTTTTAGCAAATTTTTATATCTTATATATTTTTTATTATTCTGATTCACAATTCTGGCACCTGTCTCTTGAGTTGATACCCATAGTGGAAGATTTGGTAATAACGTTTTTTTATATTTGTTCCAAATTTTGATCAATGATTTTCTTATTATGTGGTTATTGAATGCCTTATGTACTTTACATCTATTATACCACATATAACCATGCCATCCATATCTATTATCGTGTCCTTCTAAATTAATTATTTGTTCATTTTCTAATTTTATCCATTCTCTAATCCAAATTAGTCCGCTTGTTTCATAGTATAGTTTTAAGTCAGGCATAGCTAATCCCCCTCTATTTTTGGTATCTTGTAAATATTTTAATTTAATTCTGGGTTTCTTTTTTTGCCATATAAATTTTGATGTTTCTCTTTGCCATTTCCCAAAAACTTGATCTTTTATCATTATTGGAATCATTTGGAACAAATATAGAAATCTTGGTAAAATATTCATTTTCATTGTGGCTATCCTACCTAACAGAGATAATTGTAGATTTACCCATTTCTCCATATCTTTTTTTATTTCTTTCCATAGATTTTCATAATTATTTTTATATAAATCTAAATTATTTTTTGTTATTTGTATTCCTAAATATTTTACTTTTTTAACATTTTGAAATCCTGATAATTGTTCTATTTTAGTTATCTCTTCTTTACTCATATTTAGATTAATCATTTTGGTTTTCTGCTTGTTTATTTTAAATCCTGATACCTCCCCATATTCTTGCAACTTTACATTTAGTTTTGATATTGAATTCTTTGGATTTTGCAATGTTATTACCAGGTCATCGGCAAAAGCCTTTAATTTGTATTCTTCTTGTTTTATCTTAACCCCCTCTAAATTTTTGTCTTTCCTAATTTCTTCTAACAGCACTTCTAGCACCAAGATAAATAATAAAGGAGAGATGGGGCATCCTTGCCTAGTACCTTTTGATATATTACATTCTTGTGTTTCATCATTATTTACTATTATTCTTGCTTTTTGTGTCTTGTATATTGCTTTTATTGCATTTATGGATTTGTCGCCAAAATTTCTATTTTCTAATACTTTATACATAAAATTCCAATTAACATTATCAAAAGCTTTTTCTGCATCTAGAAATAATAACGTCATTGGTTTTTCATTGTGTACATTGGCATATTCTATTAAATCAATTACATTTCTTATATTATCTTTTATTTGTCTGTTCGGTAGAAATCCATTCTGATCTTGATTAATTATTTTCTGTAAGATTTTTTTAAGTCTTTCAGCAAGAACAATAGTAAATATTTTATAATCATTGTTTAATAATGAAATTGGTCTATAATTTTTGCAATCTGTTGAATCTTGGTTTTCTTTTGGAATTAATACTACATTGGCTTCTTTCCATGATTGTGGTATTTCTGATCCTTGTAATATTGAATTGAACATTATTTTAAGTGGATTAATCAGAAGAAGAACTAAACACCAACTAAAGAAGAGTGGATAATAAAAATAATGGAATTGATGCAAGCAGATAAATTGACTAATTTAATAAAAGGGAAAGAATCAGGGAAGTATAAGGAAATTTGGGACCCCTTTACAGAATATATTAAAAAAGAATATGTTATAAAATAAATAAAATAGAAACTAGAATAAATTTTTTTAAAAAATACAAATAGATTGATAAAAATAGTAAGAGGGGGGGAAATAATAATAATCTAGAAGAGGTAAGAGAAAATGTATACTAAATAGTTACATTTAAGTTCTAAGTTAAGAAAGCCGGAAGTAATTTTAAGGATGTTTATATATGTTTGTACTGTGGAGACAAGTTGTATAAACTAAGAGGGGAAAAACCTAAGAGAATATTAATATATATATATATATATATATATATATATATATATAATAAATAAAATGAAGGAAGGAGAATTAGGGAGGTAGGAAGAAAGTAGGAGAGGGTATGAGATAAAAGAGGAATTAAAGAAGGAAAAAGAAAGATAGATGAGATAAAGAATGAATAATAGATACTAATAAATTGTATATAGATTTTGTTGGAAGGTGTATATGTGATAGAGGATAGGTAGAAGCATGTGTTGAATGAAAATAAAAAAAATAAAAAATTAATAAACTAAAAAAAAAAAAGGAAGAATGGTTCTTAGAAAGTTAGGAGAAAAGTAGAAGTCGGGTATAAGACCAGAGAGGGGAAAGAAGGAAGTAAGAAGGAAAAGGAGAGAAGGATGATAAAAATAAAAGTTTAGACACTAAATATTGAATGGAATTGTGTGAATACTATGTATATATAACTTGTTACAAAATGTTTTGTATTGCATAAAATTTTATGTTGAATGTAAATAAAATTTTGTTATAAAAAAAGAAAAAAGAAAAATACCTGAGAAGAACTTCCCTGCCAGACTGACTGGATGACATTATCCATTCACTACAAGTCAGGAAGAAATTTGAGCCTGAAGATTCAAACTACCAAGCAGTCAATGAAAATTCATGAATTGCTAGTCACAGCTTCACGGGTGCCTTCAAGGAAGACAGGTCTGGTTTTTTGGAGGGGTGATTATGAATTTGATAAAGCTGCAAGCTCAGCAAAAATTCAGACACATCGAATTTTGGTGAGCTCTTGTATGAACAAAGAAGTTTCCACGTTGCCTTAGAACAGGGCTTTCCAAAGTTTTCCCACGGCGACACACCAACCGCCGTTGGTGTGTCGCCGCGGGAAAACCCGGAAGTGCCGCCATTGCGGCAGTGCGCAAAAAACCAGAAGCGCTGCTGCCGCTTTCGGGTTTTTACGCGCTGCCGTTCGTGTCGCCGCGGGAAAACCCAGAAGCGCCGATGATGATCAGCGCTTCCGGGTTGTGTGGCGACACACCAGACTGTGTGTGGTGACACACTTTTGTGTGGCGACACACCAGACTGTGTGTGGCGACACACTTTTGTGTCACGACACACAGTTTGGAAAGCTCTGCCTTAGAAGAACAGTGCTGACAATGGAGGCCAAGCTTTCCCCATCTCAGGATTGCAGGGATTGCAAGCAGTGATTCCAACCAATGAAAGTGGTAGATGTTATTTTAATTTGGCCTCCGGTAGTTTAACTTCATCAGACATGAGGCCAATACAATAGAAAAATCCTAGCAGAGCATTCGAGGCAAACAATGTCCCTTGCTATTACTCCTATTTGTAAATAATATAATTCTTTAACAAATCTTGAACTGTATTTGTTAGACAGTGAAGAAGGGGAGATGGAGAGATTGGCCCTATTAAGGAATAATGGAACAATTATTCCTTCAGAAGAATTGTAGAGAGGCATATGTATTGAATACATGCTTAACTGATTCTGCAATTATATTTATTTATTTATTTAATTTTTATCCCGCCTTTATTATTTTTATAAATAACTCAAGGCAGCAAACATACTTAATACTCCTTCTTCCTCCTATTTTCCCCACAACCACCACCCTGTGAGGTGAGTTGGGCTGAGAGAGAGTGACTGGCCCAAGGTCACCCAGCCGGCTTTCATGCCTAAGGCGGGACTAGAACTCTCAGTCTCCTGGTTTCCTATTGGCTCCTTCCCAGGGATGAGAGTGAGTGACTGGCCCAAGGTCACCCAGCCGGCTTTCATGCCTAAGGCGGGACTAGAACTCTCAGTCTCCTGGTTTGCTATTGGCTCCTTCCTAAGGCTGAGAGACAGGGACTGGCCCAAGGTCACCCAGCCAGCTTTCATGCCTAAGGCGGGACTAGAACTCTCAGAGTCCTGGTTTCTAGCCCAGCACCTTAACCACTAGGTTCTACAATATTTATTGTACCCTGCCCAGAGTCTTTCTAATGGGCAGGATAAAAATACTATAAATTAAGAAAATCCACGGTATGTTTATTGGCCCAGTTGTAGGTCTGGTGAGAGTACTTGTTGTTACTGTATATTTTAAAAATGTTTTAATTACATTTTTAATTGTGTTTCAGTTAGATAACTTCAGGGAATGTTTTCCTTGAACACCATAATATTAGGAGATTAAAGCTTCCAGCCCAACTCCATGTAATGGAGACTAGGAGGCTGTGCAGTGCTTCAGATTCCAAACCAGAAAGGGGCTTTGGACCACTTTAGCCAAACTAGCACCTGTCTGTAATTCCCTCCAGACCTCTCTTTGGAAATAGTGGAGAATATGTGCAGCATAGGGTTGAACTGTTGGGATCATGTTGTCTGCTGAGCTTGGTTTTCCTGTTGCGAACATTTCATTACCAAACTGGGTAATGTTGTCAGTGCTTTAGTAATGAAACGTTTGCAAGAAGAAAACCAAACTCAGCAAATAGCTCTCTGCAGTAGCACCCGCCATTTGGAATACCTTGCCCCTGGAGCAAAAGGCTTTCCTCACTCCCGACCTTCTGGAAAGATCTGAAGACCTGGTTCTGCTGCCTTGCTTGGGATGGGAATGCCAATAGTTCCTCTTGGGAGTGGCTGGTGCCATGTAACCCGCCTTATTATTAACATCTTTTTATTTGGATTTTATATGTAAGTTTATTTGTTTGTTTGTTTGTTTGTTTGTTTGTTGAATTTCTATAACCGCCCATCTCCCCCTCAAGGAGGGACTCTGGGCGGTTCACAACACAATATCAACGAAGTACAATAAAAACCGTGATAAAAATACAAATACAATAAATTACAATAAAAATACAATAAAATCCAAGAGGCAGATAGTTCTAAAGTGACGTCGACTATGATTTAAATATTTTAGATATCTAAGGTGGCTCTAGGGGATCAGCCATCCCCAGGCTTGACTGCTTTCCTTTTTGCCCCAGGCGAGATCACAGAGCCAAGTTTTTAATTTTTTTCTAAAATCCAGGAGCGAGGGGGCCTGTCTTATCCCTGGTGGGAGGATGTTCCATAGGGCAGGTGCTGCTGCCGAGAAGGCTCGCCTCCGGGACCCCGCTAGGTGGAATTCTTTCATAGAAGGGGTCCGCAGCATACCCTCTCTGCAAGATCGGGTGGGACGGGAAGATGTAATTGTTATTGTTGTTATTGTTATTCTAATTTTTATATTTTTAACTTGTTGTAAACCGCCCAGAGTTCCCTGGTGTAGAGGAGATGGGCGGTGCTAAAAATTTAAATAATAAATAAATAAATAAAAATTCCAAGATTTCCAAAAGAAGCAACTTAAAAGCACACCGCGCTTTAAAAAAATACTTGGAATCTGAAATGCAGATTTAAAACAACTTCATCTTAGAGACATTTTGAAAGTTCAAAGGAAAGGTGAAAATCATACTTCTGCAGTCAAGAAATCTTTTTTATGGGAGCATAAAAAAGAGAAATGCAAGCAGAAACCAATCATAGGCTGAACGATGTGCTGTTTAAAAAGAGCTCATAATATAAGCAAATGCAAAATAAAAATGAAATGAAAACTAAGTGTTAAAATATAAGAAGTCAAGTTATTGGGATATTTGTGACAGCTGATGGAATCCCAGCATCTGATGGAGCATTGCCAGTGAATTTCTATAAGCTATTTTTTATGGGAAAACAACACTGCAGTGGTCTGTAAGTGCCACATAGTTTGTTGTTTACCATCTAGTGACATCAAAATGCAACCAAATGCAGTACAACAATTGAAAATTAATGTGGCATTTCATGTTCTCATGCTTCAATTAAACCATAGAGGACTTGTCTATAAAATATGGATAGGCATGGAAGAACGAACAATAAAGCTGTCTTCTTGTGACATTTTCCTTTTTTAAAAAAATTATGAACATGCTCTGAAGAATAAGGTATGGCAAAGTTGATCACTCATGAAGAGGGAAGTACTTTGCTAATCAAGTTAGAGGCAAAGTAACTGCATTATAATCTAAGAATGGCTTGGCAGCAGTACATGGGCAAAGTATCTGGGTGTCTTAGGCTGCATCCCTTTACACATTTAGTTTGGATTAAGTTCAATTAAATTTAATAGAGCTTACTTCCCAATAAACACGCATATGGTTAGTGAATCACAGTATTACTGTGATAATTATAATCCAGGAGTGAAATGCTGCTACAAAAAAAAAAAAAAAAAAAAGATAGTGTGGCCTCAGGCTATAACATGTATTAACAAAACCCTTATATCAAGATTATGGGGAGAAATTGTTATTTTATTCCCAGGCCACATTTGGATTATTGTGTCCAGTTCTGGATTTCATATTTTAAGAAGAGCATTGTTAAATTTGAATGGCCCATAATGATGTGGTCTAAAGGAATTGCTTGACATGGAAGAAAGGAGAGGGAGACACAGTAGTAGTCTTTGAAATGTTGTCATATGGAAGACAGCCGAGTTGTTCTTGGCTGCACCAGTGGCTAGGACAACAGTAAATGGACTTAAATTGCAATAAAAGAAATGTTCTTTTAAACGTGAAAACTTAATGGGGAAATGAAGAGAGAGAGAGAACATATAAAAAGGCAATGGCAAAACACTTCTGTCTTGTTTATATATGATGGACATAACCATGAAAACACCAAGTCTCAAGCTCAACTTGAAGAAATCTTTATCTCCCTCCCCCCCTTTTTTTTTTTTTTGCGGTTGGAGGGTACTAGACTAGGCAAAAACTCATGAGAATACCTTTGTTGTCCCTTTTCTTCTAAGGTTATCACTCTGGCAGCTGGTGTCTTCAGTACAGCTTAGTCCAGGAGACCAATTTATGAATGCTGTATGCTTTAATGACATTTCCCCATTTTCTAAGCAGAACAGGCTATAGAAGTTGGGAGAGAGTCCATAGTGGAGGCATTGCCATTTCTTGTGTACTGCTGACTTTACACAGGTCAAGACAGAAGGGAGAGTTGGCTTTCCCCCGTTTTCTCACCACTTTTTTCTCCTTTGACCCAAGTGCTTAGATTGCTTAGACAGATGGGTCAATGCCCTTCAGGGTGGAGAAGTTGCTGAATGCCCTATTTTTGTTCAAAATGCATTAAAAATGCACAAGTGCTTGTTTTCTTTGCATGAGTTCACAGGTCTATTCTAAAGTAGTACATATTAAATAGGCTCCATTTTCTTAATAATCTACACTTAAAAGACAGAAGATCAGGGCAAAAATTTGTAGCATTTAACTTTGGAAATCAGATGCCCTCATGTAACTATATTGACCCTTTGGCACCTAACAGAATGACAATAAAATTGGTGCTTTTATGAAATGTGCGAACATAATACTGAACACTGAAATATCCTGGATGAAGTTGGGTACTTTTTCTAGTGTATGAACATACACTACTGATTTTTTTTGTTACAGCAGGCAGTGAGCAACATGAAACAGTTGCTATGACCAACCTGAAGTTCCTGTATTTAAGTTGAATTCACAATCATTCTTCTTTTGGGACTCATGCAATCCTTCATGAGAACCAGTTTTGAGTATGCATGTCTTATGTGTAACGTGTGTGCATCCACTGAAACATCAAGGCTATGGTAGCAATGTTCATATAAGTCACCATAGCCATGCCTCCACTGAATCTGACCACCTCAGGTGGCAACTGGGCTTGAAAAATGCTAAGCAGGGTAGGATTATTTCATGTTTATATGGCAGACCATCAGAAATTTTAACACTGTGGGCTAGGCTGAAAAAACAAACCAACATACATAAAGCCCCCTACCATCTTGGTAAACTGTTGCCAGGAAAACTGGATGGATACAGTATGTCCATGTAGTCACCAGAAATCAAATCTGACTTGGTAGAAACTTTATCTTTAAAAAAAATGGGATGGGGGCAGAGAATAACATTTTCTTAAAAGCCAAAAAGTCAGTTTCTATTATGGAAAGTAATTCTTTATAAAGAATAATCTCACAGCCCCCCCCCCCCGCTAACTAATATGCTTGTGTCTCCACCTGCACTCTGAACATTCCTTATCAATGTCCTCATTGACAACAAAGGAAAAGCTGTTTTTGCAAACTGCCACGATTGATTATGATTGCTTCTCATCACCAGCAGCTCTCTACAAAACGAGCTGCTTCTCTATTACTTTTCGGAGGGGACGCATCATGGGAGTTTAAATGGTACCGGTACTCAGTGAAAGTGCTGCTTGGAAACAGGGGTGGAGGGAGTGTCCCAGATTGTTCGTGTGTGCTGCAGGGGCAAGCTGGAACTCCATCAACAGCGCCATGTTTATGACACAGTATGTTTAGAGCTTTCAATCTCAGGTAATATTGCTTTCCATATCCTCCGAGATATCAAAGAGTTGCAGAGAAATGTGTTTGGTTGTTCTGCCCCAGATTTGGAGGTAGACAAATCCTTCCCAGCTTTGAGAATCCACTAATACTTGGAACTTGGATCACTTCAGATTCAAATTAAATGACTGATCCAGGGTTGAAATTGCATACCTGCCCATTGTAGTGGAATTTGGCAGGTTCTCTAACAAATATATTTCTGGCTGATTTTTTTACGACTCATATTTCAAGCTATATTGTGACTACAATTTTTGATATTCAACTCATCTTTCCATAAATCCAATTCTGCTGATGTTTGCCTGGATCACAGGATCTTCTGGATTTATACAGTATTTTAGTGAGTAAGTAATACTGCTTTTGTGTGGAGTGGTACAATAAACGACTATAAAATCATCTGAAGATTCCTTAAGAATTAGGATTGTGAGGGATTAATCTGGGACCCATCTCTCCAATGTCAGATCTCTGATGATCTCTTTCCCAATTATCTACCTTTGTTGCAAGTGCTGTTTGATTTGCTGCAGGTGACAAAGAAGGATGGCAAAGAGAATAGTAGAGATTACTGTAGCAGGAGGTTTTCTGGCAGTGGGATTGTCCTTTGCCACCCTCAGGGCCCTTAAAGTGACAAAAAAGCTCTCCAGTTCCTGTTAGATGAGATTAGATTATGTTAGCAGCTGGATTGCAATTTTACAGAAATTGATAGAAGGTGTAGCAGATAGGTACAGATGAAAGAATTAGAAAACTGTGATTAACTATAACTATCGCATACTGTATGTTTGACTCACAACTGAATTCCAGAGAAAAATAATGAATGGCAAATAACTGTTTTCCTCTGTCTTCTTTCCCTTTAAATTTAAGCATTTACAAGTTAAATTCATACTGCAAATTAGTATTAGATGTTTGGCTTTGTATAACAAGTCCTTAAGCTTTGATTTCCCTCTGATTTTTTTATACAGTATAGTACATAAATTGTACAGTAGGGCTGCACAAAGCCTTTGAAAGAGGTGCACTGCAATGTGTGTATAGGAAGCACCTCTTTTCAAATCAAAGCAGCCGCATGATTGCCAAGATCTGGGGGTGGGGTGGGGGGTCTTCAGCCACTTTGCATGTGGAGACAGCCCAGGAGCTGCTTCCAAAGCCTTACAAATGTTGTGGTGGCTGTAATGATTTGAAAAGTGGGCCTTCATACATGTTCCAATACATTGCAAACCAATTCTTTTGGGGGAATAGAAGAGCCCTGAAATCTAGGATGCACTGCAGCATATGGGGCACACCAGGTATAGCAACTAGCTGACCTTAACTGATCTTGGAAAACACTAACCAGGGACCTGGTTAATACTTGAACAGGAGACCACCAGGAAATATGTGAACTAGACTCAGAAATCAAAAAAAGATTTCAGAGGTGGCTGTGATTCTACCTTGCCAAGAAAACTCCATGGGTGTGACCAAAGTTACCAAGGGCTAAGGTCAGCTGGAGGGAGGCATTGACTTCACAATTAGGAAAATATTTCAAACATACCAAAAATAGGAAGATGCACAAGGATGCAAATGCACAAGGAGGTGGGTTGCAGCTATGCTTTTAGCAAACAGTATATAGCCACGTTAATCAATATTCAAATAAAAGTTGAACCCTAGAAACTATTTTATTTAAAAAACCCAAATATTTATTTTTAACAATTACTGTTCATTTGTAAATTTCTACAAATATTTTGATTAAGGTATCTATTAGTACATATGGCCTGTAAACCTGAACCTCATTCAGTTTTTCTATAAAGTAAGAGCAATATAAGAAATGTACATTTTGCATTGGGCTATTCGTATGTGATATAGTCTATCCACACTGCTAAATAGTCTTCCATTTTTGCTGGGTAATTCAAGCTAGAAAAGTAGGAAACACACCTATCGCTTTACTTCAAGTTTTACCTTAATTTGATAGCCATGCAATACAATCTGCTATTCAATAACATTTTATTATCTTTGGTTTGGCATTGCTCACCTTTGATATTCCCTTGAAAAATTATAATACACCTTGTCTGTATCTAACGTTCCTTGAAAATAAAGTGTCCCTTCAGAACGGAATTTAAATACAAAACCAAGCAAATGCCCCAAAGAGCAAGAAAGCACAACACACCCATTGTTTTCTTTTGACCTGAGAAGACTTCACTTTAAGTGTGGATCAACTGCCACTTGTTGTTAAGCCCTAATTAAATTTTAGATTAAATGTTTTTAGTTAAGTGTGCATCGTCACACAGCTACCTAGGAACATATTTAGGATTCCCTTACCAACTTTGCTCAGACTGAAGAAGCTCCTTGGATAAGGAGCGAAACGTTTCCACTAAGAAAATAGAAATCCAGTTGACATGATTCAAGCTACAGACAATTCCACCTGGATGACTGAGAACCTTCATAGACTTAAGTGTGCATCAGTTTCAAGGGGAGGAAAAAACGTAATTGTGAGTGGCAGCGTATCCTCAATGTTACTCAGTCATAACTCCACCTTGTGCTTAATGGGACTAATTTCCAAGTTCATGGGATTTAAGTTACAGCCTCATTGTATCTCTGAATGTCTGCCATCACAATGTGGACCACGTAAGAGCTGTTCATCATATATGCTGAGTGCAAGACAGGATATGGGTTTTCTGTTTAGAAAAGTTATCTAGAAGAAGGGATTGCTATTTGCAGGACAAGTTACACAGGCTGATATGGTTGCATTCAACATGCCTTGGAGGCCTTCATCTTCAGTAAGCATACTGCTAAGAGGAATAGGAAAATGGTTAAATAGATGGCTGTTGTTTCCTTCTTGGCAGCCATGATTCCTCAGCCCGGGATAACAAGGGAGGAAAATATTCCTTAAAGGTAAAGGTTTCCCCCGCACATTTGTGCAGTCGTGTCCGACTCTAGGGGCCGGTGCTCATCTCTGTTTGTTAGCTGAAGAGTCAGCGTTGTCCGAAGACGCTTCCACGGTCATGTGGCCGGCATGACGCACGCGGAACTCTGTTACCATCCCACGGAAGTGGTACCTATTTATCTACTTGCATTTGCATGCTTTCGAATTGCTAGGTTGGCAAGAGCTGGGGTGAGTGCGGGAGATCACTCCGTCACGCGGTGCTCGGGTCTTGAACCGCCGACCTTCTGATCGACAAGCCTGGTGTCTTAACCACTGAGCCACCGTGCCCCTTCCTTCCTTCTTGGCAGCCATGATTCCTCAGCCCAGGATAACAAGGGAGGAAAATATTCCTGAAAAGAGCCCAAAGGAGTGCCAAAATCTGACTACTACAGTAGATGGCAGCAGAGGTGACATAACGCTCATTCTCGTGCAGTCATCTGGATGTCTGTAGCCTTAGTGTTACCCAACTGCAGATGAGCCATTCTTTTAAACCTACCCCAGTTCACCCAAGGAACTTAATGTCAGGGCTGGTTTGGGTTCGAAGGATGGTTCACTAGGTGCACCCAGTGCATGTATCTTTCGCGAGGCTTCTTTCAGAAAACAAGCTGCCACAGTGAGCAAACAACAAGCAGTGCATGCCAATCATGAGGCACAGCAGTTGGGCCCTGGACTCTCAGCATTTGCCTGAGAACACTGCTTGGAAGCCTCCAACTTGAAGTAGGTGTTGTGCGCCCCCTTGTATTTCTTGCAGCAAAGAAAGAGTTATACAAGAATTGTATTGCCCGACGAAGTGTGGCAACACTTTTGTACTGCTGGCATGAACTTACCAGAAAGGAGGATGTACTTCTGTAACTCCTGGCACCGCCAGTCCCAAGAGTTTACACATATAGCAAGTCTCAGGAGTTGGGGGTGGCCTTCGCATCCTGTTGCGTTAGAGCACCAGCAATCTTGTATGAGGTGGAAAAGCAACTATGGAAATGGCTCACAGTGGCATTTCTTAAGAGGTGGAGAAAGTAAAGCCTGATTATATGAGTACTATATGAAGAGTTTCTTGCATGTGGATCAACTGCGAGGGCTATATTCATATTAAGTTTGGTCAGATTTATGCCCGGTCAGTTGCTTGTTCCCCTCTACCAGAGCTGTAATTTGCAACTTTTTGCAGAGGAAGCAGCAGCTCTAGTAATTGGGTGGGCAAATCAATCAAGGGGGAACACATAGACAGGTCAACATCTGATTCGCTAATGTGCTTGAGGAAGATGGTGGTATAAAAACAGAATTTGATTGGCACAACAAGTTCTCATCACATATTATGGGCATCTTCAGCAAAGGAAGCTTTTTTCCCCTTCAAAACTACAATTGGGTAATTGTCAGTAAGTGAAACAAAGATCACTGTCTGACATGCAATCTCTTTTTTTAGTTATTTTCAAGACTGGGAATAGGCATTCTGCCCTCTCATGAACTCAACTGATCTGCACTTAAGCACCTTTCAAGTACAATTGATTTCAATGGCTACATTTTTCCCCCCTTTGAATTCCATCTTTTCTGGATTGTTTAAGTTTGGGTAGATCACGCCCCCATCCCTAGTAACTAATTCTGAGGTTGTCACTGGTGCAATACCAACATAACTTTTAAAACACAGCATAGCTACTGTACATATTTGCATCAAAGCTCAACAGCCTTATTTTGCTCAGTTAAACATTCAGAGTTACTGTATAAGAGAAACAGGTGAATACATTTTAAGTTAATTTTACAAAAACAAAGATATTTTAGGAGCTAGAAAAATAATATGAGAGGCTATATTCTTCTATCAGTTTTTTCCCTATTACCACAAGCTTTGGCAGGAAAGATTTTAAAAAATAGCACCAATGAGCTTCAACAGTAATCCATCCACCTTAGTATGCATGAGATGTGATGAAGATATAAATTTTGGCCAGAAAAGTTGTATAAGTTCCTTGACGCCAAAGCTTCATTTCAACATCTAGCAAGAAGTCTTTGGGTTCCCTCACTTGTCTCTGAAGGTAGACTATACCGGTGTAGGAATTAAGCTTTCTGGTGCTGAAGTAGTTTTCTTCATTTCCTTTGTTGAGTGTAAGGATTATGTTGTCTCCGGCATAAGCAGGCGAGGGGCCAATTCGGAAAATATGAGCTGGGACAACAATGTTCGTTTGGAAATTAAGCTGATAGTAAGTAATGCGGAGTGGAGTGCTTTGGCAATCCAGATAGTTGAAGCAGTTGATACGCTCACATCTCCTGAGAGAAGAGAAATAGGAAATATTTAGCACTTTAGTAACTGGGATTCTGCAGACTAGCCCTTGGGCAGTGTGCAGAGGTCCAGAAAATCTGTCTCACGTGTTAAGCAGATACATAGCAGGGTTGAACATCACTGACTGTGCAATTAGCAGCTGCTTCCTCTTCTTTTATAACCCTCACTACATCAGTGCAACTGTCAAACTAACAGCTAAGTATCATAAGGTCATGAACCTCTCCTGGAAACTCTGCAATGAACATAAAGGAATGCTGACAAAATTACTTTGCACAGGGTGGTCTGGAAATGGATTTTCATAAGGTGGAGAAGATGCTGTGTTTCTGGACTAACTTTGAGAGCTGCACTGTCTGGCAGTTAGCCTCCAGGTGCAATTCAACTTGCTGGTTGTCACCTTTAAAGCCCTAGGTAGCTAGTCCTATTGTTCCCAGAATTGATTAAAGTGCTGCACTGATAAGAGTTTTTGCAAATAATGCTTTTACTGCATGAGTATGGATCAGTATGGTTTGGGCCTACCATTTCTTTGCACCTTATCTATCTTATTACCACACACCTTTGCAAACCTAAGAGATCTTTACTGTTTCTTCATTTCTATGGAATCAGCAGTACATTCTTAAAGTACTGTAAAGGTAAAGGTTTCTCCTGCACAGTCGTGTCCGACTCTAGGGGGCGGTGCTCATCTCCGTTTCTTAGCCGAAGAGCCAGCGCTGTCCGAAGACGCTTCCACATGTGGCTGGCATGACGCTCACGGAACGCTACCTACCCACCGAAGTGGTACCTATTTATCTACTTGCATTTGCATGCTTTCAAATTGCTAGGTTGGCAAGAGCTGGGGCGAGTGCGGGAGCTCACTCTGTCACGTGTCTCGAATGGCCGACCTTCCGATTGACAAGCCTGGCGTCTTAACCACTGAGCCATCGCACCCCCTTAAAGTACTTATTTAAGTACTTAAAGTACTTAAAGTACTGTATATCCTGTTTAAAACTTATGTTTCTAATTATATGGCTCTCATAAGCTAAAGGCATTAATAGTCTTTGAATAGTTGTTTTTAGTTCATAATTTAAGTAAATTCTCTTTTTGTACCCTTAACCTTTTATACATTGAATTCATCTATTTTTCTAGGCTAGGATACCCTCTGGCATACAACAGATGTTCCAAGATCTGTGCTTATCTAGTAAAGGGTTGTGCAATTTCTTTTTAATCTCAGTAACCGGGAATAAGGTAAAGTTTTCTTAAGATGTAACAAATAGTAGCTTCCAGACCTCACCAAGGAGTTAGCATTTAAAGATTATACCTGATTTTATTCTAAATCTTTATTTATTTATTCAATTTATATAGCCACCCATCTCATATATGTGACTCTAGGCAGCATACAATAAAATAGATAAAATACACAATATAAAAATAAAAACACATAGCAACATAGCATCAGAAAAACAATCATCAGCAAAGCCAAGAGATGGGCTTGATCACACACCCAGGCACAAACCAAGTTTTGAGGGCCTTAGAAAAGGCCAACAGGGTTGGGGCTAGTCTAATCTAATCTCAGATGGGATGATGTTCCAAAGGGTGGGCACCCTTAGTGGATGCTGGAGGAATTTTGTCACCTTTAAAAAAATCAGTCAAAAAGCCTGTTATATTTCCACCGTAATTCTGAATGAATCATTTTTAAGGGTGGGGACAAATGATATCCCTCTTTTCAAAGGTACAGATCTATCAGATAAACTATGGCTGGAAATTCTGACTACTGTGTAATTGTGCAATGCGTTCCTTGTGCATAATTCTGGATGATGGATTTCTGTGTCTTTTTTTATACTCTCAATACATGGTTGCCTCCAAAAAATATTTTCTCCAATAAAAATCCATAGGCTTGCAGTCCCTATTTCTATGTAAGCTCTCTGCTCTCTTTTGAAGTTGGACCTTTTTCTCTTGCTCAGCCAACTCCCATCACTGGTGCCTGATACTGTTAAGAAGGACATTGATTTTTTTGCCCTTTGGCCCTAAATTCTGCCTTCTCCTCCAAATGTACCCTTTATCCTCTTCCTATCCCTTTAAGTCATCATATTTCAAAGGTATTTCCCTATTTTATTTGATAACTTTCTGATTAAAACATTGATCACCCAGTGTCTCCCTAATGTCCCCCTCCAGCTTCTCATTTTCTGTAGGACGATGTTCTCTCTCATTAACTTTAGAAGTAACATAAGGTCCATAGATCATTTATTGTGCATAGCATGCCATTTGTTTCTAAAATTCTCATTTAATGGGGACATGCCTGGATCCTCATTCATTCTTAGTCATCTAGGGATAAAATTAGCTTCAAAATTGTCCTATAGAGCACCTGCATGGCTTTTAATGTCATAACTTTTACGGCACCTATTTAAAAAATTTGCCAATTATCTTGAGGTTAGACTATTAAAAAATTATTAGACTATCAAAAAAAAATGTGGCCATAAGGGCTGTGGCCTGTTCGTCAGAATAACTAATCATATCCATTTCCAGTTTCTTAACCATTATATGATATCCAAACAATGTAATACGCTCTGTGGCTTGAATCATGTCAACTGGATTTCTATTTTCTCAGTAGAAACGTTTCACTCCTTATCCAAGGAGCTTCTTCAGTCTGAGTAAAGTTAGTAATCCTTCCTTGAATAGAGGTGGGGGCCTCAGGCACAACCTTTCCCCTATCTTCCTTCCTGCTTTGTCTTCTGTGCCTAGGAAGATTAAGACCATTTCGCAAGCTCAACAGCAGCAGGGTAATCTTAACGATCCTCCTTTAGATGATAATGGGACTTAGAAATAAACATCTCAAAATAACCATGACCTAGCCCCAGGTGCAAGGTCACACAGCCACCCTAGAAACATATTTAAGGATTCCCTTACTAACTTTACTCAGACTGAAGAAGCTCCTTGGATAAGGAGCGAAACGTTTCCACTGAGAAAATAGAAATCCAGTTGACATGATTCAAGCCACAGACTGTTCCACCTGGATGACTGAGAACCTTCATCGACATAATGTAATACGCTGACTGCAAAGTTCATGGTGGTATTTGTCACATTTTTATTGCTGGGATTTAGTCGGGAGTGGTGAGAATATGGGTGTGTGGGGAGTACATTCACAAGAGAAAATAGAGTAAGTGTAAGTGAGGATGGTGTGCACAGAATGTGTATGTGTGTACCTGTCAGTGAATGTATGCCTGACTTTGGGAAAGTCTACCATGAACTCTTTTCCATAGGAGCTACAGCTGCCCATTTCAGATTATGGTCACATTTACTCTGAATTGTAGAATTGTTCATAAATGGTACATGGTTCTCCAAATGCTTGCCTGGAGTCATTTGTACCAGACTTGTTTTTAAAAATTAAACAAGTGTTGGTATTAGTGGACCTTTGAAAAGAGCCCAAAGAATAGAAGTGCAACAAACATGGTTCTTCAAATGCTTGCCTGGAGTCATTTGTACCAGAGTAATTATTAAGAGCTCTGAGTATTACTTAATGCAATTAGCTGCTATGTAGAGGAGTTTGCTGGGCATGGTGGCTCAGCGGGTAAGACGCCAGGCTTGTCGATCGGAAGATCGCAAGTTCGGAGGTTCGAATCCCTAGCCCTGCATGCGGAGTGAGCTCCCGCACTAGCCCCCAGCTCTTGCCAACCTAGCAATTCGAAAGCATGCAAATGCAAGTAGATTAATAGGTACCATTTCGGTGGGTAGGTAACAGCGTTCCGCGCGCGTCATGCAGCCACATGACCATGGAAGCGTCTTCAGACAACGCTGGCTCTTCGGCTAACAAACGGAGATGAGCACCGGCCCCTAGAGTCGGACATGACTGCACAAATGTGCGGGGGGAACCTTTACCTTTTTAGAGGAGTTTGAGGGGCAATTATTAGACTTACATGTCAGACACTTTTCTGTAGTTTGGCGGACACTCAATTAAAAGGCATCGGAAGCTGCCTTGAATATTATAGCAAGATTCTGCTGATGAACAATTGTGGGTTCCCATTGCACATTCATCGATATCTGTGGATGAAGCATACAAAAAAAGAGAAGCAAAACAATGGCAACAATTTAGTAGCACCCTTCTTCCAAAAGTGCGCGAATCATACCAACTGCACTGGGTTACATATGAGAAAACCAATCACAATGACCCATTTCTATTAATAAAAGCAAAGAATGCGTGCATTCACCTCAACATACTAAAGGTTTAGGTTAAATTAGCTAATCAGTTTGTAGGTTATGGATTCATTTCATAAAATGCTTGCAGCAAATGTGGAGGCATCTTTTCTGAGTTGCCTTAACGTCAGTATTTGGTAATACTTTGCACTCTGCAGTTAAGAAGCAAAATAAATAAAGAATCCCACCATCCCAAGCCAGTACTTTTTCCGCACACCTAGGTTGTGCCTATGACCTTTGGGATAGCCATGAATCATAAAAATAGTTAGATTTCCCCTTCCAAGGTCAGAGACGTGGCTGGAGTGGGAAATTTGAAATAGAACTTCTTCCCTCTGTTGGTGAAGATAGAAATTCTTATCTTGGAAAGTCTCAGGAGAGTTGGGTTGGGTTGGGCACTCCTATTTTGGATTGAACCAAAAGCCATCCCCCCCCCTATCATTTTGAGTTGGTGTAAATTGATCCCTTTCCACTGAATACAATCAAAGTGAAATACTTAAAGAAATAGCCAAGGGAAAAAATAAAACGGCACTTTCACACCTGACTACTTCCCAACCCCTCCTAAGAATTTTGTAGTCATCTATGAGATGGTCTTTTCTCCTGCCAACCCCCGATTGCTGAGAAGAGACAGGAAGATATTGGATGAATCAGCACTCCCTCCAGTTACCAAGCCGAATAATAATTAAAAAAAAACGTGCTCAGCTCTCTAAACTTCCATAGTTCTGGAAGCAGTAAATGTCCCCTTCCCTCACTCCAGGAAGGAAGGAAGGAAGGAAGGAAGGAAGGAAGGAAGGAAGGAAGGAAGGAAGGAAGGAAGGAAGGAAGGAAGGAAGGAAGGAAGGAAGGAAGGAAGGAAGGAAGGAAATTGCCTCATCCCACCCATACAAAGACATTTCAGAACATCTAGTATGCATTTGTCTGGCTGAATTCCAGAATCTCTGAGTAAGGGAAAGTTGCGTGGCTGTCAAGAGGGTATTAAACTGAGCAGTTTTTTAAAGCAGGAATTATGAAACAAATGCAAAGGTTACTAGACAGAATAAGACTGGATACACCAATAAGGTTGCCTGTGAAATCTTCTGGAGATCTCTGAGTGCAAGGCAAAAAGTAAAACTCCCCCAATTCCTGCAGAGCTCCAGCACTGCAAATCTTAAGTTGTAAATTGTAGTTTGAACTGTGCAGCACTACAGTCAGAAGGAAGCTAGCTCAACTCTCAAAAGAGGATGACTATGTACGACCACATGGGACATGGTGCTACCACAGGAGTGTTATCAAAGCTTTGTGTGGAAACGCCCAGGGATAGGGACACACAAATCTCTTTCCATTTCTGCCCTGACAGTCTGCAGGGCTCTTTAATTATATGAGTGCTCCAGTGACTGAATAGGATTGCTTTTAGGGATGGACCTAAGTATAGTTTGATTTTCCTGTTTGTGGATCTCCATCTGCTTTGGAGGCATGTTAATAAAATGACTGCAGAATCCTCTTTGCTCATATCCTTCTCTTCATGGTTGGGAGGATCACAGAGTTCTGTTTTGTTATAAGACCTGCATTTCATTGATTCCAGTTGTGTCATTGTGTTCGAAGGATACAAGAATTTATTTCTAAATAGCATATTAAGAATGAAAAGCCTACAAGAAAATCCTTGAAGAGAAAGATAACAAAATAGTCATTTGTCGATTTCTGATGGCTGCAAGAGAAGGAGAAGGAAATCCTGGCTCAACTCCTTAGCCATTCAGAAAATTCTCAAATGTCTAGACAGCATTCAGAGGTTTGCCACTAAAATAAATGCTAACAGACAATCCATGGGCAAAGTACTGCAGTGGAATATGCCAGTTACTACAGAGGCGACAGTCTCCTAAATCAACATCATAGTATTCTCTTGTATGGAGTGTGGCTTGTTTAAATGCATAAGAAAAAGAATTAAATAGGAAGTAAAAAATGAATTAAAGTCATTTAAGTCCCTCCTCATTGACTCATAAAACTAGGTGAAAAGGTAAATTGTTCCCATATGGTATTTGATGTTGCAAAAAGATTTACTACTCTGCTTGGCTCTCTGAAGCTTTACCACACAGCTTTGAAAACAACCATCCATAACTTAATACAATAGTGTGCTAGTTCAAACAGATCAGCATGAATTCACTAAGCCATAAAATGGCCCTGAAGGAAATGGAAAGGAAAGAGAGCAAAGATTTCTTCAATCTCAGAATAGAACAACCTGGGTAGAAACAATACTTTCTGCTACACATATTAGGTGTGTAAGACGTATTTTCCCAAACCTGTCCCAGGTTCAAGATTTCCAAGTGCCACAAGTGTGTGCAGTGTTGTATATCTGGACGGAGCGGTGGGACGCAACGGACTGCGAAAGGCGACACGAGGCTTGCCGCTGGGCTGAGCAGAGTTTGATAGTGTTTTTTGAACAGGGGAGGAAGTTTTCTGATGCTAAGAAGCTGAATGTGGGCGAGCCTGGAATCCGAGTAGGGCGGTGGAGCTGGTGGGAGCGACGACAGCGAACCCCGACGAACCCTGACATGGTGAGCTCCGGGACTTGCCCTGTTAGTGGGACTGATTCTGGGCAAGGCATTCACCGTGGTGGAAGTGAATTTCACCTCTGCTATAAAAGAACTCAGCGGGGGGTGAACAGTTCCCAGAGGTGTAAGAGACTGGCCTCAAAATTGCTTAGATTGGCCTCAAAAATGCTTGGACGCTGGCCCCTGATAGATCTGCTGGGAGTAAATTTCAACAACGCAACGGACCTTACTAAATTGACATGTTTATTAAAATAAAACACAAATTATTACTTTCTTAAAGAGTGGAAACCATTAATGGACTATTTGCAAAATGCAGGAGGGGCAAAGCTTATATGGGGTTTTGAAGATTAAAATATATATAAATTGATATATTAGACAGGAAATGTTCTACAATGTTATATATAGACCTAGCATGTAAGAGATTATTTTTTAAATTACTATGACCAGAGATAAATCGGAAGTTGACTAATTTCTATGTTTCATCTTTCTCTTTTTCTATTTACTTTACTACACTTTTTCATTTCTTTCTTTGATTTGTATTTCTATTTCTTTTTCCTTTTCAAACTTTTATCTATGTATATTTAAAATTCAATTATATATAGAATTAAATAAAATTCAATATATATATATATATATATATATATATATATATATATAGAGAGAGAGAGAGAGAGAGAGAGAGAGAACGGAACTGTGGGCGCAGCGACGTCTGGACGATCTATTGACCGTTGCTATAGACTGGTGGAAGCATAATAATGCTGTCGTGTTGGGGTTTGTATATACCCAGGAATTTACAGATAGATAAATTATACAAGAGAGGCTTGATATCTAGGTGAGAGGAGAATTATTCTGCAAGTCATCCACTTAGCAGCCATTGTTGAAGGTATGATGTGGCAGTAATGACTCATACTACAGGTGCTATAGTTTAGTTGGGTGTGACAGATGATGAGAGTGACCTATAACATGATAGGTCAGTATTTGTATAAAAGAAGAGAAGTTCTTGTGTTCTTTCTTCTCGTTGCTGTATTCCTTCTCGTTGCTGTATTCCTTCTCGTTGCTGTTATCATTTGTAACTGCAGTTGGATGTTACTGGACTGTATTTAGACTACGTATGTATATAAAGTAAATAGGCTATTTTATCTAATCTCTGCTTGAGTGTCTATTTACTGCATAGAACGTGGATCACTGGTGTCTTGGAAAAAGGAGCAGGCCGCCCCACGTTGCGTGCTCTGACAGGTTATGGGCCCAGCAGTGGAACGTGTGCAGTTGGATGCTGGCACGGCTGTGAGGACGTTGGAAGCCTATCCAGGAGTCGTGTGGGAGAATTTGGAGCTATTACAGGTTCCGTGCCTGGCTGTGTATTTTTCCTAGGCCTGTTTGCAGCTGAAGGACGTTCTGATACAGTCTGTGCTATTTATTCATCAGTGTCTGCCCAGGAGGGGCTGAGGAGCAATGAGCACAGTGAACATGCAGTCTACTATTGGAGGTGGTTTCCCTCTGGAGAGGCTGAATGGCTCCAATTATTTATCGTGGGCATATAAGATGGAAATGTTTCTTCGCCATGAAGGTATTTGGGGAGTCGTCCATGAGCCACCGGATGAGTTGGACGATAAGAAAGCTATTTTTCAGAACGAGAGAGCATTGGCAAGCATAATTTTATGCTTGGAGGACAGCCAATTATATTATGTACGGGACTTTCAGTTAGCTAGTGAGTGCTGAGAAGCTTTAAGAAATGTTTATCTTAGAAGCACACCATTATGCAAGGTTGTGTTGACAAGAAAATTGTATCATGCTAGGTTAGATAGCAGTGATAATATTCTTGAACATTTGCAATATATGACTGGGCTGTTCCTAGAATTGGCACAAAGAGGAATGCAATTCACAGAGATGCATAAAGTTTATGTAATTCTCAGTTCACTTAATGAAACATGGGATAATTTAGCTACCAGTTTCGGGTCTTTATCTGAGAGGGATTTGACCATAAATTATCTGACTGGGAGACTTCTGGAGGAGGAACAAAGAAGAAAGGATTGTAACGTAAATAAGCCGAAGCAGAGCAGTAGGCTTGTGGGGGAGTGTGTTCCTTGTACTACTGATAAAGTTTGGGCTGTTAAACGTAAATGTTTTCGCTGTGGGTCTAAATTGCATTTGCAACGGGACTTTAATGTTGCTGAAAGTAAGGCAAAAGTCAAGCCGAGGATTGCCAAGCAACAAAGTCCAGCTGTCAGTGATTAATTCTACTGGAAGGAATTTAAAGGAAACGTGGCTTCTGGACAGCAGAGCAAGTGAAAGTATTGCCAATGACAAGAAGATGTTTAAAAGGTTTACACAGGCTGAACGGGACCATGTTAGCCTGGCAAATGGAACTTTTGCATCTGTTATTGGAAAAGGGTTTGTGTTTGTACCTAGTTTGAATATTGAATTACCTATGCTATGTGTACCAGACCTAGAGTACAATATCTTAAGTGTTTCTCAGTTAGATAAACAGGGATATGATGTAAGGTTTGGGAAGGGTGAATGCATTGTTATGAAAAATAATCATGTCTGTGGTGAGGGTTTATTGCAGAACAGTCTGTATGAGATGAAACCCAAGACAGATGTAACCCATGATGTAGCAATGATCAACAAACCATACCATGATTCATGTGAACATTTGTGGCATAGACGGTTGGGGCATCCAAGTTTCAAGGTGGTTGAAAAGATGTCTAAAGCAAGTTCTGGAATGGATTTGAAACCGTGCCAAGCTTATCTGGATTGCATGGCATGTAAGGTTGCTAAGTCAAAGGTGTATCCTGTAAGCAAATTAAGTGATAGAAAGTCACAGAAATGTTTTGAATTAGTTCACGCTGACCTACTTGGCCCATTACCAGCCACATTAGGTGGTGCTAAATATGTCTTAGTAATTGTTGACGATTTCACTAGATTCGGGTTCTGTTATCTGTTGAAAGCTAAGAGCCAGACATTTGATAAGTTCAGGAATTGGGTGCAGTTTGTAGAACGTAGATATAACACAAAGGTGTGTAGTTTGCAGACTGACCAGGGAACTGAGTTTATGAGTGACAGTTTTCAGCAATGGCTCAGTAGGAGGGGCATTGCGCACAGGAGAACCAATCCGCATAGTTCAGCTGAGAATGGCATGGCGGAACGAAGAAATTTAGCGCTACAGACAGTAAAGGACGCATTGTTAGCTGATGTTGATGTTAAAGATCTGGGAGAGATTAGAAATTACCTAGGCGTAGGTATTCAGAAGGTTGATGGGGGTTACGTTCTAGAGCAGTGGAAGAAAATTGAACAGCTGCTGAGAGACAACAATATGGAACATTGCAAGGAGGTTCCTACCCCAATGACAACTGATTTTGTTAAGACAGAGGCTGGAGATGATGACCAAACATCATGTAATCAAGAACACTATCAATCAATAATTGGAAGTTTAGTGTACTTAGCACAATGGTCACGTCCCGATATCAGGAATGCGGTGAATGTACTGAGTAGGTACATTGTGCAACCTACCCAGAGACATTGGAAAGGTATTAAACGTGTGTTTAGATATCTTAAAGGGTCTATTAATAAATGTTTATTAATTAAACCTTGTAAACCATTGGAATTGAAATGCTATGTAGATAGTGATTGGGGTAATGATGTACATGATAGGAAATCAATGTCAGGATTGATAATTATGTTTGGTGACACCTTGGTGGGGTGAAGGTCTCAGAAACAGAGTTCTGTCGCCGTATCTACTGCAGAGGCAGAGTACGCTGCACTATCTGACTATGTTCAGAACTCATATGGTATAGGCAATTGTTAAGGGATGTAAATGTAACAATTGAGGGACCTATATGTGTATATGAAGACAGTGAAGCGTGTATACAGATGGCAAAGAATGATTAGGGTCAGAGGAAGGAGCAAACATGTGGATATTAAATATCAAAATGTTAGGAATGCTGTAAAAGAATCTCTGATTAATTTGCAATATTGTCCATCTGAGAGTAACGTTGCGTACTCTGACATGTCGGGATTTATGGACTACGGATTATTAAGACAAGACAAACCACCCTGGTGTCAGGGCGGCAGAGAACTGCGGGGTCTCTTGATGTGAGTGTGGTTCCCTCCCCCCGAGAGTGAGAGTCCCGGGAGGAGGTCCAGGATTGTATGTGTTCATGAGAGTACCTAACCCTGAGTGAGAGACAGGGTAGGTAGGAGTGACTGGTTGCCCCTTTGTGGCTAGTGAGAGAGGCCACAGGGGGCATAGTGAGTGATTGGATCGTGAGTGTAAGGGGCGGTTGGGGCTTACCAGCGCCGAGAGCTCTAGGTGGTTGCGCTGGTGGCCTTCAACTGCCCAGGAAGATTGGGAATGAAAGGATGGATGTATGGGAGAGACGCCCGCTTAAACCCAGGTTTTCGAGGGATCCGGGAGTGGAGGCAACCGGATCAGGGAACTCTGGGGACTATAATATGGACAATCCAATCGAAGTGGTGACGGGCAGGAGATATTGTGATGGGAACCAGAGGACAGGCCATCTTTGGGGAAGGCGCCCCCGATGTTTAGTACTGGTGGCGCGTTCCGGTCCTCCGAGTTCAACCCCAGGTTCTGGACAGTGGATCCTTGAGGGCCCAGGTTTTTGACTGCTGCTGCTCAACACCAGGTCAGTAAACAACAAAGCCCCTCTCATAGGTGAATTAATCACGGAGAGAGGGGCTGACCTGACATGTATTACTGAAACCTGGCTGGGCCCAGAGGGAGGGGTAGCCCTCTCGGAGATGTGCCCAGCCGGGTTTCAGGTGTGGCACCAGCCGAGATACCTGGGTAGGGGAGGAGGGGTGGCAGTCATCATCAGAGAGTCTTTGG
Source organism: Charina bottae (assembly GCA_023362775.1). Classification (NCBI taxonomy): domain Eukaryota; kingdom Metazoa; phylum Chordata; class Lepidosauria; order Squamata; family Charinaidae; genus Charina; species Charina bottae. Next base: position 79,277,141 of record JALMGJ010000002.1, read on the forward strand.
TGGCTTTCAGGGGCCTTGCTCCACAAGTGTCTGGATGTGAGACACTGTTTTTCAAGTTGGGTGCCCGAGAACAGTTGGGAGTGTTGCTACTGTACCAGCCTCCCTGCTGCATAGCAACCTCCCTGCCTGAGCTGCTGGAGGCCGTCTCGGGGTTGGCAGTGGAGTTCCTCAGGCTGATGGTCCTGGGGGATTTTAACTTGCCATCCCTGGGGCATGCTTCAGAGGCAGCTCGGGATTTCATGGCTACCATGGCAGCCATGGGCCTGTCTCAAATTATTCGGGACCCGACTCGAGACAGTGGACTCACTCCGGATTTGGTTTTCTTGTCAGAGCAATGGCAAAGTGACCTGAGGGGAAAGCTAGAACTATCCCCGTTGTCATGGAGAGATCACGCCCTGATATCTCTAGGATTCTCTTATGCCGCCCCACTCTGCAGGGAGGCAGGACCTATTCGATTGGTCCGCCCCCAGCGACTTATGGACCCAATGAGGTTTCAGAGGGAGCTGGGGGTAATACCCGATGATCTGCTGCACGGTCCAGTGGAGGCACTGGCCACAACCTGGAATAGGGAGGCAGCCGGAGCCTTGGACAGGACCATGCCGATGCGACCTCTCCAGCCCCATTCGACCCGACGCTCCCCGTGGTATACGGAGGAGTTGAGGGTCTTGAAGAGGGTGAAGAGACGTCTAGAGCACCGCTGGAGAAAGATGAAGGTGGAATCAGACAGAACACAATCTAGAGCCGCTATTAAGGCCTACCTTGTGGCGGTAAGAGCGGCGAAACGTGAATATTTCTCCGCTCTTATTGCATCCGCAGAATGCCGTCCGATGGCCCTGTTCAAGATTACTCAATTTCTCTTGGGTAGGGTGGAGCTGACCACCCACCTGCAGGGCCATGCGGAAGAATTTTCCAAGCATCTGCAGGGTAAAATTGCTCGGATTTGGTCTAAGTTGGACTCCATGCGTGAAATGCAGTCTGGGGAGATGCCGGGAGAGTGGTCTTGCCCTATTATCTGGGAATGATTTGATCCTGTTGGACCTAAGGAAGTGGACAAGATCCTCTGAATTGTTAATTCCACCACATGCTATTTAGATCCCTGCCCTTCCTGGCTGGTAAAATCGGCCAGGGAGGTGACATGTGGATGGGTCCAGGCAATGATTAATACATCCTTGTCAGAGGGGGTGTTTCCAACTGCCTTCAAGGAGGCATTGGTGCACCCCCTCCTCAAGAAGCCATCCCTGGACCATACCATTCTGGACAATTTTTGTCCAGTCTCCCACCTTCCCTTTTTGGGAAAGGTGGTTGAGAAAGTGGTGGCGTTGCAACTTCAGAGGACCCTGGATGAAGCAGATTATCTAGACCCTTTCCAGTCAGGTTTCAGGCCGGGATATGGGATGGGGACTGCATTGGTCGCGCTTATGGATGATTTCTGGCGGGAGCGGGATGGAGGTAGTGAATCCATCCTGGCTCTCTTGGATCTCTCAGCGGCTTTCGATACCATCGACCATGGTATCCTTTTGGGGCAGCTTAGGGAGTTGGGGGTGGGCGGCGTAGTTTTACACTGGTTCACCTCCTTCCTCCGGGGCCATTCCCAGTCGGTGGTGGTAGGGGAGGAGAGATCCAGCCCACGACCACTCCTGTGTGGGGTGCTGCAGGGTTCGGTTCTCTCTCCTCTCCTATTCAACATCTACATGAAACCACTGGGCGAGGTCATCTGACACCATGGGATGAGGTATCATCAGTATGCTGATGATACTCAACTGTATATCTCCATCCCAGGTGAAGTAAGTGATGCAGTGACCACCCTGTCCCAGTGCCTGAGCGCTGTGAGGGCCTGGATGGGGAACAACAGGCTTCAGTTGAACCCTGGCAAGACCGAGTGGCTGTGGATTGATGGCGTAGCGTCTTCTGGGAAATTATCATCTTTGGTTCTCGATGGGGTAGCACTGCCCCATTCGGAACTGGTGCGGAACTTGGGGGTCCTCCTAGACTCATGACTCCTGCTCGAAGAGCAGGTGGCAGTCGTGGCTAGGAGGGCTTTTGCACCACTTCGGTTGGTGCACCAGTTACGCCCATTCCTGGATCGCAACGCCGTCCGAACAGTCACTCATGCTCTCATCATCTCCCATGTAGATTATTGCAATGCCCTCTACATGGGGCTACCCTTGAAGACTATCTGGAGGCTACAACTGGTGCAGAATGCGGCCGCACGAGCAATTTTGGATGCACCAAGATCTGCACATATAACACCTTTGCTCTGCGAGCTGCATTGGGTGCCGGTTTGCTTCCGGGCACAATTCAAGGTGTTGGTTATCACCTTTAAAGCCCTACATGGCATGGGACCAGAATACCTGAGGGACCGTCTTTTGTTGTTTTGTTGTTGTTCAGTCGTTTAGTCGTGTCCGACTCTTCGTGACCTCATGGACCATAGCACGCCAGGCCTTTCTGTCCTCCACTGTCTCCCAGAGATAAGACGGAGGGACCGTCTTATCCCCATATTATCGTCCCGTCCCACCCAATCATTCAGAGAGGGCCTGCTACGAGCCCCATCAATCAAAGAATGTCATCTGATGGGGTTTAGGAGACGGGCCTTCTCTGTGGTAGCACCTACATTATGGAACACCTTGCCCCCAGAGTTGAGACAGATCCCCTCCTTCCCGAATTTTAGGAAAGAACTGAAGACCTGGTTCTGCCGCCTGGCATGGGAAGGAGGAAATGATAGTTCCTCCTGGGGGTGGTTAATCCCTTAAGTCTATAATGTCCTTTCTGTTATTAATACTACTTCCCATCTGGATTTTATAACTATTTATTTATCATATTGATTGTATAAATTGTTGTTTATCTTTTATATTTCCTTTTAATCTATTTTATTGTGAACCGCCCAGAGTTCCCCGTTGGGGGAGATGGGCGGTCATATAAATTAATTAATTAATTAATTAAATAAATATAATATATGCTAAAATTCCTAATACATAAATTTATGTACTCACTGTCTCCCTAGAACCTGGGAATCAACCATGAAATTTTGGGTTTACAGTCATTAGGGATGGAAATTGTCTATTCATATGTTATCCTATATCTTGGCTCCAAAAGGTTTGGCTCCTGTTCAGTCTTCAAAAGCAGGAAAAAAAACTTACGGAAAATATAATTAAAGAATGGGACAAAAGAAACATCCAATGTTTAGCAGCTAGGGCAACTTCCATTTGCATCGCAATCAAGACTGATACATGAATCCATTGAGCCAGTAATTTTAGCACTGAAAAGCTTTCATTGTCACGGGGTCCCATTAAATAATCCAAACAAAAAAGCTGCTCCTCAATTTTCAAGTCATTTCCTCACTAGTGATAAGTGTCGTCAAGAGTCATACACATTTTTTCTGCCAAAATTATATCCCTTCAAGGATGGTTGGGTGATGCTACAAAGAAGCCAAGTGTGAGCATGTGAAAGGATGGCTTCTAGTGCGAAATATGAATCATATCACTTGGACATCTATGCTAACTTCCCCAACATGGTACCCTTCAGGAGGTTTGAATTCAAAGCCTGACCATCACCGCACTGGCTGGTGCACATGAAATTGTATTTCCCAGCAATACATTTGGGACACCAAATCAATTGCTAAAGCTCACATGTTGTAGCAGCACATCGGGGCAGACATTTTGCTTAAAGTGTCTACCAATACTGTTGGCCTGTATGCAAGCTGTAGCCACCTTCTTCCCCCTTGGACAGTTGCTTGTTCAAATGCTTGCTCAATGGCTGCGGCATTGTAACTGCCCAGTGGTCATCAATGTCTCAAACTCTTATAGTGCCACTGCCACTACAGAAGAAGCAAAAGGGTGAATGGGAGACTGGGAGATGTCCCTCACCTCTTTTGAGAAAGCACAAAGGGATTGCAAGGCGGATGTCTGCAAAAGTATCACCAGCGAGGTGCCAACCTCATAGCTAGTAGTGGAAGAGCAGGCTAGCTGGGGAGGCACCAGGGCAGTCTGCCAGGGCCATAAAAGGAATACCCTAGATGGGGGTGCTAAGGTACTCTCAGCATTATAGGTTGAGACAAAAAGCCCAATCTGCCCATTGCTTAGACTTATAACTGTTCCTCACATGATAGGACATTATTTGAAAAAGTATCAGAGACGTCTAGCAATGATCTCCTTTGTGGAGCAGTACGTTGGACTGACTTTAGACTATATGAAAACTGGTCTGTGCTGGGAATTGATGCTAGTTGACTCCTGCATGCATTGATACTACATTAAATGAATAATGAACCTACAAGACTTTGGCTGTTGTGGGTCTTCCGGGCTGTGTGGCTGTGTTCTGGAAGTTGTGGTTCCTAACGTTTTGCCAGCATCTGTGGCCGGCATCTTCAGAGGGCACAGAGAGTTCGCTTCCGTCTGTGCTCCTGCCCTCTGAAGATGCCGGCCACAGATGCTGGCAAAACGTTAGGAACCACAACTTCCAGAACACGGCCACACAGCCCGGAAGACCCACAACAGCCATCGAACTCCAGCCGTGAAAGCCTTCGACGCTACAAGACTTTATTTCAACATTTGGCTAATCTGGTCTTGATTTGACCAACTACACTATGGTTCTTCCAGTAAAGCAACAAAAGGCAATGATGAAAAGGATCGCTCAAAGTCCAACTTCCCCCAATTCTTTTGAGCTGCCACAACCCTCTACCCTGCTAGGGAGAATCATGTTCACCCCCTAGTAAGTCACAGGTGAAAAAAAAATTGCAACTCAAATTGCATTGCTACCTGCATTGCTTATTTTTAAGGATTGTCACTGAGTGATTGTAGTTGCTTTTACTGTAATTTTAATAACGACAAATACTGTGAAACAATTGCCTGATGTAATGGTACTTTTCTAAAGGAAATACAAAGTTTTATTTCATAAGTTTCTCATTTTCCCAGTCCTAAACTCTTTCCATTCCATCGCTACACAATTTTATGCGTATATTTTTAAATGTCTGCATGAACTTCCGTACACATTTTTGTGCACAATTTCTAATATGTGCACGTCTGTGCTGCTATAGAAGATTCCCTAAAATCATATTTTGGTATGGTTTTTCACCTAGTATATGGGTTTTGTATAAGTGATTTTCCCCAGTACTTTGAGCATGCAAGGTTTGTTTGCATACACTTCCCTACTTTATGTTTAGTTTGATATCTTTTATCGCCTTGCAAAGTTTAAAAATGGAAGATTTTGCTCACATACAGGTAAAAAATTGAATTGAATATTGGGTCAATTCACAATGAAATGGGAAGGGAGCGACTTTCTCCCTGTCCTTTCCGTAATCTCATTCTTACCTCGACAAGTCCTTCCGCTGGCTGCCATGGTATATCCTTGATCAGGGCAAGCACACTGATAACTCCCAGGCACATTGAGACAGCGGAACGTGCACAGAATGCCTGCACTTTGGGCACATTCGTCAATATCTGGAATCGGTACATTAGCAAACATGTGAGGCCAACGGCTTTATTCTCCCAGAGAAATGTACACTAGTGCTGCAATGGAACAAATCAGATGTACCTTTACAAGAATGGCCGTCTTCTGCTAATTGGTAGCCTTGCCTGCAGTAACACTGATAGGAACCATAAATATTAGCACATTCTTGACTGCATGGATTATTGTCACATTCATTGACATCTGTGTTGAAAAATGAGCATCAAAGGGACATTAAAATCAGTTGCTGTCACATATCTGTCATTGAAGGCAAAGTAGAAAAGCCTCTTAACTAAATGGATTGCTTTTTTAGAAAACATGGAGCATCTTGAAGCCTGAAGATACAGTATGTCTGTAGTTTGTCCATGCAGGAAATATATATGATAAAATTACTAAATTAAGTTTGGCCTTCAAAAATTAATTAGCATTTTTAAATCATAGATGATTTCAGGGAAGGATTTCAGGAAAGTTTAAGACTGAAATAGGTGCTTTAAGCATTTGTAAGGTACAGGTAGTCCTCACTTAACGTGTGCCCTTTTTAGCGGCTATTCAAAGTTATGACAGTGCTGAAAAAGTAACTTTACAACCGGCCCTTGCACTTACAACTCTCACAGTGTCCCTGTGGTCATGTGATCAACATTTGGGTGCTTCACAACCAGCGGGCATTTATGACCATTGCAGTGTCCTGCGGTCATGTGATTGCCATTTGCACAATTCACAGCCAGCTTTCAACAAGCAGAGTCAACGGAGAAGCCAGCAATAAAATTGCAATTTGCAGCCATGTGATGTCTCAGTTAATGACCACAGGTGATTCACTTAACAACCCCAGCGGGAGTGACATCATAAGTCCAGCACGGTCACGTGATGTTTTGCTTAGCGATGGAGTTGCTGGCCCCAATTGTGGTCATTAAGTGAGGACTACCTGTATAAGGCACCCATTTTGCTCCTTAAAAGCCTACCAAACAGGAGGAGGAGGAGGAGTTGTTGTTGTTGCTTAAGGTTAGCCTTACCCACCTAGGGGGCTCTAGGACCCAAAAGGGATGCTAGCAGTCCCCACACAGACCTGGGCCACTCTTTCTCCACCTCTGATTAAACAGTTATAATACAACACATTTTTTATTCATGCTATTACCATTGTCATGTTATTCAAAACAATAAGCCAGTAGTGCAATTTAAATTAGCCTATAGTTAAATCATTTCCAGTGAAACACAAATACATGAAAAAGAACACAATGGCAGTTAAGGCAGGGTTTCATTTCTATATTGTACTGTACAAAGAACTTTTGACAATTGGGATGCTAATTTTGACAAATAAAGGATAGAATAATCATAATAAAGGAAGCATAAGGATTTCAAAACTTTACACTGAATTGCATCCAGAAATATGTTGTGTGCTGTAAGATACTTCTCACTGTGCAATCCAGCCCCACTGAATTTTTGAGATAGCTTTGCCTACAAATACCTTCACAATGTTTCCCATCGTAAGCCAAGTGAAATCCAGAAGAACATGAGCAATGATAGGATCCAGCAGTGTTTTCACATGAATGCTGGCAGAGTCGGCCTGGATAATTCCAGCATTCATTTATGTCTATCCGAAAACAAAAACAAAACTGATAAACAAGAACATAAAACAGGTCTGAGAAATGGTAAGGGCAAAAGTATTAGAGGAAGATTTGTGTAATTGCTTCCATTTTGGATGTTATATTTCCTTATTTTATTCACTTACCAGTATGGAGAAATAATGAAATACAGAAAAACGCAGTTACAGCCTTATCAAATAAACAGCCACTTCATTTTTGCAGAGTTTTCCATATTTATATTCTATGTTCTTGATTTGCCAAACCATAGAACAATTTTGGAAACCCCCAGAAAGTGAAGTTACACTAATAGATGTACATTATTGTCAGCCCCACTAGGTAGAATCAGATCAAGAAGTCTGTAGCTTGAATCATGTCAACTGGATTTCTATTTTCTCAGTGGAAACGTTTCGCTCCTTATCCAAGGAGCTTCTTCAGTCTGAGCAAAGTTAGTAAGGGAATCCTTAAATATGTTTCTAGGTGGCTGTGTGACCTTACACCTGGGGCTAGGTCATGGTTATTTTGAGATGTTATTTCTAAGTCCCTTTATCATCTAAAAGAGGATCGTTAAGATCACCATGCTGCTGTTGAGCTTGCGAAATGGTCTTAATCTTCCTAGGCACAGAAGACAAAGCAGGGAGGAAAATAGGGGAAAGGTTGTGCCTGAGGCCCCCACCTCTATTCAAGGAAGGATTTTCCAAGTTGGCATAAATGGATTCCTTGACCCCTCTCTCAAACCACCTATCTTCTCTGTCTAAAATGTGAACATTAATGTCCTCAAATGAGTGTAAAATGTTCACATTTTAGACAGAGAAGATAGGTGGTTTGAGAGAGGGGTCAAGGAATCCATTTATGCCAACTTGGAAAATCCTTCCTTGAATAGAGGTGGGGGCCTCAGGAACAATCTTTCCCCTATTTTCCTCCCTGCTTTGTCTTCTGTGCCTAGGAAGATTAAGACCATTTCGCAAGCTCAACAGCAGCATGGTGATCCTAACAATCCTCCTTTAGATGATAAAGGGACTTAGAAATAACATCTCAAAATAACCATGACCTAGCCCCAGGTGTAAGGTCACACAGCCACCTAGAAACATATTTAAGGATTCCCTTACTAACTTTGCTCAGACTGAAGAAGCTCCTTGGATAAGGAGCGAAACGTTTCCACTGAGAAAATAGAAATCCAGTTGACATGATTCAAGCTACAGACAATTCCACCTGGATGACTGAGAACCTTCATAGACAGATCAAGAAGTGAATTCCACAGGAAAGCTAAAACTACTTTATTGAGATTGGCTATAACAACAGAGTCAGGCAAGTCTGATTACCTCCTCTTCCTACTTATAGTTCAGTGAATTAGGGAAGCATCTGTCTGAGTCGCTTCCGAATGTTATCTGGCTGTTGTGGACTTAAAATAAGTTTTACCCTTTGTCGCCTTGGCAATGGAGCTTGCATGTCTCTGTCAAGATCATATTCTTTTCTCTCTACAATAAGAGAAGATGATATTGCCATTTTAGGCTGGCAATTCATGAATTTTAATTTTTTTTGTAAATAGGGTGATTTATTAGTTAAAGATAGGGTCACAACCTCCTTTCTCAACTGTCAATCTCTTGCATTTTCTGTCCCATCACAGCCCTGTCCTATGCCCCAGCAATGTCAATCTTCTTGTGCTACTATAAGAGGTTCTTCAGCTCAGCTTCCTGTAGATATGTAGGCTCCAGTTGAGGCTGCAGGACTCTCTCCTCTCCCTGAGTTTTTTTCTTCCAGTCTCGAAGCCTCACAACCTTGGATTCTGTCTGCTCCAAATCAGAATTCTCAAGATTCCATTCATATACACTTTCCCAATCAGGATGAACGTGAGTAAATCAGTTCTCTTGGATATTGTGCTTCAACTGAAATCATTTAGAATTCAGAGCATATTCAATTTGGAGCAGAAACAACCCAGGAAGGGAGAGAATTACTGTAGTGATCTGGAGGTATACAATCAATTCTGTAAAGTAGGAGTGTTCTGCCTTCCCCTTTCTCCCTTTCTCTAATTTTCTGAAGTTGGAATCTCAACAGATGACAAACTGGCTGGTGGTGTCTGAGATTGCCAGTTTTATTCATTTATTTATAACATCCAGAAGTTCTTCTAGCAAGGTATAATCTATAAGATCCATCACATCTAGGAATTTGCAAAGTTCAAATTCTTCAAGCATATCTGTGCATCTGTCGATGAAGGTTCTCAGTCATCCAGGTGGAACAGTCTGTGGCTTGAATCATGTCAACTGGATTTCTATTTTCTCAGTAGAAACGTTTCACTCCTTATTCAAGGAGCTTCTTCAGTCTGAGTAAAGTTAGTAAGGGAATCCTTAAATATGTTTCTAGGTGGCTGTGTGACCTTGCACCTGGGGCTAGGTCATGGTTATTTTGAGATGTTATTTCTAAGTCCCTTTATCATCTAAAGGAGGATCGTTAAGATTACCATGCTGCTGTTGAGCTTGCGAAATGGTCTTAATCTTCCTAGGCATAGAAGACAAAGCAGGAAGGAAAATAGGTGAAAGATTGTGCCTGAGGCCCCCACCTCTATTCAAGGAAGGATTTTCCAAGTTGGCATAAATGGATTCCTTGACCCCTCTCTCAAATATCTGTGCATCTCTTTCAAAAATCATTCTGACCCCTATCTTGCCTTGTAGAAGAAAGCTGGGGACGGGAAGAGATGTTCACAGCATTCTTGCTAATTCTAGGCAACACTCCAAGCTTACAAAATTATACAGTATATTTTAAATTTTTTCCCTGAGCATCATCATAATCACAACTTGAGCATCTGGTTGATGTTTTTCCCCTCAAGCATGTACAATTTTTCACAACTACCTGCCATTCATTTTTATCTAGTTAAATTAAGTGGCATGACATTTGTCATAAGGAGAGGCTACAACACATGCCCACACTGACTGGGTTATAGCATCCACTCAGAAATTGAATAGGTGGTAGATTATTACCTAGCATCCATATCATTCAGGGCCTATTTCCTTGGCAAGTGTGAAGATACTTAGTAAAATAGACAGCTGGAGAATTTTTAGCCCATCAAAAAGTACTGGCTTAGGTTAATCCCGATCAATTGCCTTTACTTGAAATAAAATTGGAGCATATTCTTTCGAACAGACAAATTGGTCAGTGTGCATGAAGGATATTTCAGAAGCAATTGTACTATCTTACTTGAGCTTTAGCACAGTGGAATTAATACTTATGCTGGAATCAATAGCACATAAAAGCTGACCATATTTCATCAATCAGCAATACCATTTTCTCCCGTGTTATACATACCAATGCAAGTTCTGCTGAATGAATCATGCTGATATCCAATCTTGCAATCACAGCGGTGTGCTCCAGGTAGATTGTGACAAATCTGTCCTTCTCCACAGCGGTGTGTGCCAGACTGACATTCATCAACATCTATAGAAGCAAAAAGTAGCAATTACTCTAACCACAGTGGGCCAGGTTGATGGCCACTCTTCTTAATACCACAATTTTCAGCAATTGTGTTGAATGAAGATGCTTGCAACCTGAGCATGCAACTGGAGCAGAGGTGCTGTTAATTTTTCCCAGATACTGTAGGTAAAGTGATTAGTGATTACAATTCCCTTTGCCAAAGCTGGTCTCCTGCAGTTCTGTGATTCTTACAGACAAACACTGTGATTTAAAATAAAATAGAAATGCAGCTTGCAAAGCCTTGGAGAGCACTCTGTTTTGGGTGCAAACAAACATTGGCTTTCCTTAAAAAAAAGTTTTTTTTTTTTCTTGGCATATGTTGAATATAGCAACAGCTACATTCATATTGCAATTCTTCTGTGTTGTTCAAAATGTCCTGAGTTATTAAACCAGTATTTTCAGATAATAGGTGATAAATTCAGTTATGCAAAATAATAAAGACAGGGTTAGATCTCTTTGCTTGATCTCTTTCCATACCAATCAAGACACTCATACATACACTTATCATACACTCTGAGGACTGATAATACTTTTCATCCATTCATATGTGCCCATAAGGAACAAATGCGTTGCATTTTTAAAGCTAATTAACCATTTATTTATTTGATTTATATCTTGCCTTTCCTTCAGGGGCTAAAGGTGGGGTATATAGTACTTCCTTCTCCTATTTTTTACCACAATAGCAGCCCTATGAGACAAATTGAGCTGGGAAACTCAATTTACTAAAGTTACTCAGTATGTTTCCATGGGTGAGGTGGACTTGAATCTAGGTCTCCTCCATCCTAGTCTAATATCTTAACCACTACATCATACTGGCTCTCAGTATGGGCATTAACATTACACCAGGTAGTAGCATATAAGATGATAAGCATGGGTAACACTTGCTTAATTTTCCTATAGACACCTTTATTTGGAGATAAAGGAATTATAACCAGAACATCAAAAACCATATCTATGGCCAATACCATAAATAACTGACATAAGTATCTACAGTGCTAGAAATTGACAAAATTTGACTTTGGTTAGAAAGATTCCCTTTTAATCTATTTTTATTCCCTCTTGTTTTAAACAAGCCTAACAATGTAGAAATCAATAACTGATTTTTTTTAATTAAAGCACCATCTCTTTGGATCTCTATTTGCTTTACAGCAAGCATTAAAATGTTAATTTTAATACAGATTTAAATCTGCCAATTAGCAACATAAGTTGCCTTTAATTCATTTGTTCAACCCTTTGAGTAGTTTCTTTGAAATAGTGCATTCCAATGAATTCTGCTTTTAATTAGTTCCAGTACATTATTCTGTCAAAAGAGCATCACATTTCATGATAGCTACAGTGTTTTCCAGCAAAATGTTGGAAGAAATTGCTGCTAACCAGTCTATTGCATTAAAAAGAATGAATTTGTTGAGAATTCTCTAAACAAAAAGAAGCAACCACATTGACTCTATTCTTCTGCAAAACCTGTCCCAATGATCTATTTCTAGTACCATAAGTTTATCCAATCTAAAATCTAATTATCCACTGTGTTGTTTCTTGCAAAATAAAAGTGGAAATTAGAACCACAATGACTTTTTATTTGGTTGTTTATACTTTTACCTCATTAACACTCACACACACACACACATTAAATTGTTTAAAGTCTAAGCATAACTGCACACTTACAAGGCCAGAGGCACAATTTTTTTTTTCATTACTTACTAATATTACAATGAACTATGACGTTCCTAGATACAACAAAGCTCTAATTTCTATAATTTCAAAAGTTTCTAAAGAAGTCTTACTGGTGTTAACCAAGTTAGGTAGTAGTTGACATGGCAATGAACAAGATGAAGAATTCCACACCAGCATCAGCATCCAGGGTGTGACTACTGTAGCAGAGATATCATTCAAAGCACTGTTCAGGTCCATGGCTGGTTAATTATAGTTGATCAAGCTGTTCTTAGTTTCCCCCAAAATCAAGAGGTAGACATGTTGTTCTTGCTCAATAATGGCTACTGTTTAAAACCCCACATCAACCACTGAGGGAAACCTATATGATTTATTACATTCAAATTCTGTCCTATATTTTTTCTACTTGCATCACACCACCATCACTACTGCCTAGTCAATGTGCATTGATGGATTTAACAGAATACCAAATAGCTTTTGTTTATTCACTCAACTTACTGAGATTATATTTGAGTTTGAAGCACTAGCAGTTTCCAAAAAAGAAGCTTGCTCATCTCTTCCATGCAAATATTTATAACTTAAATATACAGACTTCCTTTCTACCAAAAATCCTCCTCAAGGTGGCCACCACTAAAACACATTAGTACTTCTAGTACTGGAAGTAATACATAACCGTTATAAATGATATACATTTATAGCTTTATTCTCTATGAATTTGTCTAATCTTGTTCTAAAGCTGCAACCTTTGTAGTAAATTCAGTGTGAAGTAGTACCTTCTTTTCTCTATTCTAAATATATCTTCATCCAACCATTCGATGAGCCTGCTTTTTAGAGATATAAAAGTAGATATCTCCCTATCTACTTTTTCTATGCCATGCATAATTTTATGCCCCCTCCTGTGTCCTCTTTTTATTTCCATCCTTCTAGGCTTAAAATGCCTAACATTAAAACCTTTCCTCAAGAGTTATTTTCTCCAGTTTCTTCATCATTTTCACTTCCTGCAGTTGCTCTAGTTTTACTTAAGGGGAGGGAGGAGCAGTGACCAGAACAATACAGACTATTCCAAATGCAGATATGGGTCTGAGCTGAGGAAAGGAGTTCTGAGATTGTAGTTGACACTAAGCCATTAGATGGGTATGGTGGAAAAAAAAAACAAATCCTAAACTGGGGATCAGACATTATTAATGGTTTTATTTAAGTGTGTGGTGTGTCCATATTTGGAAGAGTGTGTAAAGTTCTGTCACTGATGGTATCTCCAAAAGGATACTGCAGAACTAGAGAACTGCAGAAAACAGAAATCAATATGATCTAAGGAACCAGGCTAATGAGTAAAGACTTAATGTCTGGGATGTACCCACAAACACACACAGATAACTTTTTGTCCCAGTGTGCTTCACTGTACAACAGATTGCACCAAAATCTTGTTTGCCATTTTAATGTCTCCTATCACTGTTGGGAAAGACACTTTTGGAACACTTCATATTCACTTTATGTTTCTTGCGAAGTTTCTCTCTTGTTATTCATACATGATTTGGAGCCAAGAGTGAACAAGTAAAAATTCTGTAATAAAACTTACTGATCCATAAAAGGATGTTTCCTGCAATACTATATATGCCTGAATTATGCTTACTTCAGTTTTTAGAAACCACAGTGAAGAGAAGAAGCATGAATCACTAAAACATCTATACTATTGATGCATATACGTGTCTTATATTAATTCATAGCAATAGTTACTTCAGATTGTATTTCCCTGTTGGCATTAACAAGGACAAGAGTAATTATTTTGGCAAACGCCAGTATAAATGTCAACACTTCCTGATGAATAATGCTGCCTAGTGAAAAGCAACAGCAATCAGTAACACTATTCACTGCCAAGAATTTGGCAGACTTGTGTTCCTCACCTGTTGAAATCCAATTTAAGATTTAACAGGTAGGTAATGTATATAACTCAGATTCTTTTGGATGGCAAATATGATAGTTGATTGTAAGCCAAAGAACCTTTTAGGTATCTCTACCTGCACCACAAAGATTTGCAACAGATCCTTTTGTGTATTTACTGGAATTCAGAACACGCATGTTTAAAGAAATACATCAAAACTATTTGAAATAAAGATTAGATAGAGATAGTAAATCTAACCATATTTTCAGCCAGGTGCTTTAATCTGACTCTTACCAACACATCTGGTTCCATCTTCACTTGAATGATATCCCCTGCTGCATATTAAGAGGTTCTTCTGACATGTGTAAGACCCAACAGTATTGATGCAATTGAATCCAGCCTTGCATGGCTCAGCAAGTGATGTACATTCATTAATGTCTGTGAAATAAATATTAATACATTGCTATCAGCCCTTAACTTAATCAGCAACCCATCTTCCAGCTGTTCTTCCTTTCCTGTTCATTTGGTCCTGATTTATTGTGCAATAAATTCCAGACTGATAGGAATTTATTTAGCCAATGGTTAAAAATGTAATATTTCAACAATCGAATATTTACTTATTTTATTGTGTTTTAAAAGGAAATGAAAACAGTATAATTTTAAGGACTACTAAATGTAATCAAATGTACTGCAGGTGATGGAATAGCATCTGGAGCTCATTAACTGAGGAATAGAAATACAACTCACCAACACAATTTCCCTCTGGATCTTGTAAAAATCCTTCCATGCATCGTTGCTTTGATTCACAATAGAATGATCCTTTTGTATTTTGACATGCAAAGTTTATCTTGCAGCTGTGAGTTCCTCTTTCACATTCATCAATATCTTTTTTAAAAAATGAAACATTTTAGCTACAACATTTCTAATTCTCTGGTGGCATCTTCTAGTTCTTAGGTTTATTCATGTACATGTGTAAACGTATAGACAGTGTTGCTACAATGCAAGATGCTATGAATATCTAATACTAAATGTAAGATACTTTAAGACAGTAATCATTCATTTTATAACCTGGCTCCATTTGCAAAGTATTAATGCCTGCAATACTGATGTGTAAAAGCCCATGAAAATTATATACAATCTATTTAAGAGGCAGAGGTATGTGCCATCATCTTAGACAAGTCAGCCATCAACAGGAACATAGAGGTAAACAACAGTTACATACCATTCAAAAGAGACAATAAAAAAGCTAAAAAGGAAACAAAAAGACCAGGACACCTCCTTGCCAGCAATCAATACCCAGATAAGCAAAGATTAACACCAGATGAACAATCAAGCAGTAAACAACAGCCTAATCAAGGAACTACCAAGGAGAGAACAACACCCCCACTAACACTGTCAGGGCAAGCTACAGTATATAAACAGAGAGCAAACCCTACTCCCTTCTAGCACTGAAGATGTTGCCTAGTCGGGCAACGAAACGTCTGTAAGCAAACAACCAAGCTCAGGGAGCACCAAGGACTCCACTGTTCAACCCTGAGCTACAGATTTTCTCTTTGATTACTATAACATCTGTTGCTGTAAAATCACCAGTATATACTTCAGCTCAAGATTTTGACAAATGAGTTAACAAACTGCTTGAAAAAGCAAAATGCTATTCATGCAAAAATAAGTAAAGTTCTGGTCTTACCAACACATTCACCATCCTTAAGTTCATATCCTGATTGGCAGCTGAGTTGTTGAAGACATGTAAATGATCCAATTGTATTAATACAATGTTCTCCTCTCTTGCAAGTATGAGTGTCTGATACACATTCATTAATATCTGTGTGAAAGAGCACATGCCAGGATATTATACAGCAAAGAATTTATCTCTTTCAAATTTACTGTGAGGGGAAAAAACCCTTAAAGATATAGCAGAAATTATTTGTCCAAAAAGAAGAGCTTACATGACTGCATTTTTTAAAAAAAATTCTTGCCAATGTTTGGTAAGTGTATTACAATATTTCCATTTTTTTAGGGAACTTTAGGAGATATACTCCTTTTAATTTTGCTCTAAGTGATGCATTCAGTCAAGGTCGCTCTGGAACGAACTAATTAGACACAGAAGTTAGGAGAGCTCTGAGAGAAAGCACACACATTATATACAGAATATCCCTAGTTTATATAGCAACTATAATTCAATTTTATATCCATCACAATATTTTTGAGACAAGCAATCACTTGGGCACCAGAGGGCACAAAGGACATATATCAATACTGTGGAAAAGCAGCCAAGGAAGAACCACAGGGATAAGTATGAAGGAAAAACGATGCTTTGAAGCTCACAAGAATAACTGTGCTATACAATTCAAGTAGGAGTTGTGGTGAGTTCTTGGCATTTGAAATGGAGCCTAATCCTTGCCATAATTTGAATTAGGATTTATGCCCACCATAGTGGCATGTTTCATGCCCAGCATGTGATGAGGACAATAGAACTTTGTCTATCATTTTATTTATTTATTTATTTATACTTATATTTATACCCCGCCTATCCCCTCCCTAACGGAGGACTCTAGGCGGCTTACATACATCGTATACATTTTTATACATTTTTATACATTTTATACATTTTATACATTCTTACAATAATCGCGCACTAAGGGAAGGGGTAAGGGAACCGACTCTTCCGAGGCTACTGGACTACATGTCCCACGATGCCTTGTGTTGGAGCCGGCTGCTGACATCCTGTAGATGTTGCTGCTTCGGGATCCGTTGTCGCCGCCGCCATTCAAGAGGTCTTCTGTTCGGTGGCCGACCCCGACAGGACGCCAGCAAATTCTCCCACTTAAGGTGGTACCCAATTTATCTACTTGCTAGGCTTTCGAACTGTTGGATCGACAGGAGCTGGGACAAGCAACGAGAGCTCACCTCGTTGCGCGGGGGTTCGAACTGCCGACCTTGCGATCAGCAGTCTACAGCTCAGCGGTTTAACCCGCTATCATCCTAGTGTGACTGTCAGCATATAGATTACGAGGATGTGTGGATCCTCATATATCCCACATGTTTTACTTTTCCTGCTTCCTGTACAATTTACAGTCCTAGAAATATAATCCAACACATGAAGGACATTAATATGTAACACAGATATAGCACAATTGGAAATATACAGGTAGGAATAGCAAAAGGCTGGGTCAGCTATTTCCCTATCATTTCTGAATCCTCAATCAATTTAATTCAGATTTTACATGATGTTGTGCACACACAAATAGTATGGGTGTGAGAAGGAAAGTTACAAAAATGTAATGTAGGTTATTATGCCTTCTTCTCAAGCAAACTGTGCATCCAACAGCACCTTTTACAGATAGAACGATTGTGTCCCAGTCAAGCAAAGTACTGTGTATCTCTAAGATAAGATTAGAGGCAGAAAAGCAATAGAAATCTCATTTAGTGGCAAGGAATAAAATAGGCTGTCAAACACTACAATAAAGAAATGATAGCAGGGCAGAAGAAACATCCAGTAATTCTGAGTGACCTTACAAGAAAACACAGAACCTTTAAGCAAGAATATTATAGGACAAATAAGACTTAATTTCAATGTGCACCAAACATGAATATATCTGGGTTTATAAATCAGTGAACAAGGAACTAATAGAAAAATAACCCCATTGCCAAAGCACACAGTCATACTTCAGTCTCTAAAGTGGTTCATAAAGGTATGAATATGTTAACGTTTTAATAATAATTTAATTATTATTCTAAAAACCAGGCTTTTCCTTGATCTGAATTGCCACCTTATCACAACTTCTTCAGAAAAAAAGGAAAGCAGAGAATATTTGATGGCTGTTGTGGGTCTTCTGGGCCGTGTGGCCGTGTTCTGGAAGTTGTGGTTCCTAATGTTTCGCCAGCATCTGTGGCCGGCATCTTCAGAGGGCAGGAGCACAGACAGAAGCGAAATCTCTGTGCCCAGGTAGAGCCCGGAAGACCCACAACAGCCATCGAACTCCGGCCGTGAAAGCCTTCGACAATACACAGAATATTCCATTGGCTTTACTAAGTAGCTTTCTCTAGTTGCCTCTTCCTTCCATCAGCCATCATTTTGACATCAACCATTCTATCAGCAAAGGGAATTCTGAGAAACAGGCTACTCTTTTGTCTCATTCAACCACTTTCTTGAATGGACACAGAACTCAAACTGGGGGAAAAGCAGTTCAGAGTTATAGCCTTCCCCTCCTTCTCCAGTCTCCCCACACTCAGGAGATCTGAAGGGGACAATGCAAGGGCAATTCTCAACATGCCTAGATCCAGAATAAGCAAGGGTCCTGAATCATGACCATGCTTCAAAACCTCTTAAAAAGCTCTAGGAGATTTTGTGGGGTGAGACAGATGTTAAAATGTTTTAAACAAAGACATAGAGACACCAGCTGGGATTTGTAAAAAAATCAATCCTAATATACTAGTCATATCCCTTTGTCTCTCTTTTGTTGCTTTTCTTTCAAAAAGATTGTGGGTATAATGTGGGCTAGATAGTCTAGTCCAGAGCTTTCCAAACTGTGTGTCGCGACACAAAAGTGTGTCGCCACATACAGTCGGCTGTGTCGCCACACAACCCGGAAGTGGCAGCGGGGGCATGCACGGCGGCGGCGGCGGCACCGGCACACCATCGGTGCTTCCGCGTTTTAGCGGAGGCTGCCGCCGCCATGCACGCCCCCGCCCGCACCGGGTTTTCCCGCGGCGACACATGAAAATCCAAAGGTGCTGCAGCCGCGGCAGCACGCAAAGACCGAAAGCGGCAGCAGCGCTTCCTGCTTTTTGCGCGCTGCCGCGGCGGCGGAACATATTAAATTTATGAATGAAAGAAAACTGGAAAGTATAACAAATACATCAAATGCCAAGAACAAAAAACAAAATGGCACTGAGAGAATGAAAAACTGGAGCAATCAACAAAATTAAATGAAATCTAAACTTCAGGTTTTATGGATGATTGAATGACTGATGCAGGGATAAGATGAGGATACTTGGCTTGGCAGTACTACGCATGAAAAGGTTCTCAGGACTGGAGTTGCTCAATATGAAGGTGAATAAGCAGTGTGATGTAGCTACAAGAAAGGCTGCCAAGATTTTAGGTTACCAAGAGTTAATACTTTCATTAGACTCTGAGCCTCATATTGAATACTGTATAGTTTGGTCTAGTGGATAAGGTGCTGGGCTAGAAACCAGGAGGCTGTGAGTTCTAGTTCCGCCTTAGGCATGAAAGTCGGCTGGGTGACCTGGGGCCAGTCACTCTCTCTCAGCCCAACTCAGCTCACAGGGTGGTTGTTGTGGGGAAAATAGGAGGAGGAAGGAGTATTAGGTATGTTGGCCACCTTCAGTTATTTGTAAAAATAATAATAAAGGCGGGATAAAAATTAAATAAAAATAAATAAATAAATAAATAAATAAATAAATAAATAAATAAATAAGTAAGTAAGTAAGTAAGTAAGTAAGTAAGTAAGTAATACAGGATCAGAAGGATGGCATCAGTGAAGGTAGATAATAGTCCATAAACCAAATTCTATAAAGAAACATTGAAGGTCTTGATATATTTTAGCTTGGAGATCAAACTTATATATATATTTTAGCTTGGAGATCAAACTTCAAACAGTTGAACAGCTACCTCATAGATGAGGCAAAGACTTATTTTCTGCTCCCCAAGACAACATCAGATTTAAGGAGCTGCTGAGAGAAAACAGATTTCAGCTAAATGGTAGAAAAAACTGTTACAGGGTAAGAAGTAGTTGGATAACAGAAACAATTATCTGATGATTATTGCCCTCTCTTGCTGGAGCTCTTCAAACTATTGGGAGGTGCCCTGACACTTGGATTTCCTGCCTTAAGGAGAGGAACTTTCTCCAACCTGGTGCCCTCCAGCTGTATTAGAATTTCAACTCCCACAAATACCCCATCAGCTGAATTGCAACTTCAAAATATTTGGAAGATGCCAAGTAGGGGAAGGTTGACCTACAAGACTATCCTCCCCAATCCACTATGATTGTCAAAAAGCTTCAGAGATTACAGATGGAAGAAAACTGAATGTACAGTGAATCCCTAAGTGACCTTGAATATTTAATTAAAGCTCAAACGATATGGAAACATGAAAATAGAGAAGTGTCCAATTATTTTCCCCATCTGCAAGATTTATAAATAGCTTCTCCTGGGAATATATACATGTCAAAGCAATTTCACAGGTTTGACTTGCATGTTGATTGATTTCAGTTGAATGCAGGGTCTTAGCTGGGGAGAGGAAATGCAAAATGTGAACTTGTCTTCAGTAGGAAGGAAAATAAATCCTGAACATCTCTATGAAGAAAATCTTTCCATACCTTCAGTGTAAAATGAAAAAATGACATTTTCAGTAATGCAAGCAGAAGTAAACAATGAAATACTTGGAAACATATAAAAATAAAAGTTTAATTAAATGTTTACAGAAAAGTTTGTTTCCAGTCTTGGTTCTATGCCTGCTGACTCAATAGGGCTCATAACAGTATTATATCTTAATGTCTTATAGGATGATGGGTTACAAAGCTCCTTGAAATATTGTTATACTGTAGTTACCGATGAAGTATCACTGATTTACCTCCTAGGACAGCATCTCTGAGAAGTCCTGGAGAACAGGCAAGGTCCCAGAAGGCTGGAGGAGGGCTAATGTTCTGATAATACTCCACACTTGGAGTATTGTGTTCAGTTCTGCACACCCCAGTTTAAAAAGGACATTGATAAACTGGAGCAAGTCCAGAGAAGGGCTACCAAGATGGTGACAGGACTGGAAACCAAGTCCTACAAAGAATGGTTAAAAGACCTAGGTATGTTTAGGTTGCAGAAGAGAAAGTTGAGAGGGGACATGATAGCTGTTTTCAAATATCTGAAGGGCTGTCCCATTGTAGAGGGTTCAGACTTATTCTCACTTGCTCCAAAGGGTAAGACTAGAACTAAGGGGATGAAACTTCAAGGATACAGATACACACTAGGAAGAACTTCTTGACAGTAAGAGCTATCAATCAGTGGAATAGGTTACCACATGGAGTGGTTTCTTCCCCTTCACTGGAGGTTTTCAAACAGAGGCTGGATAGTCATCTATTGAAGATGGTGTTCCGGGGGTTGGGGTTGGACTTGATAATCTCTTAGGTCCCTTCCAACTCTATGATTCTATGATAAATCTTCCATATTCAGTTCTAAGAATCAGCATATGGTTGTGCTACTATTTTGAAACCTGAGCAGAGATTTTAAAATGACCCTTTCTGGATATTAAATAAATTGTTTTTCAAAGATCTACTCCATTTTGATACTGCATCCTGTAAACATCTGGTTAGCTTTAGACAAAGGAAACATCAGTGAAACTGTTTCTGACTACTTGCAGGAATCCCCTGTACATATTTATTGCACTTTCTCTAATGGGTTTTATTCAAGTATGAACTGGAAGTAAACTCACAGTGAGCCTTTTCATCTGCATGCTCTGGAGTCACCTCTTGGCAAATGTTCAGGTATATGCACTTTCCTAAAGTTTTTATCACTGCTGTTCCTCTCAGTTCACTCCTTATAGATTGGGAAAGGATAGGAATAAGTTGTACTGCTAGCTTCCTGTGATAAGTGCATTGTAGTCCAGAACAAAAAATGTCCCTGCCATTCCTTGGATACTATCTCATATTGAGGAGTGAATGTCGCAATGCCCTAGCAGGAACACCAGAAATTTTCCATCACACATACATTTGCAACAATTCTGGGAACTGAAGTCCATACATCTTAAAGTTGCCAAGGTTAAGAAACACTGATCTAGCTGGATACTCGGACTGGCAACAGTTCTTTAGATTCTTAAGCAGAGCTCCACCACCTCACCTGCCCCTTAGCTCTTGCAGTCTTCTGCAAGGAAAGCATATCCTCTGCCCTGAAGCCACAGTTCTTTCCCCCTGAGCTGTGGATGAATCCCACAAAGAGAGGTCAATGGGCTGTTTGGTTCAGCAGAGCAATATAGCACTACTGAGGGTGAGAACACACAGGGACACTCACATACACAACCCTACAGAATGAATGGTTACCTTGTCAGATTTCTCATGTGAAATGGCAAATCGCTTTCTGCATAAAACAAAGCTTTCTCATAGCTTTGAATGGCTTTCTTCATACCTTTCATAGATAGGAAGCCAGGTGGCTAGTGAAACTGTCACGTGTGTCTTGTTATGTCTAGCCCCTGATGCTTCGTGGGAAGCTTGTCCTGGGAAAGTCGGGAGGGGGGAGACAGCATGCTTGCTTAGATGCAGCACCGCCACCTTATGACAGTTTATACTATGTGCTATGTTCTATGCTTTGTGCTTGGTGTTTTTCACACCTAAGTTTCAGCCAATCAGAAAATTGGTAAGTGTATATCTTAGCTGTGAACAATGGTTCCTTTGCTCTTGACATCTGCTCGTCTAGTAGCCATCGTCATGTGTTCTGCTCCTGAGGACTGAGAAGTGTGTAGCTATACCTGGCTATGAGAGTGTTGCCAAGGTTTGTGCTCCTTTACGTCTGGATGCAACACGTGAACTATGTATCTGGGTTTTTTTCTGCAACGCTGTAACTGTGTATATACAACTTTGCTTTTATCTATAGTAAAGATTTATAGCTTTGAAAAGCTGCACTCTGTGTCTGTTTACTCTTCTCTAGCTTCCTCCCTATTAGCCAGCATTTATCCAACATACCTATGGCATACCCGAAGCTTCCAAGAATCATATAGCAAGGGCTTATTGAAAGGACTGCATAAAATAAGTATTTGTATATTGCATAAAGAGATGGTGACTTTTCCAATAGATCTGCTCATCAGGAATTCAAGAAATCTATTTGTGAATGCTACTATAATTTAAATCTTTTAAGGATTTAACCCAGGAAAAGAAAAGAACAATATAAACTGATGGATTGTGGAGACAGGAAATAGTTACTGTATTACATTTACACATACTGATGTTATTAACATGTTTAAACATTAGAATTCTATAATTGACAGACATGAAGTTTTCAAGGTCTTTGCATTTTCTCCACTCCCTCAAATACTTCAAAATGGGGCATGAAAGCTTAGCTGGCCAAAGATTCTTTATGGCTAAAAGGTCTGAGACAGCAACTTGGACTTTTAGAACCCATCACCCATTTGTGGTTTACTATGTACCAAAAGAAGTCAATAAAGATGAACAATGACAAATGTACTCCATGTACCACATAGACAGCAGAGGCAAACACAGGAACAGGAAGCACATGCTGCAGAAATGTGGGTCAGGAACAAAGCTCATTATCTAGCAGCTACTTGAGTGGTAGCAAATGAGATTTTAGAAGACATATAGGCCTTTTTCACAGGACAGTTCTTTTCATACAGGCAGTCAGATGTGCTGATTTAGCCCTCTTGATTTTGAAGCTTTTTACTTTTCTTAGACATTGCCCCATAACTTTGACAACAGAGGTTTCCATGGACATCCAAGGAGTTGGTGGAAGGGTCAGGAACGAGAACTGTTGATTACTGTTATTGATATACCTGCACTGCTAAACAAACTGAAGGCAGATGCTGAAGGGTCTAAAGAGAGAAAGAAGAATTCTGCATTGCAAATCTAGTTATCTAACCTATTATAATCTAACTCCTCTCTGTAGCAGCACCTGCCCTCTGGAATGAGGTTTCCCCCCCAAGTTCGAACGGCTGTGCTGGCTCGCCTCCAGAACAGATTGGAGAGTCTTGGCAGTCAGCCCGAGGTAAGGAATGCAGCCCAAGGTTACTTTGCAAGACTGAGAGAGAGACAAACCAGCGTGTGCCAATAATCAGAGTAGTGAAGCAAAGGGTAGTCAATAATCCAAACCGGGTCAAGGGTTCCAGAAGTCCGAGCCACGATAATCCAAGCCAGGTCCAGGGGTCCAGAAGACAGAGCAAGATAGTCCAAACAGGGTCAGGAACGCAGGAAACAGGATGCCAGAGTGGTCGCGAAGCCAAAGTGCAACGTTGCTCCCACAAATCCCTCACTGCGTCGTTGGTGATTTATCAGGAGTTCAGGAGCTGTCCTCTGGGTCCTGCAAAGACTCTCCCTGCCCTCTGCGTAACTCCCTAGCAGCCAGCCGAGCACTTTTCCTTCTGTCCTTTAAGGCGAGGCGCACACGCCTCCGCCTCTGCCCTTTGGGGGATTCAGGAGAGCTGGGAGGCTGATGGGATCCAGCTGGCTGCTGGCTAAAGGGTGGGGACAAACCGCAATCCCCAGCTTGCTCCGCTGTAGCCTCGGTTGCTGGCTGCTGGCTAGAGGGTGGGGCCCAACCACCATCCCCAGCTTGCTCTCCTGCAGCCTCAGGTATTGCTGCCTCCTGCGGTGCTGGGTCATCGTCTGGGCCCGTGTCCGCATCTGGGGCCTCGCCTGGCTCAATCCCCTGGGGGTTTGCCAGGGGCAGCTCGTCCTCTGACTCATCGCTGAGGCCCTGGGGCAGAGGCTGAACCAGGACAACGGCTCCCACTCCACTGGCATTCCGAAGGGCCTTAAAGACCTGGCTCTTCACCCAGACCTTTTGAGCGGACCACTGATGCCACTTTATTTCTTTCTGTTCTCCTCTTTGCCATTGTTGTTCCTTTGTCTTGTGCTGTTTTTGTGTTTTTTGTATTGTTCTCTGTTTTTTAAACGTTTTAACAATTGTAAACCGCCCAGAGTCACTGGGAGCTGGGCAGCATATAAATTTAATAAATCATCATCATTATCATCATCATCATCATCATCATCATCATCATCTAACATATGAATGGAAACCTCAGAATTCATTCAATCCAGGGCCCTAGTCCTAAACCATCACCCTCTCTTAATTAATTAAATAATAAAATAAAATAAAACTGGTACAACCTCTCCCAGCAACTAACAGAATTATGAGTGGTGTTTCATTATCAAGGCTGTTGAAAACTTCCAAAGGGTCCTTCGGTTCAAGTGAAGCTTTGCCAAATCCGCCTATTGAAGGATATTCACAAATCAAAGTTGTGAATTGCATCAAAGCTGCAAACGGAATGGGGCACTTCTTTACTTTTTTGCTGCTGCTTGTAGGGTTGATACAGGCAACGTAGAATGTTGTCTTATGAAAAAGGCTGGGAGAGCTGAGCAGCAGGGTGGACATTCTGACACGGACATCAGGAGCTGCATCAATGAATTTTACCACCTCTCTACAAATCAAAGCTCTGTGGGGTACAAGGCTAGTTTTGTTTGGGATTTTATTCACCTTCTCTGCTCTCTACGTTTTTAATGTATCCAGCAACAAGCCTTTTCTCATTGTCTGTTCTGAGCTTCTCCTGTCTACACAAGTGGAGGTTCAGTTCAAATTTCAGCATTCTGAGAATGGACTCAAAGTTGATCAGGGCAATATAGTGTACATTCTTGAGTCAAGAAATTATTTTTAAATTCTGTGCAACAAGGGTGGCAGCTGAAGCAGGGGGGAGAAGGATGAGAAGCAGGTCTCCTCACTCTTCTCCTACATAAGTGCAGGTGGAAGACCCACCTCTCCAAAGCAGCTTTGCTCCCCCCCCCACAGGTTTTCTTGGCCTAGAATGACCCCCTGCAGCTTTGGCATTGCAGCCCCAAAGCAGCAGTGAAGGCCTCCCCCTCTGCTCTGCAGGGGGGTTGTTCTACATTGGGGAAATGGAGTATGTGTCATCTACCAGTATGAACCTTCCACCCAGTCTGCTTTAAGGGTCACATGAACTGTAATAAGGAGATTCCTTAAAGCAGCAGCAGCAGCTTTTTTCAGGCTGATGTTAAGCCTGAAAAAGTCAGGCTTCTTGAATGAACAACACAGCAGTGCTATGCTGTTCTGAAGCATTTCTTCTGAATCATTTCCAAATCATTCACAGCCCCTGACTTTGAAAATTATCTTCTCTTCATAGTTTCAAATAGAATACTGCAAGCTTATGTGCCTGTCTCGTGCTTACATGATCTTCAGCTATTCAGAAAGACAACTACTGTATTAGTGAATGCTTGGTACTTCTCGGCGGGGGGACAGTTTGAAGAACAACACTGACTTGTCACAAATATAGGAAACCTATCACACAGGTTAAATTAAAACAGAAAAGTAGGATGTCGACAGGGTAGCTATAACTTAACTATCAGTGAATGTGAAAGTCACATTCCCTATAGACCCTCTATTCCAGTGTTTCTCAACCTTGGCAACTTTAAGATGCATGGACTTCAACTCCCAGAATTCCCCAGCCAGCCATTCAGTGAGATGGTAAAGGGCCCTATGTACACAGAGTATCATGCAAATGGGAGTAGTTGGTTCAAGACCTCCTTGCTTAGAAGAGCTGTAGTCTGTGGGTGCTATTTGGCTTTCCCTTTTGGTGTGTGAAAATCACTCCCTTTAGCACCCTGATCCAATCTTTAGAAAAGCACATCATGCTTATACATATTTGGGCTACCTTGCTTGCCCTGTTACCTGTTCTTTGGAGGAAAACATAACTATTATGAGCTGTCTTTATTCTTGCCTGACGTTCATCCTTAATAGATAATGCCAGACAGTAGATTGAAAGTAGCTATCAGTATCTTAACCTGCAGTGCCCCATCACTGGACAAGTACTATCCAGAAAGAGATTGTGGGGAACAAAATCTCTTATAGTTCTTTTGTACTGGTTCATTTGTGTTGCTCTTTAGTGGGATAGATGAGCACCAGGGCTGATCTCCACTAGTTTCTCTCCAGTCCTGGGTTGGAAAGTGAAGTAGCTGGCCAAACAGGTCCTGCCCTAGCAAATGTTAGATTTTAGAAGCCTCCTGCAAGCAGCCACCCACAGGGCAAAATGGGGTGCTGAATGGAAGAAACACAATTATGTTGCTCACTAGGCAATATGTGGAATTTCACTCCTGCACCGCACATTATAAACTTCAAAAGCAGTGGTAGAAGAACCTACAGGGGCAAAAAAATAAAATCTAGTTTACAAATCTTAAAATAGGCAATCTCGTTCCCTCCCCAAGGATCTGT
This sequence comes from Charina bottae, assembly GCA_023362775.1. Lineage (NCBI taxonomy): Eukaryota > Metazoa > Chordata > Lepidosauria > Squamata > Charinaidae > Charina > Charina bottae. The sequence goes on from JALMGJ010000002.1 coordinate 79,304,123, forward strand.
AAATTTTGCTCCCAGTTGGCAACTCAATTACTCCTGCACAGAGATGGCTCCTATCAACACAAATTCCTTCTAAGGTCTCTGTTAATTACTAAACGCAAATGGAGTGATAAAGGAAAGAACAACCTATTGGGATTGCAGTGCTCTTTGAGAACTCAATTTCACCAGGCCCTTGTAGGTCTATTGCCTCCCCGGTTGGTATAAATCATTTGCAGTCCAGAGCCAATGGTTCACATTTGCCATTGCCTAAAAGCCTGACTAATCACTGTGTTCTTTTGCTATTCACCACCAGATTTAATTTACAGACAACTAGTATACTAATATTATATGCAAACAGTCTCTATGCCAAGGAAACCTATAATAGCTTTCTGTGACATAACAAGAACACAGATTCCCCCAGCCCATAAAAAATAAAGGTTCCCCTCGCACATTTGTGCAGTCATGTCCGACTCTAGGGGCCGGTGCTCATCTCCATTTGTTAGCCGAAGAGCCAGCGCTGTCCGAAGACACTTCCATGGTCATGTGGCCAGCATGACGCACGCGGAACGCTGTTACCTACCCACCGAAGTGGTACCTATTCATCTACTTGCATTTGCATGCTTTCGAATTGCATGCTTTCGAATTTGTATGCTTTCGAATTTGCATGCTTTCGAATCAACCATAGCAGGAATCATATTGGTATTAGCTGTAAGTTACAATGAGAGCCTTTATTGGCTGAAAAGCAGGATAAAGCAATAAATGACAAATAAACAATACTACAATGTATTGTCGAAGGCTTTCACGGCCGGAGTTCGATGGCTGTTGTGGGTCTTCCGGGCTGTGTGGCCGTGTTCTGGAAGTTGTGGTTCCTAACGTTTCGCCAGCATCTGTGGCCAGCATCTTCAGAGGGCAGGAGCACAGATAGAAGCAAAATCTCTCAGAGATTTTGCTTCTATCTGTGCTCCTGCCCTCTGAAGATGCTGGCCACAGATGCTGGCGAAACGTTAGGAACCACAACTTCCAGAACACAGCCACACAGCCCGGAAGACCCACAACAGCCAAACAATACTACACATGAACCACTTCCCCATTTCAAAGTTACTTTGTAGCACAGTGGCATAAAACAAGACAACCAATAATATTAACATAACTAAAACCAGAGATGTTATAAAGTTTTACTAATACTATTAAACTGTCAGAACAAGAGCTGAAGTATCACAAAATTAGTCCAAGTATTATAAATTATATATATTCATTGTTTAAGATAAATTATTTCTCTCCCACTTCCCAAGTTTTGCTTGCTGCACTAGCTTTCTTTGTTTCTATGAGATAAATAATATACAGAGCTGATCTACCAAAACATCAACATTAAAAGCAGTGAAAGTAAAGTTGTCTGTACAAAGGCAGGTGATTAAAAAAAAAGCTATGTTAGTATATTCCATGTTAAATATGGTCTCCCCCCAAAATGAAACAATTATTTTCATGGACTCAAATATAATTAGAAAACTTACAGCATGTGCTGCATATAGCAAGAAGAATGACAATGCAGAATGAATTGTGTATACCTATCATTTTACCAACATATTTTCTATGTATGTTGAGTGCAAAACCCTATCTGTGGTTCATACAGTAGAATGATCCCAGTACGTTCACACAGAATTGTCTTCCGGAACAATTGTAAATACCTGTGAGGCACTCATCAAGGTCTCTATTAATATATAGCAGCCAGAAGGAAGAGGGGAAAATATAATTATATTAGAAACTACGCTATTCCTGGGCTGAAATAACATTTTTTCTACAGCAAAATAATCTTATCAGATCATGAGGAGATGTAGCAAAGAATAGTCAGGGGAGATAGTCCTGCTGTTCCATGAGGAAAAAAGTAGCTTGGGTACATGTCACAGTTAAGGGGAATATTAGGCTATCTTTAAGCCTGAACTTCCTTTTATCTGTTGCATTGTTTAATTATTTAAGGAGGCATCAATTTTGTGGGAAGATTGTTATTCTTTCTGCACAATGCTCTGGACTCCTTTAAGATGTAGGGCAATTAACTAAATAAGTAAGATTGATGTGTGTGATCTTAAGAATATTTAAGATCTTCACTAAGTAAGAAAGAAGATGCTGCTCAGGTTTATCTACAACCTTGAAAACTTTGTTCTCTAACAGTTTGGGCTTTTCTTTCATCAAAGTTCGAGACCTGGCTTGTTATTACTGAAGTGCTCAACTTCACCCCTTTTCTTTATCTCATACCAAGCCCAGACTTGGATCTTTTAATACAACAAGCCACCAAAAGTGATTCTCTGATAGAACCATCAGCCAAATGGCATAGTGCTAGAAAGTGGGAAGTCTTCCCTGCAATTATCTTCTGATGCCAGTGGAAATACACAAAAGTCTCCATCAACCTCATTGGAATAATTCATCTATCATCCATCCATCCATCCATCCATCCATCCATCCATCCATCCATCCATGCCTAAAGTTATCCTGTTGGCTTCTATGCTTAAGGCAGGACTAGAACTCCAGTCTCCCCACTCTTAGTTCAGAGCCTAAACTATTTTATTGACTCCCCCTACTGGCTGAAATTTCTGGTTCTGCTTCATTTGTAAGCCACGGTGTTTCTTACAATGGGAAGCAATACAAAAATACTTAAAACAAATATATAATAAATAATAATGAAGTTAATGTTAGTTTTTATGCACCCTCAATGGGGCTCACTTCTGATTTTTTGTTGTTGTTTATTCGTTCAGTCACTTCCGACTCTTCGTGACTTCATGGACCAGCCCACGCCAGAGCTTCCTCTCGGCTGTCACAATGCCCAGCTCCCCCACAGTCGAGTCCATCACCTCCAGAATATCATCCATCTTGCCCTTGGTCGGACCCTCTTCCTTTGGCCTTCCACTTTCCCTAGCATCAGCATCTTCTCCAGGCTATCCTGTCTTCGCATTATGTGGCCAAAGTACTTCAGTTTTGCCTTTAATATCATTCCCTCAAGTGAGCAGTCTGGCTTTATTTCCTGGAGTATGGACTGGTTTGATATTCTTGCAGTCCAAGGCACTCTCAGAATTTTCCTCTAACACCACAGTTCAAAAGCATCTATCTTCTTCGCTCAGCCTTCCTTATGGTCCAGCTCTCGCAGCCATAGGTTACTACGGGGAATACCATTGCTTTAATTATGCGGACCTTTGTTGTCAGTGTGATGTCTCTGCTCTTAACTATTTTATCAAGATTTGTCATTGCTCTCCTCCCAAGAAGTAAACGTCTTCTGATTTCCTGGCCGCAGTCAGCGTCTGCAGTAATCTTTGCGCCTAGAAATACAAAGTCTGTCACTGCCTCTATGTTTTCTCCCTCTATTTGCCAGTTATCAATCAAGCTGGTTGCCATAATCTTGGTTTTTTTGAGGTTTAACTGCAACCCAGCTTTTGCACTTTCTTCTTTCACCTTCGTCATAAGGCTCCTCAGCTCCTCCACACTTTCAGCCGTCAAAGTGGCTCTGCATATCTGAGATTGTTAATGTTTCTTCCAGAGATTTTATAGTCAGCTCCAGGTCTTGTTTTTACCAACTGTATAGATGTCAGCCACCTTTGGCTACAAAGGATGTAGTCAGTCTGATTTTGGTGTTGACCATCTGGTGAAGTCCATGTATAAAGTCGTCTTTTGGGTTGTTTTTTCAAAGTTATGGGGCAATGTCTAAGAGAGTGTTTGTTATGCACAGTGAATTGTCTTGGCAAAATTCTATCAGCCCTTGTCCCGCTTCATTTTGTTCTCCCAGACCAGGGGTCGGCAAACTTTTTTTGCCGGGAGCCATTTTGACATGCTCGTGCACATTTTGAAGTGCTCGAGAGCCAGGGGGCGGGGTTTGCGGGCGGGGGCCAATCGCGTGGAAGGGGGTGGGGTTTGCGGGCAGGAGCCAATCGCGTGGAAGGGGGCGGGTTTTGCAGGCGGGAGCCAATCGCGTGGAAGGGGGCGGGGGAGGTTTGGAAGAAGAAGGGAAAGAGAGGCTCGACTGCTTCGGCGGCGGTGCTTCCAGGTTGTCGCTGCGGCGGCAACGGCTGCCCCTTCGAAAGGGCAGGCTCCGGGGACCCCGAAAATGCCCTCAGTTTAGGCAGGGAGGCTGCGCGCAAGCTGCCTCAGCTGTTCTGCGGGGAGAATTTCCACCCCAGGGCAGCGTGTGCATGTGGGGAGGGGAGGTTTCTGCCTCCCTGCCGGAACCGAGGGCATTTTCGGGGTCCCCGGAGCCTGCCCTTTCGAAGGGGCAGCGGCAGCAGCAGCTGCAGTGCTGCCCCTTCGAAAGGGCAGGCTCCGGGGACCCCGAAAATGCCCTCAGTTTAGGCAGGGAGGCTGCGCGCAAGCTGCCTCAGCTGTTCTGCGGGGAGAATTGCCACCCCAGGGCAGCGTGTGCATGTGGAGAGGGGAGGTTTCTGCCTCCCTGCCGGAACCGAGGGCATTTTCGGGGTCCCCGGAGCCTGCCCTTTCGAAGGGGCAGCGGCGGCAACCTCCCCTCTCCACATGCACACGCTGCCCTGCTGCCCATTCGAAAGGGCAGGCTCCGGGGACCCCGAAAATGCCCTCGGTTCCGGCAGGGAGGCAGAAACCTCCCCTCTCCACATGCACACGCTGCCCTGCTGCCCCTTCGAAAGGGCAGGCTCCGGGGACCCCGAAAATGCCCTCGGTTCCGGCAGGGAGGCAGAAACCTCCCCTCTCCACATGCACACGCTGCCCTGGGGTGGAAATTCTCCCCGCAGAACAGCTGAGGCAGCTTGCGCGCAGCCTCCCTGCCTAAACTGAGGGCATTTTCGGGGTCCCCGGAGCCTGCCCTTTCGAAGGGGCAGCACTGCAGCTGCTGCTGCCGCTGCCCCTTCGAAAGGGCAGGCTCCGGGGACCCCGAAAATACCCTCGGTTCCGGCAGGGAGGCAGAAACCTCCCCTCTCCACATGCACACGCTGCCCTGCTGCCCCTTTGAGAGGGCAGGCTCCGGGGACCCCGAAAATGCCCTCGGTTCCGGCAGGGAGGCAGAAACCTCCCCTCCCCACATGCACACGCTGCCCTGGGGTGGAAATTCTCCCCGCAGAACAGCTGAGGCAGCTTGCGCGCAGCCTCCCTGCCTAAACTGAGGGCATTTTCGGGGTCCCCGGAGCCTGCCCTTTCGAAGGGGCAGCACTGCTGCTGCTGCTGCCGCTGCCCCTTCAAAAGGGCAGGCTCCAGGGACCCCGAAAATGCCCTCGGTTCCGGCAGGGAGGCAAAAATCGCGCGTGCAGGCTGCCGGGCTTCCCGACACACAGCTGATTGGCGCGGAGAATTTCCACTCCCTTCAGCGCTTCCGGCTTGTCACGCGACACACAGTTTGGAAAGCCCTGCCCGTCGTCAAGATGGCTGCCGGAGACGGCTGCCAGGTTGCCAGAGGTATGCCCACAGCAACGCACACTATGCCCGCTGCCGCGCCTGCCCCGCCACACTCACTGCCGCGCCACGCCCGCCACGCCTGCCTGCGGAAGAGCCACACTCAAGGGGCCAAAGAGCCGCATTTGGCTCGCGAGCCGCCATTTCCGACCCTTGTCCCAGACCATGCTTACCTGTAATTCAAGGTGTTGTTTGACTACCCACCTTAGCATTCCAGTCTCCTGTGAAAATAACATCTCTTTTTGGCATATTATCCAGTAGGTGCTGCAGATCTACTTCTGCTTCTTCAGCATCTGTGGTTGGGGCGTATATTTGGATCACTGTGATGTTAAATGGCTTACCCTGAATTCGAATTGAGATCATTCTATCATTTTTTGGATTGTATCCAAGCACTGCTTTAGCCACTTTATTATTAATTATGAAGGCTACTCCATTTCTTCTGTGGTCCTCTTGTCCACAGTAGTAGATCTGGTGGTCATCTGATGTGAAGTGGCCTATTCCAGTCCATTTCAGTTCACTGACACCCAAAATATCTATATTTAATCTTGACATCTCACCAATAACCACATCCAATTTGCCCTGGCTCATAGATCTTACATTCCAGGTTCCTATGGTGTGTTGATCTTTAGGACATCGGATTCATTGTTCACCACCAAGACCGTCGGCCACTAGCCATCCTTTTGGCTTTGAGCTAGCTGCGTCATCACATCTGGGGCTAGTTGAACTTATCCTCTGTTCCTCCCCAGTAGCATTTTGACCATCTTCCGACCTGGGAGTCCCATCTTCCGATGGTATACCGACATATCTCTGGTTGTACTGATCCATTTAGTTTTCACGGCAAGAATACTGGGGTGGGTTGCCATTACTTTCCCCAGGGATTGTATTTAGTCTGACCTCTCTGCCATGACCTTCCCATCTTGGGTGTCCCTTCACGGTTTAGCTCATGGCGTCATTGAGGTGCTCAAGCTCCAGCACCACAATAAGGTAATGATCTCCTTTGCTGGAGTACTGTTAGTATAAGTTTTTATGCACTCTCAATGGAGCTCACTTCTCATTTAGCAGTACAGTATTACGTTGATTTTAACTGCATATTTTATGTTTTCAGTATATTTGTTATCAAGTCACATTTAAGGAGAGGTTTGGCATGAAGCTGAAAAGTAGTTTTACCAGTTGCCTTTAAGAGGTAACTACCCTGCCTCATTCAAAGAGGAACTTAATTAACCTTATCTTGCAACTGCAACCTTCCCATGGTTTTCTTATTACAGAATATCCATTAAGGAAAGATACATGGAATAAGTGTTTCTTGCCTTTCAGTTAGGGATGCTAGGGGACATCCATCAGGAAGCATCCTACGAATTATGTAAAATTGAAACATATTTTTTGCCAAGTTAAGGAATGGAACTTTAATGTTGGTAGTGTTACCAGCTAGAGACTGCAATGCATCCAGATAATTGTAAATAAAGGAAAAAACATATGATTGAGCTGTTTTACAACTATTTGTACAATTAATTGTGCAAAAGCTGATTTAGGGATATAATATGCAGGCTTATAGGAATGTTTATCCTATTGAGTAAATAGAATAATAGAACCATTCTGACACTGTCTAGAGGCCCTTCAATAGGTGTAACTGAGAAGTAAGGATTTTGATTTTAACACTTACCTTCACAGGAAACACCATCTGACATGAGGAGAAAGCCAAGTGAACAAGAACACACAATTTCCCCTTCCATCATATTACATATGTGCTTGCAGGGACCATTATCTGGGAAACACAATGTTTCAAAACACATTAAAAAACAATTAAAGCAAATCCCTTTAAAATTCTCCTAATTATAATCCTGGTCATCACATCAGAAGGTAAAGGTGCAAAGAAATGATCTACCCTCATATCCTGATTCATTCTCTAGAATCTATCTTTTATTGGAAGCACACCTGAGCCATTCCCATCTGTGAGGCTGAAATTACCACATACAGCTGTGTTGCACAAACAACTCTAAATAGCTAATATTAAATAACCTTGAGTTTGCAAGTTAACCTCCAATTATGCAGCACATTACCCTCTGAGCTTCTGTTTTTCCTTTTCCTCAGCCTACTGGAGGCTGTTTGGACTAGTATTGGAATGAAAAGAGCCATGGAAGCTTTGTAATGAATTTCAAGCTTTTGTAATGGAAAACAGCATATATCTCCAGCTCCCCAACTAGACGTACCTTTACACTTATCTTGCTCTACTTGTAAAGTGTTGTTGGTTGCAGGTTGAATATTTAAAGCTTCTGGAGCAAGAGTGGCTTTCTCCCCTAAGGCAGTGTTTTGTCCATCCTCTTCAAAGTCTAAAAATGTATATATTATAGAAATAATTTAATTATATTTCTTCATATTCTTATATTTCCAAGACAGACTTACTTTCTTCTTTTATATAAATTTTATTAGTATTTTAAAATACATAGTTAAAAGTTAGAAACGAAAAAAGAAATAGAAATACAAAATAAAGAAAAAGAAAAGAAAAAGTGTAGTAAAGTAAGAGAAAGAAAAATATATGAAAAATAGGTAACTTCCAATCTATCTCTGGTCATGTAGATAAGACAGACTTTCTTAGCAGTACCCAAATAATTTTATAGTTTATTGGGAAACATAGTAATCAAACTCTCCCACCTTGTGAAATACAAAAAGGAACAAGACAGGGATGTCTACTGTCTCCTCTCATTTATTTTAGTCCTTGAAATATTGAGTAGAGATATAAGACAAGATGGGAGGATTGTGGGAGTAAAGATTAAAAAATAAACTGATAAGTTAAGGGCTTTTGGAGATGACTTGGTGTTGGTTTTGGAAGATCCTTTAAAGGGAATTGAAACATTAATGGGAAAACTAAAAGAATTTGGTACATTAGCAGGTTTTAAGATTAACAAACAGAAGATGAAGATGTTAACAAAAACATGAAAATAGAGGATCAAACAGAATTGATGAATAAAACAGGTTTTAAGATTGAGAAGAAAGTAAAATATGTGGGTATCACCATGACAAATATGAATTGTATGTTATTTCAAAATAACTATGTAAAGACACGGAACAAAGTTAAAACAGACATGTTAAGATGGGAGAAACTACAACTCTCATTGCTGGGGAAAATTTCTGTGATAAAAACGAATGACTTGCCTAGAACAATGTTTTTGTTGCAGACTACCTGTTTTGACAACGGATGCACCATTTAAACAGTGGCACAAGGATATATCTAAGTTTGTGTGGCAAGGGAAAAAGCCACAAGTTAAATATAAGGTGTTACAAGATGCAAAGGAAAGAGAAGGATTGGGTTTACCCGACTGAAATTGTATTTTGAAGCTTACTGTTTGGTTTGGATGAAAGAGTGGGTGCTGCTGAGAAATAGAAGGCTTTTGGAGTTAGAAGGACAGGACCTGCGATTTGGGTGGCATGGATATTTGTGGTACAACAAAGTTAAGGTTAATGTGAATTTTAAAAATAATTATATGTGCCATATTGAGAATATAGAATAGATACAAACCCAGGCTGTGCCCTAAAACACCTTTGTGGCTGTCAGCATCAGAAGCATTTTATAGATGAGAAATAATAGGCAAAGATAAATGGTTAACATATTGTGAGATACTAGAATCGTATCAAGGGGAATACAAAATAAAATCAAGAGAACAATTGATGACAGAAGGAGATAGTTGTCAGTGGTTTTCTTATTTACAGTTATCAGAAAGATTTAAAGTAGACAAAATAGTTAATGGTGGAGTCCTTGGTGCTCTCTGAGCCTTGTTGTTTTCTTGCAAGAAAAGAACAAGGCTCAGAGAGCACCAAGGACTCCACATTTCAACCCTGAGCTACAAATATTCTCTTTGATAGTTTATGGTATTGAACATTGTAAGACTGATTTTGAAATAGAGTTGTGTACAAACGATGAACTTGTAATTGCTAAAATTTATAAATTTTTATTGAAATTTGAAATAGAAGAACAGTAAGTGAAAGAATGTATGATAAACTGGACTACAAATTTTGGTTATAATATACAGATCAAACAATGGGAAAATATGTGGTTGAAATGATTGAAATTTACACTACGTTATAATCTTAAAGAGAACTTTTATAAAATGTACCGTTGGTATATGACACCAGAAAAATTATCTAGAATGTATAAAGGCACTTCAAATTTATGTTGGAAATGTGAACAACAAGAAGGGTCATTTTATCATGCTTGGTGGACGTGTAAAAAAGCTAGAAAATTTTGGATTCAAATACATACACTGATTCAGAGGACTTTAAAGATTAATATACAATTGAGACCAGAAGTCTTCCTCTTGGAACTGATAAACAAACAGTTGGAAAAATGCCATGGAACTTTGTTTTTGTATATGATAACTGTAGCGAGATTATTGTATGCACAAAGATGAAAATATTTGGTAATACCTACAATGGAGGAACGGTTGGTGAAGATGATAGAACTTGCTGAGATAGTCAAATTGACTTGTTTGATCAGAGGAAAGACAATAACAGGAGCCATCTGGATTCCATTTTATTTTATTTACATCTTTTAATAATTATAATGATATTATATATTTATTTCACTTTTATTGGGATTTGTTTTGTATTTTAACTCCGGTTTTATAGTAAACCGCCCAGAGTTCCCCCCTCGGGAGAAGATGGGCGGTAATATAAATTAAATAAATAAATAAATAAATATGTTTATTGTTGACTAGAAGCCTCTTATGGACTTTTTGCGTAAAACAGAAAAAATGAATTTATGATTTATGGTTTTGATGATTAGATAGGATAGATTATAGAAAGAAGAGAGTCATGATGTAACTTTAGAGAAAGAGGTAAATTTATAATTGTACTTATAACTGCTGTGAAGAAGATTGGAAGCCGCTTCTTTGTATCTGTTTTCTTTCTTTTCTATTTTTCTTTCACTTTTTCTTTCTTTCTTGCACTTTTACTGTAGCTCTTCTTTTTCTTTTTTCTTTTTTCTTCCTTATGCTATATTAGTTTGTATTAGTTTTTAGCTTTGTTTTTAAAACTTTTAATAACTATATACTGTGTGTGTGTGTGTGTATGTATGTGTGTGTGTATATGTATGTATGTATGTGTGTGTGTATATGTATGTATGTATGTGTGTGTGTGTGTGTGTGTATTCCCTCAGCTCGCTATCTGGTATAGACCCACCTTCTATATATATAGAATATATATATTTATATATACTCAATATATATATAAATAATTTTTCTATACTGTATATAGACCCTAAGGTGGGTCTATACCAGATAGCGAGCTGAGGGAAGGTAGCCTAGTCATTGTGAATACAGGTAGTCCTTGTTTAACAACCACAACTGGGACCAGCAACTTTGTCAATAAGCAACATGGTCATTAAGAGAGACATCACCTGATCATGACTTGCAATTTTACTGCCAGCCTCTCCATTGACTCTGCTTGTTGGAAGCTGGCTGTGAAGTGTGCAAATGGCAATCATGTGACCGTGGGATGCTGCGATGGTCGTGAGAGGACTGGTCATAAGGTTACTTTTTCAGTGCTGTCGTAACTTCGAACGGTCACTAAACAGGGCAGTTGTTAAGCGAGGACTACCTGTACGATTTCTAACACTTTCTGAATAGTGGAAGGAAAGCACAGGTTTAAGATACTACTTTCCTATATTTTCCTCCTCTCTTTTGAAAAAGAATTGAAATCATTGCATTAAATAGGCTAGAGAGTTTTCAAGTAGATTCTTCTTTCCAGCAGTATTTGCATAAGTGACTTCTCCAGGATTATCTTACCCTTAACTATTTTTACTGGGTTAATTTTGGAGGTTTATGTCAACATGTTCACCTGAATGAATTTGCTCAACATGCTAAGTTTAAATATGGTTCAGTTAGTTTCTGGTTCCGTTTGAACAGAATCTTTGATTCACTCCATAGCATTGTTTTTAATATCTACTTTCCCCTTGTGCTATCTACTAAAGAAAAAACTTAAAGGAAACAAATTCATCTGCAATCCTCTGCCACATGAAATACATAGTTGTTCCACCTCCATGGTTCTTTTCCTCCTTCTTACTTTCCATGTTGAATGGAGCACCTGAAGCAATATCATGATGCTTAGCTGAGATCGGTAATACACAATTCAATAATGTCACCACATATGCTGTATTTATTTCTCTGTTAGGTGGTGGTTGTTTATTCGTTCAGTCGCTTCCGACTCTTCGTGACTTCATGGACCAGCCCACGCCAGAGCTTCCTGTCGGCTGTCACCATCCCCAGCTCCACCATGGTTGAGTCTGTCACCTCCAGAATATCATCCATCCATCTTGCCCTTGGTCGGCCCCTCTTCCTTTTGCCTTCCACTTTCCCTAGCATCAGCATCTTCTCCAGGGTATCCTGTCTTCTCATTATGTGGCCAAAGTACTTCAGTTTTGCCGTTAATGTCATTCCCTCAAGTGAGCAGTCTGGCTTTATTTCCTGGAGTATGGACTGGTTTGATCTTCTTGCAGTCCAAGGCACTCTCAGAATTTTCCTCCAACACCACAGTTCAAAAGCATCTATCTTCCTTCGCTCAGCCTTCCTTATGGTCCAGCTCTCGCAGCCATAGGTTACTATGGGGAATACCATTGCTTTAACTATGCAGACCTTTGTTGTCAGTGTGACTATTCTATCAAGATTTGTCATTGCTCTCCTCCCAAGAAGTAGACATCTTCTGATTTCCTGGCTGCAGTCAGCGTCTGCAGTAATCTTTGCGCCTAGAAATACAAAGTCTGTCACTGCCTCCATGTTTTCTCCCTCTATTTGCCAGTTATCAATCAAGCTGGTTGCCATAATCTTGGTTTTTTTGAGGTTTAACTGCAACCCAGCTTTTGCACTTTCTTCTTTCACCTCAGCTCCTCCTCACTTTCAGCCATCAAAGTGGTATCATCTGCATATCTGAGATAGTTAATGTTTCTTCCAGCAATTTTAATCCCTGGGGAAGGTAACGGCAACCCACCCCAGTATTCTTGCTGTGAAAACTAAATGGATCTGTTAGGTGGAAGAGGAAGGAAAAAAGACACTTGAAGTGTCAATTTAAACTCTTATGAACTTATATATGAGTCTGATGGTTGTCCTGGAAATGTTTATATGTTTTTGGTTTTACTTTTCACCAATGTGATTGTTTCCATGCTTTCAGTGGGGATGGGGGAGAATTTTATTTGGTTCTCATTTTAATATTTATCAACCCAATTTGCATTCTGCAACTAAAACATAAACCAGATTGCAGGTATAAATTTGTTCTTGCACTTCTCCAACTTTTGAAATGTAGATCTCTGGTTTTTAAAAAATGTATATAAAATGCATACTTTAAGAAAAGATATGTATAGTTATGCATAAGCTATACAAAATACCATACCCTATAAAATATATGTATATAACAGGGGGCTGCTTGCAAAACTGTATGTATTAGGGAAAAACATACAAACATTAGGAAGCATGACAAGCTGTGAAAATACAAATTTTCATGCAGATTTTTTCTTAATAAAAAAAGAAACCATCAGAAAGGGGAAATAATTAATTTGTGCCAGAAAATGAATAATCTACTTATTCCACTTTATTAAAAAAATTATAAAGACTTACATTTAGAACACTGGAAATATCTCTAAATGTGAGTTAAAATTGGAAGATATAGTACAATGTTTATTAATAGGTTTATCTTCAGAAGACCTTGCTGGATCAAAACCCATAACAGTTACCAGATAGTGGTCAGTCAGAACCCCATAACCATCAAAAGGGCTGCTGTTACCTGGCAACGTCTGTTTCCCAGCAACAGAGTACATTGCCTCTGGATCCTGGAAACAGCATGTAGCTTTCATGACAAATAGTCTTGAAAAGTTATTTAAGTTTGTGACCATCTTTTCCTCTTTCAGTATGACTGCACCTGATACATGAATGCAGGAGGAACATTTGGTCTACGGAATGAACCAACTGACAATGAAAGGGAATTCCTTTCATTTCAAAGGGATGTTCTTGAAGACTGTTAACTGGTTGGTCCAAAATAATAAAGAAATTTTGGTTGCTTAGCTGGAATGTTCAAATATGGACCATAAATGTTCATTAGTTTCTAGATTGCTTTCTACTGAGTAAAATAAGATTATTTACAGTTAAATACATTATTGGCAATCTCCTAGAGATTGTTATGGATGTCTGATTATTCAGGATGTTAAAACATATAGTTGAATAAAAAACACGCCCTAGAAAGTAAGAAGGAATGGGTGACCTTGGGCCAGTCACTCTCTCTCAGCCCAACTCACCTCACAGGGTTGTTGTTGTGGGGAAAATAGGAGGAGGAAGGAGTATTAGGTATGTTCACCGCCTTGAGTTATTTATAAAAATAATAAAGGCAGGATAAAAATCAAATAAATAAATGTTTCTAGTGGACGATTTAGTCACTTTTTGAAAAACCCTTGTTAAACTTTTATCCACGTATGAGGATAAATACAACCAGCTCATATTTGGTCCTTGGCATGGTGGATTTATTGAAGACGGGTTCAAATAAGTATTCTCAGCCTGTGATGTTCGAAGCATCATGCAATGTCTCATCTTTGCAATAGCAAAGATAAAGGTGATAAAACAAACAAACAAACCATAGAAGCCGGAGATCAAGGTTCACCAAATGCTTAGTCACTTAGCTATTAATGTCTGTAGCTTGAATCACGTCAACTGGATTTCTATTTTCTCAGTGGAAACGTTTCGCTCCTTATCCAAGGAGCTTCTTCAGTCTGAGCAAAGTTGGTAAGGGAATTCCCTTATTGGTAATTGGTATTAATTGGTATTCCCTTACCAACTTAGCTCAGACTGAAGAAGCTCCTTGGATAAGGAGTGAAACGTTTCCACTGAGAAAATAGAAATCCAGTTGACATGATTCAAGCTACAGACAATTCCACCTAGATGACTGAGAACCTTCATAGACACTTAGCTATTAATATATTTAGAAATGAATGGGTACTTCATTAATGAAGGAACACTAACTATGAAAGTAATGCTGTTATAGTCAGGTCCAACATACATTTTCTCACCTGGGTTTATTTTCTCACCTGGATTGCAGCTGAGTCCATCATCTTGCAAAGTAAAACTTGGGAAACACGAGCACTTGTAGGACCCCACAGTGTTGATACAGAGGTGTTGACAAAGCTCTCCTGGATAGGCAAGGCACTCATCCTGGTCATCCCCAGGCAGGCTGTTTGACATTTCAGCTTCATTACTAATTGACAGGGCTTCATTGTGATCCTCTGTCTCTGTAACTGACAACATTCCTTAGTTATCAATCATGATAACAATCCATGGAAAATACCTAGTCTGTGCATATTGTATGACTATGTGTAGCATAGTATGTTAACAAAGGAATAATCTTCTACAAGATGGTTTAACATACCTCTGAATGATAATGGACACAGTACTACAGATGACAGGGAGTCTTCAATGGACATAGATCATTTGATCTTCATCCAGTTGGAGGTTCTTGCCTACAACTCTTGCCTGCTCCTAACTGAGTGCCCTGAGTACATTAGTAGCAACTTTTCTCTTCACAATGCCCCCTCTCCCAAGACAAAATAATCACTGTCTTCCCTATCACTTGATCACACTGAGCCTTCCCATATAAACCTGCAGAGGATAGGAAGGATGCAGGATGGCTGCTAGATAGCCAAGCAATGGATCCCAAGAACTCTTATTTGTAGGCATTGCATATTGCAAAAATGCTGCATGATATGCAGAGATATGGGCTAATCAGCAATAAAGACACTGATCCATGAATTAAGATTTGCAACAGGTCAGAGGTTTCATGCATGCAGAGCAACTTTAAGATGATCACAAAGCAGAGGTCAGTTTGCAAAAAGTGAAGTGTGTATTTAATTAATGATATAACATCTAAGAGTGATTTATAGAATTGGCTTCATTTGCAATACAAGCAAAAGAGATAAAATGAAGATAAATATACATATATGAAAAAAGGTTTGTTTTTTAATGGTAAACATCTTTTTTCAACTTCAGGTTAGATGCTTGCCTCTGGGCAAGCTCAAAATATGTTGAAACACGAACATGGGACAAATTAGCTCTTCTGTTTTCATTGCTAGGAGTTGGCGAGGAAAGGGAAGCCTAAAGGGTAAGCATAATTGATCTGCTAAATCGGCAGGAGGAAAAGCTCAGAGAGGGGAGCTGAACTTTAAAATGCCCATTGATTAAAAGCAATTGCTTCACCTCTAAGCACACAGTTCATCTGGACAGCAAATACAGAGGGTAAACAGAAGAAAGGAAAATTGATTTGCTTCTGGTCATACACAATAGGCAGTGGCTGATGTAAACCTCACTATCTTCTAGTTGGTCTGATTGCATTCTATCACTTTTCAGATTTATAACAAGTAAGTTTATAAATGATAAGAACTCACAACCATGTTGTGGTTGTGTTCCTGTGTGTGTGTACATACATATGTATGGGTTTCTTGGAAGGTTCACAATTTTTTCCAGGCTGTGGGTGGCTGCATTAGGCCTTTGAATGGTGTACTAGGGACCATACTCACTTGATTTCATTCTACTTGCATTTATATTTAATTATCAAAAATTTAATGAATGATTGCTCTCCATCATATATTTAATTATTTTTCCTTTCTGTCACATTAAAAATTATACTTTTGTGATATCTTGTAGAGTTGTCCAAAGGTTTTCAAGGGCTGCAAACAGCCTTGGAGCTTTGACATAAAAACTTGATGCATTTTCTTTAAAGCTTCTATATCACACTTCCCTGACCTGGTGTAATCTAGATGTGTTGTAATACAACTTCTGTCTTCCACAGCCATGAAGGTAACTAGCTTAGATGACATGAGCTAAGAGAGAAAGGCTGATGGAAGTAGCCAGAGCAGATGAAGCTCTGAACTCTTTTTAAAGTTGGCTCAAAACATGAAGAAGAATATGAAATTGAGTGACCCACCCATAAAAACCCAAGGTTAATCAAGCACTTTCCTTTTATTCAAAAGTCATTCTTATGACTTCATGTTCTTCAAGAGCTGCCTGGCCTATTATTAGAAGCAGAAAAACATACATAACCAATTTTTTGTAAAGATTTTGAGCAACATGACAACTTATCATTTTTCTAGCCCACCATTTACCCAAACAAATCCACGAGGGAATGCTTTTGACTGGAGTGTAAACTCTACAGTCACCCAAAAACCATGGAACAAATCAAAGAGCAACAAGCAACAGAATAAAGATAGTTATTGCATTTTGGGTAGAAGGAAGGGATGACAAGGAGAAAGCATTCCAGGGGAAGTACGACACAGTTAACAAAAAGGTCCTGGTTCTCATCACTACCAGTTCCAGGCAAGTTCCATTTCCTGGTGAACCAACAGCATGTTTCTACACATATCCTTGTAGGTATCTGGACTTAGTTCCAGATAAGCAGTTATAGATTGCAGTTCATACTTTCAGCCAATAGTCTTTTAGTATCTAAGCTTTAAAAAAAATACATAATGACTGCTGTTTGCATGCAACTTTCAATTACCATATGTTTTAATTTAATTTAATTTAATTTAATGTAGTTTAATTTAATTGGGGGTGTTTGCAAATTTTTAATTAGGGAAAGATGAACCCTATCGGATTTCATTTGATGCAGACATCTAAGCCGCTATGAAGTCCAGTGGAAACAGAATGGCTAAATTTGCTCCTAATGGAATTCATGCTTGACTTCTTTTACAGCCCTACTTTGTGTTATTGTGCTTTTGGTTTGTGGTGTTCCTTAAATTTCATAGTTAATTATATGAAAATATAGCATGCCCGAGGAAAAAAATGAAGCTTTTGAGACTGGGATAAAAAATATCCAAGGACCAATATATTTATATGGAAAGATTTTAAAGGAAAATTGAATCAAGAGGAATCCAAGCTGGGATTCATCAACAATTAAATCTTGTTTCTTAGAGCCTGGAAATGTCTCTCTGAATGATATATAGCAAGAATGATGCCTTGGCTTAAATGGCATTCTAGCAGAAGGCATTTCTGCTCAGATTCCTACCGGGTTTCTATAGGATTCTTCTCCTTAGCTGCACCTTCCCACCTCATGCAGCTCCCACAAGGTTCTGGATGGCTGCCAGCCAGAGGATTCTCCCTCCCCAGTTGCAAACCCTCTGTGCAGCTCACAGGCTCTTTTGGATGATCCCTTAATTTGAGGGACTACGATAAAGGAGTCCAAATGACTGCAGTGCCTAGAGGGAATGGGAAAGACCCAGGAGTGAAATTCTTCTCACCGCGCTCCATATAAGAGCTAGCTTGGTGCAGTGGTTAGGGCATCAGGCTAGCGACTGGGAGACTGGGAGTTCCAGTCCTACCTTAGGCCCAAAGCCAGCTGGGTGACCTTGGGCCAGTCGCTCTCTCTCAGCCCTAGGAAGGAGGCAAGGGCAAACCATTTCCAAAAAACCTTGCCATGAAAACTGCAGGGACTTGTCTAGGCAGTCGCCAAGAGTCAACACTAACTCAAATGCCCCCCCGACCGAAAATACAGGCAGATATTTTAGCCTTTCCCTTTAATTTTGGTTTTCAGGCAATGTGCAAATGCCTGTTTATAGTTAATCCACTGAATCTGGTATATTAAAGAACACACTTCAACATAGCTAGCTGAACATAGTTGTTCTTTAAAAGCTGCAATAGCACTACTTTTCTTCCCTGTTTTTTTGAGTTTCCATAGACTCACCTACTTCCTTTTCTTGAATTTCATCACATTCATTTAGGGGCTTATTTTGTTAGTTGGTATATTTACCATGAAAATGATACCACACTTTTAGAAAAAACTTTATTTTAAACCTGCAAGATTTTCTATATGCTAGCTCATTCTCTACGAAAAAGAAAAAGAAAGAAATGCATAATTGTTTCTACCACATTATTTCCTGGAATAGATTTTCCTATAATACATGACTGGGTCCTGCTTTATGTAAAACCTAATTAAATGTCAAAAATAATAGTGTACTTCATTAATTATAGTCTACCTCTAGAAATATAATTTATGGAACATTCATGTAAAATAATTCAGTTATACCCATGTAGCCTCTAAAGGAAAAATGGGAATGTTATGAACTTCTCTTGCAACTGTTGGAAATACTGCATCTATCATTTATCATAGTGGATATAATTTCACATGAAATAATGAAATCTTTCCATTTATCAATCCCATAGATTAACCAGTGGTGACTCAGACCCAGACATAAGGCAAATGTGTAACCTATCTACTGGCTTCTTTGGAAGCTTGTATTATTTTTTCAAGAAGTGTTTTTGTTACTGTTGATTTTGTTATTCTAAAATTCAAAACTGCCATTTGCTAATAAATATCTTGAGAGAGAGACTGAAGCATCTTGCCTTATGTTTATACAAGTCTTTTTCCATTTGATGAACATATTCTAAGGAAGGAAAATCATTCTAAAGAAAAGCATTCTTTATCTGGAAGTCTCCGTATTAAATATGGCACCATCTGTATCCCATAGTACCTATATATCTATATGCTTTAATATCCCTTTGATTCCAGAAGGATCCAATCTCAACACGTTCCCTGGCATATATGGAGAGCATGTGATATAGGATAACAAACTGCATCATGAAAAAAAATAGGATTATATACACTCCCTTAATTAACTTTTTTGTTAAAAGCTTGGCTGGCCTCTTAATAAAATGTGACATCTTTCAAAAACAAACTAAAAGAAACAGGAGCCGAATCAAATTTTGCACAAAGTCAAACTGCTATAGAAGTTAAAAGTCAACTGTATTTCTTGAACTTGACTTGCCAGAGAAAACAGGTCGCTTTGCTAACAAATGCAGTACTTTGTATACCTTCAGGTTTGACTATTTTTAATGGTGTAAGAAGAGGACTTGCCTCTCTGCTTCCTGTAGACAGAAATAGAGCTCTTACGTTTCTCAGGTGTCACTGTTGACAATGGTTCAGGTTGTCTCTTTAGTTCTGGAGAGATAAGGTGGTCTTCTCCATCACAACAGGAAAGCATCACATGGTTGCAAGGATAGCCAAGATTCGGGTTGGACTCACAGGTTTGACCCTCATTTTTTACTCGTTGACCCAACATGCAACAATCACAACATTGCTGAAAGAGAAAGGGGCCATTAACAGAGCAACTATGCTAGTGTAACTTAGTGCTAGCAAAATACCTTACGCTGAATGAAGTGTATGGATATCAAAAAGTGCTGGTGTGTGACAGTATTATGAACACTGCTCTCTCAAACTCATAGAAAACCCATAGGGAATATTAATTAATTTATAAATTTATTTCTGAATCATCTTTCCAGCCAAATAGAAACCAGTATGACACAGAATTTAAGGCCATTTACACATTTGCAAACTGCAAAACTTAAGAACTACTTCAAACTAATAATTAAAAAAAATCACTCAGAAGTCAGGCAAAACAAAGAAGTTTTTTATAACTCACCTAAAAGTAAACAAAGAAGAGCCTAGTCTAGTCTTACAAAAAAAGTTCTAGAACTGAGATACTATCAGAAATTAGACTTTATTTTGTGTTTCAACAACCCAGCCTTTCTTGATGGAGGAACATACAGAAGAGCTTCCAAAAACCAGTTCTTAAACTAGAAGTAGCGAACTTATAGTCCTCACACAGCCTTCAAATGCAGTTTTGAAGACTCAGGACCCATGTAGAAATTGTTATACATTTATTTTTATTACTATATTTTAGTAGCACATTTTATTGTTTTCCTTTTTTCCATAAAATAAGCCCTCAAGAAGGTACACTGAACCTCTGGTAGGTTTATCATACCTACTCTGGTTAAAAACAATTTCCTGAACTTCTCCAAACTGTCCCTGTGGCCCTCAACACCCCTCTCAAAAAAGGGCTCTGTCTTAAACTATGGTCATGTTTTATATGAAGAGAAGGCAATTTTACACATTCCCTGTCCCCAAATGATTCTTGGTTTCAGTTTGTCCATACCAGAAAATTATTTGCAAATACTTTACTTTTTTTCTATACAAATGGATGATAATCTTTCATATCAATTGCAAAATTAATGGGATGTACTTAGATCTAATGGAAACTGAATCTTGAGGCTTGTATCAAGGATTCATATGCTATTTCTAATGACATTTTTCAATGGTTTGTATAGCTCTAGGATTTTTCCTTCTCAAGCAACAGCTTGATTGCTTTATATTTTCCAAGCCCACCAGAGGTCATCCACAAATTCAATCAATGTTGCCTTGGAGCTATATCCAAGCCTAAACTCCAATTGCAACAGGGCCAGATAATCTGCTTCCTCCAGCAATATCTGAGGCTGCAGGCCTATCACCTTTTCAACAACCTTCCCAAAAGCGACTGGAGACTGGATGAAAATTGTCCAGTAGAGCTTGGTCCAGTGATGGCCTCTTGAGGAGGAGGCAGGCCACCGCTTCCTTAAGAGCAGCCTGAACCCACCTCCAAAAAAAAGCATTTACCCCCACTTTACGTTTAGTGTAATCCTTACAACAGCCCTGCAAGGGATCCCCTGGCCTCTCCTTACATAAGAGGGACAGAATCACCCAAAATAGGGCCACCAGGCAACTATCAGTAGATACAACAATGGTGGAGAAATAAGCAGATTTCACTGCCCTTATTGCCCCAAGGTATTCCTTAATACAGGCTCTTACCTGCACTCAGTCAGACTCACTCTTTATCAAACACTATAGGAGAAACAGCCAAAGCACAAGAAAATAAACAAATAAACCAACAATAGCAATATTCTATTAGCTGCTGTTTCTTGCCTTTACACCTTGCCTTGTTTCTGTTTTACCATATTAACTTTGACATACCATATCTCAAAGGGAAATTATTTCATCATTTTTTCCCTTGGAGGGCTTTTTAATATTATACATTAGGTGCTTTAGAAAATTGGTTCCCAAACCTTCTTTGTGCAGACCACTATATTATCACTGACAACTTTTGAGAGCTACCACATAAAACAAAGGTTAGCAAAACAGTGCCTATGGGATCTCTGAGACACATTCCTCCCCAAGACTCAAATATTAAATAAGAATCATTTTTAAATCATTAAATGACTTGTGAGACTTTTGGTGTGCCATTTTTAGCAAGAACACCTAACTCCTGTATGTTGGGAAACCTCCCAAGATTTTCCTATTTTATAATTTTATTTTTATTTTGGCACTGAACACTAGACAAACATACACGTACACTGGTGGGGAACCACAGTTTGGGAACCTTGCTTTAGAAATAACACAAAATGCAGGAGACTGGATGGATGGATGGATGGATGGATGGATGGATGGATGGATGGAATGAACCTAGGCCAGCATTTACCGATCTGGCTTGTTCCTGATAAATTGGACTTCTAGAATACCTTTAATCCAGCCAGCATGTAACAGAAAAAGTGAAGAGGGAGTATTCCTCATTTTTTTTGGTCCATTCCAGTGAAGCTGATGGTGAAAGTTTATGTTTGCAAAATCCTTCTGAACAGGCAGTTCTCTGGCAGAAGGTCACTGTTTATAGGGCAATCAAGCCTATTGCTTGAGGATACAAAATCCCAGAGCCTATACAAACCATTGAAAAATGTAATAAGTAGTAATATATGAACCCTTGGTATAAGACATTGAGATTCATTTTCCATTATATCCTTAACTACATCTCATTAATTTTGCTACAGATACTAGTATGGAAAAAGTAAAGTATCTGAGAACACAAATAGAGTATCACTGATTTCTAAAGAGCTACATGTCCCATCTAGCAGCATGTGTTGGTTCTTCTCTTGGTCTAGAACAGGGCTTTCCAAACTGTGTGTCGCGACACAGTACTATGTCACCTGGGGGCACCAAGTATGTTGTGCGACCACCCGTAAGCGCTGATGGTGTGCTGCCGCGCACGGCAGCCGGCCATCAGCGCTTCCGGGTTGTCGCGAGACATACTAGGATGACAACGACGCGCTGCCGCCGCCACCACAGCACACAAAAACATGAAAACGCAGCGGTGGTGGTGGCAACCCGGAAGCGCCACTGCTGGCGCTTCCGGGGTTTGGTGCACCGCGGCGGCAGCAGCGCTTCCAGGTTTTTGCGCGCCGGCTGTTGGTGTGTCACCAACGGCAAAAGTTTGGAAAGCCCTGGTCTAGAAGCTAACAGGGCTGGTTAATACTTGGACAGAAGACCACCAATTAATACTGGGCTGTAGGCTAGACTGGGAAGTCAAAAACATCTTAGAAGAAGGCACTAACAAGCTGTTTCCATTCTGCAGCAAAGAAAATTGCTCTGAGGTACCCATGTGATCACCAACATTGGGCATTTACCTTAATGGCTGAGGATATAAAGCAGGGGAAGATTATTCCATTCATGTCCAATTTGTGGGCTTCCCTCATGTATCAAGTTGACCACTGGAAATAGAAATATGGCCTAGCTAAACCTTTCTGGTGGTCTGATCTAACACAGCTCCATCTGTCCTTAAGTTCATCCATAGCTACTTTATTGTTAGTGTAACAAATGACAACTCGCCTCTAATAGACCTGTTATCTCTTACTGAGAAAGTTAATGTATCTCAGCAGGTAATTATATTTACCCCCAAGATATTCAGTTTATAATTCTATTTGCAAATTGTTAAATCAAGCCACAGCAAATAAAAGGACTGCATGTGATCTCCAAAGTACAACAACAACAAAGACTAATATGAGCTATTTTGTCCTCATTCCTAGTCTATGATATAAAGATGGAGGGGGGGGGGAGAGAAGACATTTATTTCTTCAAAAAAGTGCAAAAGAGCAAAAGTACATCAGCTTATTCCAAAATCATCTTTCACATGTTCAATAAAATAAAAAATGCTTAAAAGAAGATATTACATACACAGACACCCCAGGCAAACTTAAAGACTCCTTTTAAAAAGACATTTAAGCTGAATTCTTCGGACATTCTTCTTCCCAGCCGCTTCAGGCAGGCAGAAAGTTTCATCTATAAAAAACTTAATTTTTTATTCCCCATAGGCCCGTCCTCTAATGGCTTTACTGGTTACACAGTTAATGAGAAAAGGGCATACTAAATATTTAAATCATACCCTCAACCTTGAGCATATTTCGCCCCATTCCTCATCATGTCTGCAACTGAACTGCCCACATTAGAGGTGAAGCCATTGCTTTAAGCCCGTCAAGCTCAAAAGGAAAACCAAAGACTAAGATTCTTAAGGCCTTTTAAGAAAATGTAATGCCCATTTCCTACAGGTTGTAACACTTGTCAATTTAATTCCAGGCTACTTTTTAAAAGCCTAAACAACAGCCTTGACCCAGAAACCATTTTGCCATCATCATCATCATCATCATCATCATCATCATCATCATCATCATCATCTAATTATTTATACTGCCTAGAAAACCATTGCAAACCAACCAATTATACAGAAATCCCCTGAACATTTAAATATAGATTTTCATGTTTGTTTCTTGGTAACAAAATGCATACATCTTTTCTTTCTGTCTTCCTAGCTGACCTTGGCTAGGAAAAACTAAACATTGTCAAACCCAGCTAGTGCCTGGATCCCCAGGAAACACCAGAGTTCTAGACTACTGGGAATTCAAAAAGCATAACTGAAAACAGTAACAAACCATTTCCATACTGTAGCCAAGATAACTCAATAGGCATGTCCATCTCAAGGAGCTAAGCTCAACCTGAAAATAGCATTACTGGTTTTCTTCTTTTGTAGATATTATCTGTACAGTAGTTTCTGCCATTACGTCTGTATGGAGGGTTTTATCATTTGATTATATTGTTTTCACAGAAGTACCACTCTGTTGTACAGTATTATAAACATGCAACCACAAATAATTCCATAAGGGTCTAGAATTTAGAAACTTCTACAAAACATTTGCAGGACTGTTCATTGTATTGTCCGTGAACACACTAATGATTCTGACATGACATATGATGAGTCTGAATTCAGGTTTCAGATGTCCTTCCAGTATATCCTCAGAGAAGAAGCAAATAAGCAGAATAGTCCTTCATATAATGGAGTTTAAGCTCCTTTGGTCTAGAATGAAAAGCATTCATACATTTTTCCCCCTTCACATATGGAGCATATAGAAGACAAAAGAGTCCATGCTAACCCAGAACATATGTTTTTGGCTAGAATTACACTACAGCTTATTATGTCCATCCCTGGAACAGTATGCTATGGTTTATTACAATTGCCATGGGGAGGATAATATAAATCCATTGCATGCTGACTACTGAACAAAACAGCTTCTAATACCAGAGTAGATTCAAGACATTGCCTTAAATTATAACAAAGAATCAAATTATTTATTCATTTCATGCTTTGTATTCTATCCTTCCTCCAAAAAGTTCAGAGTGAGTGGAGATTCTCTCCCTACACCATTTTAACCTCAACAATTATGAAATTGAGATTACATTTACAACAGCCCCATGACACAATAAGAGAGGAAAAGTAAAAGCGATTCACTTCTCTCATCACCAAACATGAGCATATACTTGTGTTTAATCAGAATAATTTCTCATCTTTCTCTACTAGCACTCTAGACATCATTAAGGTAAAGGTTTTCCCCTGCACAGTCGTGTTTGACTCTAGGGGGCGGTGCTCATCTCCATTTCTTAGCCTAAGAGCCAGTGCTGTCCGAAGACGCTTCCGCAGTCATGTGGCCGGCATGATGCGCGCGGAACACTGTTACCATCCCACCGAAGTGGTACCTATTTATCTACTTGCATTTGCATGCTTTCGAATTGCTAGGTTGGCAAGAGCAGGGGCAAGTGTGGGAGCTCACTCCGTCACGCGGCGCTCGGGTCTCGAACCGCCGACCTTCCGATCGACAAGCCTGGCTTCTTAACCACTGAGCCATCCGGCCCCTCACCTAGACATTATTGCTGCCACTTTATTTCCCACAAGTTCTCAGTAAACCAAAGAGTCTACTAAGATCAGCCAGCAGGAAGAGGCTCGGGGGCAATCTTGTCCAGCACTTCGCTTGCCTCTTGTTGCCAGTGGGAACCTGTTGGATCCATCAGGGTGGGCCATCTGAATGTCACCCGCTCTGTGGAGGTCACAGATGACAGTCAGTGAAATCTGACTCACGGCCTGATCCGACCATGGCAAAGGGATGATGGAAATCCTCTCCATATCCAGATCACACATCTCAGACACAAACACGATATATGGCCATTACATGTGTTAGAAAGCCCATAGTTGCTGCTGTTGAAGGTGTGGGAATCTTTTTTGATGCAAATTGGGTGCAAAGCCTTAAGGTATCATTTCAGCACTTAAGAACTTTAACATCCAGACCAAAATTAGGATCTTGACCCCATCTACTTCTGGTGTGAACCTTAGCATTTCTCACAAAACATGGTGTGCCCTTCAAACCACTGCACTCTTGCTGGTGAGCAACCACCTATTATTGATCAAGGCTCTATTTATTACTTCATAAAATAAAAATCCAACAGCCAGACTCTAGGAATGATGGATGTACCTTTAGGTGCATCTTTTACGTGTACCTTTAATACTGCTTTAGGTGGATGTACCTTGGCTTCATACAGGCTCAGGACACTAACTGGCAGAAGGATAAATGCTAACAGAAATAATCAAGGGCATTTCATACTGCAAAGTACTCGTTCTTTAAGAGATAATTAGATGTAATTGCATTAGGAGAGCAACAGAAACATCACTTTTTATCTTCCTTTTTCCTCCAGGTATTTTGGACTCCATCATTCCAATCTTCACATCACTGACTGGGGTAATGGAAACGTGCTTCGAGGGCAAAGGTGGGAAGGCTTCTATAAACCAATGTACTAAAGGATTCACTCTATAAACATATAATTCTCTGATATTTGAGGTATTCAAGATACAAATGAGATAGAGTTCACTAAATGGGATTTTTTTATTTCATGCTAAAAGTACTGTAAAATTTGTATCACAATGACTTCTACTCCATATCATTCTATAGTCATAGGCATCTACCCATAACCACAATGATGCCCAACAGGCGAAACGTGCATTGTGACCATGGCACAGCTCCACTCTTTCATACCTACATCAGGAGATCACATGTTACAGGTACGTTACAGGTAGAGTTTCCATTGTAATATCACAAAGCACATTTCATCCTTGCCCCCCACGTGGATGTCTATGGCTTTCCTATTTATTCTTGTTTCAGAAAACCTTAAATAATATTTTGTTTAAATTATTCAGTACCAAGCAATTAAAGCTTGAATTGCTCCATGAACAGGTTTATATTTTTCATTCTGATAAATGTATTTGCAAGACATTGTGTTTTTACCCAATAAGCCAGGTTAAATCAAAATGGCTAAATATACTGTCAAATGGCTAAATATACTGTCAGGCTCAAATTATCCTACTTTGGACACATTATGGAAAGCCCTAGCTCTCTCGAGAAGGCTCTAATCTTGGGAAAGGTGAAAGGAAAGAGAAAAGAGGATGACCAGGTGGATGGACTCAGTTACAGGGGCAAAGAGTGCACCATTGGAGGACCTGGAGGACCAGGTTAGGGACAGATCTTCATGGAGAAAATCTATGTAGTCGCTAAGAGTTGACACCAACTTGATGGCACATAATCAATCAAAAATATACTGTGCTCAATGTTAAATTAATTTTGAAACTTTAAATATGGTTAAGATCTGGAAGAAAGGATTTCACAGATAAGTAGTCAGATTTTGAGATACAGAAATTAAGCTAAGATTTTGCTAAATTCCACCTTTACAAAGGAGATAAAGTTTCTATAATCAGATAAAACATTTTTAAAGTTTAAATCAGTTTAATTGCTCAATTTACTTTTAAGCCAATATATATGTCTAATCACACATGGAACTCAACAATTTATCTGTAATGTGATCGTTTTAAAAAAACTATCAGGCTGTTAACTATAATATTGGAGACAGACTGCTTAGGCAAAACACTAACGAAATTCTTATCAGCTAGATAGATTGTGCATCTGGCCTAAGCTCTGAAATAGAGGCAAACAGCAAAACTGCTGAGCTAAGTGAGTTTTAAAAATTATTTCTTACCCATGATGCTCTGCAATTAAGTAAAATTCAGATTTAAAAAAAATACCAAAGATTTAAAATGGTCCAAGCGTAAAGTGGTTTGTATTAGCAAGGCTGCCACAAAGATTCAGCAGAATATCTTGCCTTATAAAACGATCCTCCACAGGTATCACTTTCATCTGATCCACATAAATCACCTTCCCTGGCAGCAATCATGCCAGCAATGCAGCTATTCTCCTTTAAGTACGAGACACAACACTGCTTCTGAGCAATTCTGCAACAAATAAAAAATATATTGCTTTCAATACACAGGCTGCTACTGGCAAACATTCTTATACAGTGAAGATGGAAGGCACAGGACACAAGCAATATATGTTTAAAATATATGTCATCTCAGATTTAAATGAATATTTTATAAGCCCAAACACCAAGTCATACAACTGTCAGCTTATGCCAGTGTTTCTCAACCTTGGCCACTTTCAGAGGTGTGGAGTTCAACTCCCAGAATTCCCCAGCCAGCTGGCTGGGGAATTCTGGGAGTTGAAGTCCACACCTCTGAAAGTGGCCAAGGTTGAGAAACACTGGCTTATGCTCTTTTTCAACTTATTTTATACCATTTTGCTTAACATAAACTACTCAGCTGGAGGTTATATTTCTCTGAATAAGTAGAATGGTGCATGACAACAGAAACTTGTATCTAAATGGTTCAGGGAGTTGTTATATATGTGTCAGTACAATCAAATTTGTGTCTTGCTTCAGGCATAAAAATGCAATGGTTAGCACTAAAACTGGAGAAGAAATAAATCCTATATAAAACTATTACTGAGTTTTGCAGATACACACCTCCTAAAGTTATAGCCCAAACATATACCATTTAAAGTTTATGATAAAGTTCATAGATACAAAAAAAGTGCAGAGAAAACTATTAAAAAAAGGTAAAGGTTCCCCCCGCACATTTGTGCAGTCGTGTCCGACTCTAGGGGCCGTTGCTCATCTCTGTTTGTTAGCCGAAGAGCCAGCGTTGTCTGAAGACACTTCCACGGTCATGTGGCCGCATGACACATGCGGAACGCTGTTGCCTACCCACCAAAGTGGTACCTATTTATCTACTTGCATTTGCATGCTTTTGAATTGCTAGGTTGGGAAGAGCTGGGGCAAGTGCGGGAGCTCACTCCGTCATGCAGAACTAGGGATTCGAACTTCCGAACTTGCGATCTTCCGATCGACAAGCCTGGCGTCTTACCCGCTGAGCCACCATGCCCCTTGAAGTACACCAAGGAATTCTACTTGGTTTGAATATAATTTTCTTCATTATATTCAAGAAAAGTACATGCATGTGATTATTAAATTCAAGAAGATTGCTTGGAAAAATGAGTTCAGTACAAAGTTGTACACAAAGGAGAAAAACACAAAAATGCATGCCATATTTTGGTTCAAATTGTTGGTGCAGTTTTTTAACCTTTAAAACCACTGAAATATCAAATTCAAAATACCTTATATATCACTAAGCAAAACCAGATTTGCCTGCTCTGACTTTAGCTCAGTTTATCAAAGTATGGAATCAAAAGGAAGAGATAAAGTTGCACTTCTCAATTTCTTCTCAATTAATAAAATCACTTTTATTATTTCTTCATCTTTATCATTGGCTAGGGCTAAATTATTTATTTCTACACAAGCCATACAAATCTGACACAGCACAACGTATCTAGCATGTTACTTTCTAGGGCTGTGCAAATAATTCAAAGGGACATTTTGCTCATAGCTACATTGTCCCACTACGTACTACAATGCTACACATCCAGCAGAACAAAAATATCTTCATCAACTTCATTAACATTAGCCATGATTCATCCAAAGTTATATACTGTCTCATCAGCAAAGATGCATCAGGTAATTGCCAAAATATTTTGGCCGGCACATTTTAGTTTTGAATTTGTTTCAGTGTATCAGTTCCAAGAGTTCAGTAGCAAAGCCATTATAAGAGTCAGAACTGTGTATTTTATGATAAAAACAGGATTCTCAACACTTCAAAAATTTCTGAGAAACGCCAATGACCTAGATTCATTTCCAGTCTGATTATAAGTCCAGAATTCCAGGTTCAGGTGATGTATACCAACAGCTAGATAACCGAGTAAAAATTGCAAGACAATCCTGTCAATCAAGATGTCCTTCTGAATAACCTTGTTGGAATGGTGTTTGGAGGCACAACTTTGTAGTGGCTCTTGTTGGGGGAGGAGGCATTCAGAAAGCAGTACTGATCTATTTGATGCCATGCTTGCTGATCTATGGTGCCACTCAGGGGTTCATCTTGTCTTCCATGCCACTTAACATAAACATGGAATCATTGAGACCATTTTTTTCCGGGGGCTGTTGCTTTGGTTCCACCTGTAGGCAGATGATGCCCAAATCCCTCTCTTTTTTCTTTTCAAACACAAGGAAGCTGTTCATCAAAACAAAACAGAGATCTGATAGCTGTGTTTGTTCTTCTGGTGGAGAACTTGGACTGATACTGAAGTTTCAGTAAAGGACGAAAGCACCCATTCCTGGATTTTGGCCTGTTGTAACATGATTTATATGATATGGGCCACCTTTGGAAGCTAGAAATTTCAGCTATGCTAGAGTTTCAGCAGCTTTGCTGGCTATTGATTTGTTTCCAAGTGAAGTTCAAAGTGCTGATTATGAATACACAACCTACATGACTTGAGAGAAGGCTATTTGAAAGACAACCTACACCTTCAAAACTCTGCCCCAGGAAGGAAGGAATGTTTGACAGAAATGTGAGAAGAGGCTTTCTGAGTAGCTTATCTCAATTTACAGGAAGAAAGAAGTTGGCCTAAAATTAATTAATTTTACAATATTTGTAACCTACCCCAATCCCAAAGGACTCTGAGCAGTGTACAACAGCAAAGAAAAATCAAACCAAATCAAAATCAAAATCAAAAAGTATAACAATGAATAGGTCAATCCAGTTATCAAAAAGAAAAAATAACCAGAGAAAGCCAAGATGAAACCCAATAAAACCCAAGGTAAGTGTCCACACTGTTAGCTGGGACCAAAAGCACATAGAAATAAAACAGCTTTAAATTTTTTCTAGAATTTCAGCTAAGTGGGAATGCACATACTTCTGGGGGAAGAATATTCCATAAGGTGGGAGCTACCACAGAAAAGACGTATAATAAAAGGCATTGATTCACGCATGCTTTCGACATGTAAGCTAGTCAAGCTACTGAAGTAGGTAGATGCCACTTGTTTCTTTCACTGATGTGTTTTAATGGAGTTTTGATTATGTTTTAAATTATGCTTTAAATTTATCATTAGTTTAGTTTAAAATCTTTCTCTTATAATCACCTCGTAAATGAGTGGAGTAAAATTACAATGAACAATTAAACCAGAGCTTTCCAAACTTTTCATGTTGGTGACATACTTTTAGACATGCATCATTTTGCGACACACTCTTACAGCAGGGCACAAGGCAGGCACTAGGACCTGCATGGAATCACAGCAGGTTTGGAGGCAGCCAGGCACAAGGCAGGCACTAGGAACTGCGCGGAATCCTGGCAGGGCAGGTTTGGAGGCAGCAGGGCACAAGGCAGGCACTAGGACCTGCATGCAATCCTGGCAGGGTTCGGAGGCAGCAGCAGCCGCAACACACCCAGACACTGCTGCCGACACACTAACGTGTCACAACACACAGTTTGGAAAGCTCTGAATTAAACAAACATGCTTGGAAGATAGTTTGGGTAGCTTTGCTATGTACCTAAATTCTCAGACAAGACATAGTACACAAAGAACCAGGTCTTGTTGTTGTTGTTGTTGTTGTTGTTGTTGTTGTTGTTGTTGTTGTTATTTATAGCATGCTGAGGATAGAAAGACTTTAGTTTCTTTATGAGGTTGACTTTTTTAGCCAAATAATTATGCAAGCAGCGCTCTGCTAATGCATACAAACAGAATTTCAGCTCTCCCTCCCCTCTTTTGCCATCTGCTTTCAGAAGATGGAATGTAGCAAACTGCTTTATGACCTAATTGCTTCACCATTCTAAAATCAACAATCTCCCTGTAACTTCTGCAAATATGATGGTGGGTGGGCCTGTCCTAAGTTGTAGCTAGGTGTATAAAAAGGTAAAGGTTCCCCCCAAACATTTGTGCAGTCGTGTCCGACTCTAGGGGCCGGTGCTCATCTCCGTTTCTTAGCCGAAGAGCCAGCGTTGTCCGAAGACGTTTCCACAGTCATGTGGCCGGCATGACACACGCGGAATGCTGTTACCTACCCACCAAAGTGGTACCTATTTATCTACTTGCATTTGCATGCTTTCGAATTGCTAGGTTGGCAAGAGCTGGGGCAAGTGCGGGAGCTCACTCCATCACTCAGGGCTAGGGATTTGAACCTCCAAACTTGCGATCTTCCGATCGACAAGCCTGGTGCCTTACCCGCTGAGCCACCATGCCAAATTTTAGGGGGCGCCAAAATTGAAAAGACTTCCAAAAAACACAATAAAAAAGTGAAAAGCAGTAACAGCACACTCCGTGAGCCAGTGCATCCACTCGAGGGTTAAATATAATTTTGCAGAATTGTTGCCATATGACAACAATGGGTGCTGATGTGATTAAAATTACTTACTGTGTAAATAGGGTGAAAATGTCCAAGAAAAGAAAAAAAATGTCGAGGGCTGAAAATCATAAGTGTAAAGCTCAAAAGGAAGAGGGGCCGACCAAGGGCAAGATGGATGGATGATATTCTGGAGGTGACAGACTCGACCATGGGGGAGCTGGGGATGGTGACGGCCGACAGAAAGCTCTGGCGTGGACTGGTCCATGAGGGCACGAAGAGTCGGAAACGACTGAACGAATAAACAACAAAAAAAGCTCAAAAACCCGAAAAAAAGAAAAGAAACAAGAGGGCACCTTTTTGAAATTCCTAACAACATTGGAATGTGAGCCAACCCTAGGAGGCGTCAGAATATGGCTTTGCCCAGGGCACCAAAATGTCTAGAGCCAGCCTTCTAGCAACCTCCTATGGTTAGAGCAACCTTGATCTTCTTTTGGGTGTCTTGAGTTTTTCTCCCTCTGGAAATCTGAGCCAGCTAGTGTCAGCTTCCCAGGTAGACCAGACAGGAAACATGACCAGATGAGCTAATTCTACTTTATGGTAAGGCTGCATTACCAGAATCTTGCAAGTCTGAAAAGGACAAATCTCCAGCTGTCTCTTTTTACAGCCTGATAAGTTAGGGAGGTTCCTTTCTGAGTTTCTTTGCCTGTTATGCAGCTGTGGGCTCCCCCCTCCCCTTATATGATCAAACCAGGAGTCTGTGAGTTCTAGTTTCGCCTTAGGCATGAAAGCCGGCTGGGTGACCTTGGGCCAGTCACTCTCTCTCAGCCCTGGGAAGGAGCCAATAGGAAACCAGGAGACTGAGAGTTCTAGTCCCACCTTAGGCATGAAAGCCGGCTGGGTGACCTTGGGCCAGTCACTCTCTCTCAGCCCTGGGAAGGAGCCAATAGGAAACCAGGAGACTGAGAGTTCTAGTCCCACCTTAGGCATGAAAGCCGGCTGGGTGACCTTGGGCCAGTCACTCTCTCTCAGCCCAACTCACCTCACAGGGTGGTTGTTGTGGGGAAAATAGGAGGAGGAGGGAGTATTAGGTATGTTCGCCCCCTTGAGTTATTTATAAAAATAATAAAGGCAGGATAAAAATTAAATAAATAAATAAATCTCCCAAGGTAATTCCCACATACCATTACATCTAGACAGATCCCATGTCATGTCATTCTCCTCCCAGCGTAGCAGTCTCTATGCCAGCTCCTCTTTGGCAATCTTGAATCATCCTGAAACCTGCATTTTGTTCAGCAGCCCAAGACTGCCAAATGCCATCTTTGTTCACTAGCCATTTTATTTCTTCTCCCCTTCAAAGCCTAACACCATTAGCTCCCTGCCAGGTTCTTAGCCCCTTTCAGTTTCCTCTCCCTGTAAGAGACTTTGTGTGTGTCTGTGTGTGTGTGTGTGTGTGTGTGTGTGTGTGTGTGTGTGAGCTCTTTTCCTGCCTCAAGCTATCACAAGTACAGTTTGTATGGCTGGGAGATCAGATGACAGGATGGCAGATGGTATTTATTTTCTCCATTCTGTCACAATACTAAATGCCATGCTTTTATCACAAGATGCTTCCTTCTGCGAAGTCACAATATAAAGACTAGTTGTGTTTTGTAAATTATGTTACAGTAAGTAGTAGAATTTTATGAGCAGGTATTCAGCCTGACACTGGGATATGAAATAAAAATAAAGTTCCATTAAAATACTAGACCTCTTTACTAGGAGAGCATTTTAAACGTGAACTTCAACAATTTAATTTCCCGTTCTGCTAGACCTTTTTTTCCTTCACCGCCTGAATAATTAGATTTTTGTTCTTTACTGGAATACCTCTACTAGTTTAGATCAAGAGTCCAATTCCTTCATATATCTCTAATAGTGCACTCAGCAAACAGTCATATGAATGCAGACAGAATACACAACCATGGGCCACTGTGTGCAGTTATTCAGACTGAGCATTGCACAAGGGCACCACATCTGAGGGGGCACCAGCGAAGTACAGGGAACCAGTGGCACTTCCCTTATTTATTAATTTACTTATCATATTTATATAGCCGCCCATCTCACCGTAAAGTGACTCTAGGTGGCTTACAACAAAAACAATAATAAAATCAAAATATTAAAACAAATTACAATTAAAATACATCAACGGTATTATTAATAACAAGATAGTGGAGAGTTGTTGTTTTCTGGATAAAACAACAAAAAATGAGTGATCCACCAGTGGAAGGGAGGACGCTTGAGTGGTTCAGCAAACAGGTGTGGCCATCTTGTCCCTTGAGGTGATTGTTTGCTCGCCCAAGCAAGGTGGCACATGGAGCAGCAGGCCCACATGCTCCCCACTTTCTCCATTTCAGGGGGACCTTTTAAAAATTTGCACAAAAGTGTCTTGTGCCTTCACAGGAGCCCTGACAGGACAACTAGCATTTTGTAAAGGATAAGATACAGATGGTTGCAATTGGAAAAAACATTATTCATAGAGGTCTAGCAATGCACTTCTTCCTAAGTTATGAGTAATAGACGTGAACAGATTTTGAGAAACAGACTTTTACCAGAGATGTTTAGAATGGAGCATTTTAGTATATCCTCTACATCAGGGCTTTCCAAAGTTTTCCCGCGGCGACACACCAACCGCTGTTGGTGTGTCGCCGCGGGAAAACCCGGAAGTGCCGCCATTGCGGCAGCGTGCAAAAACCCAGAAGCGCTGCTGCCGCTTTCGGGTTTTTGCACACCGCCATTGGTGTGTTGCCACGGGAAAACCCTGAAGCGCTGATTATTGTGTGTGTCGCAACACACAGTTTGGAAAGCTCTGCTCTACATTAAATCAAAATATTATTAGAAAATGCCTGGAAAGTTTCAAATTAATAATCATCTAAGCAATATATCTGGCAGTAGTGTCATCTGGAATGTACTTCAACCTGACATAAAGAATATATATAATGTTGATTATATTATACAGTGCAGGAAGTTTGTAAACTCAGGTTTGTGTGGTTATTTTTTAAAAAACTTTTCTTTTACATACCTGCAAATATCACCATCTGTTCCACTTACTGGAATTTCTGTACATTCATTGTTATCAATAGCCCACTGTTGTCCAGCAGCACAGCAAGTTTCAATTAAATCTTTCGTTGAATCTGAAAAATGGCAGATATACAGCTACATGAAATATGTTTGGGATATCAGAGCAGATAAGTAAGGCCTGTAACAGCATATTATTGCTCAGGATGCCACTGTAAAGGATCTGGCAACTCCATTCTATTCCCCTTCCTCTTTCCTAGATTTCTATGATGATATCCTTTCTATATCATAGATACCATGGTAAAGAATATCAATAGAATAAACATCCGTCACTCTTCATGATGTACAACTCCCAACAATGGGACATAGAGAAGAGCCTCTCAGCTGATCTTAATACTTGGGTGAATGGAATTCCCTCAAATCATTTGGGGTTCTATATTGACCCTTTGAACTAAGACTGGAAGCTTGGGCTTTTACCCCCTCCCCAACTTTAAGGGTTTTTGGAATCTTTGAAAAATTGGGTTTCTCACTCAAGTCCACCGATACCATTCTCTTGTGTGTGAGTGAAGTGCCACTTTGGTTATGAAAGCTACTCAAGAATTAGAATAGATTTAATATGAGCCTGATTCGTATTGCCTCTTGCCCCCCAAATGATGGACTCTAGTGATGACTAGTGTATGTTTCTATGAAAGATTCCCAATGATGTATTTCTGTAGACTTTAACAATCTGATTAACTATAATTTAGGCTTCAAACATTACACAAATTCTAGAGAACAAATCCTACTGAATGTAATGTCTTATTTCTGAATAGACATATTATCGCTCTTCTGTTCTAAAATGGTACTGTCCACTCACAAGAAAGAGGGATCATCAGGCTCAAGAGAACATCGGTGTTTCAAAAATATTACTAAATATAAAAGGTAAAAGGTTCAGATTCCATTTATATGTAGTGCATACTACATACGCAGTAGCTAAGGCATTAGACTAAGACTGAAGAGAACCAGTTCAAGTCCATACTCAGGTATAGAAACTCACCAGATGACTTTTGGCTAATAACTTACTCTTTCAGCCCAACCTGTCTAACAGGATCGAGATTGTGGGAATAAAATTGGAGAAAGAAATACTATATGAACTGCCTTGAGCAACTGGAGGAAAATGAGAATTTAAATCTAATAAAGCCTCTGACATTTTTA
This sequence comes from Charina bottae, assembly GCA_023362775.1. NCBI lineage: Eukaryota > Metazoa > Chordata > Lepidosauria > Squamata > Charinaidae > Charina > Charina bottae. The sequence goes on from JALMGJ010000002.1 coordinate 79,340,262, forward strand.
CTCAATGCATCTTTATACATGCCATTCCCTTACAACTCTAAAACAAGGCTGCTTATTCAGTTCCACCTACATAGACTTCCAACAGCTCTTTCTAATCGTGCTTGGCAAGTCAGATTTCTGAGAGCATACAAGAAAAGAAGCTATGCCACAGCAGATACTGTAGCATGCAGCATTGTCAATGGTAGCACAGGGAGCATCTCAGATACAAAGCTTCCTTAAACACACAAGCTTTTAAAAAGTTGACTTTTTTAAAAGAATTGATCAATCAATATGATTGAAGAACAGCTATATTTCTTTCTCAAATTGGTTTTATTTGTAACATAACCTAGAAATTTTCACAAATACTTTGGAGCATATTTGTGAAGCCTTCTAGGTCATTTTACAAATAAAACCAATTTGAATTATCCTGTTTTATCTAATGTTATGAACAAAAATGTAATATACTGATCCAATACTGACCAACTATTTAAGAATGGTTTATCTTTTTTTAAATCGTTGTCCAAGTAGTATTACATAAGGGATCACTGGTCAAATATTAATTGAAGATGAAGCTTCTCTGGGGCCATGCAGTCCTCTAATTTGAAATAGTCTGAACTTTGCTGGTCTATAGGCCTTCTGTGCTCAGGCTGATTGCAGAAGGTTAATAGGATAACTCTAGATTGAGTAGTTTATGGCCCAAAATTTGAGGCATACTAAATTAGCTGTCCAGTTGAAGAAATGGATGAAGCTGATGAGCCACTCAGGAGTTCAGTATATCAGCAAAACAGGTATAAAACAGAAAGGTTGATCATCATTAACATTTTTTATTATTCAATTATTTAAAATCTCACATATAAATGCTATATTAACACCCAAGGTAAACCAAGATAAGTACATGCACATAACACTTCCAAATATAATTGGGATATTATTGAAAGACTAATTAGCAGAACAACAAACAGAACAACAAATTACAGTTGATAAACATTAATTCACATGTATTTTGTTGCCAAAGCTGAATTTAACCCTCATTCTAAATATTCTATGGCATTAATGTCTGAAACCATAGGACACTTGGTTTAGAGAATGTAGCCATACAGTCACTGATTAATTTGCTCCTTGTGCTAGATTTCATCAAAATAACTTGCATTTAAAATAAAAAACCCTGCAGCTGTAATTTCTGCTGAAAAGAAAAACTTGGAAAGAGGATAGAAAAAATGAGTCTGACAAGTACAAAATAAGACAGTTTATGAAAGTAATTTGAAAAAGAGCAGGTAGAGGAGAAGGGATCAAATCTTCCCCCTCTCTGAGTGGGAGTCGTGATCCAGATGAAGGTCCTTCTGCACATACTTCTAAATAAAATGGAAGGTGGCCAGGGCTGGTTGGGTCTTCTTTGGCCTGAAGCCTTTTCTGAAATAGGTGAACACTTTTTAGTTGGTTTACTGTTCCAGGAATGAAGAAAAAACGTGAAAAGTTTTATTAGAAAGCAGAATCAGGGAGATGCATGGTGCTTAAATTATCTTGTCTAATTTCCTGCTGTGAAGATATTCTGCTCTAAATTATCTCTGAAATGGAATATTGTGATGGGAGATATTACCTGGTATGAGGCCAGAGAAAGAGAGGATCAAGGGTAGGAAATTCTGTTTAAATCATCCCAATCACCATATCACTTTTGTTCCCAAACTGGATTTGAATATTATTTTGTATTCTGAAGCAGTACACATAAGAAAAAAAAAGTTTCTATAAGGTTGCTTTTCTAAGCTTAAGATTGACATTGTTGAATTAACCTGGATCTTTTCCACCATTAGACTATTGATCTTCCACTGTGATGCAGAAAACTGAACATCATATTGGCATCCTATGTGGAATCATATCTAGGTCCTGAAATAAAATCTAGTAAGTTGGATTTCTCCTTCATACACCATTTTCCCCAATATCCAAGAAATTCTAATATTCAAGTATTCGAATCAAATACTGAAATCTAGGAGCAGGGTAAAATTTGATGGCCTGATAATTGATCATGGCTTTGTAAAAAGGTTAGTCTCCTTCAAATCAACCTTGACTAATGATGACTATCAGACACACCCTCATAATTTTCTTGACAATTCTATGAAAATGATTTCCCATTGTCTGTCTTCTTCTGGGATGTGCTTTTGACTTTCTAGTCCAGCTCACATACCTAGACTTTCCTGGTGGTTTCTCATCCAAATGTTAACCAGGCCTGAACTTCTGAGCTTCTGAGATCAGCTAAGATCACTAAGTGCTACCTTCTCCTTGAAGGAACATGACCTGGTACTGGAATAATGAAATTGTAGATGATTCTAGAATGGAGTGCTATATCAACAACATAACCAAGTGACTGGATCAAGAACAAATGCTGAATATGTGTTTTGTTCAAAGAATAATTGATTGAAGTTGTAGAACAGCATCCCAAAGGAAGTAAGAATAGTTTCATCATATAGTTTAGTCCATAGCTTTCCAAATTGTGTGTCACGACACAGTACTGTGTCGCCTGTGGGGCCCAGGTGTGTCACGTGAAAACCCAGAAGCGCTGATGGTGCGCCGCCACGTGCGGCAGTGGGCCATCAGCACTTCCAGGTTTTCGTGTGGCACACCAGGACACCGCTGCTGCCGCCACTGTGGCACGCGAAAACCTGGAAGTGCCACCGCGCACAAAAACCTGGAAGCGCCGTGGTGGCGGTGCTTCCAGGTTTTCGCGCACCGCTGTTGGTGTGTCGCCAACAGGAAAAATTTGGAAAGCCCTGGTTTAGTCTGTCAGTGTCCCTGGACTGAGTTGCATCTGGAGAGAGTTTTCCCGTTTCTGTTGATATTTCATTCCAGATTGGTTGATCTTCCAAGTCTTCAATGATGATATTCCCTCTTCGGAAGCAACTCCTATTGTGATTAGTATCTCATGTTTTTAAATTGTATAACTAACATCGAAGAGCTCCAACATTTCAGGGATTTAGGATTGGAATTCTGAAAACATATTATGGATGCTTTCACAATTCCCTGGAGGCAGCGGGTGTATTCACAAAGCTACTATGAGGAACATAACCAGTTGCAAAGTGCCACTTTCATAAAATGCTAGCTGCACTTATTCTAGTGTGCTCCTCCCGCCCCCCAATCCTACATGCTTCATACTATTCTACATGACTTTGTCCTTTAGGCAGGGGAGCACACTTCCAGAGAAAGCTTTAGTCTGTAGTTACTCATCCTTGTTTATTTTTTAAAGCAAAGTTCTGGGGTCCATGTGGGATCCAGAGCCATTCTTGAACATAAAGTTAATGGAGTTAATGGAGATTGGCACTTTGTTTTGCTGCATGTCTGCTTCTAATCTTTTTTAAAAAAATAATGTCAATGTCAGAGCCTGGCAGATATCAAAGGAAATTCCTGCATGCATATTAGGGCCCTGGGCACCACATTCAAGACTGCAGGCTTAACATGAAGATAAACAGGCAAATGCCTTGAGTGGAACTCTGCTCATGTCGCCACAATTATACATACATGTATTTATGTACCAATTTCCCTTTCACCATTTTTTCTTCCTTCTTATAAGTTTCTTGTTGTATCTCCTTCAAAATTCATGCTCTCATACATTGCTTCCTCCTAGAATCTATCTCTCTTTTAGATCTTTGCTCTGCTTCCAGTAATAGGATCTTTTAAATTAATCTGTGTTCAATAAATAATTCAGCTATGCTTGGCTTTTCAAATTAAAAATCTGGACTGTCAAAATGCATATATAAAATGGGATAAATAGATGTATCTCCTTATCTCATGTGCAGAACAGAATAACCATCAGGCTGAATTATCTGATTGACTTTGTTCCTAAAACAAATGAACAGTTAATTTTCTCCTGGACCACAGTGATGGATAATTGTTCTACTTCGAATTATCTGGGACAGAGGTCAACTAATTTAGCATGCTTAGTTTATATTTTCATGAGACAATGGCTTTTAATGCTAAGCCTGAATGGAAGAGAAGGAAGGCTCTGCAGATCCTCAAAAGTCCTTCAACTTTGAAACATCTGTTCTATCCTCATGTAAAAACCTTTTCTCAAGTAAAGTTCAATTCCTGGTGATTTCAAGAACACACCCACATTATTTGCTTGACATCTCCCGCTGCCACCTTCTGGGATTTTTTTTTCCACTTTCCCAGTCAAACTACAGTCCTGGTATTTTTGGTGGTTTCCTATTTATTTATTTATTTATTTATTTATTTATTTATTTATTTATTTATTTATTTATTTATTTATTTATTTATTTATTTATTTATTTATTTATTTATTTATTTATTTATTTATTTATTTATTTATTTATTTATTTATTTATTTATTTATTTATTTATTTATTTATTTATTTATTTATTTATTTATTTATTTATTTATTTATTTATTTATTTATTTATTTATTTATTTATTTATTTATTTATTTATTTATTTATTTATTTATTTATTTATTTATTATTTAGACTTATATTATCACCCATCTCCCCCAATTGGGGGACCCTGGGCGGTTATTTAAGTACTAACAGGTACTTAGATGGGAGACCATACAGGAGGAAGAATTCATTTCCATGCCATACAACTTATCTTTTGGAGTTACTTTGGTAGAGAAACTGCATTCGTCATTTGTTTTTCAACATAGTAAGGATTCCTGCTTGTAGAACTCCATTCACAAATACTGCTAAATTCGTTTCAATTAAGATGGGGCCAGCTAGTAGGATCATGCTACCTCAATTCCTTCTCCCATGTTTGTAGGTAAGAATTGGCTAATGTATCACTGTAGCATGGGGATTCCATCATTTCATGCTTGAACCCAATCACTTTGAAAAAAATTGGAAAAGGAAAATCCGAAACTTTATTGATTAGGGTTTTTTTTTACCTGTTGCCTAAGGAAACAGCTTCTGAATATTTTAAAAATGGGATGACAAAACAATGTATGAAGGCAAACCCTTACATTTGTGCTACATTGTCATCAGGCTTAGTTTTCATGCAGTGCTTCAGTTAAATAACTGAAGCTGGCAATGGTTTTCATTCTGACCAGGAGTATCACATTTCTAGTTTATATTTAAGTCATAGTTCATTCTAAGTAGCACTGGAGCATAGACACATTTTTCTGCTTTTTGATGCACCATTCCTTTTATTGCTTACAAACATATGCAGCAATTCATTGACATGATTTTGAAAGTTTATCCTGTCATGCTGATTTTTATCAATGATGGTTTCGCTGAGAATATTTTCTGCGGTCTCATTTAGCTCATTAATGAATATTTTGATCCATGTGGAGCATAATTTGTTACCTTGCCTAGCCTGATCTTAATGCAGCTACTGCTACTCTCCAGCAACTGAAATGGTATCAACAGAAGTGCCAGGAAGATTAGAAACCCATTCATATTTAAACACTAATGGAAAGGGAACAAAAAGCTTATGAGAGATAGATAACCACATGCAGTCATTTCTCAGGAGATTTGTATCACTGCCAAACTTACTGTTTCTGTATTGTGGCTCTGAGGACTCTAAACTGCCTTTCTTGTGTTTAGTACTTTAAAAATACAAGCATCCTTGATCTGGCTTTCATAATGCACCATGAATGCCACATACCTTTGAAAGGACTCCCAAATGCAAAACCAGGATATCATTTGATGTATCAGATTTGCCAGGAATAGCTAAAGGAATATATCCTTTTTAATTAAAAGTTGTCCAACCTCATCTCCGATTATAAAAGACATGAAGACATTTTGTGGAATTTTTCTGTTCCACTCAAAATCCAAAAGTGAGGAGGAAACAATTCTGTTTTCATTCTAATCCAGTCTACCCTGTTTGTATAAGTTATATCTCCAATAATTTAACATAATTTAGAAAGCTTATATACATACATGGACACATGCACACATTCATATCAATCACGAGATAAGCACTGTTATGCAGAGCACAGAAAAGGAGAGGTAGTAAGCCAACAAATGGAGGTATGAGATAAGAAAAAGAAGCCATCTAAAACTGGTTTACACAAACACCATTCACTATACCTCTCCATATTGTTCCATCCTTGCAAACCATCCTTACTTTCACTATGTCCATATACAAATTCATATGTTGTCTTTTATATTTTAAACTACTCACCTATTTTCTAGGTTCTTCTCAATTCCATCCAACCACAGCTTTCTTGGTCTTTTTTTCCCTCTCAACTCATTCACTCTTCCTTTTTGTATCTCCTGTGCAATTCAATCCTCATTCGTTCTCTCTAAATGACAAACCACCTCAATGTACCTTTTTCATATACGCTCATTCACTTTTGTATTCAATCCTCATTCATTCAGCAGTCATACATTCTTGACCCAATCACTTTGTGTACCATACACATTTCTTAAATACCCCATTCCCACTGTTTTCAATTTACTTTTATGTTTTTCCTGATATACCATACTCTCACTTCCACATAACAAAGTAGGCTCTTAAACCCAACCATTTTTACTTCTTTGGACAAACGTTCCTTGCTTGCAACTAACCATATATTACCTCTCTATTACAATTGCCCTTTTTCATCCCCCTATCTTTAGTAATTATTTTATCTTGGTAGTATAAACATAGTTTCATCTATGTGTTCAACTGTTCACCATCTGCATATAAATTACAATCCTTCACTGTAACCATAGTATTTGATACATTAATGTTCAGATCCATATTCCTCATTGCATCATACAGTTTATCTAACATTTCCTGCAAATCATTCAAGTTCTTAACCAACAATATGTCTATGTACAAAAGTACACACATGTTCATGTCCCCTACCAACGTGGGATGGCGACGACCGACAGGAAGCTCTGGCGTGGGCTGGTCCATAAAGTCACGAAGAGTCAGAAGCGACTGAACGAATAAACAACAAACCAACTACCTCAAATTTCACCGTAAGCATCCCTTATAAAAAGGTAAAGGTTCCCCCCGCACATTTCTGCAGTTGTGTCCAATCTCCGTTTGTTAGTCGAAGAGCCAGCATTGTCTGAAGACGCTTCCATGGTCATGTGACCGGCATGACGCATGCAGAACGCTGTTACCTACCCACTGAAGTGGTACCTATTCATCTACTTGCATTTGCATGCTTTCGAATTGCTAGGTTGGCAAGAGCTGGGGCTAGTGCGGGAGCTCACTCCGTCATGCGGGCGGGGCTAGGGATTCGAACCTCCGAACTTGCAACCTTACGATCAACAAGCCTGGCGTCTTACCCACTGAGCCACCATGCTCCCTCAAAGCATCCCTTATACATTTATCTATAAATATACTAAACAACTAAGGGGCATTGCACATCCTTGTCTTATTCCCACCTCTAAGCTGAACCATTCACCAAACACTCAGTCTTTTCTCGCACTTCGTTCACTTACCACTTTCGTTGCATTCAGCCATCTTCAATTACATATTCACACAGAACATTACATAACATTACACAATTCGGTCCAATTTACTTTATCATGTACTATCTCTAAACTAACAAAAAGCAACTCCAGAGGATCCTGGAGGAAACGGATTATCTGGACCCCTTTCAGTCTGGTTTCAGGCCGGGATATGGGACGGAGACCGCATTGGTCGCGCTTATGGATGATCTCTGGCGAGAGCGGGATGGAGGGAGTGCATCCATCCTGGCTCTCTTAGATCTCTCAGCGGCTTTCGATACCGTCGACCATGGTATACTTTTGGGATGGCTCAGGGAGTTGGGGGTGGGCGGCGTAGTTTTGCGCTGGTTCGCCTCCTTCCTCCGGGGCCGTTTCCAGTCGGTGTTGATAGGGGAGGAGAGAGCTGACCCGCGACCCCTGTCTTGTGGGGTGCCACAGGGGTTGGTTCTCTCTCCCCTCCTATTCAACATCTACATGAAGCTGCTGGGCGAGATCATCCGTCACCACGGGATGAGGTATCACCAATATGCTGATGGTACCCAGTTATACATCTCCATCCCGGGTGAAATAGGTGATGCAGTCAATGCCTTATCTCAGTGTCTGGAGGCTGTGGGGGTCTGGATGGGGAACAACAGGCTTCAACTGAACCCTGGTAAGACGGAGTGGCTGTGGATTGATGGCCCCCCTAGATCCAGGAACTTGTCATCCTTGGTTCTGGGTGGGGTTGCACTACCTCACTCAGATCCAGTGCGGAATCTGGGGGTCCTCCTGGACTCGCAACTCCTGCTCGAAGAGCAGGTGGCAGTCGCGGCCAGGAGGGCCTTTGCACAACTTCGAGTTGTGCGCCAGTTACGCCCTTTCCTGGATCGGGAGGCCCTCCGAACAGTCACTCATGCCCTTGTCATCTCCCGTATAGACTACTGTAATGCGCTCTACATGGGGCTACCCTTGAAGTGTATCCGGAAGCTTCAGCTGGTACAGAATGCGGCAGCGCGAGCAGTTATGGGTGCCATGAGATAGGCACATGTAACACCTCTGCTACGCGAGTTGCATTGGTTGCCAGTTTGCTTCCAGGTCCAATTCAAGGTGTTGGTGATTACCTTTAAAGCCCTACATGGCATAGGGCCAGGGTACCTGAGGGACCGTCTCGTCCTGATTACATCGGCCCGCCCCACCCGTGCATGCAGGGAGGGCATGCTTCGGACCCCCTCAACAAGAGAATTCCATCTAGCGGGGTCCAGGAGGCGTGCCTTCTCTGCGATAGCGCCCGCCTTATGGAATATCTTGCCCCCGGAGGTGAGACTGGCCCCTTTACTCCTGGCCTTTCGGAAGGCCCTTAAGACCTGGCTCTGCCGCCGGGCCTGGGACGACAGAGGCGGTAGGGAAGGGGATGGCTGGTGCCTTAGAGTGCTCCTCACATACGAACAGAACTTGATCTTTTATTGCCATCTGGATTTTATTTTTTATTTCATATTTATATGTGTAGGGAAGGGGTAGGGGTAGCAGTACGATCTGTGCTACGGTCCCCAATCCATCTTGGATTTTATTTATTTTTTTATATTTTTTAGATATCTTCTATTTTGTATGGTTTTTAAATTTTGATTATTGTAGCCCGCCCAGAGTCCCTTTCATGGGAGATGGGCGGGGAATAAATTGAAATAAAAAAAAAAAACCTTTCTCACATCCATACATTTCTCAGTACCCTGCTGAAGAGCAGAATTTGTTCTGTACAGCCCCTACCCAGCATAAAGCCTCTCTCCCCTTACCAAATTCTGCTCATTATCACTTTTCAATCAGAATTCTATCAATCACCTTCCCAGGCAAACTTAATTTGCATTCACTTTGGCTATTTTTTCCTCTGTATAGGAGAACAGTAACAGCATTATTACAATCATTAGGCAGAGAAAAAGCTTTCACACACAAGTCAAGTAAGTTGCACAGCTACCCCATAAGTAAACTGCACCCATATTTTTACATTTCTCCAGTTACAACGTCTACACCTGCAGATTTACAATTTTCAGAATTGTCCCAGCACTTATAACTTCATCAATTTTGTCTTGGACACTAACATTTCTAGCATTTGTTTTAATTCCACTCTTGAACATATTCCCATCATTCCCATACAAATCTGTGAAACACTCCTACCACCATTCCCTTACTTTAGTTTCATCCCAAATTTAGTTTCATCAGTTTTATTTCTTTAAATTCTATTCACTCTGCTGGAGGCTCCTTGTTTAGCCATCTTCACCCATTTCCAAAACAGTATTTTATTTCCATCAAAATCACATTTTCTCTGCATCTGTTAATCTTAATTGTTTCTTGTTCTGTTTCATTATATTTTTGCAGCTATCTTTTTCTCTAGATACATATTGCATAATGCCTCTCATCCTCATTTTACAGCAATCATTCTCTTCTATGTATTTTTGTTTGTTGTTTATTTTCCAAATACTTATTCTGCCTTCCCCTTTTGTGCATTTTATTACATTTCTATAAATATTTTCTTTTGATTTACGCCTAAAGCTTACGTGAGAATTTCTGATAATCATGAAAGAGTTATCTCCCTACCTGCTAATTCCTTGGATCCCCTACTTGCCTCTAAAGTTTTGTACCAAAGGGTACATAAAAGGAAAACAGTCTGCCTGCCTGCCTGTTGTGCAGAGAAGACGTTATTCATTGTTACTTGTCTTTGGAGCCAATAATTGTCTCATGCTCGTGAAATATCTCCATCCTCAGGGCTAGAGGGAAACAGTGGTGTATGTGGCAACCTACCCTTTAGCTAATATCACAAACAACAAGCCAACGCTGAAAGGCAGTTGGAGGCCAAGGATTTCTTTGTGGCAGCAACTACGAAAAGCTTCAACAGGAACAGGTATAACTCGGCTCATATATTAGTCATGCTTACCTTGCAATGAAGTAAATGGGATTTCAGCATTCTTGGTTTGGTTTTGCTTATAGAAGGAAACAATGCAGTCCTCAGCTGGATGCATTACAATAGCACATGAACAATAGCTTATGAAAAGTCACTTCATAAATACTTTCAAACACACTGGGATTTTTTTTCTACTTCATTCCAAATTTACCCAGAATATTGCATTATCTGCTAAAATTGAATGGCACCCCAACATTTAACAATGCTGCAGTGAACAATGCAAAAACTTTTTTAAAGCTAGAGTTCCACACTGCAAATCTGATTATCTGCAAGTAAAACCGTGGAGAGAAAAGTGGATAAAAACAATACAGAGCCCTTTAATGAGCCACTCAGAGAAATAAATATGTGTGGTGGGGATTGGATTTTTGGTTTGGTTTTTTGTCCATACAGTATTAAATAACATTTGCTAGAAAGCTTGCTAGTTACACAAAACCTGGGGATACTTCCAAAATTGCATGAAACAGTATATACTTACCTATAGCAAGTATTTTAATTTGGAGATGTTCCTTACAATCCTCTATGACAGGGGTCCCCAACCTGTGGGCCGCAGTCTGTTAGGACGTGGGCTGCACAGCAGGTGAGCGGTGGTGGTCCACGCAATTGGCTACCACCTGCAAACCCCACCCCCATCTGCACAATTGGTTCCCGCCTGCAAACGCTGCCCCCGTCCACGCAATTGGCTCCCGCCTGCAAACCCCACCCCCCGCCAGCGCGATTGGCTCCCGCCTGCAAACCCCACCCCCTGCCCGTGCGATTGGCTCTCACCGGCAAACCCCGCCCTCCCGGTCCATGGAAAAGTTGTCTTCCACGACCGGTCCCTGGTGCCAAAAAGGTTGGGTACCCCTGCTCTATGGTTATTCAGAATGCTTTGCAATGGTCAAAGTCCTGTTTTGGGGGGATCAGTGGGTGTGAATGTTCTATGTCCTATAGACAAATGCTACCTCCAAAGCACAGTACCAATGAACCATTTCTCATGATTGGACAGTAAACCTGTCAGTTACCTGACTCTCCTCTTCCCATTCTCCCTATTGTCCATCCTGGTGCTTTATATAGAAATGAAAAAAATGTCATTTTTGCAGTAATAGCATTTACTTTTCTGCATTATAACAAAGACCTTTCAAAGACATTACAAAGCTTCCTAGCTGCATCTGGGTTACTGGGTAGAAATTTATTTATTTATTTATTTGATATAAATATTTATATAATTGCCCAACTCAATCAACTCTGGCCATAAAAACAACCAATAAAAAAATCCTCTATGAGATGGCATGACCTGGTAAAACTAAGAGTCCAAAAAAAAGGCCTGGTAATAAAAAGTCAACCAAAGAAAACCACTCATCTCATGGCCTGGGGAAAGAGCCAAGTCTTCAGGTTTGCTTAAAGGATGGCAGGATTGGGGCAACATGAACCTCTGGGGGATACCATTCCAGAGGGCAGGCACCATAACAAAGAAGGCTGCTTCCTGGAACCCATTAGATGACATTATTTCAAGGATGGGACCTGGTGCTTACTAGGCAGGCTCATTGGTTCAATCCAAGGCATCTACTGTACTTCTTTTTGGAATTCCAGGTTCATCCAAGTCCAATGTGCAGCAATAGAAAAGAATCTGTACCTTGCAAGACTGCAGCTACATGCTACAATTGATTACCAAATTCTTAGATTTTCCAGGATACTTTTCAGAAATATCATTAAGCAATTCATAGAAGTGATAGCAGTGAAAAATGACAGAAGGGATTTCAGCAATATATCTGTTTAGATTAGAAATCCTAACTCCCTTTTGAGGCTAGTCCAAAGATTCAGACCCAGCTCATATGAGGCTTGGTTTTCATCCAGGAATTTTCCCTTCTACCATAGTTGAGATTTTTCATTTATTCCACGCTCATATTTACTTGACAGTAGCAACAATAGCAACCATTCAGGCTAAACTGACACAGAATTCCGCACTTTGTAGATGTAGTCATGAGTCAGAAGTATGGATACATCCCTTATTTTGTCAATGCCTGAAGAGGGTCTACAGCACTGTGGGATGGAGTGAATGTGTACCTGCTATGGATTGAAGTCTCACTGTCAGTATTGTCTGGTTAACACTGCTTCAGAGGTTGAAGAGACAGACCAGATGGACCATCAGCCTGAGGAAGTGGCAGGCCATCAAACATCTGAGGTAGCTCCAGATTACAAGGAGTCTGAACAGGTGAGGTCTGGGTTAGTGGAGAACCAGATTCTGGCCCAGCACCAAGCCCAAATCCACACCAGCAGCTACAAAGGGCAGAGCAAAGGTGATCAGCATATCTCCTTGAGAGGAGAAGGCAACAATGCCATGTCAGCACTGGGGGCTATATAACAGTAGCCCCCAAGCCTTTGCCACCTGGTTGGAAATCACTTTCTGACTCTAAACCTGTAGCTCTTGCACCTTATCCAGTGTTTGGATCTTGGCTTGACATTTGAAGCAGGTCATGTAATTCTCTGCTGCTAAACCACTAGACTGTTACAAACAACACTTGCATGTTTTCACCTTTCTCCTTCCAGCAGAATCTGACATCTCAGATTTAAAGGCAAGTATTAGCACTCTCATGGGGTGTGGTGGCTCAGCGGGTAAGACGCCAGGCTTGTTGATCGGAAGATCGCACGTTCGGAGGTTCTAATCCCTAGCCCTGTGTGCGGAGTGAGCTCCCGCACTAGCTCCAACTCTTGCCAACCTAGCAATTTGAAAGCATGCAAATGCAAGTAGATGAATAGGTACCACTTCGGTGGGTAGGTAACAGCGTTTCGCGCGTGTCATGCAGCCACATGACCGCAGAAGCGTCTTTGGACAATGCTGGCTCTTCGGCTAACAAATGGAGATGAGCACCAAATGGAGATGAGCACCGGCCCCTAGAGTCGGACACGACTGCACAAATGTGCAGGGGGAACCTTTACCTTTATTAGCACTCTCTGGCTAATTACCCCAGCTACTATCAGGTGCTTTACAACACAGCAATTCAGACTTTCACATTTGTATTTGCCTGGCTTTCTGTTTGCATCAGCTGGCACAGGACAAAGGATTTAGACAGAAGATATGATCTTTTTTGTCACATTCTTGGAAATATGACATACTGTATAGGCAAGGCCTCTGGATTGTAGTCTCAGCATTTGTGAGTTTTGTTGATGGGAACCAGAATCAAAATCAAGTTAATCTGGTGCAATGAGAAAATATTTATTTCCAAAGACCAGGAACCTCTGAAGCCCAATTCATTTCATATAAAAAAATGTTTAGAGACAGCATTTGGCCCAAGGCCACTGTTTGAGGAACGAAAACAGCAATTTCTAAACATACATGAAGATGATGTCAAAATTTCTACAACAGTACAAACTGAAAAGCAGGCATTGCTTGGCTTCAATTTAATGCTATAGACATCAAGTGATTTGTATTACTAGCTTTAAATATAAATGGTGGTACCTGTTCATTCTACACTGAAGCAAATAAACATAAAATCTATACAAGCAAAGTACTGAAGCTTCCTCTGTTTATTAGCTTCTGTAATCAGCGTTTGTGCACGAATTTTGGCAATAGTTCCTGGATTAATGAAAAAGTTGAGAGCCTTAAGTTGTTCTTTGATTCTTTAAACTAGAGAGCTCTTAAATCCCCAGGAAATGATTGTGGCTGGAGCAGTAATTGCTATTAGACTTCATTGTGAGAGAGATGGTTGGGAGAGATGGAAATAATCAACAGATTTTGGTTCTCATCAAAATTCAATATTGTGGTCTGAACAATACCTGTCTTCTTAATTTATAGAGAAAGTAAGGAAATTACATGGTGGCTGAGTGGGTAAGACGCCAGGCTTGTCGATTGGAAGATCGCAAGTTTGGAGGTTCGAATCCCTAGCCCCGCGTGACGGAGTGAGCTCCCGCACTCGCCCCAGCTCTTGCCAACCTAGCAATTCGAAAGCATGGAAATGCAAGTAGATGAATAGGTACCACTTCGGTGGGTAGGTAACAGCGTTCCGCGCACGTCATGCCAGCCACATGACCGCAGAAGTGTCTTCGGACAACGCTGGCTCTTCGGCTAACAAACAGAGATGAGCACCGGCCCCTAGAGTTGGACACGACTGCACAAATGTGCGGGGGGAACCTTTAACTTTAAGGAACTTATAAGTAATTATAATTATCATTTTTTAAAACAAAATACATAAATAGTTGGACTACCAATCATTTGTGTGCTTCACACTGCTTAAACTGCCTTAATAAAAGACATACAGTGACTACCATGCACAAACCGGTACTTTCTAGGTATGTTGAGGCTACTGTATATCTTCAATTTTTCTGACTTCAGAGCAATTCATAATCTGCAAAGGTTTTTTTCTAAAATGAAGGTCAGGATTCAGTAATTTATTTAACTAGAGTATTTCTACTCAGATAGATAGTCTCATTCAAAAGATGATTACTTTTATGAGGTAGGATAGACCCCAACTTAGTATATATGCCACTTTTCAAGAATGGTACTCAGATCAGCTAACCATAAATCATAATAAAATCAAAGATATAATTAAAAGCATAGAAAAAGCCTGTCTGAATGAAAAAAATCTTTGCCAGTTGGCAAAAAGGTCTACCAACTACTTGCAAAAGGATGTGGGCGTGACCCAAAGGGGAGCGCTTCCAGCATTTAGCAGAGACCATATCAGGAAGAAGATCCTGAGGAACATGGAACTTTCCTGTCTAAGCCAGGACTTTGTCATAATCTCATGCGACTGGAATGCTTGAAGCCCAGTAGGGAGGGATGGGTTGACAAAGGCTTTTGTTATCTTCTAACATTTGTTAGAGCAAATTGCTCATTTGGAACTGGCTTGTCTTACTGTCCCATCATGTGGTTTAAGGTCAGGATCTTATGGTGGTTCTCTGCATTGGTCACTTACCATCTTAGACACGTTTTTCCTAGATGTGGAGTATACCAGGTTGGTATAATAGGAAAGTCTGGTTGATGTATGTTTGGGGGGGGGGGGGGGTTGCATGTTGCATTCACAAAGGTTATAGAAACGTGGAACATAATTAGATGTAATATTTATATATTTGTGCAATTTATCTTCTGTCTCAATCCTCATGGACTCTATTAAAGCTAAGAGTTGCACATTTACATTTTTATTGGATTAACTGAAAAACAAAAACCCAACTCTGAAAGTTTTACAGAGATAGCCATGGCAGATCTAAGATGTTGTTGTTTATTCGTTCAGTCGTTTCCGACTCTTCGTGACTTCATGGACCAGTCCACGCCAGAGCCCTCTGTCGGCCGTCATCATCCCCAGCTCCCCAATGGTTGAGTCTGTCGCCTCCAGAATACCATCCATCCATCTTGCCCTTGGTCGGCCCCTCTTCCTTTTGCCTTCCACTTTCCCTAGCATCAGCTTCTTCTCCAGGGTATCCTGTCTTCTCATGATGTGGCCAAAGTACTTCAGTTTTGCCTTTAATATCATTCCCTCAAGTGAGCAGTCTGGCTTGATTTCCTGGAGTATGGACTGGTTTGATCTTCTTGCAGTCCAAGGCACTCTCAGAATTTTCCTCCAACACCACAGTTCAAAAGCATCTATCTTCCTTCGCTCAGCCTTCCTTATGGTCCAGCTCTCGCAGCCATAGGTTACTACAGGGAATACCATTGCTTTAACTATGCGGACCTTTGTTGTCAGTGTGATGTCTCTGCTCTTAACTATTTTATCAAGATTTGCCATTGCTCTCCTCCCAAGAAGTAGACGTCTTCTGATTTCCTGGCTGCAGTCAGCGTCTGCAGTAATCTTTGCGCCTAGAAATACAAAGTCTGTCACTGCCTCCACTTTTTCTCCCTCTATTTGCCAGTCATCAATCAAGCTCATTGCCATAATCTTGGTTTTTTTGAGGTTTAACTGCAACCCAGCTTTTGCACTTTCTTCTTTCACCTTCGTCATAAGGCTCCTCAACTCCTCCTCGCTTTCAGCCATCAAAGTGGTATCATCTGCATATCTGAGATTGTTAATGTTTCTTCCAGCAATTTTAACTCCAGCCTTGGATTCCTCAAGCCCAGCATGTCGCATGATGTGTTCTGCGTACAGGTTGAATAGGTAGGGTGAGAGTATACAACCCTGCCGTACTCCTTTTCCAATCTTAAACCAGTCCGTTGTTCCGTGCTCTGTTCTTACCGTTGCTACTTGGTCGTTATACAGATTCCTCAGGAGGCAGACAAGATGACTTGGTATCCCCATACCACCAAGAACTTGCCACAATTTGTTATGATCCACACAGTCAAAGGCTTTAGAATAGTCAATAAAACAGAAATAGATGTTTTTCTGAAATTCCCTGGCTTTCTCCATTATCCAGCGGATATTGGCAATTTGGTCTCTAGTTCCTCTGCCTTTTCTAAACCCAGCTTGTACATCTGGCAATTCTCGCTCCATGAATTGCTGGAGTCTACCTTGCAAGATCTTGAGCATTACCTTACTGGCATGTGAAATAAGTGCCACTGTTCGATAGTTTGAACATTCTTTAGTGCTTCCCTTTTTTGGTATGGGGATATAAGTTGATTTTTTCCAATCGGATGGCCATTCTTGTGTTTTCCAAATTTGCTGGCATATGGCATGCATCACCTTGACAGCATCATCTTGCAAGATTTTAAACAGTTCAGCTGGGATACCGTCGTCTCCTGCTGCCTTGTTATTAGCAATGCTTCTTAAGGCCCATTCAACCTCACTCTTCAGGATGTCTGGCTCTAACTCACTGACCACACCGTCAAAGCTATCTCCAATATTATTATCCTTCCTATACAGATCTTCCGTATATTCTTGCCACCTTTTCTTGATCTCTTCTGCTTCTGTTAGGTCCTTACCATCTTTGTTTTTGATCATACCCATTTTTGCCTGGAATTTACCTCCGATGTTTCTAATTTTCTGGAAGAGGTCTCTTGTCCTTTCTATTCTATTGTCTTCTTCCACTTCCGCACATTGCTTGTTTAAAAATAATTCCTTATCTCTTCTGGCTAACCTCTGGAATTTTGCATTTAATTGGGCATATCTCCCCCTATCACTGTTGCCTTTTGCTTTCCTTCTTTCTTGGGCTACTTCCAGTGTTTCAGCAGACAGCCATCTTGCCTTCTTGGTTTTCTTTTTCTTTGGGACGTTTTTTGTTGCCGCCTCCTGAACAATGTTGCGAACTTCTGTCCATAGTTCTTCTGGGACCCTATCTACTAAATCTAGTCCCTTAAATCTATTCTTCATCTCCACTGCATATTCCTTAGGAATATTAGTGAGCTCATATCTAACTGATCTGTGGGTCTTCCCTATTCTCTTTAGTCTGATTCTAAATTTTGCAATAAGAAGTTCGTGATCTGAACTACAGTCAGCTCCAGGTCTTGTTTTTACCGACTGTATAGATGTCCGCCACCTTTGGCTGCAAAGGATGTAGTCAATCTGATTTCGGTGTCGACCATCTGGTGAAGTCCATGTATAAAGTCGTCTTTTAGGTTGCTGGAAGAGAGTGTTTGTTATGCACAGTGAGTTGTCTTGGCAAAATTCTATCAGCCTATGTCCTGCTTCATTTTGTTCTCCCAGACCATGTTTACCTGTAATTCCAGGTGTCGTCTGACTACCCACCTTAGCATTCCAGTCTCCTGTAATGAAAATAACATCTCTTTTTGGTGTATTATCCAGTAGGTGCTGCAGATCCTCATAGAACTGATCTACTTCTGCTTCTTCAGCATGTGTGGTTGGGGCGTATATTTGGATCACTGTGATGTTAAATGGCTTACCCTGAATTCGAATTGAGATCATTCTATCGTTTTTTGGATTGTATCCAAGCACTGCTTTAGCCACTTTATTATTAATTATGAAGGCTACTCCATTTCTTCTGTGGTCCTCTTGTCCACAGTAGTAGATCTGGTGGTCATCTGATGTGAAGTGGCCCATCCCAGTCCATTTCAGTTCACTGACACCTAAAATGTCTATATTTAATCTTGACATCTCACCAATAACCACATCCAATTTGCCCTGGCTCATAGATCTTACATTCCAGGTTCCTATAGTGTGTTGATCTTTAGAACATGGGATTCGTCGTTCACCACCAGCACCGTCGGCCGCTAGCCGTCCTTTCGGCTTTGAGCTAGCTGCGTCATCACATCTGGGGCTAGTTGAACGTATCCTCTGTTCCTCCCCAGTAGCATTTTGACCATCTTCCGACCTGGGAGTCCCATCTTCCGATGGTATACCGACATATCTTTGGTTGTACTGATCCATTTAGTTTTCATGGCAAGAATACTGGGGTGGGTTGCCATTACCTTCCCCAGGGATCGTATTTAGTCTGACCTCTCTGCCACAACCTTCCCGTCTTGGGTGTCCCTTCACGGTTTAGCTCATGGTTTCGTTGAGGTGCTCAAGCTCCAGCACCACGACAAGGTAACGATCTCCTTTGCTGGAGAGATCTAAGATAAGAAACTTCATATAAATATTCTTTTTGAAATGTCTGGCACTATATAAATTAGGTACAACTGCATGAGTATTTCTGTCAATTTAGAGAAATTTCCCGTGCTAGAAGAAGACACTCCTGAGCTGTCTTTAATCAGATATGGTTTTGAATGGTAACTAAAAATGGCTACATAAAATAGCCACTATTCCTTTTTTCAGTTAATTAATATGCATTCTTTGGTACTGAAGGGTAAAATGCAAACAGGGGAACCTTCTGTTTGCACCTCATTCACAAGGTGAAAAGTTGGGAACAGGCACTTTGCAAATGGGAAGTGGGAGTATGGTTGGGCTGTCAGATACTCCAGGAAGCAGCTCTGTTTAAACAGATGCAGTGTCGCCATGGTGATCTTACAAATACACAAACTTGCCACCTATTAAGAGCATTTTACTAAGAATCTCACAAGGGAAATTAGTATGTTTGAATCTATAGCTTTGGAATGAAGACAAGCATGATATAAAGCGTGAACTCACATCCATTATTCAGTTCTGGAGGCACTCTGGCTCCCTTACTGAAATGTCAAACATGCATAACAGCAAATCAAATATTGTTCTATGCAAAAAACAAAACAAAACAAAAACCCTAGTGTGATGCATATCTGAGCATGCATTTTAGTTTTTTCATTTGATACCTTATTCGTCCTTAAAGAATATAAAGATTTAAAAAATGGTAAAATGCTCTGAAGATTGAAGCACAAGTCACATGCAAAAACAGCTTTATACACAGCCAGCTCTGGGATGATTTTTCCTGGAGTTCAATAATTCCTCGCCTTGTGGATGATTCCAGAATGGCACTACTATATTCAACTGTTTTCAGCCTCCAAAAGAATGAGACCTTGAAACCGGTGAGATGTGATTTGATATCACAAGTCAATCAAATGGTTAGATGTGTGTAAGTTTCTGGAAATGAGCTATGCACATTTGCTTGGATTGGCTGCCATGTTTTCTCTTTCGGTCAGCAACATGTCAATGCACAAATATGACTTTCTTTAGTGCATTAGATTACTGTAGATACAGGTGAAAATAAATATAACTTTCTGTATATTCTTTCTCAATATTTTTTTTTATCCGTTCAATCATGTCCAATTCTCAGAGACTGCCTGGACAAGTCCCTGCACTTTTCTTGGCAAGGTTTTTCGGAAGTGGTTTGCCATTGCCTCCTTCCTAGGGCTGAGAGAATGTCACTGGCTCAAGGTCACCAAGCTGGCTTTGTGCCCAAGGCAGGACCAGAACTTCCAGTCTCCCAGTCTCTAGCCTGATGCCTTAACCACTACACCGAACTGGCTTTCTCAATAATACATGCTTTAAATAATATTTCTTTTTTTTAAAAAAAAAAAAGGAACATGAGTTCTGCTGAATTAGAAGGTAGTTGAATCAGTGCACAGCCTGATGGCATTGAGAAGCCATAAGCAGGACATGCCTGTTCCCCAAGAATTGCTATGTTGTCTTTCTTACCAATATACTGTAGAGCCTATATATTTAGAAGTCACTGTCACTTTATCCTTCTAAAGCTGAGATTGCCAACCTCTAGGCCAGTCAGGTGGGTAGGGATATCTGCCTACTTCATGGATTCCCTCAATATCTAGGGAAATTTTTTTTTGAAGAAGTCCATTCCCTCCCACTATGACTGCATGTGTGTAAAGCTTAACAGTCTGAAAAGGAACTGAAAGAAAACTTCTGAAGAGCCATATTTTTGCCACAAGGGTGGAGAAAGCAAACAGAATTTAATGACTCTATGGACAATCCAGAAGAAAATTCAGGGTAAAGAAGGTAATCCCAGAGTTTCTCCCTTGTATTTTTAATAGCCCCAATGACAACTTAGTTATTTCATTTATTGTTACATGCATAGTCCCTTTTTCTCCAGAGACAGGGCTGAATATTGTACATTTTATTTTATTTTTTTTATTTATTTAATTTTTATCCCACCTTTATTATTTTTATAAAAAACTCAAGGTGGCGAACATACCTAACACTCCTTCCTCCTCCTATTTTCCCCACAACAACAACCCTGTGAGGTGAGTTGGGCTGAGAGAGAGTGACTGGCCCAAGGTCACCCAGATGGCTTTCATGCCTAAGGCGGGAGTAGAACTCTCAGTCTCCTGGTTTGCTATTGGCTCCTTCCTAGGGCTGAGAGACAGGGACTGGCCCAAGGTCACCCAGCCGGCTTTCATGCCTAAGGCGGGAGTAGAACTCTCAGTCTCCTGGTTTGCTATTGGCTCCTTCCTAGGGCTGAGAGACAGGGACTGGCCCAAGGTCACCCAGCCGGCTTTCATGCCTAAGGCGGGACTAGAACTCACAGACTCCTGGTTTGCTATTGGCTCCTTCCTAGGGCTGAGAGACAGGGACTGGCCCAAGGTCACCCAGCCGGCTTTCATGCCTAAGGCGGGACTAGAACTCTCAGTCTCCTGGTTTGCTATTGGCTCCTTCCTAGGGCTGAGAGACAGGGACTGGCCCAAGGTCACCCAGCCGGCTTTCATGCCTAAGGCGGGACTAGAACTCTCAGTCTCCTGGTTTGCTATTGGCTCCTTCCTAGGGCTGAGAGACAGGGACTGGCCCAAGGTCACCCAGCTGGCTTTCATGCCTAAGGTGGGACTAGAACTCTCGGTCTCCTGGTTTCTAGCCCATTGCCTTAACCATTTTAACATTAACATTTTGATTAACATTACCACACTTGGCCTTTGAGGGGCTTGCTCATGTTCTATTTAATTAAAACTAAATCTATGTAGTATGATCCTTTTCCAATCATGTATTTAACATTTTCCCCTTCTATGACTTTAAACATCACATTTTATTAGCTTTAGACTCATTTTATCCTTACAAGCACAGAATGCTAGCTCATCAATCTGCTAAAAAGTCCATGGCTCTGCAAATGTTTTTTTTTAATAAATGGAAATTAAATGTTCTCAGCATTGGATGGATCAAATTTCAAATATTTTGGTTAAAGAATTGGTATTTTTTCTAGGATTGCTTTTGTGATGGATTGTGCCTAAAAGCAGTATGAAAAAACTACAGAACAGCTGTACTTGTACAGAACTTACATTTATGCTCCCTCTAGTTCTATGTCAATTCTCAAGTAAGTATATAATGTACGTCAAGAAAACCTGAGTCAATAGCAACTTATACAATACTCTGAAAAAAGTCACAGAGTTACAGAACAGAAGTCCTTTTGTTGTATCCAAGTCTTATTTTGATTGTGCGGTTAAAATCCAAAGTTCACAATTGCATTTGGTTTCCTTTCTCTGTCTCTTTGAGGTACCAATCTTGGGAAGACTTACATATAAGCATGGAGAGCCAATTGTTCAATCTATAGTCCCACTAAAATATTTCTTTTCCTTGAAAGCGTGCTAGGAGGAGAACTTCAAGTTCTCTTTGGTTATTTTGTGGGGCTGTGCAGCATTTCCGATATGAAGGCAAAAAAGTTTGGTGGCGCAAATGTAACCACTACTGCAACTTCTTAAAACAGCAATATATTTTTCTTAATTCCCAAGGACCTTTCACATTATTCCCTTGTATTCCTCAAACTGTACATATAAAATTTCACAGAGTTAAAGGAAATTAAACTTCCATGCACTGCCACACACAAGGGTCAGTCTTCACAACCAAGCTTTGGCCTTACTACTGATGAGGCAGTTTATTTATTTATTTATTTATGATATTTATATCCCGCCCATCTCCCTCACAAGGAGGGACCCTGGGTGGTTCACAATAAAACAGTTTAGAATCAATAAAAACCATAAATAACACCAATAATCAGTAAAAATGCATAATTACAGTCAGATCCAAACAATGGTAGGTCTTACTTATCCCATGAACTGGTAGGGCTAGTCGAGGCAGATCTAAGAAACCAGCCAACCCCAAGACTGGCTATTCCCCTCCCCACCCCAAGCATGGTGGCAAAACCAGGTCTTTAGGTTTTTTCTAAAGTCCAGGAGAGAGGGGGCCGATCTTATTTCAGGAGGAAGAATGTTCCAGAGGGCGGGGGCTACTGAAGAGAAGGCACGCCTCCTGGACCCCGTCAGATGGAATTCTCTTACAGACGGGGCTTGTAGCATGCCCTCTCTGCATGATCTGGTGGGACAGGTTGATGTGACAGGGATGAGACTGTCCTTCAGGTAACCTGGTCCCATGCCATGTAGGGCTTTAAAGGTAATAACTAACAGCTTGAGTTGAATCTGGAAGCAAACTGGCACCCAAAGTAGCTCGCGGAGCAAAGGTGTTATATGTGCTGATCTTGAGGCACCTAAAATCGCCCGCGCAGCCGCATTCTGGACCAGTTGAAGCTTCCAGATGCTCTTCAAGGGTAGCCCCATGTAGAGCACATTACAATAGTCTATGTGGGAGATGACTAGGGCGTGAGTGACTGTTCGAAGGGCCTCTCGCTCCAGGAAAGGGCATAACTGGTGCACAAAACGAAGTTGCACAAAGGCCCTTCTGGCCACGACTGCCACCTGCTCTTCGAGCAGGAGTCGAGAGTCCAAGAAGACCCCCAACTTATGCACCGGTTCTGTCTGGGGCAGTGCAACCCCATCCAGAACTAAGGATGGTAAATTCCTGGACACCGAGAGGCCATTAATCCACAGCCACTCCATCTTACCAGGGTTCAGCTGAAGCCTGTTGTTCCCCATCCAGACCCCCACAGCCCCCAGGCACTTGGACAGGGCAGTCACAGCATCACTTACTTCCCCCGGGATGGGGATGTATAACTGAGTATCATCAGCATATTGATGATACCTCATCCCATGGAGACGGATGATCTCACCCAGTGGTTTCATGTAGATGTTAAATAGGAGAGGAGAGAGAAATGAACCCTGCGGCACTCCACAAAGGAGGGGCCGTGGACCCGATCTCTCCTCCCCTATCAACACCGATTGGGACCGACCCTGGAGGAAGGAGTTGAACCAGCGTAAAACTATGCCACCCACCCCCAGCTCCCTGAGACATCCCAAAAGGATAACATGGTTGATGGTATCGAAATCCGCTGAGAGGTCAAAGAGAGCCAGGATGGATGCACTGCCCCCATCCCGCTCCTGCCAGAGATCATCCATAAGTGCGACCAATGCTGTTTCCGTCCCATATCCTGGCCTGAAACCTGACTGAAAGGGGTCTAGATAATCCGTTTCATCTAGAATCCTCTGGAGCTGCAATGCCACCACTTTCTCAACCACCTTCCCCATAAAGGGGAGGTGGGAGACTGGACGAAAATTGTCCTGTACAACAGGGTCCAGCAATGTTTCTTGAGGAAGGGGTGCACCAGCACCTCATTGAAGGTCGCTGGGAACACCCCCTCCCACAAGGATGCATTTACCATCCAGTAGGCCCAGCCACACATCACCTCCCAAGCTGATTGCACCAGCTAGGAGGGACATGGATCTAATTTGCATGTGGTGGGATTTACAGTCTGGAGGATCCTATCCACTTCCTCGGGTCCAACAGGATCAAACTGTTCCCAGATAACTGGGTAAGTACGTTCCTCAGGCATCTCCCCAGACCATGTCTCACACTTAGAGTCCAACTTAGAGCAAATCCAAGCGATTTTATCCTGCAGATGCCTGGAAAACTCCTCAGCATGGCCCTATAGATGGTTTTCTGAATCCCCTTTCCCCAAAAGGGATCGGGTGATCTTGAACAGGGCCGCTGGGTGGCATTCTGCAGAAATACTGGCATTTCGCCGCTCTTACCACAAGGTAGGCCTTAACCATGGCTTTAGCTTGTGTTCGGTCGGGTTCAGTCTTTGTCTTCCTCCAGCGGCGCTCTAGGCATCTCTTAATCCTCTTCAGAACCCTCAACTCCTCCGTGAAACACAGGGAGTGTCGGGTTCGATAGGATAAGAGAGGCCGCACAGGTGCGATCCTGTCCAAGGCCCCGGCTGCTTTCCTATTCCAGGTAGCAGTCAGGGCCTCCACTGGACCATACAGCAGATCCTCGGGGATAACCCCCAGCTCCCTCTGAAACCAAGTTGGGTCCATAAGTCACCGGGGGCAGACCGATCAAATAGGTCCCGCTTCCCTGAGGAGGGGGGGTGGCATAAGAGAATCTCAAGGCCACCAGGGCATGATCTGACCATGACAAAGGGGAAAGATGTAATTCTCCCCTCAGAGCACATTGGCACTGTTCCAACAAGAAAACTAAGTCCGGTGTAAGACCAGTGTCTCAAGTTGGGTCCAGAATGATCTGAGTCAGGCCCATGGCCACCATGGTGGCCATGAACTCCCGAGCTGCCTCCGAGGACTGTCCCAGGGATGGCAGATTGAAGTCCCCCAGAACCATAAGTCTGGGGAACTCCACTGCCAACCCCGAGACAGCCTCCTGCAGCTCAGGCAGGGAGGTTGCTATGCAGCAGGGAAGCTGGTACAGCAGCAACACTCCCAACTGCTCTCAGGCACCCAACTTGAAAAATAGGGTCTCACAACCGGCTACTTGTGAAGCAGCGCCCCTGAAGGCCACAAGAGACTCTCGGATGACAACTGCCACCCCTCCTCCCCTGCCCTGACATCTCGGCTGGTGCCACACCCAAAACCCAGCTGGGCACATCTCTGACAAATCCACTCCTCCCTCCGGGCCCAGCCAGGTTTCAGTAATACACGCCAGGTCTGCCCCCTCCTCCGTGATCAAGTCACTTGTGAGGGGGGCCTTGTTGTTAACTGACCTGGTGTTAACAGGTCAAGGCCCCCACGGGTCTGCTGTCCAGGGCCTAGGTTTAAGTCCGGAGGGTCGGAACACACCACAGGTAATAAACACCTGGGGCGTCTTCCTCAACAATGACTCACCCTCCGGCTTCCGTCACCACCTTGATAAAGTGCCCTACCCTGCATCCCCCAGGGTTTCCCAGTCCATTTGCCCCCAATCCTGGACCTCTAAAATCCCTGGTTCGGGATAGGTTACCTAAATGGCAAATACTGAGGAGGAGGAGCTAAGTTGTTGAAAGGTGGAACTATGTTGTCTTGCAGACTGCTGTCTCCTGAAGTTATGCCCACTTTGCTGCCTGAGGCAGGAAGCAAAATGGTTCTCCCATTCCATGTACAAAAGTGGACCTTTGTGTTAGCTGAATCTTGCTTCAAAGTTGTAGACATCATCCTAGCCACCTAAATTAGGGAGCATAGGGCAAAGGATATACTACTCTGCCAGTTCCCTACCTCTCATCCTAGTTCTTAGTCCTAGATACCTACCTCTCTTTACTTTATGATATGTCCAGTCTATTGTTGTTTATAAAAATTTGTGATCAGAGTTATGGAAAATATTAAGAGACAAGCTTGCAGTAAAAAACGTTGCTTTTATTTAAAACAAAAGAACACAGGAACCTTGCCTTCTTCAGCCAAAGAGAAGCAGAAAGCTTAAGTACTCGCATTTTAGAACACAATGAAGATAATAGCAAGCAGGAAAACAAAGCAGATTTACACTTTTAAAGCTTTACAATTGCAACTTGGCCATACCTGAGTGGACAGGGTTTGACATGTGACCAATCATCTAGGCAACTTATCACTTTATTTGGGTACTGCCAGACTTTGAGACTCCAAGCACCAACATTCTTGAGAGGGGGTGAACACGTGAACTCCCAGAGTCCAGAAAAAAAAACTTCAAGGCTTGGCTTTTTAAAAACTCAGCTTCCTATTCTTCAAGACATAAAAATATATGCAACACAGTCATCTGATATTCTCTTAGTTATTGGTCATTGTCAGGTCTAGTGATATGGAAGATGCTACTCTTTTGTCTGTTACCAGTGTTAACAATTTATTTATAAAATGTAAAGACCACCTGAATCCAATTAGACTCTGGGCAGTTTACAACGTTACAGTGGTAGACTGGCATGCTTTTCCCTATGAAGTGAAGGAACTATCATTCTGTCCTTTCCCTGAGGCAACAAACTGTTTTGGATGAGTCCTTGCTTACAGGTCAAATTACAATGTGACATAACGAATAAAAGAAACTATAAAACAAAAGCAAATAGGCAAATTAAGCCAAAGGCTCCAGAAATAGCTTCAGGAAAGGAGCAGTTTGTAGCAAAAGACTGGCCAAAAAAGCCCTCACTTAATCCATTATTAATATGGTCATAGTTGGGAAAATGAATCCAGAGAAAGATACAACACATATGTAATCTTATATATTCCTTATTAAGAGCCATTTTTATAATACCTTATAAGCTATGAAATAAGAAGAATTCTTTTTGTACTACCACAGACTTATAAAGATTCCTTGATAGCATCACTTTATTAGCTTAAGGCAATAATTCTGTTGCAACTTCTGTTATAGAACTTCAATATGCTGATGATAATGTAGTCTGTGCACACTCCGAGGAAGATCTTCAAACTATCCTAAACTTCTTTGCAGAAGCATATGAAAAGCTCGGCCTCTCGATTAACATTAAAAAAACCAAAGTGCTTTACCAGCAAGTTCGAACCAATCCCTCCGCAGCGCCATCAATCCAGCTTAAAGGTGTGTCACTAGAAAATGTCGACCACTTTTCTTATCTCGGCAGCCATCTATCTACAAAAGCCGACATCGACGCTGAAATTCAGCACCGCCTGAGCTCTGCGAGTGTAGCTTTCTCCCGAATGAAGCGTAGAGTGTTTGAGGATCGGGACATTTGCAGGGAGACCAAAATGCTTGTTTACAAAGCCATTGTACTACCAACCCTTCTGTACGCCTGTGAAACATGGACCCTCTACAAACGCCACCTCCAAATTCTTGAAAGATTCCATCAACGCTGCCTCCGAAAAATTCTGCAGATTACTCGGGAAGATAGGCAGACTAATGTTAGCGTATTAGAAGAAGCGAAAACCACCAGCATTGAAACAATGATCATCCAACATCAACTTCGCTGGACCGGCCATGTTGTTCGAATGCCTGACCATCGTCTTCCAAAGCAGCTACTTTACTCCCAACTTAAGAATGGAAAACGGAATATTGGTGGACAGCAAAAGAGATTCAAAGATACTCTCAAAGCTAATTTTAAAAAAATGTAATATCAGCATTGAGAACTGGGAAGCCCTAACTCATGAGCGTTTCAATTGGAGGTCATCCTTTATTAATGGCGCTATGGACTTTGAAGAAGCACGAGTACAGGGCGAAAGGGAGAAAAGAGCTAAAAGGAAGGCACGTCAGGCAAACCCTCATCATGACCGTCTCCCACCCGGAAACCTATGCCCTCATTGTGGGAGGTTGTGCGGATCCAGAATTGGCCTTTATAGCCACTTACGGATCCACCGTTAAAATTTTACCTTTGGAAGACAATCTTACTCGGCTATGAGTGATCGCCAATGATGATTAGCTGAAGGAAAAGACTGAGATGAAATTAAAAATGTAAAGTGAAAAGTCCCAGTCAATGTGAAATATTAAGAAGTCAAAAGTAATGTCAACCTGCCTGCTTAATGAATTTACAGTTGACTCAAAGAATTGGTAGATTGTTTTGATTCTTGGGCTCAAGAAGAGATGCAGTATGCTGGAGAAGTTAAGAAAAGATTAATCAAAGGGAGTAAGACAATGACAAGTTTAAACAAGGTCATGGAGGATAATGGTATTTGTATGACAACAACAAAAAAGGGGCATGATGGCTCAGCGGGTAAGATGCCAGGCTTGTTGATCGGAAGATCGCAAGTTCGGAGGTTCGAATCCCTAGCCCCGCGTGACGGAGTGAGCTCCCGCACTAGCCCCAGCTCTTGCCAACCTAGCAATTCGAAAGCATGAAAAATGCAAGTAGATGAATATGTACCACTTTGGTGGGTAGGTAACAGCGTTCCGTGTCATGCCGGCCACATGACCGTGGAAGCATCTTCGGACAACGCTGGCTCTTCGGCTAAGAAACAGAGATGAGCACCGGCCCCTAGAGTCGGACACGACTGCACAAATGTACGGGGGGAACCTTTACCTTTACCTATGACAACAAAGAACTGAATCATTAAAGCAATATCTCTTTCCAGTAATAACATACAGCAGTGAAAGTTGGACATCAAGAAAAAGTGAAAATAAGAAGATAAATACCTCTGAATTATGGATTTGGAGACAGTTACTAAGAGCATTGTGTCCTGCAAGATGAACCAGTCAATCAGTCCTGGATTAAATAAAGGCTGGCCGTTTGTTCAAAGTGATGATCAGTAGACAGAAACTTACATATTTTAGACATGTGATGCAATGGGATGATGGACTAGAAAAAAAAGGTTATGCCCGGCAATATTGAGCAAAGTAGAAGAATAGGAATACCATGAATAAATGGAGAGATAGTATCAAGGAACTCACTAGAAATATCTTGGAACAGAACTGAGTTATTACTGGACACAGGAAGTGATAGTAAGCATTTGTCCATGTAGTTACCATAAGTTGAGCCCAACTCCACATTACGCAACTAGTTTCAGAATTAATTTTGTTTGTTTGTTTCTTAAGCATGGAGTATAATTTGTGTATTGATTGGAGCAGTAATCCTTAAAATGGCTTTACTCTTACTATGCCCAAGAATTACAAATTAAGAGCAAGTCTATGGTGCACATAGTACACACTATTAGCCAGGACTTTATCCAAGTGTCTCATCAAACATCTCTCTGGGTAACCATTTTCTAGGCTAAAATGTGGAAGCATTAGTATTGTTCCTTGTGTATACAACACTTTAACTGCACTTCAATTGTTCTCAGCCCTTGGGACTGGAAATAATCAGGATGTATTCTACCTACAGTATATCCACCACAGCACACTGATAATAGCATGCAAACAGACTTGGCTTGGCATTAAAACTTGGCTATAGCATATGTAAAGCCAGAAAGACATGAAGCAACTCTATTCAGCCATTCCCTGAAATAAATTCAAGAAACTATCATTCCAAGGGTTTTACGACCATAAAATTAACAATATATGCATTAATGTCCACTATTTGGAAGTGAATACTATTTTTCTCAGTACAGTAGAAAAGATGGCTATAATCTCATAAATGCAAGCTAAGAAATCCATAGAGGCTCAAACATAGTCAACCACATAGTACATTCCAGATTCAGTCTGGCTCTGAAATGTAAACAATATGAGGGGTTGGGTTGGCGTCTGCAGCCTGCAACTAATTAAATGCCTATTCTGTACCACCTACCAAGGGAAAAACTGGAAAGGAAATAAATCATAAAAGGCAGACTATACAGTTCAAGGGCCAGCATTTTGACTTGTGTCAATTGGCAAAACTACATCCAGAGAAACACAATCACTGAAATTCCATGCTGCTGCTTTGACTTATGCCAGCTCTGAAAAACTGGCCACAAATGTGTGTGCATGTATGTATGCCCAGATGTACATGTGTGCTGAGAGAGATTGAAATATTTACATCCTGGCTTTCTGTGAGAATGTAAACCCCAAGAAGTCTAAAACTTGTGTTTATTCAGAAGCAACTCCCACTGAGATTAATGCTTACTGAAGATTGTAACCTCAGTTCCAATTAATAAAATTGCATGTGCAAACTATAGAGTAAAACAATGAATAACAAAGATCTATTACAATAAAGAAGTCAAATCAGGTATCATAATAACTTTCAGAACTATGCTTAACGAAGATTGATCTTTGCAATTAAAAAGAAAGAAAACCCTACAGACTTTATTTATTTATTTATTTATCTAATTTATATAGCTGCCCATCTCACACGAAGTGACTTAATTGGGAAGAAGATAGTCCATTTTCCATAGTGGTTGGTTGCTGTCTCCTACATTATTTTTGATTCAGACATTTTGTACAAGGTCTCTGGGGATTAATGCATCATAAGGCAGGTCAATAATTTTGGTGAACTGAGTTCAGCCTTTGAAACACAGCACAAATATGTTCCAAATAAATTAATATAGGAGAAGTTATAGCTTGTACCAGATCATTTACAGTGCTAGAAAAGGATAGGCAGTCCATGCAGCCCTCAGCCTAATTTCACATAGATTTTGGGCCAATTTCAACTGCTCTCTGCAAGTGGTCAGCTCAGAACCCTGCTCAGATTGACCTGCCCCCTTCCTTGGCAGTCTGCTGCTGCTGTTAAGTGGAAAGGGGAGAAGATGGGAGACAAGAGGGTGCATTTGCTTGGATCTGTCTTTATTCACAGGGAGCGCGGTGGCTCAGCAGGTTAATCCGCTGAGCCGGTAGTCTGCCAACCACAAGGTTGGCAGTTTGAAACCGCGGGGTGGGGTGAGCTCCCGCCACTAGCTCCAGCTTCTGCCCACCCAGCAGATCGAAAGCATATGCGAGTAGATAAATGGGTACCACTTTGTGGGTCAATTTGCCGGCGTCCAGCGGAGGGTCGTCCTCCTCGAACCGAAGATCTGGGAACCCCGATAATGGCGGCGGAGAACGACGGATCCAAATCAACAACTTCCTGGACGTCAGCAGCTGGTGCGAAGCGAGGCATCCTGGGACATGTAGTCCGATGCCTGCAGCTGAAGAGCCGGTTCCCTTACCTCCTTCCCATCGCGCGCGTAAAACATTGTAATGATTGATTGTATAATATAGATATGAATTACATGTATGTAAGCCGCCTAGAGTCCTCCAGTAGGGAGGGGATAGGCGGGGTATAAATAAGATAAATAAATAAATAAATTCACCATTTGTCCAGCCCAGCTCTGCAACTGGCATGTGGTCCCCCAGAATTACCACTGTGGTAATATAGTCCATAACAGGGGGAAAAAAGTCTACTTATTCTAGAGGTAAGGCTTTAAAGCTGAACGTTTTCACTCTGACTTGATGAAACCAAACAGAAAAAAATGCAGGGACATAAGTGTGTAACTTTGATGAAAAAGTGACTGCCATATTCTGGACTAGTTGTAGGTTTTGGCTGATACCAACAACTTCTTTCCAAGGAAGGACACAACCTTATACCAAATAAAAGCTGGTGAAAAGTAATCCAGTTGCACTTCAAAGAGCAAACCTGATGCTTAAGGTAGAGTACCTTTTACCCAGATCAGGACAAGCCCCAACTGAGCATCAGCTGGACTATCATGCACAGCATACCCAGTCTGGACTGAATCTCAATTATTATCCCACGTCCAAACCATTACCAACCCCAAACTGAACATCAGCTACAATTCCAGGATTAGATAAACATGAAAAATGGAACAGAGTATCATTAACATGTCAATAACACTTCCTTCAAATGCCCGGGTGGTATATAACTTAATGCTACCTTCTGGAAATCTCAAAACAAGGCCTCCAATTTCTTTTAGTTTGAGGCCCATACAAATATCATGGCCTATGGTCTCAAAAACCCATAAACAGAAGCATCACCCCCAGCAAGCACAGCTAATAGCAATGGATTCCAGGGATTGTAACTCAGCAACATCTGGAGGACCACAAGTTGTGTAACTGACATTTCAAGACAGATTCATGCATACATCCTTTGCAACTGTTACTATTAGAGAAACAAATAAAACAAAACAAAACAAAACATTATTTGCTTATCCAAGTGAACAATTGCCAGAGATCATTGAAAATGTCATCATACCGCAATAACATTCACAGCAAAGATTCCAAACATGTGGTTAGCAGCCAAATATTTCAAAGTCCCTAAAGCAGAATTAATTTGTGGCAACTAGATTTTTTGGAAGAGCTTTTTATGTTCAAGCCAGAACATGCTCATGTTTTCCTTGCACATTCTGAAAGAAGATGAAGGCAAAGCTGGCATACAGTATTTCTAACATTAGAGATATCCCTAATGATATACTTTATTTAGAGGAAAATATGATATACAGTAGTTTACTTACAAGAAAACATCTCTTTAATATTATTAATCTAGTGCCCTTGACAAAGACCTTGTTTCAGAATAAGAATTCTCCCTTTGGGGTAAGGAAGCAGCACACCACAGAAATCTGGAAGACTTCTTGCAATAAAGGAAAACTCTTGAAATAGGAAGATTTTAATTTCCAGATACTGTGCCAATGTGAACTCTGGCATCAACACGTTTGATTTACCTTCTCCACATCAAAGCTAGGTTCCTATGTATGTCAAAATGTATTTCAGCATGGCTCAGGACTTATGGAGACCTCCACAATCTGACTCTCAACATACCAGAGAGTTCCATTCAGAACACTGTTCCCCTGTGTGTGCATGTGTGATAAATTATTGGATTGGATTTGATGATTTGCTTGGATGAATAGGATGGTGTGGAGCAAGAGGCAGGAGTTTTGATCCTTGTTATCTTATAGGCAGGAAGTCAGAGCATAAGTTGGGATCACCAAACAACAGGCAAGGCAGTTGAGAAATAAAAGCTACAAGTCAACAAGCCACATTCTAAAAAGCACTGTCTAACTATATCTTTAACTTACAAAAAGCCATGCTCATTCTCCACTCATGTACATAATTTTACAGGGCATGTGTGAATTTGGCTATTCAGAGATAAAGCTATTTCCAGGACTGCAACCTGATCAAATGATAGCTGGTCCAGTGGACCATAATTTTCAGTTGTTTACTTGCAGGGTTATTGCTATGCTGACTGCTCCAGAGATGACAATGTAAACCCTGAAAATCATGCTCCATACAGAGTTACAATATCCTTTCAGAAACCACCTGTGAGTCTATCTAGTCTTTAAGATGAACTTGCTACGCCTGAATACTGTCCCATCTGTACCGGAATTGAATGTAAGAAAAAGACGAATTCTTGGTGCTGCTGCTGAAACTGTGGAGTCCCCTTCTGCCCAAGATAAATGGTAAAAACATTTTCTTTCCATTTTAAATCTATGGTTTTCATGCTGTTCATTAACATGACATAAAGGCTGAGTTTCTTTATTGTAACTTTCAGTTCTTCTTTGACTGTGTGATTTAATGTATTACTTCAGTTATTCATGTTGGGTTCTTGGTGGTCTCTGAGCTTGGTTGTTTTCTTGCAGATGTTTCATTTCCAGGACAGGTAACATCATCAGTGTGAGGGCAAGTGGAGTTTGCTGACTGTTTTGCTATTATCTATTATCTATTATCTATTATCTATTATCTATTATCTATTATCTATTATCTATTATCTATTATCTATTATCTATTATCTATTATCTATTATCGTCTTAGATATTTTTGTTTTATTTTTCCTATTATACTGTAAATATTATTACAATAATAAAATATCCAGTTTTTCATTTATCCTGTCAGTTTTTCCTTTTCTTTATTTTGTAATAATAAATACCTTGCTCAAAATATATTTTAACAGAAATTTAACCTGTTATCATTCGTGGATAACAGGACTGGACCATCTCTATCTTCCTCCGATTATTATCTGTGATCAATTATTTGACAATGAAATCTTATTAATGCTACACTTAAGTAAAACATGAGCTTTTGAAACAGTATTAGAGCCCAAATGACAACCTAAGTTGGCCCACATGGATAACAGCACATTCACTTGTATCTGCAATTCATGACTTGAAAAACTTGGCAGACTCTCATATGTCTCTCTTGAATTAAAATGTTATAAATTCCATATATTCACGTTTTGGTTCAGAACCAAGAAAAGCATAAATGTTATCAGTTGAATCAAACATTACCTGCGGTTGTAATGATTTCAATGAAAAACAGCTTGGTATTTGGCTCACAGTATTACTATGTTAGTGATTTCAATGAAAAGCTCAGATATGATTCATTGTATCACCACTTTACAATGCTATCATATGTGCAGCCTGAAACAGGAAAATAGAAGGTTGGAAATCATTAAAGAACTCCAAGAAAGCAATATATTAAAAAGAATGCATTAGGATTTGAAATTTCATAGTATCTGAAAAAATAATTAACCTAGTGAAATTCACACCAATGTAGCATAGTATGTATAAACAAAACTAAATGTACAGTATATGCATAAGCAACAACATATAAATAAACTAAATTTCTAATTAAAACTTATTTGAAAATTTTGACTGAATATATCGTTCACCTTATATCTCAGTCAGAAATATGAGGGAGGGAGGGGAAGGCTGTCTAAATAATGGGCTTAGTTAGGTGACATCAAGTCATGTTCATCTCCTACTATCTGTATGGGCAATCTGTCCTTATAAGAAAGTAACAGATTTAGAAATTTCTTTTTTTAATAGTAATTTTATTAAATATTACAATTATAACAGTAAAAACTAATACAAATGCTCTAAAACAGACTTCAAAAAAGAATAAAAAGAAAAAATAGAAGGTGCAGAAAAGAAAGAAAAAATAGAAAAGAAAAATAGAAAAGAAATAAAAAATAAAAATAAACTAAAGAAAAAGAAAAAGAAAATAAATATATAAAGAAGTGACTTCGCCCTTCATCACAAGTACAAACAATTTTAGTAACTTATCACTTTCTCTTAAAACACAACAAATGGTCTCTTCTTCCCATATCCCATCTTTTAACTATAAACAAATCCTTAAAGCCTCTTCCTTTTCTAATCACTTTCAGAAATTGCTTGTTAACTGCTTTTCAGCTATTAGGAACCTTTGGATCGACAAGTTTTACAGACCCGGGTGAGTTTCTTCCAATCCTTAGCGAAAGATTAACTACAAGTTTAAGAACTTTTAAAAAAAATTTTTTTTAATAAACAGCAAAAGGATGATTAAAACTTTGATTTTAAAAAGTTACAAATGAACTAAGGGTCCAGATAAATTTGAAATAAGATTTTGGAAATAATTATAAAATTTAGCATGGGAAATTATAAAATTAAGCATGGGAAAATGCTTTTGTTTTGAATTTTTTTTAAAAAAAACACCATAAGCTAAGAATTTAAAAATTGGACACTAGAGGGAACTAAAGATTATAATTAAAGGAGAAGAACATTTAAACTTGACTTACAACTACAGAATGAAGCAAAATATTTTAACATTGGACATATTGAAAGATATTTTTGAACAATGGACCCAGAAGTTAATTTCAACAGTGTCTGCCTCTATAGATAGGCTGTGTTTAAAAGATGTTATGGAAGAGGAACAAGTTCTACCTGACAAGATCAAGACTGATTTGAAAGTGGATTTAAAAATGACAAGCTAAAAGAATGACATGGAAAAAGATGCTACACTGGACATACAAAAGAAACTGGTTGATGTCTTAATAATTAAAAGAGATATACAAATAACAAACCAAGAGAGTAACCTGGATAATTTTCCTATATTGGATTTACAAAAGAGGCTTGTTTTGAAGAATTTTGTGAGAAGAGACAAATAAAAAATGAAAAATCAAGTTCTAGGACATTATTTGAATGGACTAAAGATCAAGATTGTTAGAAGTAAAAGGAAGAAATAAAAAGTTGGTTTATTTGATCAAGGTTAAAATAGATATGTTGTTATCTCTGGTAACCCTTAATGAATTCATTAAGTCACTTTGACTTCAATATCAGCTCAGACTTTTTATCACCCTCTTTTTTGTGTGAACATTTTTGTCAACAGCTTTAAAAAAAACTTCATTTAGTCTGATATTTTGGAGATCTCACTGCATATGTTTGTGACCTTGAGTAGGTCTAATACAGTTTTTGCCTTGTTTGAATTTTTTAAATTATTATTAACACAGTTATCTTTCATTTTTGTATTAGTTCCATATGTTTCCAATTTCAGAAACTATCTTATTTTGAATCTTATGAATTCAAATTATCACTCAAAATTTAGCTTAGAAAACTGAAGTGATTGGCAAAATGGAAAAAAAGAGCCTTAAGCATTGCAGTCACAAGAGCCAAATTCACTGGCCCAAGAAGGTTCCCTTCAACCTCTTCATTTCAATTTCCCATTCAGAAAGTTGGGAAGTCCTTGAATCATGGAAAGTCTTTATCATTCCTCCTTACAGTTTATGCAGTCACAGTGCAAGCCAAGTTTGAGTTTTTGAATCCTTGCCATTTTATATATAATGTAATTCTGTAATGAAAGAGTTCAAGCATGTAATCCACTAACAGAGATTTTTAAAAATGCTCTAAAACAATGGCTCCTTAAGACCTCTTGACAAAGGCAGGAAGGGGGTCAACATGCTATTGAGCTTTGCTGGTTTTAATGATAATACTGTATAATGACTTTTATGTCTCTGAAGGGCTTTGAGTGGGTGACAAGCCATCTTGGTAAAAGCAGCTTGGTGATAGTCAATATAATATAAAAATCTTTCCCCACCTGAAAAATCGTTGTTTTTGACTTTCT
Source organism: Charina bottae (assembly GCA_023362775.1). NCBI lineage: Eukaryota > Metazoa > Chordata > Lepidosauria > Squamata > Charinaidae > Charina > Charina bottae. Next base: position 79,377,057 of record JALMGJ010000002.1, read on the forward strand.
ATTTAAGAATCCCTAAGATATACTCTCTATGGAAAGACCTGAGATATTTTGTTCATGAGTAAATCCAAATTAAAATGTTCCTATAGTAAATTACGAACAACAAATCTCATCTATTCAGTAGGGCAGAGCTTTCCAAACTGTGTGTCGTGACACAGAAGTGTGTCGCCACACACAGTCTGGTGTGTCACCACACAACCCGGAAGCGCTGATCATCATCAGCGCCTCCGGGTTTTCCCGCAGCGACACACCAACTGCAGCGCGCAAAACCCGAAAGTGGCAGGGTTTTTGCGTGCTGCCGCAAGGACGGCACTTCCGGGTTTTCCCGCGGCGACACACCAACGCCGGTTGGTGTGTCGCTGCAGGAAAAACTTTGGAAAGCCCTGCAGTAGGGAATAAGTGAACCATACCTACAGTAACTGCAGCTACATGATTACAGTTTTCAAGATTTCTTGAAGGATACATGACAGCTCAACAGATAACCATAGTTATGCACTCAGAATTGCAATTCTTCCATAGATTCAGCAGAATAACTTTTTATCAGCTCCCCAAACAGCACTCTTTCTAAAACAACAACAACCATCTTTCACTACTGCAATTAACATTTTATATAAGGCTTTCCTGTCAGTATTATATTGTTTTGGTTTTTATAAAAGAACTAATTTGGTCCAAACCATTGTTATGGTTACTAAATTCTATCTGGTATCTACTAATTTAATGCAAAGGATCTTCAAGGACCTTATTGCAAAGGATCTTCAAGAACTTTACAAAACCAATAAAACAACAGAATAAAAATGATCCATTCAATACAAAGTTAGAAGAGTTAATAGAAGCCCAGCCTTTAAAAATGGGGGTTTAAAAGATGTTTTAAAACAACAGCAGTGGTTCCTAGTACACTACAGCAAAAGGTCAAAAGAGGGGCTCAGATGTGTCGCATCAAAACCCGGAAGCACGCCATCAGAGCTTCTGAGTTTTCCCGCGGCGACACACCAATGGCGGCACGCAAAAATCCAAAAGCGCCGCAGCCACGCCGGCATGCAAAAACCGAAAGTGGCAGCAGCGCTTCCGGGTTTTTGTGCACTGCCGCAACGGCGGTGCTTGCAGGTTTTCCCGTGGCGACACACCAACGGTGCTGCGCAAAAACTGAAAGCGGCAGCAGCGCTTCTGGGTTTTTGCGTGCTGCCGCAACGGCGGCACTTCCGGGTTTTCCCGCGGCGACACACCAATGGCAGTTGGTGTGTCACCGCGGGAAAACTTTGGAAAGCCCTGTTCTAGAGGATGAACAAGTTCTCCCTCTCTGTCACTAGTAAATAACCACCTGGAAGCTTGACCCACAGAGCAGTACCCCCCGCAAAATAAAATGAAAATGCCTAGGTATTTTTTAAACCAACCTGGATTATGTTTAAATCTTTATTTTATTTATTATATTTTATCTTTCAAAATATATCCACAAACCATATCAAACAAAACCAAATGTATTCCAAAGCACTTAGGAAGACATTTTTACTAACTGTGGATATAAGAGAATAATTGCTGCAAAACTGATGATAATAAAAAGACCCTATATAATGCATATACAGAGAAAAAGATGGTTACAAAGAATGTAGTTCAAAAGAGCAAGGAATGGTTTAGAGATGCCCAGCATGCTGAAAAGGTGCTTCAAAGCACCTGTGGGTACATGTGCCACATCAGTTGGTGGGTCCTTAAAGACACGGCATCTTTTGCTGGTCTCAGACAGAAGCTGCATACTGTTGTACCAGGAAAAGACACGTATAAGAAGACACAAATAGGGGATGACAACGTGCTTTGGATTGGCCATGGGCATACTCTTGGCATCTCCTCAACTTAAAAAAGTATCTACCTGGGATTGTGCAGCTATCATGAGAGCCTGGGGTGGGGTGGGGAGATGCAACTTCCTTAAGAAAGCATCAAGAGGTGTGGTATGTATGGCCCAACCCACTCCTTTTCAGCCTCAGAACCAAAACACTGCACATTCCAAGCTAAATTAAAATGGACCCCCCAAAAAATGCCAAGTGGTTTTTCATGGAATTAAAACATTGTTCTGGAAGTGAATGGAACAGGCTAAACAAGGAGCCACCAGCAAATTGAATGGAATTAAAAACAAAAGTAAGGAAATTATTTGGGATGAAATAGAAATGAGGAAATGTTGGAAGATTTCTGTGAGAAAGATACTATGTTTAAAAGTGAATTGGAAACGAATGCCATGAATATTAGTGTCTAAGAAAAAAATGATGAAAAGGAAATAATAAATGCTGTGAAAATGTTGAAAAATTGTAAGGGTGCAGGTTCAAATGGTCTAACTAGAGAAATGCTATAAAGCAGGGGTCCCCAACCTGTGGGCCGTGGCCTGTTAGGAAGTGGGCCGCGGGGCTCTCTCCTGCAAACCCCACCCCCCGGTGCGCGTGATTACCCCACCCCGGTGCACATGATTGGCTCCCGCCTGCAAACCCACCCCCCACCCCCAGTCCGTGGAAAAATTTTCTTCCACAACCGGTCCCTGGTGCCAGAATGGTTGGGGACCACTGCTATAAAGTAAATGTGATTTGCTTTGCAGTGGCTGTGTGACTTGTTTAATACGTGAATGAAGAATACATCTGTGCCTAACAATTGAAAGAATGCTATCAATTTAACCATGATTTTAGAGTGATGCATAAACCCAATTTTGATGTAAATGGATCTGAATCAAACAAAATAATCCTTTACTCCATGTAGTTCAAAAGGGTTAAATGGAGCCTAAATGTGTACTCTGAAAAATAATCATCAGTGCTTTTGTTCATCAAGGCTAAAAAAAAAGCAAAGCGTGAATGGCCTTTCTTTCCTATGCCCCTTGTCTCTGGGTGAAGGGAGCTTTACTCACACTTAGGAAGCCTATTTATCATTGGGCAGAAGATTTTATTCCCACTAAACCAGACCTGAAGAGGTGCTCCCTTTAGACCTGTCTACCCACAAGATAAAGCCAAAACATGGAAGGATAGAGTCAGCATGCGTTTTCCTTGTTTAGTAGAGATGACATAAAGCATAAACATTGAAAAGATGCTGTAGTTCAGGGGTCCCCAACCTTTTTGGCACCAGGGACCGGTTTCAAAAGACAATTTTTTTTCGATGTATAGGTGGTACATGACCCCACAAAAACTCGCTAAAATGTATGGGAATGTTTCCAACATATGTTGGAAATGTAAAAAACAAGAGGGGTCTTTTTACCATATGTGGTGGACATGTAAAGTGGCAAAGAAATTTTGGACTGAAATACATTCATTGATCCAAAATATATTACAAACACGAATTCCATTTAAACCAGAAATATTTTTACTTGGACTATTAGATGTACAAACAGAAAAACAATTTATTAGAATTACACAATATATGATTACAGCAGCAAGACTTCTTTATGCGCAAAATTGGAAAAATCAAACGTTACCAACAATACAAGAATGGATGCTAAAATTAATGGATATGGCAGAAAATGATAAATTGACATGTTTACTAAAAGAAAATTCAAATCGTTATTATCTTAAAGAGTGGAAACCGTTGATGGACTATTTGCAAAATGCAGGTGGAGCAAAGCTTGCATGGGGTTTTGATGATTAGATTATACAGTATATAAATAAAATATATTAGACAAGAAATGTATATGAATATTATATCAAATGCTAGCATGTAAAAAAATTTCTTTTATGTATTCCTATGACCATAGATAGATCGGAAGTCGACTAATTTCTATATCTTTTTCTATTTTTCTACTTCTTTTCTTTGCTTTTCTACACTTTTTTCTTCCTTTCTTTGATTTGTATTTCTATTTCCTTTTTGTTTCAAACTTTTAACTATGTATATTTTAAAATCTCAATAAAAAAGTATTAAAAAAAAGACGATTTTTCCGCAGACCGGGGGGGTGGGGTTTCTGGGATTTCTGTGGGCCGAGGGCAGGGTTTGCAGGCGGGAGCTAATTGCGTGCACTGGGGGCGGGGTTTGCGGGTGGGAGCCAATCACAAGCACTGGGAGCAGGGTTTGCAGACAGGAGCCAATTGCGTGGAAGGGGCGGGGTTTGCGGCCCTTCAGCCCAGTTCCTAACAGGCTGCGGCCCACTAGTGGGCCACGTCCCACAGGTTGGGGACCCCTGCTGTAGTTATCATATAATCTTTCATACCTCCACCATATACAGTATGTACTGTATTGTTCTGAAATGTATGGAGTACAATTCATCTTTCTTAGCGTTAAAACCAATAATTTTTAATTCAACTTAACTATAATGTAGATGCTAGTCATTATAAACCATTTTGATTTGTCTGTTTCAGATTAGCCCACCTGAACTAACAAAGGGAAATTTGCATTCTTTGGCTCCTATGATTAGTTTCCTGAAGGGCTGTAATGCTCAAAGTTTGCATTGTGCTTACATTGTTAGAAAATGTTCCTCTAGTAATTATCTTAACTTACTCCATGCCCATCAGTGTTATTCTTTCCAAAAAGGCAACACTGTATGCTTTGCAGTAAAATACAAAATCAAATGAATAATGGAAATCATAGAAACAACAAGAAACTACACAAATGCAGCATTATTATGTGATATTTCATAGGTTAAAAGCTCACACATTTCAGAAGATGAAAACTGAACACCAGACAGTAAAAAATGACATAAGCAGTAAAACCAGATGTTTAAAGACATGATGTAACCACCCACATCTGATGGGGGGGGGTAGGAAACTGTTAATAAAACAAATATATCAGTTGGAGCTTTTGAAAGATACTTCTTAGTGTATGTGTATGTTCTATATCTGTAAATGAGAATGGACATGGGCATTTATAATGCAATCCTATGCATGTCTCCTCAAAGGTAAGTTTCACTGAGTTACATATTGCTTATTACAAAATAATACTGTATATAATTGTAGTCAATGTGCAGGCATAAACAGGGTCATAAAACATTTTTTCATGTTGAAGTCTGAAAATTAAAAGTACCAAATCGCTCCCTGTGGATATAATACTTGTTTTCCCTTTCTGACACATTAAAAGTGCAGAGACGCGGTGGCTCAGCAGGTTAAACTGCTGAGCTGTAGACTGCCGATCAGAAGGTCAGCAGTTCGAACCCCCCGCGCAACGAGGTGAGCTCTCATTGCTAGTCCCAGCTCCTGTCAACCCAACAGTTTGAAAGCCTAGCAAGTAGATAAATGGGTACCACCTTAAGTGGGAAAATTTGCTGGCCTCCTGTCGGGAAGTCGGTTCCATCGGAGGAGAAAAGATCGGAGGAAGATCAAATGGCAGCGGTGACGATGGACCCGGAAGTAACATCTACAGGAAGTCAGCAGCCGGCTCAAGGCATCTTGGGAATTGTAGTCCAGAGCCTTAGAAGAGTCGGTTCCCTTACCCCTTCCCCTCATGCGCGGTGAATTGTATAATTGTATAAAGGATTGTGGATGTAAGCCGCCTAGAGTCCTCCATTAGGGAGGGGATAGGCGGGGTATAAATATCACAATAAATAAAATAAATAAATAAAAGTGACATTTTGATGTCAACATTTGCAGGGGATCTGAGGGGGCTGGACCCTAGGATCTTAGGGTGAAATGCAGACCGGGAGGGTTGGTGGTACACTTCTAGAGTAAGAGAGTAGCAACAGAAAATGTTATTAACATAATGAATCATCCTAGGTCACCTAGAGGAATTAGTGGGCTTTCTAAGTGGTGCACATTGCAGACATTATCAGTTAGGTGCCCAGCTCCTGTTGACTGTATGGACAGATGCCCTCCATCACAGTCTAACGCTGTGACAATCTGCAGTGATATACCTGATCTTGTCCGTTCACTTTAGCTGTTGTCTTCCTGTTCTTCTACTTCCTTCAATCCTGCCAAGCACAGTCATTTTTTCCAGTCCATTGCATCACACCCCCAAAGCATGGGAGTTTCTGCCTCACAGTCTTCTTTCACTCTTTCTTTCTCAATATGTAGCTTTCCCAGCCATGCATTACCAGCTGAAAAGACCACTGATTTAACTATTCCAAACTTTATTGTTATTGAAATATTCTTATCTGTTGATCCTATGTAAGTTTGTCATAGCCTTCCTCTTTTGGTTTATTATTTATTAAATAATAAGCACAGCAATCAAAAAGACTCTATCCATCTTAAAATCTTCTTGAGTCCAAGAAAAGAGAAGTAACTACCACCTTCAGTTCTTCACTGTCAAACATACATTCACTAAGCATGTTGCCTAACATTGCTTTTGTCTTCTTAATATATACTGTATCTCTAAACTTAACATTTTTTATTTTCCTTTTTCCCTTTCCTTATGATCTCTTGTAAGTTTTCTTGACTTTCAACTAACAAAAAGGTGTCATGTTATTAAATAGCAGTTTGGTCAACATACTGTACATGGCTTTTGGTTTGCCAATATATATCCAAGACAAACTGTCCCCTGCACATGCCTTAAACTTCTGTGGATTTGAGAAAATTCTGGCACGTTGGAAATGTATTGCCCTCTTTGGCTGGGCTCAGTAAGAATCCAAATAAGAATTCTAATCTGTCAAAGAAAGGGAATGAATTTAGTCAGGAGATGGCTTTTTCAGGAATGCCAGTGCCTGTTAAGCTGGAAATGGCTAACCAATTCCACCTTACTTGAGCTAAAACTGGGAAGGGGGGGAGAGAGAGCAGTGCACTTAGCAACTGACCCTTTAAAAAGATAATTTTGTTCCTCTTGTCAGTGAGGATAATCACTCTGGATTTTTGAAGCACCGCAAAGCATTTTTAGCATTTACTTTATCTTGCACTCAAAATGTCACTGAAGGAAAAGCATCTGACCATTCTTGTCCCACTGATTTTCCTTCTTGCAGCAGCCATCATTCGTGCTGGTTCAAGGAGTTACAAAGAAAAAAACATCAACATATGTGTTTAATCATGAAACACATATGGATACAGTCAAATGAGTCACTGTTACTTCCAAGGAAAGGAACAACCATCACCAGGCAGTAATCTGATTCCACTCCCAACAATGAGAGAAAGCAATCCTAATTATGACATTCTTTATAATGTTCCTGTTTTGAAGAAAAATGCGTTAATACCACCTGTTTTCGTAAGAAAATACAACACAAATGCTTTGATTCCTGAAATCTGTGTAGTCCTGATTATATGTACACCAGTTGTGTTTTTACAACATTTCTACTCTACTGATATACAAACAAGAACAACAAGGCTAATCAAGCTTATCCCTGCTCCAAGAGCTGCATTCAGACAACTGCTAGCATTTATCTACCTGGGACTGCCTTTGAAGTTGGCCTGAAAACTGCAACTGCTCCAGATGGCAATTGTTGAAATGTTAACAGAGAGGGCCTTTTGGAAAAGCTTCACTGGAGTCCAGAACCTAACTACTTTCTCCCACCTCAACCATCCCAGATGCTAAGGTCACTTTCTGGCCTTTATGTCTTTCTGTGTATTTTAAATGTTGGCCTTTTTGATTAGTTCCCCTATGCTGCTATGTTTAGTCTCTTAAAAGTAGATTCACTGTAGAAATTATGTACTTATCATTATAACCCAGTTTGAGATTAATGAATAAAGAATGGATTTAAAAAAGAAAAAGCTTTAAAAATGCATAGAAATAGTTTTCTTCTTAATTTCTAAATTACTAATCCAGATTTTATTTCCACTGCTCTTATTGTCCCTGAGTTTATAATTGAAGTTTTATTGTGGTAATAGGACCATTGTTCAGGATGCAGTGATGAAGTTAAGCCTTAGATGGACAGAACTGGGGAAAGGTATGATCATGATCATGATCATGATCTAAAAGTGTGTATGATATTGTTGGGGTTTGTATATACCCAGGAATTTACTGTTAGATAAATTATACTGGAGAGGCTTGATATCTAGGTGAGAGGGGAATTATTCTGCAAGTCACCCAATTAGCAGCCATTGTTGTAGGGATGATGTGGCAGCAATGACTCATACTACAGGTGCTATCATTTAGTTGGGTGTGGCAGATGATGAGAGTGACCTATAATGTGATTGGTCAGTTTATGTATATAAGCAGAGAAGATCTGGTGGTCTTTCTTCTTGTTGCTGTTGAAACTTCTCATCGCTGTATTGCTGTATCATTTGTTACTGCTGTTGGATGTATTTGGACTATGTATGTATATAAAGTAAATAGGCTATTTTATCTAATCTCTGCTTGAGTGCCTATTTACTGCATAGAACGTGGATCACTGGTGTCTTGGAAAAAGGAGCAGGCCGCTCCACGGTGCGCACTCTGACAGATATATTTCTGGAAGCACTGACTACCTCTGTATTTCTCTCAGTGGAACATAAATCGTTAATCTATAGTTTAGAAAATTCACTAGTACAGCTGCAAAACTTTATCCAGTCCAACATCAGCAGACTTTTGACAACCTTCTAAACATACTTTTTAAATTATGCCAGATCTACTCATAGTGCCTACACTGGAATTGTTAATATAAAATAATTGGGAAATTGAGTATTTAGTACCTGAAACAGTGTGGAGAACTACTTCAGGATCCTCTAAACATGAGGGTGCAAGTGATGTTTATAGTAGCAAGAAGTACAAACATTTAATTCTTACAAACACATTTACGCACCTCAGAATACTTGACTTAAACTACCTGATATGTACACCACAAATGAAGTACACAAAAAAGTAAACTCTCCTTCATTCTGAGCCAAGCTCCTGATTACTCTGTGAACACATCCACAAAGCTTTCTTGACAACTTTGTAGATATTTGTTTACTTCCTAGTCTAGCCTACTTCCTGATTGTCTCCCATCTTGCTTGGCTTCCAAGTCCAAAGTGGGCTAAGTGCTGCCCCTGCTGAGACATAGTACAAAACTCCAAAATCAATTGTTGCGTAGTATAGGTGCAGAGAGGTAACTATCTGTCACTCAGTGGCACCTGCAGGGGATCTCAAAAAATGCAAGATGGTGGAAGTGACAATGAAAAGAAGCCTCACCCCTCTTGTACATGTGTGCAATACAAAAGGGGAGGGGCTTCCATTGTGACATGCTTCTAACATCTTGCCTTTTTTGCCACTCCGTCCCATTGACACCACTGTCCACAGCCTGAAGGATCACTAGGTGTGATTCTGACTTAGATGATCTTCCATTTGCATAGTAAATTAGAGTTATGACATACAACCTTCCACTGATGTTTTGGGAGCTTTTTGCCCAGTGCTAATTGCACAGGTGAGAGGAACATCAGCCAGGTTATGGCAAAGGAGAGAAGGATGAAACTGCTGAAAGAAGTCAGTCAGAGGTTTGGATGGGTCCCATCAGTATACTGATAATACTAGTTTTTCCATGGAACTTCAAGGAAGCAGGTGATTCCTTTGATTATTACCTAAGTTTGGTAGCAGAATTGATGAAGGTGAGCAGCTTGAAACTAATGCCAGAGAAGACAAAGGTGTTATTACTCAGTGGATAACTAGGCTCAGGGATTGAGATTCAGCCACTCTGTATGGGTTTACAGTCCCCCTTAAAGTTCAAGCCTATAGTCTACAAGTTCTTCTTGGCCCCAGGTTTTTCTAGATTTTCAGGTGGTAGAAATAGTAAGGAATGTGTTTGAATAATTACATCCAATGCAAGAATTTCAACCATTCCTGAGCCAGTCAGACCTGGCAAATTACCCATGCCTAGGTTACAAGGGCTATGTAAGTAATTCAAGGGGCACTTTTTTCATGACCACTAGAGTGGTCATTTCATGACCAGCCAGTTTGGTCTAGTGGTTAAGGCATCAGGCTAGAAACCAGGAGACTATAAGCTCTAGTCCCACATTAGGCATGAAAGCCGGCTGGGTGACCTTGGGCCAGTCACACTCTCTCAGCCCAACTCAACTCACAGGGTTGTGGTTGTGGGGAAAATAGGAGGAGGAAGGAGTATTAGGTGTGTTCCCCGCCTTGAGTTATTTATAAAAACAATAAAAGCGGGATAAATTAATATAATATAATATAATATAATATAATATAATATAATATAATGTTGTTTATTCGTTCAGTTGCTTCCGACTCTTCATGACTTCATGGACCAGCCCACCCCAGAGCTTCCTGTCGGCCGTCACCATCCCCAGCTCCCCCATGGTTGAGTCCGTCACCTCCACAATATCATCCATCCATCTTGCCCTTGGTCGGCCCCTCTTCCTTTTGCCTTCCACTTTCCCTAGCATCAGCTTCTTCTCCAGGGTATCCTGCCTTCTCATTATGTGGCCAAAGGACTTCAGTTTTGCCTTTAATATCATTCCCTCAAGTGAGCAGTCAGGCTTTATTTCCTGGAGTATGGACTGGTTTGATCTTCTTGCAGTCCAAGGCACTCTCAGAATTTTCCTCCAACACCACAGTTCAAAAGCATCTATCTTCCTTTGCTCAGCCTTCCTTATGGTCCAGCTCTCACAGCCATAGGTTACTACAGGGAATACCACTGCTTTAACTATGCGGACCTTTGTCATCAGTGTGATGTCTCTGCTCTTAACTATTTTATCAAGATTTGCCATTGCTCTCCTCCCAAGAAGTAGACGTCTACACTACCTTAAGCATCAGGTTTGCTCTGGTGTAACTGGATTACTTTTCACCAGCTTTTATTTGGTATAATGTTGTGTCCTTCCTTGGAAAGAAGTTGTTGGTATCAGCCAAAACCTACAACTAGTCCAGAATATGGCAGTCGCTTTTTCATCAAAGTTACACACTTATGTCCCTGCATTTTTTCTGTTTGGTTTCATCAAGTCAGAGTGAAAACGTTCAGCTTTAAAGCCTTACCTCTAGAATAAGTAGACTTTTTCCCCCCTGTAATGGACTATATTACCACAGTGGTAATTCTGGGGGACCACATGCCAGTTGCAGAGCTGGGCTGGACAAATGGTGAATAAAGACAGATCCAAGCAAATGCACCCTCTTGTCTCCCATCTTCTCCCCTTTCCACTTAACAGCAGCAGCAGACTGCCAAGGAAGGGGCAGGTCAATCTGACCAGGGTTCTGAGTTGACCACTTGCAGAGAGCAGTTGAAATTGGCCCAAAATCTATGTGAAATTAGGCTGAGGGCTGCATGGACTGCCTATCCTTTTCTAGCACTGTAAATGATCTGGTACAAGCTATAACGTCTCCTATATTAATTTATTTGGAACATATTTGTGCTGTGTTTCAAAGGCTGAACTCAGTTCACCAAAATTATTGACCTGCCTTATGATGCATTAATCCCCAGAGACCTTGTACAAAATGTCTGAATCAAAAATAATGTAGGAGACAGCAACCAACCACTATGGAAAATGGACTGTCTTCTTCCCAATTAAGTCACTTCGTGTGAGATGGTTGTTGTTTATTCGTTCAGTTGCTTCTGACTCTTCGTGACTTCATGGACCAGCCCATGCCAGAGCTTCCTGTTGGCCGTCACCATCCCCAGCTCCCCCATGGTTGAGTCCGTCACCTCCAGAATATCATCCATCCATCTTGCCCTTGGTCGGACCCTCTTCCTTTTGCCTTCCACATTCCCTAGCATCAGCTTCTTCTCCAGGGTATCCTATCTTCTCATTATGTGGCCAAAGGACTTCAGTTTTGCCTTTAATATCATTCCCTCAAGTGAGCAGTCTGGCTTTATTTCCTGGAGTATGGACTGGTTTGATCTTCTTGCAGTCCAGGGCACTCTCAGAATTCTCCTCCAACACCACAGTTCAAAAGCATCTATCTTCCTTCGCTCAGCCTTCCTTATGGTCCAGCTCTCGCAGCCATAGGTTACTACGGGGAAAACCATTGCTTTAACTATGCGGACCTTTGTTGTCAGTGTGATGTCTCTGCTCTTAACTATTTTATCAAGATTTGCCATTGCTCTCCTCCCAAGAAGTAGACGTCTTCTGATTTCCTGGCTGCAGTCAGCATCTGCAGTAATCTTTGCGCCTAGAAATACAAAGTCTGTCACTGCCTCCACTTTTTCTCCCTCTATTTGCCAGTCATCAATCAAGCTGGTTGCCATAATCTTGTTTTTTTTTTGAGGTTTAACTGCAACCCAGCTTTTGCACTTTCTTCTTTCACCTTCGTCATAAGGCTCCTCAACTCCTCCTCGCTTTCAGCCATCAAAGTGGTATCATCTGCATATCTGAGATTGTTAATGTTTCTTCCAGCGATTTTAACTCCAGCCTTGGATTCCTCAAGCCCAGCATGTCGCATGATGTGTTCTGCGTACAGGTTGAATAGGTAGGGTGAGAGTATACAGCCCTGCCATACTCCTGTTCCGTGATCTGTTCTTATTGTTTCTACCTGGTCGTTATACAGAATCCTCAGGAGGCAGACAAGATGACTTGGTATCCCCATACCACCAAGAACTCTCCACAATTTGTTATGATCCACACAGTCAAAGGCTTTAGTATAGTCAATAAAACAGAAATAGATATTTTTCTGAAACTCCCTGGCTTTATCCATTATCCAGCGGATATTGGCAATTTGGTCTCTAGTTCCTCTGCCTTTTCTAAACCCAGCTTGTACATCTGGCAATTCTCGCTCCATGAATTGCTGGAGTCTACCTTGCAAGATCTTGAGCATTACCTTACTGGCATGTGAAATAAGTGCCACTGTTACAATGCTTCTTAAGGCCCATTCAATCTCACACTTCAGGATGTCTGGCTCTAACTCACTGACCACACCGTCAAAGCTATCTCCAATATTATTATCCTTCCTATACAGATCTTCCATATGTTCTTGCCACCTTTTCTTGATCTCTTCTGCTTCTGTTAGGTCCTTACCATCTTTGTTTTTGATCATACCCATTTTTGCCTGGAATTTACCTCCAATGTTTCTAATTTTCTGGAAGAGGTCTCTTGTCCTTCCTATTCTATTGTCTTCTTCCACTTCCGCACATTGCTTGTTTAAAAATAATTCCTTATCTCTTCTGGCTAACCTCTGGAATTTTGCATTTAATTGGGCATATCTCCCCCTATCACTGTTGCCTTTTGCTTTCCTTCTTTCTTGGGCTACTTCCAGTGTCTCAGCAGACAGCCATCTTGCCTTCTTGGTTTTCTTTTTCTTTGGGACGTTTTTTGTTGCCGCCTCCTGAACAATGTTGCGAACTTCTGTCCATAGTTCTTCTGGGACCCTATCTACTAAATCTAGTCCCTTAAATCTATTCTTCACCTCCACTGCATATTCCTTAGGAATATTAGTGAGCTCATATCTAACTGATCTGTGGGTCTTCCCTATTCTCTTTAGTCTGATTCTAAATTTTGCAATAAGAAGTTCGTGATCTGAACTACAGTCAGCTCCAGATCTTGTTTTTACCAACTGTATAGATGTCCGCCACCTTTGGCTGCAAAGGATGTAGTCAATCTGATTTCGATGTCGACCATCTGGTGAAGTCCATGTATAAAGTCGTCTTTTAGCTTGTTGGAAGAGAGTGTTTGTTATGCACAGTGAGTTGTCTTGGCAAAATTCTATCAGCCTATGTCCTGCTTCATTTTGTTCTCCCAGACCATGCTTGCCTGTAATTCCAGGTATCGTCTGACTACCCACCTTAGCATTCCAGTCTCCTGTAATGAAAATAACATCTCTTTTTGGTGTATTATCCAGTAGGTGCTGCAGATCCTCATAGAACTGGTCTACTTCTGCTTCTTCAGCATCTGTGGTTGGGGCGTATATTTGGATCACTGTGATGTTAAATGGCTTACCCTGAATTCGAATTGAGATCATTCTATCGTTTTTTGGATTGTATTCAAGCACTGCTTTAGCCACTTTATTATTAATTAAGAAGGCTACTCCATTTCTTCTGTGGTCCTCTTGTCCACAGTAGTAGATCTGGTGGTCATCTGATGTGAAGTGGCCCATTCCAGTCCATTTCAGTTCACTGACACCTAAAATGTCTATATTTAATCTTGACATCTCACCAATAACCACATCCAATTTGCCCTGGCTCATAGATCTTACATTCCAGGTTCCTATGGTGTGTTGATCTTTAGAACATCGGATACGTCGTTCACCACCAGCACCGTCGGCCGCTAGCCGTCCTTTCGGCTTTGAGCTAGCTGTGTCATCACATCTGGGGCTAGTTGAACGTATCCTCTGTTCCTCCCCAGTAGCATTTTGACCATCTTCCGACCTGGGAGTCCCATCTTCCGATGGTATACCAACATATCTCTGGTTGTACTGATCCATTTAGTTTTCACGTCAAGAATACTGGGGTGGGTTGCCATTACCTTCCCCAGGGATCGTATTTAGTCTGACCTCTCTGCCACAACCTTCCCATCTTGGGTGTCCCTTCACGGTTTAGCTCATGGTTTCATTGAGGTGCTCAAGCTCCAGCACCACGACAAGGTAACCATCTCCTTTGCTGGAGATAATATTATAATATAATAATAATAATAATAATAATAATAATAATAATATAATATAATATAATATAATATAATAATATATATATGAACCCTGTGAATGAAGCAACTCCCTAGAGCACTGAGGCAGTAATATCTTTCTGAAGTTCTGATAGTCCTCTTCAAGGGCCTCTCTAGGTCATCTATATATGTGTCCACATTCATGGAAGACAATTCCACCAGGAAAGCAGTTCAACAATTAGTCTTGTACAGAGATTCACATTACTCTACCTTGTTTATTGTACATAATTTCTATGCTATCCCAATCAAGATTCTGGATAGCTTAAATATATAGAACAACACAAAATCCTAAGACCATTAAAAGAATTAAAATCTATAAACCCAGCCGTATTTGTCTGATTTGCCTGTGCTAGAGATTTGTCTTCCCTCCTCTTTTTATATGTAAACGAAACAGTGTTGAAACAATACTAATGATGGACTAGTTTTCTTAATGTCAACAGACACAAAATGAAAGTCTCTCTCTCTCCCACAATCAGGCTGATTACTGTTTACCAGAGCTGCAGAAGGCTCAGGAAGGGGTTATGCACAAAACTTTCTTGCTGGAAATGTACATAATTTCCAGAAAAATAAAGGATTCCTAGCTTGAGTTGTAAAAGAAATTCCTCATAAGAATTTACCTTTTTAGTTACTTTTAGCTTGCTCTCTAACTTTGCATCTGAGCCCTGATCTTGGAGAGGAGCTTTGGTGCTGGTTTCTGTGGCTTAGGCCTAGGAATTTCCAGTGGGTCTCTTAGGCAGGACAGAAGATGCCAAGCTGCCAGTGAAAACCACAGCCTTCTCTTTTCAACTTCTCCACACATAAACATCTAGTAATACCTGACATTACATCATCATCCTCAGTGGATGCTACTTGCAAAAACTGGACACTCACAGTAGAGTGACATCACAGCTTTCATATTATTATTGAGAAGAAGAGCAGAAGGATGTCTAAAGTTGCTTTTAATAACAGCCAACTTGTCTTTTATTACACTTATTTCCCGTTTTCTTTAAACAATAATAGTCCTGACTGGAAGCACCAATACATGGTAAAACGTCCTAGGCTACAGAACATATTCCTTGAAAGGATTTAGGCCTGTATGACAGGACAGAATCTGCTGATCTCCAATTCTTGTTCCAGATGTCCTCCATAAACCCATAAGGCATAATAAATGGGGGGGGGAAGCATCTGCCTCTTGTTCTAGTGCAGGTACGGCTTACAGAAGGTATGGAGAAATCGTCGTTGAGTTACAGCTTGCAGCAGTCCTCATGATTGGCCTTGCTGGCCAAGATGGCTTGAAACCATGGAGGGCCATGGTTTCCCCATGCTTGTTCTGGATAGCAAAAGTGACTGACTGGCTAATGAAGACTTTGGCAGGGAGTGGATTTGTCACTGGATGGGAGAATCACTGAGGACATCTTGCTCAAGAATCTTCTTTCTCAAAACCAAGGACTGCTATCTTGTTTAATTACTTCTACATGCCTTCCACAGTATAATGGGAGAACTGGTTGCTCAGCCCACTGGGAGGTTTCATGATGCCAATATGCAGAAGATTCTCCTTTTCTCTCTCTTTCTCCGTGGATCTTTACCTTCCTCTTCTGTACAGTATGTGTGCTTTAGGTCATGAAATGGCAGCTTCCCAACTTTAACACTCAGCAATCAGGAATTTAGCCCATTTACTGTACTGTTTTATCTTTTGGCACTAGACTTTTTAACCCGAGTCAGGATATTATTTTAATGAAATCCAAACCCATAAGGTCTCCGTCTGATTAGGATGGCAAGCATAACCATTTAAGTTAGCCCTGGCAATAAAACAAATGAGAAATGCAAGCATGGAGGCTCTCTGAGTGACAGGAAAGGGAGAGGCAAGCCCTGCAATCTTTAGATCACAAGCATAGTTTATTTTGGGCAACATCCATTATGGTCTGATCTCACTTCTCATCTTATCACAGTGGGAACAGGAAGGGATCGTTTTATGTTTCATTGTTACAAAGAAGAAATGTAACAAAAGTCAAGCTCCTAAACAATCAGTGTTTCCTGTATGTTTTTGCAGATATGTGACATGGACACAACTAAATATGATGGCCAGCTTATTAAAATATTTTCATGCCATAAAGATGATATTAAATTTGTTTGAAAATAATAAGTACAGGCAACTCTACAGTAGTGGTCTTTCTTTTAATTACTCTAACTGCAATATCATTCTTGTTGCTTCCAGAGTTTCCATAACATAGACCAGAGCTTTCCAAACTGTGTGTCGTGACACAAAAGTGTGTCGCCACACACAGTCTAGTGTGTCGCCACACAACCCGGAAGTTCTGATCATCATCAGCGCTTCCGGGTTTTCCCGCGGCGACACATCAATGGCGGTGCGCAAAAACCCGAAAGCGGCAGCAGCGCTTCCGGGTTTTTGCACGCTGCCGCAATGGCGGCACTTCCGGGTTTCCACGTGGCGACACACCAACGGTGGTTGGTGTGTCGCCGCGGGAAAACTTTGGAAAGCCCTGACATAGACTGATGTGTTGTGTTAACTCCGTTCATGCATAAAGGGTGGTTGCATCTGGCCAATTCTGCCATGAGAGCACAACCTCAGTGTCCCTATGGCAACAGGGGACTGGCACACTGGAAGCACCCATTGGTTGGGCTGGAAACATTGATAACTTCCCTGTTTCAATTTCAGATTGTTAACATCATTGGTTCCTTTCTATGCATGACAAAGCTATCTACAGCAGGCAAGACTGTCCTAAGAGGTGAACTAATATTGTTATTAATCCACAGAGAGATTTAACATAAACACTGCTCATTTAGCAAATCAGTTATTAAAGAAGAATTTATCTCTTTCAAAGCAGCAAGCAGATCCATTTTCAGCACAGTTCATAAACCAGTTCATATCACAGTTTGAGATAATATTGCAGAATATAGACAGCAGTCACAGAAGTCAATATCTTCAACATTTAACTAATACATTGTAATAATCAGTAATAAATATTGATTAGAAATTTATTTAACATTGCCCAAACTCTTATAGCACTTAATTTTTCAATAAAGATAATAATTTCATATTTTCATCAAATCTTTAAAGCCACTTAAATTCAAACTTTAATTTTCCTTTTTCATTGGCAAGTATCTGCTTAGATCGAATATCTTTAATGAAGATATATGAATTAAAGTAAAATAGACAGCAATAACATTTTTTAAGATGTGTTAAAATTTATCTTGCAATCCTCTAAAAATGTCTTCCTCCGTGAAAAGGCCACCTGTTTGTCTACCTCATTCACAGTATGCTTTCGTTAAAAAAAGGCAAAACAGCCATCAAATTTGGGGGTGGTTCTGAGCTCACATTAACATTGAAAGATTGCAGAAGATGCTGGTTACCCATCACTGCCCATGGGAGGAGTGCTCTTATGATATCTTCTTCTGAGAGTGTGGGAATCCAGAAAGGCAGCAGCCTTTAATAATGATTGTGCAATACACTCACACACCCTTCTTAGTCATGTCAGAATGCCCACATCCCAATCATGAGAATTTCATCCATTTTTTTTTCCTTTAGGAGAAAACATCTAAAAGCTGTTTGTTTTCCATCAAAAGGAATGGTTAAAAAAGTCCAAATGTTATTTAATATAACCCCCCCCCAAATAAAACGAAAAATGGTAAATTACACTACAGCTGTTCAGTTACCCACTCCCTTTCACTAAACCTACACATCACTATTCTACAGAGAGCTAAGGTTTGTTTGTGACCCATGAGTCTGCAAGAGAGTCAGTGGTGTTAGATCACAACTACATTTCATTATTGTAGGCAAACATAGACAGCAGTTCTACTTTTTAAACTAATTTAACAATAAGGCATTGAAACCAAAATCCTACCTTCTGATAATTTGGAGGACGTATGAACAGAATTGGGATCTATGTCTTCATCAGGCTGGTAACGATAAAGCGTTTGAGACTGTTTGGGGGCTATCCAGTTATGGTCTTCTTTCAGTGCAATGAGTGATGATGGTGTTGGATTAAATTTGACTTCAGGGAAATTATCTCCTTTGGACTCCTTGAAATCCAATGATTTGGGTACTTTTAGTTTCTGGTCTTTTTTCATGTTTAGTTTGATTCTAAAGTGGGAATTTTCTCCTTGCTCAATTCTCCCATGGCTGACTACGTTTTGCCTCTCCACTTCTGCCGTGTTCTGGGGTGTCTCAGTTGTCACCATGACTTCTTCCTTTAAAACGCTATTTGCGGTGGTCACCTTATTATATCCTTGTGGTACTCTGGTTGTTGATACTGTGCTTGTATTAATCCTGGCCTTGCTTTTTTCAGTGCTGCTCCTGTTTTCTGGATGATTTATGATAGGAATATTTGTGCTTGTTTGTTGCTGCATTGCTGGGTATGAAATAGGCTGAGTCAGTGAAGGGGGAGTAACACTGCTTGCAAGGTAGTCATAATCCTCACTTTGTTCTTGGCCTATGCTTTCTTGTTCCAAATGTGTCGAATAACTGTAGTACTTTTTAGGTGGCTCCACCTGAGTGGCATCTCCTTCTGGTGCCTCTTGGTCATAACTGTAGGGATCATCATAGTGCTGCTCTAGTTCCATGGGATCAGATGGCTTAGGGGAGGTTAATGTGGATTCATTACAATCTGGGAGTTGATAGCACATGAGGTCCCCTCCAGAATTAGGGCAATGACATACTTTGCATGTAGGCATATGGAACGTATGTCCTGCAGCATATTTCTGGTCTTCATGGACACAGCCTATTCTTCCACACTGGGGACATCCATCTGCTGGTAGAACAGCATCAATGCAGTTTGGGGGAAGGTCTGGACACAACATAAACTGGCAGCTGATTTTGCCCCCACCTTTGGGACAAGAACATTCTGTACTTCCAAAGTCGACAAAATACGACTGTCCTTCAGGTACTTTTCCATTGATAAAGCCTACATTCACACAGTCATAGTACTGGTATCCTTCGCAAGTACAGCCATGCTGCAGGCAAGAGGCACAGCATTCTTCAGGCTCAAGAACTTCTTCAATGCAATTTTCTGGCTGCTTACATTCCACACCTGTGCAATCCTTCTGTGTTATTGCAGTGCCAGTCCAAATAAGCACCAAGAGGACAGTGTTCATGCAATGTAAATGGAACGCTTGGTGTCTATCCATAACCTTCCTAAATAAGTTTGGCCAGCATCCGGATTTTCTCATCTTTTATGGGCTTCTTTTCCTCTCTTTACCAGCCCTTGAAATTCTTGTTCATTCAGCTCTTGGTCAGAAATATTTCCCTGGATTCTGTTTTGGAACTAGAGCCTAGGTTTATGAAAGAGAACTTTGTTAAAGACCATACTTCACCCATATCCTGTTAAACATTAGAGATATTTTTTAAAAAGGGATAAAGCTCCAACATCTGGAGACCAACATATAAAATTAATCATAACCTCATCCAAGTACTGTAGACACCAAACTCCAGACTGCATTTTTAATTTCTTTTTTCTTTACACTACCTTTTTAAAAAAGAATTTAATAAGTGTATTTTTATCTATTTATAAAATAAACACACAGTAAAATAAAAAGCAATAATTTTTATTGTAGTACCTCTGTTTATGGATTTGATATTCTTGGGTGTCTTTTTCTTTAGCTTCCAGCTTTTAAAATAATCATTGGCAAAGAAGGATACAACTCTTTCCTCTACAGATACAGGCTGAATGTATTTCAGCACTATATCTCATTCTCCTTTCTGATGAAAGTATGAATGGCAAGGCAGCATCAAAATGTTAATTTGAATTAATTTTGAATTGGGCCCAACTGAGTCTGAATTTAACTTGAAAAGTCTTATTCTACCACAGTAATTTTTCTCACCTCCAATTCAACTTACTTGCAGTAAATGTCCATTGCAGGACCTCTGTGATACACTAACTGCTGTAATGAGTAAGCACAGGAGGATGTGTGGTCACCAGGAACCATGAGAAAGACCTGCAATGAAAGTAGGGATATTGGGAATCAGGAAACTATTTTCCCATGATAGCCTATTTTCTTCCACCTAACATGTGTCTATTCTAAGGTATTATTAAGAGCACAGTGGAGCCAAAAGTTCATCTGGTTTGGTCTAAAAATAATTTGTCTTCAGTCTTGAATACAAACCATGTCTTTGAGCCCTTTCTCAATCTTGTAGGTCAAGTGGAATATCACTATTTTTATAAAGATCTGTGTAATGTTATTTTCTTACTCAGAACGTTTGTTACTGTTTCCTGTGGTGCTTGAAGAATAAAGTAAATGACCATACAGCAACACATTTCAATAGGAGGTCAAAATGTCATGATGAGACAGGGAAACAAATTATTTCTGTCTGCCCACGTCTGCTAGGATGTTGAAAATGAAGCTCCTGACCCTCACAGCTTCTGGATGTGACTGTAGGAAAGATTGGCTCCACTTCAGCTGGCATAGCATGTTACCTTCTAGGGAGAACAGTGTGACTGTGCCTGAACTGCACATTTGCTTTCCTTTATCATTCATAAAACTTAAACGTACTACTGAAGTATTTTGCAACAGTCTTCTTTTATTTTTACTTTTTAAACATTGGACACCCACATAGGAATATTCATCTAGCTTCAGCACTTAGGCACACTCACCCCAAATACCAGCAAACAAATTTTGGTTTGCCTTAAAGACTTCTGTTCTTTCTTATTAAATGTATACCTAATGTGGCATGGTGGCTCAGCGGGTAAGATGCCAGGCTTGTTGATCAGAAGATCACAAGTTCGGAGGTTCGAATCCCTAGCCCCGCGAGATGGAGTGAGTTCCTGCACTAGCCCCAGCTCTTGCCAACCTAGCAATTCGAAAGCATGCAAATGCAAGTAGAGAAATAGGTACCACTTCGGTGGGAAGGTAACAGCATTCCGCGCGCGTCATGCCAGCCACATGACCGCGGAAGCGTCTTCGGACAACGCTGGCTCTTCGGCTAACAAACGGAGATGAGCACCGGCCCCTAGAGTCGGACACAACTGCACAAATGTGCGGGGGGACCTTTACCTTAATGTGGCATTACAAAAGCTATGATTAAATTCTGAATTGAAAATAAAACTGATAATAAAATTCGGATCATGACTGCAAGAGTCTTATGTATCCTCTTCTGCACATGAAGGTACTGATGACACACACTGGTTTAAACCCCTTCCAAACCAATACTACAACTGAAGTTATCAGTTAACTGTTTAACTTTCTTGGCATCCACAACAAAAATTACAGTGAAAAGCTGAGAGAGAGAGAGAGAGAGAGAGAGAGAGAGAGAGAGAGAGAGAGGGAGGGAGGGAGGGAGGGAGGGAGGGAGGGAGGGAGGGAGGGAGGGAGGGAAGGGAAGGGAAGGGAAGGGAGGGAGGGAGGGAAGGGAAGGGAGGAAGGGAGGGAGGGAGGGAGGGAGGGAGGAAGGAAGGAAGGAAGGAAGGAAGGAAGGAAGGAAGGAAGGAAAAATGTACTTAGCCCTATGAAATTACTATATGAAATTACCTTTGCCAGCATTACAAAGACTGGTTTTTCAATCACAGGAATGTGCTAGAGCCAGTTAGAGGGCAAAAGCTTTCAGTTTGTAACTGATTACGGTCTTGTCAATTTCAGGCAGCTGCCAAGGGGGCTGGAGGGTACTAATCAACTAATTAAGGTCACAGAGCTAAGCTAGTTAACTTGCGTTAGCACTTATGTCCTCCTTTTGCCAGATGTCTGGTATCCCTACCCCTGGCCCACTAGCAAGACTTGAGTGTTTCAGTAGTGTGGTTTGCTGACAATATTCTCTGATAGCTAGTTTCTGCTAGCAGAGGTGGTAGAAGCAGGCTGGTATGAATACAGTGACACAGAGAAAGAGGCTGGCATAGAAAAAGGGGAGCTTATAGGCCTGACATTTCCTATTCTGTATAAAAGTTTGGCCCAGCACCTTTAAGTGTTGGCCTAGCAGCCCTCCTCTCATTTTTGAGACCTTGAAACCTGCCCAGTCATGCACATTTGAAACATAAAGTTGATCGAAGAGTGCATCCTGGACTAGCCAGCTCTGAGTCCTTATTCAACGTGCAGAAAGCTGAGGTGAACTCCCAGGTGTACTGGCAGGACCAATGCAGAAGTAAACAAACAAACAAACAACCCCCCTCTCTTATTACATTTCTTGTAACCAGGCTTATGGCTGATAACACTGAGGAAGCAGAGAGCTGACAAAGGAAACTCACAGCTGAAAAGAGCTCAGACAGACAGAGAGTCTAATGCACTGACAAAACTCACTAGCCAGCACTCAGACAGCCCCTTACACCACTCAACCTCCCCTCCTCTTCCTCCATATATGGAAATAAAATGGCGGCAGTTTCGTTAACAACCCCAGAAGCAGGAGAAAAGCCATTCAATCAACAACCCTCTTTGAAATGCCGCAAAACACTTCCGCAGCCATCTGCTTCAATCTGTTGCTTTGAAACACATCCCTGCTTCAGTTTGAAAACTGCTTCAGCTGAATGATTCTGTTGAAGCTTTCAGGGCTGGTCAATGATAAAAATCAAGTAAATAAAACATGTTTGTATTGATGTTTGCAACTGTGTTCACCAGCCAGAATCACTTGTGCCAGGTGAATAAAATAAAATAAAATAAATAAAGTAATTTAACTTCATTTTGGTCAAATTTTCTCAAACTGATATTAACTTTATAGAGCCTTATTATCCATTGTTCTCTTCTTCAAACTACGTTTATCAAATCTGCAATGCAGACCGAGCTTTTGCTTTAGAGTTATAATCCAAATTTACCCCAAGCAGGCGATCAGAACGAAGCATTAGCAAAACCCAATCTCCTGTGAAAGCTAAAACACCCTTCCAAAATATCAAAGTTCAGTTACAACTGAAACGCTGGGCACAGCAACCAAATGGGAATTTGGAGAATAGCCCAGGAAAATGAAAACGATTATTAAAAGCAGCATTGATGGAGCCTGAGGAACCCCAATTGACAAGGCATCTGATGGGGTTGTACTTAAAAAAACAAAACAGTTATTTGAACAGATGTGGCAGAATTTGTTCCAAGCTTATTTCTCTGATCTCACTACCAGAGAACAGAGTTGTAGTTGAGGTTTGATCTTATGCTGACACTGCTGCCTCTCTTAATTGTTGATAACTGGCATAGTATCCCTTAAGAAAGGGTATTATATATTTTCCCCAGTTACGCAGAAGACATGTTGAACTTGAGCAGTCAACATGCTATTTAACAATAAAATGGTATTGATAGATCTGGGCTGCAAAACTCCAGATGACCAGCAGTTAGCAAAAAGATCCTGACAACTCTTTGCTGCCATCTAATGCTTCTCCATATTTTCTGCAGCTCAGGTTTAACTGACTACTTAATTGTCTATTAGATTTATATCCTGCCTTTCACTGAGGAACTAAAGGCAGCAGAGATAGCCTTCCCTCCTCCACTTTCCCCCCAACCACCCTTTGGGCTAAGAGAAGGTCTGGCCCAAAGTCTCTCAATGGCTTCCATGGCTTACTAGAACCTGCCTCTCCCTGTTCCTAGTCCAATGCCTTAACCGCTACACCACACTGGCTTGCTTAATGAATTAATTATTTAACTGTTAATAAATAATCATGACTTCATTTATTGCATTTATATAGATGTACTCCCAATGGTTTACAATACAGGTAGTCCTTTCTTAATGATGCTAATTGGGACCGGACACTCTGTCATTAAGCGACACGGTTGTAAGTCGAAAAACCACATAACCACGCTGCTTAGCAACGGCAGTTCCGGCAGTCCTGGTTGCCATCATTAAGCGAGGACCATGAGGGTCGTTAAGCAAGGACCTCATGTGATCACAACTTACGATTTCCTGCCAGCTTCCCCATTGACTTTGCTTGTCAGAAGCTGGCAGGGAAGGTTGCAAATCGTGTTTATGTGTCCGTCGGATGCTGCTATGTCATAATCGTGAGCCAGGCACCAAGCACCCAGATTGCGATCACGTGACCATGGGGACGCTACGATGGCCATAAGTATGAAGACTGGTCTTAACTACCACTCATTCAGCGCTGCTGTAAGTTCTAAGTCACTGAACAAGTGGTTGTTAAACAAGGACCACCTGTACCATTAAAACTCCAAACATGCAGTAAAAACAGAGAATTAAAAATAAACAGTGTAACAATATACAGCTATAGGCATCAATCCCAACTCACAGAATACCCATGAAGCCTCAAAAGTAGAGAAGTGTATTATTTGGATCCAAAGCAAACCAAGGTGCTTTGGATCTAGCATGGGCATTCTCACTGTGCCTCCACAGATCCTCAAAGGAGCCATGCCTTGTCCTGGGCTTGTGTCCTAGCCCTGCAGGCTCAGGAAAACACATTGTTCAGGTTAGGAGGCATTATAATAAGGGGTCCAGGCTGAGTTCAGGAGGCATTTGCAGGTGTTGCCCTAAGACAGAGCTTTCCAAACTTTTCATGTTGGTGACACACTTTTTAGACATGCATCATTTCGCGACACACTCTTACAGCAGGGCATCATTTCACGACACACTCTTACTGCAAGGCACAAGGCAGGCACTAGGACCTTTGCGGAATCCTGGCAGGGCAGGTTTGGAGGCAGCAGGGCACAAGGCAGGCACTAGGACCTGTGCGGAATCCTGGCAGGGCTCGGAGGCAGCAGCAGCCGTGACACACCCAGACACTGCAGCCAACACACTAACGTGTAGCGACACAGAGTTTGGAAAGCTCTGCCCTAAGATGTCACTAATGCATGAATAAATGAAGAACAGTCCATCCTCTCCAGGGAGGAGACAGGTCAGTAAAAAGCAATCCTAACTACTACAACTTTCTCAGTTAGCTTGGAATTCATGACAGCTCCAAACTGTTCAACTGCTGCAACCCCATTAGGGCCAAGCGTCCATCCCAGAGAACCCCGAAGGGTCCATTTGAGAGCAGGTCATGTGGAATCATTACAGCACATTGTTTTAGTTGCTTTCTAGTTGTTCATTCATGTTCTAAAAGGCATTTCAGTTACTTCTGTCAACGTGATTCATACTTCAATGAAATCATACATTTCCAGAGTATCAGGGTACGTGTGAAAGCTGCGCATTTTATATTTAAATCTGGTAGAAAGTCTCTTCCCAGTGTGTTTCAGTTTAAAACATGTTTTCATACAGATTTTACCCACCTTCACATTTTCTTGGCCTTTTACAATCTTGAGAACTGCTAGGTGAACCAGAAGTAAATGAAACAAGGAAGGTTTGATAAGTGTATGATGGTACACAGTTTCCAAAGTGTAACATCTTATAGTGAAACACTTAATATCCTGTGTGATCTATTCTTTTTTCATTAGTCTGATTAGATAGTTGGCTATGAAAATGCTGGCAAGGGAAATAGAGGTTTCTCTTCATTGTACAGGTAGTCCTCGTTTAGCAACTGCCTCATTTAGTGACTGTTCAGTTATGATCATGATGAAAAAGTAATTTTACAACCAATCCTTACATTTATGACTTTCACAGGTCTGTAAAGCAAAGAAAATCTGAAGTAAGATCGTAAGCACAGTCATGGTTTCACTTAGTGACCGCTTTGATTGATGACCAACTTGCCAGTCCCAATTGTGGTCAATGAATGAGAACTATTTTGTGAAGGTTAGAAGACTCACTGAATAGTGAGAAAAACAGGAGTGGATGAGCAACATTAAAAAGGAGGTGAACAAAAGTCAAAGGAATCATGGAAAAAATGGCAAGCACCCATCTTTTGTAATTTGATGTTCACCAGATGCTGGCTGGTGATGGTATCCTAAAAAGTAGAAAGAAAACATCACCACCAGCAGCCATTTAAAACCATCAAAAATAGGGTGTGATGTTGTCTCCTCCCTCTCTCTCTATGCCCTAATTTACAAATCTGCGCATGTTAAATTCTAGGATTCAGAACTTAAAGTGTTGAAAGAAGAAATTGTGTGTTCAGCATATTTTTGCAGTATTTCATGTGTGTGCACATTTAGAACATACACAATAAGCGATTTAATAACTTTGATAAGTGTCAAAATTAACCTCTCAAAGGATTTGCCTTTGTGTATGTTCTCTGAAAGTTTGCGTTGTTGATTCATCTCTGTGCAACGGCCTCCCATGCTTTCAGTCCAGAGTGTGCCTACATGCTTCCTTTGCTATAATCTTTGGAAGAGAATGGAAAGCATGCAAATAACATGAATAGCTTTCTTCTGCCATTAGAAATATTGTCTTTTGGACTGAGCTTTATTAAATAAATAATTTCTTCTCTTTTAGTGCTTGACTTAAGTAACATATTTGAATGTTACCCCAGGCTCTATGAATAGCCAGTTGTTTTACCAGGGCTGGTTGGGGGAATGTGTCATTGGAAAGATCATACACCTGGGCTATTCTCATGAGAACCTTCCTTTCCTCTCCCTAACACTGTTCAAATTAAACACATATTTCCAGTGATGGAAACTCAAATGTGCTCTTGAACTGGGCCCCTTGACTCACATGGCCATACTCTTATCCGTACCATTATTCTGTTCTGATAGTTACCTGGTGTATTTTTACTGAGGTGAATGAAATTTCCCAAGATATAAATCCTCTCAGCAAAAAGTTTTGAGTGCACCACAAATGAGACCACAGAGTACAATTTGGGGAAAGCAGAAAGAATGAGACTGTTGACAGAAAGAGCAAATTGCAGCTATAAAACAAAGATTTGATAGCCTTCCCATATAAAATCCATAGAAGCTGGTGAGGATTTAACTGTTGATATATTTGGATCCTTCCTAAAGTCCTGCGGTGCTGCCTCATCATGGCAGGGGAGGGGGGTTCCTGGGAGGGAAGAGCAAAGAAGGCTGGGAGTGTATGCCAAGGATATATACTCTCGCAGGATCATCCAAGGCATGAAGATCATCTCAGCTTCCCAGCTAAAGCAAGCAAGCCCTTATATTAGGCACCTGGGATTTAGAAAGATGCTGGAGGCGGATGATCACTTTAGTGACAATGGCAAAGGCATCCTTTCATACTGTTTGGGAGAAGGCAATGGTAAACATTACTCTTTTTAGCAAGAAAGCCACATGCATAGACAAGATAAAGTGATTGACAGTATCGTGCTGGATGATGGGCCCCTTAGGTCAGATGGCACTCAACATGGTACTGAGGAAGAACCGAGTTTTTCAGAGTATTAATGGTGTTTATGATCCAGTTAAATTAAAGCCTTTGGGAAGTCTAGTTGCTGATACTGCCGTGCAGGAAAAGAAAGTCCCAAACTGCAGAGACAGAATTACAATAAGAACATGAGAGGCTTGAACATGGGAAACACAGAGAAAGATTAAACGAATTAACTATGCATTGACATCTTAGGCATCAGTGAATTGAAATGGACTGGAATTGGATAGTTTCAGTTGGAATATCATACTTTTACTATTCAGGACATAAAAACGAAAAAAAAATGGCATTGCTTTCATAGCCAGAAAAGATATAGCAAAGATAGTATTTGGGTACAATATAGTCAATGACCAAATAATATCAATTAGACTTCATGGATAACCCTTTAATATGACAGTTATCCAAGTTTATGCTGCTTGTGGTTGGAGAATGGAATGCTAACGTTGGAAATACTAAGAAGGAAAACATAGTTGTTCTGTACAGCCTGGGAAACAGAAATAATCAGGAGGATTAGTTATTCATTTTTGCCAATCCAATTATTTCTTCATTGCTAACACAGCCTTCAAACAACCAAATGACACATACATCTCCCGTTGGGGGATCATATAAATTTAAATAATAAATAAATAAAATATACATGGAAATCACCAGATGAAGTACACAGAAATCAAATTGACTATATTATTGGAACAAGGAGGTGAAAGAGCTCAGTGTAGAACACAAAACGCATGGCCAGGACTGACTGTGGAAGAGATTGTAAACTGCTCATGTGCAAGTTCCAAGACTTAAGAGAGTGTGCAAACTGTCATAAGGTAAAGGTTCCCCCCGCACATTTGTGCAGTCGTGTCCGACTCTAGGGGCCGGTGCTCATCTCCGTTTGTTAGCCGAAGAGCCAGCGTTGTCCGAAGACGCTTCCACGGTCATGTGGCCGGCATGACGCGTGCGGAACGCTGTTACCTACCCACTGAAGTGGTACCTATTTATCTACTTGCATTTGCATGCTTTCGAATTGCTAGGTTGGCAAGAGCTGGGGCGAGTGCGGGAGCTCACTCCGTCACGCGGCGCTAGGGATTCGAACCTCTGAACTTGCGATCTTCCGATCGACAAGCCTGGCGTCTTACCCACTGAGCCACCACGCCCCTTACTTACACCAAACTACCATACAATATCCTTAATTTCACATGCTAGCAAAATAAGGCTTAGGATGATTCAATGCAGAATCGAACCTTACATGAGAAAGGAGATTCCAGATGTTCAAGCTGGTTTTAGAAAAAGCCAAGGAATGAGAGACATTGCTGATGCACACTAGATAAAGCCAAAGAATACCAATAAGAAGTCAGTATGTGCTTCATTATCCAAAGGCCTTTGATTGTGTGGGAATCCTAGAACATCTCATTGTCCTCATGAGAAACCTATACAGGACAGGAAACCACAGTCCAGATAGAACATGGCAAAATAGACTGGCTCCAGGTGGGCAAAGAAGGCTGTAAACTCTCTCTTTATTTATTCAACCTATGTACTGAGATAAATAAATAAGACTTTTTAATACTTTTTTATTATTTTATTGTTCTAAAACTTACATAATACGCTATATTATTTTGATAAAGTAGTATTTATACAATGCTGATTAAAAATTATTAACACTCTAATGGTCCCCTTAGAAGCCAAACTGTAAGTGATTATATTTACCATGCTGTGTCATGTACTGTATGTACAGTATGTATGGGAATCATTCTTGCTTAAATTAGGTTAAACTTTATATTGTGAATATATACTGTTATTTTGCCATTGCTGCATATACTGTATATCGAGGAAAGCTGGATTGGAAGAAGATGAGCACTTTTTTTTCCTCAAACCAAAAATGTATTCCTAGGTTTGTTAAGCTTCATGCTAGTGCAAACTAAATCAAGCCAGAATAGTCTAAATCTAACACTGACATACAGAAGCCCTCCATCTCAAAGTTGTTCTTTTCTAGTCTCCTCTGCATTTCCAATTAAACCTACTGAATTCATGTGTTGTTTTTGTCAGATCTCCAAAACAATACACAGGATTGATTCAAGGCTGAAAATAAATTCTGAATGAATCATAGGCTGCTGGTGTCACAATAAATCTCAGGGTAAGAGTCTATGTGGGGGAAATAAATTATCCAGACAACACAATTTCTATGAAGAATAGTTAAATTCTGTGCCAATAGACAGTAACATGTCAATTGGGCCATATTTTGTTTTCTCCATATCAGTCTCCAACGTGTTTAGTTCCAGCTGTTTCTATCAGTTTCCATATTTTTGAGAACAAGAAACTGATCACTACGGATAACGTTCTCCTGTAAATGTATTTTAGCCTTTGATCTTCCGAACACTCTCAGACTATTTAAGGATGTTCATTCTCCTGAGGAAAGTCTGCCAATCAAACCTTTTCTCTAAGCTGGTTGGTAGTCTTACAATGCAAGCAAACATACATTACTGTAGGCACTTTTTAAAATGTAATCTCTTCCTGTACCGCCCTCTTTGTCTTCTCTTTGTGGTTCACAACTGAGCTCTCCTGAGCTACAAATAACACTTTTCAGAGCAATTCAATGGCGGAACTGACTTATTCCTCAGTCTACTAGTAACTGTTACGTTTAGCTGTCAGATGGTCAGCCATCAGTAATGAATCAGATATTCTTCTTGGGATAAAAGAGATGAGATTCAATAGAGCATCCACATACTTATCTGCAGTAAGAGATCTCAGCAAATAAAACCATGGATACTTTCTCGCAGTGTAGAAAAGATACATTTCAATGTAATGGTCAACCATGGTCTAGCTAGCAGAATGAATTTATGCCTCAGCAAGCCTTGCACCAGCATGTTCCTTCCACAGTACAGTAACTTCCACATTAGAGTAACTGCAGATTTTTATGATGTCCAAACTCTAAATTGTTGACATGATAAACTGCAATAGAAGTGTAACTTTCTGAAATTGTGTCTTGGCTCATTTCCTGAATCGTATATTGTCTGGATTTGACAGAAATTACTTTGGTATTCCTTTAAATACCAAAGGTACCAAGGAAAGAACTCAAACCAGAAACTGTAGCAGCAGCAGCAAGATGTATGTACTTTCTCTTCTGAGCCTCATGGGAGTTTGTCAATAGAGGGAAATGCTATTATCTCAGCACTACCATATAATTATTATTCAATTCTGAGAAACAATGTGAGGGATAAAGTTTTTCTTACATCCCTTGTAGGACAGGAGAAACTCTTACAGATACTGGGAGGTGGTTTCTTAGTTTTTGAGATTCCAGCAGCTTAATTAGATTTACCTGTACTGTATAGAAGTATGAGACATCATTATTTATTTCTCAATTAACAACCAGGGGTGCACTGACAGCTTGTACCCACTACGAGTGGAATGAAATTGCTCCCTCTTTGGATTAGATCAATACTGACACATGGATTCCCATCTTTCCTGATTTCAAAATTTATGGACATCTTTCAGGGTAATAATGCCTCTTCAGTTATGCTCACAGTTTTGGTTGTATAATATACAGCAGAGGGGTTTTTTTTTTTTGTTTCTTATTGTTATCTGAATAAACTTGGTTAAGAAGGCAGCAAAACTGTAATCCTTTGTTCAAATGTTGTATGATGAAATTGTTCTGTACAACCATGTTAACTAGTTCTGCACCACTTCAGCTCAGGAGCTTTTTAAGACTAACTCAGGACTGGAATATATTCTTAACAACACAACATGCATCACGTTCTGGCAAAGATGTGGTTTAGGCTGCCTTTGGAAAACTCCCAAGTCAGAAAATATTGAACATATTCTATCATTTGCTTTAAAGCATATTCAAATTCAAAGTTGCTCCTAAGGAAAAATGAGCAAAGGATTGAGCTAACAGAGCCAGTATCTTGAAAACTTGAATGGAATGTCAAATAAGATGCCATTTCCATAAAATAAGATGCAGCAAAGACCACCTCCATAAACGAAAACAATAAGCATGCAATGAGGGGAAAAGATATTACGCTAAATCACCTTATCAGGTGCATTTTAGTGCGATGCTACTGCAGACTGAAATGTAATCTAATCTACCACATTTTAGGGTTTGAAAATACAAAGCAAGATTAACTTTTGTTTTTTGTTTAAACAGCAGGCTTGATACAGAATCAATGGATTATTAAAGTTGATTCACTTTTCAAAGCGGATTGTCATACACCTTGGGGGGATATTATGTTTGAGCATCCTCAGCAAAGAAGTAATGGACTTGACTGTAAAGTACACATTGAAGAAAATCTGAAAGCTTCAGTCTGATGCCAAGTTCACCAGGCTTTGGACAACAAGTGACATAAGTGAGTTGATTGTTGCTTTAATTCAGTTTATACTTCCTATGTGGAATCAAAACCATCTCCAAATACACTATCTGCAAATACTAGCCTTACAGGGATATGGGTGGAGGGGGTAATACACACATAGCCAAATTATACCCTTGAGGTACAGTATATGTGTGGTAAGTTCTTAAAGAGCTTGGGGCTTGGTACCACATTTCCTCTATAACCCAGAATCATGTTAGAATGCCTGTTTTGGTTTCTTTTGGAAATTATAGATTATATTCTCTTTTTACCACAGGAAGTTGCTGTGGTCTTTTCCATAATAATATGTGGTTTATAAACCAATTCTATATCGAGAGGGTTTTAATAACAAATAAATAAAGGATAAAGATGTGGCCTAATTCTGCAAATATTTTATCAGTGCGGTTAGCTTCAAGGACATACATTATATATATTATTTGCTTGTTCAAGTGGAGACAAGATAAATTGATTAAAAGACAAGGAATTGGCACTTAAACATAAGCTTAAAAAAACTGTTTTCATATGAGTCCAATTGTCAATGCAGTAACTGTCGAAGGCTTTCACGGCCGGAGTTCAATGGCTGTTGTGGGTCTTCCGGGCTGTGTGGCCGTGTTCTGGAAGTTGTGGTTCCTAACGTTTCGCCAGCATCTGTGGCCAGCATCTTCAGAGGGCAGGAGCACAGATAGAAGCAAAATCTCTGTGCCCAGGTAGAGTGGCAATGTTCTATTTATAGAGCTAAATTATAGGAGATTAGGTGGGTTTTTTTGTTGTGTTGAAATGTTAACGAGTGGCTGATGAGCGTGATTAGCATGTTCATTGTGAGAAGTATTCCCGTGTCCTGGTGGTTGGACTGAGTTCGTTGACCTTTTGCAGGCTGTGTTTTTCAGGACTGGTAGCCAGGTTTTGCTAATTTTTAAACTTTCTTCTTTTTTATTGTAACTGTGCTGGTGTTTGTGAATTTCAATGGCTTCTCTGTATAATCTGGTGTAGTGGCTTTTGGTGTTGTCCAGTATTTCTGTGTTTTCAAATAGGATTTTGTGTCCCGTTTGCTTGAGAGCATGTTCAGCTACTGAAGATTTTTCCGGTTGCTGTAGTCTGCAGTGTCTTTCATGTTCTTTTATCCTGGTGTGAATGCTTCGTTTTGTGGTTCCGATGTATACTTGTCCACAGCTGCATGGTATGCGGTATACTCCTGCAGCGGTGCGGGGGTCCCTTTTGTCTTTTGCTGATTTTAGCATTTGTTGTATTTTTCTGGTGGGTCTGAAGACTGTTTGAAAGTTGTGTTTTTCCATCAGTTTTCCCATGCGGTCAGTGACTCCTTTGATGTAGGGCAGGAATACTTTGTTTGTGGGGGGCTGTTTTTCTTCAGTTGGATGTTGTTTTCTTGGTTTGATGGCTCTTTTTATTTCATTCTTGGAATAGCCATTTGCCTGTAGGACCCACTTAACCATCTGAATTGGAATATGTCAACTAGCAGAACAATACTTTTCCTCTGGATCAGATTCATTAGAATGTGGCACAATTTTTTCCCCAACTTATCTCCGTTTTTTCCATTGTCACAATTCATGGGAGTGTAACATGCAATTATCACCAACCTATGTATTCCTACACACCCACAACAGTCTATATGGCGCTAATCCATTTATTTTAGCACTTCCATTCATAACTAAACCAATACCTTCATTTCCCTGTAGGTATTCATCAATTCCATTTCACAAGATCAGTTGATCTTTTCTCTTTCTCTTAGTTTCACACTCCTTCCTTCCTTCCTTCCTTCCTTCCTTCCTTCCTTCCTTCCTTCCTTCCCTCCCTCCCTCCCTCCCTCCCTCCCTCCCTCCCTCCCTCCCTCCCTTCCTTCCTTCCTTCCTTCCTTCCTTCCTTCCTTCCGTCATATTCCAAGTCACAATCTTCCTTATGACACAATCATCTCCGGCTGGTAGATATGGCCTCTACCACCCATTACGGCCACAAACACAATCAAAGCCCAGTTTTACCCCAAGCGGGTTCACCCCAGGATCTCTAATCTACAGACTATCATGCAAAACATCCCACCAACTGGGATGCAAATGCAATGTACTGACAACACACATTCAGGATGTCTTCTTTTGAGATTTTAAAAATAAAATAGCAGTTTTAAATCTTTTTTGTTTTCTGTTATAATTTTACGGATTTTTAAAAATTCCATAATTTGGGGAAACACATGTAGTTCTAGATCAGGGTTTGTTTTAAAACAGAGCTCACAAAGGGCTGCCACATTTTTTGATCCACCTTTCTATGTCTTTCACACAAAAATAATCTTTGATTTAAAGCAAGGCAGCCTCATTTTGTCTTTTTGGTATTAAAAATCTGCATCAGTATATTTCTTACCCATTTTACAATCACTTAAGATCGTCTACTTCATTTTGAGATTGTGTTTTTTTCACTTTAGACATTGGACAGGACTATTTTATTTGGAGTACCTTAGTTAAGCAGCCCCAGTTAGGAATGTTAGAGACAGCCCTCAATCAACTCCCAACATAATGTAACCGCTTTTCACTCTCCTGTTTTGCTATATGGATCTTTTCATCCTTCCCCTAACTCTGTTTTGCATTTTGAATCTGAAGTTGACTTGGCCTTTTCTGAACAATGAACTCCTCTTGTGGAGCACAGAAATGCAGACCTGAAAATCCTTAGGGGAGCCCCTCCCATTTTGGAACCTTCCAAATGTGCTTGGGGTAAAATTCCAAGGGAGCATAGCCATTGGCTAGACATGACTGGCTGGCTAATCCCAACATATCTGAAGGTTTTTACATGTTACTGTAAATAAACATGAGTAGCAAACCTGTACATTGGCCTATTAGTTCCTCCAAGAGAGATTTAGCCCTCCATTCCAACCTCTCTGGTGAGTGCCAGCTGCCACAACAATCTGACCAAATCCAACTACAATTACAATTATTTCAGCCAGTGCTTTGTTTCCAGAAGTGCAAACAGGTAGGACTGCAAATTGAACAAACATTGTCACCTTTCTTAATTTTTACAAGGATGGTCATAAATTCTAGCCAAGATTGGCTTGGCCCAGATCACACTTGGTGCTCCTCATTCAGTAGTATTTGTATAAAAAGAGTCATCTTCCTTTTATTGGTGGCTTGTGACAAATGTCAGCTCTTTGGAGTAATTACACTTTACTACCCTCTACAATGAGCATTCCATTCCTTGATTACTTGCAGGTTTCACCTAGCTGACAAAAACAACACATCTAATATTCACAGTGTCTCTTGAAAAAAGTTGGGATACACAATCAGAATTTTATGGAAAAGCATAGGTTTATATTGTGTCCCTAACAACTCTGC
The DNA here is from genome assembly GCA_023362775.1 of Charina bottae. Taxonomy (NCBI): domain Eukaryota; kingdom Metazoa; phylum Chordata; class Lepidosauria; order Squamata; family Charinaidae; genus Charina; species Charina bottae. The sequence continues at coordinate 79,412,155 of JALMGJ010000002.1, forward strand.
TTCAGTTGTTGTTGTTTGTTTGTTTGTAAACAACAGAACTCAAATTCTTGTAAGTGGATTTTATTTATTTTATAGAAACCCTATTTCTTCCCTACAGATGGATGTGATTTGTTTAAGATTGAGAACATTTCATCTCAAAGCAAAGACTTGCTTAAACTACCATCTTTCTAAAAGAGGTATAGTAAGGCCAGAAACTATTTAACATCCCATAAATTAAGAACAGAGTTTAGTTTGGGCAGTTTCCTCAACAATAAAGTAAGGGACAATCTTGGAGTCTAATAATAGGATCTTTTGATGGAATGGTCTTCCGGAAACAGTAGCAGGAGATGTTTTTGGGTTTGAGTTAAATTGTACACTGTTTTAGGATGAAAGAGGTGACCTCAGTGATGGAGATTACTTCTGGGCCAATTCTGTGGCTAATTCTGCCATTTTTATTATTATTAAAACCTTCCCAGACTGGTACCCTTCATGCTGGCTAGTAATTCTGGAGTTACATTCTGAAGGATGCCAGAATGGCAAGGCTGGCTTACCGCTACTATTATGAAAAGACACTTTTTAATAAGAGAGCCACAATTTGAATCTTTGGTTAAACACTGAAATCTAAAATTTGGCTGTGCATTTCAGACCAATATATGGGATCTTGCACCTCTCATTTGTGCATATCCTGGCCATAGGCTTTTACTCTTGGTGTTATTCTCTTTTCCAGATTTTTTCTTCAGGCTGATCTGTCTGGCAAAGGTGTCCATAGGATCAAAGGCTTTCATCAAAATTATGAAATCACATCACACTATTATGACACAAGCACTGTCTCTTTCATAGGTACATGCAATGTCATAATGCATATACAAAGGGGGCAAAGCTTGTATTACGATGGCATGATGCTTTCTTCATTTCCTCCCTGTCCTGTAGACATTTCTGCTCTCTGACCTTTATTCTAAGTTCTTCCTAGACATACTGTTGTCTGAGCTACTGTCCTAAGCATGCTTTTGAACCTTCATTCTCTACTTTGTGCTGCCCCTCTCCAAAAGAAAGGGAGATCTTCCAGTAACATCTGGAGAAGCTATTGCCAGCAGGAACCACTTTTAAATCTAGGGCAGCTTAAGCTCCATTATCATAATGTCATTAATCACTTTATATTATACTAGTCCGTCTGCTTTATTAAATGTTTAAAAACTACATCTGGATGAACAAAATACTTTTTTGTTCACTTTTTCTTCACTATGTACATAAAAACTTCATAAGTCATCACTCATAAGCAGATTGTATCAATTAGGTAAGTATGAAAAGAAAAAATGTGTGCAGATGCATTTTGAATTTATCTCAGGGACATCATGATTTATTGACAATAGGACTCACTAAACAATCCTCTTGTGTCTTTCATTTGTCTTCTATATAGCCAAGGGGTGGGGAGATGGAATCTCTGTTCCAAAACAGAAGTATCAGATTGGAAAGAATCTATTCATCAAAATATTCCTTAAAAAAAGAAAGAAACCAAACACTTTTGCCTGAAAGCAGAAGTAAGACTTCAATCTGCTTAAGACCAACTGTTCATCCAAATGATCATGCATTTTTTATTAGTACTGTTAATAGGAGTTATGCAAATTACATTCTAGCACATGCATAGAAAAAAAATGGAATCCTTATTAAAAGAAGACAGATGCTTGGAGCAAAGCACATCTCACTTTTTTATTTTTTAAAAAGTAGACCTATTATCAGTTCGATGGGGAACATCTGAATATATCATTTTAATACATTGTTTATTTGAACTGATTAAGAAGTCAAGGGCAGTTATTTCTATAATTAACTGTGTGGCAGACAATAAAAAACTTGCTTGTTAAACATTCTATAGTTTGCAAAATTCCTTAAGAGAATTAAGAGATCTGAAAATCCTGCAAGGAATGCATATGGCTCTTACAAGGCATTTTTCCATCACGTAAGATAAAGAAATGTGACAAGATGTTTGTGCAGGAGGAAAATTTTGACAGAATTTATATTATTCTCTGAGATTCTGTAACACATGCCTGTCAGTTTTTATAGAGGTTTAACTCTTTTCAGCCTCATATGGCTTGCATTCAACATGCCGCACTGAATCACAATTCTCTAATGATCTGTCCCAAGAACAAGAAACTTTCAAGCTAAAGACGAAAGGTAAAAATGTTTCTTAATTCATGAGTTAAAAAGCCAGAAGCAGCATCTGCAAAAAAAGGTTTTCCATTTGAAAAGAAGAGATAAACCAGTTCCTTAAGAGACATCTAATAATACAATTAAAAAAAACCCTAAATACACTGCAAAGAAACTTTGTTTAACATAGCCACAGTTTGAGCTCAGTCCTTGAAGTGTCCTGCTTAAATCCTTTTAGATCCAGTACATGTTTAAAAATGTTGTCAAGCCAAAGGTAAAATTATTATTAAGCAATAATTTGAAAGGCTGAGAGTTAAACCTTGAGAACAGATTCAAAGAACAGCAAAACAAAATAGAATCAAAACCAGCAAAGCACATGTTAGAAATCTAAAGGTAAACCATGTGTAAGCATGCATAATCAGCAGAAACATTTAGTTGCAGCTAATATGTAGATTTACAGACCTGTGAATGTACTTAGCTTCTTATAACCTTTTGTCTTCAATCATCTTACTGCTGCTCTGCTTCTCAAGTCCTACTTTCTGCTCACAAATTCTTTTTCCCAACCCTGTCCAAAGGAACTGCCCAGATTTTGTGGTGTAATCTGAGCAGGGAAATACCATGTGCCTCTGATATGGTTAATTCCATTTTACCTCCCTCTGATTTGCAGCAAAAGAAAGCACCAACATGACAAAAGATTATTATTATTTTTTTGGTTTGGCAGGATCTAAAAATTAACAACAGCTCCTTCAGTTATGGCAATCTTAAAAAAAAATAATGCATTTAAATAAATGTCATCATCTGAATGTTGATAAAAGCTCTTCCTAATCCTGCATACATGCTAACCTTTCTACAAACTCTTGAGACACTTAAAGTGGGTTGAAGATAGTAATATTCAAAGTAGTAACCATACATTTTTAGAAGCAGAGACTCACCAACTCTCTCATTTTGAAAATAAACTAAACTTCTTTTATTTCTGAATATTTTCAATCGCATCATGGTTCAATAGGATTATCTAAAGGATTTGTTTGCCTTCACTGACCCCTAATTTACAATACGCATAAGCAGTTAAAAAATATTCTAAGACCTGCAAAGCTAAATAAAATTTAAATTCCTTTCAAAAATCTATCAGGGCTTTTATGCAATCATCTTGCTTAGTTTGTAGAATTTTATCAGAATTCAGATATTGTCATTTTCCATTTATAGGTCTCTGATCTCTTCCATCTAGGATGACTAAAACACTGGGAATCAGGGGCATCTGAAGAAGTGAGGAGGAGCAAGGGTGCCAAGACGGTAAGCTTGATTGCCGATAGAAGCCCTATCCCTTTGTACATGCATACTTTGACCACACCACCCCTCCACTGTAGGTATTTCTACTAGAAATCATCAACTTGTAAATGTTGATGGCATCCAAATTAAGTTCCTGGAATGCTCTGTAATGTGGGTTGCCTGAAAGCTATTTAAGAATTTAAGAATAGACTGGTTCACAACTAGCTTGAACTTCCCTGTCATGGTGCCTGCCCCTCTGGAACACTATCCTCCCAGAGATCCATGGGGCTTTCAAAAGTCTTTGAAGACTAGCTGTTCTCCTGGGCCTGGGGCTATGGTGGGTGTCAAGCCTCTATTACTTGTTTTTGTTATATTGTATGTTTTCCAGACATGTATGGTTCTTTTTGCTCAGCCTTATGTTTCTTTCCTATTGTCGTTTAATTTAATTCTTTTCTATTTTAATTTCTAAACAGAGTTGTTTGAAGTTGGGTAGCCTCTAAATTCAATAAATAAATAGTTTTACTCATATCTGAACACATCTAACCTATTTAGCCATGAGGAGAGGTACACTTCATAGTATCCATCCTCCTTTCTTTTCCTTATAAAAACATGAAGACCCAAAACCAACATCTCCTATTTGTTTATGAAATTTTATCTTTTGCCTCAATTCAGGTGGACTCTGAAGCGCAAGTTCTGGTTCAGCACATAGTTTTTAATGTTTTATATTTAAATATATTTATACATCACTTGTACAATGAGAAAGACAGAGTGAGTTGTGTGGAAAAGCAACTCAAAATATTTTAAAAGATTAAAAAAATATGTATAAATATTTGGGCTCAATCTAAGTTCTATCTCTTTTTGTATCTGATGACTTTCAAATCATGTTTTGGAGTGGAACACCCAAGCTATCCAAAGGATGGCCAATCAGCTTTTTCTGTTGTGTTATACCCTGGGGGGGGGGGCGCATCTGGCAGCCTGCAAGCTATATATGGCCCTAAAGTTATTTGTAGCTGCTGACCCTTCAGAAATCACATAGATGAATCTTGGCAGCCAACTCTAGGAAGGGGAAGCACAATGATCCATTCTTGTTCAATGAAAAATAGACTCTGGTGTGTTAGGTCCTCACTGAGGTTTATAATACATTTTTAAAAAATAATCCCTGATCCTTCCTGCATAGGAAGCCCTGGTGAAATATACTTCAGCACATCTCTGAGAGCCAAATGCCCAATGCCCAGCCCTGTTCTATAGCAAGCCTGCTAGTGCATGTGCTGCACTTGGAGAAGATTAGAGAAGAATATTTGTAGCTCAGGGTTGAACTGGGGAGTCTTTGGTGCTCTCTGAGCCTTGTTGTTTTCATGCAGACGTTTCATTGCCAGGCTAGGCAACATCTTCAGTGCGAAAAGGGAGTGGAACTTGCTGTCTGTTTATATACCCTGGCTTGTCCTGCCTGTGTTGGTGGGGGTCTTGTACTCTCCTTGGTAGTTCCTTGATTGGGCTGTTGTGTGCTGTTTGGGTGATTGACTGAGTTAATAGTTCCTTGATTAAGGTCTATTGTGTTGTTTGATTGCTCCTCTGCTGCTAATCTTGCTGTTAATCTATGCATATCTTGTTGTTGATTGCTGGCCCAGGGGTGTTCTGGTCTTCTGGCTATTCTATTGTCTCTTATGAATGGTATGTAAATGTTGTTAACCTCTATGTGTCTGTTGATGGCTGCTTTGTCTGAGTGCCAAGCTTCCAGGAATTCTCTAGCATTTTTGGATTTGGCCTGGTCTAATATGCTCACAGTTTCCCAGTTGAAAGTATGGTTAAGTCTGTCCATGTGTTGTGAGATTAAGGAGTTTTCATCATGTCTTCTGACTGCTAGTTGGTGTTCGTGGATGCGTTCTGCTAGTCTTCTGCCAGTCTGTCCTACATAGTGGCTGTTACAGTCCTTACACTGTATGTTGTAGATAACTCCTGTTTTTTCTTCTTGGGCTACTGGGTCTTTTGGTTTACTTACAATGTTCTGAAGGGTTTTGGTAGGTTTGTGTGCTACAGTGATGCCGTGTGGATGTAACAGTCTATTAGTAGTTTCTGAGATGTTTCTGATGTATGGCAGTGTAATCCTTTTCATAGCTTCTGTTGGTTTTGCTGTGGTGGGTTGAGTGGTCAGGCACTTTTTGACAAAGTTGTGTGGATATCCATTTTGCTGGAAGATGTTATATAAGTGGTCTGTTTCCTTTTTCTGGTGTTCTGGGTTGCTGCAGTGTGTTTGTGCTCGTCTGAATAGTGTTCTTACACAGCTCCTCTTGTGTGAGGTTGGGTTATTGCTTTGGTAGTGGAGCACTTGGTTAGTGTGGGTAGATTTGGAAAGCAAGATTAGCAGCAGAGGAGCAATCAAACAACACAATAGACCTTAATCAAGGAACTATTAACTCAGTCAATCACCCAAACAGCACACAACAGCCCAATCAAGGAACTACCAAAGAGAGTACAAGACCCCCACCAACACAGGCAGGACAAGCCAGGGTATATAAACAGACAGCAAGTTCCAACCCCTTTTCGCACTGAAGATGTTGCCTAGCCTGGCAATGAAACGTCTGCATGAAAACAACAAGGCTCAGAGAGCACCAAAGACTCCCCAAGATTAGAGAAGTCCAGTGCTCATGATGATGATGATGATTATCTCAAATTATAGCATGTCTTGTTGTTCAGAGGCTCTTCTTCAAGTCCTTTTGAGGTAAGGAGTATGGTTACTAGGGAAAGGAGGGGCGTGTGGGTGTATGTGGGTGTCCATCCCTTCTTTGGGATGCTTTCCTCAGACAGTCTCACCTAGCACGACTCTCATATCCTTTCAGAATCCATACATGCCATTTTTATTTGCCAGGTCTCTGCATTAATCTGTGCAGTATCTTCTATTTTTGTAATGATTTTAAGAATAGTCCAATTCCTGTACTTTTTTACTGTATTTGGAACTGTGTTATTATAGACTATCTTGAAAATTTGTTGGAAAATCTGAAACAAACAATAAAAATGTCAACAAGGGTAGAAGTATTCATGCCCCTTGTTCAACAAACCATGGTTAAACACGTTAACTCAGCTTTAAGTGAGGACCGCTTCTCTTCGATTGAGTGAAGAGAACTTCTCCACTGACTGAAGCACTATACAAGGAATCCAGCAGGATCAGAAAGGAGTATTTTATATATTCTTCCCCACAGAAAAATACCTCAGAATATGGATTGTTGTTTATTCGTTCAGTCGCTTCCGACTCTTCGTGACTTCATGGACCAGTCCACGCCAGAGCTTTCTGTCAGCCGTCACCATCCCCAGCTCCCCAATGGTTGAGTCCGTCACCTCCAGAATACCATCCATCCATCTTGCCCTTGGTCGGCCCCTCTTCCTTTTGCCTTCCACTTTTCCTAGCATCAGCTTCTTCTCCAGGGTATCCTGTCTTCTCATTATGTGGCCAAAGTACTTCAGTTTTGCCTTTAATATCATTCCCTCAAGTGAGCAGTCTGGCTTGATTTCCTGGAGTATGGACTGGTTTGATCTTCTTGCAGTCCAAGGCACTCTCAGAATTTTCCTCCAACACCACAGTTCAAAAGCATCTATCTTCCTTCGCTCAGCCTTCCTTTTGGTCCAGCTCTCACAGCCATATGTTACTACAGGGAAAACCATTGCTTTAACTATGCGGACCTTTGTTGTCAGTGTGATGTCTCTGCTCTTAACTATTTTATCAAGATTTGCCATTGCTCTCCTCCCAAGAAGTAGACGTCTTCTGATTTCCTGGCTGCAGTCAGCGTCTGCAGTAATCTTTGCGCCTAGAAATACAAAGTCTGTCACTGCCTCCACTTTTTCTCCCTCTATTTGCCAGTCATCAATCAAGCTCGTTGCCATAATCTTGGTTTTTTTGAGGTTTAACTGCAACCCAGCTTTTGCACTTTCTTCTTTCACCTTCGTCATAAGGCTCCTCAACTCCTCCTCGCTTTCAGCCATCAAAGTGGTATCATCTGCATATCTGAGATTGTTAATGTTTCTTCCAGCGATTTTAACTCCAGCCTTGGATTCCTCAAGCCCAGCATGTCGCATGATGTGTTCTGCGTACAGGTTGAATAGGTAGGGTGAGAGTATACAACCCTGCCGTACTCCTTTCCCAATCTTAAACCAGTCCGTTGTTCCGTGCTCTGTTCTTACCGTTGCTACTTGGTCGTTATACAGATTCCTCAGGAGGCAGACAAGATGACTTGGTATCCCCATACCACCGAGAACTTGCCACAATTTGTTATGATCCACACAGTCAAAGGCTTTAGAATAGTCAATAAAACAGAAATAGATGTTTTTCTGAAATTCCCTGGCTTTCTCCATTATCCAGCGGATATTGGCAATTTGGTCTCTAGTTCCTCTGCCTTTTCTAAACCCAGCTTGTACATCTGGCAATTCTCGCTCCATGAATTGCTGGAGTCTACCTTGCAAGATCTTGAGCATTACCTTACTGGCATGTGAAATAAGTGCCACTGTTCGATAGTTTGAACATTCTTTAGTGCTTCCCTTTTTTGGTATGGGGATATAAGTTGATTTTTTCCAATCTGATGGCCATTCTTGTGTTTTCCAAATTTGCTGGCATATGGCATGCATCACCTTGACAGCATCCTCTTGCAAGATTTTAAACAGTTCAGCTGGGATACCGTCGTCTCCTGCTGCCTTGTTATTAGCAATGCTTCTTAAGGCCCATTCAACCTCACTCTTCAGGATGTCTGGCTCTAACTCACTGACCACACCGTCAAAGCTATCTCCAATATTATTATCCTTCCTATACAGATCTTCCGTATATTCTTGCCACCTTTTCTTGATCTCTTCTGCTTCTGTTAGGTCCTTACCATCTTTGTTTTTGATCATACCCATTTTTGCCTGGAATTTACCTCCAATGTTTCTAATTTTCTGGAAGAGGTCTCTTGTCCTTCCTATTCTATTGTCTTCTTCCACTTCCGCACATTGCTTGTTTAAAAATAATTCTTTATCTCTTCTGGCTAACCTCTGGAATTTGGCATTTAATTGGGCATATCTCCCCCTATCACTGTTGCCTTTTGCTTTCCTTCTTTCTTGGGCTACTTCCAGTGTCTCAGCAGACAGCCATCTTGCCTTCTTGGTTTTCTTTTTCTTTGGGACGTTTTTTGTTGCCGCCTCCTGAACAATGTTGCGAACTTCTGTCCATAGTTCTTCTGGGACCCTATCTACTAAATCTAGTCCCTTAAATCTATTCTTCACCTCCACTGCATATTCCTTAGGAATATTAGTGAGCTCATATCTAACTGATCTGTGGGTCTTCCCTATTCTCTTTAGTCTGATTCTAAATTGTGCAATAAGAAGTTTGTGATCTGAACTACAGTCAGCTCCAGGTCTTGTTTTTACCGACTGTATAGATGTCCGCCACCTTTGGCTGCAAAGGATGTAGTCAATCTGATTTCGGTGTCGACCATCTGGTGAAGTCCATGTATAAAGTCGTCTTTTAGCTTGTTGGAAGAGAGTGTTTGTTATGCACAGTGAGTTGTCTTGGCAAAATTCTATCAGCCTATGTCCTGCTTCATTTTGTTCTCCCAGACCATGCTTGCCTGTAATTCCAGGTGTCGTCTGACTACCCACCTTAGCATTCCAGTCTCCTGTAATGAAAATAACATCTCTTTTTGGTGTATTATCCAGTAGGTGCTGCAGATCCTCATAGAACTGATCTACTTCTGCTTCTCCAGCATCTGTGGTTGGGGCGTATATTTGGATCACTGTGATGTTAAATGGCTTACCCTGAATTCGAATTGAGATCATTCTATCGTTTTTTGGATTGTATCCAAGCACTGCTTTAGCCACTTTATTATTAATTATGAAGGCTACTCCATTTCTTCTGTGGTCCTCTTGTCCACAGTAGTAGATCTGGTGGTCATCTGATGTGAAGTGGCCCATCCCAGTCCATTTCATTTCACTGACACCTAAAATGTCTATATTTAATCTTGACATCTCACCAATAACCACATCCAATTTGCCCTGGCTCATAGATCTTACATTCCAGGTTCCTATGGTGTGTTGATCTTTAGAACATCGGATTCGTCGTTCACCACCAGCACCGTCGGCCGCTAGCCGTCCTTTCGGCTTTGAGCTAGCTGCGTCATCACATCTGGGGCTAGTTGAACGTATCCTCTGTTCCTCCCCAGTAGCATTTTGACCATCTTCCGACCTGGGAGTCCCATCTTCTGATGGTATACCGACATATCTTTGGTTGTACTGATCCATTTAGTTTTCATGGCAAGAATACTGGGGTGGGTTGCCATTACCTTCCCCAGGGATCGTATTTAGTCTGACCTCTCTGCCACGACCTTCCCGTCTTGGGTGTCCCTTCACGGTTTAGCTCATGGTTTCACTGAGGTGCTCAAGCTCCAGCACCACGACAAGGTAACGATCTCCTTTGCTGGAGAGAATATGGATACTACAGTATATATATATTAAAAAAGAACATGGGTACTACAGCGATACTATCCACAGTACTTCCAGCACATTTTAACTACTGCCACGGAAGTTACTACCAACTAGCCTCAGAAAATAAAATCAACCACCCTAATATGCAATGCTTTCTCAGAATACTCTGTCAAAACCTGGATATAAATACTTTTTTAAAGGACCATGTTTGGGTTTAAACAAAACAAAGAACAAGTATAGTCCTATGAAGTGTCTTCTTCCACTACAGTGTACTGCAGTTTTAAGCTCTAGAGAGGCAGTTTTACTACCTGACAATGGAGTCAGGAATAAAAGCTAAGTGAAATGGAATTTAGGAAGGCTTTCACTTGAGAGAAAGTCAGAGACACCTGGAGGGGAAGGTTACATTGCAAACAGCTGCAAAAGAAGATTAAAGTGAAGCAAGAACAAGGAAGCTCAGAGAAAAAAAAGCAGACCTAAAACCAGAGTACACAGGAAACATATACACTTGGGTTAACTATTAAATGCAAAAATCAGAAGGAGTCTGATAGCACCTTTTTGGACTATTAAATTTATTAAAAGGCATAAGCTTTTGTGAGCTGCAGTTCACTTCATCAGATGCCTTTTTGCTATCATCGATTTACCCGGCTCTCCTCCTAAGGATCTTTATGCTGTTTTTAGAAAATGCATTTGCTGGAAAAGATGTTACCAGACTCCTTTGGATTTTTTGCTACCATAGACTAACACAGCTCTCCTCCAACAAAGTCTATTAAGTGCAAGTGTGCTTGGAATCTATGAAAATTAAAACAAAAACTTTAAATCGATTGCGGAGATGTTCTGGTTCATATTAGATGATCCAGAAGTTCTAGAATGATTAGAAATGACCATGTAGATATGAGTCAAATGCAAATAAATGTGCACATTGTGGACCCTGAATTTCCATTCTAATAAAAGAAGGATTTTTTTCGTTTGTGCAAGGGCATTTGACCCAGTTGAGGTTGTTGCTTGTGAAAGGACAACATGATTTTCCTTCCCCCATAGCTTCTTATGCTACCTCTAGAGGAGCTTAAGGGGCTTGGCAGAATGTCCTGTTGGTGGGACTTGACTCAAGATCTAAACTTAAATCCATAAACTAAGGTGATGTATGTGTGTAACATGGAGTCCAGGTAAATGTGTATTTGTGGGTGTGGGTGTATGTGGATGCTATACGGGAGAGAGAAGAACTTCTATTATTGATGAGTGAGAAATAACAGGGATGATTTGGAAGAATAAAGTTTCTCAAAACTCCTCCTGATACCTATTTTTAGCATTTCTACATTACTGTTACAGCTGAAATAGGTAACCTAAGTTATTGAACTTGTCAGATAGCTATCATGACTGATTTTCTTCCTTACCAAAATATTTTGGAAGGAGTTTAGTTCCTAAACCAAAAAGCAGGTTGGTGAAGAGGATTTGCAGTGCTTGAGTGCTTTCATGTTCTTAACTACAAAGCAAACCCATAAGGGATAAGAACAGAGTTTTTTCTTCTATTATATTTCCTCCATAGCCAGTGAGATGCATATGGTAAGCCTAAATAAGGCATTGAGGCAATAACAGTTATTCCCCAGCAACTGATTATTTGAATGGTTTACTGGAGATAGCACATGCAATCTTGGAGGAGCCTTATTATCCATGAATTGTTAAACCGGTGGCCATCATTATATCTTGATGTAGCAAATTCTATATATGTGCTATAGAAAGTAGAGTTTCCTTTTATCTGTCCCATGATGCTTACTGTTCAGTTTAATTGGATGTTCCGTGGAGCCCTAGGGCTCTGCGAGAGGTCACTAGGGAGATCATGATTTATTTAAAAACTTATTTCAAATTTGGGCAACTTCACATTAAAGAGGTAAGTTTCATTCTTTAGTTTTAGTTTAAGAACACCGTTAATGCATATATACAGGCCTACACATGAAACAAATATAATAATTTTGTAACTTCTGGCCTATGTTTGAGCCTGAATGTGCAGGGGTTCCCCAAGGCCTGAAAAATATTCCAAGGGTTCCTCCAGGGTCAAAAAATTGAGAAAGGCTGATTCAAGGTATAGTGTTATGAGCGAGATATCTTCCCAGTCTAGACCAAAGAGTAAGGAAGAACTCAATTCCAACGAATGAACACAAAAATGAAAATTCTTTAGGAATAAAGGTAAATTGAATAATAAATCTTTATTATTTTTTTATTCCTTTCTAATGTGAAAAGTATGACATTTGTAGGAAGGGAGAAGAGAATGGGAACAAAAAACTTTCTTTGCTGTAATATCCGATACTACAACGAAGGGTTGTCGATAAACCCAATTCAGCGGAGGAAAGAGATTACATTCTCACTTTCAATTATTTTCACTTGAAAGAAGTATGTCTTCTTACTTCTTACTATAGATGGATACTATGTATTCCCCCACAAGTATATTATCAGTTAAATTTTATTCTTCAGTCCCACACACCATCCTGCAACTTCTGCGTCTAACAGGTAAAAATGATTATTTTGCAGGTTTTTTTGGCAAGGTGTACCTAGCTTTTGACCAAGTAGCCATAGCAGCATGGAATATTCACTGATATTCTGAGAGTTCAGTAGAATGGAATGTTGTTTCTAATGGCACTACTTTGAGGATGGTTGCAAGAGAAAGGGTCTTTGGCACTCCTGAAAATGCACACACAAAGCATAGGGACAGGAGACCTTTATTTGTGTGAAGGAAGAGAAATGCACACTCTTGCTTGAGTTTCCACTGACAACAGAATGCAAAACAAAAGATACATAGATACATAAGTACATGACCATTATGCTATTCCCTTTTGGGATAAGCAATGTTATGCAGAGCAATAAGAAAGAGTAAGTCGGAGAAATTAAAACTCATGAGAAAGGAAATGAAACTGATTACAGCTGCAAGACTTTTATATGCACAACGATGGAAAGATCCACAGATACCTACAGTTGAGGATTGAATTGTTAAATTAATGGATTTGGCTCAAATGGCTAAACTAACAACACTAATAAGAGAACACTCTACTTCAGGATTTATATCTATTTGGCAACCACTTTTGGAGTACTTGCTTGTGGTAGAAAAAAATGAAATTTCATTTTTGGGTTTTAGTGATTAAATTGTTTATTTTAATAGAAACAATGTTTTTGTTGTTGTTCAGTCGTTTAGTCGTGTCCAACTCTTCGTGACCTCATGGACCATAGCACGCCAGGCCTTCCTGTCCTCCACTGTCTCCCGGAGTTTACTCAAATTCATGTTCATTATATTGGTGATGCTATCTAACCATCCCATCCTCTGCCATCCAATGTTACTATGGTTTAATTAATGGTAAGAGATTATATTTGTAAATTTATCTATATCTGTATTGGAGGAAGTTGGAAGTCACTTTCTGTTTCTATTTTCTGTCTATTGACACTTTTATAGTTTTTACTTTTTTATTTAGTTCTATTCTCTATCTTTTCTATACTTTTTATTTTTGTATTTTAACTATACTTTGAAAAACAATAAAGTTCTTTATAAAAAAAGAAAGGAAATGAAACATTATTTTAAACTATTTTAAACACCATTCTCTGAACCTCTCCATATATTTCATCTATTCTTTATCATTATCTCTTCTTATATTCTAGGTCATGATGTTTCTAGAAGCAATGCAAGGAAGGGAAAAAAACAATAAAAGCAATAAAATACATGTGGATAACTAACAAATCTTGAATAACCATTAGATCTAAAATATCATATAGCTAATATATTCTAACAATAAAATAATAATACATTGAAATAATACTGTGAATAATTTGTAGACAATATGTCAGATTAAAATATAAATTCTAGAACCCTAGAACTCTATACATGGGATGTGACACAATTCCTATATAGAATTGTAGTCCAGAAATGGTCTCCAAATAAGATTGAACTGTACATCAGATTTACTTTTTAGATATGCAGTTGTTCTAAACCTCAAAGCATATTCCCACAGTTTAATTAACCATTCTTCCATAGAGGAAATCAAAGGTCTTTTCCAATAAAAAGCATATAAAATCCTTGCAGCTATTATCATAAACATGAAAAACGCTTCCAGATGCAATTCCAGCTATAGAGCTTTTCAGGACATAGGGCCTGGTTATTTGAGGGAGAGCCTGTCTCTCTGCCTGTCCAGTACAATCGGACAGAGTTGGTGTGTTCCAGGTCCCTTCAGTTGAATGTTGTCCTCTTGCGGGACTGAGGAATCATGCCTTCTCTGTCGCGCATGATGCCTGCTCTCCGGAACAGCAACCCCTGGAGATATGCATGGCTCCAACTTTTCAAATGTTCTGGAAGTCACTTAAGACCTGATTCTGTTCCCAAGCCCTGGGTTAGGATATTTGTTAAACCCCTGATGATTTTTTAAAATGTTATTATTATTTTTATATTATTGTTATGTTAATGTTATTCATGTGGTTTTGTCCTTTCTTAAATTATGCATTCTTTTAAAAAGTGTAAGCCACACAGAGTCTTTTTGGAAATCCAATAAAAAATCAAACAGACCAATAAATAAATAAATAAATAAATAAATCTAGTAAAAATGAAGATAGAGATTCAGTATGGAAATAACCTAAGAAAACATGCAGTGTGGCTTATAGAATTTCTTTCCATTTATCCTTTATTCATAGGAGACATCTGTATTTTCTTCCATGTACAATTCAGTATGATGAAACGTAATGAGCATCACTGATTTGGATGGCTTTAAAAGGACACTAGACCAATTCATGAAGATAAGGCTATCAAATCCTATTAGTCATGATGGCTATAGATTACCTCCCTGATCAGAAGCAGTATATCTCAGTGGCAGTGTGCCAGATACCATTTGATGGGGAATACAGATTGCACTTATGTCTTGCATGTGAACTTCCCATAGACATCTGGTTGATTACTGCAAGGATAGAATGATAGTCTACATAGAAGAGCTATGTAAAATTTTACACACAGGTTCAATGAGAAGGCAATTTGATTACATCTCTGAATCACATTGGATTTCTTAACTGAATCTGGAAATAGATGCAAATTTGTGAGTTGAACAATATGTCTGCAAATCATTTTGGAACGTTTCAAATTGATCTAACAATTCATTGAGCTTGTGGCATTTCTGGCTTTGGCAGAATCTGACAAATGATTGCAGATTTATTCCATACGTAGTCAAAACAGGAGCAGGGGGAGAGGGTTGAATGGTGTAATGAGTTCTCTGATATTGGCATGAGTGGCTGGTCAATGAGCTTTACTGTATCACCTCTGCAAATTCTATTATCAGAGCACTTGGGAAAGGTATAGGCTGCGGCTGTTTGTATCTTAACTCTCCTGATAGAATATGTTCAGGCAGTTCTTCTCAATGATAAAGTGGGATGGGGGGAAGTAACTCCTTTGCTCTTCTGGTTTTTTTCTCTTCTTGTGATCCTCTCTCCCTTTCCCCAATTCTATACGTATTCCTTACATTAATTTTCAAACTTATGTGTATGTCTGTCCCTACACCTACTCTCCCAAATAAAGAAAAGCCTTGGGGTTTTTCCACTAATTGATGGCTTTAGGCCTTTTCATCCTTACAAGTAATCATGAAACAAATATGTCCCAGCAATATCTTTTTCTGCTGTATCCCAACAACACTGCCATCTTCTCATCCCTAAACCATAAATGAGACAGGTACCACTAGTGGGTGCAAAAAATATGTCTTTATTTCAAGCTGAGGCAGATACACCCTATCCTGTCCCTCCCCAGTCAACTCTTCTGTTGCTATTTTGAGGTAGTCTCACTAAGACATAGATACAGCAGCATCTGAAATGGCAATAAAATACTCAGCATGAAGCATGGGTTGTCAAGTACAATAGAAAGATGTGTTCCTTGTGGTCCCCAGGAGTCATGTCTTCCCTGGTAGATTAATTCTTAGGATCAACATGACAAGACTTTGTCTCTGAAGAAAAGAAGAAGAAAGAAAGATTTCACCCTACAACCCACGTGCTTGCTTTTCTCCTTTTTAATTGTCAGCATTTGAAGGAGTTTGGAAGGAAATTTCAAAGCCTTACATGATAGGGTCTCCACAAACCCTTTGAAACATTTATATTTACCCTGGCCAATTTAGGGATCAAGAAAATTAATTTGGTCAGAAGAATGTTTAAAAAGAAAGTTTTTTTACAAGTTTCAGTCATATTGAGCTATACCTGTTTTAGAGTACTGTAGCATTATTGTGGATCACTGCCTTGTCGTGGCGAAGGGGCTTGCGTAACTCAATGAAGTCAGGTCAAGAAGAACAGGTTATGATGGAGAGTTCTGACAAAACGTGGTCCAAAACTGGAGGAGGGAATGGCAAACCACTCCAGTATCCTTGCCAAGAAAACCCATGGACAGTATCAACAGGCTAAAAGATATGACGCCGGAAGATGAGCCCCTCAGGTCGGAAGGTGTCCAAAATGCTACTGGGGAAGAGCGGAGGGCAATTCCGAGTAGCTCCAGAAAGAGTGAAGCAGCTGGGCCAAAGCCGAAAGGACGCTCAGCTGTGGATGTGTCTGGAAGTGGAAGGAAAGTCCGATGCTGTAAAGAACAATATTGCATAGGAACCTGGAATGTAAGATCTATGAATCAAGGTAAGCTGGATGTGGTCAAACATGAGATGACAAGATTGAACATCGACATATTGGGAATCAGCGAACTAAAATGGACAGGAATGGGCAAATTTAATTCAGGAGACCATTATATATACTACTGTGGGCAAGAATCCCTTAGAAGAAATGGAGTAGCTCTCATAGTCAATAAAAGAGTGGGAAAGGCAGTACTGGGGTACAACCTCAAAAACGACAGAATGCTTTCAGTTCGAATCCAAGGCAAACCATTCAACATCACAGTGATCCAAGTCTATGCCCCAACCACTGATGCCGAAGAAGCTGAAGTTGACCGGTTCTATGAAGACCTACAACACCTTCTAGAACTAACACCAAAAAACGATGTCCTTTTCATCATAGGGGACTGGAATGCTAAAGTAGGAAGTCAAAAAATAACCGGAATAACAGGCAAGTTCGGCCTCGGAGTACAAAATGAAGCAGGGCAAAGGCTAATAGAGTTTTGTCAAGAGAACACGCTGGTCATAGCAAACACTCTTTTCCAACAACACAAGAGACGACTCTACACATGGACATCACCAGATGGTCAATACCGAAATCAGATTGATTATATACTTTGCAGCCAAAGATGGAGAAGCTCTATACAATCAGCAAAAACAAGACCTGGAGCTGACTGTGGCTCAGATCATGAGCTTCTTATCGCAAAATTTAGGCTTAAATTGAAGAACGTAGAGAAAACCACTAGACCACTCAGGTATGACCTAAATCATATCCCTTATGAATATACAGTGGAGGTGAGGAATAGATTTAAAGGATTAGATCTGGTAGACAGAGTGCCTGAAGAACTATGGATGGAGGTTCGTAACATTGTACAGGTACAGGAGGCAGCAACTAAAACCATCCCAAAGAAAAAGAAATGCAAGAAAGCAAAGTGGCTGACTGATGAGGCTTTACAAATAGCTGAGGAAAGAAGGGAAGCAAAAGGCAAGGGAGAAAGGGAAAGATATAAACAACTGAATGCAGAATTCCAGAGAATAGCAAGGAGAGATAAGAAGGCCTTCTTAAATGAACAATGCAAAGAAATCGAGGAAAACAATAGAATGGGGAAGACTAGAGATCTCTTCAAGAAAATCGGAGATATCAAGGGAACGTTTTGTGCAAAGATGGGCATGATAAAGGACAAAAAAGGCAGGGACCTAACAGAAGCAGAAGAGATTAAGAAGAGGTGGCAAGAATACACAGAAGAACTATACAAGAAAGATCTTAATGTCCCTGATAAATACGATGGTGTGGTCACTGACCTTGAGCCGGACATCCTAGAGAGTGAAGTCAAGTGTGCCTTAGGAAGCATTACTAACAACAAAGCTAGCGGAGAAGACAGTATCCCAGCTGAGCTATTTAAAATCCTAAAAGATGATGCTGTTAAAGTGCTGCACTCAATATGCCAACAAATTTGGAAAACTCAACAGTGGCCACAGGATTGGAAAAGGTCAGTTTACGTTCCAATTCCAAAGAAAGGCAATGCCAAAGAATGTTCAAACTACCGTACAATTGCGCTCATTTCACATGCTAGCAAGGTTATGCTCAAAATCCTACAAGCTAGGCTTCAGCAGTATGTGAACCGAGAACTACCAGAAGTGCAAGCTGGGTTTTGAAGAGGCAGAGGAACTAGAGATCAGATTGCCAACATTCGCTGGATCATGGAAAAAGCAAGGGAGTTCCAGAAAAACATCTACTTCTGCTTCATTGACTACGCTAAAGCCTTTGATTGTGTGGATCACAACAAACTGTGGCAAAGTCTTAAAGAGATGGGAGTACCAGACCACCTTACCTGTCTCCTGAGAAACCTGTATGTGGGTCAAGAAGCAACAGTTAGAACTGGACATGGAACAACCGACTGGTTCAAAATTGGGAAAGGAGTACGACAAGGCTGTATATTATCACCCTGCTTATTTAACTTATATGCAGAGTACATCATGAGAAATGCCGGGCTGGATGAATCACAAGCCGGAGTTAAGATTGCCGGGAGAAATATCAACAACCTCAGATATGCAGATGATACCACCCTAATGGCAGAAAGTGAAGAGGAACTAAAGAGCCTCTTGATGAGGGTGAAAGAGGAGAGTGCAAAAGCTGGCTTGAAACTCAACATTAAAAAAACCCAGATCATGGCATCTGGTCCCATCACTTCCTGGCAAATAGAAGGGGAAGAAATGGAAGCAGTGACAGATTTTATTTTCTTGGGCTCCAAGATCACCGCAGAGGGTGACTGCAGCCATGAAATTAAAAGACGCTTGCTCCTTGGGAGGAAAGCTATGGCAAACCTAGACAGCATATTAAAAAGCAGAGACATCACCTTGCCGACAAAGGTCCGTATAGTTAAAGCTATGGTTTTTCCAGTAGTAATGTATGGCTGTGAGAGTTGGACCATAAGGAAGGCTGAGTGCCGAAGAATTGATGCTTTCGAACTGTGGTGCTGGAGAAGACTCTTGAGAGTCCCTTGGACTGCAAGGAGGTCAAACCAGTCAATCCTAAAGGAAATCAACCCTGACTGCTCATTGGAAGGACAGATGCTGAAGCTGAAGCTCACATACTTTGGCCACCTAATGCGAAGAGAGGACTCACTGGAAAAGACCCTGATGCTGGGAAAGACTGAAGGCAAAAGGAGAAGGGGACGGCAGAGGATGAGATGGCTAGATAGCATCACCGATGGAATGAACATGAATTTGAGTAAACTCTGAGAGACAGTGGAGGACAGGAAGGCCTGGCGTGCTATGGTCCATGAGGTCACGAAGAGTCGGACACGACTAAACAACTGAACAACAACAAAGCATTATTGTGTCCAATGTTATCAAAGTGTGGCTTGTTACTAACTCTCTCTCCTTTTTTGCACATTTTAAATTTGACTTCTCACTTTTTGATTCCCAAAGAGCTTGGCAGAGGTGGTGGGTGTCACTTTTCTCCACGGTTAAAGATTCTTGCTAGAGAAGTTCTTTCCCTTCCCACATCTCTCCCTGTAACTCTCACATTTCATACTTCATTAGCCATCTTCCAAGCCCCTTGCTTGTAGGCTCTTATAAGTTTTAACAACTTTTGAACTCATTAATCTTGATTTTTTAATGTTTAATAAGGGCAGTTAAAATTTTTCATTAACTGGGAGAACTTGGCCACTTCCTCCCCACTCCCCCAGTGGGTTACTCCTACCTTTTATGAAATCATCCATGGATTTTTGTAAAGCTCAGAATGCGTGTTCCTCAATGAAGCAATTAGTGGAGAGCTGTGGGCAGGGGCAGAAGGGGTCAGCTGACTGAGTTCTTTTGGGGTGGGTGGGGTGGCAGAGATCCACCTTTGCCCCACTTCCCCCAAGAGACCACTTTTCAGAAGTCTAAGCCTCAGTAGCTTCACACCAGCTGCACCAGCCTGAGCTGCTGGTCCCTCAAGTATGTGCTAGAGTGGTGGGCTATTCTAGCTGGCAGTAATAACTTTATCAGTTTTGTGCAAGGCTGAAATGATGGGCATAGGTGGCGGGAAACCCATCAGTATATTATTTCAGCCTGGTCTTCCTCTGAATGGCGTTCAGGCAATGAAGGAGAGTAATCTGGAAGTTGGCCCTTGCTGATGATATAAAGAAAAGAAAGGAGGAGGCAAGAAATCCTAAATAAAAGTGCTCTCCCCAAAGAAGTCTCTCCTAATGATTTGGCTCCTTTTGTGATTCCAATTTGGGCTTTTTCATTTCATTTGACTTATGTTATGATCAAATGGGGGAGGGGAAGGAAGGGCCAAAAATGAAGCCTAGAGACCCACCCTGTTCCTTTTACAGTGCCATGATTGGCAGACGTTTTCCCACTGACTGACAATGTGGTGGAGAGGAAGGGCAGCCTAGCTAGAGGAGTCATTTTGCTGATCAAGCAGTGCACGTACATCATCCAGACAAGACCAACTAGCAGTGATTTGGACTATATGCAAAAAGGGCAGGATAGGGATATGCAATGAGGTCAACAAATTCCATGACAGCATAGTTTTCTGCTGATGCAAGGCTGAACAATGATAGCACTTTAACTCAGCAGTGGGACTAAAGACAATGTGGTTACAATATACCAGCCTTTCTCAACCTTTTGGCCCTGGAGGAACCCTTGAAATATTTTTCAGGCCTCGGGGAACCCCTGCACACTCAGGCTCAAATGTAGGCCAGAAGTTACAAAATTATTATATTTGTTTCATGTGTAGGCCTGTATATATGCACTAACAGTGTTCTTAAACTAAAAATAAAGAATGAAACTTACCTCTTTAATGTGAAGTTGCCCGAATCTGAAATAATTTTTTAAATAAATGGTGATCTCCCAGGGAACCCTTAGTGACCTCTTCCATAACCCTAGGGTTCCACAGAACCCTGGTTGAGAAACCCTGGAATATATAGTACTTGAACAAGCACTGCAGCACATATTTGTGCATTAAATACGAAGCATGGCAATGCTCATGACGTGGGCCCTAGCAGGAAAGGTGGGGGTAAAGGGGAAATATTCACCCTCCCCAAGAAGTCCTGCCACTCTCAATTTCCTCCTGGGATGCCTTATGTCAGTGTGGCACAGGTGGAGGCAGCTCTCTTTTGCCTGCATCAGAAGGGATGTTTAAGAGACCCAGATGAAGCAATGTGCTAGTTCCTGCAGCACAGAAGTAGATTGAGCTGCTTTTCATATAAGAAAAGACTGAATTATGGAATGAAGTCTGATGGGCCTTAGCAGGCCAAAGCCAATGGTCCTCAAGGCAAGCAAGGAGATCCAGAGGATAGGGGGATAATTGCAATAAAGGTCCACCTTTAGTTTGGTGGAGAGGAATGCAAAGTATTTAGTCATCTAACAGTGGCTCCAGATACAGCATGATGGAAGAAAAGACTGAATGAAGTCAATTATATAGACCAGAGCTTTCCAAACTGTGTGTCGCGACACAAAAGTGTGTCGCCACACACAGTCTGGTGTGTCGCCACACAACCCGGAAGCGCTGATCATCATCAGCGCTTCCGGGTTTTCCCGCGGCGACACACCAACTGCAGCGCGCAAAACCCGAAAGCAGCAGCAGCGCTCCCGGGTTTTTGCGCGCTGCCGCACTTCCGGGTTTTCCCGCGGCGACACACCAACGCCGGTTGGTGTGTCGCCGCGGGAAAAACTTTGGAAAGCCCTGATATAGACTATCAACAACTACTCAGCTTCAAAGTGATGAAGCACACTGCAAACAGCCTGCTGAAGCCTAATGGAAAGAAGAGGCAACTCATCAGAAATGCCAGGGTATAAGAGGCAATTTGTACCTTCTGTCTGACAGAGGGCAATCAACTTCCTTCTAGCGTGCAGTAAAGATTCTTCCATTGAGCTTTTGGTTGCAGTAGCAACAAGATTATGAAGCAAGGAGCAGGATGTATACCTCATCCTAAAACATGCCCAGGTAATTTTGTAAGAGATCAATTCAAGCAGGCAAAAAAAGAGTCTCTCCCTGCTTCCACAAGTGCAGGCCAAGGACATAAAGCTTCTGAGCATGTCATCCATGCTTTCACTTTGAAGAAGTAGAACTCACTTGCTCTGCCAGCTCCACAGCTGGGCAGTAGCTGGGCAGTACCCAAGAGAAAGCCCCCCCACAAACAAAGTCCAAATCTCCTCTTCTTTGACAGAGAGGCAGACTGCCTAACAGCATCAGAGAACTATAGCAGGCCAAAGCCAATGATCCCTAAGGCAAGCAAGGAGATCCAGAGGATAGGGGGATAATTGCAATAAAGGTCCACCTTTAGTTTGGTGGAGAGGAATGCAAAGTATTTAGTCATCTAAGAGTGGCTCCAGATACAGCATGATCTTGCTTACCATCTTCAGCTGAACAGTGGTACCCTCCCTGTACGCCTCTTGCAGAGAATATGGCAAGGCGACACAACCCAACATTCACTTTTAATGTAGGTCTCCAGCGGGAGAGACCATACGTTTATTTCCTCAGACGGCATTAGTGGGAGAGTGTTGGGAATGAGAAGATAAGTCACCAGTATTACAGTATTGTGTGCAGAAGTAATGAATTGATTCTATACTACATATGAGTTGAGTCACCTCATGAACTATATGGTGGAGGAATGACATAAAAAGCTGGACAGTTCACCCATATTTTCATGGTGACCATCAACATGATCAAAGCAGTACATAGGGGGTTTTCTGCTTTGTTCACATGCTCCACTTTTCATCTGAAATGCCTTGGGGATGGGACAAGGCTACCAGCCAACCAGCCAGTGCTGGCACTCTAGGTCACTTCAGAGTGTTTTGCTGCAAAACCGTAGTCTACTTTCAGCATAGTATGAGAAAAATCAATCTGATGCAGGTGAAGGAGGCAGCAGTGAGCTTTCTTCAGCACCAATGGTTTCAGGATCTCCATGTACACGATGCTTGACTATTTGGTTAAGTAGCAGTGGCAAAGCCATAACATAGTCTTCAGGCGGAAGATTGGTGTCAGTTGATAGAAGAAACACTATCTCTCACTTTGCATTAATCTCCAAGTCTTTTCTTGACATCACCAATCTCATAAGAGCCATCCTCAGTCAGGAGCGTTTCTGTGTGAAGTTTCTCTAGATCAGAGCTTTCCAAACATTTCATGTTGGTGACACACTTTTTAGACATGCATCATTTCACGACACACTCTTACAGCAGGGCATCATTTCGCGACACACTCTTACAGCAGGGCACAAGGCAGGCACTAGGACCCGTGCGGAATCACAGCGGGTTTGGAGGCAGCAAGGCACAAGGCACAAGGCAGGCACTAGGACCTGCGCGGAATCCTGGCAGGGCTCGGAGGCAGTAGCAGCTGCGACACACCCAGACACTGCAGCCGACACACTAAAGTGTCCCGACACACAGTTTGGAAAGCCCTGCTCTAGTTGGAAGGGAGCTTCCTTTCAACCAGGATTCCAGATTTGGGGAGTAACTGGTCTCACTAGTGCAGACCGGAGCAAGGAAACTAAGCAAGGGTATCATGAGGTGGCTGGGGCTTCTATTCAAGGAGAAGTCATACATGTGCAGCCTTTGTCCAAAAGGAAGTTTAGGTGAGAAAACACTTTTCTGTAGCACCTGGACTATCCAGGTGGCTCAGGATTTGCAGCAAGTGGACAATGTAGAAGTATCCCATTGAGGCTTATCCTTCTGAGAATGTGGATAAATTGTCCAGTGACTTCGTGCAATTGAACAATTCCAAGCTTATCCACCAGCCTGCCTATCTACATTGGTCTCCACCTGGTGTGGTCTCTCAATTCTGAAAGGCACTACCCCTTTGCATGCTAGCCTGCCTGCCTCATCCTGTGCCCACCTGCTGATAGGACTCTGCCAAAGCCTGCCTCCTCTGCCAGGTGCAATTGTTCAGCTCTGAAAGGCTCTTTCCCCTCCCATACCAGCCTACCTCCCCCAGTCTGCTTCCTTCTATGCCTGCCTGTCATTCTATAAGGTCAGATTCTTATATCTTTAAGATCTTCATTTTGGAAACCTTGGGAGTTACATCACACAAGGACTTGCTAGTTGACATCATTTTGCATCGTACACAGAAAAGACTTCCCTCTTCGATGTGCCAGTCCAAACCTGCAGCCCACAGGAAAGCAAACAATTATAATCCTCACCCCTGCTAGTGAGCCATTCCATCTAGCCTGCCAGACCAGCAAAGCAAATGGGAAAGTAAGCAAGTTTTTATTTTAAAAATGGAGAGTGGGATTCTTTCTGCATTGGTTCAGCACAATTTTTGCTGAACAGTTTGGAGTATCTTGTACAGCATTGCCCTTTCTTCATCCTTGCCTTTAAAATGGTGCAGAGGGAATATGTCAAATGTTATTGCAATTGAAGCCCCTGAAATGATCCAGGTAAACCTTGGCAGGAAGTACTGACATGTAAAGAGTTACCGACCCTGTTATTTTCATCCCATTCTGCCAAAATTGAAGTAGCTGCTGGCACTTTGATGCTTCCAAATTATTGCCTATGTCAGAGGGGTTTTTTTCCCTCAAATCAGTCTGAAACTAGGTACAATCAGACTGTGTTGCCTCCAAACCTTGGAATGTGACATTGAATTATATCATGCCATGTCTGAATCTCAAACCTCCTATTTGAATCAGATTAAGTAGGTTTTTGTTCTGCTCCAGAAGAACTTTTATATGGTCTTTTAAGCATGTTGAAATCATCATCATCATCATCATCATCATCATCATCATCATCATCATCATCATAATCTATTCTGTAAACAATTATTTTGTAAAAGGCCATTCCATTGTTACTATTATTGTTGAGTGTTAAAAAAAACATTGCATCATGACTAAAATTGAAATAAACACATTAGTCTGTTAATCTAGTTCATAAATCCATTAATGGAGTGTTTCTGAAATTACACCTTTAAGCATTCTTGGTTCAGAATGGTCTCAATTAATGGTCCCAGGCCCCAAAGTATGTTAGGCAATTAGTAAACCAGGGGCTTCCAGTTCTAATACAGTGATATACTCACTTCAGAGATACATAATGGGTAAACTCAGTTCTCCTACTGTAATGGGTGACAAAGCCTCATTAATTGGAGAAGATGTTCACTGCCCCCCCATTTCAAAGCCAAAATGAATCAAAGGACTAAGACTGAAGCCAGTGGTTTACTATCAAGAAGTGAATAGAACTATCTACTCAAGTATGAGCTCTGTTGAATCTTTCTATCCTTCAACAATTTAGAATCATAAACCTGTAGGGAGGGTAGGGATTAATTTACATCCTCCACCATTGGATTCCTGTCATCCATGTTGCACAGGGAAGGCCTGAAGTAATCAAATAACTTGAAGGTCTAAAGCATAGCTTTCCAAACTGTGTGTTGCAACACTTTAGTGTGTCGCAACACAGAGTTTAATGTGCCGCGACACAACCTGGAAGTGGACGTGCACGGCGGGGGCGCACGCCGCGGCGGTGTGCATGGCGGTGGCAGCGGCAGCGGCACGCCATCAGCGCTTCCGCATTTTAGTGGAAAACACAAGGCCGCCACACGCCCCCCTGCACCGCCGCTGCCGCTTTATTTTAATGTTAAAATGAATGCAAGCTTCTAATTGAAAGGATTGTGCCCCTTTGCAATTCTTATCCTGGCCTGTGGACATTTATTATGGTTTACAAAAGTGGCAGGTGTTACATGCAAGATTCTCAAATGTACCTACTGAATATTTTTCTTGCCAAAACAGTTAACTAGCACTTTTCTAAACTTTTTTCACTTCCTAGTTCTATATGAGCAAGGGAAATTTATGGTGCAATTATTCCAGTCTTCGTAAGGAAATTAGTAACAACCCCAGTTGCTGATTTTTATACTGGTTCAGAAGAAAAAGAAAATGATGTATTTATTTTAAAGCCAAAATAGTAAGAATAGTAGAAAAACATCCTGAAAATGTTCAAACCAGACTTTAATTTCCATTTCTGTTGCCAACAATGAGAAATGTCTCACAGCTTTAATATAACTTTCAACAGCAAAAAGAAAAGCAAGTTTGACTATGATCTTTTCCATTAAAAATATTTTGATAATTATCTATCAGGGATTACACCAGCTATTTGTTTAGAGAAATATATATTAATCTATATACAGTATCTCTTAAGATTTGGTATGTGTTCAAGAATCTGGTTTTTATAATCAAATGTTCTGGATTTTCTCATTTGATGTCATTCTGCAATAGGCAGATACACCCAACAACTGCATACTGAAATGGACATTCTGATTTATCCAGAACTCTCTCTCTCTCTCTCACACACACACACACACATACTCACACAAACACACACATACACACTTTCACTGATAACAACAGGAAAGATATTAGCTTCATATATTCGCAGGCTCTTTGCCCATTAGAACATGAGCAAAGGTGCCTCATAATTGTGTCAGTGTCCATGTGGTTCTCAGGAGCTGAGGTAGAGATTTTCAAGATGGCTTTGTTGCAGCCTCCATTTATAAATCATAAATGAAATGACCAACCTAATCAAAGCATGGTAAAATAATATGGCTTGCACTGTGTAGCTAAAACCATCCTATAGACTTGCTTGGCAGTCAGTTCTGAATGGATGCCGCTCTAAACTCAATTTAGCTATTATTTCCTTTTCTATCACATTTTGCATTTAGTTTCTTTTGCTTAATATTGCTTCCTCCTTTTCTATATTTTGCTGAACACTGCTTACCTCAAAAGAGAATAGCAAGATAGGTACAGATGCAAGTCAGTAAGCAATTTGAGGTAATGGTGCCACTATTACAGTGGTTTTATTCAGGCCAGGTAGTGGCCCACGTTCTCCCAGTCCTCAAATCAAAGAAGGCTGATTGTGGTCGAGCATCTTGGCATGTGAGGAGTTCTCGGTTGAACCATCAGCCAGATGTACAATCAGTGTCATCCCACTCACTGAGGATGGCAATGCTGGCCTGTGTTACTATTTCATTGAAACTGACTGTGACTGATGCAAAACCTGTAAGGTACTCTGTTCCCAACTGAAGTTTAATGCAGCTTCAAAAGTAATTGGATAATTTTATACAACCTTCCTTTGGGTTTAATGACTATTTAAAGTTGATGGCCATTCTAAGAAAGAGGACAAACAGAATGAAACGTCTTGCATGTTTGAGGCATTCTGGTGAGAAGGCTGCCTGAGGCCTCATGCCTTCTAGGATGCCTCGAAAGCAACAGTCCTATGTGAGTCGGTAACACTGCACTTTTGTCATCAACTGGCAGTCAGAAAGGAAGTTGTAACTCTTTGTTCTTGGCTTAGCATTAGTGGCTGACTGATGCCCAGAGAACATTTCTCCATTCAGTCAGTCATTCACCTGCGCTCTGTTTCTGGTGGGCTTGTGGTAAAATCATTTCCTTGCCCTGCATGGCCAGGAATGGACCGGGCTGCTGAGCTTCCATTGCCTACATTCATTCATGTAATTCACACTAGTTCAGCAGTAACACTTAGCAATAATCATGCCTTCAATTAGTCTCAATAGCTAGTTTCTATCTTTTTTAAACAAATCTCTCAACATATTTATTCCCAACTAATCCCTTTTGGTCATACTTCATCTCTAATAGAGCTTGTATATTTTCTCTTGCTTTTTCTGGACTCCGACCAGAAGCAGAGTTTATCAGCATGTAAGTCATGGAGGAATAGCTCAAACCCCGCAAAGTATGCAAATACTGTAAACAGTCAACAGAACACTCCAACCCTAAAGACACTCTCGGTCCAAAATTAAATCAAAAAAAGAATGGTCTGTTCTTTCCTATGTTGCTTCTTCTAAAAGGAAACATTCATGGACGGGCCAATCATTTCCTGAAAAACATAAATAAGTGGGCTCTGTTTTAGGAGTGGGGGGGACCTATGGTTCTCAAGATGTTGAATTCCAGGTGTGTGAGCTCTAGCTAACATAGCCAATAACATGAAATTATGGGGATGATAATCCAAACAATATCTGATACCCTAGATTAAGTTTGCTACCCCACACTTAATCTAGTCAGGTATTAAATATTTTGCCGCTTGAGCACACAGGGAATTAAGAATATCAGGATCAGGATCAGGTCAAGCAGATTAAAGCAAAAATGGGAAGAAAATAAAATACTTTGGAATCATACAGTTGGCACGTTAAGTATCATAAACAGGGTATCTTCTGGGCCCATCAAAGTCTTACAGACACTGTAGAACAGCTTCCTTTTGAATGTGTCACAAGTAGCTTGGTGGCAGGAGTTTTAGGGAGCCCTATATTATGCTCTCTAATGCAATACATGTCTCCTTTGTTTTCTTTTGCAATCTGAGGGATACCATATCTGAATGTGTACTGTATCTGGACCATTTTAGATAGTTTTCTTCTCTCCCTCAAATCCATTGCCACTTAAAAAATAAAAACAAAGCTATTTCATATTCAACCTACAAATATTCAGGATAGACAATTGTCTTCTTCACCCTGTGATGTGAGTGTTATCAACCATTTCTTCCCCTCCCTTTCCAAACAGCTGAGCAAATGTCCAGTTTTATTTTGTTCCATTCATGTATTTTAAGAAGAAAGTTTGGAAGGGTAATTTCTGACTGTGTGAGATGATGCTTAGCTACTCAGAAATAATGCAACCGTAAATGGATTGCAAAATGGATATATGATTGTCCAAAACAGACATGAGATACCTTTAAATTGTTGATACACAATGTGTAAAAATAGAGAAAATAAAACCCTGTATATTGGGCCATGACATAATGTAACATCTGTATTTTGCTGCTCTGAGAACTTAAGGCAAGGTGGACTGTATTTACCATTCTGACATATTTGATGGTTTTAAAATCACATTTTTAGATCTCTGCCAGAAGTTCTAATTTTAAAAAAGAAAAGATATCTCTTCAGCTTTTACTCCTTCCATCTTTTTTTTTCACATTTCCAATCAGGGAGGCATGCTCTGAACATAGCAGTTTGGGATTTTTTCACAAGAAGATTGAAGTTAATTCTCTTCCTGAACACACACACACACACACACACACACACACACACAATCACTTTCCTTCTATCTTATTTTTCGGTGTTTTTTTTTTAAATCCCAGGATGTTATATTATCAACATAAATATGCCAAAGACCTTACTTCTCTCTGATCATCTCCTCAGCATTTAATTCTATAAACAAATGTGGAAGAATATTAACCACAAAATGTATCCCAAACTCCTCCTTCCCTTTTTTCTCTTAAATTTCTTGACTGGGGATTAAGATTGTAATCTGTAGCCAATTTGCTGGAAATAAATTTTGGAGAAGACGTAAATAAGACTGCACACTTAATCTTTCACTTCCTTCCCATTATATCTTCCCCCCACTTCCCGGGCCCCCAATTAATGCATGATTTTTCCCCCACTGTTGTGTTCAGTGTTTAATAGCACATTTTTGAAAAACTAGAAGGTATTTCATTTAAAGGCAACTTGAGGAATTAAGGAGGATAAACTTAAACAAAATTAAAATCTGCATACAGATTTTACTGGGCACGCATATATAGAAAAATACATTAGCATTTCTTGAAATAATGTATTTATTATTTATTTATTAAATTTTTATCACCACCCATATCCTTCCTCAGGAGGGACTCTGGGCGGTTTACAATAAAATGATTTCTTAAAACAATGACCATAAAATACAAGTGCAGTATATAAAATATAAATACAGCTATTAAATAGTTATAAAATAAGAGTATTGTCTTTCAAGGAGCTAATCTATTTTTCTGTGAGAGCTGCTGATCTCTCTTTGCTCAGATACACCTCTCAACTTCCTAATGGGGTATCCCCCCCAAAAAAAAAGTCATAGCAAAAGGGTGTCCTTTGTTTAGAGGTGAAAATGGCTACTTCAATTTCTTTCCAAAATATGGCATGATGATCATGGTATCCATTGCCATTGTTGTTTGGAGACTCTTGGTATAGTTTGGCATTCTGAATTTTATGTGCCTAAATATTATGCATCTTATGAAATTGAATCACTTATTGCCGCATACCACTCCAGGTTTTTTTTGGTAATTATTTATTTATTTAATTAATTTATTTATATAGCTCCCCATCTCACTGCTGTGACTCTGAGTTTTTTACGAAGTTAGAAATCCAATAAACAATACAAAAACAACAAAAAACATAACCACAAAAATCATTAACAGCATTAAAAACAATAACCACTTTTAAAACCGTAAATCATGTATGTTCTTTATGCTGTGTGTGTGTGTGTATCTACACACACACACATACGACAGCCAGTTTGGTGTAGTGGCTAAGGCACCAGGCTAGATCTCGGGAGACTGAGAGTTCTAGTCCCACCTTAGATACGAAAGCCAGCTGGGTGACCCTGGGCCAGTCACTCTCTCTCAGCCCTAGGAAGCAGGCAAGGGCAACCTACTTCCAAAATAGTGCCAAGAAAATTGCAGGGACTAGTCCAGGCAGTCGCCAAAAGTCAACACTGACTCGAAGGCACCCACATCTATGCAATGCAAATAATATTGTATATTCTTTTAACTATGAATGCATCTGCTCTGCACTCCTTGAACCACTTTTCAGCAAAATGCAACAATGCATCTTCAGTGTTATTTTTCAAAACAGAAAACAGAGTTACAGTATTATACAAATACATAGATACATACCTATCACTTTGCTACAGTCTGAAATATTTCTTCTTTTTCCAATGTTGATATGGTTTTTCTCTGACCTCAGCCTTCTGGTCTGACCAATATTACAGTGTCCACACGTATGTTATTTCTTTTAATGAAAGTCAGGAAACACCAGATAGATTTTTGCAATTGTTCCAGTTAAATATTAATAATAAATTGACTGTATAAAAAGAAGATCTGTCAATCTTCATGAAGGTAATAAATATTGTAAAAAGAAATCGGCTTCTGAAAGGTATATTTTAGAAATGGCCTATCTTGAGTCTACCATGGTGGAGATGGGCGGGGATAAATTCAAATAATAATAAATAAATCTTGGTCAATTAAGCAATGGATTTTCAGCAATCTGAACAGGCAGGTAATTCTTATCGCTTTCACAGGAAATTTTATTTGATGTTGAATATTCAGGTATTATAACATGGTAGAACTTGAAAACTTCACTTGAAAAGTTCATCTAAATTACTGTATATGTGTATATCTATGCCCCTATAATATGTCCTAATTTAATTTCTTCATTTCAGTGAAGGGGATATAAAAATATGCACAGTGGGCACATCATTGGTCTGATTCATATACAGCAAAGCCATCCCCTATGGTCCATAAATCATGGTTTCTTACTTGGCATTGCTTCACACATCATGCTAGGATAAAAACAAACATTACACTTCAGCATTGTATGTGAATCGGATCATTGTGTTCCAGGCACAGAAAATAATCAGTGCTATTGCTAAAAAGTTAAAACGTTAGGACAAATGCTGCTTTATCAATTTAGTAAAAGGTGAGATTAACTTCAATTCATACATATGACCAGAAATTGCAATGCAGAATACAATACACATGCTTTGTGTGACTACATGAATACAGTTCATGTGACTGTACGTATTCTTTTTGCAAAAGTGATGTATTTATTATATCTATTGTTTCCTCTTTTTACTCCTTGTGCATGTTGTTTTATCCTTCAGTTGAGAGCTGCCAGGGCTTTGGTTTTAAGATGGGTGGCCATATAAATGTTTTAAATACATATATAAACATTATAGCTGTGCAAACTTTGAAGGGGCACTTTGTGTTAATGATGCTTCAAGTGAAGCACCTCCTCAAAGCTTCTTTGCAAAGCAATACAGCCCCAGACTTGTAAAAAGCCAGCAGACCTGCTACATTGCTTTGCTTCCGTACAAGAGCAGTGCCCCTGCCAGTTGCTGGAGGTGCCAAAGGAGACTGAAAGTGATGCAAAGCACCCTATGCCTCCTCAAAGTAAAGCATGACCATTCCCACAGGCCTAATGTCTAGCTGTATAACTCTATAGGAACTGATTCCTATTTTAATAGAGATGTATCAATTCTATTTTTTCCCTTTCTGCAGCTTCTCCAATGTGTTGGAAAATTCAGTGCACTGGGGCCAAAAATAATCAGGTTCTACTGGGAAATCTCTGGGTGATTTGTAGTAGATCAACAACTGTTTCTCCATCTCCATTATTAAAATATAGTGTAAACAAGATTAGAGGGTTTTTTCCTCCCCAAACTGGGCTGAATAACCAAGAGTGGAATTCTGTGAGCCATAGCTTAATTCCTTTCAGGTACTGAAAACATATTCTTAAATTCAGAATTTGATTAGAAGTATTCTGTTCTTTTGTTCATTTCTACCTGGGTCTCGTTGGCAGATATTAGGGTTTTAATAAAGGGAGTTGCTGCTGAAGAGGATGTAGTACACACACACACACACACACACACACACACACACACACGCTTAAAAGGATAGAAGTTTATCAGCACAAAGAATTGGAGCATTCTGTTACCACTTGTCACTTACTGAATTCATGTTCCAACAGTAATTACACTCAGTATGTGGAGAAATGGAGTCGTGTGCATATAGATAAAGATACACATGCATGCATGGCTTGTTGGAAAATTTTACTGAGCTGATGGCATGAAGGAGATTGTAAGTAATTACATATATCAACTGTTTCTACAATTCTACTGGACTGTAATTCTATTTGCTAGGAGTTGGGCAAAGTCAGAAGGAAATGGACTGGTTCATTGATTGAGAACTATTTCAATATTCCTAAGGGCTACTAGTCTATACAGTCTTCAGGGTGGTTTACCAAGGGCAGGCCTATCTGTCTTTGTAAACAACTCAGGGTAAACCTCTTCCATAATCTTATCCAACTGTTTAAACAGATACCCTTTACAAGGGAACTGTCCAGCAAAAGAAAAAACAAACCATGCAGACAGTACAACTGTTACACACCACCTTTCATGTAATGCTGCATTTCAAAAGGATCTCTTTTAACCCAGGACATCATATTGTTACTAAGCACCTTGCAGGTATTCTTCAGAGTTGATCTTTTTCTCAGTGCATAAAAGTTAGCCCACATTACTCTAGGTAGGCTTACCCAACAATCAGTGTGAATTACCATAAGTACTAGTTTATTGGACAGCCATGATAAATTTATCATTAAATTCAGCCATGATAAGTTGGACACGACTGCACAAATGTGCAGGGGGGAACCTTCACCTTTACATGATAAATACTGTAAGCTAACTAAATAAGGACTTATTCTCACTTAGATGGCCTACCCATTCCATTTGCAATCATTTTTCAATAATCACAATAAGTATTTGCTTTCTTTTCCGCTATATTTTCATTGAGCTTTCTGTCATCAACCACTTCCCTGAGTATCATCCCAAATGGATCTTTGGCTTCTCTCTCTCTCCACCAACTAACTTTAGTTGTCATTATGCTGTCTTGTGTCAGGGGCATGGTGGCTCAGCAGGTAAGACACCAGGCTTGTCGATCGCAAGTTCGGAGGTTCGAATCCCTAGCCCTGCGTGCAGAGTGAGCTCCCGCACTAGCTCCAGCTCTTGCCAACCTAGCAATTCGAAAGCATGCAAATGCAAGTAGATTAATAGGTACCACTTCGGTGGGTAGGTAACAGCATTCATGCGGCCACATGGCCGTGGAAGCGTCTTCGGACAATGCTGGCTCTTCGGCTAACAAACAGAGATGAGCACCGGCCCCTAGAGTCGGACACGACTGCACAAATGTGCGGGGGGAACCTTTACCTTTTTATGCTGTCTTGCACCCAGATTTATGACATCTTTTTAATGAAATCTCTGAATACAATAATACATATTAGGTACAGAGAGCCTATTCTAGTTTTTTTGTGTGGGGGGGGTCTTTTATTTGTTTAAACCTCATTTAATGGAGAAGCATTATGCTATGCCAGCTTTCATCTCTCTAAAGTGATTGAGTCCTACTAGTTTTCTCACTTCAAGAAAAAACTATGTTTTCTGAGCAACAAATCTATTGGTGCCACCAGTATAAATCAATATATCAAATAATAGCTCAGTCTTTTATCTGCTGGTTTCTTTTCCTATCACACTTTAGTCGATTGTTTACAATATATTAATTTTTTTGGAACCTGCAATTTCTATTTTGAGGTTTTATGAATCAACATGTCTTCTTTTTAATTCATAGATCCTCTGTTTTTCTTTTCTTTTCTCTCTTACAACAGCACCATTAAGGTAGCAAGATTCATCAGCGCAGAGTACCTTACAGAGTAGAAAACTACGGTCTCTGCTGCAAAGAGCCTACAGTCTAAAAATTTTCACAGGGAAAAAACAGATGAAGGAGAGAAAAGTGGAGGTATCATAAACATGGAAGCAATATGCAATTGTTTCAGTTGCACATTTTTACACTTATCTATAGCATGAGTTGAAGTGGAATTTGAGAACCAGAGAATTGCACTAAACGTTTCTCATAAAAGGAATTTTAAGGAATGCTTTTTAAAAACTAAGAGGTATATTACCTCACTGGAGATGCTTTAGAAAAGAGTTCCAAGACAGCAAGGAAGAAATAATACAGTCTGAAAGAAGAAAAGACTTTTTAGATAATGGTGGATGGTGAACCAGAAGACCACTGAGAGTAAGGACCAGGTGTTATGAACCAGCAATCAAAAACTTATATATTTTGGCAGCAGAAGGCTGAATGGATGCGAGGATATACAGGTGATACAATGGAGGCTGCAATAATATTAGTGAGAGATCATTTGAGTGAGTATCAACTAATTTTTTGGCCAAGGAGACAGGGAGCCAATGGGATCTTTTTCCAGTATTTTCAGATATATTGAATGCCCAAACTCCAACCCAAGGAAGGAAAAGTTCCATTCATAGAATTACAGGCAGGAGGATAACCAGGCAGGGCCTGAATCATGGAGACTTAGTTCTTAAAGTGAACAAAGGAGGAGAAAAGTATCATCTATATCTGAAAACAGCAGAAAAGTTAAGAATGAAGAAGGCATCAATAATTCCTAGTCTACAGTATATTTTCAATGTAGTTTATTCCTCTTTTTCATAGAATTCATACTTCGGATACCCCATTAATTTCCTCCTCCTATTTTACCAAACCTCCAATATGCTTCTTATGCTTTCTTTAACTGTGTCTACTTCAACCATCTTGTCTTTTGAGTTTCTATTGGTTTTACATTAATTTGTAGTGCAGTGTATGTAACTGTTCATGTCATAGTCTTACCTACATCACAGTTCTTTATTGAATGACTTTCTTTAACTCCATTGGCATCAGAGATAATTCAGAGATTAATCATCCACATTGCTGATCTCTCCTCCCCCCAACATTCCTATATCCCAAGTGGTAGCTTCAGTGTCAAAGGGACAGAGATTGGCAGAGAGAAGGAGATATATTGGACTGTATTGTTGCAGAAAATGATCTACACTCATATCATACTACGATGTAGAGGGCTACTTCAAATGATCATAACACTTCACATACTGCGGACTAGATCCAAATTTAGAATGGAGCCACAGAATCCTACGGAACTTACCCAGATTCCTTGATTTCATAGGATCCACCCAAAATACTGTATAATAAAAGTCTGGATCCAATTCATTACCTTCTAGCTGTCAAATAAATCTTGTAAAATGGATCAGTGCTGCAGACAAGAGGCCAGTTTGTTTGTCCAAAGAGAGTAGAGCTTATGGAAAATCTGAAGGACTTCTAGATACGCTTCATTTTTTTCCTGTCTGCTTTTCTCATGGTGAAGTAGTGTAGAGAAAGACTGTTTAAATCTCTCTTTCTTCTGTTTAACTACATATTTTACCTTC
Source organism: Charina bottae (assembly GCA_023362775.1). Lineage (NCBI taxonomy): Eukaryota > Metazoa > Chordata > Lepidosauria > Squamata > Charinaidae > Charina > Charina bottae. The sequence goes on from JALMGJ010000002.1 coordinate 79,447,832, forward strand.
ATCAATATAAATGTTTCTACCACTCAGCAGGATTATAAAGATATAACCAAGCAACAGCAGGATAAAATCTTATTCCAAGGTCAATTTAGTTATCTCTAGATAGTCACTTCTGTGTCTGATTTCATGTATGGCATACATCTTGCCAGAGGTCACTAGCCTTCCCCAGTCTGATATCCCTGAGGTAAGTTGGAGCCATAACTCCCAGAATTCAAGGCCTTTGGCCATTCTGGCTGGGAAACCCAGAAGACATCATCCCAAGGTATGTAGAAGGTACTAAGTTGGAAAAGTTGCAATATATTTACATTGGTTCTCCATTCCCATCTTTCCATACCCCCCACCCCTTCTTTTCCAGGGAGAGTGTCCATTATTTGGGAACGCAAGTTTGAAAGAAGGAAGTGATACTCTTTATTTAGTGAGGTTTAATCATCTTCTGTCTCCATAGACTTTTCTCGAAAGTATCACTTAATCCCCAAAGTGCCTCTGCCCAGGGAATTGTTTGCAGCAAAGCTGAGGTTTAAAAACATTTTAATAGTGGCCTTTGCTGTCTTTTGTCTCCCCACCATTTCCTTCGGGTACTTTTTTAAATAGCAAAGGAGGGCGTTATGGTTTTGTTTCCTTTTTCCTCTTCCTCGACTGACATTTTCCTACTCCACCGCCCAGAAGCAGATGCGCCTGTCCCCTCAGCGTCTCCATCACTTCGCAGGGCCTCTGCTGCTCAGGCACGGCGACGGCTCCTCCAAGTCCCAAGCCTAAGAGCCTTCACTTCCAGAGTTCAGCTCGCGCTGCGCTAATTCCTCTGCAAAGGAGTCCGAAAAGCAGCCCAGTTTCCCAGGGAGAAGTCCCGGCGACCCTGCGCCGCTACCTGCTCCTCTGGGCATTCGGCGCCGGGAGCGCAATCCGGAAGTGAGGGCTGGGAGGGCTGCTCGGAATCCTCTGTCCGCCGAGCGAGCCTGGGGACGGAGGGAGGCTGAGGGTGTCTCAGCCTTGACCAAAGCGAGGGGCCGAAGCGGAGTCCCCGCTCCGGATCTGGATCTGATTTTTACTCGGAAGCCTCCGGAGTCTATCCTGGGGATTCGGCTTCCACCTCTCCCGCTCATCAGCGGCCCCTTCTCCCGATGCCGCCAGCGGCCCCCGTCTGAACTCTTCGATCGGCCGGTCCCGCTCCTCCACCCAAAAAAAAAAAAAAAAAAAAAAATCCAACCCGCCACCAAGACTTACCCCCATATGCACACAACCGTCGGGCGCTGTTGTGCTACCCCGCTGCTGCTGCTCCTGCTGTGTTGCCGCCGCAGCTGCCTTGTACAAAGGGGGGTGGGGGTGGCAGAGCAATCGGGAGGGGGAGGAGAAGGGAAAGGAGGGAGGGGCTTTTAAAAAAAAGAGTAGAGGGAAACTGACCAACTGCAGAACTTGTTTATCTAACCTGAAACCCGGAGGCTGGGGTCTATCAGTCACCGCTAATTGCACGCGGATGCCAAAGGTCTAGAGACCCCCTCGACGCCTCTCCTCCCACCCCTTCATCTCTCCCCGTAGGAGAAGCGCCGCTTTCCTCTGCCTTTAGAGTAAAGTTTTGCCAAAGGGGCGGGGCGGGGTGGGGTGGGGAGAGAAGTACATGGGATTTCGGGTGAGAATCAGGACTAATACAAATTAGGTGGGCAGCGGGGTTGGAGAGACGGGCTTACAATATACGGGGGAGGGGAGGGGGCGCGATATCTCCAGGAAGGGAAATCGGCTTGTAAAGAAGTGGGGAAAGGTTAGAAAAGGAGTGTGGCGGGGGAAGTCTGGAAATATTTCACTCTGGAATGAAAGGGAAGACCACCTCATCCCCCTAAAGGCACTGGGCGCCGCAGAGAGCAAACCACAAGCGCACATCGCTTTCAACAACCACAAGGAGAGTTGCACATATTGAAATAATGGAAGTGGTGGTGTTTTTTTAAACCTTAATTCAGAAAAGAGGAAGGAAGGGCTGCCTTAGTTTAAAATTCAAAGCAAAAGAATGCCATTTACCATGGCGTACAAAACCCGTCAGGTAATGGAAGATGCGCTACATTTGCATTTCACTGAGAGAAAAAGAAAGAAAGGCTACATAATTTAAAGTACAATTTGCAATAAATATTTTCTATCTTAGATGAAGAACAGCTTCACCCCAAGCATTTGCAATCTGAAATTTGACAAAGGAGAAATGAAAAAAGGGGAGAGAGGTTTCATCTAAGATGTTATGGTTCTTTTATTCGTTCAGTTGCTTCCGACTCTTCCTGACTTCATGGACCAGCCCACACCAGAGCTTCCTGGAGCTCCCCCACAATCGAGTCCGTCACCTCCAGAATATCATCCATCCATCTTGCCCTTGGTCGGCCCCTCTTCCTTTTGCCTTCCACTTTCCCTAGCATCAGCTTCTTCTCCAGGGTATCCTGTCTTCTCATTATGTGGCCAAAGTACTTCAGTTTTGCCTTTAATATCATTCCCTCAAGCCAGCAGTCTGGCTTTATTTCCTGGAGTATGGACTGGTTTGATCTTCTTGCAGTCCAAGGCACTCTCAGAATTTTCCTCCAACACCACAGTTCAAAAGCATCTATCTTCCTCCGCTCAGCCTTCCTTATGGTCCAGCTCTCGCAGCCATAGGTTACTACAGGGAATACCATTGCTTTAACTATGTGGACCTTTGTTGTCAGTGTGATGTCTCTGCTCTTAACTATTTTATCAAGATTTGCCATTGCTCTCCTCCCAAGAAGTAAACATCTTCTGATTTCCTGGCTGCAGTCAGTGTCTGCAGTAATCTTTGCGCCCAGAAATACAAAGTCTGTAACTGCCTCCACATTTTCTCCCTCTATTTGCCAGTTATCAATCAAGCTGGTTGCCATAATCTTGGTTTTTTTGAGGTTTAACTGCAACCCAGCTTTTGCACTTTCTTCTTTCACCTTCGTCATAAGGCTCCTCAGCTCCTCCTCGCTTTCAGCCATCAAAGTGGTATCATCTGCATATCTGAGATTGTTAATGGTTCTTCCAGCAATTTTAACTCCAGCCTTGGATTCATCAAGCCCAGCACGTCGCATGATGTGTTCTGCATACAGGTTGAATAGGTAGGGTGAGAGTATACAACCCTGCCGTACTCCTTTCCCAATCTTAAACCGGTCTGTTGTTCTGTCGTCTGTTCTTACCGTTGCTACTTGGTCGCTATACAGATTCCTCAGGAGGCAGACAAGATGACTTGGTATCCCCATACCACCAAGAACTTGCCACAATTTGTTATGATCCACACAGTCAAAGGCTTTAGAATAGTCAATAAAACAAAAATAGATGTTTTTCTGAAACTCCCTGGCTTTCTCCATTATCCAGCGGATATTGGCAATTTGGTCTCTAGTTCCTCTGCCTTTTCTAAACCCAGCTTGTACATCTGGCAATTCTTGCTCCATGAATTGCTGGAGTCTACCTTGCAGGATCTTGAGCATTACCTTACTGGCATGTGAAATAAGTGCCACTGTTCGATAGTTTGAACATTCTTTAGTGCTTCCCTTTTTTGGTATGGGGATATAAGTTGATTTTTTCCAATCTGATGGCCATTCTTGTGTTTTCCAAATTTGCTGGCATATGGCATGCATCACCTTGACAGCATCCTCTTGCAAGATGTTAAACAGTTCAACTGGGATACCGTCATCTCCTGCTGCCTTGTTATTAGCAATGCTTCTTAAGGCCCATTCAACCTCACTCTTCAGGATGTCTGGCTCTAACTCACTGACCACACTGTCAAAGCTATCTCCAATATTATTATCCTTCCTATACAGATCTTCCGTATATTCTTGCCACCTTTTCTTGATCTCTTCTGCTTCTGTTAGGTCCTTACCATCTTTGTTTTTGATCATACCCATTTTTGCCTGGAATTTACCTCCGATGTTTTTAATTTTCTGGAAGAGGTCTCTTGTCCTTCCTATTCTATTGTCTTCTTCCACTTCCGCACATTGCTTATTTAAAAATAGTTCCTTATCTCTTCTGGCTAACCTCTGGAATTTTGCATTTAATTGGGCATATCTCCCCCTATCACTGTTGCCTTTTGCTTTCCTTCTTTCTTGGGCTACTTCCAGTGTCTCAGCAGACAGCCATCTTGCCTTCTTGGTTTTCTTTTTCTTTGGGACGTTTTTTGTTGCCGCCTCCTGAACAATGTTGCGAACTTCTGTCCATAGGTCTTCTGGGACCCTATCTACTAAATCTAGTCCCTTAAATCTATTCTTCACCTCCACTGCATATTCATTAGGAATATTAGTGAGCTCATATCTAACTGATCTGTGGGTCTTCCCTATTCTCTTTAGTCTGATTCTAAATTTTGCAATAAGAAGTTCGTGATCTGAACTACAGTCAGCTCCAGGTCTTTAGAACATTGGATTCCTCATTCACCACCAGCACCGTCGGCCGCTAGCCGTCCTTTCAGCTTTGAGCTAGCTGCGTCATCACATCTGGGGCTAGTTGAACTTACCCCTGTACCTCCCCAGTAGCATTTTGTCCATCTTCCAACCTGGGAGTCCCATCTTCTGATGGTATACTGACATATCTCTGGTTGTACTGATCCATTTAGTTTTCACGGCAAGAATACTCCGGTGGGTTACCGTTACCTTCCCCAGGGATCGTATTTAGAACCTTTACTTTTTAAAGTAATAAGGAGGCGGAGATTATTCAAGTAACCAAGGAGGCACGTTACTACCACCATCTGTGAAGGCAGGTAAGCTGAGATCCAATTGAGTGATAGCATCATAATTGCTCATGGCTATTGCTGGTGACCATTCAGCTCTTCTGGAGGCTCATAGAGAAAGTATTAAAGTTCTTCATAGTGAGGATTTTGGTATCAAGGAAATGGGACAGAGCAGCCAACAGTCATAGTTTGCAGCCCTGGCAATAACTTGCTTTGCTGCTCTAAGGAATTAATGTACTGGGGAGCCAGTCTAAAAAACTTAGCAGAAATAGGGTTCTGGCTCCTGAATCTTTAATGTGAGTACATGGAGCCACCTATGACACCAATATAATATCCTTGCTTGGTTATGATATTCTTCATTCAGCTTATCCCAACTTGGATCATAGAAACCCGAGTCTGAATCTCAGAACCTGAGAGATCACCCTTTTCCAGCCTATCATACTGTAGGTTTTACTGCTTTTGATCAGCACAACTGAACAAAAATAATGTTGTAGCTATTCTCTTTTACTATTCTTAACTTTTTTTTAATGGCAGAGATACATGGCAGAGTGACAATTGGAAGAAAATGACCTCTGAACTCAAACGTTATAAATTAGGCAGGGTGACACCATAACAAAAGCTTAATCTTAAAGTAGCCTCAGAGGACTAAATACATGAATTCCTCCAGTATAGTTTTTGCTTTCCCGGCAACTGAATTCTTAATACCTGGGAATACATAATTTAAATACCTTTGAAGGTGGAATAACTGTTATGTTCAAGCAACTCACCAGATCACTGTCCTGAAAGCAGTATTTTCATTAACTGCATCTTGAACAGGTCTCCTTATGCCAGTCTTTGGAACTCGGTTGAGAGTTATTCCTTTGACAAACATCCTCCCCTTATTATCCTTTCTTGACAGTATTGCTCGTGACCTAGCCCATCAGTGTGCTGTCATTTGATCATACTGGGCTCAGCCGTTGCTCAGCTCATAAGCAAAATGTGCATGCAATTATGAAAAGCTAGAGATATAAGAGTTCCCACATTTAAGTAATAAAATACTGTCTTTCTCATGCTATCAAAACTATCATTTAAGTGATATATTATGCATGTCATTCTCATTCCTCTGATCATAACTTTTGGCTGTTATGCTTTTCCCTTAATTGTAGAAGGCAGTTGTGTAACTATAGCCAAAAGGAAGCTGTTATTTTTGGATAGATATTTTCTGGGTGTGATGGATTAAAAACACTTAAAACAATTAAGCGCCTTTGGCTTGACACATTCAGTTTGAATTCTGTTTATAAAGGAACACACCCAATATTTATGTGTGTGTATGTATATTCTGCTGATCAGTCCTTTTTTGTATCATCTGGTTGTGCACATGTCAGAGAGGAAATACCATAAACAATAGGAAGGAACGTACTGGAACATCCTTCAAAGCTATAATGACTAATATACAGTAGGTAGCATGGTACTGATTGCAGTGTTGAAGGATTATTTCCCAGAAGAAATCATCAGCAATTTTTAATAATGCAAAACATTTTAACTACAGCATAGATAGTTCTAGAGAAGAGATAAAGTATTCCATGACAGGCTAATTAGCAAACTATTAAATGTGGGGTGAATTGCGTGACTACTAGTTTGATCCACACACTTGCAAATTGCCCTCAAAGAGTACCCATGGACTCATCCCTCATCAAGGTACAGTTGGGTGTTCTAGGGTTCAATCCTAGACACAATACTCTTCAATTTTTTTTCATTCATGGCTTGGATAAGAAGATATAAGGAATACCTATCAAATTTTCAGATGCCAATACTCTAGAAAAAGAGCAAAATTCAGATGATTTTTATAGGTCTAAGGAAGTGGCTATGAGAGCCAGTTTGGTGTAGTAGTTAAGGCATCAGGCTAGAAACTGGGAGACCATGAGTTCTAGTCCCACCTTGGGCACGAAGCCAGCCGGGTAACTTGGGCCAGTCACTCTCTCTCAGCCCTAGGAAGGAAGCAATGGCAAACCACTTCTGAAAAACCTTGCCAAGAAAACTGGAAGGACTTGTCCAGGCAGTCTCCCAGAATCAGACACAATTTAATGGATAAAAAAAAAAGAAAGTGGCTAAAAGAACCAAAAAAAATTAACAAAAAAAAAAAAGAGTGCAAAATCTTCACTTATGAAAGAGAAAGTGTGTCTGCAGTTAACTTGCTTTAGTAATAGTGTAGATCGGAGGACCTTGGAAGTTTAGTTAATCACAAACTGAATATGAGTAAGCACTGTAGTATGGCCACAAAAATGGCAAATGTATTTTAGGCTGCATCAATAGAAGGCAGATTCCAGTTCCATGTTAGGAAAACCTTCCAAATTATAAAGAGCAGTTTGATGATTAAACCAAACATCCCAGGAACCCGGGGCCTTCCAACTCTACCACTCTGTGAGATCTACAGGGAGGACAAGTGCATATTCCAATTGAGCTTAGCCCTTTTCACATGTTCTGGATTTTACTATCGCAACCTGTGAAGAGCAAAAGCAAGCATTGAACAAGCTAGCTATGCCTACTCCATCCAAGTTGTCAGCATCATCCTTGTGCTCAGAGCACATTTCGAAAGTGGGAATTTTCTCTACAACCCTGACTTTTCCAAGGTTCTGCATCAAATCAGCAGAAGAGACACTTTGCTTTAGGAGTTCATGCTCTACATGAGGAGTGTAACAAGCACTAAGTGAGAATGGAATTAGAATGCTTGCACTCATCTTTCCACCTTGGTATTGCCCCACAAAGGATTGAGAACATCTGAAGAGGGTTTCTCTCTCCTAATCCTTTCTTAACTCCTTGGATTGCTTGGCAAAGTTGCATTTTTCACCATGAAAATTATTAGATGTCAAATTAAAATCAGGTCTTACCTGAAACATGATCTAAATAAACATAATGTAAAGGAACATATTTAGGCTGAAAATGTCAATGTGAAATGTAGCAGTTTTTTCCTTTTCCAGAAAGCTGCCATGTGAGGGGGGGGGAGGCAGAAAATCCTTCACCCCTCCTGAAATATAGTTTGCCATCCAGAGCCATTACCAGCACAATCATTTTTTCTGGTACCAGCAGTAAATGATATGGTAATGGAATCTAACACCTCTGTGCCTTCAGGACAAAAAGCCCTTCTCCAACTCTTGATGTGGCCTGCAGAACTGCCAGTCATCTTCTCCTTTCTCCTGCTGCAGTGATTCAAAATTTTGCCAACCATTAATCCCAAACATGAAAACAAAAGCAATATCCACTTCAGGAAGAGCTATAACTTAAATACAACCACATCTGGGAATGATTCACAGATGCAGTCATCCTGTCAAGTTCTAAATAGCCAGAAGATCTGATGCTCTAATAGTTGATTCCAGCCTTTTGAAAAAGATTAGCATGTGTATTTTCATACTAGTGCCAGCATTTGACTGTGTACGTATAAGACACTTGATGTGGAACTAGTGTTAGACAACTCTCTTGTCACAACTCTTCCCTTCATTTTTGTCTTTACTTCCTAGAATACTTTCAGAGTAAAAAAATAAAATGAGAGGTAGTTTCCTTAGTTTAGCCTTTCTATGTCCCTTTCATAATCATATTCTGCTGTCAGAAATCAGCTTAAGAGGAAAGGACTGGCTTTGTCTGAAGTTTCTGGGTGCCCTTCAAGGGCAGGCAAATTAAGGTAAGAGCAAATTACAGTAATCCTATCAAGAGATTATAAGAGGATGAGTGACTGCCCTCTGTGCATCCTGTTCCAGGAAAGACAGCAGCTGGCTTATCACCTAGAGCTGGGCAAAGACATTCCTGGCCACAACTTCCATCAACTCTTCCAACAGGAACTGTGAATTCAGAAATGCTGAAGTTGTAAGCCTGCTCTCTCCATAAGAGTGCAAAGTTAATTTTATCCTAAACTCAGAAGATTTCTGAATCAACAGACACTCCATCTTGCTTGGTAAAGGGAAGCTAGAAGCCTCCTTTGATTGTTTTGAAAGCATGTAAGCTTTATCTGTGAGTTCCCCAGTGCGCCTTAGGCACAAAGCCAGCTGGGTGACCTCAGGCCAGTCACCCTCTCTCTGCCCTAGGAAGGAGGCAAGGGCAAACCACTTCTGAAAAACTTGCCCAAAAAAACTGCAGAGACTAGTTCAGGTAGTCACCAGGAGTCAAGACTGACTCAAAGGCACACACACAAAAAAGCTTTATCTATGAAGACAGAGGTGAAGAATCATCTCTCCATTCTGTAACCCTCTACAATTACAGTCCTAATTCAGGAAAACTATAATTAAGGGAAATTAGCAGTCTTCCGTATTCAGTTGAATACTATAATTAATTTGGGGGGGAAATTGGAAGAGCTGGAGAAGTATCCAAGTACAACTTTTAAAACAAAATAAACATAAGCAACTCCCTCAGGTAGCTCTTTTACAGTCTATGGGGATCATGAGAATCCATTTAAAATCAAATTGGAAGATGCATTGGACAGATATTTGTCAATGGTTAATAGGACTGGGAAGATATTTTACCTCGTTATGTAATTGGTAGCACATACAGTATGTAAGGCATTATTCTGCAAAACAATGGAATTTCTTGCATGGATGCTTACATTGATCATATTAAACTATCATTTAGAGCATGGTAAATGACAGCAGGGATAAATCCATTTGCACTTCAAAGGGGATCTCTCTCCTCTCTCTTTTTTTTTTCAATAATTTTTTATTAAGATTTTAAAAATACAAAGTTAAAAGTCAGAAATGAAACAGAAATAGAAATACAAATTAAAGAAAGAAAAGAAAAAGTGTAGAAAAGTAAAGAGAAGAAAGAGAACAAAAGACATAGAAATTGGTTAACGTCCGATCTATCTCTGGTCATAGAAATAAGAAAAAAATTATCTTACATGCTAGCTTTTCATATAATATTTATAAACATTTCTTGTCTAATATATTCTATTTATATATATTTTAATCTTCAAAACCCCATGCAAGCTTTGCCCCTCCTGCTTTTTGCAAATAATCCATCAGTGGTTTCCACTCTTTAAGATAATAGCAGTTCGAGCTTTCTTTTAATAAACATGTCAATTTGTCATTTTCTGCCATATCCATCAGTTTTAACATCCAATCTTGTATTGTTGGTAAAGTATGATTTTTCCAATTTTGTGCATAAAGAAGTCTTGCTGCTGTGATCATATATTGTATAATTCTAGTAAATTGTTTTCCTATTTGTTCTTCTGATATTCCCAATAAAAATAGTTCCGGTTTAAATGGAATTCGAATTTGTAATGTGTTCTGCATCAATGAATATATTTGAGTCCAATATTTCTTTGCCACCTCACATGTCCACCACATATGATAAAAAGACCCCTCCTGTTTTTTACATTTCCAACAAATGCTGGAAACATTCCCATACATTTTAGCAAATTTTTGTGGGGTCATATACCATCTGTACATCATCTTATAAAAATTTTCCTTCAAGTTGTAACACAAAGTAAATTTTAACCCTTTATTCCACATATCTTCCCATTGTTGCATTTGTATATTATGGCCAACATTTTTTGCCCATTGAATCATGCAATCTTTAACTTGTTCCTCTACCATATCTCCTTTTAACAGTAATTTATACATTTTAGCAATTAAGTGGTCATCCATCTCACATAATTGTATCTCAAATTCCGATTTAGTTTGTTCAAATTTGAATTTTTTTTATCTGATTTAAATTTTTCTACAAGTTGCATATAAGAAAGCCATTGAAAGGTATATCCTTCTAGAGCAAGTTCTTCTTTTGATTTAATTATGTAATGTCCTTGTTCCTTTTTTAAAAAGTCCTTATAAGTCAACCATTTATCTTTATTTCTTACTTCTGTTCTATGAAATGCTTCTTGCGTAGAAATCCATGGGGGTCTCTTATAACATAAAGTTGTCTTATATTTATTCCAAATCCTTAACAAAGGTCTTCTAATATAATGATTTTTGAAATCTACATTAACTTTAACTTTATCTTACCACAGACATCCATGCCATCCATATCTTAGTTCATGACCCTCCAAATTCAGTAATTTTTCATTTTTCAGAACAATCCATTCTTTAAGCCATACCAAGCAACAAGCTGCATAATATAATTTCAAATCCGGAAGACCTAAACCACCTCTTTCTTTTGAATCTTGCAAAACTTTATATTTTATTCTTGGTTTTTTCCCTTGCCAAATAAACTTAGAAATATCCCACTGCCATTGTTTGAAAGGTACATCTGATGCCAATAAGGATCTCTCTCCTCTCTTTAACTTCATCCAACCAAAACCTTTTCAAGTAGTCCCTTATCTCATCCCACTTACTCTTCCTTCATGTATTTGTTTTATAATTCAATCTTCATTCATTCATTCATTCATTCATTCATTCATTCATTCATTCACTCACTCACTCACTCACTCATTCATTCATTCATTCATTCATTCATTCATTCATTCATTCATTCATTCATTGTCTCTATACGACCAAACTTCTTTAATATATATTTTTTGCACTGGTCACTCATTTTGGAATTCAATCAATATCCATTCAACACCCATTCATTGTTTTACCCAATCTGTTCGTATTTTACACATACATAAATTTCTTAAGTACCCCATTACAACCAAATTCAACATGTATGCTTCTCCTGATATACCCAACTCTCTTTCAGTATAACAGAGTGGGCAGAAGCACACCCTTATACAGTACATGGCTGATTTTGCTTCAACTATTCATTCCTTGCATTTGAGCATATATTACTCACTACCTTTCTATCAGCATTTGCATATCTTAAACCAGGGTTTCCTAAACTGTGAGGTGTATCTCCCTTGGGGAGGTGCAGACAGAGTCCAGGGGATGTGTGAAGAACCTTTTAGTTGTACATTCTTACAATAAATCCACCTTTCCCAAAGTATTGTTTTTATTGTTCATTTGTGTTCATTTTGGTCTTTGGATTTTTAGTGGAGGTATGTACATTGTTGTTGTTTATTCGTTCAGTCGCTTCCGACTCTTCGTAACTTCATGGACCAGCCCACGCCAGAGCTTCCTGTCGGCCGTCACCATCCCCAGCTCCCCCATGGTTGAGTCCGTTACCTCCAGAATATCATCCATCCATCTTGCCCTTGGTCGGCCCCTCTTCCTTTTGCCTTCCACTTTCCCTAGCATCAGCTTCTTCTCCAGGGTATCCTGTCTTCTCATTATGTGGCCAAAGTACTTCAGTTTTGCCTTTAATATCATTCCCTCAAGTGAGCAGTCTGGCTTTATTTCCTGGAGTATGGACTGGTTTGATCTTCTTGCAGTCCAAGGCACTCTCAGAATTTTCCTCCAACACCACAGTTCAAAAGCATCTATCTTCCTTCGCTCAGCCTTCCTTATGGTCCAGCTCTCACAGCCATAGGTTACTACCGGGAATACCATTGCTTTAACTATGCAGACCTTTGTTGTCAGTGTGATGTCTCTGCTCTTAACTATTTTATCAAGATTTGCCATTGCTCTCCTCCCAAGAAGTAGACGTCTTCTGATTTCCTGGCTGCAGTCAGCATCTGCAGTAATCTTTGCGCCTAGAAATACAAAGTCTGTCACTGCCTCCCTCCACTTTTTCTCCCTCTATTTGCCAGTTATCAATCAAGCTGGTTGCCATAATCTTGGTTTTTTTGAGGTTTAACTGCAACCCAGCTTTTGCACTTTCTTCTTTCACCTTCGTCATAAGGCTGCTCAACTCCTCCTCGCTTTCAGCCATCAAAGTGGTATCATCTGCATATCTAAGATTGTTAATGTTTCTTCCAGTGATTTTAACTCCAGCCTTGGATTCCTCAAGCCCAGCATGTCGCATGATGTGTTCTGCGTACAGGTTGAATAGGTAGGGTGAGAGTATACAACCCTGCCGTACTCCTTTCCTAATCTTAAACCAGTCTGTTGTTCCGTGCTGTGTTCTTACCGTTGCTACTTGGTCGCTATACAGATTCCTCAGGAGGCAGACAAGATGACTTGGTATCCCCATACCACCAAGAACTTGCCACAATTTGTTATGATCCACACAGTCAAAGGCTTTAGAATAATCAATAAAACAAAAATAGATGTTTTTCTGAAACTCCCTGGCTTTCTCCATTATCCAGCGGATATTGGCAATTTGGTCTCTAGTTCCTCTGCCTTTTCTAAACCCAGCTTGTACATCTGGCAATTCTCACTCCATGAATTGCTGGAGTCTACCTTGCAAGATCTTGAGCATTACCTTACTGGCATGTGAAATAAGTGCCACTGTTCGATAGTTTGAACATTCTTTAGTGCTTCCCTTTTTTGGTATGGGGATATAAGTTGATTTTTTCCAATCTGATGGCCATTCTTGTGTTTTCCAAATTTGCTGGCATATGGCATGCATCACCTTGACAGCATCATCTAGCAAAATTTTAAACAGTTCAGCTGGGATACCATCATCTCCTGCTGCCTTGTTATTAGCAATGCTTCTTGAGGCCCATTCAACCTCACTCTTCAGGATGTCTGGCTCTAACTCACTGACCACACCGTCAAAGCTATCTCCAATATTATTATCTTTCCTATACAGATCTTCCATATATTCTTGCCACCTTTTCTTGATCTCTTCTGCTTCTGTTAGGTCCTTACCATCTTTGTTTTTGATCATACCCATTTTTGCCTGGAATTTACCTCCGATGTTTTTAATTTTCTGGAAGAGGTCTCTTGTCCTTCCTATTCTATTGTCTTCTTCCACTTCCGCACATTGCTTGTTTAAAAATAATTCCTTATCTCTTCTGGCTAACCTCTGGAATTTGGCATTTTTTTTTTTTTTTTATAAGTTTTATTAATTTTAAAATACACATTAAAAGCTAATACAAAAGAAAAGAAAGAGAAATACAAAGTAAGAAAAGGGAAAAGAAAAAGTGAAGTCAAAAAATAACAAACAAGAAAAAATATAGAAAATAGATGTCCTCCAATTTATCCTTGAACTTTAAGTACAACAATTAACTTTAAATGTTAGTCCTTAATACAATACACAGAAACTTTTCTTTGTCATATACCCTTTGATTTCTCTAATCCAATCTTCTGTTCTTCATATAGGTTTCGCCTTTCTTGATATCTTCCAACAATCCATCTCTGGTTTCTACTCCTTAGAATAATAATCAAATGTTCATTGTTGCATCAATTAAATGTTTTCCATTTGCTCTTTCCATTTTTACATCTATATTTATATCTTCAATAAAGTCCAATTAGTATAGCAAATAAAGGCCTTATCTACGTCTAATAAAATACAGTATATTCTGTTCATGTTATGACTATATATTCCATTAATACATAATCTAACATATTACATAACATAATACATAATATAGCAAAAATACAAAACCTAACATAACATATAACCTAATACATACAACATATTCTTGTAATAACCTACATTCTAATTCCATCTCATCATCTCATTGTCTTCTCATAAATGTGTCTCCAGAAAGAGTAATATATAATATCAACATATTTATTTATAATCTTGTATCTTACACTTAAAATATCATGTTTTTATGCATCTGTATATTTCTCATATCTGTGCTTACTCTGTGTACAATACCAAATCCACATTTTCATTCACCTTGCATTCCAAATCAATATCAATAAATCTCCTGTTTAGGTTATGCCAATATCACAATATGCAACTTGTTTATTTCTGTAACTCATGTGGGATATCGAAATGTTTATTTTGCCATATCTATCAATTTGCATATTAAAATCTTCCTGTCTCAGCTGCCACAATGTATTTATGCCCAAACATTTAATAGACCACTTCCTGTAAGATATCATAATCTTCTTCTGTACCAATACATTCAAAGTCCTCTTTCCCTGTTTCTCTACTGGTTCGAAAGATCTTTCCTCTGTTTCTAAATCTGTCCCTTGTACCTTCTGTTCCTGAGCCACCAAAATTATTAATATACGTTCTATGGATTTCTTAATTTGCAAAAAAATTTTGCTGGTTTCTTCCTTAAAATCCTGAAGTACTGTGAGAAAGGCCATTATTTATTGTTCAAAGCGTAATCAACTGCCGTAGACAAAACAAAAAAAATTTTCTCAGGGAGCAAGGAACAGCTGTTCTATTATTTATCAATAATGTCTATTTCTTTAAGTAAGAAAAGCTTTTAAAGTAAGAGATGAAAAAATTCCACAGAGCAGTATTTCAAACAGTTTGTAAAGGGAAAGATGAAAGTATATTCCAAATGAAAAATAGTCCTTTCTAAAAGAAAATAGAAAAGGAGAAAAAAAAAAGATAGAGAGGCACACACTCTCCACACTTTATTCTTTATTCTTCTCTATTCTTCAGGCTGCAAGCCGCTTAACCCAAACAAACAATTTCTCAAAAGTCAGTAAGTTTGTCGAGTGAGAAATACCAACAAAGTCTCTTAAGTCCCAATTTCTCTGATACAAAAGAAAGGCAGAAAAATACAAAACTTGTTCAATATGTTGCCAAAATAAAATCTATCAAACTTCCACCAAAATTAATTATAGCAAAGAAAACACAAAATTAGCCAACACCTTGAACGAACGAAGTCCAAAGATAAATTTTAGAATAATAAAAATGTACTAATCTAAAAAGAAAACTAATATAAGGTGATCTAAAAGCTGGCTGTCACTCTTGTGTCTCCCAAGAGACTTACTGTTCTCTGCAGAGCTAGAATCCTCTTTCGGCCATTTCATTGCAACCCCCGTTCTTCTCCGCGGTGGAAACAACAAAGAAAAACAGGAGTGAGCAATTCCAATGGCTCTGTGAGCAATCTTCTGGTTCCCCCTTCTCCAGGGGGAAACTTCAGTGGTCCGTAGACCCCTGCAAACAAGATAGAAAGTTAGCCAGGTCTCAGAGCTCAGAGCTCTGAGAAACTCTGACTTGTCGAGCTGCCAGCCAGGCTTGGAGTGTGGAATTTGGCATTTAATTGGGCATATCTCCCCCTATCACTGTTGCCTTTTGCTTTCCTTCTTTCTTGGGCTACTTCCAGTGTCTCAGCAGACAGCCATCTTGCCTTCTTGGTTTTCTTTTTCTTTGGGATGTTTTTTGTTGCCGCCTCCTGAACAATGTTGCGAACTTCTGTCCATAGTTCTTCTGGGACCCTATCTACTAAATCTAGTCCCTTAAATCTATTCTTCACCTCCACTGCATATTCCTTAGGAATATTAGTGAGCTCATATCTAACTGATCTGTGGGTCTTCCCTATTCTCTTTAGTCTGATTCTAAATTTTGCAATAAGAAGTTCGTGATCTGAACTACAGTCAGCTCCAGGTCTTGTTTTTACCGACTGTATAGATGTCCGCCACCTTTGGCTGCAAAGGATGTAGTCAATCTGATTTCGGTGTCGACCATTTGGAGAAGTCCATGTATAAAGTCGTCTTTTAGGTTGTTGGAAGAGAGTGTTTGTTATGCACGGTGAGTTGTCTTGGCAAAATTCTATCAGCCTATGTCCTGCTTCATTTTGTTCTCCCAGACCATGCTTGCCTGTAATTCCAGGTGTCGTCTGACTACCCACCTTAGCATTCCAGTCTCCTGTAATGAAAATAACATCTCTCTTTGGTGTATTATCCAGTAGGTGCTGCAGATCCTCATAGAACTGATCTACTTCTGCTTCTTCAGCATCTGTGGTTGGGGCGTATATTTGGATCATTGCTTTAGCCACTTTATTATTAATTATGAAGGCTACTCCATTTCTTCTGTGGTCCTCTTGTCCACAGTAGTAGATCTGGTGGTCATCTGATGTGAAGTGGCCCATTCCAGTCCATTTCAGTTCACTGACACCTAAAATGTCTATATTTAATCTTGACATCTCACTAATAACCACATCCAATTTGCCCTGGCTCATAGATCTTACATTCCAGGTTCCTATGGTGTGTTGATCTTTAGAACATCGGATTTGTCGTTCACCACCAGCACCGTCGGCCGCTAGCCGTCCTTTCGGCTTTGAGCTAGCTGCGTCATCACATCTGGGGCTAGTTGAACGTATCCTCTGTTCCTCCCCAGTAGCATTTTGACCATCTTCCGACCTGGGAGTCCCATCTTCTGATGGTATACCGACATATCTCTGGTTGTACTGATCCATTTAGTTTTCACAGCAAGAATACTGGGGTGGGTTGCCATTACCTTCCCCAGGGATCGTATTTAGTCTGACCTCTCTGCCACGACCTTCCCGTCTTGGGTGTCCCTTCACGGTTTAGCTCATGGTTTCATTGAGGTGCTCAAGCTCCAGCACCACGACAAGGTAACGATCTCCTTTGCTGGAGGGTATGTACATTAGAATTATATTAAAGGGAGGTGTGATGGCAAAAGATTTAGGAACTCCTGTCTTAAACTTTCTCTTATGTTTCCCCATCTTTAGTAAACATTCCAGCAGAATACACATCTACTTCCTCTAATTTTTGTTTTGTTTTGTTTATTATTTTATTTATTTTATTCAATTTCTATAGCTGCCCATCTCAAACATGTGACTCTGGGTGGCGAACAATCATGAAATCAGTTAAAACCAAATACAAACATTATATACTCTGTGTGTGTGTGTTTGTGTGTGTATACACACACACACACACATACACACACTACACTTGATCTTAGCCAAAAGTCTGAGAAGTGATTATATACACATACATACATACCACACATCATGCCGGCCACATGACCACGGAAGCGTCTTCAGACAGTGCTGGCTCTTCGCCTAAGAAACAGAGATGAGCACAGGCCCCTAGATTCAGACACGACTGTGCAGGGGAAACCTTTACCTTTACTATATGTATACTCTGTGTGTGTGTGTGTGTGTGTGTGTGTGTACAGTATATACAGTATATACAGTACTGTGCAAAATTCTTAGGCCACCATTAGAATTGTTGTTTTAGCAATGATATAATGACCATATATAATTATTTATTGCACAGTGTATGGGCTAGACCCTCCCAAGTCCAGATGGGAGATTCCACAGAAGGTCATGCAGAATGACAGGGCTAAGATTCTGTGGGACTTCCAGATCCAGACAGACAGGCAGGTACTGGCCAATCAACCAGACATTGTGATAGTAGACAAGGACCAGAAGACGGTGGTGGTGATAGATTTAGCAGTGCCAAGTGACAGCAACATCAGGAAGAAGGAGTATGAGAAGCTGGAGAAGTACCAGCACCTGAAGGAGGAACTAGTGAGGATGTGGAAAGTGAAGGCCAAAGTGGCCCCAGTGGTGGTAAGAGCACTCGGGGCTGTGACTCCCAAGCTGGGAGAGTGGCTCCAACAGTTCCCAGGAGCAACATCAGAGCTCTCTGTCCAGAAGAGTGCAGTGCTAGGAAGAGCTAAGATAAGCGCAGAACCCTCAAACTCCCAGGCCTCTGGTAGAGGATCCGAGGTTGAAGAAGACACATGCTACCCATAGGGGTGAGAAGGGATTTTTTTTTCAGTATATACTATATGCCAAGAAAAATTATAACCATAAATATCAAATATCAATTTTAAGATTTGTAAGGCCACCCATCTTAGAGCACAACGCTGGATGGCTCATAACAACAGTAAAACCACAAAACAGTAAAAAAAACACCATACAAACAAAACCAAAAACCCCTGGTGCCTCAGCCATCCTCCTGGGATGCCCCCAACGAGCCATCCACACGTTCCCGTCTCCTTCTACTCCAGGGCCCGTGGGAAGAGGCAGCTCTTTATGGCCTTCCAGAAGGCTAAAAGGTTGGGGGCCTGCCGAATCACCGGGGGAAGGGTGTCCCACCGGACGGGGCTGCTAGAAAAAGGTTTTGTCCATATTTTAACATTTCTCTAGTTATATCATCTATACCTGCAGCCTTACTATTTTCCAACATTCTCACATCTATTATTTCCTTTTCATTATTTTTTGTGGATAGCAAAATTTATTCTACTCTTTAACATATCACTGTCATTCCTGTACAAATCTCTAAAATACTCCCTTCCAACACTTCCTCACTGCATTTTCATCCCAAATGATTTCATCACTTTTATTTTGAATCCCATTCAGGTTCTGTTTAATGCTTTTTCACCCGCTACCAAAACAAATTTTTATTTCCATCAAAAAACTCTGCATTTTATCTGCCTCTTTTAATTTTAACCATTCCTTGCCTTCTTGTGTTTACATTCTTTCAATTATTGCTTTCCCTGTATACACATTACCCAATATCTTTCTCTCATTTTCCTGTTTTGCAGCAATTGTTCTCCTATAAACAGTTTCATCTCATCCACAGCCTTTTTACCTTCATCATTCCACCAGACATCCTTCTTCATGCTTCTCATTAGTAAATCCACAAACTTCTCTGGCACTTTGTAATGTAATTTTTTTCACTGTGTTCCAAACCATTTCCACATTGTCCTCTTTCCTTATGTTCATTTCCCATTCACTCTGTTGGATGATTAATTTGCATTTTAATACTTTTCCATCCAAGAATCATACTTTCTCTTTCAGCAGCTATCCTACATTCTTTGCCCAGAATCCCACAACTTCTTGCTTGAACCAGGACCATTTGGGAAAGCTGTTGAGCCCTGAAGTGAAGCTTTTCTGAGAGTCATATGGGGCAGGTCAAGAAAACATTATCTGAATGTGTTGCACTCAACAAATGGCTGGAGAATTTGCTAATGTGCCCTTTTGAGCAGAATGTTTAATTCAGTTTCAAAACTCCAAAAGAGTAGCCATACAATGTTCCTGTTAAGTTGTTTGGGTTTCTGGTCTATTTATTTATGAAATTTATCTGACTACCTGAATCCAGCTGGACTCTAGGCAACTGTAATGGTATGTGGGAATGACCTTGGGAGACAGGAGAAAGAGCTGCAGACTAGATAACCATCATGCAAAAGGTATCTCAGTGCACAGAAGGGGGTGGAGAAAACACCTCAGAAGGGATCCTCCCTAGTTCTCTAGAAAGTAGAAGTAAGGGGTAGGGGACAAATACTGTCATACTTGCAAGATTCTGTTACTGTAAACTTACAATAAAGGTAGTGCTGGTACTCAAGGTTTGTGGACTACCTTGAAGGGCTGACACCAACTCACCAAATTTAAGTATTAAAAGCAGAACACAAATCAGTACTCTGTATCAGTATTAATGTTAACTACAATACAAAACTAATACTTATAAGCTTGTAAAAGTGGCATCACTATGCAACAATTAATTCCTAAAGGCTCTCTAGAACAGCTACATTTTCACCTGCTTCCAGAAGTTTCTGAGAGTGGGAGCCATGTGCATTTACTGACACATTATATTATTGCAATGCATTTATTTGGGGGAAAAATCAAAATAGCAGGTTATAAATAAATAATTAACAAGAAAAGAAAAACAGATTAGTTACTTAGACTAACTTTTGTAGAGGGAGGGGTTGTATAAAAACCATGACTGCCTAAATAAATACCATGCTTTGCAGCACACATATCTAAGCACTGGTTCCAGCAAAACAGTGTATGGAATTCCATTTATCAAATTCTCTGTTTGATGTAAGGAGAAAGTTTATGGTGAATCTGAAGAGAGCTGATCCTCCTGAGGTAATAGTACTTCCCAGATCAGCCATCTCTCTTTCACTTCCTTCATCTCAGCCACTGATACTTCATGATCTATCCCCAGGTACCTTGCTTAATGCTTAGCATCTGTAAATCAGCTTGCAAGAAAATGGCTTGGTTGGATGGGGTGCATGTCAAATATCAGTTGAAAGAGGTGGCTCATTAGAGAACAGGCAGTTTAAATCTGACAGCCCTACAAATGACCAGAAGTTAGTTAACAGTGTGATTCCGCCCCCCCCCCCCCCAGTAATCTGGCCTTGGAATTTCAACTTGCCTCTTTGTACTCATATTTTATCTCCCATAGAAACTAAGCTCAGCAATAAGCCCTTCCTTCCTTCCTTCCTTCCTTCCTTCCTTCCTTCCTTCCTTCCTTCCTTCCTTCCAATTTGTGGAGTCTCTGTTGCATATATTTTTTATGTCTGTAGAAATATGGAAGGCTAGTTTTTAAAAAGCCAGGCCTCAAACTTTTTTCCTGTGAGTTTCAAAAGAGAGCACATGTTCACCCCCCTTTCCTCAGGAATGTTAATTTGCC
This sequence comes from Charina bottae, assembly GCA_023362775.1. Lineage (NCBI taxonomy): Eukaryota > Metazoa > Chordata > Lepidosauria > Squamata > Charinaidae > Charina > Charina bottae. Next base: position 79,468,535 of record JALMGJ010000002.1, read on the forward strand.
TTGGAGCCAGCCAGACTGATAGTTCTGACCAATCAGGATTAGCTGTTTGAGCTTTGCCCATATTGGGAATCTGTTGCCTAGGTGTTTTGGTCGCATGCTAAATCCTGTCCATTCAGGTTCTGGTCAAGTTAAGGTTTAAAATGTAAATGCCTTTTGTTTTGGTCACTCTGCTCTCTGCTATCTCTTTGTCTTTAAAATGTAAGTACTTAGCCATGTGCTTCTCTTCGGCTGAAGAAAAGCTTAGTTTCGTTTTCTTTGTTTTAAATAAAGCAACGTTTTTACTACAAGCTTATCTCTTGGAGTTTCCATAACTCTGATCACAAATTTTATAAAACAACAATAGTCTCAATGTCAATACCCCCCCTATATTTGTTAAAAAAGGAAAGAATGAATGGAAGAAAGACTGGTGATAGTGTTCAGGATCTGGGAACAAAAGAGTCGTTTGTCGAAATGGGCGGTGAAGAAATGTGATAAGTAAATAAATAAGTTGACTAAATAAATGTTCAGTTGAAATCTAAGAAAAATACTTTATCAAATATAAATTATATAAATGTTTTGTTAATTCTTCAAAGACTTAAAGCTATTGGATTTCTTGTGAAAACAGAATCTTGTCTCATTGGAATCTTTAAATCAGGGAACATCAGTTTCGGCATTGTTACACATGTAAACTGAAAAACCTGGTTTAATAAGACAGAGATTACATCAATCTGCATGCTTAATAAATTTACAGTCAACAGTGAAGTGAGAGTAGTTGAGTTTTGTTTTTTAGGCTTAAGAATAGAACAAGATGGATAATTTACTGGAAATATAAGGAGAAGAGTAGTCTTTAGAAAACAATAGTGAACTTAGACAAACTCATAGAAGATAATGACATTTCAAAGGCAACAAAAGTCAGAATAGTTAAAGCAATGGTCTTTCCTGGGTAGTGACTGGAGGGCTGGGTAGTGACTGGAGGCTTCCAAACAAACCTTATGGATTTTCCTGAAACCTGAAGAGTGCAAAAATGCAGAGAATGTAAACAGGCATATATTTTCAACTGACACTATTAGGACTAGAGATAAAAGGAAATCCAACTTTCCTCTTTCAAGTGGATGGCACTGCAAGTGAATATGAAGGTTTTGAGATCTAAGTGGGTATAAATTCTGAACTACCACACCAGCTTGCTCAGAAGTGATGTACTATTATGGCTACCATTTCCTAGAATACAATAAAGACATAGCTGATGTTTGGCCTTGTCTCTATGGTTTTACACTTTCTCATATTACTTTCTTACTTGCTATATATGTTTGTGTAAATGTTAAAACATAAGATGGCCAAGAAGCCCCTAAAATAAAGACTGGAGGTGACGGACTCGACCTTGGGGTAGCTGGGGGTGGCGACGGCCGACAAGAGGCTCTGGCGTGGGCTGGTCCATGAAGTCACAAAGAGTCGGAAGTGACTGAACGAATAAACAAACAAAAAAAGAAAGAAATTTGGTAATTTGTGGCAATACATTCATCCTAGTTTTTTAATGTTTATATAGAAAAACAGAAATATTTGTTCTGAACTGCTCTCTGTGTAAAGAAGATGCAGCTGCCTGATTTTTTAGATTACCCATGAAAAGGGAGTCTACCATTTTCATTATTTTACCATCTAGGAGTGCCATTTAGTACTTTGGAGTTGATTGATCATACTTTTTTTTAACCTTTATTTTGCTTAGAAAACAAATCAAACCACAAATACAGGGTGAGAGATATATGACTTGACAATAGATAATAAAATATACAGAAAAACAATAACAGAGAATAAAAGACAGTAATTAAAATTTTAAAATATCATGGCAGAAATAACAAACATATTAAAAAGATCTAAGAACAAATCAAGATTCCAACAACAACTTTTGTATATACTGGGGTAAACAAAAAGAAGAATTTGGCCTATTATGTTTTGCAAAAAGGATAACTGTTTCCCAAACTGAATCAAAGGTAACTTTTCTAGTATATCCTAACATCTCCCATCTTTTATACATCATTTTTTTCCATAACAACCATCGTCCATAATTTTTCATACCACAGATCTAATGATGGAGGCTCTGAATTTTTCCAGTATTTATTTATTTATTTAATTTTTATCCCACCTTTATTATTATTTTTATAAATAACTCAAGGCGACAAACATATCTAATACTCCTTCCTCCTCCTCTTTTCCCCATAACAATAACCCTGTGAGGTGAGTTGGGCTGAGAGACAGGGACTGGCCCAAGGTCATCCAGCCGGCTTTCATGCCTAAGGCAGGACTAGAACTCACAGACTCCTGGTTTGCTATTGGCTCCTTCCTAGGGCTGAGAGAGAGAGACTGGCCCAAGGTAACCCAGCTGGTTTTCATGCCTAAGGCAGGACTAGAACTCAGAGACTCCTGGTTTCTAGCCCAGCACCTTAACCACTAGACCAAACTGGCTATAGCCAACCTTGCAGCAACCATCATGAATTGAACAGTTGTGTTTTAGTTCTTTGAGTTGCCTCACTATATAATGACACTAAACATATCTTGGGGCCATAAGTAAATTTTCTGATATCCATGTTGTTAATCTCTCTAATCACTCCTTTCCAGAATCTTTGTACAACCTTTGGAGGTGATTGATCATACTTGAGCATGTTCAGAATCTTTTCTATAAAGGCCTGGGAGGCTGGCAGTCTGACTGGCATAAGTAAGGCACCGAGAGGAATGACCCCCTTCACCTCCATATATGGTCCTAATACAGATCCTCTGCGCCTACCATTTGTATTGGAATTGGGACTTGAGAAAGTGTTTAGATAATTGGCTGTCAGTGGTCAGTTGTAGATATTAATGGCTGCACCAGCCTGTGGGCGTCACACAATAAGGGGGGAAGTATTACAGCCATGCGAGCACTGAGTCAACCAGCAAGATTTTCTTGTTCAAACGTATTCACCTGCTTTGTTGAACGCTTTGTATTGCAAAGCAAGAAAAGGAAGGAGGGTAATAAATATGGCAGGCTTCCTTGAGTTGATACACTGCAGGTGCTACCAGGCCATGAAAACTAAAAATTAAACACATCTGTCCATTACAAAACTAAAAATATTGCTACAAAAGAAATGATGCATTGTTGATTTGAGCTCAGTGTACTTTTTGTTGTTGTTGTTGTTGTTGTTGTTGTTGTTCAGTCGTTTAGTCGTGTCCGACTCTTCGTGACCCCATGGACCATAGCACGCCAGGCCTTCCTGTCCTCCACTGTCTCCCGGAGTTTACTCAAATTCATGTTCATTACATCGGTGATGCTATCTAACCATCTCATCCTCTGCCGTCCCCTTCTCCTTTTTCCTTCAGTCTTTCCCAGCATCAGGGTCTTTTCCAGTGAGTCCTCTCTTCACTTTAGGTGGCTAAATTTTGCCTTTCTCTCTTAAAAAAACATAATAAAAATTGCTTCTGTCCAAGATGTCCAGGTTTTCTTTTCTCCTTAGCCAGATTCCCACTAGGCTCTTCATTGACTGCCTTTTCACGCTAAACTCTTCTGTTTACGGTTGTTTCCCTGCATCTTTGAGGCATCTGGGAGCCTGGCCAGATCAGATTTCCTCTTAATCTTCGGGGTGTGTCAGGTGGAAGTGGTTATTTGGTGGTGCAGGAAAAACATTTTTTATGTTCTAAGAAGCAACCATTAAGAGAAAAAAAATTAGGCCTGAAGAATACATGATTATGTAGCACGTGCTAACTCTCTGTTTACTGAGACCGATGGAGGAGGCAAAATGCATGAAAACCAAATAATCATCATCTAAGGAGAGAAGCAGAAGAGGAAAAATTAAGACCAGGGTACATATGCCAGAAGAGACAAATCTAACATCCAAATAAAATATTATTTTATAACATTTATTTTTAATTATAGTATTTTAATATGTAAATATTGACTTGCCAGAAATATATATATATTTAAAAAACCAGCAAACCAGCAAATAAATGCCTTTAATGATTCTGTGTATTAGGAGACTAAATCATATCATAATTTCACCAACAAAAAAACACCCCTGGCTTGTGCAAACAGAGCTTAAAATATATTATTTTGATTTAGTCCAGCATGGTTTTGGTCAGTGATGGGACTAAGGGCTGGGGTTGTCTGCTGGACATACTGCCAACAGAGTAACTAGTTTAAAGGGGGGCATGCCCACATCTTAGGAAAACAAATAATTGCACTTTGGATTGTTAGTTTCAAATCTGCCCAAATAGGATAGTCAAGAAAATGGACCCTGAACATAAAAAGCATCATTGGGAAAATAGGGAAAGGTGCTTGCAGAGAGTAAAGGAATGGCCTTGATGGAGATATGCAGGAACTGTTGTCTGGGCAAAAGGGGCCGAAGCATTTTTTAAGACCAGGACAAGGAGACATTTGGAAATGGCTCAGGCAGACACTTCCCTAAGAGAAAATTCATTTAATCTTTACATATAAGCAGTGCTGGGATGGTTCTCTGCCATGGAATCCATTGTATATTGTTGGATTTGCATGCTGCATGAGTCTAACGGTTGCAGTTTGTCTCTGTGTTATTAGATTTCTATCCTGCCTTTCCTCCAGGATCCCAATGTGGTGTACAAAAAATATACCTCCCAGTCCCCTGAACTACTACCTGTTATGGTGTAAGAAAAATCACTTTTCTCCCACTCCACACAAAAAGAAAATAAATGGTTAGTGCTCCCATCCACTTTTTGGCCAGTGGTTTCCAAAAAAAGGAAGGAAGGAAGGAAGGAAGGAAGGAAGGAAGGAAGGAAGGAAGGAAGGCAGGCAGGCAGGCAGGCAGGCAGGCAGGCAGGCAGGCAGGCAGGCAGGCAGGCAGGCAGGCAGGCAGCTGTGATAGAAAACTATGCAAAGGAAAGTTTATTTTAAAAAATTAAGCAAAAGCATTGAATTTTTTCACAAGCTTCCCAGCTGCTTTGTCACCATTCCTCTATTACATTTAAAAAACCTGATGAGTTGTGAAAGAGAAATGAAATCATGCCAGTAATTTTGCAGCCAGGCCTTTTCCCCCAATTACATCCCATGACTGCATGTTGCAACAGCAGCTGGATTGGAAGACTGGGGAGGAGGGGGGGGAAGAAAGACAGAGAAAAATCCAGATGTTAAGCCTCTATGGGTGAGTAAAGGCTGACTTAAGTCCACATCCAAGTGAGGCAGGAATTCTTGCCAATTAGAAAATGGACTACTTGTAAGCTCTGCAGAGTTACAGCAATTCAAAAGATAATGCCAACTTTGCTGTGATTTCAAACTAAGTGGAGCAGATTCAGAAATAAAAATAGATTATGTAGTGAGATCAAACAGGAACTAGTTCCCAAATGGTACAAAGCACCAATATGAAAGAGCGCTCAGAGAGATAAGCGTTATAGAAACTCAGCTGAAACTTCCATGGTTCAATATGCAAATGTCAAGAATAATGTATGTTAAACATACTCTGAAATCTTAGGTTTATGTAGATTTTATAATAGGGCTATTCAGTTTCATTTCCTTTAAAAGCAGAGTCTCTTATTGTGACTTGCCATCTTTCGCAATTTGAAGGGTTTCTGGCAGCTCGGTTATTTTCCTCAAATCAGTTTAGCTTCATTACTGTGAGAATGAGCTCAATAGCTGTAAGATATGCCCTTCCACCAGATGCCATACTTACCAGTGATTTACATGAGAAGAAAAGTGCAAGAAATGATCAACTTTTGCATTTTTAGCATTATTTCAAAATGTCTTCTCAATCGTTTTCTTCTTTAGCTTTTCAATTTATTCAGAAACTTCAGTTTCCTTTTATTGTGGGAGCATATGAGTCTCATTAGCTTAATTATGTGCTTAGTTATACTTCATCCAAATCCTAGCAGAGGACTTTTTCTAACTGCAGCAAATGATCCCACGACTTGCATTTGTTTTAAAAAAGCAGAGCTACTGAGTTTAAAACCGGCCTAAAAATGTACTTAGAAACAGTGCATTTCAATAACTTTACCTTGGTCTTGTGAGAAGTTATTTCATTTTTCCTAACCAAAACTTTAAGCAAACCAATGGAAAACCTTTCTTGAAATGTTCTCAGCTCCATTATCTACATTTTATCTACTATCTACGTTTTTAAAATCTTTTAAATCAGTACAAAACAAGCTGTCATCCTTAGCTTGGTCTTCTTTATATTTAATCTTAAACCCATTTTTTCACTGTGCTCCTTGACTTTCATTATTAAAATGTCTAGATCAGTATAGAAAACATTATTGATGTTTCTTCCTCCAGTTTTAAAAACCATCCTGTCATCTTCCAATCCAGCTTCCTTCAATATAAGCTGCTCAAAAAAATAAAGGGAACACTGAAATAAGACATCCTAGATCTGAATGAATGAAATATTTGTATTAATTACTTTGTTCATTACATAGTTGAATGTGCTGACAACAAAATCACACAAAAAGCAATGGAAATCAAATGTAAGAAACCCCTGGAGGTCTGGATGTGGAGTTACACTCAAAAATTAAAGTGGAAAAGAACACTACAGGCTGATCCAACGTTGATGTAATGTCCTTAAAACAAGTCAAAATGAGGCTCAGTAGTGTGTGTGGCCTCCACGTGCCTGTATGACCTCCCTACAACGCCTGGGCATGCTCCTGATGAGGTGGCGGATGGTCTCCTGAGGGATCTCCTCCCACACCTGGACTAAAGCATCCCCCAACTCCTGGACAGTCTGTGGTGCAACGTGGCGTTGGTGGATGGAGCGAGACATGATGTCCCAGATGTGCTCAATTGGATTCAGGTCTGGGGAACGGGCGGGCCAGTCCATAGCATCAATGCCTTCGTCTTGCAGGAACTGCTGGCACACTCCAGCCACACGAGGTCTAGCATTGTCTTGCATTAGGAGGAACCCAGGGCCAACCGCACCACCATATGGTCTCACAAGGGGTCTGAGGATCTCATCTCGGTACCTAATGGAAGTCAGGCTACCTCTGGCGAGCACATGGAGGGCTGTGCGGCCCCCTAAAGAAATGCCACCCCACACCATTACTGACCCACTGCCAAACCGGTCATGCTGGAGGATGTTGCAGGCAGCAGAACGTTCTCCACGGCGTCTCCAGACCCTGTCACGTCCGTCACATGTGCTCAGTGGGAACCTGCTTTCATCTGTGAAGAGCACAGGGCGCCAGTGGCGAAGTTGCCAATCTTGGTGTTCTCTGGCAAATGCCAAACGTCCTGCACGGTGTTGGGCTGTAAGCACAACCCCCACCTGTGGACGTCGGGCCCTCATACCACCCTCATGGAGTCTGTTTCTGACTGTTTGAGCAGCCACACGCACATTTGTGGCCCACTGGAGGTCATTTTGCAGGGCTCTGGCAGTGCTCCTCCTGTCCCTCCTTGCACAAAGGTGGAGGTAGCGGTCCTGCTGCTGGGTTGTTGCCCTCCTACGGCCTCCTCCACATCTCCTGATGTACTGACCTGTCTCCTGGTAGCGCCTCCATGCTCTGGACACTACGCTGACAGACACAGCAAACCTTCTTGCCACAGCTCGCATTGATGTGTCATCCTGGATGAGCTGCACTACCTGAGCCACTTGTGTGGGTTGTAGACTCTGTCTCATGCTACCACTAGAGTGGAAGCACCGCCAGCATTCAAAAGTGACCAAACCATCAGCCAGAAAGCATAGGAACTGAGAAGTGGTCTGTGGTCACCACCTGCAGATCCACTCCTTTATTGGGGATGTCTTGCTAACTGCCTATGCTTTCCGCCTGTTGTCTATTCCATGTGCACAACAGCATGTGAAATTGATTGTCAATCAGTGTTGTTACCTGTGGACAGTTTGATTTCACAGAAGTGTGATTGACTTGGACTTACATTGTGTTGTTTCAGTGTTCCCTTTATTTTTTTGAGCAGTGTATATACAGCACATAGCTTGAACAAACATGGAGAGAGTATACAGCCATATCTTACTTCTTTGCTGACCTGGAGCCAGTCTGTTTTGCCATATTCTATCTAGACTGTGACTTCTTATCTTCATGAGAAACATGAGGACAATGAAATGTTCTGGGATTCCCATTCTCCCAAGGACATTCCATAGCTTGACATGGTCAGCATAATTTCCACCCTTTGTTCTGAGATCCAGTTTGCTTTCTTCTGTTTCTTGGTCTTTGACAGTCTCTTTTCACATTTATACTTTACAATTTATTTAATTTCATTCCACAGTTGCTCTGGTGCCCTATCAGTGAGGTTCAGGACTTTTCTGACAATTCCTGATATACTCCTTGAAAGATCTTATTATGAAAATTGGTTGGCTTTGTTCTTTCATTTAAGCTTGACTTGGAACTTGCACATGAGTAGTTCATAATCTGTTCCACAGCCAGCCCCTGGCAATGTCTTTGCTCTTATAAGTGAGCTCTTCTACCTCCTTGTATCAATAGTATTGTCAATTTGATTTCTGTGTACTCTAACTGGTGATGTCCATGTATATAGGTGTCACTGTGGTTGTTTGAAGACTGCGTTAGCAATGAAGAAATCATTGGAGTAGCAGAAATTGATGTCATTTCTCTTGCTTCATTTCGGTTTCCTAGGCCATATAGTCCAACTGTAGCATTCCAGTCTCCAACCACAAGAAGCGCATCTTGCTTGCACATTCTGTTGATTTCAGATTGAACTTGACCATAGAACTAATCATTCTCCTCTTCTTCTGCATCAGTGGTTAGAGCACAAACTTGGATAATCATCATCATATTAAAGGGTTGTCTGCAAAGTCTAATTGATATTATTTGGTCATTGACTGCATTGTACCGAAGTACTGTCTTTGCTGTATCCTGTCTAACTATGCGTAGAAAGCCATGGAGATGGCCTTAAAGGGAATATTCAGAAGCTGATACAGAAACAAGAAGGGCAGAAACATTAATTAAGCCCTGGGAAGGAGATAATATTACAAAAAGGACCTAGCTGCATCCTCTCTTACTCAATGGCGTATAAAAGGGAGGGAAGTCAAAAGCAGACTTGCAAGGTTCTGTTACTATTGCCTATCTTAGTAGAGATACATTCTTCCTGAGTCAGTTTCTTGATCTGGTCTACTTTGTAGAGCTGACACCATCAAAGCAACTGTTCCTTTTTTCATGTCCTTAGTAGTAAATTGTATGATCTCTTGCCTGAAATTGTCCAATTCCAGTCCATTTCAATTAGCTGATGCCTAAGATGTCAATGTGTAGTTGATTCATTTTATTTTTCATTGTGTTGAGCTTTCTCGTGTTCATGCATCTTATGTTCCATGTTCCCACTGTAATTCTGTCTTTGCAGCTTTGGATTTTCTTTGTCTGCCTAGCAACAGCAGCAACTAGATGTCCCAACTAAGTGTCTATCCATTTGGTTTTCTTGGTAAATTGATCATTGATTTGCCTTCTCCCTCCAGCCTCCAGCAAGTTCCTTTACCAATGCTGACAGATATAGATACCTGTTTGCTTTAACCAGGCAGTTGGAATAACCTTCACGCCCTGGATGTCCCTGCTGGGAGTATGTACCCTTGGCTCCCCCCCCCCCCTGCATTTTTCACTCCCTCTGAGGAACATACCCCACCATCACCATGAAGAGACAGCACAGCAGGACTTGAAGGGGGTTGATTCTTCTTATTTTACTTGTTTAAATTGCTGTTTAAATTATTTTTAATGTCTCTATTTTAAATATACATTACTGAAAACAAATAAGAGACTTATGTAGTCAGTGGTATACCAAGATAAATAAATAAATAGTTGTCAATATATTATATCTTCCATTCTGAATTATCCATTAGCCAAGATAAAGCAGATAATAGTTATAATTTAGAGCTGGGAGGAAGCTACTAACTGGAATTGGCCAATATAGCTGCACTGGAAAAGATCACTGCAACATTCCAAAATGAAGAATTTCACAGAACCACATTCTAAAACTGACCATCCAGCTAGGTTTGGAATTAATGCAGTATAATGTATAATGGAGTAGTATAGCAAACATCTCATTCTGGGCCCTTCTTTTTTCAACCAAGTTGGAAAACTACAGGAACTGATGGAATACCCACAGAAATATGGCAAGCAACAGAAGAAGAATCAGTCAAGGTTCTAACCAAGCTATGCCAGCAAATCTGGAGAACAACACAGTGGCCAACAGACTGGTAGAGGTCAATCTACATTCCAATACCAAAAAAAGGAGACTTAGAGTGCAAACTATTGTACAATATCCTTAATTTTACATGCTAGCAAAATAATCCTTAGGACAGAGCTTTCCAAACTGTGTGTTGCGACACAAAAGTGTGTCGCCACACACAGCGTGGTGTGTCGCCACACCACCCGGAAGCTGCCGCCGCCGCCATGCACACACACGCTGCCATACGCCCCCCTGTGCCGCCGCCACGCGCCCCCGCGCCGCCGCCGCTGGCGTGTCTCCAGCGGCGGCACTTTGGAAAGCCCTGCCTTAGGATCATCCAACGCAGATTAGAGTCTACATGGAAAAACAAATGCCAGAAGTTCAAGCTGGCTTTAGAAAAGGCAGAGGAACATGAGACATTATAGCTGATACACACTTTTTTTGTTTTTTTGTTTTTGCAAGTGGTTATAGGAGGTGAAATACATTGTTGTTTATTCGTTCAGTCACTTCCGACTGTTCATGACTTCATGGACTGGAATGTGAAAGTCCCACGCCAGAGCTTCCTGTCAGCCGTTGCCACCCGCAGCTCCCCCAAGGTCGAGTCCGTCACCTACAGAATATCATCCATCCATCTTGCCCTTGGTCGGCCCCTCTTCCTTTTGCCTTCCACTTTCCCTAGCATCAGCATCTTCTCCAGGGAATCCTGTCTTCTCATTATGTGGCCAAAGTACTTCAGTTTTGCCTTTAATATCATTCCCTCAAGTGAGCAGTCTGGCTTTATTTCCTGGAGTATGGACTGGTTTGATCTTCTTGCAGTCCAAGGCACTCTCAGAATTTTCCTCCAACACCACAGTTCAAAAGCATTTATCTTCCTTCGCTCAGCCTTCCTTATGGTCCAGCTCTCACAGCCATAGGTTACTACAGGGAATACCATTGCTTTAACTATGCGGACCTTTGTTGTCAGTGTGATGTCTCTGCTCTTAACTATTTTATCAAGATTTGCCATTGCTCTCCTCCCAAGAAGTAAATGTCTTCTGATTTCCTAGCTGCATTAATCTTTGCGCCTAGAAATACAAAGTCTGTCACTGCCTCCACATTTTCTCCCTCTCTTTGCCTGTTATCAATCAAGCTGGTTGCCATAATCTTGGTTTTTTTGAGGTTTAATTGCAACCCAGCTTTTGTACTTTCTTCTTTCACCTTCGTCATAAGGCTCCTCAGCAACTCCTCGCTTTCAGCCATCAAAGTGGTATCATCTGCATATCTGAGATAGTTAATGTTTCTTCCAGCGATTTTAACTCCAGCCTTGGATTCATCAAGCCTGATCTGTGGGTCTTCCCTATTCTCTTTAGTCTGATTCTAAATTTTGCAATAAGAAGTTCGTGATCTGAACTAGTCAGCTCCACGTTTTGTTTTTACCGACTGTATAGATGTCCACCACCTTTGGCTGCAAAGGATGTAGTCAATCTGATTTCGGTGTCCACCATCTGGTGAAGTCCATGTATAAAGTCATCTTTTAGGTTGCTGGAAGAGTTTGTTATGCACAGTGAATTGTCTTGGCAAACTTCTATCAGCCTATGTCCCCCTTCATTTTGTTCTCCCAGACCCTGCTTACCTGTAATTCCAGGTGTCATTTGACTACCCACCTTAGCATTCCAGTCTCCTGTGAAAATAATATCTCTTTTTGGTGTATTATCCAGTAGGTGCTGCAGATCATCATAGAACTGATCTACTTCTGCTTCTTCAGCATCTGTGGTGGGGGAGTACATTTGGATCACTGTGATGTTAAATGGCTTCCCCTGAATTCAAATTGAGATCATTCTATCATTTTTTGGATTGTATCCAAGCACTGCTTTAGCCACTTTATTAGTAATTATGAAGGCTACTCCATTTCTTCTATGGTCCTCTTGTCCACAGTAGTAGATCTGGTGGTCTTCTGATGTGAAGTGGCCCATTCCAGTCCATTTCAGTTCACTGACACCCAAAATGTCTATATTTAATCTTGACATCTCACCAATAACCACATCCAATTTGCCCTGGCTCATAGATCTTACATTCCAGGTTCCTATGGTGTGTTGATCTTTAGAACATTGGATTCGTCGTTCACCACCAGCAACGTTGGCCAATAGCCATCCTTTCAGCTTTGAGCTAGCTGCGTCATCACATCTGGGGCTAGTTGAACTTATCCTCTGTTCCTCCCCAGTAACATTTTGACCATCTTCCAACCTGGGAGTCCCATCTTCTGATGGTATACTGACATATCTCTGGTTGTACTGATCCATTTAGTTTTCATGGCAAGAATACTGGGGTGGGTTGCCGTTACCTTCCCCAGGGATTGTATTTAGTCTGACCTCTCTGCCATGACCTTCCCATCTTGGGTGTCCCTTCACAGTTTAGCTCATGGCGTCATTGAGGTGCTCAAGCACCACAACAAGGTAACAATCTCCTTTGCTAGAGTGATACACACTAGATAATTGAAAAAGCCAACGAATACCAAAAAGAAGTCAATATGTGCTTCATTGATTATAGAAAGCCCTTTGAATATGTCAATCACATCAAGCTGTAGAACGTGCTTAGGAAAATGGGAATCCTAGAAAATCTCATTGAACTCATGCAGAAGCCACATTACAGACAGAACATAACAAAACAGACTAGCTCCAGGTTGGCAAAAGAGTGAGACAAGGCTTTGTACTCTCCCCTTATTTATACAACCTACTGTATATGCTGAATAAGTAGGCTGACCATACGTCCCGTTTTGAATGGGACAGTCCCGTTATTTTAACATTTTGCAACCGTCCCGTCGTTTTGGACAAAATGTCCATGTTGTCCCGTTTTGAGTGACTTTGAGTGGAAGGAGGGGGAGCTCAGCAGAAACGGCAGGAAAAAAGCCGCAGAGCTCAACCCGGCGGGAAACCTAAAAAGAAAAAACCAGGATCAGCTTAAACGCGAGCTGATTGGCTCCTACCTTGAAAGGGTGAGAAGAAAAGATCATAAAAGCACGGCCAGCTCTCCAGACCAGCCTGTTTGCGGATCGCCGCCTCCCTGCCTGTGGTGAGGCAGGGGTTAAGGCTGGTGCGCCCTCCCTGTCGCCTTCGGCCTCTGGACTGCGCGGGCGGGGAGGCGGAGAGGCAGCCATGGTGCCCGGGGCGCACGGTGCCCACCGGCCTCACTGTGTCCAGACAAGAAGTGGCAGGGCAGCAAGGTATGGGTGCTGCGCTTCCCACCTGCCGGTAGCTACACACGGCGGGTAAGCGCCAGGCTGGGCCAGTTTTGTTCCTGCTTGGGCGCAGCGTTTCTTCCCCGTAGCACTCGACCGAGTCCAAGAGGTCTGCTTGGGAAGCTGCCGGGGGAGTTGGCAGGAATCCTGCTGGTATGAGCAGAGCTCATCTTCTATGTAACTGCTGGGTGTAAAAGTCATTCCTTTACTGCAGTTGCTTTTCAGCTGCACACAAAGTTATTTGTATAATAACTTTGTGTGCAGTCATATAAATGGGTGGTCATATAAATTTAAATAATAAATAATAAATAAATATAAAAGTTTATTTTAAGTTATGTACACTTTCTGCATGGAACTAAACATCCCTTGTTATATTAATTATAATTGATATAAACCTATCAGATAATTATGTTCATAAACCACAAGCCTGCTTTGCATATTCCTAACTGAGTTACAGTAGGTGGCCACATGAAATAGATCATCATTTCTGAATTCTCTTCCCTGGGATGCCTCTTGTTCATTCAATTATTTTAGATGTTAAGCTAAAAAAACCCAGACACCTTAGACAGTATTCAGAAGCAGTGAAAAGTGGATATGTTACTGATTTGATTTCTTACTAGGTTTTTAATTTGTATTTGATGGCTTACTGATTGTTGTTTGTTTATTTGAAGTATATTGTTTTCTACCAATGGCTCCTGTGTCCAGGGATGGAACTAGGGTCTGGGTCACCCAGGGCAAACATGGATTCCGTGCCCCCTATGGGTTATTTTGTCATTTTGGAGGCCGCCGGGCATCATTTTGGCACCCCACCCAGTGTGGCGCCCAGGGCACATGCCCCGCTTCCCCCTCCCTAGTTACGGCCCTGCCTGTGTCCCAATGTATTGCCAAAGACACTTCCCTTGGATCTTGTCAAGGTCCTTTTCATATCTGACTTCTTGCATTTTAAGACATGCTTTTAATCTAAAAAATAGAAACCTGGTACGCTCCAATGCAAAGTGTCAGCCTTTAGCCTCACCTTTATTTCTGAGAATTCTTGTGGGCCCTGAACAGTACCCATACACTTTTTAGAAAATAAAAATATGAGGTGGTTGTAACCCAGTATTTTGTATAAAGGGTTCTCTCTTGCCTGGAAAAGGGACAAAGGTAAGTTCTGTTATGAACAGTATGTGGTCAAAGGAGAAAGGGTTTGCAGGCAGGAGCCCATCGCGTGGAATGGGGGTGAGGTTTGCAGGTGGGAGCCCATTGCATGGACTGGGGGCGGGGTTTGCAGGCGGGAGCCAATTGCACTGACTGGGGGGCGGGGTTTGCAGGTGGGAGCCAATCACACTGACTGGGGGCGGGTTTGCAGGTGGGAGCCAATCGCGTGGATTGGGGGGCAGGGTTTGCAGGCGGGAGCCAATCACGTGCACCAGGGGCGGGATTTGCAGGCAGGAGCCAATCACGTGGACCGGGGGCGGGTTTGGAGACCGGCATGGTGGCATAAGACCTGTCCCGTTTTGCCATCCCAAATGTTCCGTTTTTGTCTCAAGGACATATGGTCAGCCTATGAATAAGGGAAGCTATATTTGGACTGCAAAAATCTGATCAGCCACTAGATGGCAGCGAAGCATTGGAGGTTTCATTATGTCTATTTTGTTGTTGTTCAGTCGTTTAGTCGTGTCCGACTCTTCGTGACCTCATGGACCATAGCACGCCAGGCCTTCCTGTCCTCCACTGTCTCCTGGAGTTTACTCAAATTCATGTTCATTACATCGGTGATGCTATCTAACCATCTCATCCTCTGCCGTCCCCTTCTCCTTTTGCCTTCAGTCTTTCCCAGCATCAGGGTCTTTTCCAGTGAGTCCTCTCTTTGCATTAGGTGGCCAAAGTATTTGAGCTTCAGCTTCAGTATCTGTCCTTCCAATGAGCAGTCAGGGTTGATTTCCTTTAGGATTGACTGGTCTGACCTCCTTGCAGTCCAAGGGACTCTCAAGAGTCTTCTCCAGCACCACAGTTCGAAAGCATCAATTCTTCGGCGCTCAGCCTTCCTTATGGTCCAACTCTCACAGCCATACTTTACTACTGGGAAAACCATAGCTTTAACTATACGGACCTTTGTCGGCAAGGTGATGTCTCTGCTTTTTAATATGCTGTCTAGGTTTGCCATAGCTTTCCTCCCAAGGAGCAAGCGTCTTTTAATTTCATGGCTGCAGTCACCGTCTGCGGTGATCTTGGAGCCCAAGAAAATAAAATCTGTCACTGCTTCCATTTCTTCCCCTTCTATTTGCCAGGAAGTGATGGGACCAGATGCCTTTTAATGTTGATTATGTCTATGCTGCCACCCAATTGTCATCGGAAGTTCTCCAGCCCAGATATGGTAGCCCTGGTTTTGATAATTTGTTGTCCTTTATCTTGGAGGTCCTCCAATGCCCTTTCATCCTTGAAATAACTTTATTTAGCCAAGGTTCCCAAAGTGCTTCATCTGAGTATTGTGGTTATTAGATAGAAAGGCATTTACCTGAAAACCAAGGTTCTCTTCATTAAGAGCTCCAAATCCCACAGCCCAATCAGCATGGCAAATACTCAAAACATCAGGGCAATTGCATTATTAGTTGAATTTATGTCTGTACAATTGAAATATACTTTTCAGGTTTATATTTCAGGCATCATATTGGGCTGATAAACAGTGTTTTCCCTAGCATTACCCATGTTGTTTAGTGTCCCTGCTGCTTTTAACCGATTGCTTTAATTGATGTTGTTATTATGGCTTTGTATTTCTGTTTCACTGTGCTTTTAATTGTATGCCACCATGAGAGGTGCTGCTATAAGAAAATAAATTTTACTTATTTGACTCTGCATAGTCTTTGCAAAAAAAAATTCACAAACTCAGTATCAAAGCCAATGTGATAAAATTACACTTAATATATTTAAAACAAACAAACAAACAACAAAGAACTAAAAAAACTAGAAAAACTCATAGAAGAAACACAGGCAGACCTGTCCATTAGTAGCACTGACCTTTTCTTTGGTGAATCATTGACTAAGATGTTTCCTCAGTAGTCTAATGGGCATATAGGCGATAAATAGGTGGTTGAGCAAAAGCATACCCTTTCCTCTTTATTTGTTGATATTAGATAAGCCCAAAGAAATGACTTGATAAACAAACCAATCTGCCTGCTCTCCATTAAACAACTGCTATTTGATATTCCTGAGACACCTAAACAGGCTCAACATTTCCTTATAATCCTCTCATAAGTATGTTCAAACTGTGATTGAAGCACTAAAATGGATTTAATAGGATTTAAGAATTAGACAGCAATTACGTTCAATATCCTCTGAGTCTGCCTTACTGCATGTGTTGAGAAGTCCATAAAATTCGAAAATCAAAAGTCCTGCTTGTACAAAGTTGAGGCTATCTCATATTGACTGATGCTCCATAACGTCAGGAAAATTGTGCCGAAGTTCATGTATTAACAATTAGGATCTGTAATGATGCTCTGCAAATTTACAAATTTTGCCTACTTATAACATACTTTCTATGAAATCATACTTTCCTCCAGTCTTTAGAGCCAAATCCAGACAGAAGGATAGATGCCAGGGAACAGCAAAGATCTGCCACATTGTCCTGAAACTGTATTGACCTACAAAATATATGAAACTTACTCCTTTAAGAGTCCATTGTACTAGCATTCCAGGACACTTCAAAGATGCTAGATTAGGGATGTTATTTTGAAAGAGTATTCTAATGCAATCTCCATTGCCTGTGTGATTCCATAACTTCCCTTTGACTTTTTAACTTCTTATATAAGAAGTAGAGAACAACCAGGCAGATATTTCTAATTCTCTTGTTAAATTATTTGCCTCCCACATTCTTAAATTTCCTTATCTCAACAGTCTTCAACTACTATCTTCTTGTACTACTATAAAGAATTCTTTTAGACCTGTTCCTTTGGCTCTCATGTTCCTTCTTTTCTTTTAGAATTATTATGCATTACTGGGCTGCATGTAATATAAATTATTCAGTCACATATTTATCAATGGCAAATGAAAAATACTGAATCATTTATATATGATCTAGATACTGATTTAATAATAAAGACATTTGTTAAATTAATTGAAGAAGCATAAATGGAGGAAATAGTCATTGGGTTTTTTTTACATTTGTCATTAGTATTCAACCATATCTAATGTTCCATGTTTTGTTATGGAAAGCAGTACCACCAAAGGATCAAGAGTAAACATCTGCAACGAAATCACTCCATCTTAACTCACTTTACAATGGTGGCCTGCAATCAGTAGGAGAGAGGGGAGGCAGAGGCTAATGCCAGCATTCAAGTGCAAAGGTGCATGAAATTATTTATCTATGTTATGTCTTGTAAAAACCAAAACAGGATTTATTTAAAGTGATGTTTGCACACTTAGTATCCTTTAAAAGTCTCCATCCCTGTTGCAAGCAAGATGGCTGATCCTGTCGTCTCCTGGCACTCAAACATGTGGAAAACTTCTGTCCTTTGGTCTCCTAATGAGGAGCAGCTGTCCGGAGCACATGTGGCCAATCTCCCATCCTCTCCTTATCCAGAGAGGTTCCAAGGAACTGGTCTACTCTCTGGTTCCTTGGTCTTTGCCACGGTCGTCGGCTTCACTTTTGCAGAGCCATCTTCAGTTCGCCATACCTCCCCCAGAAGTCTGAACAGATACAAGAGTGTTCTGACTAGATGGACCAAAGAGAAAATGTAACATTAGGCATGGAATAGTAGGCTGCATAGGTATCCATTCCTAAACACAAAGGCACCAAAATGATGAAATGTAAATTATGATGTCATAATGCAAGCTCCTCCCTTTCATGCTTGCGTCACCACACACACCTCATTATTTGTCCCCTTACCCCCCTGCAGAAACCAATAGCAGGGTGAATGAGATATATGCCAAACCCATTTAGGAAGAATCAAGAATCAATCATTTAGCAAGAATCACTTGGGTAAGTGGAAATTCTTTAACAGAGACACAACAGAAACAGAAAAAAATGTGTTATTTTTTTTAGGCTGAGGCAGTCTCTTTTTTTGACATTACTATTTAGTATCATTCATTATCAATAATATTTACATAGAACACCTGCAAGATTGTTAAATGAAGTGAATACTTAGTCTCCCATTACTTATTGATCTGAGGTTTTGTATGTGTCTTCTACTTATCAAGAATTAACAATCCTCTGAGCCAGCAGTAACACAACAAAATGATTCCAGTTGGTGAAGAGGCACAGTTTAAGACTAAAAGGGTTTATAAAACAAAGTGTTCCAAACTGTTTTGTAAATAGCATGGAGATTGACTGAAGTCTGTTTTTTTTTTAAAAAAAAAAAAACTGAAACAGATAAAGATAATGTGGAAATGATGAACTTAGAAATCCTCAAGAAAACCCCTTTTTTCTAAAAGTTTCTAATTATTAAAAGCATTTAAAAGAGTGTTCTAAACATATTTTAAATATTTTTTCTTGTTTCATCTTACCATACCATTCTCCCTACATCTGCCCTTATATTTATATAGTCCTTTTGATTTTAGTGTCTGAACATTTAAAAAATGAAGGCTGCATGAGCATCATGAAAGTTTATCACACAGAGTTCCCTAAAGATCCATAAGTCGGTAGCAGTGATAGAGAGATATAGATATGCAAAGTGATCAGAGAAGAGCTAGTTTTTCTACCCATAGTTTTGTTTATAAGCGTTAGCTGTTCTAAACGTTCACGATAAATGAAAACTGAACGCAACTGTTTTTTTTCCTACCAAGAATAAAGGCCTTGTTCTAGTTAAATGAGTTGGGTTAAGAGCAAGGAAGAAACAAAAGTGAAAAACCAACAATATGGATTCAGTTCTTTGCACAAGTTACAGATTTAAGCAGCCTTGCCTCCCACCAGTGCCCTCTGGATAAAGCGACATAATCTGGCCACAATGGTTAAGATGAGAGCTACAGTCCAATAGATCTGAAGCACGCTAGCACAGGAACATTAGCTTAAAAACAGTAGCGGAAATGTCAACTTTCCCAGGTGGTTTTAAAAATGACTTTATTTCTTAGACCTTTATTTTAACTTGCCCCTTAACTGTGTGGCTAATATATCCATCCCTCCATCTCCCATCTTCTGTCTCTGTCTCTCTATCTCTCTATAGCTTGTAAGCTAAAAAGGAAGGAACCCTCCTGGCCTTTCCAAAGGCCCTAAAGACCTGGTTCTGTGCCCAGGCCCAAGGCCCTGAATGTGTGCAGGGACCTGCTTCCTGGTTGTGTTAGTGATTTGGGTTTGTTGTTTCTTGGCTGCTTTGTATTTTAACATTTGTAGTGTTTGTAATTGTTTTTATTTTATTTTAATTCTGTTCACTGCTCAGAATCACTCATTGAGATGGGTGGCCATATGAACTGGAGAAGGGAGGGAGGGAGGGAGTTCTACAATACTAAAGCTTTTTCCAGCCTAGTACTCTCCATACCACAGTTACGGTGGTGATAAGTACACCGTTGGGAGACTTGAAAGAACAGGTTAGGGATCAATAGTCATGGAGAAAATCTAGCTATGTGGTCACTAGGAGTTGAAAACAACTTGATGGCACATAATCAATCAATCAATCAATCAATCAATCAGCCCTCCATACATGCTGGGAATGCATGTCCTGAAATTCTTAACCAATGGGGGTGGCTTCCACAGAGAAGATTGATTTAAAGTTTGGAGAGGCAAAGTAATAATGATCATCTTTCTTTTCAGCATTGCCCACAGGCTAATTCCATTATTCAACATGAATGAGTAGCTTTAATATGCTAACCAGAGATTCATGTCACAGCAACCCATTTCAATAATTGGGTTTCTTTCAGCTCAGTATTAACTAATGACATACTTATGGCAATTAATAAAATCTATTGGAAGGGGGAAAGGCCTTTTTTAAAAAATCATCTCAAATGCCCTTAAGTGTCTTAAGTAAGCCAAGAGTCACATTTGATGTGCAAGTGGCAAGCCTGTCATCTTTCCACTCAAGGTGCTTCTCTCCCTTTTGAAATGAGAAAGCACATGTGG
Source organism: Charina bottae (assembly GCA_023362775.1). Lineage (NCBI taxonomy): Eukaryota > Metazoa > Chordata > Lepidosauria > Squamata > Charinaidae > Charina > Charina bottae. Next base: position 79,488,848 of record JALMGJ010000002.1, read on the forward strand.
AACAGAGTTGCCAACTATTTCTTTCCCCTCCCAACATCCTTCCTTGCTCTTAACCCAACTCATTTAACTACCATTTTTAGTATAACCAGCTTTCTGTATATGGAGATCATAATCCTATTTTATGGCATACATTCATTCATACGTACATACATACATACATACATACATACTCAATTAATAAGTCTGCATTTGTTGTTTAGTATAATTTACGTTCAAGCAACTTCAAATAACTGAACACTGTTTCTACTGTTTCCTATTCCACATTTCCAGTTTTTTATAGTTAGTTTTCTCCTTTCTGTTGAAGTTGTAGCTGTTGCAGATATCACTTTTCTGTTATAGTTTATTTCTTAAATTCTGTATCTTTCTTTTGCTGTAATGTTAACGTAACGTTACATAAAGTAACATAACAGAGCTAGTTTGGCCTAGTGGTTAAGGTGCTGGCCTAGAAACCAGGAGACAGTGAGTTCTAGGCCTCCCTTGGGCATGAAGGCCAGCTGGGTAACTGTGGGCCAGTCACTCTCTCTCAGCCCAACCCACCTCACAGGGTTGCTGTTGTGGGGAAAATAGGAGGCAGGAGCATGAAGTATGTTCCCTGCCTTGAGTGTACGAGAGAGATGGGACAGCACCAGATTGGCGTTGCTTTTGCCCTTGAATCCAGATGTTAAGAGATGACTGTAGAACAGGGCTTTCCAAAGTTTTCCTGTGGCGACACACCAACCGCCGTTGGTGTGTCACCACGGGAAAACCCGGAAGTGCCGCCGTTGCGGCAGCACGCAAAACCCCGGAAGCGCTGCTGCCGCTTTCAGTTTTTGCGCGCCGCCATGGCTGCGGTGCTTTCAAATTTTCGCGTGCCGCCGTTGGTGTGTCACCGCGGGAAAACCCGGAAGCGCTGATGGCATGCCATCAGCGCTTCCGGGTTTTGACACGACACATCTGGGCCCCGCAGGCGTCACACTTTTGTGTCGCGACAGTTTGGAAAGCTCTGCTGTAGAAGTTCAGCGGCTCCCTGCATTAGACTGAAGCAAAGAGCTGAATTAGGTCAACCCATTCTGAAGGCTATTACAGACTTTGGTTTCATGGACCCTTAGTGAGCAAGAGCTGAAGAGTTTTAGTGTGCACAGGAAGTGGGTATTGCACATATTCCTCTATTCCTCGGCCATTCCTGCAATCAGAACTAATCATAAATGCTTGGAGCAACACAGTGAAGAGTGCTAAGGTACAGGAAGGAGAAAATGCAACACTGTCTCTCAGCTGCATCCACAGGGAACCCCAATGATGCCAAAGTGCTTACATACTTGCATCCCAGTATCTGATACTAGAACATAAATTGCATCAGATATATGATTATTATTTATTTATTTATTTATTTATTTAAATTTATTGGCCGCCCAACGCTAGTGGACTCTGGGTGGCACACAGAACTAAAAAGATAAAAAAAGCCAGCCAAAAATATTAAATCAGCATGATAACCTAGGCGTGCACCTGTCTTCATCTGCCTTCTCCATTAACTCTGCATGGACACCCATGTTCTACCGCGTCACACTCCTTTTTCTGCTAAAGAAATCAAGGTTTGGAGCAGATTACAACATAGGCCTATTCAATAAAGCAGAGTCTCAACAGGTTAGAGCCATAACAACACGAGAGCTGTCAGAAACTTGGAAAATGAACAGCAGGAAATATTGGCCAGAATACTACTTCCTGAATGAAGTGCTATCTCAGCAAGGCAATGCAGAAAATTGGCAGAATTTCATTTTCCAGTGATTCCAGTAGATCAGTGTTTCTCCACCTTGGCAACTTTAAAATGTGTGGACTTCAACTCCCAAAATTCCCCAGCCAGCATGGGAGTTAAAGTCCACACATCTTAAAGTTGCCAAGGTGGAGAAACACTGCACTAGATGATCTTAAACAATCTCATGCCATTTCTGTACCCTTGTGTTCGGAGAGTGAAAGCGGAGAGGCTGCGGAGAGGTATATGGCTGTTCCTGTAATGGTATGTGGGAATGACCTTGGGAGACAGGAGGAAAAGCTGCAGATTAGACAATTGTCATGCAAAAGGTATCCATCTCAGCCCACAGAAGAATAAGGGGCATGGGAAGCATTTCAGAAGGGACCCTCCCTAGTTTTATGGAGAGTAAAAGGAGGGGAGAAATACCTTCAGTCTTGCAAGATTCTGTTAATGTCACCTTTTACAATAAAGATGGAGTTAGTACTGGCAGTCGTGCTTCTTGTCTGGACTACTTCGAAGGGCTAACACTTCCCATGGCTCAGTTAAAGTGCTCTTCTCCTGTCTCTGAGCCAACAGAAAACCAAACTCGCACAGATTTTGCTGTTCCTATTATCAACCCCATTGCCAATTAATTGGATGTTGCTGAGGGTTTGATAATTAGTGGTATATGAAGATAAATAAATAAATAAATAAATAAATAAATAAATAAATAAAGCAAGCCTCTGTTCTGGCTTGCCCTCCCCTCCCCACCCTTTCTTAACGTTGCCAGCTGGGTGAGAAAATCACCGCACTGCTGTGATTGTGAATGGTTTTGACAGATGGGTAATCCCATGGGTTTAGTCATCAGATGTAACTTGCCCCCCCTCCACCTGCCACCTCTCCAGCCTGGGAATCAGCTGTCCAGATTGGGAGAAGTGGCACATGAAGGAGAAACCCCACGCAGAGCCTTGGAGCCAATCAAATGTCTGACAGCCCAAACAACAGGGGATAGATGGAGGGGATTTGCCTGAGTCTGTTCTCTCTCTGCCACTTCATAACACAACCATAAACCCTGTCTATCAATTGCTCTTGGGGCTACTTTTGAACATGGGTTCACTAGTCTCCTAGAAGGGCAATCAATCCATATACAAAAGGAAACTGAACAGCTGTTTATTGGAGAGGGGAATGGCACAAGGCAACTCAAGTCTCAAGATCAAGAGAAGTTATCATTCCTCTTAATTCTGGATTGGTCAGCCACACCGAAAATGTTACATCCACTGCATTTCAGAGGGACACTGACAAAATGGAGTGTGTCCAGAGAGCAGGGAATGAAAAGAAAAGCTTGTGAAATATGGATGGTTCTATAAATAGGGATGTGCAAAATTTATTGAACTGCACTCTCTTCTGGAGAATTCTGGAATATTCCATTTTCCTCTGGACTGGACTGAACCTCCTCTGGACTATAAAGGGGGGAGGGGGCAGGAGGTATTGCAGTTTCTGGAGGTTAATCCTCAAAACCGAAAGTAATTTGAGGTGTTCAAGCCTGTTTCATCCAGAATGGTGTGTCCAAAACTCCTCACACCACTTTCAATTTAGCAGATTTACTTAGAGAAACTGTTGACTGCCCTAAGGAATGACCTGGTCTGAGAAAGTCAGCTTGATCCAGAGGGAGATGGAATGTTCTAAAGCTTTCTGGAACTGACTTGATTTTAATTTTAAAAATAATTCAAGGTATTTTAAACTATAGAATTACAGGGAATGTTACTTTCATTTTTTGTCATCTAACCTTGTAAATTGTTTAGGTTTTGCTTTTCTTCTTTTTCACTTTTTCCTGATTATGTTCTTAAATATGTAATAAAACAGAATACAAAAAACCCTCCTACAATTTACAAAAAATGGGAGAAAAAAAATTCAACACACTGTAATTTTGATGGGGAACCTGGGTCCAAAGGCTAGAAAACCTTGACACACATTTTGAACAACAGAGTGTAGATTATTATTAGTATCCAATCAACCTCTGTGCTTCAGTATAAACTTAAATGAATTATAATTTAAAATGAAAAATGTGTTTAAAATAGAAAAAAAGATAAAGTTCTCTAGATCAACAGTCTGCAGATCCCTAAAATTGAACACCTGGTTAAACTAGAGGGAAACAGCAATGAGCTGGTTTTCAATTTCATGAAGTTTTGCAATCTAGCCTTAAATGATGTCCTTCCATAGAGACAGTATAAGTTTTAAAAATCAGCATCCTTAGTTTCTATCTTTGATACACACACACACACACACACACACACACAAACTTACTTTAAAGAATTCTATCTAAAACTGCAATTTCATTTTTTTTCATTAACAAAAACTAAAATATTATACATATTATAAAGAATAGTTCATCCTGGCCCATATGTACAGTAGATGCCACTCTGCTACTTTCATTAAGTGGGTTAGGTTTAACATGACTAATACAACTCTTTTCAGATTACTGTATTTAAAATAAAAACTGATTCTAACTTTTGTAAAATTTACAAAAATTTCTGCACACCCTGGAAAAGATTCCAATGGATTTTAAGGGCCAATTATTTGGAATAGATTAAAGGATTTAAGAATATAGACGCTCCATTATCAATATAATATCATTACAGAACAGAACGTTGGATATGGACTGGAAAAAATGTGCTTTGACTGTGTGAAATATGCAAAAAGCAATATTTTGCTTTAATATTCTACCTATTCCAAAGCAGATCCCTGAAACTCCAGCATCTTTATATTTATAGGGTAATTTATATTGGGATTTGTATTTCTATAATTTATCTACTTCAGACTAGTGGTCCAGGATAAAAGAGTGGGTTATGCATTATCTGTCAAATAAGGTCTCATACATTTTTGAGTAGACAATTAACATTTTTAATTCCTGTGCATATCAGAACTAAACTGATAGATTTTATCAGCTAAATTAAACCCAGTGTATTTTGTTGTTGTCACTGTTACTGCTATTCTGTTATTTGTGTTCTTTATATAAATGTGTATGAGTTGTATGACCATAATAAAGACAGAATTATCCATCAATAGGACAGATACATGAAAGACAGTTCTTTCTTTTGTATATCATTTTTATTGAAATTTTTAAAAAAAGAGATAAAAACTCATACAAACTAATATAAAGTAAGGAAGAAAAAAGAAAAACAAAGAAATCAAGAAAATAGCAAAAAGTGCAAGAAAAAAAGTTAAAGAAAAATTGAAAAGAAAGAAAAAAGGTATAAAGAAGTAGCTTTCAATAATCTTCACAGCAGTTATAAATACAAATATATTTAACCTCTCTAAAATTACATCATATTACTCTTCTTTCTATAATCCTATCTAATCATCAAAACCATAAATCACAAGTTTTATTTTTCATTTTTACGCAAAAGTCCATAAGAGGCTTCCAGACACCAATAAATGTAGATAATGTCTTTTCTCTAATCAAAGAAGTCAATTTATCAATTTCAGCAAAATTTGTCAACTTCACCAACCATTCCTCCATAGTGGGTAGTGTCAAAACTTTCCATCTCTGTGCCTAAGCAATCTCGCTGCAGTAATCATATATTGAAATAATCTTCCATGGATTTTTTCTAACTGTTTATCCATTAATCCTAAAAGGAAAAGTTTTGGCTTCAACTGAATATTGATCTTTAAGATCCTCTTTTTCAAAGTATGTATTTGGATCCAAAATTTTTCAGCTTTTTTACATGTCCACCAAACATGATAAAATGTCCCTTCATATTGTGCAGATATATGAAAGACAGTTCGATAACATCGTGTTGGGTTATTCTACTATGCAAATGAAAGCAACAATGAATTCATCACAAACAGGACAATAATTGTGACAAGGGATTCACTCTTACTTTAACGATATTGTGTGTTTTTTATGGACTCGACCTATAGAATTGCTGACTTATCAAGTGCCAACATGCCCATCAAAATAATTCATTACTTACATTTTGCTTATTACAGCTGCACCAACAGTCAAGGAAAACAAAGTATATGGAATATATCTTATCCTGGCTTTTTATATTTTTATTCAGTCTATAACAGCATTGTAAGTCTAAGGTTTATTAAATAAAAGCCCTTGCTGTTGTCTCATCATTCAGTGTTTTTTGAGCTGAAAGTCAGTCCCAAAGGAATTTATTCCCAACTAAATGTGCACTGTATGTTGCAATGCAGGATGGTCTGCCAACCAAAGCCTGTGATCTGCATAATGGGAAACAAAGAGGCTTAGACTTAATCTTAGCATTACCTAATATTTCATATTAAATGGTCCAGAATTCCAACCTTTTTTTAAAAAAAAAACTTCAGCTTAAAAATCTATTTCTATTCTATTAATACATCTTGAATCAATACTGGTTGTATCCACTTACGTATGTCTCTCTGCCATAGTTAGAGACACCATTGGTGGAACAGATCCCATTTTGCCTTTATAGCTTCCTGTATACCACCCAAATTTGCTCTGGATTCTTCATGGTATATTGGGGGGAATGTGGGATATACAAGAGGAAAGGAAAGGCTGATTGCATGAGCAAATATTCCCTAATGTAAAACTTCAAGCAATATACATTTCTTGAAGCAATTATACAGATCAGTGTGAAAATTTAAAGTATTCAGTGTTTTGGTGATTGCATATTTTGAGAAAATAGCCGGCAAAGGCAAAATGATTTCTTGTGACAATAGGACAGTTTGGAACCATAAGGATATCACACATATCATGATGTCAATGTTAAATGACACAATATAATTTGTGTTAGTTACATCATGACACAAGTGACATAACGTATACAATTTCCATAGTTTGTACTGCGATGGTGTGATGCATGGGATGTCATCTGCCCACCCACCCCCCTTACCCCTTTCAGATGCCCTGGATTGTATTAGGAATATAAGAATATAAAGTCATAGAGGATGGATGTCAATGAATAAATTCACTGCTACAGAAGGAAGGAGCCTTCTAGGCATTTGATCCCAGTGCTACAACAGGCTCAAAATTCTTGTTTTTGCTCTTCTTTCTGTGTTTCAACCACATATGAGCACTGTTCAAGAATACTTAGAGTGTCCAATTACTGATTCTACACCCAGATAATAACTATCATTATAAAAATGTAAATATGCTTACATTCAAAGTAGAAATGGGGAGAGGAGTGATAGATAGATAGATAGATAGATAGATAGATAGATAGATAGATAGATAGATAGATAGATAGATAGATTCAATTTTCAATTCAATTTTTATTTCGGTCATAGACCAGCATACAACTAGTAACATAACAATTACGCTAAAATAGAAATAAAATAAATATAAACAGTCATATTGATAGCATAAAATAAGGTAAAGATAAAATTATTAAGGTAAAATTACAGAGTACAGATATTAAAAAGCAAAAAAAATCCTATAAAATTACAATTAATTTTACAATGAATAATCTATATACTATAAATAACTAGGGCAAATAGCTATAAAAGGGCATAAGTAATACTAGAATTGTATAACACTACGAGAATGTAAAGCTATGCTAACTTATATTTTCAAATCAAATCAATTTAGACCAGCAAACAAAACTAAAAATTCATATCTGGTTAGAATAAAAGAAAAAACACTTAAAATTCTAAAAAATCTAAGAAAAATTAGAAGAGATATTGTGGCGTGCTGTACAGATTATAGAGCAATATTTAGCTGTGGTCAATGAAGTAAAATCAGATTGGTCTGATAATAACAGTTTGAGGTAAAAAGAATCCGAACGACCTGGATATTTGGTAAAAAATTGAGATTATAATTCCTGGCGAGCATCTGCATAGAGAGGACAATATAAAATGAATGATCTCAATTTGGACATCTATACAGTCAGTAAAACACCTGGAGCTGACTGTAGTTCAGATCACGAACTTCTTATTGCACAATTTAGAATCAGACTAAAGAGAATAGGGAAGACCCACAGATCAGTTAGATATGAGCTCACTAATATTCCTAATGAATATGCAGTGGAGGTGAAGAATAGATTTAAGGGACTAGATTTAGTAGATAGGGTCCCGGAAAAACTATGGACAGAAGTTCGCAACATTGTTCAGGAGGCGAGAACAAAAAGTGTATTTCTAGGCGCAAAGATAACTGCAGCCAGGAAATCAGAAGACATTTACTTCTTGGGAGGAGAGCAATGACAAATCTCAATAGTTAAAAGCAGAGACATTGTCAGACACTGACAACAAAGGTCCGCATAGTTAAAGCAATGGTATTCCCCGTAGTAACCTATGGCTGCGAGAGCTGGACTATAAGGAAGGCTGAGCGAAGAAGATAGATGCTTTTGAACTGTGGTGTTGGAGGAAAATTCTGAGTGCCTTGGACTGCAAGAAGATCAAACTAGTCCATACTCCAGGAAATAAAGCCAGACTGCTCACTTGAGGGAATGATATTAAAGGCAAAACTGAAGTACTTTGGCCACATAATGAGAAGACAGGATACCCTGGAGAACATGCTGATGCTAGGGAAAGTGGAAGGCAAAAGGAAGAGGGGCCGACCAAGGGCAAGATGGATTGATGATATTCTGTAGGTGACGGACTCGACCTTGGGGGAGCTGGGGGTGGCGACGGCCGACAGGAAGCTCTGGCGTGGGCTGGTCCATGAAGTCACGAAGAGTCAGAAGCGACCAAATGAATAAACAAACAAAGAAAGCATAAGTGTAAGTTCTATCAGAATATCAGGCTGTTAAAATAAGTGCACTGATGTTGACCCTGGTTCAGCAAGGAACATTCAAAGGTTTCTACAAGGATCTCTTCCACTCAGTGTAAGAGGAACAGGAAGATCCATGGTCTCTAAATTGTGCCAACTGCACAGAAAGCAAATGACTGCTAGGTTAACATCTCTTTTTCTGTTTGCTTTTATTGGCAATTAGAATGCAGTTAGGTCTTGGATTTTAGTACAATTTGGGTGAGATAATTTATTTATTGGATTTATATCATATCTTTCTGCCAGAAGTTGGGACTCTTAGCGAAGATTGAAAGTGAAAATGTTCGAGATGCCCTCTGAACAGTCACTCATGCCCTGGTGATCTCCCATATAGACTATTGCAATGCACTCTACATGGGGCTACCCTTGAAGAGTATCCGGAAGCTTCAGCTGGTCCAGAATGTGGCCGCGCGGACAGTTATGGGTGCTGTAAGATCGGCCCATGTAACACCTCTGCTGCGCGAGCTGCATTGGGTACCAGTGTGCTTCTGGGTCCAATTCAAAGTGTTGGTTATCACCTTTAAAGCCCTACGTGGCATGGGGCCAGGTTACCTGAGGGACCGTCTCATCCCCATAACATCGACCCGTCCCACCCGGACTTGCAGAGAGGGCATGCTACAGACTCCGTTGGTAAGGGAATTTAATTTGACGGGGGTCCAGGAGGCGTGCCTTCTCTGCAGTGGCACCCACCCTTTGGAACATTCTGCCCCCAGAGGTGAGGCGGGTCCCTTCACTCCCGGCCTTCAGGAGGAATCTGAAGACCTGGTTCTGCCACCTTGCCTGGGATGGGAAGAGCAATAGTTCTTCCTGGGTGTGGCTAGTGCCTTAGTGTCCTCCCTATGGAATGAGATCTTGTCGTCATTTGGATTTTTATTTATTTATTCTCTATTTATATCTGTTGGGGATTGTAATTTTATGCTTTTACTGTTTTAATTATTGATTTTATTGTAAACTGCCCAGAGTTCCTCTTTTGGGGGAGATGGGCGGTCATAGAAATATGAATAATAAATAAATAAATAAAATATACCCATTAAACCCAACCTGGCGAGCTTTGCTTATAGATTGATTGCTACATTATTATTATATGATACTTGACACTGTTAGATTTTATCATGTAAACTGACTTGGGATGGCTTTTATCCTCAGAGACAGCTTAATATGTTTTAAGTATATACATTTTTTAAAAGGTCAAACTTTGTATCATTCTAACATAGGTCTGGATTATATAATGACTGCAATAACATAAATGACATGCTACAGGCTTCTGTAATAAACGGTATGACTATGATTATACAAAAACAAAATAATTAGCTAAATACATACAATTGTTCATGCAGTAAAAAAATATGGAGAAACCAGCTGCTGAAACAAACAAGAAATAACCTTTAAAAGCTAACTTGGATCCTTTTTTCAGGAGTAATTGATAGTGTACATTATATTCTGTAGTTTTATTTCCAGTTACCACCTGCAATCACCATAATCATCATCTAAATAATCAAACAGATGCTTATCTCATCATTTAATCTTTTTGTTTTGGCACTGCTTTGCACTTTAACTGCTGAACTTTGCCCAAAATCATTTTCTGGTACACACCTTGTTCTTTCCATTTCCATTTCCTACTGAACAAAGTTCAATTCTCCATGGCTAAAATGTGGTGCTGAAATTGAAATTTTCAGGAATCAATGCTGCAATTGCTATTTTTTGTCCCAAAGCCTCCTAGTAACTATCTTCTTCATAACATTATGAACATAAAAGGAAATTCTATGATTTCCACCCTACCCCCTGGCAGTGAATAGGGTCCTGGCCTCTGGCCATCCCTCCTGTCCCAAAATTTTGCCATCATCTTGGTTTTTTTCAACATCCCAGTCTAATCTACAGCCCCAGGTTTTCCTGGTCTTCTATCCAAGCCTACTTAGTTTTTTGGAGATCAGACAGTGTCATCTAAGTGCTATCCTTTCATTAGATATTTGTTAGACCAATTTTCCATGCTAGATATTCTGAATGAGTTACAAAATAGGCATATGCTATGCCATATATATATATATATATATATATATATATATATATACATACATACACACACACACACACACACACACACACACATACATACACATACGCATACATACATACATACATACATACACACACACACACACACACACACACACACACATATATATATATATATATATATATATATATAATCATCATTCATCATTGGCGATCACTTGTAGCCGAGTAAGATTGTCTTCCAAAGGTGACTTTTGGTTGTTTTGGGTTTGGTGTGGTTGGAAGACGCCTGTGCGTGAATTTGTTTTATGTGTGGAGATCGGTGCACAACGATCAGCACACAACCTTCACAGAAAAAGGCTCTAATCCAATGGCATGGATACCATGACGATTGGTGACCTTTTGTCTGCTGCAGCCTTCATCCGCCTTCGCAGCCGTTGTAACAATACACCTTGTTATCAGGCATAATCTTTCCCCCATCTTCCTCCCTGCTTTGTCTTCTGTGCCTAGGAAGATTAAGACCATTTCACAAGCTCAACAGCAGCATGGTGATCTTAACGATCCTCCTTTAGATGATAAAAGGACTTAAAATAACATCTCAATATAACCATGACCTAGCCCCAGGTGTAATGTCACACAGCTACCTAGAAACATATTTAGGATTCCCTTACTAACTTTGCTCAGACTGAAGAAGCTCCTTGGATAAGGAGCAAAATGTTTCCACTGAGACAATAGAAATCCAGTTGACTTGCCTAAATAGCATTGGCCAAATAGCCCTTTTGGAGAATGCATGGCTATAATTAACCTAAACCATCAGAGTTCAGTTGAAACCACATGTGGCATGTAAGGTGTAAGATCTATGGCCTTGCATATTTATTTATTTATTTAATTTATCCCCGCCCATCTCCCCGAATAGGGGACTCTGGGCAGTTTACAAAATATCAAAATTTAAAATCTATACAAACATGACTATAAAACAATAAACAGAGGGAATAAATAAAATCCAAAAACGGTTAGGAGCCACAATCCAGATCAAGGCACTATGGGGCCAGCCACCTCCAAGAGGCACTACCCCCTCCGTCGTCCCAGGCCAGGTGGCAGAGCCAGGTCTTAGGAAACTTCCGGAAGGTCAGGAGTGAGGGGGCCAGCCTCACCTCCCGGGGCAAGATGTTCCATAAGGCGGGCGCTATCGCAGAGAAGGCACGCCTCCTGGACCCCACTAGGTGAAATTCTCTTGTTGAAGGGGTCCGAAGCATGCCCTCTCTGCATGAACAGGTGGGGTGGGTCGATGTTATCGGGATGAGACGGTCCCTCAGATACCCTGGCCCCATGCCATGTAGGGCTTTAAAGGTGATCACCAACACCTTGAATTGGACCAGGAAGCAAACTGGGACTGTTTGTGTTTGTGTTTGTGTTTGTGTTTGTGTTTGTGTTTGTGTTTGTTTGTGTTTGTGTTTGTGTTTGTGTTTGTGTTTGTGTTTGTGTTTGTGTTTGTGTTTGTGTTTGTGTTTGTGTTGAATTGTTTTTAGCGATCTGCCATTTTTATTATTGTAAGCTGCCCAGAGTCATTGTACGTGAGATGGGCGGTAGATAAATTTAATAAATAAATAAATAATCACTGCCATAATCACTCAGGTGTATGAGCATCATAACCATTCTTTGCAGATTCTAAACAGAGGGACCTATGACCGGTCCCCAAAGTTATGGAAGTTGCAGCGGCTCTGTAGTCACATGATCAAAATTCGGGCACTGGCAGCCCATCCCATGACCGCAGGGATGCTTCACCTCCCCCCACCTGCCTATCTCCCCCCTATCTCTGCCCTTTTGGCTCCCTGCTGCCCTGCACTCCACCGCCCCACGGCAGTTACCTCATGACACCTGGAGAAGATGATCAGTTTGATTTGAATCCATTTAAACTGAAAATTCTGCACATAGTTTGTCTAGAGAGCCAGTTTGGTGTAGTGGTTAAGGCACCAGGCAAGAAACCAGAAGACTGTGAGTTTTAATTCCATCTTAGGCACAAAGCCAACTGGGTGACCTTGGGCCAGTCACTCTCTCTCAGCCCTAGGAAGAAGGCAATGGCAAACCACTTCTGAAAATCTAGTCAAGAAAATTGCAGGAACTTGTCCAGGCAGATGCCAAGAGTCAATGCTGACTCGAAGGCACAAAGTCATTCTTTTTCATTTTTTTGTTTAGAAATGTTATTTTTTGCACTTCAGAACAGAAGTTTAAATTAATTAAACAATTTCATTGCAGCATACTAGTTAATGTTGATTATTTTCTAATCAAAATATTTAGAAGAATAAAAATTATTTTACCTGATTCCAAAAGATGCCATGTGGGACTCACTAAGGAAGGGGTATCACTATTGAGAAGCCTCTTCCTGAACAGCCACCCACCACATCTCAGCATGAGAAGACAACCAAAGCAGAGCTTCTGAAAACTATCTTAGAAGTTTCTGTAAGTTTATGGCCAGCAGCTGCCTCATGAAGGGTCAGTCTGGGCACGCTTCATCAGCAGCAGGCGGCAAGGTCAGCTGTGGTGGCGGAACACAGGGCGGCAGGGCTCTCGGAGTGCAGGGTGGGGCGGGCGACTGTGGCTGGGACTGGGCTGGGGCAGCTGAGACTTCGTGCTGCACTGCAGCTCGGGGATTTCTTGCAGCCCTAGAGCTGTGGTACACCAAGAAGCCCCTGAGCCACAGCGTGGCAAGCAGCCGCAGAGCCGCGCAGTTCTGGGGCTGCTTGCTGCCCCACAAGGCAGGGTGCAGGGTGGCCAAAAGGGCAAAGATGGGGGGAAGATTGGCGGGGGGAGTTGGAGGCAGTCCCTTACCTTACTGAGGCTCGGGGCTGGGAGGGACCAAGCTCAGAATGGCTTGGATTGGGGTGGATGCTCGGCTAATAACCGGTGGAATTCGCTTAACGATGGCAATGGGGAGTGCCAGGATTGCCATCGCTAAGCAATGCGGTCACATGACATCACGCTTTACAACCGCATCGCTGAGCAACAGAAATTCTAGTCCCAATTGTGGTCGTAAGTCAAGGACTACCTGTATTTCTTCCATTCAGGTAGTCCTCATTTAGGGACCACAATTGGGACTGGCAACTCAGTCATTAAGCGAAGTGGTCACTAAGTGTAACCGTGACTGTGCTTACAACCTTACTTCAGCTTTCCTTTGCTTTAGAGACCTACAACAGTTGTAAATGTGAGGATTGGTTGCAAAATTACTTTTTCATCTCCATCGTAACTGCAAACGGTCGCTCAACGAGGCAGTCACCAAACAAAGACTACCTGTAATAGAGTTTGTGAAGATCCAACAGAGAATCTGCCACCAATGTACTTCGCCTTCTGTTGCACATAGCCATGTGTTTGCACACCTCATAGAAGCCTCTGACTGCCATTCCACTAAAGTGGTGCTTCCTCAATTCCCCTAATTTCAACTCTAATTTATTGAGTTATAACTCAGATACCAAAAGCTTTGTACGGCATGATTTCAACAAGAAAAGCAGGAAGAAATTTCAAATGGTTTCATGAGTTATGTGCTTTCCTCTCTCCAAAAGCTGCAACTTAATGCCGGGTAAAAGAAAAATGCTTTTTGTGGAAACCAATGGGAAATGGAATCAAGCCAGCCTCTTTCTGGAGTGCACTCCCTAGCTGTAGTGCCATTACTTAGAATCTCTTGCATTGTCTTGGTGGAAGAACATAGAGAAGATCTAATAATGTTCTTAGATAACCCACAGCAATCTTGCTCAAAGTCCTGAAATGTGTATGTATGTGTCTTCCCATAAGCAAACATGGGCATGTATGTGTAACCCACAACCCAATACTGTACGTGGCCTACAGGGCCAAAAATGTTAATCATTGCTCTACACATAAACGGAGAAGGTTTTCTGGATTGTTTTGATCCCAGGCAATTCAGGATCTCAAACAAACAGGGCCTAGAAACCAATTAATAACCAATGAAAATGATATAACGTTTTGAACAAAAGTGCCCTCTCATAGATTACATCACACAAGATGAATGTTACAAAGGAATTAATACATGCTTCTAAATATAAATAAATTTGGGTGTTTGGTTGTTTTTTAAAATGCATATGAAGATATGATGCTGTCTTACAGGTAGAAGTTAACCAAGAAGCAATGGCTCTGGAGAAGCTCCTGTGGTGCTGCTGATTTTTAATAGCATGTTTTCCTGCCATATTGAGGTAGGTAGCATCTGAAAACTGTAGTGTAAGCCTTAAATGGACATATCCCATTTCAATCAGTAACAAAATTTCAGCCTTCTACATGTGTTCGATACAGTTCTACCAATTTTACATCATTGTCTCATCCACTGCAAGTTGTTTCCCAAAAATATTAAGTGTAGTCACTGACTTCCAAACGGCTGCTTACCTTGAGTTAGACCATTGATCTGTGCAGACAGTTATAGCGGTGGCTGAAAGAGGCCTTTAAACCAATCACCAGATATCTTCTTGAGCAGAAAAGGCAATCCAATCCAAGGTCCTTCCTTATGCAAAATGTATTAGAATTTACCATAATAAAAACTAGAGTTTTATTCTTAAAAGAATGTTTTGGGGCATGGGGGAGAAACGTGAATATTTCTCCGCTCTTATTGCGTCCGCAGAATGCCATCCGACAGCCCTGTTTAAGATTACTCAATCTCTCTTAGGTAGGGTGGTAGTGACCACCCACCTGCAGGGCCGTGCAGAAGAATTTTCTGAGCATCTGCAGGATAAAATCGCTCGGATTCGGTCTAAGTTGGACTCCATGCGTGGAATGCAGTCTGGGGAGATGCCGGGAGAGTGGTCTTACCCTGTTATCTGGGAACGATTTGATCCTGTTGGACCTAAGGAAGTGGACAGGATCCTTCGAATTGTTAATTCCACCACATGTTATTTAGATCCCTGCCCTTCCTGGCTGGTAAAATCGGCCAGGGAGGTGACACGTGGATGGGTCCAGGCTATGATTAATACATCCTTGTTGGAGGGGGTGGTTCCAACTGCCTTCAAGGAGGCATTGGTACACCCCCTCCTCAAGAAGCCATCCCTGGACCCTACCATCCTGGACAACTTTCGTCCAGTCTCCCACCTTCCCTTTTTGGGAAAGGTGGTTGAGAAAGTGGTGGTGTTGCAACTTCAAAGGACCCTGGATGAAGCGGATTATCTAGACCCTTTTCAGTCAGGTTTCAGGCCGGGACACGGGACGGAGACTGCATTGGTCGCGCTAACGGATGATCTCTGGCGGGAGCAGGATGGAGGTAGTGCATCCATCCTGGCTCTCTTAGATCTCTCAGCGGCTTTCAATACCATCGACCATGGTATCCTTTTGGGGTGGCTTAGGGAGTTGGGGGTGGGCGGTGTAGTTTTACGCTGGTTCACCTCCTTCCTCCGGGGCCGTTCCCAGTTGGTGCTGATAGGAGAGGAGAGATCCGGCCCGCGACCGCTCCTATGTGGGGTGCCGCAGGGGTCGGTTCTCTCTCCTATCCTATTTAACATCTACATGAAACCACTGGGCGAGATCATCTGTCACCATGGGATGAGGTATAATCAGTATGCGGATGATAATCAATTGTATATCTCCATCCCTGGTGAAGTAAGTGATGCAGTGTCCACCCTGTCCCAGTGCCTGGGGACTGTGGGGGCCTGGATGGGGAACAACAGGCTTCAATTGAATCCTGGTAAGACCGAGTGGCTGTGGATTGATGGCTTAGCATCTTCTGGGAAATTATCATCTTTGGTTCTCGATGGGTAGCACTACCCCGTTCGGAACCGGTGTGTAATCTGGGGGTCCTTCTAGACTCACGACTCCTGCTTGAAGAGCAGGTGGCAGTCGTGCCTAGGAGGGCTTTTGTACAACTTCGGTTAGTGCGCCAGTTACGCCCGTTCCTGGATCGCGACGCCCTCCGTACAGTCACTCATGCTCTCGTCATCTCCCATGTAAATTATTGCAATGCGCTCTACATGGGGCTACCCTTGAAGACTTTCCGGAAGCTGCAGCTGGTGCAGAATGCGGCCACGCGGGCAGTTTTGGGTGCGTCAAGATCCGCACATGTAACACCATTGCTCCGTGAGCTCCATTGGGTGCCAGTTTGCTTCCGGGTACAATTCAAGGTGTTGGTTATCACCTTTAAAGCCCTACATGGCATGGGGCCAGAATACCTGAGGGACCGTCTTATCCCCATGTTATCGACCCACCCCACCCGGTCATTCAGAGAGGGCCTGCTACGAACCCCATCAGTTAAAGAGTGTCATCTGATGGGGTATAGGAGGCGGGCCTTCTCTGTGACAGCTCCCACTCTATGGAACATCTTGCCCCCAAAGTTGAGACAGATCTCCTCCCTCCTGACCTTTAGGAAAGAGCTGAAGACCTGGTTCTGCTGCCTGGAATGGGAAGGAGGAAGGGATAGTTCCTCATGGGGGTGGCTAGTCCCCTAATTTTATAACTGTCCTTATTTTAATTATTCCATTACCTTCTGGATTTTTTTATATATATTTTATTGTATAATTGAGATTTTAGACCTTATTTTAACTTATTTATTGTGAACCGCCCAGAGTTCCCCACGGGGGCAGATGGGCGGTCATAGAAATTAAATAAATAAATAAACTACACTAACATACAGATCAGGGCTTTCCAAAGTTTTCCCGCGGCAACACACCAACCGCCGTTGGTGTGTCACCGCAGGAAAACCCGGAAATGCCGCCATTGCGGCAGCATGCAAAAACCCGGAAGCGCTGCTGCCGCTTTCAGATTTTTGCACGCCGCCGTTGGTGTGTCACCACGGGAAAACCCGGAAGCGCTGATGATGATCAGCGCTTCCGGGTTGTGTGGCAACACACCAGACTGTGTGTGGCAACACACTTTTGTGTCGCAACACACAGTTTGGAAAGCTCTGATACAGATTATCTATAATTATTTTTGGCAAATTAGAGATGCTTGGTATCTCACATTTCAAGGCTTAATTATTTGAAATACAAATTATGTAAGCCATAAGAGCAATTTCTTCTTTTATTTCATAACAGTTTATTATAATACCTTTCATGCTGCAATTTTGGACATGCGTACACTTGAAATGGTCACTGTTCTCTTCTGTCTTCTGCAGCTGTTTATTTCCTTAATGGAATAGAAAATACATCTTGACTTTAATTGCAATCCATTTTGATCCCATGATACCTAGGGATAATTAGTATTCTGTACTTGATTTCTGATCATAGGAAAGTCTCTTGATTCAATTTACAACCTGCAGAAAAAAAATAAAATGTGCCAATATCTACAGCAGCAATATAACATGTTGTTCTTTGGCTGAACATCCTCCAAATTTCATATTGCTATAAATTTCATGTCATTCTTTGCGCAGGTTGAAAATCTAAGCGAAGCCATGGGAGATGAGTCATTTCCCCATTCACTTCCATTCTGCTGCAGCTGCACAGAGTAAAAGCAAGAGATTCCTTAGGAAAGCAACTTTATCTGGCAATATAGGAGCAATTCATTCATATTTAGCTGTGTATGGCAACCAAATAATGATATTAGTGATGTCAGAAGCAAAACCTACAAAATCTCAGTACAATATGTCTCCCTTTGGTGCTGAAATGGATCACTGCGCCCTCTTTTAAGTATATAGAGATGTTTAGAATTGCACTGATAAATAATCTCATTTAATAGGGTCACGTTCACATTTATAATTTGCTCTGATGCTGAATAGGAGGGAGGGAGGATTACATAACTGGAACAGATTTTTGTAATGTGAGATACTAAACTCACATCTGCTGTGATAACAACCAGCCAACACGTAAGGACTTTAGGGATATGATTCATTTAAAAAGGCATACTCCTATGTTTCTACTGCTGATATTAAGGAAAAAAATAATGTAGGAAATCTTATTTCTGAACTAGCAGAATGAAAAATAGATTGCTCGGGAGTGTTGTTGCTGAACTCTGTAAAAACAACATTATCTCAATTTTTCCAAAGTGATGAATTCACTTGCTCTGAAAATAAGTCTTCAAGGATGCAAAAGAGACTCACTCGTGAGTAATAATATATTAATTTGGGCTTCAAGTGTGTTGTTAATATTCTGAAGATTATTATACCACATTTGTTGAGAAAAGAAATTATTGTGTTCATTTTGCCTGGGGAATTTTAAAAATAAATTGCTAAGGCACTTATTACTCTGTACATTTATTTATTTATTTTATTTTTATCCCTTTATTATTTTTATAAATAACTCAAGGTGGCAAACATACCTAATACTCCTTCCTCCTCCTATTTTCCCCACAACAACCACCCTGTGAGGTGAGTTGGGCTGAGAGACAGGGACTGGCCCAAGGTCACCCAGCCGGCTTTCATGCCTAAGGCGGGACTAGAACTCTCAGTCTCCTGGTTTGCTATTGGTTCCTTCCCAGGGCTGAGAGACTGGGACTGGCCCAAGGTCACCCAGCCGGCTTTCATGCCTAAGGCGGGGCTAGAACTCACAGACTCCTGGTTTCTAGCCCAGCACCTTAACCACTAGACCAAACTGGCTATCATATCCTTCTCTGTGAGCACCTTCTAGAAGAATAATTTATTAATTGATTAAATGCCATCAAATCAACCACACAGACTTAATTGATTAAATGCCATCAAATCGACCACACAGATAGACTTTCTCCAGCTTGATCTGTTGCCATCCCCAGTCCTTCAGTTCCGCCAACCATGCATCCATTGCTGCTGTAATTGAGTCCATCTACCTTGCTGCTCTCCATCCTTCTCTTCTATTTCTTTCCGCTTTTTCCAAGCATAACGGACTTCTCAAGGGAGCCTGGCCTTCACATAATGTGTCCAAAGTATGATAGATTGAGTCTGGACTTTTGTGCTTCGAGTGAGAACTGTTCCACAAGCCACAAAAATTTGTGGAATTGTTCTACAGTTCATTTGCTTGTTTCCTTGGTTTGTTTTTTTGGTTATCTATGATATTCTCAGGTATCTTATCCAACACCAAATTCAAAAGCATACTGTACATACTCCTTTTATCTTGCTTCTTTAGAGTCCACTTTTCACTACCATAGGGTGACACAGAGAAAATTATTACCTGTATGTTTCTAATCTTTGTAGGTACAGACATGTCAAAGCATCTGATTATCTTTTTCATTGCTTCATTGAGGCCCTACTGAATGCTAGACTGTGCTGTATTTGCTGGTTCCTGTGATTCTAAAGGCAGAAGTTATCCACTTCAGTGTTTTCGTTGTCAATTCTAAGGCTGGTTGCTGTACCTGTTGTCATAAGTTTGGTCTTCTTGATATTTAATTTTAGTCTCAAATTTTCACTGTGCTCCTTGACTTTCATTACTAGAGTTTGCAGATCATAGAGGAGTACAGGTAATCCTTGCTTAACAACCACAATTGGGATCAGAAGTTTGGATGCTAAACGAAGCGGTCATTAAGCAAATCTGACCTGATTTTATGACCTTTTTTGTGGCAGTCATTAAGCGAATCACTACAGGCATTAAGCAAACCACATGGTTGTTAAACGAATCATGCAGTTCCCCATTCTTTTTGCTTGCTAGAAGCCGGCTGGGAAGGTCAAAAATGGTGATCACGTGACCACAGGATGCTGCGATGGTCATAAATGCGAACCGGTTGCCAAGCATTCAAACTGTGATCACATGACCGTGGAGATGCTGGGACGGTCGTAAGTGTGAGGACCAGTCACAAGTCAGATTTTTCAGCACTGTTGTAAGTCCGAACCATCACTAAATGAATGGTTGTTAAGCAAGCATAAATTACATATCAAGCTGTCAGCTTCACTCTTTTGACAACACAATGCATTTAACTGAAAATGGCCTTGACAAAAAAGTGATGGGTGTGCAGTGTATATCCAAAACATCCTCTATCCAGCTGAAATAATATTCAGACCTGTGTGAAACCAACTGTTCACAGTAGGCACATTTTTTCTCCTTCTGTTTGTATATAAGAATGGATTAAATCTAAATAGTAATGTTGCATCCATTTTTGCTGATGGAAGGCAGCATGAGAATGTCAGTAAAGCTTGCACCAAGGTCATGGGTCTAGTTTTCATTGAAGAGATCACAGAGTACAATTAAAACTGCACTTTAAAAATATACATTTTGATGCACATTACTTTTATAAAACTTGAAGGGTGTTAAACTCCAATAAATAATAAATTGAATTTGAGATGTTATATGGAATACTGTATGTTTACTTTTAACTGGTGAATCATTGTTTGTTGAATGAACCAGAATTACCTGATCATAATGCATAGTCATATAATCATGATATAATGGTGGGTATACACAAGACACTTAAGTCAAAACCACAACCACATGTTATAGCTTAATGTAACATGCTGATCAAGCCATATAGTTCAGCCTTAAAGATAACTGCTAGATGGGGCAACTCCCCCCCCCCCGCCCAAATGTTTACCTTAACTATCTCCAGTTTTGGTGAAGGGTAAACCTACTTCCCTAATTAGATATTTTATGACATCTCCAGAATCTAGAAAAAAATTCTGTATAATCTGTGTCTCCAGGTTTAACTCAGTTCCTTCAAAAATTAACCCTTGATCTAGAGAATTCTTCATCAACTTTATAGCACATGTATATGCTAGATTTCAACTCCCATGTTGCACAGCCAGCATAATAACACTAGCATCACATGATTTGGCCACTCTTTAATATACTGGTACTGAAATGTCAGCAACATCACAAAGAATGAGGCATATGAAGATTGCAATTCAATGGTCATTTGCATCTGGGGTTTTTAGTGGGACTATTTTTCTCACTTTCTATAAAAAATAAATGGGAGTTATAATCCTAGCATACAGATAAATATGTAAAATACTTGCCTCTTAACCATGTTCTTTGCAACATGCTGTTACATCCAACACAGGAGTATTCTGCTGAAGATTTATCGTATTTGCTCATTTCCACTATAAACCTCTGACCCCCTAATGTAAAAGTAGCCTTGACATTTTCCAAAATGTTCCATTCCTGTCTCGTGAGAGAGATCTATAAGGCATGAAAAATGGCTTCCCCAACAACTTTATTGGAGAGGAAGTTAAAGAGCACATGGCAGAGAGAGCACATTTCATCTTTTCTCTTCGACCAAGAGAGGCTCACTCTGGGTCGACACCCATAGGCATATCAAGAAACAAAGCTTGCAGAAGAAAACTGAGAGAAACGGCCTTCTAGCAGGAAAAGAAAAAGTAGAGCAATATGCCCTCAGGAGTCTCCGCTGCCAAGTGTCATGAAAAGTGAGTAAATAGCACTGGGGTGAAATATTTTCTTTTCCATTAAAAAGTCAGCAGGGTTGCAATCTGGTGCTTACATATATAAATATCAATGTCAGTGAAGAAAGGGTCCACATAAGCATAGCAGGATTTGTCCTCTAAACCTGTTTGCAAAATAACACATATTGCTGGAAATATCCATACTGGCACTACGCAGTGGAGCTAGACCAGGGTTTCCCAACCAGGGTTCCATGGACCCCTTGGGTTCCGCAGGAGGTCACTAGGGGTTCCCTGGGAGATCGCAATTTATTAAAAAAATTATTTCAAATTTGGGCAACTTCACATTAAAGAGGTAAGTTTCATTCTTTATTTTTAGTTTAAGAACACTGTTAATGCATATATACATGCATATATACAGCCCTACACGTGAAACAATGGGGCGAGGGCCTGGCGTTTAAGGCCGAGGTGCCCCTGGGACAGAGCCGGCGGGGTCCAGCTGCGGAGCCCAGTGGAGCTCGGTGGAGCCGGGTGGGGGCCTGGTGTACGAGGCCGAAGCGTCCCCGGACTGGATTGAGCCTGTTTGGCGGTGTGGAGCCGGGTGGTTGTAAGGACCAGTGGTATCTAACTGGACAATATTTACATCTTTCGGCCCCAGAATGGTTTGGGGTGTTGCCCTGTGGTCCTTATTATTGCAGACTCTTACATCTTGGACTTTAATATTGGAAATTAGAACATTTCAATATTGCCACAGCTTGGTGGTTAAAGTGAAGTTAAAGTGAAGGACCAATCACCCCAGGTTATTAGGGCAGCAGAGGGTTGAGGGGTCTCTTGTATGAGTGTTGTTCCCCCTCCCGTGAGTGAGAGTCGCGAGAGGGGGTCCAGGGTTGTATGTGTTATGTGAGAGTACCTAACCCTGAGTGGGAGACAGGGTAGGTAGGAGTGACTGTGTTGCCCCTCTGTGGCTAGTGAGAGAGGCCACAGGAGCACAGTGTGAGTGTGAGTGTGTTGCGTGTGTGGGGCGGTTGGGGCTTACCAGCACCGAGAGCATTAGCTGGTTGCGCTGGAGGCCCTACGACTGCCCAGGAAGATTGAGGGTGAAAGGATGGATATATGGAAAAAGAGACCCCTGCTTAGACCCAGGTTTTCTAGGGATTCAGGAGTGGAGGCAACTGGGTCGGGAAACTCTGGGGACTATAGGGCAGGCAATTTGATCAAGGTGGTGACGGGCAGGAGATATCATGACGGGAACCGGAGGACAGGCCATCTTCGGGAAAGGCGCCCCCGGTGTTTAGTACCGGTGGCGCGTTCCGGTCCTCCGAGTTCAAACCCAGGTTCTGGACAGCAGATCCTTGAGGGGCCTGGTTTCCGACTGCTGCTGCTTAACGCCAGGTCAGTAAACAACAAGGCCCCCTCATAAGTGATTTAATCACTGAGAAGGGGGCTGACCTGGCGTGTATTACTGAGACCTGGCTGGGCCCAGAGGGAGGGGTAGCCATCTCAGAAATGTGCCCAGCGGGGTTTCAGGTGTGGCACCAGCCGAGACACCGGGGTAGGGGAGGAGGGGTGGCAGCTGTCATTAGAGAAACTCTAGTGGCTTTCAGGGGCCTTGCTCCACAAGTGTTCAGGTGTGAGACCCTGTTTTTCAAGTTGGGTGCCCGAGAACAGTTGGGAGTGTTGCTACTGTACCAGCCTCCCTGCTGCGTAGCAACCTCCCTGCCTGAGCTGCTGGAGGCCATCTCAGGGCTGGCGGTGGAGTTCCCCAGGATTATGGTCCTGGGGGATTTTAACTTGCTGTCCTTGGGGCGTGCCTCGGAAGTGGCTCAGGAGTTCATGGCTACCATGGCAGCCATGGGCCTGTCCCAGATTATCCGGGACCCAACTCAAGACAGTGGACTCACTCCGGATTTGGTTTTCTTGTCAGAGCAATGGCAAAGTGACCTGAGGGGAAAGTTAGAACTATCCCCGTTGTCATGGTCAGATCACGCCCTAGTATCCCTGAGATTCTCTTATGCCGCCACACTCTGCAGGGAGGCAGGACCTATTCGATTGGTCCACCCCCGGCGACTTATGGACCCAATGAGGTTTCAGAGGGAGCTGGGGGTAATACCGGAGGACCTGCTGCATGGTCCAGCGGAGGCCCTGGCTGCAGCCTGGAATAGGGAGGCGGCCGGGGCCTTGTACAGGACTGCGCCGATGTGACCTCTCCAGCCCCATTCGACCCATCACTCCCCGTGGTTTACGGAGGAGCTGAGGGTTTTGAAGAGGGTGAAGAGATGTCGTTTCTTCCAGCGCCGCTGGAGAAAGATGAAGGCGGAATCAGACCGAACACAATCTAGAGCCGCTATTAAGGCCTACCTTGTGGTGGTAAGAGCGGCGAAACGTGAATATTTCTCTGCTCTTATTGCATCTGCAGAATGCCATCTGATGGCCCTGTTCAAGGTTACTCGATCTCTCTTAGGTAGGGTGGTAGTGACCACCCACCTGCAGGGCTGTGCGGAAGAATTTTCTGAGCATCTGCAGGATAAAATCGCTCGGATTCGGTCTAAGTTGGACTCCATGCGTGGAATGCAGTCTGGGGAGATGCCGGGAGAGTGGTCTTGCCCTGTTATCTGGGAATGATTTGATCCTGTTGGACCTAAGGAAGTGGACAGGATCCTCCAAACTGTAAATTCTACCACATGCCATCTAGAAACGTGCCCTTCCTGGCTGGTAAAATCTGCCAGGGAGGTGACATGTGGATGGGTCCAGGCATTGGTTAATACATCCTTGATGGAGGGGGTGTTCCCAACTGCCTTTAAGGAGGCACTGGTGCACCCCCTCCTCAAGAAGCCATCCCTGGACCCTACCATCCTGGACAATTTTCGTCCAGTCTCCCACCTTCCCTTTTTGGGAAAGGTGGTTGAGAAAGTGGTGGCGTTACAACTTCAGAGGATTCTGGATGAAGCGAATTATCTAGACCCCTTCCAGTCAGGTTTCAGGCCAAGATATGAGACGGAGACTGCATTGGTCGCACTTATGGATGATCTCTGGCTGGAGTGGGATGGAGGCAGTGCATCCATCCTGGCTCTCTTGGACCTCTCAGCGGCTTTCAATACCATCGACCATGGTATCCTTTTGGGTCGGCTTAGGGAGTTGGGGGTGGGCGGCATAGTTTCGCGCTGGTTCACCTCCTTCCTCCAGGGCCGTTCCCAGTCGGTGGTGATAGGGGAGGAGAGATCCGGCCCGCGACCTCTCTTATGTGGGATGCCGCAGGGTTCGGTTCTCTCTCCTCTCCTATTCAACATCTACATGAAACCGCTGGGTGAGGTCATCTGACACCATGGGATGAGGTATCATCTATATGCTGATGATACTCAATTGTATATCTCCATCCCAGGTGAAGTAAGTGATGCAGTAGCCATCCTGTCTCAGTGCCTGGGGGCTGTGGGGGCCTGGATGGGGAACAACAGGCTTCAATTGAACCCTTGCAAGACTGAGTGGCTGTGGATTGAGGGCTTAGCGCAGGGCTTTCCAAACTTTTCATGTTGGTGACACGCCTTTTAGCCATGCATAATTTCGTGACACACTAATGAGGAGTCCCGCCCCTAGGCCCACGTAATTGGCTCCTGGCTCCAAACCCCACCCCCGGCCCACATGATTGGCTCCCAGCTCCAAACCCCCCCCCCGGCCCACGTGATTGGCTCCCAGCTCCAAACCCCGCCCCCCGGCCCACGTGATTGGCTCCCGGCTCCAAACTCTGCCCCCGGCCCACATGATTGGCTCCCGGCTCCAAACCCTGCCCCCTGGCCCATGTGATTGGCTCCTGGCTCCAAACCCTGCCCCCAGCACACGTGATTGGCTCCCAGCTCCAAACCCCACCCTACGTGATTGGCTGCCAGCTCCAAATCCCACCCCTGGCCCTATCAGATTTCTCATATGATATTGGTAAATTGGGTTTCTCTACAAAGCAAAAGTGTCTTGGCAAATTGCATTCCTGTACAAAGCACAGCGTTCTCATGATGACGTGAACGCCAGGTAGCTGGATAACAGAGAAGCCTTGGCTTTGTTTACATCCTCATGAGATAGGGAGCGAGAAGGTACCATTGTTATGACTAGTGCCCACACAAGCAATGGATCTTCCCATGAGAGCAATGCCTCCTGATTTCCTTCTGTGGGAAGCCTTGCCCAGGCCCCCTGAGCAAGGAGGGGGGGAACTCAGTGCGTAGATGCAGCACTGCCACCCAATGCTGTGTGCTTTGAGGCCTAGTGTGTGTAACAGCTAACATCCAGCCAATCAGAATGCTAGAAGAACTGAATATACAACCATGCAAAATGGTGTTCTATGTCTTCTTGATTTCTAGTGTCTTTTAGTCATGTAGTTCCTCACGTGTTCACTTCCCGTGGACTGGGCAGAGTGAGCTATGCCTGGCTTTGGGTATAGGCCATGGCAGGAACTCTGGCCCTGGGATCAATACACGGAACTCTGCTTATAAGTTTGTTTTGTTTGTCCTTTTACAATGATGTATCTTGTATATTCATCTTTTTCATTTTTGTGATAATGAACTGTATCTGCATTATTGCCTTATGCTACCAGTAAACACTGTTGGCCCTAACAAGCTGCATTCTTGTCTGTTTATTCTCAAGCCTCGGTTTTTCCCCTTTAAGCCAGCATATATCCCATCAGGCCCCCCCAATCTTGTACTGTATGTATTGTATTGTATGTAATTGTAGATCAGAGCTTTCCAAACTGTGTGTCGTGAGTTGACGGGTCGCTGTTGCCTGAGACATCCTCACACATCCTCCCCCCTCCCCCCGCAATATGGCAGCACCTGTCGCGAAGGCTCTGGAAGAAATGGATCCAAGTGTGGGACGCTCTTCTGGAGAGTGGAAAGTGCAGGATCCCCGCTCTTTCTTGGGACTTTCCTTCTCTTGCAGGCCCTGCCTGTTATTGCTGCCATATTGTGGGGGGACTGGGGAGGATGCATGAGGATGTCTCAGGCAACAGGGACCCGTCTTCCCCCTGAGCCCCTTGGCCAGCCCTGCCCTCGGGCCTGATCGATCCTTGATCGATGGCTGAACAGCTGGGCTTGGAGCACCCGCTGGAAGGAGCGATGCCAAGTCCCCCACCGCTCCATCCGGCCCCAGCAGCTCCAAGAAGGATGGTCAGATGAGCCCGCTGCAGGCGACCCCCTGCCCGCCCACCTGCCTCTCAGCCGCCCGCCCGCCGGCACGGCGTCTTAACTTCTCCGACGAAGCGCAGTGGAAACCAGGCAGGCGCGGCATGAGGCACTCCTCATGCCGCCCTCCCGTCAGCAGCTCCTCTGCTTCTGCCCCGTCCCCGCTGCCTGCGCTGGGTCTCCCCGGAGCGCCGGAAACCCTCTCGTCAGCCCGGAGCCGCCGGCAGGCTCCCTCGGCTTGGCCCCAGCTCAGATCTCACGGGTTGCGGGCCGCACATCAGACCACCGCCATCTTCTGCTTGTAGGCGACGGGAGGAAGCGGCGAGCCAGGCCAGGCCATGGAGGCGGAGAGCGCCGCCTGTCCGCCCGCCCGCCCAGTCCTGCCTCTGCCTGGCTGGGGCCACCGCCAAAGGGAAGGGGGAGCTGGAGATGCAGACGGCGTGGGGGCCATGCGAGGTGGGCAGCGGAGCCGCCTCCCCATCCCTTTCTCGGCTGCCAGGCCACTGGCACTTCTCTGGGGAAAAGCCATGTCTCCGGCTGCCGCGCTTCGCGGTCCCTGCACCCCCCACCCTCCCCAGCGCAGCAGCCTAGTCGCGTCCCTGCACCCTCCCAGCCTACCGGGCTGTTAACTTACCTGGCTTCTGCGGCGAAAGCTGGAGAGCTGGGTTCAGAGCAGGGACCTGTCGGCGCGGCAAGGGATGGGCGGGGCTCCACGTGGTGCATGGCCTCCTCTTCCGGGTTCCCCTGTGACACACCCGGGTCCTTGCCGTGACACAGAAATGTGTCGCGACACACAGTTTGGAAAGCTCTGGCTTAGCGTCATCTGGGAAGTGTCATCTTTGGTTCTCGATGGGGTAGCACTGCCCCATTCGGATCCGGTGCAGAACTTGGGGGTCCTTCTGGACTCACGACTCCTGCTTGAAGAGCAGGTGGCAGTCGTGCCTAGGAGGGCCTTTGCACAGCTTCGGCTGGTGCGCCAGTTACGCCCATTCCTGGATCGCGATGCTCTCCGAACGGTCACTCATGCTCTTGTCATCTCCCACATAGACTATTGCAATGCGCTCTACATGGGGATACCCTTGAAGACTATCTGGAAGCTACAGCTGGTGCAGAATGCGGCCACGAGGGCAATTTTTGGTCCACCAAAATCTGCACATATAACACCTTTGCTCCGCGAGCTGCATTGGGTGCCGGTTTGCTTCCGGGTCCAATTCAAGGTGTTGGTTATCACCTTTAAAGCCCTACATGGCATGGGGCCAGGATACCTGAGGGACCGTCTTATCCCCATATCATCGACCCGCCCCACCCGATCATTCAGGGAGGGCCTGCTACGGACCCCATCAATAAGGGAATTTCATCTGGTGGGGTCCAGGAGGCAGGCCTTCTCTGTAGTGGCACCCGCCCTTTGGAATATCTTGCCTCCAGAGTTGAGGCAGGTCCCCTCCTTCCCGACCTTTAGGAAAGAGCTGAAAACCTGGTTCTGCCGCCTAGCATGGGAAGGGGAAAGTAACAGTTCCTCATGGGGGTGGTTAATTCCTTCCTTTTTGTTAAAACTAATTTGCCAAAATTGGATTTTATAATTATTTAATTGTATTAATTAAATTATAATTTTATATTTTTATATTCTTATTTTAAATGTGATTTTATTATAAACTGCCCAGAGTTCCCCGTTGGGGGAGATGGGCGGCCATATAAATTAAATAAATAAATAAATAAATAAATAAATAAATAAATAAATAAATAAATAAAACAAATATAATAATTTTGTAACTTGTGGCCTATATTTGAGCCTGAATGTGCAGGGGTTCTCCGAGGCCTGAAAAATATTTCAAGGGTTCCTCCAGGGTCAAAAGGTTGAGAAAGGCTGGGCTAGAGACATGCAGTTAAAACGCAGTGCCTAATTAAAAATAGCACAATACCATGGTATAATAATGTTGCATTCTTTATATCAAGGTGATGTATAAGTTTAATGTTTTGAGCTGCTTTTTTTGGCCTCTCAAGTTGGCAAGTGCACTGTTTTCAGGAAAAGAAAGGAAAGGTCTGAGGTTGGAACCAAAGTTAATAGCACCTACAGCAATACTGTTGAAATCCATGGGACCTAAGTAAATCATGGTTAACTGAAGTCCTGCAGAATTCTATCAGCCTATTCGGCTAACAAACGGAGATGAGCACCGGCCCCTAGAGTCAGACACAACTGTGCAGGGGAACCCTTTACCTTTTACTGTAAGCGTGAGGAAGTCTAGATCTAATGTTAGGTTGGAATCAGGTTTGGTCAACAACTTGCCATTATTCCTTCCCTTCCCTTTAAATGTGTCAGGGAAAAGGAATAGTGTTTCCACAGATGGGAACATCCCAAAAGCTAATCAAATCAGCTTCTGAGGGACCTCCGTCAAGCTCCTTTCTTGGTTCTCACCAAGCAGCCTCTTAATTTCATCTGTTGGCAACAGCAGAGAGAGGGAAACAGGGCCTGTCTATCAGCACTGCAGAAAGAACAGCCAAATAAGCCTCCCTCCCTCTCCCTCCCTCCCTCCCTCTCTTTCTCTTTCTCAACATATTCAAATGATCATGTTTAATGAACAAGCAACTAAGAAATTGGGTGCCTTCTTTTTATTCCTTTCCTCCTCATTCATTTTTCCCTTTGGTCCTGTTTCTTTTAAGTTTAATTGGGTCTCATGGAGGAATAAATATATTAGGTGAACTCTAACTCAGGCTTAGGAGCCGAGATCCAGTCTTGTCTGGAGCTAAATTAACTTTCCCTACATCACAGGCACTATTTGTACTTTATCAAGCAGTGGTAGACTCTTGTCACTCTCAAGTGAGGTAGCCTCCTAAAGAGGGTCTGCAAAAATGGGGTAGTTCAGGAATTACACACTCTCTCTTTCTCTCTCTTTCTCCCTCAGAAACACTGGGGATGAAAGGGGGACAGAAATGGGGGGAAGGAAAATCCCCATCTCCAAGCCTCTCTACAGCGGCATCAATTTTGATCATTCCACTGTGAAATAATAATAATAATAATAATAATAATAATAATAATAATTATTATTATTATTATTATTATTATTATTCCTTCAGGAGGGGAAATTAAGTCAGGAAGTGAAGAGGGAAAACAATTACAGCTTCCCAGCCTCCTCTGTACAAGCTAAAAGGCTAAAGAAACAGCAGGCACTTGAGAGCCCCATTCATCCTCTGCTGTGTGTTGCTGGAACACATACATAAATAATTGACAGGGGCCAGGATGGTTGGACCATTAGTGTAATGTGAATACAGCCTTTTGGTTGTGTCTTTTTCTTGTAAGTCTGCATGCAGGGACTGTCCTATATTTCCACTGACTGGAGATACGCGGCATTGAGAGACTTATGGACTGAAAAAGTGGGATTCAAATGCCTTCATGTGCAGTGTAGCTGCTGGTCTCCAGATTCAAGAGTGCAGCTGTTAAACAGTGGCCACAGTGCCAGCCTTTGGGAGTATTGACGTTTAACAGAATTTCATTACTTTATTTATTTATTTTATTATTTAGATGTATACAGTATTACCGCCCATCTCCCCCAACGGAGGACCCTGGGCAGTTCACAATAAAAACAAGGTTAAAACACAATAGCAATCAGAACATCAATAAATAAATATATATATTTCATCATTTACCTTTTCTTTTATGGAGTTTTTTTAGCATTTGATGAGAAACAGTTTTTGAAAAACTTCTTTCTACTCTCTCGTTCTCACATAGCTTCTTCATTCTAATATAGATTAATCATATGCTGAGAAATAGATTCAGTACATTATAAAAATCAGATCCATTTTTCCCTCTGAAATGGACTTGAAATATTTTTAAAAAGCAAGCATTTCTTTCTCTATTTGTGCCATTTCTTTATTTACCAACATAAATAGAAAAAGAGAGGCAGTCAGAAGTTTGGGGTTCATTTATTTATTTTCTCTCCCGCCTTTATTATTTTTATAAATAACTCAAGGTGGCGAAGATACCTAATACTCCTTCCTCCTCCTATTTTCCCCACAACAACCCTGTGAGGTGAGTTGGGCTGAGAGAGAGTGACTGGCCCAAGGTCACCCAGCCGGCTTTCATGCCTAAGGCAGGACTAGAACTCTCAGTCTCCTGGTTTCTAGCCCAGCACCTTAACCACTAGGCCAAACAGGCTCTCTGATTCCTCCTGGTTCTGTCATTGTCATTAAAGACTTAAGTGACCTCTATGGGCAGGACAACCTATTACCACTTCCAGCGATGCTCTTTCAAAGACAGGATAGTTTTTGTACACCTTTATCAATCTAGATGAAATAAGTGATCTCTCTTAATGTAAAATCAGGCAGCAAATTTTTGAGAGAGAGGAAATGAATAGAATATTTAAATAGATTGCTAGCCTTTTGACCAAAACATTAATCTTTTACCTTTATTGTGGACTTTAAAATTCATATATTAACTTTGAAATGCGAACTAACAGACTATTCCTTAAAACATATAGGTTCTGTTGTCTAATCAATATTTTATACTAAAATGTAAAAGACTGAAAAATATTTTTAAAAAATTATTAAATACCACACTTTGTAACTCTATCTGAACTCAATGATATTATTTACAAACACTTAACATTACATGTGTTGCTACTTTTGTTTAATTTAAGCTCATGGTCTCACAGAGATGATGTATGTATAACATAAGTATATAATACATACCTATAAATAATAATTAAGCTCTCCATAGTACCAAGAAATTTCTGTCAATACAATTCCTTCCCCAAGGTCAGCTCTATGTTCTTTTATGCTCCAAGGCAATTGTACACTAGGCTGACCATATGTCCCGTTTTGAATGGGACAGTCCCGTTTTTTTAGCATTTTTCAACCGTCCCGTCATTTTGACAAAAATCTCAATTTTTTAAAAAAATCCCATTTTTTAAACCTGGCGGGAATGGCGCGGAAGGAGGATTCGAGCCGGAGCTGCTGATTGGAGGCAGCTCAGAAGAGGAAGCCCTCCCGCCTATCAGTGTGCGGCAAAGGAGGGTGGAGAGGTGGAGAGGAGGGCAATTGGCCAGGCGAGAGCCAATTGCGCAGACCGGGGGGTGGGGTTTGCAGGCAGGAGCCAATTGCGTGGACCGGGGGAGGGGTTTGCAGGCAGGAGCCAATTGCGCGGCCTGGGGGCGGGGTTTGCAGGCAGGAGCCAATTGCATGGACCGGGGGGTGGGGACCCTTGTCTTTTTCATGAATATGGAATATTACATAAGACCCCATCCCGTTTTCCCATCCCAATGTCCCATTTTTGTCTCAAGGAAATATGGTCAGCCTATTTTACACTCATCTGTAAGACTTCATACTAAGGACTGCAATAAATATGGAGTGTCCGGAAACTCAGCCCCACACTCAATATCAGCAAAAGCTTCATAGACTCAACATCGTTAGACTCCACATGCTTTATTGAAACAAGAAAGAAGTCATATATATGCAGAAGAAGTGTTAGACTGAAGAACACAGAAGCCAAGCCCAAAATATATGTCAGCCCTACAGTTTAAATCCTAGGCCTTTGCCTCCTGCCTTTAAAATCAATGGACTTCTGGCTGTTCTTTTTCTGGTCTTGTGCGTTGGAAACATCAGTTCCATGTTTACATAATGGTTCTGTCGGGCCTGAGAATAGCTGGTTCCTGCTTTGCCAGCTTCAGCCTTTATACTACTATGCACACACTTCCCTGGAACCCCAGTGTCCTGTGTCAACTGCCTAACTTGTATTTTTTGTATTTTTTTACCTTTTACCCTTTTCAC
Source organism: Charina bottae (assembly GCA_023362775.1). Taxonomy (NCBI): domain Eukaryota; kingdom Metazoa; phylum Chordata; class Lepidosauria; order Squamata; family Charinaidae; genus Charina; species Charina bottae. The sequence continues at coordinate 79,521,445 of JALMGJ010000002.1, forward strand.
CTTTGCAGAATTCCCCCCCCCCCTTGCAGAAGGGAAAGATTGCTTAAACAAGCTATCTCTTCCTGAACTGCTTTTCTTTGTAGCACAGCGCTTCCCTAAAACGTGATAGCTGCAAGTTAATTAGCACCCTTGGTGGGCTTGCGTTGCTATCCGAAATTGACAAAGACCTAATCAGTTTCGCCCTAAAGCCTTTCTCAAGTGGTTCCAGGCTTGCAGCTGCCAGCATGCTAAGCAAGCAGCCAGCGCCAAGGCCTTCCTTTCAATGGGGTTTCCCCCATTGTGTACTCAAAGGCATTCCTGTTAATGTGTATTCCCCCATTGTGTACTTGCTTACTTTCTTGTAATCTCTTCCTCTTCAATGTATGTAAATGCAAACATTAATTTCCCCTTGCTAATTATGCCAGAACTGAGGTGATGATTCCAAAGGGTGGGGGAGTGGGGAAATAGGCTATAAGATCTACCCCTTTCTCCCAGCTTCCTTGTGAGTTGAGTTCCGGAACATGAACCTTCCCCGCCGTTTGGGCTCACCCGGCTGTTTGGGGTCATATCCTCCTGATGCTGTAAGTATTTGGGTGCATTTCTTAATAAACCTTTCTTAAGATGTACCACCAACCTGGCGTCTCCTTTGGTGTTCTCTTTCTTTGGTATCCGACCTGCAAATTCTAAATTAAGTGTCGACACGCAGATGAACGGAGACACCCAGCCACCCTCCCCCACATCGTTCACTGCCTATATATTGTATAAATCCAGAAATTACTCTATCTCCTTAACTGCCATAGTGTAACTACTGGCAAGTTTTTCATGGGCAAGCACCTCACCAAACACCACTGGTCCAGGTTTATTTATGAGCAATCATAGTTAGCAAGGAAGTGTTCCAGAATGATGGAGAAATATGTCACAGAATTCACCTTTTCTCATTTTTTAACAATAAGGTAAGATCAAAAACATTATGCAAAAAAAGAAAAGAAAAGAAAAGAAAAGAAAAGAAAAGAAAAGAAAAGAAAAGAAAAGAAAAGAAAAAAAGAAAAGAAAAGAAAAGAAAAAAGAAAAAAGAAAAGAAAAGAAACAATCCTGAAATAAATTTGAAAGCTCAGAAGGAGGTAGAAAAAGAAATGTACTGATAAAACAACTTTCTGTTTTTATGCAGTAACTGAAGTATATTTGCAAGATAGGAACTAGCAATATTTGCTCACAATCCTGTATGTACAATGAATATATATTGGGCTTTTATATGTTATTGGAGCATATGGTTCTTGTAAAGAACAGTGCAGAAATATGATAAAACAATTCAAGGCCAAATTATGGAGATCTCTGGGTCTTTATGTATTTTATCAAAAGCAGCCATGGAGTAGAGGGATTTGGGGAGTTTCATAGCTCAGCTTTGTTCTATTGTCTGTGTTAGCAAAGCAGTTTTTGGATCCAATGTATTTTTCAGAGAAAGAAATCCCAAAAAATATGTGCAAGACCAAACCAGGACAAAGAGATTATTTGTACTTATTATAAAATTTACAAGATGACTAAAGATGTTTTAATAGGGTATTTTTGCCTTTTCAAATCCAGACTGGTTTAGAACAGTGCTTGCATGCAAATGCAAGTAGATGAATAGGTACCACTTCGGTGGGTAGGTAACAGCGTTCCATGCGCGTCATGCGGCCACATGACCGTGGAAGCGTCTTCGGACAACGCTGGCTCTTCGGCTAACAAACGGAGATGAGCACCGGCCCCTAGAGTCGGACACGACTGCACAAATGTGCGGGGAGAACCTTTACCTTTACCTTAGGTTTTTATAGAGAAGCCTCTTCCCTCATCCAGAACTTCTAGAAATGACAATGTAACCCTTGGTGTTCTGTATCATAGAAGCCCTATTTAGATGTTCTAGATAGAACCATGGGTTATTGGTTTCAGCTTTATATAGAAATCAGCACACATACAGGCAAACTCACAAAAGCCTTTTTCCAGCAGGTTGTTAACCTTTCTAGTGTCATCAGCTGGAGTTGGGTTTTCTGGAGCACTCTTATGGAACACCAGAAATGGGCTGGCAGAATATAGTCATTTCAAGAAGTACTGGAGAAGGAATTAAACTTCTGGGCAAAGACACCAGTGCTGATACTTTAAAATTGTATTTTTTTTAACATTTAGGCAAAGCCACCCAATATGTTTTAAAAGTTAATACAACCCCCCCCCCAATCCTTCTGTAGATGATGATGATGATGATGATGATAACTAATGCTAGCTAGACTTTGTGTCCAATTTTTCCCCACTGCCATTTCTTTCCAGAAATGGAAAATCAACATCCACCACCAAAAGACTTTTACACCCATAATTGGGAAAATCAGTTTATAACACAGTCAAAATGGAAGGGAAGCAGTTAAACTAGTTTCTTTCAGTACTATCTCCTTCCCTGGAAAATACTGGCCGATTAGGAAAAATTTACAAGTATAAGGCATAGGGAGGCTGTTTTGAATACAGCTTCAGCTCTTGTCCACATTGTTGTTTTGTTTCATAAATGTGTATAGCTTGCAGCAGCACATGGTAATGTCTAGGGAGCGTACATAAAATTTCAGGTTACAGTTCTGAGTTAATTAAGATGGGGTTCTTATCACATAACTCACCCTCAAATTTTATACTTAGAAACTCACAGTTCATTTCACAATTGTTCATAACATCAAGAAAAATGTCTGCTTGAACCTCTCTTAACCTGTTTATGGTGAGTTTAAGAATGGCTCAGTCTCTATTTTTTCCCCCCCTGCAACGTGAGATCTGTTCCCTTGTAGCGGGTAATAAAAATCTGGACAAATGCCAACAGTTTTCTCATGTAAGAAAAGCAACAACAATGCAAATAATAGAACCTCATTAATAGCCAAGAAAAGCTTGCAGATAATCCCTTTCTTGGTGCCAATTATCTTAAGGGCTTATCCGTGCTGCCAAGCTGCCCCAACTCGGACTTCTGGGTGTCCTTTACAGGTTTGCTTGCACAGTAGTGTTTTTTCTGCTTCTGACAGTTCACGTGCTATGGTCTGGCTTGCCCACTGCACTTATTTTCTTCTAGTCCACCTTCTGCACTTTGTTGGCTACTTCATGGAGACAGGAATGTCTCCTTGCCTCATTTTCCCAGGTCTTCCTGGATAAAGTATGCTGTAGCTTCTGTCGCAATGGGTCTTTCTCACTAACATAAGGGTTACAATACTTTTCAAAATCAGTGCATTGATCTATAATTTAATGCTACACCATGAACTTAAAAAAATGGCCTAGGAGAAAAGTAGCTTGGTTGGGGGCGGGGGGAGAGTAATTTTAGAAGAACGTGTTTCTGCCAAGTTTGGAGCCAGGAATATTCTGTACATCAGACACATCTTATAACCAGTGTGTTAATGAAAAAGATGGTTGTTGTGGGTCTTCCGGGCTGTGTGGCCGTGTTCTGGAAGTTGTGGTTCCTAACGTTTCGCCAGCATCTGTGGCCAGCATCTTCAGAGGGCAGGAGCACAGACAGAAGCACTTCTGATGATGCTGGCGAAACGTTAGGAACCACAACTTCCAGAACACGGCCACACAGCCCAGGAGACCCACAACAACCATCGAACTCCGGCCGTGAAAGCCTTCGACAATACAATGAAAAAGACCTTCTGTGACAGAAGCTGCATCAGACTCTACGAAGGAGAAACTGGAAAAATGCAAGGAAGGAATTTTTAAAAATTGGTTGTTGTGCCTCCAGACCCCAGGGCAGGGGCGGTGGGGTGGCAGTGGTCATTCGAGACACTTGGGAGGCATCCAGGGGTGCTGCTCCTCAGATTGCCGGGTGCGAGACCCTATTTGTTAAGTTGGGCTCTAAGAGGGATCAGTTGGGACTGTTGCTATTGTACCAGCCTCCCTGCTGCGTAGCAACCTCCCTGCCTGAGCTTCTTGACTCCGTAGCTGGGTTGGCAGCAGAGTTCCCCAGGCTTATGGTCTTGGGGGATTTCAACCTGCCTTCCTTGGGGGCGGAGGTAGCTCGGGAGTTCATGGCCACCATAACAGCCATGGGCCTGTTCCAAGTCATCCAGGGCCCAATGCATAATAGCGGTCATTCGCCTGACCTGGTTTTCTGTCAGAGCAGCGGCAGAGTGTTCTGAAACTGGGGGAGGTATTGGTTTCTCCCCTGTTATGGTTAGATCACTTCCTGGTGAGCCTCCAATTCTTTGGTGCCACCCCCCTCCACAGGGAGGCTGGGCCTATTATATTGGCCCGCCCCAGGCAATGATGGACCCAGTTGGGTTTCAGAGGGAGCTTGGAGTTGTTCTGGGAAGTCTGCTTCATGGTCTGGCTGAGGCCTTGGTGGCCGCGTGGAACGAGAGAGTGGCCACAGCTTTGGATTGGATTGTGCCTGAGCGGCCTCTCCATACCCATGGCTCCCGTGGTTTACGGAGGAGCTGAGGAAGCTTAAGAGGGTTAAGAGATGCCTGGAGCACCGCTGGCGGAAGACGGGGAGCGAAAACGATCGAACACGACCTAGCACCACTATTAGAGCCTACCTTGCGGTGGTAAGGGCGGTGGAACGTGGTTATTTCTCTGCTCTTATTGCATCAGCAGATAGCCGCCCAGTGGCCCTGTTTTGGGTGACCCGGACTCTCCTTGGAGGGAGTAATTCAGGGGTCTACCTTCAGGGCCATTGTGAAGAATATACTGATCATCTAGCAGGTAAAATATTTATTTTAATTATGACTGTATTATATTGTATGTTATTTTAATTGTTTGATTTTAATTGTTTGATTTTTGTAAACTGCCCAGAGTCCCCCTATGGGGAGATGGTGAGGTGAATATAAATCGAATTATAAATAAATAAATAAATAAACAAATAAATAAACAAACAAATAAATAAATAAAATAAAAAGTCACTTGCATCCACTCTGCACTGAATTCCAGAGTCCCCCTAGGGGGAGATGGTGCGGTGAATATAAATCGAATTATAAATAAATAAATAAATAAATAAATAAATAAATAAATAAATAAATAAATAAATAAAATAAAATAAAATAAAATAAAATAAAAAATCACTCGCATCCGCTCTGCATTGAATTCCAGCCTTGATGCAAGGCCAGTGGGGGCTATGGGGTCTGAGTCTTGCATGGTTATCTGGGAGGACTTTGAGCCTTTTGAACCTGAGGAAGTGGACAAGGTTCTTGTAGCTGTTAGTTCGGCCACTTCTGTGTTAGATCCGTGCCCCTCCTGGCTATTCAAGACTGCCCGGGAGAGGACACGTGATTGGGTCTGGGTGGTGGTTAATTCCTCTTTGAGGGAGGGGGTGGTCCCGCTGGCTCTTAAGGAGGCGGTGGTGCACCCCCTCCTGAAGGGGCCATCACTCGACCCAACTAATCTGGATAGTTTCCGTCCAGTCTCCAACCTTCCCTTTTTAGGGAAGGTTGTTGAGAAAGTAGTCTCACGGCAGCTTCAAAGGGCTCTGGATGAAGCGGATTATCTAGACCCCTTTCAGTCGGGATTCAGGCCGGGATATGGGACTGAGACGGCATTGATTGAGCTCTTGGATGACCTCTGGTGGGAGCAGGATGGGGGCAGTGTGACCATCCTTGCTCTTCTTGTCCTCTCGGCAGTCTTTGATACCATTGATCATGGTATCCTTCTGCGCCGGCTTCGGGAGTTGGGGGTGCACGGCACTGTGCTGCACTGGTTCTCCTCCTTCCTCCGGGGTCAGTTCCAGTTGGTGTTGGTAGGAGGGGAGAGGTCCAGTCCATGGCCCCTACTGTGTGGGGTGCCACAGGGCTCAGTTATCTCGCCCCTCTTATTTAACATCTACATGAGGCCGGTGGGTGAGGTGATCCAACAGTTTGGGGTGAGGTATCATCACTATGCTGATGATACCCAGCTTCATATCTCCTCCCCGGGCTGTCTGAGTGATTCCGTGGATGTCCTATTTCAGTGCCTGGAGGCTGTAGGGACCTGGATGGGGCGCAATGGGCTCCAGCTCAACCCAAGCAAGACTGAGTGGCTTTGGGTGCTTGGGCCTCCCAGTACCAAGGTTTTTCCATCTTTGGTCCTGGATGGGGTGGCACTGCCCCAGACGGACCCTGTGCGCAATTTGGGGGTCCTCTTGGACTCACGGCTCCTGCTGGAAGAGCAGGTGGCAGCCGTGGCTTAGAGGGCCTTTGCACACCTTCGGGTTGTGCGCCAGTTGCACCCATTCCTGGACCAGGTTACCTTAGGGACCGTCTTTTCCCAGTTGTTTCTACCTGTCCAATCTGGTCCAGCAGGATGGGCATGCTCCGGGTCCCGACAGCCAAGGAATGTCAGCTGGCAGGGACCAGGAGATGTGCCTTTTCTGCTGCGGCGCCTGCCCTCTGGAACATCCTTCCTCCTGAGATTAGGAGGGCCCTGACCCTTTTGGCTTCTCGGAAGGCCTTGAAGACCTGGCTTTGTGCCTGGGCCCCCGAGTGTGTGAAGGGCCCCGTTTCATGGTTGTGCTAACACCAATGGCTTTTAAGATTTCTCGGCTGTATTTATATTTACTGTACATTTAATTTTTTGGTATTGTTTTTATTGTTTGATTGTTTTTACTATTGTTACCTTCCCAGAGTCACTGGTTTGAGATGGGCAGCTATATAAATTGAATAAATAAATAAATCTGCATTTTGAGGCTTTAACTTTGTACATATCTATTTAACTTTCTGTTCATGTGCACACACATCTCTATAGCTATATAGCTATCTCTAGGAAGACCTGTCCATAGGAAGGAAGGAAAAAATTGGCTGTTGCTTTCTGGGAACAGAATGTTGGGCGGGCACAGCAGCAGACAATTGTCCTGTTATGTGGTAACCTTGCTGTACTGCCAAAGTGCCTCAGTACAGACAGGATATCATCAAGCTGGCATGAGTACAACCCAGGACAACTCGAGGCTGCAGTGCAGATATGCCCTAAGACAGAGAATTTTGGACCATAGCTTTTTAATAAATAGTAGCAATTATTCCCCAGCATAATGTTGGAACCTTAGTCAACAACACCCTGTTTATGTTTCTCAATTCATTTTTTCCACTCAAAAAATCATGTAGAATTTTGATCCATTTAAAAACAAGGAATTCAGATGGGACAAATGCTATAAGGGATTGGAAAGGAAAGGGAAACCAATTAACCCTGGAAGTATAAATATGAGGGTAACTTAAAAATGAAGCTGGTCAGATTCACTCTGCAAAATATAAAATTATATAACATCAGTAGATATTTCTGTATTCAAAAAACTGTAGCCTTCTGTATAAACATGATTTTTATCACCATGTAAACAGAAATCCTGGTAACACAGATACTCATTAATCACTGGGGAGATGGGGGAAGGGGTCATCACACAAACAATTGTATAATTGCATTTCTAAGGAGAAAGGCAGCAGGAGGAAAGGAACCAAGATTTTCATTTTCATTTAAGCTTTCTGAATTGAACCAATTATGATTTTAGATTCTGTTAAGATATATTTTTAAATGTGTTTGCTAATTATTGTGTACTGTTTCCACACAAAACTTAGGGCTCTAGTAATAGAAAGGCATGTTATAGATAGGATGATGATGATGATGATGATGATGATGATGATGATGATTCCCTCTAGGAATTATGTTTCTTACTCCTAAATGTGACAAAGTAGAAGATTCATGGTGGAGGATGTGTAAACTGGTATTTTCACATAATATGCCAGATGCAGCAAAGAGATGATAGTAAAGGAAAATGCTGGGATTAAATTTTAATTTTGTCTATAATGGGTTGGAGTTTAAGACTCTGAACCAAGATTGCAATGTACATGTTACTTTTTTTTCCAGTCAGTTTTCTGATTTATTTGTTCTTCAATAAACAGTTCCTGGTTTCAGCTTCCTATAGTGAGTAAATTTTGTTTTCATTAGAGGCAAAGTCGTTAACTGAGATGGAAAATAGATTCCAGACTGAAAGCTTTTGAGCAATGGAACAACCGAAATTCTGGAACAAGCAGCTATTAAACTGTTCAAAACCTCCTTTAGCAAGCTTTGGTATCATCTTTGCCTATGTCTTAGCACTACAAATAGCAAGGCTCCAGCATTATAGAACATAATGTTTTTTCTAAAAAGAGGGTGTAATGCATGTCCAAACTAAGACTGAATTGAGAATCAAACAGATAAATGATAATTTGCAAGCACTAAAGTGAGTGAGTTGCTTTTCCCTTTCTGAAAATGGTCTTACATTTTCATCCATCCCAAAGGGATTAATGATACTCAGAATGTCACTAGCTGCAATATGAAATAATTGAAAAAATATGAAGAGGAAGCTGACATTTGTGAGTTCAAGGTAAAGATGTGCAGAACTGGAAATATGTTTTGCTTTGAATCTGAAATAAACTATTGCATTCCAGAAGCTCTGCCAAACCATTTCAGATGGGCCAGAGTTTGGCAAAACTCTGGTTATTCCAGATTTCAGCTGAAACAAAATCTGGAGGGATCCTTGAGTGATATAGAAAGTCTGTTGTGCATATCCCCTTTTGTCTCCTACTTCCCCACATGGCCTGCCTGTCTCCCATCTTTCCAATGCTTTCCTTTCCCTCATTCCCCTGTCTCCCCTCCGCTGCTACTGATGCCCAGCATCTCACTGGCCTGCTGTAATGGACTGAGAGAAGAACCTTGGGAGACAGGAGGAGGAGCCGCAGCCTAGCCAATGGTCACACAGAGATATCTCAGCCCACAGAAGGACTGGGGATGGAGAAAGCATCTCAGAAGGGACTTTCCCTAGTTCTCTGGAGAGTAAAGGCAGGGGAGGGGAGAAGGGCTTTCAGACAAGTCTATCAGCCCTTCAAGGTAGTCCAGAAAAGAAATCAAAACCATGAGTATTAACATTACCTTTATTGTAAGGTTACAGTAACGGAAACTTGCCTTGTCTGTCAAGGAGCCCATTACATCTGCCCACTCCTGATCTTCCCAAAGCTTCCTTGCCATACCTCCCTGCTTCTCTTCAGCCCTTGTTGCTACTAATGTCCTGCACACACTTGTCCCCAAGGAAATGCCTCAGCTTTGGCTTTGTCCTGGTCTTGACCATCACATTCCTGAACCCCTTCTGCCTGGGACAACCCTGTTTCCACTGTGTTTTATTCCATACCTGGAAAAAAACTCTCCAGTTTATTCCATATAATCATATGATCAAACAAGTGAAACCTACATGTTTCACTCCAGGCATGGAGTATTCAAAACTAGTTGTTCTGTGCATGGAATGGTTTGCACACCCATGGATAAATGTTTTATTCAGATTGCAAAATCTCAAAGCCATACAATATGGAGGCAAATCACACACAGACACACACATAAATAAAATTCCAAATAGTCACAAGGGGAAGAAGCAACATTTTGTTTAAATTTGGTGGAGAAAAAAGTTAATTAAATATAGCAAATACACAGACAGTTCTGAACAAAGAAAAGTCACAAAAAATAAAGTATTACTTTGAGTCAAGACAAGGGAAACGCAATAAATTTTCTGTGGTGAATATACCTTGGAAAAATGCCTTGCATACATCATACATATAAACAAATTCCCAGTACACTCACAACAATATATATATTGTTGTTTTATATATATATAAAACTTATTTGCACATTTGAAGATGCCAGAGATTCAGTTATACAAGCATGAATCTGAGACAGCAGCTGATGCTGAAAGTACATTACTGCAAACAAACTCAGTGTCTTGGCAAGGAAAGTAGAAAATGAGAATGGAAAAGATAGATTTTAGAAAATGTGCTGCCTATATTTCTTGGGATTTCAGTGTAATGTTCTGGCTGCCATTCTCAAACCACTTGTTCTGGAACAGTCCCACTGACTTCAATATAGTCTGTTCAAGCCAAAGAGCTTGACTAAACAAGTCCTCCATCAGAGGAAATAAAGAAAGCTGGTATCGTTTTGCATGGCAGATGAAGATGGTGGGAAGATCTTAATTTTTATTTGCTAATCAATATTCCCTGGGTGGCTTGCAGAAGGATTTGAAAAAAAACAAAAATTGCTAAATCATGTTTTTTCCTTGCAACTTAAAACTTTAAATGTTCGTTTATAATCCCAGCATGCTATTCCCTTTCAGAGTAAGCAATGATATGCAGAAGGCAGAAAAGGAGTATGAATTAGTAAACTAAATAAAATAAAGGCATGAGATAAGGCAAAGAAAAGGAAACATAGATGAAACTTGTTTACAGCAACACCATTAGCTATACCTTTCCATATTCTTCTATTGTTGCAAACAATAATCACTTCCACTACATCTGTACACCGCTTCATACATAGCCTTTGGTCTTTAATCTTCTCACCTCTCTCTTTTTGAGGATCTCAACAATTCTATCCAATCATGACATTCTCATCCTTCCCTTTCCTCTTGACCCATTCACTCTTCCTTCATATATACTGTATGATATGAATTCAATTCTCAATAACTCTTTCTACATGACCAAGCCACTTCAACATACTGTATTTCTTTTGTACTGATCACTAATGTATATTTATGTTACTCCTGAAATTCATATCATCCAGCAGTTAATTATTTTCTCCTGAATTGCATTCATTTGGAAAGTTGCACAATTTTCCCTGCAATTCATCTCAGGTTCTTCTGTTATCACCATTCACTGCAGCATAACATGCAACTTTTAACCCTTTTCTTCCTCTGCTGTGGTCCTTAGGCAAACACCTCCTCTTCCTCCTTCTTGGATTGGTCCAAAGGGGGTGTCAGTTCACCCTTTTGGGAATATTAATAATGCTGTACTCCCAGATCTGACATCAAAAGAACAATACACCTTAGTAGAAATTACATGGGACAATTCTTCAAATGCTGTCTTCATATAAAGGTACCAGACTGACTTCTGGCTAAATGGTTGTTCAGCATGCCCAGAATGACTGGTAAAATTGTGATGGCTTTTTCATAATTAACATATGCAAAAATGGATTTTCTGACCTTGCACTGAAATCTAGATACTAAAACAAGTAAGATGTGACACCAGTTTTAAAGTTGAATTTTCATTGCTTCAATCACACTTCTAATCTCTGAAACCTCAAAACAGCACCATATATCTCATTAAATTATTCATTATAATAAATGAGCAAAAGTATATTGTTTAGCGTGAATACTCACACATAGATTTTTCAATTGTACATAGATACTTTTGTGATTAATGATTCATTGAAAACCATTACTAAGTTCATTGTAACTTTTTGTCATTATGTTCTATCTCAGCCAACAGATACTAAAAGTGCAACTAATATCAGGTGCAAGGTTCACAAATTTATTTTGATATTAAAAGGGAGTCGTGCTCAAAAAGTTTGGGAATCACTGTTATAAACAAATAAACTCCCAAAACGTGCCTGAAAGCTATCTTTGCTACCTTCTTTAAAAAAAATCATTTAGATACTGTATTGACAAACACACTTCAACAATCAAATACAGGAGCCATTCATAAATGGTTTTATGTAATTGCATTATGTTTTATATTAATCATCAGAATATGATCTTAAACAGCAATCCAGGTTGCAAAGTTCTTAGAAAGTCAAATTCTGAGTGTGTCCCAATTTTTTTAAAAAATATACCCATACAAAATGTAAAATATAGCAATTCAAATATAACATTGGTTGTACAATTTTGGAGGAGTGCATGTTGTTGTTGTTAATTTTTATACAAATTTAAAGAAAAAAAGAAAAGTAAAAAAATGTGGTAAGTGAATAAGAAATAAAAGACAAAAGACAAAAAAGAAAGAAAAAGAAATGAAAAGAAAAAAGAGATATAAAGAAGTAGCTTCCAATCTTCTTTACAACAGTTATAAATACATTTATATTTTATCTCCTCTCTCTATAGTTATATCGTGGCTCCCTTCTTTCCATATTCTACCCTGAGGAATTCATGTTCTTTACACTGGAATTAGTTTCTGCCACACTGCATGGCCAATAAAGCATTTTCTCAGCATATTTCCTTATCAAATAAGTATAGATATCTTGTCTGGTATATATCTATTGTGGATCCATCATAGATATAGAAGGGTTTTATGGTACAGTTCAACTCTCTTCTCCCTAGATCTATAGCATATATATCTATTTTTAAGAAGGATGGTAAACCCCAATTGAAATATAGTGCAGTAAATCAGACATAGTGCCTGAAATATTGCATTTGGCAGTAGCTAACTATCTCCATTCCATATTTAGGCAGATGAAATGTTCCATGTTCTAATTTTTATAACAGCTTTAAAATAAGAATTATTTATGTGGTTAAGATCTTGACTCAGCATTTCCAGAGCAGGACAGGATGGTTTTTGAATGACGACTTTTGTTGTTGTTCAGTCGTTTAGTCGTGTCCGACTCTTCGTGACCTCATGGACCATAGCACGCCAGGCCTTCCTGTCCTCCACTGTCTCTCGGAGTTTACTCAGATTCATGTTCATTACATCGGTGATGCTATCTAACCATCTCATCCTCTGCCATCCCCTTCTCATTTTGCCTTCAGTCCTTCCCAGCATCAGGGTCTTTCCAGTGAGTCCTCTCTTCGCATTAGGTAGCCAAAGTATTTGAGCTTCAACTTCAGCATCTGTCCTTCCAATGAGCAGTCAGGGTTGATTTCCTTTAGGATTGACTGGTTTGACCTCCTTGCAGTCCAAGGGACTCTCAAGAGTCTTCTCCAGCACCACAGCTTGAAAGCATCAATTCTTTGGCGCTCAGCCTTCCTTATGGTCCAGCTCTCACAGCCATACATTACATGTGGGGCGCGGTAGCTCAGCGGGTTAAACCGCTGAGCTGGTAGTCTGCCGATCATAAGGTCGGCAGTTCGAACCCGCGTGGCGAGGTGAGCTCTCGTCACTAGCCCCAGCTCTCTGCCAACCCAGCGATTCGAAAGCTAAATAAGCAAGTAGATAAATGGGTACCACTCTCGTGGGGCAATATGCTGGCATCCTGTCGGGGAGTCGCCTCGTAGCCGAAGACGGAGACGGAGATCTGGAGAAGCCGGAATGGCGGCTGAGGACGGCGGCAGAGGACGACGGATCCCAGCTCAACTTCCGGGATGTCAGCAGCCGGCTCCGAAAGCGAAGAATTCTGGGACCTGTAGTTCCGATGCCTGGAAAGAAGAGCCGGTTCCCTCACCCCCTCCCTAATCGCGCGGGTATAATATGATTGTATAAATGAAAGTACATGATTGTAAGCCGCCTAGAGCCCTCCATTAGGGAGGGGATAGGCGGGGTATAAATAAGATAAATAAAAAAAATAAAATAAAATTACTACTGGAAAAACCATAGCTTTAACTATACGGATCTTTGTCGGCAAGGTGATGTCTCTGCTTTTTAATATGCTGTCTAGGTTTGCCATAGCTTTCCTCCCAAGGAGCAAGCGTCTTTTAATTTCATGGCTGCAGTCACCGTCTGCGGTGATCTTGGAGCCCAAGAAAATAAAATCTGTCACTGCTTCCATTTCTTCCCCTTCTATTTGCCAGGAAGTGATGGGACCAGATGCCATGAACTGGGTTTTTTTAATGTTGAGTTTGAAGCCAGCTTTTGCACTCTCCTCTTTCACCCTCATCAAGAGGCTCTTTAGTTCCTCTTCACTTTCTGCCATTAGGGTGGTATCGTCTGCATATCTGAGGTTGTTGATATTTCTCCCGGCAATCTTAACTCCGGCTTGTGATTTATCCAGCCTGGCATTTCTCATGATGTACTCTGCATATAAGTTAAATTAGCAGGGTGATAATATACAGCCTTGTCGTACTCCTTTCCCAATTTTGAACCAGTCGGTTGTGTGGGACAATGCTGGCTTATGGGGTTTTAGGCGCAGAGTAAACAGTAAACAGACAGAGTACAGCGTTTATGGCTAAAAGTGTTTACTTGTAGCATAAGGGCAATAAATGCATATATAGTTACATTATTGCAAAAAGGAAAAACAAACCTATAAGCAGAGTTTCGTTCCTTGGTTCCATTGACAGACATGAAGGATGCCATGGCCTACAGACACAGCCATGGCATGCAGTCCTCAGAAGCAGAACACATATAGGAACATGGCTAAAAGACCAGACAGAAGTCAAGAAGCATAGACCCATAGTTCACAGCTGAGATATACACTTGTTTCAGCTTTCTGATTGGAGGGATCTTAGGATCAGAGGGTCACATGGCATTTCCAGATTAACAAAGCCTTAAGCGTTTAGAATTGCACATAATATAAACCACCATGAGATGGCAGTGTTGCATCTAACCAAGCATACTTAGTAGTGACATCCCTGCCTGAGCTGCTGGAGGCCATCTCGGGGCTGGCGGTGGAATTCCCTAGGCTTATGGTTCTGGGGGATTTCAATCTGCCATCCCTGGGATGTGCCTCTGAGGCAGCTCGGGAGTTCATGACTACCATGGCAGCCATGGGCCTGTTCCATTCAAGACCCAACTCGAGACAGTGGACTCACCCCGGACTTAGTTTTCTTGTCGGAGCAGTGGCAGTATGCTCTGAGGGGAGAGTTACATCTTTCCCCTTTGTCATGGTCAGATCATGCCCTGGTGACCTTGAGATTCTCTTATGCTGCCCCATTCTGCAGGGAGGCAGGACCCAGTCAATTGGTCTGCCCCCGGCGACTAATGGACCCAATAGGGTTTCAGAGGGAGCTGGAGGTTGTACCTCAGGATCTACTGCACGCTCCAGCGGAGGTCCTGGCCACAGCCTGGAATAGGGAGGTGGCCGGGGCCTTGGACAGGATCGCGCCTATGCGGCCTCTCTTGCCACACCTGACCCGATACTCCCCTTGGTTTACGGAGGAGTTGAGGGTCTTGAAGAGGGTTAAGAGATGCCTAGAGTGCCGCTGGAGAAAGACAAAGACTGAATCTGACCAAACACAAGCTAGAGTCGCTGTTAAGACTTACCTTGTGGCGGTAAGAGCGGCGAAACGTCAATATTTCTCCGCTCATATTGCATCCGCAGAATGCCACCTGATGGCCCTGTTTAAGATAACAAGATCTCTTTTGGGTAAGGTGGAGTCTGTGACCTACCTGCAGGGCCATGCGGAAGAATTTTCTGAGCATCTGCAGGATAAAATCGCTCGGATTTGGTCTGAGTTGGACTCTAAGTGTGTAGCACAGTCTGGGGAGATGCTGAGGGAACGTCTTTGCCCGGTTAACTGGGAACAGTTCGATCCTGTTGGACCTAAGGAAGTGGACAGGATCCTTCAGGTTGTAAGGGCCACCACATGTCATCTAGACCCATGCCCTTCCTGGCTGGTACAGGCAGCCCGGGAGGTGACATGTGGTTGGGTCCAGGTGATGGTTAATACATATCTGGGGGAGGGGGTGTTCCCAGCTGCTTTTAAAGAGGCTCTGGTGCACCCCTCCTCAAGAAACCATCACTGGACCCTACTATATTGGACAATTTTTGTCCTGTCTCCCACCTCCCCTTTTTAGGGAAGATGGTTGAGAAAGTGGTGGCATTACAACTCCAGAGGATCCTGGATGATACGGATTATCTGGACCCCTTCCAGTCAGGTTTCAGGCCAGGATATGGGGTGGAAACTGCATTGGTCGCGCTTACAGATGATCTCTGGCGGGAGCGGTATGGAGGGAGTGCATCCATCCTAGCTCTTCTTGACCTCTCAGCGGCATTCGATACCATCGACCATGGTATCCTTTTGGGATGGCTCAGGGAGTTGGGGGTGGGAGGCGTAGTTTTGCGCTGGTTCACCTCCTTCCTCCGGGGCCGGTCCCAATCGGTGGTAATAGGAGATGAGAGATCCGATAGAGTAGCTCTCATAGTCAATAAAAGAGTGGGAAGGGCAGTACTGGGGTACAACCTCAAAAATGACAGAATGCTTTCAGTTCGAATCCAAGGCAAACCATTCAACATCACAGTGATCCAAGTCTATGCCCCAACCACTGATGCCAAAGAAGCTGAAGTTGACCGGTTCTATGAAGACCTACAACACCTTCTAGAACTAACACCAAAAAAAGATGTCCTTTTCATCATAGGGGACTGGAATGCTAAGGTAGGAAGTCAAAAAATAACCGGAATAACAGGCAAGTTCGGCCTCGGAGTACAAAATGAAGCAGGGCAAAGGCTAATAGAGTTTTGTCAAGAGAACACGCTGGTCATAGCAAACACTCTTTTCCAACAACACAAGAGACGACTCTACACATGGACATCACCAGATGGTCAATACCGAAATCAGATTGATTATATACTTTGCAGCCAAAGATGGAGAAGCTCTATACAATCAGCAAAAACAAGACCTGGAGCTGACTGTGGCTCAGATCATGAGCTTCTTATCGCAAAATTTAGGCTTAAATTGAAGAACGTAGAGAAAACCACTAGACCAATCAGGTATGACCTAAATCATATCCCTTATGAATATACAGTGGAGGTGAGGAATAGATTTAAAGGATTAGATCTGGTAGACAGAGTGCCTGAAGAACTATGGATGGAGGTTCGTAACATTGTACAGGAGGCAGCAACTAAAACCATCCCAAAGAAAAAGAAATGCAAGAAAGCAAAGTGGCTGACTGATGAGGCTTTACAAATAGCTGAGGAAAGAAGGGAAGCAAAAGGCAAGGGAGAAAGGGAAAGATATAAACAACTGAATGCAGAATTCCAGAGAATAGCAAGGAGAGATAAGAAGGCCTTCTTAAATGAACAATGCAAAGAAATCGAGGAAAACAATAGAATGGGGAAGACTAGAGATCTCTTCAAGAAAATCGGAGATATCAAGGGAACGTTTTGTGCAAAGATGGGCATCATAAAGGACAAAAAAGGCAGGGACCTAACAGAAGCAGAAGAGATTAAGAAGAGGTGGCAAGAATACACAGAAGAACTATACAAGAAAGATCTTAATATCCCTGATAAATACGATGGTGTGGTCACTGACCTTGAGCCGGACATCCTAGAGAGTGAAGTCAAGTGGGCCTTAGGAAGCATTACTAACAACAAAGCTAGTGGAGAAGACAGTATCCCAGCTGAGCTATTTAAAATCCTAAAAGATGATGCTGTTAAAGTGCTGCACTCAATATGCCAACAAATTTGGAAAACTCAACAGTGGCCACAGGATTGGAAAAGGTCAGTTTACGTTCCAATTCCAAAGAAAGGCAATGCCAAAGAATGTTCAAACTACCGTACAATTGCGCTCATTTCACATGCCAGCAAGGTTATGCTCAAAATCCTACAAGCTAGGCTTCAGCAGCATGTGAACTGAGAACTACCAGAAGTGCAAGCTGGGTTTCGAAGAGGCAGAGGAACTAGAGATCAGATTGCCAACATTCGCTGGATCATGGAAAAAGCAAGAGAGTTCCAGAAAAACATCTACTTCTGCTTCATTGACTACGCTAAAGCCTTTGATTGTGTGGATCACAACAAACTGTGGCAAAGTCTTAAAGAGATGGGAGTACCAGACCACCTTACCTGTCTCCTGAGAAACCTGTATGTGGGTCAAGAAGCAACAGTTAGAACCGGACATGGAATAACTGACTGGTTCAAAATTGGGAAAGGAGTACGACAAGGCTGTATATTATCACCCTGCTTATTTAACTTATATGCAGAGTACATCATGAGAAATGCCGGGCTGGATGAATCACAAGCCGGAGTTAAGATTGCCGGGAAAAATATCAACAACCTCAGATATGCAGACGATACCACCCTAATGGCAGAAAGTGAAGAGGAACTAAAGAGCCTCTTGATGAGGGTGAAAGAGGAGAGTGCAAAAGCTGGCTTGAAACTCAACATTAAAAAAACCCAGATCATGGCATCTGGTCCCATCACTTCCTGGCAAATAGAAGGGGAAGAAATGGAAGCAGTGACAGATTTTATTTTCTTGGGCTCCAAGATCACCGCAGACGGTGACTGCAGCCATGAAATTAAAAGACGCTTGCTCCTTGGAAGGAAAGCTATGGCAAACCTAGACAGCATCTTAAAAAGCAGAGACATCACCTTGCCGACAAAGGTCCGTATAGTTAAAGCTATGGTTTTTCCAGTAGCAATGTATGGCTGTGAGAGTTGGACCATAAGGAAGGCTGAGCGCCGAAGAATTGATGCTTTTGAGCTGTGGTGCTGGAGAAGACTCTTGAGAGTCCCTTGGCCTGCAAGGAGGTCAAACCAGTCAATCCTAAAGGAAATCAACCCTGACTACTCATTGGAAGGACAGATGCTGAAGCTGAAGCTCAAATACTTTGGCCACCTAATGAGAAGAGAGGACTCACTGGAAAAGACCCTGATGCTGGGAAAGACTGAGGGCAAAAGGAGAAGGGGACGGCAGAGGATGAGATGGTTAGATAGCATCACCGATGTAATGAACATGAATTTGAGTAAACTCCGAGAGACAGTGGAGGACAGGAAGGCCTGGCGTGCTATGGTCCATGAGGTCACGAAGAGTCGGACACGACTGAACGACTGAACAACAACAACAACAAAATTTAAATAAATAAATAAATACGAACACATTAATACATACTAAATATAGTATATAGAGAGGGGCGTGGTGGCTCAGCAGGTAAGACGCCAGGCTTGTCGATTGGAAGATCGCAAGTTCGGAGGTTCGAATCCCTAGCCCTGCGTGCAGAGTGAGCTCCTGCACTAGCTCCAGCTCTTGCCAACCTAGCAATTCGAAAGCATGTAAATGCAAGTAGATTAATAGGTACCACTTCGGTGGGAAGGTAACAGCGTTCCGCGGCGTCATGCGGCCACATGACCGTGGAAGTGTCTTCGGACAACGCTGGCTCTTCGGCTAACAAACGGAGATGAGCACCGGCCCCTAGAGTCGGACACGACTGCACAAATGTGCGGGGGGTACCTTTACCTTTTTATAGTATATAGAGTCGCTTGCTTTGCGAGATGGGTGGCTATATAATTTGGGTAAATAAATAAATATTTAGTATACTGCTTCCTAACAAAGGAAATCTTAGATATAAAGCCAGAGCTAATTCCTGAAAGACATTTTAATCTGGACTAATTTATTTTTAAGGCAATTGTTTATCTTAAAGGTAAATGGTCCCAAATTCCATAGAAATCATATACTGTGGATTACATAGCTTGTCCTGCTCCATAGGACATTATTTTTCCTCTTCTGTCAAAATTTCAGATACTATTTGGCTATGAATTGCTAGAACAGCCACAGCAGATTTTTCATATTAAACATTTACTTTAAAAAAAAAACTATATTTTATGGAGTGCCAAGGATATTCTGATTGTTAAAGCTATTCCAAGGAAAAACTATTGTATATCAACAGCAGAGGATCTCACACAAAAACATATTCATCAAATATACTTGATGCATTGCACTTGGATATCCCAATGCAATGCCATGTTTCATATGCATTCACTGCTTTGAGGTCAACACAGACACCCTTTGAGGTGTTATATTTCCCAATGGTCATAACATCACTTATTGGAGTTGGCTTCAAACCTGGAAACCTTCTCAGTAATTTGCATGAGCTAGCCTCTGCAATTTAGAGGAGTGAATCATCTATTTTTGCCTGATAGAGTTCTCTGTGGACAGCAATTCTGGATCAGAAGTCACCAGTTAGGAAGGAAATAATTTGCTCTAACAGATCTAGTAGAGAAGGCATGCTCCAGGTCCCTTCCATCAAACAGTGTCATCATGCTGGACCCCAAAGCTCTGCCTTCTCAGTTGCAGCAACTGCCCTATGGAACAATGTCCCCCTGGAAATCCAGACGGCCCCAATTCTGTTCAACAAGCAGAGCTGACCACTGTGGTGGAATGAAGAGCCAGCGAGTAGACCGGCTCTTTGATAATTCCTCTGCGGACAAGGAGAGGACTTGAGATTGCCCACAAGTGCTCCAGACAGCTGCTCCTTGCAAGGAGACCACAAAACAGCAATCTCTGATGGGTTTAGAGCTCTGGGAGATGAGGGAATAGCCATCTTGCTCAAACCATGGTCAGCACCTTTGAAAGGACACTGGGTTAGCATACTTCCTTTTCTAATCACTTTTGAAAATTGCTTGTTATCTGCTTTTCAGCTATTAGAAACCTTTGGATCAACAACTTTTTACAGAACCAGGTGAGTTTCCTTCAATCCTTAGTAAAATAAAGTTTTAACTACAAGTTTAAGAATGTAAAACAATTTTTTGGGGGGAATAAACAGCAAAAGGTGATTAAAACTTTGATTTTAGAAAGTTACATATGGACTAAGGGTCCAGATAAATTTGAAATAAGATTTTGGAATTGATTATAAAGAATACTTTCCATGGGAAAATGCTTTTGTTTGAATTTTTTAAAAAATGTAATAAGATAAGATTTTACAAACTGGACATTAGAGGGAACTAGAGGGAACAAAAGATTACAATTAAAGGAGAAGAACACATAAACTCAACGTACAATTACAGAATGAAGCAAAATATTCCAACATTGGTCATATTGAAGGATATTTTTGAACAATGGACCCAGAAGTTAATTTTAATAGTGTCAACAGAGACATCTCCCTCTATGGAGAGACTCTGCCTAAAAGATGTTATGGAAGAGGAACAAGTTCTACCTGAAAAGACCAAGATGAAAGTGGATTTGCAAATGACATGCTACAAGAATGACATGGAAAAAGATGTTACACTGGACATACAAAAGAGACTGGTTGATGCCTTAATAATTAAAAGGGATATACAAATAATAAACCAAGAGAGTAACCTGGATAATTTTCCTACATTGGATTTACAAAAGAGGCTTGTTAAAGTTTTTAAGAATCTAATGAGCAGGGACAAAGAAAAAATGAAAACAAATCAAGTTCTATGACATTATTTGAATGGACTAAAGATTAAGATTGTTAGAAGTATAAAGAAGGAATATAAAATTGGTTTATTTTATCAAGGTTAAAATAGACATGTTATTTCTGGTAACCCTTAATGGAATTTTGCTGACACCAGGACTGAAATGACAATCCTTTATGGATTTGTTTATAGATAAGATATGGGATATGGGAAGAAGAGATCATTTATTGTATTTTAAGAGGAGATGATAAGTTACTAAAATTATTAATACTTCTTGTAATGAAGGTGGGAAGTCACTTCTTTATATATTTTTCTTTTTCTTTACTATATTCTTACTTTTCTTTCTTTTCTTTTCTCTTCCTCCTTCTCTTTTTGCTTTTTGCTTTTTTTCTGAATCTTCTATTCTTTCTTTTTATTCTTCTATTTTTAGTTTGTATTAGTTTTTTATTGTTGTAATTATAATCTTTAATAAAATTAATACAAAAAAATTAAAATTTTCCAAGACTTATTGTTCTATTATAAAACCATTTGTGCAGGATACACAATCAAAGTTAATATTGTCTACTGTCTATGTGCCAGGATTGCTGTCAAAAGTTTAGCATCAATATTTTATAAGAAACATAAGCAATAGTGTGCACAGTTAGCAGAATCTTTACCAGCCTTTGAAATCACACTTATATTTCAGTACTCCCAGGATAGTTCAGCCATAACTTCATCTGGGAAGCTGTTGAAATTCTAAGTCAGGCCAAGGCAAAGAATGCATGCAAATTCCTAGAAGCCTTGCACTGCAACAAATTAGGAATCAACAGACACATAGACTTAGACCTCATCCATGAATCATTCACAAGAAATACCCAAAGGTCAGAGAGGGGATGACGGTATAGATCACAACAACATCCCCCTTTAGCACACAACTATTAATCAACACTCAGATAAGCAAGAGCACTAGCATAACAAGGACGAGATAACAATGGTCAGTCACATAGAAAACAACAACACCCAATCACAGACTAGGCTGGTAGGACAGACAACTATTTATTCTACAACTACCCAACAAAACTTACTTCTCCAAGATTATAGCATTAAACATGTTACTTAGACAGGTAATGAAATGTCTACAAATGAAAAATCAAGCTCAGAGAACTCCATTAAGCCAATCCAGTAATATAAGCCTCATTAGTGGAAGAAATAAAATGTTTATTCAGAAAAGCCTGATTGTAAACTTCCAACATTATAGGAGCAAAAACAAAAGAAAAGGATTATTGCTCTTATATCACTCAATAGGATAGCCATTGGGACTCAGAGCTTTTCCTATCTTCATAGTACCTATTATTTCTCAAAGGATAAACATGCAGCTAAATAAATATTCTGGTCATGTGTAATTTTCAGAAGAACTATATTATTTTAAAAATGATTAATTTCTCCCTTGGTGACCTTTGATTTTAGTGGTTAAGGCAACGGGCTAGAAACCAGGAGCCTGAGAGTTCTACTCCCGCCTTAGGCATGAAAGCTGGCTGGGTGACCTTGGGCCAGTCACTCCCTCTCAGCCCTGGGAAGGAGCCAATAGGAAACCAGGAGACTGAGAGTTCTAGTCCCGCCTTAGGCATGAAAGCCGGCTGGGTGACCTTGGGCCAGTCACTCTCTCTTAGCCCAACTCACCTCACAGGGTTGTTGTTGTGGGGAAAATAGGAGGAGGAAGGAGTATTAAGTATTTTCGCCATCTTGAGTTATTTATAAAGATAATAAAGGCGGGATGGAAAATAAATAAATAAATTATAAACTTCAGTATGAAAATAAAACATACTTAACCCTGAGCATTCTTGATAGTAGAAATCATATTACTTTTTTGTTTCTGTTTCAGTCAGGAGGGTAATAATTTACTAGGTCTTTCTCCCAATATATTTGCAGTATATGATTCAATAAATATTTTGTATCAAGTGCCTAAGGAAATTAAATTTCAGTTTAGCAGACATAAAAGCCCTATGTTGTTCTGGTATAGGTAGTCTTGAGTAAGTACTCAATTTTATTTTCCACATTTTCTTGTTTAGATTTTTTAACTCAACAGTCTATGTATTAAAAAACATCAAAATTTGCTTCATATGTTTTATAAAAAGTAGATCCTTTAATAATCAATTAATTATTTTATTATAAAATAAAAGAGTGAGTTCTGATTGAAGCAGCCGATATGCCCTCTAATTGAATGAATGAATAAAATAATTATATATTCACAGATTATCTATTTCACTAAGCACTAAAATACTTAAAATAATCAAAGCAGGAACAAGTCAGAAGTGTAATTTTTTAAAAAGTTTATTTTTGCTGTGAAGGGTATAAAGATTGCCATATGCCCATTAAATTAAACTGCAACATATATATACAGTTTCCACATACAGAAATTAATTTAGCCAAAATGATATTTAGATCTAGAATCTAAAACTTGATTAAAATCTCCAGCCATAATTATTTGATCCATATTGTTGCAAAAATAAAGATACCAAATCATCATCATTGGCGATCACTCGTAGCCGAGTAAGATTGTCCTCCAAAGGTAAAATTTTAACAGTGGATCCATAAGTGGCTATAAAGGCCAATTCTGGATCCGCACAACCTCCCACAATGAGGGCATAGGTTTCCGGGTGGGAGACGGTCATGATGAGGGTTTGCCTGACGTGCCTTCCTTTTAGCTCTTTTCTCCTTTTCACCCTGTACTCGTGCTTCTTCAAAGTCCATAGCGCCATTAATAAAGGATGACCTCCAATTGAAACGCTCATGAGTTAGGGCTTCCCAGTTCTCAATGCTGATATTACATTTTTTTAAATTAACTTTGAGAGTATCTTTGAATCTCTTTTGCTGTCCACCAATATTCCGTTTTCCATTCTTAAGTTGGGAGTAAAGTAGCTGCTTTGGAAGACGATGGTCAGGCATTCGAACAACATGACTGGTCCAGCGAAGTTGATGTTGGATGATCATTGTTTCAATGCTGGTGGTTTTCGCTTCTTCTAATACGCTAACATTAGTCCGCCTATCTTCCCAAGTAATTTGCAGAATTTTTCAGAGGCAGCGTTGATGGAATCTTTTAAGAAGTTGGAGGTGGTGTTTGTAGAGGGTCCATGTTTCACAGGCGTACAGAAGGGTTGGTAGTACAATGGCTTTGTAAACAAGCATTTTGGTCTCCCTGCGAATGTCCCGTTCCTCAAACACTCTACGCTTCATTCGGGAGTAAGCTACACTCGCAGAGCTCAGGCGATGCTGAATTTCAGCGTCGATGTCGGCTTTTGTAGATAGATGGCTGCCGAGATAAGAAAAGTGATCGACATTTTCTAGTGACACACCTTTAAGCTGGATTGATGGCGCTGCAGAGGGATTGGTTCAAACTTGCTGGTAAAGCACTTTGGTTTTTTTAATGTTAATCGAGAGGCCGAGCTTTTCATATGCTTCTGCAAAGATGTTTAGGATAGTTTGAAGATCTTCCTCGGAGTGTGCACAGACTACGTTATCATCAGCATATTGAAGTTCTATAACAGAAGTTGCAATTACCTTATTTTTTGCTTTCAGCCTACTAAGATTAAAAAGCTTTCCATCTGTTCGATATATAATTTCTACACCAGTAGGAAGTTTCTCTTCAACAAGGTGTATAATCATAGCGATGAAGATAGCGAATAAGGTTGGAGCAATAACACATCCCTGTTTAACGCCGGATTCCACTTTAAATGGATCGCTTTGAGAGCCATTGTTATTCAGGATTGTTGCCATCATGTCATCATGGAGTAACCGCAAGATGTTCACAAATTTATCAGGGCATCCGATTTTCAGAAGGATGGTCCAGAGAGCAGTATGATTTACAGTATCAAAAGCTTTAGTCAGATCAATAAACGCCATGTACAGAGGGCGGTTTTGCTCCTTGCATTTTTCTTGAAGCTGTCGTGCAGTGAAGATCATATCCACTGTTCCCCTGGAAGGGCGGAAGCCATTTTGCGTTTCAGGGAGGATGTCTTCTGATACAGATAGGAGACGGTTTGCAATGATCTTTGCCAGGATTTTGCCTGCTGTGGCTAGAAGGGAGATGCCTCGATAGTTTCCACAGTCTGTTCTATCACCCTTTTTAAAGAGGGTGATAATTATGGCATCCCTAAAGTCTGCTGGAATCTCCTCCCTCATCCAGATTTTTTCGATGAGCTTATGAAGTTGTTGTGTAAGTTCAGGCCCGCCTTCTTTAAAGACTTCAGCAGGAATCCCATCAGGTCCACTAGCTTTGTTATTTTTCATTTGTTTAGTGGCTTTACTGACTTCCTCCAAACTAGGGGGTACTGCAAGCTCATTTCTTATTTGTTTTTGCAGGATTTGCAAGAAGACTTCATCAGCCACAGTAGAGTGACAATTAAGGAGATTGTAGTAATGCTCTTTCCAGCGCAGTGCAATAGACTCTGTCCTTTAGAAGTTTAGCACCATCTACTGAGCGTAAGGGATTTGTACCATGGTTTGTTGGTCCATAGATGGCCTTTATGGCATTAAAAAAGCCCCGTGCATCATGAGCATCTGCAAAATGTGGGGTTTCTTGGGCTTTTTTTATCCACCATATGTTCTTAAGTTCTCTAGTTCTTCTTTGGACTTCTGCCTTTGCACTGGCGTAGATTTTTTTCTTAACAGCACAGTTAATATCTTTTTGCCATATCTGGAAGGCTTTCCTTTTCTTGTCAATAATATGTTCAATCTCACTATCGTTCTCATCAAACCAGTCCTGATGTCTCTTAGTCTGGTATCCGATAGTTTGTTCACAGTCTGAAATAATAGAAGTCTTCAATTTAATCCAGTGTTCCTCAACATTTTCAGGAAGTTCCATAGGCAGATGTTCCTTGAGAGTTGATTGAAAGCAAGCTCGTTTAATAGGATCTTGAAGGGCCAGTGTATTCATATTACACCTTGGTTTTCTTCCTTGGAGCCTACGATGAGGGACAATCTTTATGGCCATCGTGGATCGAATTAATCAATGGTCTGTCCAGCAGTCATCGGCGCTCGTCATGGCTCTGGTGAGAAGTACATCACGGCGATCTCTAGCACGGACAATTACATAATCTAAAAGATGCCAGTGCTTCGACCGTGGGTGCTTCCATGATGTTTTAAATTTATTTTTCTGGCGAAAGAGTGTGTTAGTAATGACAAGGTTATGCTCTGCACATTTAGTCAGAAGTAAGATTCCATTCGTGTTGCTGTTGTCAACTCCTTCTTTCCCAATGATCCCTGGCCACAAATCAAAATCACGCCCAACTCTTGCATTGAAATCGCCCAGGAGGATAATTTTATCCTCCTTTGGTATCTCTGATAAGATGGTGTCCAGCTGGGTATAAAATTTTTCCTTGATATCCTCATCTGCATCTAGTGTTGGTGCGTAAGCACTTAGGATAGTTGCCTGTTGGTTTTTGGCGAGTTTTATTCGGAGAGTTGAGAGTCGTTCGTTAATCCCAGTGGGAACTTCTGACAAGAGCTTCACAAGGTCGTTTTTGATAGCAAAGCCTACCCCATGTATTCGTCGTTCTTGTTCAGGCAGTCCTTTCCAAAAGAAGGTATAACCTCCTTTTTCTTCCTTCAGCTGTCCTTCTCCTGCTCTTCGAGTTTCTTGGAGTGCTGCTATATCGATATTAAAACGTCTCAGCTCCCTTGCAATAATGGCAGTCCTACGTTCAGGTCGTTCACTATCCATATTGTCTTGCAGTGTCCGTATATTCCATGTTCCAAAATTCATGTGTTTTTTACGACCGCCAGATGGTGACCCCACTGGTCGCAGTAATCCAGTCAGGGAGAAAATGAGGCAGACTATGTTTAGGGCACCTTTTCTAGCCCCCTCCCCATATGGGGTGAGCAGAGTGGATCCTAAATAGGGCTGCTCAGTCGTGGATACAGCTGCCGAACTACTCAACTGCCTCAATCCTTGAGTCAGGGCGACTGAATCAGTATCCACCGCCCATGTGCTGATCCATGACTAGGAGCTTCCGGATTTCACAGTCCTGCCCCCGTTGCCATGGGACTTTTGGTTGTTTTGGGTTTGGTGTGGTTGGAAGACGCCTGTGCGTGAATTTGTTTTATGTGTGGAGATCGGTGCACAACGATCAGCACACAACCTTCACAGAAAAAGGCTCTAATCCAATGGCATGGATACCATGACGATTGGTGACCTTTTGTCTGCTGCAGCCTTCATCCGCCTTCGCAGCCGTTGTAACAATACACCTTGTTATCTTCCGCCTGTTCTGCCATTGAGGACTTTCTTGGATCGTTCTTTGTCTGGTTCCTCCCCCTGGACCTTACCGCCATGGGTGACCCTACCAGGAGTACATGACTCCTGACGGCTTCGCTCACAGGGTTCATTGGGAACACACAAGCCCACTCACCACAACAAGATGACGATCCAGCGAGTGAGATACCAAAATGACCTACATAAACCAAGCTGGATGATCCTTAACAGGGCCACAGTAAATGCAATACAGTTATTAGAATAATTAAGAACCAAGTTTGAAGACTTGTTAGTCAAAATTAGTATATCCTAGTCAATTTTTAATTTCCATGAATACATACTTAACCAACTTAATTTCTAGATTTAAAAAAAATCTTTCTCATTTATGTGGAAGGATATGTGTTTCTTCTATAAAAAAAGCAAACAAGTAAATACCCCTTCAGGTTTTAAACTGCCCAGTTTAGCAAGTATTTATCTGCTCTTGAAAGCACATTCAAAGCCTTTTACATTCCACAAGACAACAAAAGATAGCTTAATTGACAAAAGCCACACAGAAACAAGCCACTATTTCTGAAAGTCAAGGGAAAAACATTCAATTTATCTGAGACAAACTTTTTAAGGAATGAAAAATAAAAGCGTGAAAAATCACAGAGAAAATAAATGAAAAAAAAATTAAAATAGTTCAAAAGAACCAAAAAATGCAAAACAAAAAGAATCTGAAAAAAACAACAGAAAATTACTATTGCCAGGACTTCCACATGAGACATTCAAAAATACTGTACGGAAACTCCTCTCCCCCCACAGCCAAGATGATCCATTTCTCTCTAAACAATGTAGGGGGGGAAATCCTACTATTTCTTTGCTTCAGATGATTCCAAAACAATCTTTTCTAACTCTAACTCTCAATCAAAATGCTTCTTCACACAGGTAAACAACAAATATGTAAAAAGAAAAAAAGTTTTGTTTAGCTGCCAAACAAGCTTTATTGAATGATTTTGAACCATTTGTAGAGGCAGATCTGGAATCATGATTTTCTTCTTTGCATTCCATTCCAAAGATCCCACTTGTCAAGATAAATGCAATATATGATCTTGTACAGAAGATTTACACAACCTCACAGGAAGAGGACTAGATATTTTGACTGAATGTAAGTGAAAATCAATTTGATAAAGAGCTTCAATTTTGAGTGCATATGCTGGTTGTAATTTTAAAAAAAGTCTTAGATATAAATTTCTTCATAGACGGTTGTTGTGGACTGATTTTGTTGTTGTTGTTTATTCGTTCAGTCGTTTCCGACTCTTCGTGACTTCATGGACCAGTCCACGCCAGAGCCCTCTGTCGGCCGTCATCATCCCCAGCTCCCCAATGGTTGAGTCTGTCGCCTCCAGAATACCATCTTGCCCTTGGTCGGCCCCTCTTCCTTTTGCCTTCCACTTTCCCTAGCATCAGCTTCTTCTCCAGGGTATCCTGTCTTCTCATGATGTGGCCAAAGTACTTCAGTTTTGCCTTTAATATCATTCCCTCAAGTGAGCAGTCTGGCTTGATTTCCTGGAGTATGGACTGGTTTGATCTTCTTGCAGTCCAAGGCACCCTCAGAATTTTCCTCCAACACCACAGTTCAAAAGCATCTATCTTCCTTCGCTCAGCCTTCCTTATGGTCCAGCTCTCGCAGCCATAGGTTACTACAGGGAATACCATTGCTTTAACTATGCGGACCTTTGTTGTCAGTGTGATGTCTCTGCTCTTAACTATTTTATCAAGATTTGCCATTGCTCTCCTCCCAAGAAGTAGACGTCTTCTGATTTCCTGGCTGCAGTCAGCGTCTGCAGTAATCTTTGCGCCTAGAAATACAAAGTCTGTCACTGCCTCCACTTTTTCTCCCTCTATTTGCCAGTCATCAATCAAGCTCGTTGCCATAATCTTGGTTTTTTTGAGGTTTAACTGCAACCCAGCTTTTGCACTTTCTTCTTTCACCTTCGTCATAAGGCTCCTCAACTCCTCCTCGCTTTCAGCCATCAAAGTGGTATCATCTGCATATCTGAGATTGTTAATGTTTCTTCCAGCAATTTTAACTCCAGCCTTGGATTCCTCAAGCCCAGCATGTCGCATGATGTGTTCTGCGTACAGGTTGAATAGGTAGGGTGAGATTATACAACCCTGCCGTACTCCTTTTCCAATCTTAAACCAGTCCGTTGTTCCGTGCTCTGTTCTTACCGTTGCTACTTGGTCGTTATACAGATTCCTCAGGAGGCAGACAAGATGACTTGGTATCCCCATACCACCAAGAACTTGCCACAATTTGTTATGATCCACACAGTCAAAGGCTTTAGAATAGTCAATAAAACAGAAATAGATGTTTTTCTGAAATTCCCTGGCTTTCTCCATTATCCAGCGGATATTGGCAATTTGGTCTCTAGTTCCTCTGCCTTTTCTAAACCCAGCTTGTACATCTGGCAATTCTCGCTCCATGAATTGCTGGAGTCTACCTTGCAAGATCTTGAGCATTACCTTACTGGCATGTGAAATAAGAGCCACTGTTCGATAGTTTGAACATTCTTTAGTGCTTCCCTTTTTTGGTATGGGGATATAAGTTGATTTTTTCCAATCTGATGGCCATTCTTGTGTTTTCCAAATTTGCTGGCATATGGCATGCATCACCTTGACAGCATCATCTTGCAAGATTTTAAACAGTTCAGCTGGGATACCGTCGTCTCCTGCTGCCTTGTTATTAGCAATGCTTCTTAAGGCCCATTCAACCTCACTCTTCAGGATGTCTGGCTCTAACTCACTGACCACACCGTCAAAGCTATCTCCAATATTATTATCCTTCCTATACAGATCTTCCGTATATTCTTGCCACCTTTTCTTGATCTCTTCTGCTTCTGTTAGGTCCTTACCATCTTTGTTTTTGATCATACCCATTTTTGCCTGGAATTTACCTCCGATGTTTCTAATTTTCTGGAAGAGGTCTCTTGTCCTTCCTATTCTATTGTCTTCTTCCACTTCCGCACATTGCTTGTTTAAAAATAATTCCTTATCTCTTCTTGCTAACCTCTGGAATTTTGCATTGAATTGGGCATATCTCCCCCTATCACTGTTGCCTTTTGCTTTCCTTCTTTCTTGGGCTACTTCCAGTGTTTCAGCAGACAGCCATCTTGCCTTCTTGGTTTTTTTTTCCTTTGGGACGTTTTTTGTTGCCGCCTCCTGAACAATGTTGCGAACTTCTGTCCATAGTTCTTCTGGGACCCTATCTACTAAATCTAGTCCCTTAAATCTATTCTTCACCTCCACTGCATATTCCTTAGGAATATTAGTGAGCTCATATCTAACTGATCTGTGGGTCTTCCCTATTCTCTTTAGTCTGATTCTAAATTTTGCAATAAGAAGTTCATGATCTGAACTACAGTCAGCTCCAGGTCTTGTTTTTACCGACTGTATAGATGTCCGCCACCTTTGGCTGCAAAGGATGTAGTCAATCTGATTTCGGTGTCGACCATCTGGTGAAGTCCATGTATAAAGTCGTCTTTTAGGTTGCTGGAAGAGAGTGTTTGTTATGCACAGTGAGTTGTCTTGGCAAAATTCTATCAGCCTATGTCCTGCTTCATTTTGTTCTCCCAGACCATGTTTACCTGTAATTCCAGGTGTCGTCTGACTACCCACCTTAGCATTCCAGTCTCCTGTAATGAAAATAACATCTCTTTTTGGTGTATTATCCAGTAGGTGCTGCAGATCCTCATAGAACTGATCTACTTCTGCTTCTTCAGCATCTGTGGTTGGGGCGTATATTTGGATCACTGTGATGTTAAATGGCTTACCCTGAATTCGAATTGAGATCATTCTATCGTTTTTTGGATTGTATCCAAGCACTGCTTTAGCCACTTTATTATTAATTATGAAGGCTACTCCATTTCTTCTGTGGTCCTCTTGTCCACAGTAGTAGATCTGGTGGTCATCTGATGTGAAGTGGCCCATCCCAGTCCATTTCAGTTCACTGACACCTAAAATGTCTATATTTAATCTTGACATCTCACCAATAACCACATCCAATTTGCCCTGGCTCATAGATCTTACATTCCAGGTTCCTATAGTGTGTTGATCTTTAGAACATGGGATTCGTCGTTCACCACCAGCACCGTCGGCCGCTAGCCGTCCTTTCGGCTTTGAGCTAGCTGCGTCATCACATCTGGGGCTAGTTGAACGTATCCTCTGTTCCTCCCCAGTAGCATTTTGACCATCTTCCGACCTGGGAGTCCCATCTTCCGATGGTATACCGACATATCTTTGGTTGTACTGATCCATTTAGTTTTATCAGTTTAGACTGATTTAATCAGTTTAATCAGTTTAGACTGATTTTGCTTAGCATTATAAAGGATGTTTAGGAATCATAACTTATTTCTACAAAATAGACCCTGAAACAGGTAATTTCATCCTGAAAAACTTTACTTTTAACACTGCAGCACATTTATATCAGAATTTTCAAGGTGAGTAATTCTTGTCTATTGCGACAAAATGAATCAGCTGCAGAAACTTCTGGTTTCCATCATACACTAAAGGTTCTTGATCTGCTTAAATTCAGACATTCTAAAGGATTGCTAATTATGGGAAATAGCTTTTAATGTGAAATAAAAAAGAAACTCCACACAGGTTTCTTTCTCTTGTAGTATGGGGCTCCTGGTGTTCTCTGAACTTGATTGTTTTCCTGAAGATGTTTTCTTATCAGGCTAAGTAATATCCTCAATGGTTGTTGTGGGTTTTCCGGGCTGTGTGGCCATGTTCTGGCAATTTTGGTTCCTAACGTTTCACCAGTCGCTGTGGCTGGCATCTTCAGAGGACAGGAGCACAGCTAGAAGATTCTCTCTGTGCCCAAGACAACACGGCCCCACAGCCTGGAAAACCCACAACAACCATCAGATTCTGGCCGTGAAAGCCTTCGACTATACAATATCCTCAATGCATGGGAGAAAGAAGTTTGCTGGTTGTTTACATATAATACCTTGCCCTGCCAATCTTGGCTGAGCTGTAGTTTCTTTCTTGATGGATCCTTGATTAGGGCATTGTTTCTTCCCTCATGCTGTTCCCTGCTTATCGTGGTGTTGCTACAGTGGATGTGCTCTGGGCTGTTGTTTCCTTCCTTGACCTTTGATTATATCTTTTAAATGGTATGTAGATGGTTGCCAGGCTTCCAGGAACTCCCAAGTGTTCTCTGATTTAGCTTGATCTGAAATGTGAACAATTTTCCAGCTGAAATTGTGATTGAATTTGTCTATGTATCTACAGATTGAGGGATGTTCATCGTAACTTCCAGTTGATGTATTTTTTTATTTATTATTTAAATTTATATGACCGCCCATGTATGTGGATGCATTCTGCCAAACATCTATCTGTCTGTCCTACATAATGGCTGTTACAGTTCTTTTACTGGTTACTGGATCTTTGGGTTTGCTTAAGATATTTTGGAGGGATTTTGTTGGTTTGTGTGCTATACTGATGCCAAGAGGCTATAGTGGTCTGTTGGTTGTCTCAGATATTTTTTGATGTATGGAAGAGTTACCCTTTACATAGATTGTAATGGCTGTGTTGCAAAAGGTTGTGTAGCTAGGCACTTTTTAATGAAGTTGCATGGATATCCATTGCTTTGGAAAATGTTGCATAGGAAGTCTGTTTTCTCTTATTGTAGTTCTGGGTTACTGCAGTGTGGTTTTGCTCATCTGGATGTTTTTACTCAGCTCCTGTTGTGTGCAATTGAGTTGTTGCTTTGGTAGTGAAGCATTTGGTTAGTGTGGGATTTTATATATCTATATTATATATATATATATATATATATATATGAGCTGCAGGAGGCTGTCTCGGGGCTGGCGGTGGAATTCCCCAGACTTATGGTTCTGGGGGATTTCAACCTGCCATCCCTGGGACGGTCTTCAGAGGTGGCTCGGGAGTTCATGGCCACCATGGTGGCCATCGGCCTGACTCAGATTATTCTGGACCCGACTAGAGACAGTGGTCTCACACCGGATTTAGTTTTCTTGTTGGAGCAGTGGCAATGTGCTCTGAGGGGAAAGTTACATCTTTCCCCTTTGTCATGGTCAGATCATGCCCTGGTGGCCTTGAGATTCTCTTATGCCACCCCACTCCGCAGGGAGGCAGGACCTATTCGATCGGTCCGCCCCCGGCGACTGATGAACCCAATTCGGTTTCAGAGGGAGCTGGGGGTTGTCCCCGGAGATCTGCTGCACGGTCCAGCGGAGGTCCTAGCTGCCACCTGGAATAGGGAGGTGGCTGGGGCCTTGGACAGGATCGCGCCTGTGCGGCCTCTCTTGTCCTATCGAAACCTACACTCCCCATGGTTCACGGAGGAGTTAAGGGTTTTGAAGAGGATTAAGAGACACCTAGAGCACCGCTGGAGGAAGACAAAGACTGAACCCGACCGAACACAAGCTAGAGCCGCGGTTAAGGCCTACCTTGTGGCGGTAAGTGCGGCGAAATGTCAATATTTCTCCACTCTTATTGCATCCGCGGAATGCTGCCCAGCGGCCCTGTTCAGGATCATCCGATCCCTTTTGGGGAAAGGTGATTCAGAAAATCATCTGCAGGGACGTGCTGAGGAATTTTCTAGGCATCTGCAGGATAAAATCGCTCGGATTCGCTCTAAGTTAGACTCTAAGCGTGGAACATGGTCTGGGGAGATGCCTGAGGAGCGTACTTACCCTGTTATCTGGGAACAGTTTGATCCTGTTGAACCCGAGGAAGTGTATAGGATCCTCCAGACTGTAAATGCCACCACATGCGAATTAGATCCATGTCCCTCCTGGCTGGTGCAATCGGCTCGGGAGGGGACGTGTGGCTGGGTCCAGTCGATGGTAAATGAATCCTTGCAGGAGGGGGTGTTCCCGACGGCCTTCAAGGAGGTGTTGGTGCGCCCCCTCCTCAAGAAACCATCGCTGGACCCTGTTGTACTGGACAATTTTCGTCCAGTCTCCCACCTTCCCTTTATGGGGAAGGTGGTTGAGAAAGTGGTGGCGTTTCAGCTCCAGAGGATTCTTGATGAAACGGATTATCTGGACCCCTTTCAGTCAGGTTTCAGGCTGGGATATGGGACGGAAACAGCATTGGTCGCGCTTATGGATGATCTTTGGCGGGAGTGGGATGGAGGTAGTGCATCCATCCTGGCTCTCCTTGACCTCTCAGCGGCATTCGATACCATCGACCATGATATCCTTTTGGAGCGGCTCAGGGGGTTGGGGGTGGGCGGCGTAGTCTTGTGCTGGTTCGCCTCCTTCCTCCAGGGCCGGTCCCAATCGGTGTTGATAGGGGAGGAGAGATCGGGTCCACAGCCCCTCCTTTGTGGGGTGCCACAGGGCTCAGTGCTCTCTCCTCTCCTATTTAACATCTACATGAAACCACTGGGTGAGATCATCCATCTCCACGGGATGAGATATCATCAATATGCTGATGATACACAGTTATACATCTCCATCCCGGGGGAAGTAAGTGATGCTGTGACTACCCTGTCCAAGTACCTGGGGGCTGTAGGGGTCTGGATGGGGAATAACAGGCTTCAGCTGAACCCTGGTAAGATGGAGTGGCTGTGGATTAATGGCCCCTCGGTTTCTGGGAATTTATCATCTTTAGTCCTGGATGGGGTTGCACTACCCCAGACAGACCCGGTGCGTAATCTGGGGGTCATCCTGGACTCACGACTCCTGCTCGAGGAGCAGGTGGCAGTCGTGGCCGGAAGGGCCTTTGCACAACTTCGTGTTGTGCGCCAATTACGCCCTTTCCTAGAGCGAGAGGCCCTTCGAACAGTCACTCATGCCCTGGTCATCTCCCAGATAGACTATTGTAATGCGCTCTACATGGGGCTACCCTTGAGGAGTGTCCGGAAGCTTCAGCTGGTTCAAAATGCGGCCATGCGGGCCATTTTATGTGCCTCAAGATCGGCACACATAACACCTTTGCTCCGTGAGCTGCATTGGGTCCCAGTCTGCTTCCGGATTCAATTCAAGGTGTTGGTTATTACCTTAAAAGTCCTACATGGCATGGGTCCAGGTTACCTGAAGGACCGGTTCATCCCCATTCAATCGACCCGTCCCACCCGGTCCTGCAGAGAGGGCACGCTACAAACCCCGTCTGCAAGAGAGTTCCACCTGACAGGGTCTAGGAGGAGTGCCTTCTCTGCAGTAGTCCCTGCTCTTTGGAATATTCTTCCCCCCGAAATAAGATCGGCCCCCTCTCTCCTAGACTTCAGGAAAAACTTGAAGACGTGGCTATGTCATCAGGCTTGGGGAGGGGAGGGGAATAGCCAGTCTTGGGGTTGGCTGGTCCCTTAGATTGGTCCTGACCAGCCTTATCGACCAGTGGAATAAGTTCTACCACTGTTGGATCAGACTGTTTAGAGTGTGTGTGTGTGTGTGTGTGTGTGTGTGTGTATGTATGTGTGGATATATGTATATATATGTATTTTTATATTGTTTATTATTCGTATTTATTGTTTTAATTGATTTTAAATTTGTTGTGAACCGCCTCCTCCTTGTGGGGGAGATGGGCGGGGTATAAATGTAATATATATATATATAGATATAGATATATACATACATACACATACATACATACATACACACACATACGTACATACATACACACACACACATACATATACATACATATACATATACATATACATATACATATACATATACATATACATATACATATACATATACATATACATATACATACATGCATGCATACATACATACATACATACTTGGGTTTGTAGTCTGCCAGTTTCTTATGCTGATGAGATATTCAGGAAAGGTAGTTTGTTGTTTTCTTCATCTCTTGTAAATTTTATCCCGTTACAAGGTATTTTTGATTGTTTTATGTGCCTTCTCTAACTATTCCTCTTTTTTATGACAAAAGTACATAATTGATCCATATTTTGGCCTGTATTTATGGCAGTGCAATTGCTATTGCTTCTAGAGCTATTGTAGGTCAGGAATAATAGCTACCATGGCAGCTATGGGCCTGTCTCCGATTATTCGTGACCCGACTCGTGACAGTGGCCTCACCCCGGACTTAGTTTTCTTGTCTGAGCAGTGGCAATGTGATCTGAGGGGAGAGTTACATCTTTCCCCATTGTCATGGTCAGACCACGCCCTGGTGACCCTGAGACTCTCTTGTGCTACCCCACTCTGCAGGGAGGCGGGACCTATTCGATTGGTCCGCCCCCGGCGACTGATGGACCCAGTGAGGTTTCAGAAGGAGCTGGGGGTTATTCCCAAGGACTTGCTTCACGGTCCAGTGGAGGTCCTGGCCGCGGCCTGGAATAAAGCCACGGCCGGAGCCCTGGACAAGATCGCGCCTATGCGACCTCTCCGGCCCTGCTCGACCCGCTGCTCTCCATGGTTCACGGAAGAGTTAAGGGTTTTGAAGAGGGTTAAGAGACGTCTAGAGCGCCACTGGAGAAAGACAAAGACTGAATCTGACCAAACACAAGCTAGAGCCGCAGTTAAGGCCTACCTTGTGGCGGTAAGAGCGGCGAAACGTGAATATTTCTCCGCTCTTATTGCGTCCGCAGAATGCCGCCCGACGGCCCTTTTCAAGATTACAAGATCACTTTTGGGTCGGGAGCAGGGGGAGACCCACTTACAGGGCCGTTCGGAAGAGTTTTCTGAGCATCTGCAGGACAAAATCGCTCAGATTCATTCCAAGTTGGACTCGAAGCGTGAGACAAGATCTGGGGAGATGCCAGGGGCTCGTACTTACCACGTTATCTGGGAACAGTTTGATCCTGTTGCGCCTGATGAAGTAGACAGGATCCTCCGGATTGTAAACGCCACCACATGCCAGCTTGACCCATGTCCCTCCTGGCTGGTGAAATCAGCTAGTGAGGTGACATGTGGCTGGGTCCAGGCGATGATTAATTCGTCCTTGAGTGAGGGGGTGTTCCCGGCTGCCTTTAAGGAGGCGCTGGTGCACCCCCTCCTCAAGAAACCTTCCCTGGACCCTACAATCCTGGGCAATTTTCGCCCAGTCTCCCACCTTCCCTTTTTAGGAAAGGTGGTTGAGAAGGTAGTGGCGTTGCAACTCCAGAGGATTCTGGATGAAACGGATTATCTGGACCCCTTCCAGTCAGGTTTCAGGCCGGGATATGGGACGGAGACCGCATTGGTCGCACTTATGGATGATCTCTGGCGAGAGTGGGATGGAGGGAGTGCATCCTTGCTCTCTTAGATCTCTCAGCGGCTTTCGATACCGTCAACCACGGTATACTTTTGGGGCGGCTCAAGGAGTTGGGGGCGGGCGGCGTGGTTTTGCGCTGGTTTGCCTCCTTTCTCCAGGGCCGTTCCCAGTCGGTGTTGATAGGGGAGGAGAGAGCTGACCCGCGACCCCTGACTTGTGGGGTGCAGCAGGGGTCGGTTCTCTCTCCACTCCTATTTAACATCTACATGAAGCCACTGGGCGAGATCATCCGTCACCACGGGATGAGGTATCACCAATATGCTGATGATACCCAGTTATACATCTCCGTCCCGGGTGAAGTAAGTGATGCGGTCAATGCCTTATCTCAGTGCCTGAAGGCTGTGGGGGTCTGGATGGGGAACAACAGGCTTCAACTGAACCCTGGTAAGACGGAGTGGCTGTGGATTGATGGCCCCCCTGGATCCGGGAAGTTGTCATCTTTGGTTCTGGGGGGGGGTTGCACTACCCCACTCGGATCCAGTGCGGAATCTGGGGGTCCTCCTGGACTCGCGACTCCTGCTCGAAGAGCAGGTGGCAGTCGTGGCCAGGAGGGCCTTTGCACAGCTGCGAGTTGTGCGCCAGTTACGCCCTTTCCTGGATCGGGAGGCCCTCCGAACAGTCACTCACGCCCTTGTCATCTCCCGTATAGACTATTGTAATGCGCTCTACATGGGGCTACCCTTGAAGAGTATCCGGAAGCTTCAGCTGGTGCAGAATGCAGCGGCGCAAGCAGTTATGAGTGCCAGAAGATCGGCACATGTAACACCTCTGCTACGCGAGCTGCATTGGGTGCCAGTTTGCTTCCGGGTCCAATTCAAGGTGTTGGTGATTACCTTTAAAGCCCTACATGGCATAGGACCAGGGTACCTGAGGGACCGTCTCGTCCCGATAACGTCGACCCGCCCCACCCGTACATGCAGGGAGGGCATGTTTCGGACCCCCTCAACAAGAGAATTCCATCTAGCGGGGTCCAGGAGGCGTGCCTTCTCTGCGATAGCGCCCGCCTTGTGGAATATTCTGTCCCCGGAGGTGAGACTGGCCCCTCCCTCCTGGCCTTTCGGAAGGCCCTTAAGACCTGGCTCTGCCACCTGGCCTGGGACGACGGAGGTGGTAGTGCCTCCTGGGGTTGGCTGGCCCCTTAGCTCTACTATCTATTCTGCGGGTCCAAGCCCATCCTGGATTTTATTTTATTATGTTTTGTTTGTGTTTTTAGATATTTTGTATAGTTTTTAAATTTTTATTTATTGTAACCCGCCCAGAGTCCCTTGCATGGGAGATGGGCAGGGAATAAATTTGAAAAATAAATAAATAAATAAATAAATAAATAAATAAATAAATAAATAAATAAGTTTAGCTGAAGCGAAAGCTTTAATCTGCTCTTCAAGCTGGAAGCTGCTCTTCCTCAAAAGATAGGAGGGTTATTCTTGTTTTCCCTGTCTTCTAAAATTTGGAACCATAATTAATCAAATGAAAGATACCACAAGTGAGATGTTTAGTAAAACAAAACAAAAAAAGAAGTTTTCCACTTGCCAATTAAGTAATAAAGCAAATAAAACGAAAGAATGTGGAGAGCCACAGAGCCAGATGCTGGCTGGGGAATTCTGGGAGTTGAAGTCCACACATCTTAAAGTTGCTGAGGTTGAGAAACACTGCTCTAGAGAAAGCTTTCTAAGGTGTTGAGGCATGTGAATTGTTAAATACTTTCTATCTGGAAAACTGATGTATGCTGTCCAAGCCACTTCAAGGACTTACCACATTTAGGAGATGCTACGTTGCCTTGGGCAATGACATCCAGGACTTTTTGTTTGAAACTTTTCTTGTCCTTAAGGTCTGTTTGAACTGGAAATTGAACAGAAGGTCCATATTGTGAAACGGTGTTTGTACTTTTGAACAGCCCAAGTGTGAGAGGACGTTTTGGAAGTCTGCTCTTCAAAGCACAGCTTTGGTAGTCTATTGGAGTCCATTGAAAGAATATTCAGCTAGTAATTAAATACTATAATTGTATGATGACTTTGTATGAAGTAGTTCTATTTATTCCTGTCTAAATAAATTTCCATTGAATTACATAAGGATTCTTATTTAAACAGGTACCCTATAGTCCTTCAACTTGCAATAAAATGTCACATTTTTATGAAGTTTCCCTTCATAAAGTCACAACTATCTGTTTTAATCTGGTTTATGAAGGGTGGGGTGGGGGAGGGAACCAAAAAAGAAAGGGTTTCCCTCAATCGAGGTCAAATAGATGGAATAAATATAAATGATATAAGCACTCAAAGTTGTTTCCAATTACTATTTGCTGATAAGTTCAAATATTTTTCAATGCTCTTTGTAAATTATTATGCTTGGGTTTGAATTGTGCCAATTAAAAACCTCAGTCTGAGCTGAAAACATGCAGCTTTAGAACAGAGATATGCACAATTTCTTTCCATGTACTGTAGTTAATGGAGAACAGAAGCCTATTAAATAAGTGCAGAATCAGTCTCCACATGTGTGTGTATTTTTAAATAACTTTAATGTAATAGTTATGGAAACTCACAGCAGGAAGCTGGAGAAACTGAAACCTGTCCCAGCTCGATATTGTCTATATTCAGAATATGATGCAGCATCAATATATGTAATTAAAATTCTAACTCACTGTAAAATTGGTGGCTTTCCACATTTTAATCAGTTTACTGCACTGGAAATATATAACTGTGGAATTTGATGAAAGCAATAGTCTAGAGATTTTCTTTCTTTCTTTTTTTCTTTTTTTAGACACAGTGGGAGTCCTGGAATTTTTCAGTCTATGGCATATATTTCCACATCTCTCCGTCAGCCAAGACCAGCAGGCTTCATTTATTGTTAAATGGTTCTCCTGGGCATTTGCAGTGGAGACAGGAGTTCTAATCTTTTTTCAATTAAGCCAAATCAACTTTTCAAATTCCATGTAAATTCAAGGGAGTTTTCTCCACTAAAAGCACAAGTTCACATGATCTTTTAGAAAGGACTCATTTATTGACTTATTTGAAGTAATGCAAGACCAAAGCATACAATGAGAACGATATCATGAGAATTAATTCTGGGATTATTTGCTATTTTGTTAAGTTTGCTAAGCAGCCTTGGACAGCTCATTATTCTTTCAGCTGAAGCCTTATCCCGATTTCACCTCCAATATGGAAAATAATATCAATACAGGGACACACGTGAGTCACTTTGAATACACTTTGAAAATGCATAATGTGAAAGAAAAGTATGATCAATAAAATGAAGAACAAGTGTCTATCAAAAATGCATCCATTTTTTCTGAAATAGTGCATTGTCTAAGCTGGGGTTGTGGAATCTATTTCAGTCCATAGTACAAACTGACAAATATGTTGGGAGTCACAAGTCAGTTTTAGGCTTGATGATGTTGAGCTTCATCATTGCCCCAAATGGGCAAAGTCAGCGTACAGTGAACGCCTAACCCTAACTTGTTTCCCAAACATATTTTACAGGCATGCCATTCACTCATATGAAGACAGGATACCCTGGAGAAGAAGCTGATTCTAGGGAAAGTGGAAGGCAAAAGGAAGAGGGGCCGACCAAGGGCAAGATGGATGGATGGTATTCTGGAGGTGATGGACTCAACCATTGGGGAGCTGGGAATGGTGACGGCCGACAGAAAGCTCTGGCATGGACTGGTCCATGACGTCACGAAGAGTCGGAAACGACTGAACGAATAAACAACAAAAAATTCACTCATATATTTTTGTTGTTGTTGTTCAGTCGTTTAGTTGTGTCCGACTCTTCGTGACCTCATGGACCATAGCACGCCAACCCCCGGTGATGCTATCTAACCATCTCATCCTCTGCCGTCCGCTTCTCCTTTTGCCTTCAGTCTTTCTCAGCATCAGGGTCAAAGCCATTACAATTATGCCTTATAATAATCTCATTTCATTCCAATTAAGGCTATTTTAATTGGCTTTAGAGGGAAGTAATCTGGGGAGAGCTGTTGTATAGTTTGGGAGGCTCCCCAGCAGCAGCCTTCCATCAAAAAAAACCTCCATAAGACAAGGGAGTTGTGAATATGGCCAAATTTATGATTTCAGTTAAAACAGTTGATCAGAGTGATGGCTTTTTCCCTTAGGGCACAGGGTAGGAATCTGGGTGGCAGCAGCCGTGACATAAAGAAAAGGGGTAGAAGTGGAACTTTAGGAGACGGAGCCGTTATCCGACTTGCTATGTCTAATGACTTGATGGTTGCATAGCTTTAGTTCCATCCCTAATTGACTCAATGTTTATACAGCTCCAATGCCATGAGATCAAAATACCGTCTATAGCCGGCAGCTCACTCCTCTGGCGAATGCTGGTGCCCTTATGTTCTGGAAGGAGGCGGTCAGGCATGTGAAAGGGGATGCCCACCTGTCAGTGACCTCCTTTTGCTCAGCAACATTCTGGCAGCAATAAAAACTACACCTTCTCTTAAAAGGGACTGATCATTTCAGGCAAAGATGTGGCTTTAAGGTTGCACAAACAAACCTTTGCTGATATACATTACCAATTGTGGCAAAGAAACGGTAGGAGCTCTCTTGCTGTAATCCAGCGGCTCGACTATGAAATCTTTTTTGCAAACAAAAGGAAAGAGCCTAACAATCCTATCAGCCTCCATCATCTTCTTTGGCAGTCTTAGTTCCAACAGGGGGGAAAACCCATTAACCCAGGGGTCGGCAAACTTTTTATGCCGGGAGCCATTTTGACATGCTCGTGCACATTTTGAAATGCTCGAGAGCCAGGGGGCGGGGTTTGTGGGCGGGGGCCAATTGCGTGGAAGGGGGCAGGGTTTGTGGGCGGGGGCCAATCACGTGGAAGGGGGAAGGGTTTGTGGGCAGGAGCCAATCACGTGGCTTATTGGGGCGGGTAGGAGGGCGCAGGGGAGCTGCACAGGCGCCGAGGGGAGCGGGTCTGGCGGCGGAGGCCCCCACCCCGCCACCCGCCCGCCCAGCAGGACCCGGCATCCCCCCACCCCCGCCCCTCCTCCGGCAAGAGGCGCCCGGGGGCGACCACTGCCCAGCCCGCAGCGATCCGGTGTGGCTGCCCGGGAAGGAGAGTGGCCGGGCGCGCAGGCACAGCTCCGCCCGCCGTGCCAGTCCCCATGGGGCGCAGCCGGCGGGCGAGGGGTGGGGCCAGCGGGCGCCAGGGGAGGGTGCCAGGACCTGGCCTTTAAAGCCCGAGAAATTTGCTGCCCGCCGGAAGGCGACGGCGGCCTCCTCCGGCCCCGGGAGGTGCCCCCGGCCCGGCCTCTCCCCCGCCCAACTTACCAGGGAGAAGAGTGACAGTCCTCCAGGCTCACTCCGTTCGCCGCCGCAGTCATGGTCCTCCTCGGCGAGCCCGGCCTCCAGAGCGGGGCATGTCTGGCTGGGCGGAGCGGGCGCGGGGGAGCCGCACAGGCGCCAAGGGGGGCGGGCCCGGCAGCAGAGGCCCGGGCTGCCCGCCCGCCCAGCCTGCCCTGCCTGATTGCCTGCTTGCCTGCTTGCCTCCCTTCATGAGGCCCCCCGCTGCCTTCCCGGGATCCGAGCCTGCCGCTCCGCTGCGCAGCTCCCGCGCCGGTCTGGACGCTGCGGGCGCGAAGAACAAAGTTTGGAGTCGGGGCAACAGCGGCAGAGCAGCGCGCACGCGCCCGGCGGCCCGCCCAGCAGCCCGCCCGGGTGTTTTCCTCTCTCCCGCACGAGGATGGGGAGGAAAAGCCGAGCCGGTCCTCATCCGCTTCCACTTCGCCTGGCCTCGGTTTTCCTTTCGCCGCCTGCGGGAAGCGACTCCTAATTAAAGGTCCTTCAGCCACTGGAAAGCAGGGAGGGCGCTCGCCGCGGCAGCCCGGGCTCGGTTCGGCCTCTTGCGAAGCCCAGCTAATCCCACCCCGGGACCGCTGCCCACCTCTCCTTCGCCTCCTGTCTGGCCGCCCTGCCTCCCTCCCTCTCCCTCCTGCGCGTGCTCCGCGCCCACCTTGGACGCCCTGGGAAAGCTCTCCACCGGCGTTCCTCGGAGGGAGCGGAATCGCGCTGCCCGCTTGGCTAGAGCGACGCCGCTCCTTCTCCCTGGTGGGCTCCCCTCAGCGCCGCCTCGCACTCATACACACACACACACAGAGGTTGGCTGGCTCTGGGCTCTGACAACAATGGCTTTCTTCCCCAGGGTTCGCGCTGCTTGAGCCAGAGCCGAGGGGCCAAAGAGCCAGATCTGGCTCAAGAGCCGCCATTTCCGACCCTTGCATTAACCAAAACAAGTGGTGCGTATTATTGTTTTTGTAACATTAGTTTTATAAAACTAATTCTTTTTCTCTGCTCTTAAAACTCTTTTTTTCCTTACAGTAAAAGATACTTGAGCTAGAGTAATTAGGACCTTCAGCAGAATTTGGTTGGTCAGGCTGAACAAACTGGTAATCAATCTCATTTTAGCCAAAGTACAGAAGTTGCTACATCCTTTGGGATGAAAAATACTTTGTGGTTATGGCCTCACAGCCTGACTTCCTCTATTGCACTTTATCCCACTGTGGTAATATTGGCCACTCAAGTGATCAGGGGAGGAGGTTCAGGAGGTTCTTGTATGGAGCCTAAGTACCAGTAGGGAGGTTTCCACACATTTTGCTGATGATAGTTGAAAGGAGGGGTTCTACTCTAACATGGAAAGGCACAGAAGTCCTCAAGTGCTGAAACTATTTGGTGTACTGAAGAATTTCCTTGTTTTTCCCCCTACCCTCAGCCCAGGTCAGAAAAGGAAAGAACAGACAGTCCTTTTTCTTCTGTAATGATTTCCCAACATTCTGAAGTAAGAACTTGGTTTTATTTTCTTCTTATTTGTTGCATTCCCCAAAGGAAGTATAAAAAGTCTCATCAACCATTCAACGACTGACAGAAGACCAGGTTCCTGGCTCAGTGAGCAAACTTTCTGCTTTTTTCTTTTTATCCAGAGAAGAACATGCAATCAGCAACCCATTTCTCTCTTTCCGGCTGATCTTTATTCATTCAGAGGATGAAAAGACATATTCTTGTAATCCTTTGCTTGTTGTTTCTTTCTCTCTTTCTCTTTGC
Organism: Charina bottae; assembly: GCA_023362775.1. Lineage (NCBI taxonomy): Eukaryota > Metazoa > Chordata > Lepidosauria > Squamata > Charinaidae > Charina > Charina bottae. The sequence goes on from JALMGJ010000002.1 coordinate 79,565,626, forward strand.
TTTTAGCCGAAGGAGAAAGAAATTGTAGCTCAGATAAGCAAGCCAGGGGACAAGGACATGTAATTCCTTTTCTTTTTGCTTTCCTAATTAATCCAGAAATTAACCAACTTCTGCTCAGTGTGTCATTTTTACAGTTTTCCCCACAAAGTCAACTTCTGCAAAAGAAAACAAATGCAAACACACACACCCCTTCCTTCTCTTAAGTTCGCTTTAGGCACTTGCCTTTCTTTTTTCCCTACTATAAATCCAAGGCTCTGACCAGCCTAGCATGAGATCTCAGTTAGACCCTAAACTGCTCACTACTTAAGACCTCTGTGTTAGCCTTCAGACTGTTAACTGCTCAAGATCTTTGTGTTAGCCTCAAGACTGCTGGCTGCTTAACTTCACTGTGTTAGCGTGTAAACTGGTAACTGTGGCAAATCCAAAGGATTATTTGACTGCTTTGTGTGCCACCAGCCTCAAATCTTCCTTAATAAATGTATTGATTGGTTATTCATTATACTCTCACTTTTGGACTTCTAGAAGGCATAACCCTGTTTAATAGCCAGTAGTGTTCAGATCCAGACAGAATTGGTGCTAGGAGATGCTGCAATTCATTACAGAACTGTGGGAAAGGAGATGAATTAAAGGACAAGAGGAAGTGCCTTCAAAATATACTGACATTTGGGGAACTCAATCAGCTATATTAAGCCATGGGCCAAGAGTTCCTCATTCTTGGACTAAACTGATATTCATGCTAAGAAATAATCTTGCCAATAGTTTTAGTGGAAAAAAGCCTATAGTAAAAAAAGGTTTGCTGTAAAAGGTAGTCAGGCAAAACCAAAACATTTTAGGGGTTGTGTGTGCATGTGTGTACACACACACACACACACACACATACATATGTGCCAAGAACATGCTTTAACTTTCCTGTAAATTTCAGTAATTCAGTAATGCAGGATTGAGGGACAGGAATCAGCTTGATCCCACTGAAAATCCCTCTCTGTGTCCAAAACAACCTGGTGTCAGCCCAAGGGAGGCAGCTCACGTTGCTGATCCTAATTTGATTTCCATGGAAGCTCCTGTTGCCAATGGAAACTTCACTTCCAGGGATATCAGCAGTTTTGTTAGGGTGCTTTCCATCTGGATTTAAGTAAGGAAAGAAAAGTTTAAGCTAACATCATCTTGATAAGACTGCTCTGGCTCCTTTTAAAGCTTTTCAACGAGGCAGACTTAATGTCACGCTATTAATACAGTGTTTATTTAGAGATAAATCCCACTGAATTCAGAAACCTTGGAATGAAGTAGGTGGATATACCATTGCAGTCCAATTTCCATTAATGGATTTTATGTTATCATTTCAATATAAATATTTTACTTTGATTGTTCTAATTAATTAAATTGATTGATTCGTGTGGCACATTTATGCCTGGCCTTTCCTCCAAGAGCTCATGGGGGTGTGCTCAGTGCTCCCCCCTCTTATTTTTCCTCAGAGCAACAACCCTGTGAGGTAGCTTGGGCTGAGAGACGGTGATTGCCCTGAAGTCACCCAGGGAGCTTCCACAGCTAAGGGTGTTTCTCAGCCTGGATCTCCTGAACCACTTAACCATCTTAACCACACTGGATCTTTTATCTGTTGTATTTTAAGAGTTGATGTTGTCTTTCGTTTTAATTAGATACACCACTGAGAGATGTTTTTAACATTTTTTTGTTGCTATTTATTCGTTAAGTCGCTTCCGACTCTTCGTGACTTCATGGACCAGCCCACGCCAGAGCTTCCTGTCGGCCGTCGCCACCCCCATCTCTCCCAAGGTCGAGCCCGTCACCTCCATAGGACTGCAATATTAAGTCCCACCAAATAAATCAACAAACAACTCTATTACATATAAAGTTGCAATTGACACTGAACAGCTTTAACAAAATTGCCCATAAACCTTTGTCCATAAATTAAAGGAACTTGCTGGCATCGATGTGGCAAACGTGCATGTGCCAATGATCACAACTTAGCAGCCAAACCATTTTGCAGACAGTTGTTTCGAAATGTCTAATCACTGGCTTTATATCTTCATGTTTTAACGTCTGTCAATATAATGTATTATTCCAATTGTACTGCCATGATAAATAGTTTAGAATATTATTATTCTTTGGATTCGTTCTCTAATAAAACATAGAAGTATAAAAATGGAAGAGCCCTAGAATAGCTTATGCTCAAAGGGAGCCAAATGCAATAACAGCTAAACCATGAATTTAGATTTATTATTGTCACTGCTGGAAGTGACTGGGGGGGGGGGCATAGAAAGGGAGGTGGGACACATTACTCCATGACATGCTCAGAACCAAGTTGCATAATATATATTTGACCTGACATATGACAAACTGGATTGTCACAATATATGACCACTAGGAATTTGCCAGTCAGGAGAGCAGAGAAACTGGCTAAGGAGCTGCAGGAAAGCCTTGCCAAGCTCCCCCTTGTTCACCTATCCAAGCGGCAATGGTTTCAATCAACTTAGTCCAAAGGAAGGAAGCACTATTTCCGAGTCGGAGTCTGGAAGAACCGTACTTGGAATTTGACCCCTTAATTTTTCAACCAGGCAGTTACAACTAGGATCTGAGGAACAGCTGGCTTGTAACGAAATCACCTCCAGTGGCTTCCTAAAACTACTGCCACTACCAGATTTTTGCAACTTTTTTCCACTGCTCCCCCCTCTTTTTATTATCATTGGCCAAGTTTGAAAGATCTGGACAGGTGCTGGGATCTTTACATTAGATCAACTAGTGGATTATAACAATCAGTTTTTATCATTTTCTATGTTAAAAGATAAATGTCATTTGTCAGTTGCCTCCCACTGAGCATCTACAAATCAACATTTGTTAACACCCTGATTTGGAACAGTGGCATTTTCAGCCTCAGAGATACCTAAGTTATTAAAGGGGATCATTAAATCCTTTCTGACCGAAAAGCCCACAATCATTTTTATTAAATATCTGTTATTAATAGATCAATTTGATATGCAAACTTTAAAGACTGAAAGGAATAAGGAACCAGCAATCCCATTTTGCCTAAATAATGAGATAATATTTTAACCTCAGAACCAAAATTTTGATTAGCTCTTAGATTATTGATTGGACTTATTGGACCCCATTGCATTTGTACAGAAAAATAGTAAGTAAATCATTGTGTTGGTGGAGATGCAACTAGAACAAGGCTTCATTAAAACATGTTTTTGCAATATCCTAAAGTTACTATGTCCTAGGAAGTAGTAGTGATATATATTAAATTGATTTTGAAACAAAGTTATATCTTTTGAACTACATTCTTTTGAACCACATGTGTTACTATATGGAAATTGACAGCTGGACAACAGAAATGGATTCTCTGTGGCTTTATTAATGCCAAGAGATTAGGCCTTTAACATTGGAAAGGCATATTTATCGCCCCAATTACGTAGTCAATTGAAGAACTGATGCTACTTGCATTCTACAAATGAGTTGCCTATAGACATTGATTATGCATGGAGAAATACAGTTGGATAATTCATTTATTAATCAATTCACCGTATCAAGACACAACACAGAGTCAATTAACAAAATGATAAAATGGGTATAAATATATCAAAGTACAGAACAAAGTATATTCAGATAAATGCATTACCTTTACATGTGACCCCAATCTGTTCTATGTAATGAGCTCTCAGCTGAACAGCTTTGACTATAAGACAGTTACAGTGAAATATGGTTAAGGAGAAATATTTCAGTTTATGGCAGCCCAAAATCAGGAGTTTGGTAGCATCCTTTTAGACTAATAATTTTTATTAAGCTTATATCTTTTAATAAAATTTACTACTGAAATATTATCTTTTTTCAAACACTTGTAAAAATTTAAATATTAATCTATATATGCATGAGAAGCATTTTATATGTAATTTATCTTGTTGCAATTGCATTTTTCCACTCTTTTTTAATATGTATTTTCTTCATTTTTTCTCTCTGTTCTATTAAATAAAGAAAAAGAAAAGGTTGGCCCAGTTCAGTAATAAAGAACTTCAGATAAACTACTAACTCTACATATTTAAGTCTCCTATTTGTATGTAAAAGGGACAAATATGAATCTGTGAATGATGCTAGTAACACCACAGAATGATTACCTGATATAACTGCACCAGAGCTTTGTAGCCATTCCCAGCCATGGTGAATGCATGCTGGAATTTTAGACTGATCAATGCTGCAATCTTATGCATAGGTACTAAGGAATACATCTAGGCGATGTCAGGGTCCATTCGGTCTTTCAAGTTTTCGTATCAAATTGATTTATTGATAACAGATATTTATTAAAAATGATTGTGGGCTTTTTGGTCACAAAGGATTTAATGATCCCCTTTAATAACTTAGGTGTCTCTGAGGCTGAAAATGCCATTGTTCCAAATCAGGGTGTTAACAAATGTTGATTTGTAGATACTCAATGGGAGGCAACTGACAAATGCAGGGTTGTGTTCATACAACATGTTAATCCAGTCAGACTCAAACCTGGTCAGATCTCCTTTCCAATAGTTTTGATAGAACATAATCACCCTAAATGGCCCCCAAATTACGGTTCTGTAATAAAAAGTTCCCACTCACTTTCTCCAGGAAGTGTCCCATGAGACCTTTCACCAGGAGAGAACTACCAAAATTTCATCACAAGATTAACTGCTTCCCTATTCTAGGGAGGATGTGTTCTGTGGCTGTCAGAAGTCTGCCCAGTGAGTTGTGTACTGTCTTGCTTTTTGATTCAGTTTCTATCTCCAGCTCTTTTTCTTTGGGGATGGATTATGCTATTTATACAACTGGGTGAGAGTAGTTTAACTACCCCACTTAATTGCTGTTTTGGGTCTCATCCCACTCTGAGTAATGGTATTTGCACAACACACTTATACCAATGTTGACCCAGTTGTATGTTTGTGTGAACAAAGCCAGTATGATATAAAGGATAACCTATTGTTAGTTATAAAAAGAAAACTAACCTCCTTTTTCTTCCCAAACTGAAGAAAAGAGTGACCACCTGCACAACTAAATCAGTATTGTGACTACTGTGATAATGTTAGAGGGTTTATTGACCTAGTTCGTTATTTCAAAACCCAGTTAATTCCAATAAGCACAGATCATAAACACCTGGTAAGATGTTAACATTATTTCAATCTTTTTGTTCTCGATAATATAATATTTTATTTTTTATTTTATTAATCAAATTTATCACCGCCCATCTCCACCACAGTAGACTCTGGGCAGTCTACAACAATGTTAAAATTAAAGTTAAAAATCAAAAATAATTAAAATACAATAAGCAATACAATAAATAAGAATATAAAAATCCAGAGGGTGGTAGGATCTTAAAAGGAGGTCATTATTAAACTAACCACCCCCAGGAGGAACTATCTCTACCTTTGTCCCATGCCAGGCGGCAGAGCCAGGTTTTTAGGGACTTCCTAAAGGCCAAGAGGGAGGACGCCTGCCTCACCTCTGGGGGCAAGATGTTCCACAGGGCGGGCGCTATCGCAGAGAAGGCACGCCTCCTGGACCCTGCTAGATGGAATTCCTTTGTTGACGGGGTCCGCAGCATGCCCTCCCTGCATGACCGGGTGGGGCGGGTAGATGCAATTGGGATGAGACGGTCCCTCAGATAGCCTGGCCCCATGCCATGTAGGGCTTTAAAGGTGATAACCAACACCTTGAATTGGACCCGGAAGCAAACTGGTACCCAATGCAGCTCGCGGAGCAGTGGTGTTACATGTGCTGATCTTCTCGCACCCATAACCACTCGAGCGGCTGCATTTTGGACCAGCTGAAGCTTCCGGATACCCTTCAAGGGTAGCCCCATGTAGAGCGCATTGCAATAATCTATATGAGAGATGACAAGGACATGAGTGACTATTCGGAGGGCCTCTCGATCCAGGAAGGGGCGCAACTGGCGCACAAGCCAAAGCTGTGCAAAGGCCCTCCTGGCCACGACTGCCACCTGCTCTTCGAGCAGGAGTCGTGAGTCCAGGAGGACCCCCAAGCTCCGGACTGAGTCTGAACGGGGTAGTGCCACCCCATCCAGGATTAAAGATGATAACTTCCTGGAGGCCGAGGGGCCATCAATCCATAGCCACTCCGTCTTACCAGGGTTCAGTTGAAGCCTGTTGTTCCCCATCCAGGCCCCTACAGCCCGGGGCTTATATAATATCCTATATAAGGCATGCAAAAGTACTAAAATGTTTAGAAGAAACTGTGGGGATCTGGATATATATTTGTTCTCTTTTAGATTATTTCAACCTGCTCTACACGGGGCATTTGGAAATGGTAACTGGTAAAAATGCTGTTTTATAGAGCATGTTATATTGATCTGTTATCAATTACACTGGCTGTTGGGGTTTTTTGCAGGGGGCAATCCAAGAAGGTGATTCTCACCTATACGTACAGTGACTATATTTTCTTGGAAAAAATAAAGGACAAACCTAAAAAAGGGGCAAATCCAAAAGAGGTTCATAAGGATAAACAATTGGTTTAATTGTTTGTGTTTATAACTTTGCTTTACAAAGGAAAATTCAAGAGCAAAACCAAGAAAAAACTTTACAAAAATGCATATTCTAATAAAAATATCTAAAATCAAAGAGTATACATAAATTTATTTTAAAAAGATAATCCAATTTCCATATTTTTCACATCAGTATGAAAGACTGTGCATTAAGTGGTACCATTTTTACAGTAAAAATTAAATGACCAAAATAAAGGACAAAAGTGAGTTTTTGAAAAATAAATAAGGCTAAAGGACAGCTTTCTGAAATAAAGGACTGTCCTTTGTACCTATACCCCCCTAACTAGCCTCCCCTAAATTACAATCCTCTTAGTTCAAGGGCCACACCATGCTTACACAGTGTGCAAAGGACAGCCCTCAAAAAGTGGGCAGACGACTTCTTTTCTCTTTTTCTTATTGTATTTAACTTCCATGTAGTTTTATTTATTTTGTGAGGGTTAAGTAACAGCAAAATTGTCTCCCACCTCTTTCTTGCCATAAAGCCATAAGGTGTAATTATTCTCTTCGTCAGTAAAAGATGAGGTGATGTTTGTTTGTTTGTTTGTTTGTTTGTTGGGTTAAAGCTCCTTCCAGTAATAAAAAGCTGCTGTTATTTTTTTTTCTCTTTAACAGACAAAAAAGCAAGTGGGAGGGAGAATTGGGTGGGGGTGTAATGACAGAGGATGGGATAGAGGCCCCGGAGGGGTGGTATTTGGAGGTTTTTAAAGGGAACAATTGGGCCAATTTGGAAAATCAGGGTACAAGAGATATCTTACAACTTGCACAAGGTCCCTATTTGTCTTTCAAAATGACCACCACCACCCCATCCAAACGTTTTTTAAAAAGTATCCAAAAGTTTCTGCTATGGGGAAGTTTCTCAGGGCAGCTTTGGAGGCCCCCAGAGGGGACTTAGCGGGCAGCTCCTGATCTGTAGGCTGCGTTCTTTGTTCCCCTGCTGGAAGGCCTTCTCGAGAGGATGTGTCAGGACGTTTTCATGATAACAGGTGAGCCTTTGGCGTGACTTTGTAGGTCAGTGAAAATAGGTTTCACCTTTGATTAGTTTCAGAAAGGCAGTAAAACATTTTCAGTCTGATAAAGATTTTTAACATGGGATTTTAGTTTCATAGGTTTTAGTTTTGAAGTGCTCTGCTTTTGATCTGCTTTAATGCTTTGTACAGTACACGTCAATTAATTTTGATAGATTAAAATAACATTCTCAAGAGAAAAAAAATCTGTCTAATCTTCTCATTCTTCTTTTATTCACCTCGCAGAAGCAAATCATAAAATGAATGTATCATTTATTATTGCCTCTTGGAAAATATGGCATGAATAAACCAATTGCTCTGTACTTCTTTCCCACCACCAATATCTTGAAAGGGATGCATTTGTACATAGTATTTCAGCCGCAAGTGATCCCACCACTAAAACCTATTGCAAGGACATTTGGGTTTGTATGGCATTCCTACTCTAGCTAATCAATACATTCAAAACATAAAGCTGTTTAATATGGTTCTGCAAACACTTCAAAATAAGCGCTTCACAACATGCAGGAGTGCATATGAAGCACGTCTTTCAGAATAGTTGAAAGAGCTGCATCTTTCTCCAGAGTCAATGGCTGCTTCAGAAGCCATTTGCGTATGGCTGCTTTGGGAGCTGTGAGGGCATAGGCATTAGGGAGACAGCTGAAACAGATTCCAGAAAAAGGCAGGGCTGCTTCAATGACTCAAAATGTTGCCCCATCTTTCAATGGTAATGACAAGGGTGGCACAGCCCTACCATTTTACATGCAGACTTAGTAATCCAAAATAAATAACGGTGCCTCTCAGTCGAGATTTACCATCCTAATGCACTTTGTTCTACCGGGTATACTTTACCAGGTAAGGTATTATATATATATATATATATATATATATATATATATATATATATATATATATATATATATAATATATAATATAATTATTATATATATAAAGATTACTAACTGGATCTTGATTAATTGCTGCATCAAAAAGCTCACTCTGCAATAGCCTACCGCTTTGGTTTCTGCAGCAACACAGCTAAAAGCTCAGAATAAACTTGAGGACCAGAAGTAGCCTGGAAAGAGTGTAGGATGCAGAAGGGAAGCTCTCAGAGAAAGCCTGCAGACTGTAAGTAAAGTGAAGGAGAATCCCAGAGGAATGGGAGGAAACAAACATGGCCAGCTGCTCTCAATTCAAGCTCCCAGAAGAATAATTTGATTTACCACTCCTGGAAATTCAAACTGGAAATGTCCCTCTCCAAAGATGACCTTCCTTGAAAATGATAATCACAGAAAGGCCAAGTGTCAGATCAGTCTCTTTCTCTGACTCCTAATTGATCTCTCACTCTCTATTATTCTAGAAAAGTTATCTGCATTAGGTAATTCCATCCCATGGTGGTCTGCAATTTCTTCAATGCATGTTTGGATTTTCCCACTCAGATCACTTGAAAAGACTTGTCCTAGCTTGTCTTGGAACTAACAATCATTCAATGGTGCAAAACAGCCCAGCCCATCTCATGTTTTCAAGCCATCATTGCTGTTTGTTAAAATCAGAATGCTTCAACAGCCAATGCTGTCTAGATCCATCTTAGGTTGTCATCCATGACACTTCCATCAACTCCATCCCAAAAGTTCCTCCTTCTTCCCACAAGACCATCTTGAAGACTCCATCTCTTTGCCAGCTCAGCAGCAGGCCTTCCCTTTTCTTATGGGACAATAGTGCCTATGAGAAAATTATGAGAAATTACTTTTTCTCTTCTACACTCAGGTTCTACTTACCTTAAAAGAGCTGAGTTTCTGTTTGGCTGTCTGGGTGCCTCCATGACAGACTTGCAGAGAAACATGGAGTCACAGGAATACTCCAGGGCTCTGTTCTTGGACTTGGGCTGTTCAACATAGTTATAAATCACTTATATTAGGGGTTAGAAAATATCATATGTATCACATTTGCAGATGATACAAAGGTAGGGGAAATAGCAAACACCTTATAGGGTAATATCAAGATTCTGGAGAAGCTGGAAAATTAAGCACCATTCAATTTCAGTTGACAAATGCACAGTCCAGAATGGGAGAGAAGTCCTGGCCAAATGAACACCTACACCGTTTTGTACAGCTAAGCAAAAGAGAAAACTTACTGCACAGAAACAGCATTCACCTATGGCAAAGACACCTGTGTCACATACATCAAGAAGGCATAAAAGAATTGCAGAAACAAACAATAAATAATTTTGTAGTGTCATTGTGTCCTGGGATCATGACGTGTGACTGTCGTATTCTAGCCAAAAACATAAGGCCAGCTCTTTCCAAGGTGAGCCAGACTAGAGCTTCAAAACCACTGGATCTCACACATAGTGATGGTTGTGGACCAATGAAGATAACCACACCTGGAGGGTGTGACTGTCATAGATAGATTTTTGAGATATCGTTTCCTTACAAAAAATAATAAACTATTTTACAAGTGTTGCTTAAAGATTACTAACTGGAACTGCTAACCTATCTTGTTTATTCGTTCAGTCACTTCAGACTCTTCGTGACTTCACGGACCAGCCCAGGCCAGAGCTTCCTGTCGGCCGTCGCCACCCTCAGCTCCTCCAAGGTCGAGTCCGTCACCTCCAGAATATCATCCATCCATCTTGCCCTTAGTCGGCCCCTCTTCCTTTTGCCTTCCACTTTCCCTAGCATCAGCATCTTCTCCAGGGTATCTTGTCTTCTCATTATGTGGCCAAAGTACTTCAGTTTTGCCTTTAATATCATTTCCTCAAGTGAGCAGTCTGGCTTTATTTCCTGGAGTATGGACTGGTTTGAACTTCTTGCAGTCCAAGGTACTCTCAGAATTTTCCTCCATTGCTTTAACTATGCGGACCTTTGTTGTCAGTGTGATGTCTCTGCTCTTAACTATTTTATCGAGATTTGTCATTGCTCTCCTCCCAAGAAGTAGACGTCTTCTGATTTCCTGGCTGCAGTCAGCGTCTTCAGTAATCTTTGCACCTAGAAATACAAAGTCTGTCACTGCCTCCACGTTTTCTCCCTCTATTTGCCAGTTATCAATCAAGCTGGTTGCCATAATCTTGGTTTTTTTTGAGGTTTAGCTGCAACCCAGCTTTTGCACTTTCTTCTTTCACCTTCATCATAAGGCTCCTCAGCTCCTCCTCGCTTTCAGCCATCAAAGTGGTATCATCTGCATATCTAAGATGGTTAATGTTTCTTCCAGCGATTTAACTCCAGCCTTGGATTCAGCAAGCCAAGCATGTTGCATGATGTGTTCTGCGTACAGGTTGAATAGGTAGGGTGAGAGTATACAACCCTGCCGTACTCCTTTCCCAATCATAAACCAGTCCGTTGTTCCATGGTCTGTTCTTACCGTTGCTACTTGGTCATTATACAGTTTCCTCAGGAGGCAGACAAGATGACTTGGTATCCCCATACCACCAAGAACTTGCCACAATTTGTTATGATCCACACAGTCAAAGGCTTTAGAATAGTCAATAAAAGAGAAATAGATGTTTTTCTGAAACTCCCTGGCTTTCTCCATTATCCAGCGGATATTGGCAATTTGGTCTCTAGTTCCTCTGCGTTTTCTAAACCCAGCTTGTACTTCTGGCAATTCTCGCACCATGAATTGCTGGAGTCTACCTTGCAGGATCTTGAGCATTACCTTACTGGCATGTGAAATAAGTGCCACTGTTCGATAGTTTGAACATTCTTTAGTGTTTCCCTTTTTTGGTATGGGGATATAAGTTGATTTTTTCCAATCTGATGGCCATTCTTGCGTTTTCCAAATTTGCTGGTATATGGCATGCATCACCTTGACAGCATCATCTTGCAAGTTTTTAAACAGTTCAACTGGGATACCATTGTCTCCTGCTGCCTTGTTATTAGCAATGCTTCTTAAGGCCCATTCAACCTCACTCTTCAGGATGTCTGGCTCTAACTCACTGACCACACCGTCAAAGCTATCCCCGATATTATCCTTCCTATACAGGTCTTCTGTATATTCTTGCCACCTTTTCTTGATCTCTTCTGCTTCTGTTAGGTCCTTGCCATCTTTGTTTTTGATCATACCCATTTTTGCCTGGAATTTACCTCCGATGTTTCTAATTTTCTGGAAGAGGTCTCTTCTCCTTCCTATTCTGTTATCTTCTTCCACTTCCATGCATTGTTTGTTTAAAAATAATTCCTTATCTCTTCTGGCTAACCTCTGGAATTTTGCATTTAATTGGGCATATATCCCCCTATCGCTATTGCCTTTTGCTTTCCTTCTTTCTTCATGTCCACTGCATATTCATTAGGAATATTAGTGAGCTCATACCTAACTGATCTGTGGGTCTTCCCTATTCTCTTTAGTCTGATTCTAAATTGTGCAATAAGAAGTTCGTGATCTGAACTACAGTCAGCTCCAGGTCTTGTTTTTACCAACTGTATAGATGTCTGCCACCTTTGGCTGCAAAAGATGTAGTCAATCTGATTTCGGTGTCGACCATCTGGTGAAGTCCATGTATAAAGTCATCTTTTACTGTAGGTTGTTGGAAGAGAGTGTTTGTTATGCACAGTGAGTTGTCTTGGCAAAATTCTATCCAAGCACTGCTTTAGCCACTTTATTATTAATTATGAAGGCTAGTCCGTTTCTTCTGTAGTCCTCTTGTCCACAGTAGTAGATCTGGTGGTCTTCTGATGTGAAGTGGCCCATTCCAGTCCATTTCAGTTCACTGACACTCAAAATGTCTATATTTGATCTTGACATCTCGCTAATAACCACATCCAATTTGCCCTGGTTTATAGATCTTACATTCCAGGTCCCTATGGTGTGTTGATCTTTAGAACATCGGATTCGTCGTTCACCACCAGCACCGTCGGCAGCTCGCCATCCTTTTGGCTTTGAGCTAGCTGCGTTATCACATCTGGGGCTAGTTGAATTTATCCTCTGTTCCTCTCCAGTAGCATTTTGACCATCTTCCAACCTGGGAGTCCCATCTTCCAATGGTATATCGACATATCTCTGGTTGTACTGATCCATTTAGTTTTCACAGCAAGTATACTGGGGTGGGTTGCCGTTACCTTCTCCAGGGATCGTATTTAGTCTGACCTTTCTGCCATGACCTTCCCATCTTGGGTGTCCCTTCACAGTTTAGCTCATGGCATCATTGAGGTGCTCAAGCTCCAGCACCACGACAAGGTAACAATCTCCTTTGCTGGAGTAATGATCTCCTATAGTACAACAGAAAGATCAAAATTATATCTGCAGCCCAGTATTTTCCATATGTATTTTGGAGCATTAAGCTATACGTATTGAAACTGATACTTGTATAAATAAGGATCCAGATCCAGATGCTTGCCAGGATTTCAGTCTGGCTAAGTAGTAGTTTTCAAGATGAGCTCAGAGAGGACCTGGATTCTGAAACTCGTTGTTCCAACCAGGAGCAAGTTAAATAAATGCCCAATGATTGTCCTGAAAATATAGAAAATTAAATTCACCTTTCCTAACGAACAGTTGTAATTTGCATAGTGAATATCTCCATGGCTGTCCCCAACAAATGAAATGTAATACCATATAAATTAATTAAAAGTAATGTTGAAGATATAAAATAGGAAGACCTCTTAAAATATCAATCAGTCTTGGAGTTAAACTCATCTTAATCAAATTTGCTATAATTACTCAAAGGAATTCTAAACCATCTGTACAAATCTTTAATTTGTCTCAAGTTCAAATTTACTAGTTGAGAAACCTTCCTAAGAAGCTTTATACCAAGGTAATACCAAGGTTTTGTATACCAAACACAACTAATTCTTAAATAATAGTTCAGTACCCACTTCAGAGACACTTAGGAAACTACAAAACTTTCTCAGTACCCAAAGAATTAATGTCTCCTAGATTCTGTCTATTTTGAGTTAAAGTAACTACATTGATTAAAGATCTAATGTTATCTACATTTTGTATGTCCCCATATAATCCACCTTGCTAGATTATAAATTCTTGGAAGAATAAGCTGTATTCAACAAGCCAAGGGATCAGGTTAAATCTTATCATTCACATTTATCAGCAAAATAGACTATGCATAGTAGTATTCATGGCAGTTCTCAAGATGAAGCAACAATGTGCTTGACCTGAAAAGCAACAGTAGAAAAAAAAAGTGAAATAATTGATAGTCTTAGGCCAAAGTCTTCTCCAAGCAGCATTAAGGATGGTTTGACTTATTTCATCCAAGGATTCCTTAATGACAGCACATGCATCCTTTCCACACAGCTTTTAAAATCACATTTAGGTGTCAATGTTGTCAGCAATATGCACAAATGTGTGGTGCATATAATTAAGCTTAAAAGCTTTTATAGTGACTTAATCTATGGATTGAAGGAGCACTGTGGTGTTTGAAGGAAGAAACACCATTTCAATACAGTACTTTCAGTACAATAGGAGATAATCCAAGATAATTTTTGTACTGCTAATTAACTGGCAATCCATCAGGTCAAAGAGCTTTCCCAATTTCACTGATCTAAATGCAGTCACAATTTCTTGAAGAGAAGGAGGTAAAATGTGATTAAAATATGACTGGTCCTGGGATAGCTGTGGGAGTCTCACATTTTGTAGATCTCTGTATCAAATATTTTGATGAAAAATTGGAACATTACACTTTGGAATCAAACATTTAAAACTGTTGGGTAATAGATACAGAAATTGTATCTCCTTTCCAATCTGTAGCATGAATAAAAGTAAAGTGCTTTATTTAAGTCTAAAAGCCAATAGCTTATTGGATTTCCTCCTTTTTCACAGTATTGTTAGCTATTATAGTATAATAAAAAAAATGTTTCAGAAGTATAAAGCTTGTTGAGTTCATGTTTAGCAGGATCCAAAGATCTATACTGTTCAAGAGATGGATATGATACAGAAAGTGTTCACAATTCTTCAACTTTCTTCTCAAAGGATATATTTGTTTCTTTTTAATAAGGAACATGTGCAAAAATATGACTTCAATAAATATTTTGACAGTATCCCATAGCAAAGGTACTGATGTAATCAAGTCCCTATTAATATGAAAAAACAATATATCATTTCCTGTTCCATCTGCTAAATACAATATTTACCATTCAACAAAGGCACATTCAGAGGCTATATTTTTTTTAAAAAAAAATTCAATGTAAAAAATACTTTATTATATAAAATTTACATATAACATATAACATACAACATATAACTTACATACACCTTGAAACAATTAAACAGGGTGCGGGGAAAAGAAGGAAAGGTGTGTAAAAGGGGAGACAAACAAGGAAACAGAAGGAAAAAAAAGGGAGAAAAAAAAAGGGAAAAGGGAAAAAAGGCTTGGTTCTCGATTTCCTTAACTGTGGTTAATATATTTGTCTCATTACTTAATTGCTTGTTTAAATTACATTTGTTCCTTTTCTATTTCTTACCAACTTAATCATTAAATCCTATATATATTGTATTATTTTTTTGTACATTTATCATATAGTCCAGAAACGGTTTCCAATCATTTTTAAATTTGTCCATGTTCTTATCTTTTAACATCTCTGTTAGTTTTGCCATCTGTGCTAGGTCCATAATTTTTGTAATCCAGTCTTGGATTGTAGGGGTTTCTTCTTTCTTCCATTGTTGAGCATATGTTATTCTGGCAGCTGAAATCATATATAGTAACAAATTTCTGTGTTTTTTCTCCAGTTCATTGTCCATGAAGCCTAATAAGTATAATTCTGGTTTAATTTGTATGTCCATTGATGTAATTGTTTTTATGGTTTCATGTATTGAGTTCCAAAAATTTTTCGCTTTCTTGCACGTCCACCATAGATGGTAAAATGTTCCATTTTCCTTCTTACATTTCCAACATTTACTTGATACATTTTTATACATTTTTGATAATTTCTCTGGAGTTATATACCAATGGTACATCATTTTGTAAAAATTTTCCTTTAAGTTATAATTTGATGTAAATTTTAAACCTTTTGTCCACATTTTTTCCCATTGATCATACATGATGTTATATCCAAAATTTCTGGCCCAATTTATCATACATTCTTTGACTTGTTCGTCTTCTAATTTTATTTGTAGTAGCATTTTATAAAATTTAGTTATAGTATGATCAGAGGCTATTTTAAAACATTAAATAAGCTTATTGTGAATCTTATTGCTAATCTTATTGTTAAAAAGGTTATGAAGTTCAGTTCTAAAAGAATTATGGAATATTAATAAAATAATTATGGTATCCTTTTCAGATACCAACAAATGAGAATGTCTGGAGTGAGTAGGTATCAGGCCTTCTCAATGTTAGGTCCCACTCTCTACAACTCCCTCTCTCTGGAGATGCAAGTGGCTCTGACATTGCCCTCATTCCAAAAGATAGCTCTGTTTCAATTGGGCTTTGGGCTTAGTTTGATTGTGGGTGGCTATTTATCTTTTAGTTGATTTATATATTTCTGTTTCTGTAATTTCAGTCCTGCTTGCTCTAACTCAAACCATCCCATGGCAACTAATAGAAAACTAAACATCCATGTAATCACAATAATCAATAAAATATACTAAACTGCTATAACATATTATAATCCATAACTAGCAATAATATACAAGCCCCCCCCCAATTCACAACTTCCATTACAATACATATCAGGGTTTTCCCAGACTAAAGCCAAATGGAAATTGTTTTTTTTTAAATCAATTTTATCCAGAAGCTTTTAGAGGTGCCCAGCCATCAACTGCTCAACCAACTTGGCCAGAAATAGTAAATCTAAGACTAACCTCTACTTGTTAAAGAGGAAGGGATCTAACCGTTTCTTCAGTAGGGCCTGGACCACACCCTGCTTGGAGGAAGCATTAATGATCAAGCACAACACAACCTTCAATAGATCCATCCCATCTAGGACCAAGAAGGAGCTTAGATACAATGACATGAAAGATTCATTTTCTCTATTCTCTCCTTCAAAATTGGCTTTCCTATAGAGAAAATTATTATAGAGAAGCATTCCATCATGTGAGTGTCCCGCAGTCTGAAATGGTACAGTTCTGGCAGAGTTTTCCCACCTCATTAGGGCAAAGTCTCCAACTGTGGATGTTTATCACACTTCTGAGATGTGAAGCAATTGCATATCCACTGCCATTGTGAGCATGATTACATACTTAGGAATCACTGGGCCTTGCAGTCTAAGTAATAGCTTGATCTTGCAGTCAAGTGCTAATAATTATGTTCTAGTGATGCTTTGTATCAACAGCAAAATTATACATACTTTTCTCATCACATGCAAACTGACACCACAGTTGGGAGTCAGGATTAAACAAACAACGAATGGTTTTTTCCCTTTCTTTTCTTTCTTTTTTTCTCCTTTCTTTGGTAGGACAGTTATCTGGAGCTTTACTGCATATTTTCACGCACTGGTTTTTAGAGCAGCCCTGTCAGTAACAGAAATGTTCTCCTATGGCTTTTGATATGCCTTTGTTTTTAGACAGTATATGTAGTCAGCTAAATGTCTTGTAAAACAATAGGGACAAGCTCTGGGATCCATTTCAGAGAACCAGGGCATGCATTTGTTTCTAAAAATCTGCAAAATAATTACTGTCTACTAAAACTTGTTTAGGAGTGGCTGAGGGGCCAAGTCTTCCTGAAGTCACCTAGTTGAGGGTTTCCTGTGTTGGATGGCTGAAGATTTTCCTGGAAAGGGGGGAGATACAGGAAAGTTTGCAAATGGCGATCATGTGACCACAGGATGCTGTGGCTGATGTAAGTACGAGGACTGGTCATAACTACCATCATAAGTTTGAACAGTTGCTGAACAAGTGGTCGTTAAACGAGGACCACCTGTAGTTACATTGTCTGAGCTCAACCTACTAAGCCAACTATCAACTAATAATAGCTTCCTCTTTCCATGAATTCGACTGAGCATGATAGCATGAATGGAACATCCAGAAATACTATTTCCCAAAGAAAAATCCTACTGAGAAATAACCTGCTTCTTGCCTAATGCATTTCCTGCTGGGTTAACCATATTATGGTATTCTAAATCTGATATGGTATTCTTCTGTGATGTAATCAAGGTAAAAAGGAAAGTTAGTTTAAAATCTACAGAACAACTGTTATCAAAGGCAGTTCCATTTTAATCCATGGGAATTATACCATTGATTAATGCAAACATAAATGAACCCAACCATTTAAATGACCAAACCAGATAAATCAATAACTAAGCATGGCTTTTAGCATCTCCACCCTTAAATTCTAAACAGGAGCAAGAGATATTTATAAGCTCTAAAGACATTTTTATACTATATTTCAGATTCTTTACATTTAAGCTTTATAACAAAAGCTGGTTTTGTCCTTTGTTTTAATAGTTATGCTAAAATTGTCCAAAGACAATTGTCTAGTGTCAGAAGAAAATAAATTTAAGATAATAGTGTCAGCATATGGCTTGAACATCTTTGATACACAGAAAATGTTGGTTATATTGGATGATCAATAAAATTTAATTTGTGTGGGTAAGCATTTTAAATAAAACATTGATTTTCTTCCTAATGACTAATTTTTCTTACTTTGTAGAGATGCCAGAGCCTGATTTATTTTTAAATTACAAAACTTTGTATTTAATAAAAAGAACATTAGTATTTATTGTCCTGAGAAAAACTGTTATCTAAAATGAATAAATACGCCTAGTCAATTGCTAAGTTTTGTCTTCA
Organism: Charina bottae; assembly: GCA_023362775.1. Taxonomy (NCBI): domain Eukaryota; kingdom Metazoa; phylum Chordata; class Lepidosauria; order Squamata; family Charinaidae; genus Charina; species Charina bottae. The sequence continues at coordinate 79,583,827 of JALMGJ010000002.1, forward strand.
AACTAAATGTTTATCATTAAGTTTATTCCTATTCATACACTGTTTCTTCTCCATCCAAACCCCAACAGCATCCAGGCATTCAGAATCTTGACAGTATCACTTAGTCAGCCTAGGCCTGAGGAATATTGCTGGGTATCATCAGCATATTGATGGTATCTAACTCCATGACTTCAGACAACCTCACCGAGCCGCTTTGTGTAGATGTTAAATATAAGCAGGGAAGCATCACATCCTGAGCCCCCCATAAAGTAGGGTCCTCAGGTTAGATCTGTCCTCTCCTAATAACACTGACTCTTCTTCACCTACTTTACTTTATAATGATTATTTTTATGAGAAAACAATAGTATCATAAATCAAGGTTGAAGGCAAGTGTACTTAAGAAAGAAGTCTTTTCTCCATTAAAAATTCAGCTTGGTTAGATGTTTTATATGTATAGATATATATACTATATACCAGAGCTTTCCAAACTGTGTTTTTGGGACACGTTAGTGTGTTGGCTGCAGTGTCTGGGTGTGTCATGGCTGCTGCTGCCTCCGAGCCTTGCCAGGATTCCACGCAGGTCCTAGTGCCTGCCTTGTGCCTTGCTGTCTCCAAACCTGCCCTGCCAGGATTCCACGCAAGTCCTAGTGCCTGCCTTGTACCTTGCTGCCTCCAAACCTGCCCTGCCAGGATTCCACGCAGGTCCTAGTGCCTGCCTTGTGCCTTGCTGCCTCCAAACCTGCCCTGCCAGGATTCCACGCAGGTCCTAGTGCCTGCCTTGTGCCCTGCTGCCTCCAAACCTGCCCTGCCAGGATTCCACGCAGGTCCTAGTGCCTGCCTTGTGCCCTGCTGACTCCAAACCTGCCCTGCCAGGATTCCACGCAGGTCCTAGTGCCTGCCTTGTGCCCTGCTGCCTCCAAACCTGCCCTGCCAGGATTCCACGCAGGTCCTAGTGCCTGCCTTGTGCCTGGCTGCCTCCAAACCTGCCCTGCCAGGATTCCACGCAGGTCCTAGTGCCTGCCTTGTGCCCTGCTGACTCCAAACCTGCCCTGCCAGGATTCCATGCAGGTCCTAGTGCCTGCCTTGTGCCTTGCTGCCTCCAAACCTGCCCTGCCAGGATTCCACGCAGGTCCTAGTGCCTGCCTTGTGCCTTGCTGCCTCCAAACCTGCCCTGCCAGGATTCCACGCAGGTCCTAGTGCCTGCCTTGTGCCTTGCTGCCTCCAAACCTGCCCTGCCAGGATTCCACGCAGGTCCTAGTGCCTGCCTTGTGCCCTGCTGACTCCAAACCTGCCCTGCCAGGATTCCACGCAGGTCCTAGTGCCTGCCTTGTGCCCTGCTGACTCCAAGCCTGCCCTGCCAGGATTCCACGCAGGTCCTAGTGCCTGCCTTGTGCCTTGCTGCCTCCAAACGTGCCCTGCCAGGATTCCACGCAGGTCCTAGCGCCTGCCTTGTGCCCTGCTGACTCCAAACCTGCCCTGCCAGGATTCCACGCAGGTCCTAGCGCCTGCCTTGTGCCCTGCTGACTCCAAACCTGCCCTGCCAGGATTCCACGCAGGTCCTAGTGCCTGCCTTGTGCCCTGCTGCCTCCAAACCTGCCCTGCCAGGATTCCACGCAGGTCCTAGCGCCTGCCTTGTGTCCTGCTGACTCCAAACCTGCCCTGCCAGGATTCCACGCAGGTCCGAGTGCCGGCCTTGTGCCTTGCTGCCTCCAAACCTGCTGTGATTCCGCGCAGGTCATAGTGCTTGCCTTGTGCCCTGCTGTAAGAGTGTGTCGCGAAATGATGCATGTCTAAAAAGTGTGTCACCAACATGAAAAGTTTGGAAAGCTCTGCTCTAAATGTTACAGTGAAATGTAAGGAGTTACTCTCTACATCAGAGCTTTCCAAACTGTGTGTCGTGACACGTTAGTGTGTTGGCTGCAGTGTCTGGGTGTGTCGCGGCTGCTGCTGCTTCCTAGGCCTGCCAGGATTCCACACAGGTCCTAGTGCCTGCCTTGTGCCCTGCTGCCTCCAAACCTGCCCTGCCAGGATTCCACGCAGGTCCTACTGCCTGCCTTGTGCCCTGCTGACTCCAAACCTGCCCTGCCAGGATTCCACGCAGGTCCTAGTGCCTGCCTTGTGCCTTGCTGCCTCCAAACCTGCCCTGCCAGGATTCCACGCAGGTCCTAGTGCCTGCCTTGTGCCTTGCTGCCTCCAAACCTGCCCTGCCAGGATTCCACGCAGGTCCTAGTGCCTGCCTTGTGCCCTGCTGCCTCCAAACCTGCCCTGCCAGGATTCCACGCAGGTCCTAGTGCCTGCCTTGTGCCCTGCTGACTCCAAACCTGCCCTGCCAGGATTCCACGCAGGTCCTAGTGCCTGCCTTGTGCCTTGCTGCCTCCAAACCTGCCCTGCCAGGATTCCACGCAGGTCCTAGTGCCTGCCTTGTGCCTTGCTGCCTCCAAACCTGCCCTGCCAGGATTCCACGCAGGTCCTAGTGCCTGCCTTGTGCCCTGCTGACTCCAAACCTGCCCTGCCAGGATTCCACGCAGGTCCTAGTGCCTGCCTTGTGCCTTGCTGCCTCCAAACCTGCCCTGCCAGGATTCCACGCAGGTCCTAGTGCCTGCCTTGTGCCTTGCTGCCTCCAAACCTGCCCTGCCAGGATTCCGCGCAGGTCCAAGTGCCGGCCTTGTGCCTTGCTGCCTCCAAACCTGCTGTGATTCCGCGCAGGTCATAGTGCTTGCCTTGTGCCCTGCTGTAAGAGTGTGTCGCGAAATGATCCATGTCTAAAAAGTGTGTCACCAACATGAAAAGTTTGGAAAGCTCTGCTCTAAATGTTACAGTGAAATGTAAGGAGTTACTCTCTACATCAGAGCTTTCCAAACTGTGTGTCGTGACACGTTAGTGTGTTGGCTGCAGTGTCTGGGTGTGTCGCGGCTGCTGCTGCTTCCTAGCCCTGCCAGGATTCCACACAGGTCCTAGTGCCTGCCTTGTGCCCTGCTGCCTCCAAACCTGCCCTGCCAGGATTCCACTCAGGTCCTAGTGCCTGCCTTGTGCCTGGCTGCCTCCAAACCTGCTGTGATTCCACGCAGGTCCTGGTGCCTGCCTTGTGCCCTGCTGTAAGAGTGTGTCACGAAATGATGCATGTCTAAAAAGTGTGTCACCAACATGAAAAGTTTGGAAAGCTCTGCTATATACTCTTATTACAGTGTTTAAACAATACAATGCAATGTATTGGGTTAACTATTCTGTAATGATGGCTTTGAGTAGCAGTAGGTTGGGGACCATGGAAACATTGAATATGGCTCAAAGAGCTTTCCTAGAAAAAAAAATGGTAAAAATTGGGTGGACTTTTGACTAACAAAATTCCACATGTAAGTGCTATTTACTATTGTTGTTTATTCGTTCAGTCGCTTCCGACTCTTCGTGACTTCATGGACCAGCCCACGCCAGAGCTTCCTGTTGGCCATCACCATCCCCAGCTCCCCCATGGTTGAGTCTGTCACCTCCAGAATATCATCCATGCTATTTACTATAGAAATATGTTTATCTCACTTAATTCTACTTAACTATGATTAAGAAATTTATTTTAGAAATAGAAATGTTTTACCAATTTCTCCCTTAGTATTAGGATTTTATCTTAACCAAACTTAAGCTAAGCTAGAACAGGGCTGCAATGCTACGGCTCAGTTGTACAAAGATGAGTAGAAGAGAATGCCTCTCTCTAAAGACCAGCCACAATTAGGACATCAGTCATAAAAGTTTGAGGAGTGGGGAAATACTTCCCCACAGGGAAGTGAGGTGATACAAAGAGACAGCACTTTTCCATTGCCAAAATGAAAATTGCAGAGTAGAAAGTGTGTTTGATATAATAACCCCATATACTTTGTTATACACGCTTACCTTAACAACAGGTTAGCTCTTTGTTTCGTTTATAATCATTTCTGCAGTGAGGTATTCAGCTTCACCACATGCAAGTCTGTCAATAAACCCTTGGTGAAGCTAACTGAGACAAGAATCTGCAATTATCCATGCCTTCTACCTCTGATTGCTTCCAGATGTCACCAGTAAGGCAGGTGGAGATATGTATTTTCCAGCAGCTCATTCTATGTTTGACAAAAACAGTGTCATAATATGAATGTTTCATTTTCTTGTAGCTTATAAACCTTCAGTCTATAACCTGTGCTTTCTTTTTGATGAATAAAAGAAAATCCAATTCCATTTATTTTAATGGAAATTAAAATAGATATTAAATAGTTCTTAAAACACCTACGTAGTGTGAATTACATTCTGTGTGGATTAGGAACTAATGAAGTCAATAAGGCTGCAATTTACAGTCCATTTACTCTGGAGTTGTTGCTTAAATCAATGAAATGTTTTTCAGCTTAGGTTGGCAGAAGACAAGTCACCTGTCTCCTAAATACGGGAACATAGAATGCTAGACCATCAGTACAGCTAGTTCAGTCCTTTGAATATTGACTGGCAAAGCTTATATGTTTTTTCCTGAACTGGCCTTCCCATTAAGCTGCAACCTTCTGAAATAGTGTTTGGAAGTTGAAGGTGCAATCCTAAGCACACTCATTTAGATCCATAGAATTCAGTGGAGACTGTCCCTGGAGAAACATGTTCAGGACTATGCTGTCAGTCCTTAGACAAGACCTTACAACTCCTCATACATCCCTCAGTGATACAGAAAAGCACCAGAACAGGACTTCCACAGCATCACTTTTCCAGCCACAGATCTAAATATGGAGTGTCCTGAAGATACCTGACCCAATACCGATGGATTATCTCACCCAGCAGCATCATGTAGATGTTGGGTAAGAAGGAGATTAAAATAATAGAAGAGTTAAAACAGAATTCCAATAGCCATACAGGGAAAAGGAAAATAATCAATTCCATGAAATTCAACCTCATCGTGGTACTCTAAATCCTCTACCCTAGTCCCTGTAGACAAAGCAAGATTTGCTGTGCTTTCTTGAAGGCAGGCAAGGTTGAGGCTATGCAGAGGGAAGAGAGCTGCAGCAACTAAAAGAAGGTACACCTCTTGGGTCCCAGAAGATGACAGTGCTTGATGGGTGGGGTTCAAAGCATGCCAACTCTGTCAGATCTTACTGAATGGGCAAACACAATAGGAGAGAGGTGTTCCTGCAAATATCCAAGCCCTATGCCATGTAGGGTTTTATAGATGACAAGCAACACTTTGAATTGCACTGCATAGTAGCGTGTCTATAACTACTCACCCCACCGCATTCTGGACCAAGTGTAGCTTCTGAATGGTCTTCAAGGACAGCCTCGTGTAGAGCACACTGCAGTAATCCACACACATGACTAAAGCATGAGTGACAGTGAGTAGGGCTTCCCCATCCAGGAAAGGGTGCACTTGGTGCACCAGATGAATCTGTACAGAGGATTTATGGTCATAACTGCCATGTGCTTCACAAGCAGGAGCTGTGAGTTGGAGCTGAGCTAAGTTTTCAGTTGTCCTCTATGCTGCTTGAAATATTGCCAGTGCTATTCTCCTTGGCTGTAGTACACCAGGAGCTTCCTGGATTGTCACTTGCCATCCTGCTCATCACCAGCTAATTTTCAACAGGTTTTACAATTTTTACAATGCATTTTTATTTTCAGTTTTTATAAGTATGATTTTATGTCACTTCTACTGCTTGATCCTTTATCTTTAACAGCAAATATGGACAATCCATGTCCTATAGGTTACATGCAGCCCTCAACCTGGATATCCCATTGCACAGAGAGCAATCTTGTTGAAGAAACAGGGAGAGAAGGGTTTTCAGCTCATTCAGGTCTGTGTGCGTCTGTGCAAGAAAGACCAAAAGGCATGTGTGTGGCAAGGATGACTGTGTCCTGGTCCCCTTTATAATTCTTACCTATTTGTGTAGCCCTTAAAAGAGCTTTTCCCTAGTACATTGTATTTTGCAGATAAATGGAAAGACTAAAAACAAAACATTTGTGTTAATTATGAAAGAGGGCAAATGGCTCTCTGAAAATGTTGCCTCTTTGGCAGAACTACATGTAACTACACTAACTTCTACCATTAACTATGTCTGGTTCCACTTTAATAAATGCATCTTCCTTCCTCATGTAAGGTAGGAGATCATGGCTCCAAGCTAATCCCATTCCAATTGTTCTGTCCAGTAACCCATAGCATATATAGTTTATTTCTCAAGAGACGTTTCTTTAAAAAATATATAGTAAAGATATAAGAAAACTGAATATTGTACTGGGTGGATAGCATAACTTTCTTTATTGTTTGGAGTATGTACAAAAGCATACTTGTGCTATAGAAACTTACTTTGGTAAAATATCCAATACCCCATGGGAGTTTCATCCAAACTAACTTCTACCATTAACTATGTCTGGTTTCACTTTAATAAATGCATCTTCCTTCCTCATGTTTTTACTTTTTATAGTATACTCTTTCATTGGTGCCCCAGTCCTATTTAAGTTGCTGCATTGTAAACATTATAGAAATAGCTATATTATAGATATTATAAAAGTACTACATGATAAGATGAGGGAAGAAGTAAAGATTTAAAAATCAGTATTTCCTAATAGTTTTTCATAAATTTACATCTTAAGCTTTAAAAATAATAGTTTGGTAAGTATTTCCTTCTTTTATATAGATAAACTCTACAAAACATTGAAACTATGAATGAAAACCATCAAAAATCTTGGATAGCACAATTAGGAAGATAATGGTGTGGTGTTAATAATCCTGCTCAAGACTTAAAACCAGGATATAGCTATAGACATCTAAAAGGTTGGGTGAGGAGCTACTTATCTTATTCAGATTCACGGCTTCCGTAGAGCTTCATGGCAATTCCAGCCACCTTTTGCCGCTTCAATCTCCCTTCCCCTGTGGTGGAAATACGGGGGTCGGAAGAGAGCGGTGAATCCGGCGACCCTTGTGAGAGATCTTCTGCTCACCCTCTCTTCGAGGGTGATTTTTTGGCGATTTTCTTTTCTTTCAATCGCCGCAAACGGGAAACCGCGGAATCAAGGCTAAGAGCCTCGGTTCGTCGCTCCATTCACCCCAACACCCGGAAGTGAAATATTTTTAAATATTATTTTCCTTATTAAGCTCTAAGATTTATCTCTGGACTTGATATATAATTGCTGGTGGTTTACCTCTTTCTTACCAAAGGACGGTTAAACGGTGGGAATGGAAAGCTAATTGACTTTGCCACAAATGAAAGTGACTTTCTTTTTATTTTTACTTTGATTTAAGTTTCCTACCTATTGGCAATTGAATGCATTTTTATTTTAGAATTATTTTACTTGGATTTTGATTTCATATGGAATAATTAACACTCTGCCTTTTAAGTTTTTTTGGCGATTACTGCTGGGAAAGAATTTTCCTCTCTTTTCTTTTATAAGCCCTTTTTTTAAAATTTTATGCTTTGTCTGGACTTTTTTTATATATAGAAATTTGACTGCTTAATATGTACTTTGGGTGAAGAAGTTATTTGGATTACTGCAGCCTTTCTTTATATATTTTATATAATTCCTTTTTTCTTCAGTTACTTTTGGATGGATTGAAGAGTTACAAGTGGGCGTGAGAAACCTTGGAATTGTTTATCATTTCCATTATTATTTTGACTACAGTCGAAAAAAAAAGTTTCCATCTGCCTCTTTATCTTTTGTTCTTGAATTTACATGGACTTATATATCTAATGAATTACAAATGAATTATGATGACAATTATTTTTAAAGGACTGTTTTTACTTTTTGTAATTTTTTAGTCTCCCCCCTTTTTTAAAATAATTATTGCCTCCCCTTTTTTATTTTTTCCTCTCTCCTTTTCCTTTTCTCCTCTTTTTTTTCTCTTACAGGAAAATTATTCATACCATGGCATCTATGGCACTGAGGAGGAGAGATAAAGATAAAGAAAAAGAGACTGGAAGACCATCTACAGATCCTGCAACACCTGCACCATCAATGGAAACTCCACTATCAGAAATGAAAAAAAAATCTTCAAAGCAATTGCAGCATTAAATAAGAAAGTGGAGGATTCAACGGCTAATTTGGGTCAACAAAATAAGCAGATGGAAGAACAAATTGCATCTTTAGATAAAAAGATGGATAAGAAGATGGAAGATATGAAAAAAGAAATAACCCAGGAGATAAAACAAGAATTTAAAAAAGAAGTACAGACAGTTAAGGAAGTTGTGAACTCTCTGTCAGGAGAACTTAAAGATATGCAAGGTCAGATACAAAAATTAGAGACTAAATCAGAACAAGATATTGTTCTAATTTAGATATTGAAGATATTGAACACAATTTAGATATCACAGCATTAGCAGAAATGAGAGAGAAGGGGCATATTTTGAGATTGAGAGCAGTTCCTGAACAAGCAAATGAAGATGTAAGAGAAAGGATTATTTCTGTATTGGCTAAGTTTTTAGAGATAAGAGAACAAGATTTAGATTTGGAAATAGATAAAATTTTCAGAGTGAATTCACGTTATGCTAGAGAAAATAAAGTTCCTAGAGACATATTGATATACTTTGTGAGAAAAGTTATAAAAGAGCAAATTTTGAAGAAACATTATAATATTAGATTAAATATAGAAGGGAAATAAGTAATTGTATTAAAAGAAATTCCTTTGAGAATACTAAGGAAAAGAAGAGATTACTCCTTTCTTACAGACAAATTAAAGCAACACAATATCCCATTTAGATGGGAGAAATTAGAAGGTGTATCTTTTACGTTCAAAGGGCAGAGGTTCAGAATAACTTCCATTTTAAAGGCAAAAGCATTCCTAGAAAAATATAAGACAGAAATGAGTGAGTCATCTGGAGACTTGGAAGAAGGAGGAGAGACATCAAAAGACAAAAAGAGGAGTGAAGACTTATCTGAGATGGGAGCTGCAGGTTTGGAGTTGAAAAAGGGATTTTAACTATCAAAACATCTATGGATTACAAATATTTGACATGGAATATCAATGGAATTAATGCCCCACAGAAAAGAAGAAAGATTTTCCATTTTTTGAAAAAATTGAGATTGGACAGAATTTGTTTACAAGAGACTCATATTTGTAAAAAAGATACCAAATATCTGATTCAAAAACAATTTGGAGAAGAATTCATTTCGGCTGGAAATAAAAAAACTAAGGGGGTAGTTTTATATATACAACCAAAGTTAAATCCAAAATTGATATTAACTGATGATGAAGATCATTACGTTGCAGTTGAAATTAATATACAAGGAACTAAAACACTGGTTGTTGGACTTTACGCACCGAATATGGACAAAGGAGTATTTTATAAAGATTTGATGGATAAACTTTTGGACCTAACCTATGAAAATTGGTGTTTTGTGGGTGATTGGAATGGGGTAATCTACCCATGCCACAAACATTTTTTTGATTTAAAAGAGATGTTGGATTTACAAGACATTTGGAGATTTATGAATGGGACTTCCAGAGAATATACATATTATTCAGAGAGATTTAAATCATATTCCAGAATAGATATGATCTTGATATCTAAAAGTTTAATGATGGACATTAGTAAAGTTGAAATATTACCCAAGACTCTCTCAGATCATAATCCAGTAATGTTGACTGTTAAAGGAAAATGGAATGTATTCCGATGGAGATTGAATGAGTCAATATTTCGGAAAAATGATATAGTTGATGCATGTAAAAAAAAAGTTAAGAGAATATTTTCAACTGAATTCAGAAAAATTTAAATCAGATAAAAAAGATTTTGAATTTGAACAAACCAAATCGGAACTTGAGACACAACTATGTGAGACAGATGATCACTTAATTGCTAAAATGTATAAATTACTGTTAAAAGGTGAAATGGTAGAGGAACAAGTCAAAAATTGTATGATAAAATGGGCAAACAATATTGGTCATAATATTCAAATGCAACAATGGGAAGATATGTGGATTAAAGGACTAAAATTTACTTTGTGTTACAACTTGAAGGAAAATTTTTATAAGATGATGTACAGATGGTATATGACCCCACAAAAACTAGCTAAAATGTATGGGTATGTTTCCAACTTATGTTGGAAATGTAAAAAAAAAAGGGGTAATTTTACCATATGTGGTGGACATGTGAGATTGCAAAGAAATTTTGGACTCAGATACACTCATTGATGCAAAATATTTTACAAATTTGAGTTCCATTTAAACCAGAATTATTTTTATTGGGAATATCAGAAGAACAAATAGGAAAACAATTTACAAGAATTATGCAATACATGATTACAGCAGCAAGACTTGTATATGCACAAAATTGGAAAAACCAGATTACACCTACGATACAAGATTGGATGTTAAAATTGATGGACATGGCAGAAAATGATAAATTGACATGTTTATTAAAAGAAAATTCAAATTATTAAAGAGTGGAAACCATTAACGGACTATTTGCAAAATGCAGGAGGGGCAAAGCTTATATGGGGATTTGAAGATTAAAATATATATAAACTGATATATTAGACAAGAAATGTTTTTCAATGTTACATATAGACCTAGCATGTAAGATAAACTCTTTAAATTACTATGACCAGAGTTAAATCGGAAGTTGACTAATTTCTATGTTTCATCTTTTTCTTTTTTTCTTTGCTTTACTACACTTTTTTTCTTCTTTCTTTGATTTGTATTTCTATTTCTTTTTCTGTTTCCAACTTTTAACTATGTATATTTAAAACTTAATAAAATATATTATAAAAAAAAGGATATAGCTATAGACAGAGTTGCTTGCGAGATGGGCGGTACAGAAATGTGAGAAATAAATAAATAAATAAATAAATAAATAAATAAATAAATAAATAAATAAATAAATAATGCCTAACAATAATAATGCCAAATTATTACGTATGTATAATATTACAAAGCATAAGGATCAACAGTCATAAAGAGATGGCTTAAAGAGCAGGCAGTGGCCACTGATGTTCCCCTGCATTGCTATTCTTTCTCTGTTGCACGTGTAGGCTTTTTATAGATGTACGTGAAAACAAGTCCATCTTTTCCAATATCTCATATTTATACACTGTGATTTAATAAAATGGAGAATAGCTACTTGAAACTGAAGAATATGATAGGACGGAAAATCACTTATATACCTGATTACCGAAGAAAAATCAATTCGGTTTAGTATACCCACCTCATAGCATTTGAGCACTTGGACTAGCATATTAATTCTAATAGTTCTAACATATGGAGAAAACATTTCTAATAATAATAAGAGGCACTATAGAATATATTGCTGAATACCAGTGGAAAGCTTGCACTTTTATGAAAATACTGTCTTCCTGGATATTATGGCTTTGATATTTCCAAAACAAACTCAGTGCTTGAGCCAAAGTGTCAGGGGAATGCCAGCAGTATAAGTACACGTAAGTAGAGTTTGGAAGGTCACAAGAGATTTCATTTTGGCTGATTGCCACCTGATATTAATTTATTCAACATAATTAATTCAACCCCCAGCTTCACATACCAGAATATGCATCAAGATGGTGGGACAACCTCTAACCAGGAAAACCTGCAACTGACACAATTCTAAATTAATTAAAGATGCTTTGGACCACTAAGGAGAAATTACAGAAATTCCAAACAATGGATTATCAAGCTGATTTTAATACTTCTTCCAATCTACAAAGTATGCATTTTGTAATATGAACAACTCTCAAGACAGCTGTTTTTATTATTACTTTAATTCCTAAACTACTACTGGTTTTCACTCTGTGTGCAGCTTGCAGGATCTGTGATGAACGAATACATAGGACATATACAAATCTTGGACATAAGGGCTTGAGTTCAAACATATCTTTGGCAAGGGGAAATGTTTCATGTAAGACAATCCCCATTTGAATCCACTGCTCCTCATGTCTCATAACTGATGGTAGGATTTGGAAGGCACGATTCCCTCAATGTTCCTGCAAGAGGTAGAACATGACAACCAAAAATTCTGTTATATTACATGCAAGCATTTGGGGTGCTCTGTACAAAACAGAACACTTTTAGTGTGGTAGGGTTTGAGAACCTGGCAAATGCTCAGTGTTACTGCTTTCTATTCTACCTCCTATTCCATGAATTCTAGAAGGTCTCTGAAACTTCACAAGCAGCTTTTGGGTAGAGCCCAAAATATTTGCTCTACAAAAGATGAATGAGGGAAGTGCCATTTTCTTTAGATTCAGGAGGATAGCAGAACAATCTGAGACTTTCAAACTCTGCCTTTGATTTTTTATTTGTTTGTTTTGGTTTCATCTCTTGTGGTTCTCTGAGCAGTGTTACTGGTAAGACAGATTGTTCAAGAATTTATTTGGTCCGATTTTGAGATTTTTAAAAATGCAACTTTATTTAAATATAAGTGGATATTTTAAAGAATAAGTCTGAATTCTTAATACAAAAAAGAGGTAAAGTCACCAGTGTTGTTGACTTTTATTTCATCCTATGATTAATTGAATCACAACTGAGCTTGCTTCTGATGTAATCATTATTAAACTGCTTCTGATAGAGCTAAGTGGCCAATTTGCATAAAACAATTGCTAATTTAAGAGCTAGTTTGTGTAAATAGTGAATATATGTGTGTGTGTGTTTGTGTATAGACACACACACACACAATTTTCCAGTTCATAAAAGTGAACAGGTTTCTGACATGAGTTCATGGGACTTTTATTATATACAATAGGTTTCCCACATACTGTAAGTAGGATTATTAGCTACCAACCTGTCAGTAGAACCAGCATTCGAATACTTTATTTATGCATTTGTTCACTTATTCCTTAGCCAGTAAATTAATCTGATGATCCCTAGGCTAGAATAAGCAAACAGGATACTACATTGGCTAAGGGTGGTAAAGCCTTGGTGAAGGATGTTGGGAGAATAGGTGTCCAAGGAGGGGACAAATAATGAAATGTGCATCTGGACATTGTGACACAAACGATTCTTTCTACATATGTGCATGCAATGTTGTGACACAAGTACAAAAGGGTGAAGCTTGCATTGTGATATTATGATGCAATTTCATCATTTTGGTGACACTGGTTAGGAACAGACACCTACAGCTGGGTACTTCAGATGTTAGCCCCCTTCCTAACATAGATCCAGTCATAAATCAGCACTTCAGCATAGCAAGTTATATTTTCCCCCTGGCTTCACAGCTGAGCCTGTGATATTCATTTCAGTCCAGGCTCTGCCTCCCTTTCAGTCATGGAAGTCACCAGTTTCTTTTCCTTGAGTTGGAAGATTTCTGATAATCAGGTTGGTGACCACACCTTATCAGTCCACATGGGGGACCATCTCTTGTTCCGAGAATCCATATTTGAGAAGTATCTTTTGCTTTGAGATCATCCCTGGTTGTCTCTTCTTAGCAGCTTTCACTCTTCATTTCGGTAAATCATTTATACAAGCTGCATTAGCTGAAATCCACTAAGCACACCCTTCTGCATGATCTGCTTTTACTCCATCTTTAATGCATGCCCATTTATGCCATCACACAGATACATGGCACAAAATATATATGGTGGGTGTCTATAGGTGTGGATGTGTGGGTGAAAAAGCATCTATAACTCAATATATATGATTTCTACTTAGAAATAACAATATAATTACAGGACAAATTCAGATTATTTATTTATTTATTTATTTATTTATTTATTTATTTATTTATTTATTTAAATTTATATAACCGCCCATCTCCCCCAACGGGGAACTCTGGGCGGTTTACAATAAAATAGTTAAAACAGAATATAAAACATCAATATACAATATATAAAAATAATAAATAATTAAAAATCCAGATGGACGATGGAATTAAAACGAAGGACATTATAAAGTTAAGGAATTAGCCACCCCCATGAGGAACTATCTTTTCCTCCTTCCCATGCCAGGCGGCAAAACCAGGTCTTCAGCTCTTTCCTAAAGGTCAGGAGGGAGGAGATCTGCCTCAACTCTGGGGGCAAGATGTTCCACAGTGTGGGATGCTACCATAGAGAAGGCCCGTCTCCTAGACCCCATCAGATGACATTCTTTGATTGATGGGGTTCGTAGCAGGCCTTCCCTGAATGACCTGGTGGGGCGGGTCAATAAAATGGGGATAAGACGGTCCTTCAGGTATTCTGGCCCCATGCCATGTAGGGCTTTAAAGGTAATAACCAACACCTTGAATTGTACCCGGAAGCAGACCGGCACCCAATGCAGCTCGCGGAGCAAAGGTGTTATATGTGCAGATTTTGGTGCACACAAAATTGCTTGCGCGGCCGCATTCTGCACCAGCTGAAGCTTCCGGATAGTCTTCAAGGGTAGCCCCATGTAGAGCGCATTGCAATAATCTACATGGGAGATGACAAGAACATGAGTGACTGTTTGGAGGGCGTCGCGATCCAGGAATGGGCGTAACTGCCGCACCAACCGAAGTTGTGCGAAAGCCCTCCTAGCCACGACTGCCACCTGCTCTTTGAGCAGGAGTCGTGAGTCTAGAAGGACCCCCAAGTTCCGCACCGGTTCCGAATGGGGCAGTGCTACCCCATCAAGAACCAAAGATGATAATATCCCAGAAGGCGCTAGGCCATCAATCCACAGCCACTCGGTCTTGCTAGGGTTCAATTGTAGCCTGTTGTTCCCCATCCAGGCCCTCACAGCCCCCAGGCACTGGGACAGGGTGGTCACTGCATCACTTACTTCACCAGGGATGGAGATGTACAATTCAGTATCATCCGCATACTGATGATACCTCATCCCATGGTGACCTCGCCCAGCGGTTTCATGTAGATGTTAAATAGGAGAGGAGAGAGAACCGAACCCTGCGGCACCCCACAAAAGAGGGGCCGAGGGTCAGATCTCTCCTCTCCTATTACCACCGACTGGGAGCGGCCTCGGAGGAAGGAGGTGAACCAGCGCAAAACTACGCTGCCCACCCCCAACTCCCTAAGCCGCCCCAACAGGATACCATGGTCGATGGTATCGAATGCCACTGAGAGATCCAAGAGAGGATGGATGGATGCACTACCAGCATCCCGCTCCCGCCAGAGATCATCCGTAAGCGCGACCAATGCAGTCTCCGTCCCATATCCCGGCCTGAAACCTGACTGGAAAAGGTCTAGATAATCCGCTTCATCCAGGGTCCTTTGAAGTTACAACGCCACCACTTTCTCAACCACCTTTCCCAAAAAGGGGAGGTGGGAGACTGGACGAAAATTGTCCAGGATGGTAGGGTCCAGGGCTGGCTTCTTGAGGAGGGGGTGCACCAGTGCCTCTTTAAAGGCAGTTGGAACCACCCCCTCCACCAAGGATGTATTAATCATAGCCTGGACCCATCCACATGTCACCTCCCTGGCTGATTTTACCAGCCAGGAAGGGCAGGGGTCTAAATAACATGTGGTGGAATTAACAAGTCGAAGGATCCTGTCCACTTCCTCAGGTCCAACAGGATCAAATCGTTCCCAGATAATAGGGCAAGACCATTCTCCCGGCATCTCCCCAGACTGCATTTCACGCATGGAGTCCAACTTAGACCGAATCCGAGCGATTTTATCCTGCAGATGCTCAGCAAATTCTTCCGCACGGCCCTGCAGGTGGGTGGTCGGTACCACCCTACCCAAGAGAGATCGAGTAATCTTGAACAGGGCCATCGGACGGCATTCTGCGGATGCAATAAGTGCGGAGAAATATTCACGTTTCGCCGCTCTTACCGCCACAAGGTAGGCCTTAATAGCGGCTCTAGATTGTGTTTGGTCCGATTCCGCCTTCGTTTTTCTCCAGCAGCGCTCCAGACATCTCTTCACCCTCTTCAAGACCCTCAACTCCTCCATAAACCACGGGGAGTGACGGGTCGAATGGGGTTGGAGAGGTCGCATCGGCGCGGTCCTGTCCAAGGCACCGGCCGCCTCCCTATTCCAGGTTGCGGCCAGTGCCTCTGCTGGACCGTGCAGCAGATCCTCAGGTATTACCCCCAGCTCCCTATGAAACCTCAATGGGCCCATATGTTGCCGGCGGCGGATCAATCGAATAGGTCCTGCCTCCCTGCGGAGTGGGGCGGCATAAGAGAATCTTAGGGATATCAGGACGTGATCTGACCATGACAACGGGGATAGTTCTAACTTTCCCCTCAGGTCACTTTGCCATTGCTCTGACAAGAAAACCAAATCCGGAGTGAGTCCACTGTCTCGAGTCGGGTCCCGAATAATCTGGGACAGGCCCATGGCTGCCATGGTAGTCATGAACTCCCGGGCTGCTTCCGAGGAACGCCCCAGGGACGGCAAGTTAAAATCCCCCAGGACCATAAGCCTGGGGAACTCCACCGCCAACCCCGAGACAGCCTCCAGCAGCTCAGGCAGGGAGGTTGCTACGCAGCAGGGAGGCTGGTACAATAGCAACACTCCCAACTGTTCTCGGGCATCCAACTTGAAAAACAGGGTCTCACATCCGGATACTTGTGGAGCAAGGCCCCTGAAAGCTATCAAAGATTCTCTGATGATAACTGCCACCCCTCCTCCCCTCCCCAAAGAACAATTATGTTGTTCTTTGGAAAACCCAAATCAATGTAACATCTTTTACTTAGGAACCAGATACCTTCTGTAAACATCCACAATATTCAGTGTGTCTCTCAGCCCAACTCACCTCACAGGGTTGTTGTGGGAAAATAGGAGGAGGAAGGAGTATTTGGTATGTTTGCCGCCTTGGGTTATTTATAAAAATAATAAAGGTGGGATAGAAAATAAATAAATAATTAAATATGTTTTTAGACCTTTTCCCCATTAAAGGAATTGCAACCAACTAATATAAAGTCCCTCCAGCAAAGGAGATCGTTACCTTGTCGTGGTGCTGGAACTTGAGCACCTCAATGAAACCATGAGCTAAACCGTGAAGGGACACCCAAGATGGGAAGGTCGTGGCAGAGAGGTCAGACTAAATACGATCCCTGGGGAAGGTAATGGCAACCCACCCCAGTATTCTTGCCATGAAAACTAAATGGATCAGTACAACCAAAGATATGTCGGTATACCATCGGAAGATGGGACTCCCAGGTCAGAAGATGGTCAAAATGCTACTGGGGAGGAACAGAGGATACGTTCAACTAGCCCCAGACGTGATGACGCAGCTAGCTCAAAGCCGAAAGGACGGCTAGCAGCCGACGGTGCTGGTGGTGAACGACGAATCCGATGTTCTAAAGATCAACACACCATAGGAACCTGGAACGTAAGATCTATGAGCCAGGGCAAATTGGATGTGGTTATTGGTGAGATGTCAAGATTAAATATAGACATTTTAGGTATCAGTGAACTGAAATGGACTGGAATGGGCCACTTCACATCAGATGACCACCAGATCTACTACTGTGGACAAGAGGACCACAGAAGAAATGGAGTAGCCTTCATAATTAATAATAAAGTGGCTAAAGCAGTGCTTGGATACAATCCAAAAAACGATAGAATGATCTCAATTCGAATTCAGGGGAAACCATTTAACATCACAGTGATCCAAATATACGCCCCAACCACAGATGCTGAAGAAGCAGAAGTAGATCAGTTCTATGAGGATCTGCAGCACCTACTGGATAATACACCAAAAAGAGATGTTATTTTCATTACAGGAGACTGGAATGCTAAGGTGGGTAGTCAGACGACACCTGGAATTACAGGCAAGCATGGTCTGGGAGAACAAAATGAAGCAGGACATAGGCTGATAGAATTTTGCCAAGACAACTCACTGTGCATAACAAACACTCTCTTCCAACAACCTAAAAGACGACTTTATACATGGACTTCACCAGATGGTCGACACCGAAATCAGATTGACTACATCCTTTGCAGCCAAAGGTGGCGGACATCTATACAGTCGGTAAAAACAAGACCTGGAGCTGACTGTAGTTCAGATCACGAACTTCTTATTGCAAAATTTAGAATCAGACTAAAGAGAATAGGGAAGACCCACAGATCAGTTAGATATGAGCTCACTAATATTCCTAAGGAATATGCAGTGGAGGTGAAGAATAGATTTAAGGGACTAGATTTAGTAGATAGGGTCCCGGAAGAACTATGGACAGAAGTTCGAAACATTGTTCAGGAGGCGGCAACAAAAAACGTCCCAAAGAAAAAGAAAACCAAGAAGGCAAGATGGCTGTCTGCTGAGACACTGGAAATAGCCCAAGAAAGAAGGAAAGCAAAAGGCAACAGTGATAGGGGGAGATATGCCCAATTAAATGCAAAATTCCAGAGGTTAGCCAGAAGAGATAAGGAATTATTTTTAAACAAGCAATGTGCGGAAGTGGAAGAAGACAATAGAATAGGAAGGACAAGAGACCTCTTCCAGAAAATTAGAAACATCGGAGGTAAATTCCAGGCAAAAATGGGTATGATCAAAAACAAAGATGGTAAGGACCTAACAGAAGCAGAAGAGATCAAGAAAAGGTGGCAAGAATATACGGAAGATCTGTATAGGAAGGATAATAATATTGGAGATAGCTTTGACGGTGTGGTCAGTGAGTTAGAGCCAGACATCCTGAAGAGTGAGGTTGAATGGGCCTTAAGCAGCATTGCTAATAACAAGGCAGCAGGAGACGACGGTATCCCAGCTGAACTATTTAAAATCTTGGAAGATGATGCTGTCAAGGTGATGCATGCCATATGCCAGCAAATTTGGAAAACACAAGAATGGCCATCAGATTGGAAAAAATCAACTTATATCCCCATACCAAAAAAGGGAAGCACTAAAGAATGTTCAAACTATCGAACAGTGGCACTTATTTCACATGCCAGTAAGGTAATGCTCAAGATCTTGCAAGGTAGACTCCAGCAATTCATGGAGCGAGAATTGCCAGATGTACAAGCTGGGTTTAGAAAAGGCAGAGGAACTAGAGACCAAATTGCCAATATCCGCTGGATAATGGAGAAAGCCAGGGAATTTCAGAAAAACATCTATTTCTGTTTTATTGACTATTCTAAAGCCTTTGACTGTGTGGATCATAACAAATTGTGGCAAGTTCTTGGTGGTATGGGGATACCAAGTCATCTTGTCTGCCTCCTGAGGAATCTGTATAACGACCAAGTAGCAACGGTAAGAACAGAGCACGGAACAACGGACTGGTTTAAGATTGGGAAAGGAGTACGGTAGGGTTGTATACTCTCACCCTACCTATTCAACCTGTACGCAGAACACATCATGCGACGTGCTGGGCTTGAGGAATCCAAGGCTGGAGTTAAAATCGCTGGAAGAAACATTAACAATCTCAGATACGCAGATGATACCACTTTGATGGCTGAAAGCGAGGAGGAGTTGAGGAGCCTTATGACGAAGGTGAAAGAAGAAAGTGCAAAAGCTGGGTTGCAGTTAAACCTCAAAAAAACCAAGATTATGGCAACGAGCTTGATTGATGACTGGCAAATAGAGGGAGAAAAAGTGGAGGCAGTGACAGACTTTGTATTTCTAGGCGCAAAGATTACTGCAGACGCTGACTGCAGCCAGGAAATCAGAAGACGTCTACTTCTTGGGAGGAGAGCAATGGCAAGTCTTGATAAAATAGTTAAGAGCAGAGACATCACACTGACAACAAAGGTCCGCATAGTTAAAGCAATGGTATTCCCTGTAGTAACCTATGGCTGCGAGTGCTGGACCATAAGGAAGGCTGAGCGAAGGAAGATAGATGCTTTTGAACTGTGGTGTTGGAGGAAAATTCTGAGAGTGCCTTGGACTGCAAGAAGATCAAACCAGTCCATACTCCAGGAAATAAAGCCAGACTGCTCACTTGAGGGAATGATCTTAAAGGCAAAACTGAAGTACTTTGGCCACATAATGAGAAGACAGGATACCCTGGAGAAGAAGCTGATGCTAGGGAAAGTGGAAGGCAAAAGGAAGAGGGGCCGACCAAGGGCAAGATGGATGGATGGTATTCTGGAGGTGACGGACTCAACCATTGGGGAGCTGGGGATGGTGACGGCCGACAGAAAGCTCTGGCATGGACTGGTCCATGAAGTCACGAAGTCGGAAACGACTGAACGAATAAACAACAATATAAAGTCCAACAAAGGAGATCGTTACCTTATCGTGGTGCTGGAGCTTGAGCAACTCAATGAAACCATGAGCTAAACCATGAAGGGACACCCAAGACGGGAAGGTCATGGCAGAGAGGTCAGACTAAATACGATCCCTGGGGAAGGTAATGGCAACCCACCCCAGTATTCTTGCCGTGAAAATTAAATGGATCAGTACAACCAGAGATATGTCGGTATACCATCGGAAGATGGGACTCCCAGGTCGGAAGATGGTCAAAATGCTACTGGGGAGGAACAGAGGATACATTCAACTAGCCCCAGATGTGATGACACAGCTAGCTCAAAGCCGAAAGGACGGCTAGCAGCCGACGGTGCTGGTGGTGAACGACGAATCCGATGTTCTAAAGATCAACACACCATAGGAACCTGGAACGTAAGATCTATGAGCCAGGGCAAATTGGATGTGGTTATTGGTGAGATGTCAAGATTAAATATAGATATTTTAGGTGTCAGTGAACTGAAATGGACTGGAATGGGCCACTTCACATCAGATGACCACCAGATCTACTACTGTGGACAAGAGGACCACAGAAGAAATGGAGTAGCCTTCATAATTAATAATAAAGTGGCTAAAGCAGTGCTTGGATACAATCCAAAAAATGATAGAATGATCTCAATTCAAATTCAGGGTAAACCATTTAACATCACAGTGATTCAAATATACGCCCCAACCACAGATGCTGAAGAAGCAGAAGTAGATTAGTTCTATGCTGATCTGCAGCACCTACTGGATAATACACCAAAAAGAGATGTTATTTTCATTACAGGAGACTGGAATGCTAAGGTGGGTAGTCAGACGACACCTGGAATTACAGGCAAGCATGGTCTGGGAGAACAAAATGAAGCAGGACATAGGCTGATAGAATTTTGCCAAGACAGCTCACTGTGCATAACAAACACTCTCTTCCAACAACCTAAAAGACGACTTTATACATGGACTTCACCAGATGGTCGACACCGAAATCAGATTGACTACATCCTTTGCAGCCAAAGGTGGCGGACATCTATACAGTCGGTAAAAACAAGACCTGGAGCTGACTGTAGTTCAGATCACAAACTTCTTATTGCAAAATTTAGAATCAGACTAAAGAGAATAGGGAAGACCCACAGATCAGTTAGATATGAGCTCACTAATATTCCTAATGAATATGCAGTGGAGGTGAAGAATAGATTTAAGGGACTAGATTTAGTAGATAGGGTCCCGGAAGAACTATGGACAGAAGTTCGCAACATTGTTCAGGAGGCGGCAACAAAAAACGTCCCAAAGAAAAAGAAAACCAAGAAGGCAAGATGGCTGTCTGCTGAGACACTGGAAGTAGCCCAAGAAAGAAGGAAAGCAAAAGGCAACAGTGATAGGGGGAGATATGCCCAATTACATGCAAAATTCCAGAGGTTAGCCAGAAGAGATAAGGGATTATTTTTAAATAAGCAATGTGCGGAGGTGGTAGAAAATAGAATAGGAAGGACAAGAGACCTCTTCCAGAAAATTAGAAACATCGGAGGTAAATTCCAGGCAAAAATGGGTATGATCAAAAACAAAGATGGTAAGGACCT
This sequence comes from Charina bottae, assembly GCA_023362775.1. Classification (NCBI taxonomy): domain Eukaryota; kingdom Metazoa; phylum Chordata; class Lepidosauria; order Squamata; family Charinaidae; genus Charina; species Charina bottae. The sequence goes on from JALMGJ010000002.1 coordinate 79,605,367, forward strand.
AACAGAAGCAGAAGAGATCAAGAAAAGGTGGCAAGAATATACGGAAGATCTGTATAGGAAGGATAATAATATTGGAGATAGCTTTGACGGTGTGGTCAGTGAGTTAGAGCCAGACATCCTGAAGAGTGAGGTTGAATGGGCCTTAAGAAGCATTGCTAATAGCAAGGCAGCAGGAGACAATGGTATCCCAGCTGAACTGTTTAAAATCTTGCAAGATGATGCTGTCAAGGTGATGCATGCCATATGCCAGCAAATTTGGAAAACACAAGAATGGCCATCAGATTGGAAAAAATCAACTTATATCCCCATACCAAAAAAGGGAAACACTAAAGAATGTTCAAACTATCGAACAGTGGCTCTTATTTCACATGCCAGTAAGGTAATGCTCAAGATCTTGCAAGGTAGACTCCAGCAATTCATGGAGCGAGAATTGCCAGATGTACAAGCTGGGTTTAGAAAAGGCAGAGGAACTAGAGACCAAATTGCCAATATCCGCTGGATAATGGAGAAAACCAGGGAGTTTCAGAAAAACATCTATTTTTGTTTTATTGACTATTCTAAAGCCTTTGACTGTGTGGATCATAACAAATTGTGGCAAGTTCTTGGTGGTATGGGGATACCAAGTCATCTTGTCTGCCTCCTGAGGAATCTGTATAACGACCAAGTAGCAATGGTAAGAACAGAGCACGGAACAATGGACTGGTTTAAGATTGGGAAAGGAGTACGGCAGGGCTGTATACTCTCACCCTACCTATTCAACCTGTATGCAGAACACATCATGCGACGTGCTGGGCTTGAGGAATCCAAGGCTGGAGTTAAAATCGCTGGAAGAAACATTAACAATCTTAGATATGCAGATGATACCACTTTGATGGCTGAAAGCGAGGAGGAGTTGAGGAGCCTTATGACGAAGGTGAAAGAAGAAAGTGCAAAAGCTGGGTTGCAGTTAAACCTCAAAAAAACCAAGACTATGGTAACCTCCTTGATTGATAACTGGCAAATAGAGGGAGAAAAAGTGGAGGCAGTGACAGACTTTGTATTTCTTGCCGCAAAGATTACTGCAGACGCTGACTGCAGCCAGGAAATCAGAAGACGTCTACTTCTTGGGAGGAGAGCAATGGCAAATCTTGATAAAATAGTTAAGAGCAGAGACATCACACTGACAACAAAGGTCCGCATAGTTAAAGCAATGCTATTCCCTGTAGTAACCTATGGCTGTGAGAGCTGGGCCATAAGGAAGGCTGAGCGAAGGAAGATAGATGCTTTTGAACTGTGGTGTTGGAGGAAAATTCTGAGAGTGCCTTGGACTGCAAGAAGATCAAACCAGTCCATACTCCAGGAAATAAAGCCAGACTGCTCACTTGAGGGAATGACATTAAAGGCAAAACTGAAGTACTTTGGCCACATAATGAGAAGACAGGATACCCTGGAGAAGAAGCTGATGCTAGGGAAAGTGGAAGGCAAAAGGAAGAGGGGCCGACCAAGGGCAAGATGGATGGATGATATTCTGGAGGTGACAGACTCAACCATGGGGGAGCTGGGGATGGTGACGGCCGACAGGAAGCTCTGGCGTGGGCTGGTCCATGAAGTCACGAAGAGTCGGAAGTGACTGAACGAATAAACAACAACAAAAATATAATGTCAAATCAATAAAGTTAATGAAATTTTATTTTATATTTGTAAACTTGTCCATCAAATATAGTACAAAGGAGAATAGTAGCTGGTTTATTTCAACATAGCATAAACATAGATGAACATTTGGTGTTTGGTGTTTGGTGCTGGGTGGCAGGCGTTTTCTGCTGTGGCCCCTGCATTGTGGAATCTTCTCCCCCCTAAAGTGAGGTTGGCCTCATCACTGTTGACCTTCTAGAGGTCCCTCAAAACCTGGTTATGCCAGCAGGCCTGGGGACCCCAGGGGACGGGTGAACTAGTGAGGTGGCTCCCTTATTTTTAACATCCCTTCATCTTTTATTCTTTGTTTTAATTGGTTTTTAAATATCTTTTAATGTATTTATTGATTGTTTTTAGCTCTTTGTACACCGCCCAGAGTCGCTTGTTTGTGAGATGGGTGGTTGTATAAATATGAAAAATAAATAAATAAATAAGGTTTTCCCCTGCACAGTCGCGTCCAACTCTAGGGGGTGGTGCTCATCTCCATTTCTTAGCCGAAGAGCCAGTGCTGTCCGAAGACGTTTCTGTGGTCATGTGGCCAGCATGACGTGCACGGAATGCTGTTACCATCCCACGGAAGTGGTACCTATTTATCTACTTGCATTTGCATGCTTTCAAATTGCTAGGTTGGCAAGAGCTGGGGCGAGTGCGGGAGCTCAGTCCATCATGCAGCGCTCGGGTCTCGAACGGCCAACCTTCCAATCAACAAGCCTGGCATCTTAACCACTGAGCCATCGTGCCCCCAAATAAATAAATAAATAAATATGCTTAAATAGATGTTTACTGTTACAGATACTCTGTGATGTGGATTTTTGGATTTTCTTTAACCTCAGAATAAGTACATAAGAGGATATCCTATAAAACCTAAATCAAAATAAAACTACTTGAAAAAAAATCTTCTCACTTTAAGTTGGGGGAAGAGGCATGAAGAGGAATAAAGAAACTTGGACTTATCCTGTAATACTGTATCTGAAGAACATTACAAAAGTCTAAGTGACATTTCCAAAAATCTGTACAAAGCCACATTTTCTCAGAGGATTTCTGTGTGAATACTCCTAGCCTGCCAAGCTTTCCTAAGAACATAATTAATCTGATAGGAATAATAGAAAATATCATTTTCATTCTAGTATCTCTAAATCATTATGGTAATGCTTTTTCCACCTGGACCTATGAAATATATACATTGCACATTATTGCAATATATATTATATCAGAATATAGAATCCATAGCATATTTTCAGATTGCTTTCATTCTTGAGATGCTTTAATTTGCAAAGGAACGCTAAATATTGCTATGACTATTAATAAATCAGAATATATATTTACATTACAGCCACATGATGGAGCTACAAAACAAATTGAATTCATAATACACAATATTTGTTTAATAATGTTAATCATGATATTGTAAGTCAAAAAACACAAACGTATTTCAAAATATTGATGGCCAATTAATAATCAACTCCAGTGCATGACATTTTTTTATTTATATTTATTAAGAACTTTTTCATAGAATAAAAGACAAATCTAAAGGAAAGAAAGGAAAGAAAGAGAGAAAGAAATAAGAAAGGGCAAGAAAGGGGAGAGAGAGGGAGGGAGGGAGGGAGGGAGAACTAAAGTTAAATTATATAGGAATGACTTCGGACCATCTTTTAAACAGATAGTTACAATCTTATTGTCCCTCCTCCCTCTTAGATGCTATTCAAGCCTCTTGAGCCCTTCATTTAATCCAAGTCTGTCTTAATCTTCAAATCATAAAATAAAATAATAATAAAAAGATAATAATAACAATGTTCTAAGAAAATTGCAAAGAACAAAACAAACTATGAACGATGATCAAGCTCCTCAAAAAACATAAATAAAAATACCATTATTTATTCATTAGACCTCAAAAGGTGTTGGTTTGACACTTTAAAAGACAATGCAAGGAACAGATACATGTTCATGATTATTATTATTTAGGGGGGAGGTACTAAACTGTCTTATATTGGCTTCACATTTTCATTGATTACGACCCTCTTTCTTTATTGACTCTGGGAAGTGTACAAGCTGAAAACTGGTTCCTGGTCATTCATCAGTAAGCTAAGGAGAATATAAATCTATTGTACTGTATATATTATACAGTTTTTTTCTTTTATTATTGAATAGAATAAAAAATAAGCAATCCACAAGATTATAAAGAATGAAGAAACAAAAACAAATGACAGCTAAAAAAACCAATAGCATACAGGGCATATATTAGTGGATACATATAAATATAAAAGTTCTACATAAACATTTCAGTGCTTCAAATTTTATTTTAATATTCCACTGCTAATCAACATTGATAAGTGATTCATTTGTAAATTCCTAATAACGTAACTCTGCAGGTCACTGAGTCGTTGTTATCTTTCCAATGCTGAAGAATAGCTATAAGTAGGACACAGAGAATCCACATTCTTTGTCCAGATGTCAACTTCCATGTGGTAGAAATATACTTCAAAAGAATATGAACATCTGAAAATACTAAAACTTGTCTCAAAATTGAGTTAATACATGTAATAACTTCCTACCAAAATTATAGGACAATGTACAAACATATGTTTAAATGAAGCATTAATCTCATTTCATCTCCAACATCACAATTTACTACTGTATAAAAGTTGCATTAAGCAGTTATAAAAATATATCATTATTTATTAAAATGTTTGAAAACCAAGCTTCATTCTTTCAGTTAGCAGGAAGATAAAACATAATACAATAAAAAATAGGAAAGCAGTACTACGATAAAGACAAGGAATGCATGAAATACAATTATATGGGCCAGGGGAGAATCAACAAATAAAGTATCTGGGGAAAATAGAAAGTCTTACATAGAAAGACCTCCCATCAAATGCTAATCACCTTTCCTTGAAATTTCCTTGAAATTTCATCATCAGATTTCCAGAACCAAGAAGGCTTTTTCTTTCACTAACACATAATATATTTGTAGTGTTTGGAGAAGAGCCTCTCTTGATTATTACAATCTCAGTTAGGCTGGTACAGAGAGATGTCTTACAGATATTTGAGGTCAGACCATTTCGGTTTGATGGAAGGCTCCAGCATTTTAACCGACTGTTTTTTTAATTATTATTTTTATTAAAGAAACAAATAAGGATGAAATGTGGTAATGTGTGTAGAAAAGTCTGCATACTCTGCATATCCACACACACACAAATAGTATAAAATCCCTTCCTACTATTTATCCATAAAAAACAGAATGCTTTAAAAATGCAATGTGGGGGTAGGAGGAGAAAAATTAAGGAGAAATTTTGAATGTAATATTTCAATTTCTATAACAGTTTAAACCAGCCTTTCTCAACTTTTTGACCCTGGAGGAACCCTTGGAATATTTTTCAGGCCTTGGGGAACCCTTGCACATTCAGGCTCAAATATGGGCCAGAAGTTACAGAATTATTACATTTGTTTCATGTGTAGGCCTGTATATGTGCATTAATGGTGTTCTTAAACTAAAAATAAAGAATGAAACTTACCTTTTTAATGTGAAATTGCCCGAATTTGAAATATTTTTAAAAATAAACCGTGATCTCCCAGGGAACCCCTAGTGACCTCTCGTGGAACCCTAGGGTTCCAGAGAACCCTGGTTGAAAAACCCTGGTTTAAACTATTAGTCCATAATCCAAAGAAATAATTGCATGTGTGGGCAGGACCCATGCATGGAGGCAAAAGTTGCTTTCAAGCCTTCATAATCATGAAGGTGTGCCCATATGTAGTAAGTATAAAGATTTACTATTCTGATTAGGAGCTAAGTTCCATTAGCATTTTTTAAAAAAATATGGTGTGCCAGATATTGCTGAACTAACTACAAACTCTTACTCAGATGGCATTATATATTATATGATTATAGCTCAGGAACATTAGAGGGTAACACATTGCCCTCAAATTAAATCTCACAAAGAGAAGACATCATGTAAACCTGGTTGGGGGACCCTCTTTTCTAAATTTCATTTATTTATTTATTTTATTTTTATCCCGCCTTTATTATTTTTATAAATAACTCAAGGTGGCGAACATACCTAATACTCCTTCCTCCTCCTATTTTCTCCACAACCACAACCCTGTGAGGTGAGTTGGGCTGAGAGAGAGGGACTGGCCCAAGGTCACCCAGCCGGCTTTCATGCCTAAGGCGGGACTAGAACTCTCGGTCTCCTGGTTTGCTATTGGCTCCTTCCCAGGGCTGAGACACTGGGACTGGCCCAAGGTCACCCAGCCGGCTTTCATGCCTAAGGCGGGAGTAGAACTCTCAGTCTTCTGGTTTGCTATTGGCTCCTTCCCAGGGCTGAGAGACTGGGACTGGCCCAAGGTCACCCAGCTGGCTTTCATGCCTAAGGCGGGAGTAGAACTCTCAGTCTCCTGGTTTCTAGCCCGTTGCCTTAACCACTAGACCAAACTGGCTCTCTTAATCCCTTCCCAATTCCATTGGTTTTTAAAAAGAGATCTTTCTTTGCTAAAATTTAGCATCTAGTTCATGGCATTTCTACAGTTGTTGCTTTTAATATCATACAGTTATTTTCTAACACAGTATTGCACTTCTTCATTTTTAAGGGCCATTCTGGATATTCTCCATTGAGAAGAGATTAATGTATATTTATGGAAGCAAGGATCAACTCAGCTTAATTGGAACAAGTGAATAAGATTTAAAACCTTATATTTACAGTTTCTGTTATTATTTTTGAAAAATAATCCTCTAATATGTTCCAGCATCTATAAAATTATAGGAAAATAACACTGGTGATGGGATGTAATGACGTTGCCTCTTACCACTATTAATTTATATCCTTGGTCCATGATCAATTTTTCTCTGCCCTTAAAAAAAACTAAAAAGAACTGCATGAATATTGGTAATTATAGTAGTAAAGTTATTAAAAGCACAGTTATATATTTTTCTGTCCAGGGATTTCTAATTAACCTAAATCAAACCTCAAAGCTCTTTAAAGGGAATTATTTAATTTTCCCAATGAAAAATATGCAAGACCATATTCTTCAAAATAAGTATGCAAAACCTTCACATTTAAGAAAATTTATGTCTTTCAACCACAGAAGTGATTTTACAATAAATAATAAATACTATATAAAGTTGAACACTGACCCCTAGTAGTCAGACTGAAAAATGCTTAACAGTGATCCACTATACACATTTCAGCTCCTAGAGGAACCAGTAAAATAATGAAGGAAGTATTAATTGAAATATCATATCCTTATTAATCCTTATTTCTTTTGGAAGTAGCATTACAGGAAATATCATAATTGATATTAAGTAAAAAGAATGGTCTAAAATGACTTTTCAATTTAAAAAGTATAGTTTGCTATATATAAAAGATAGTCAAAATGCAGTGTTGCTACTTTTGTGAAAGGAACTCAATCCATACTTTCAGATATTTGCCCTATGTACCACTAGTGGTCATTAATGAAATAGAAAAGTCATTTTAGACCCCTGAAGTTTCATAAGTTTGTTAAGAAGAGAGTTAGAGGTCAGAAGATGAACACATATTAAAGACAAACATATTACACATGCTACATCCTCCTCATCTCAAACTTCTAACACCACCCAGTTGGTACCTCACAACATAGTTAAGTTAATTGCACAACCAAGTAAATCTCCCTTCTGGATTTTATAACTATTTATTATATTTACTGTACAAATTTATGTTTTATATTCTATTTTAACTTGTTTTATTGTAAACCGCCCAGAGTTCCCCGTTGAGGGAGATGGGCGGTCATATAAATTAAATTAAATAAAAAAATAAATCAATTAATTCCATCTATGATTAAGAATTGATTTTCTGTTTCTGAATAAATTGATGAAAGGTCACTTACAATATAACATAGGAGCAATATTTTATTGCTGTTTTCATTCTAGAACATTTATTAACAATGTACAGGGGGAAAACCAGTAATGAAAACACTGGCTTGCATCTGAACCTAGACAAACCTAGGGTCAACCTATTATTTCAATGAGGCCATTTAATCACAACTACAGTATCTTAAATCCCATTCCAGTGAATTCAACCCAGTTTCCTTATTGTTCTAGTTTCTTCTGTTTACATTCTTCTGTTTACATTCTAAGAAATTTCACATGTTGCGGATCCCTTTGATTGTCACAGGCACATTACTAAAGGAAGATATAGTTGTTTCTAAAATGTATACTGTACACAATATATATTGAAAAATTCATGTGAAGAATACAGAAAATATGTGTGAAGTAGAAATGACAAATATATGCACAGATACGTAGATAACACACACATACACAGAGAGAGAGAGGTATGGTATCATGGAAAGAAAATATTGTTTGTGTTCCTTTGTTAATCCCAAATAGCAATGTGTTTAAAAAGAAAGAAAGGAAATAAACTTTAACAGCATAATGGTCTTCTCTGGTATACAATTGGTAGAGATTTTCACAGCAATTAGTGCTATCCATGGGGCTATCGTAGTATCTCCTAGAGAGTTGTTAAAGTTAATTGTTTCTGGATGGGAAAGAGGGGAAAAAACAGGATTGATTTCAGCAGTTATTAAAACTATTAATAATACCTAGATGTCCAGTTGTAAGTTCAGTTTTGTAATATTGCAAGTTAAAAAAGTAAAGATTTCACTTATATCTTTTTCTGAATACAGTGTCTTTTAAATGTTAAACAGGTGAATCAGTGCTAGAGAAAACATTCATAATGTGTATATTCTCATGGCACAGTAAAGCTAGCATTCCAGCTTATCAGGGATCTTGGTATTAGCTGATGCCCTTGCTATTGGGTCTTAATCTGAGAAAGTGCAACTAGCAAACCATGGAGGGCTTTGTGTGTAGTTTGATTACTATTTCTTGTGAACTAGGAATTCTAGCTTGTTCCTATTGACCTTATCTTGTTTTTAGGCATGTGCATTTGAAGGATGAGCCAGCAGAAACCACATATTTGTAGTTCAAACACAGCCATTATCTGATAGCACTGCAAAGAGAATATTTTCACAAATACATATCCATGTATTATGAAACAGACTGATGCAATATTGAATGTTCTCAGGGCATGTGCATTGCTTCAGCCAGAGTTTTATCAAACACTGCTGTCTTTGACTCACAGCCTAATTAGATGTGTTAGGTTCTTTGGCAGTTTCTTTTCCAACCATGATTCTCATAGTTCTCTTTAGCAAGATTTATTAAAATGAATAGGAGGGAGTTTACAAGAATTCCAAGAATTCAACTTTTTCCTATTTAGAACTAATATATTACTGTATCTTAGGACAGAGACTTTCTGGTTTTCTAACAAGCTCAGATTAAATCCTATTAAAATGGAGTTACTAGTCATCAGTAAACATCTGGGCACCTTGATAACATCAGTCCCTGATGGACAGCACATGCTCACCATAAAACAGGTGATTTATGATTTGGGAACCCTCTTGGATAAACAGCTCCTGCTGACATAGTAGATGGAAGGTATGACTGAGGAGGCCTTTGCCTAGCTTCAGCTGGTGCACCAGCTATTACCCTACCTGGACCAGGATGCCCTGACTTCAGTAACTCATGATTAGATCACTGCAATGCACTATACATAAGTCTGCATTTGGAGGCATCCTGGAAGCGGTAACAACTACACAAACTCTGAATCAAGCTGGTACTGGGAATTTGTTTCCCAAAAGTCTCAAAATTGTCTCAAAGCCCAATCTATCTCAATATCATTAAGTCCCAAAGTATAATCACAAAATAAAAATTCCCCAAAACAAAATCCAATTTCCAGCTTATGCAATGTTCCTTTGTCCACTAGAGTGACTGCCCACATTCTCCACTACTCTTGGGATCAGGACGACATAGAGAACCTATTCATCTCCTCTCAGGATCTTTGTCTCTAGTGGCACAATCACTGCAGTCGGCAACCATATACAGTGCAAGAGTTGCCTAGAATTATTAAATCAAACTGTGAATATAGTTGTCCCTTTAATACATTTCTCAGTTCCAGCACAACTAATTAGAGGTACACATCACCAATCAACACAAATTTCCCAACAAGTATTGTAAGCAGAGAGGTTGTCATAATTAGGAATCAGATTGATACCAAAATTGGCTTGTAGCTCCTTGATTCCAGAAAGATCTCCAGTGTGGGGAAAAATAATGAGAGAAGTAGCAGGTGAAGAGGAACAAAAAATAACTAGCTATTAAACAGAGAAACTTTTATACTCTACACATATATGATTTACACATTTTTCAGAGTTTACACATGTCTCACAGAGCTCCTTTTTGTCTTCTATTTTATAACCTAAAAGTGTTAGATTCTGACCAGCTGGTTTTCATCAATCTCATCATAGAACATTGTTACAATTTGGAAGACAATTTGGGGAGGGTGTACTTAGGCATTTCTTGAGCATAGATGTTCATGTCCTGACTCTTGGTACTTTTATCCATCAGCCCTACTTTGACCTTCTCTTGATCTTCTCTTGATATTCATCACATCAGTGTTTAAGTCCACCCTAGCATGCTGTTTGCATTTCCATGCACCTGCATGTTCAGATGGACTGTTTGTACTTCATTACACTGAGTATTCATCATATAATTCATGAAGGTCATTATCCATCCATTTGCTGGGCAAGCCAGGAAAGATGGTTAAATCTTTCTTATCCCAGGTAGGTCTTTGAAGGCACCTGCAAGAACTAGTTAGATTCGGCCACTAAAAAAAACCCCGTGAATTATGTGATTGATTATTTATTTATTTATTTCTATCCCGCCTTTATTATTTTTATAAATAACTCAAGGCGGCGAAGATACCTAATATGCCTTCCTCCTCCTCTTTTCCCCACAACAACAACCCTGTGAGGTGAGTTGGGCTGAGAGAGAGTGACTGGCCCAAGGTCACCCAGCCAGCTTTCATGCCTAAGGCGGGACTAGAACTCTCAGTCTCCTGGTTTCTAGCTCGTTGCCTTAACCACTACACCAAACTGGCTCTTTTGAGAGAGATTAGCAAGTTTGATCTAGGCACAAGTGGCATGCATGGCTATAATTAAGGTTTGTGACCTTGGGCATTTAATTCAGTATTCTCTTATCTTAAACTCTTCTCTTCAATAGAAAAACACAGAATAAACTGTGGGCAAATATCATATAATGGTTTCAGATAAATCTTGTGTGGCAGAATTCTGTTTTAGCATTAAACTGAATACTAACTCTCTCTGCAATTTGCCTTAAAGTTTTTAAAAATGCCATTGTGGTGGTAAAAGGTACCCCCCATACACATGTAAACTGCATTCACTACCAATCCTATGAGATCCCCCCCCCCCAAGTACATGCTTCAAGTGCCCTTGTGAGAAAGCATTCGCAGCAAGCTGAATTGACCCGGAGTGGGAACAGGGAGAAGACTCGGTCAGAAACCTATGGCCCAGTACACCAAACTGTTTCTATTCACTGACCATATCTCAAAGAGAGCATGGCTAACATGCTGACATAGTAGGAAAGGTAAATAATAATGTCACACGGATGGGTTTATTCAAAATATTCCAATGTCATGCTGTAATTTCCACTGCATCTGCCCTTTTCTTTGTTTTCCCTTTGCCTTTCTTTGCCTTTCAATGTAGTGGGCCAAAGATATATAAGCCCTGGTTCTGCTTTTGCTCATGGCTGCTCATTAAAGTATCGAAGCTTTGCTGGTGGTCCAGTATATACTGTATTATTGCTTGTATACATGCAAATAAAATTATGTATCTTCAGAGTGATTTGGTTGCTTTAGGTGAGCCAGGTTTTGGGCACAACGCCATGTAGGGTAGTAGAGTCCTACAGCTACTGTATGTAACTGTTACATGTATACTTACTGGAATATTTACTCTGTATGTGTGTGGGTGTGCGAGAATGCATATGCTTCTTTTTATTCATGGGTATGAGAGAGAGAGGGAAATGAGAAGAAATAAAGAAAAGAAAATACAGGTAGTCCTCATTCAGCAATCACTCGTTCAGTGACTGTTCAAAGTTACGATGGCGCTGAATGAGGAGACTTATGACCGGTCCTTGTAGTTGTGACTGTTACAGCATCCCCACGGTCATGTGACTGCAATCTGGGTGCTTGGAAACTGGCTCACAATTACGACAGTCGCAACATCCTGCAGTCACGTGATCGCCATTTGCAACCTTCACTGCCGGCTTCCAACAAGCAAAGTCAATGGGGAAGCTGACAGGAGGTTGCAAATAGCGATCATGTGATGTTGCACCTAACGACTATGCGGGATTCACCTAACAATGGCAAGTGGAACTGCCAGAACTGCCGTTGTAAGTCAGCACAGTCATGTGACATCATGCTTTATTGCTGCATCACTTAGCAATGGAGTTCCTGGTCCCAATTACCATAATTAACCGAGGACTACCTGTGGGGCCGCAACTAGGGGGGGCAATAGGGGCATGTGCCCTGGGCGCCACACTGGGGGGTGTGCCAAAATGACGCCTGGCTGCGCCAAAATGACAAAATAACCCGGGGGGGGGGTGCAGAATCCATGTTTGCCCCAGGTGACACAGACCCTAGTTCCATCCCTGGCTACCTGTATAAAACTGTTAAATAATTCAAGTTCTCTCTCAGCAAACAACTAAAAACAGTGTATTCCATCAATCCCCATATTTAAGTTTTTTTTTTTCAGTACTGAAAATAAATCACCTTCCACAAAATATGGCTGTACAAAGCATTCAAAGAGGTCCTTAGGAAAGCATGTTAGCAAAAATGAAGCATTTCCCTTCAAAGCGCTAAAGCAGCCATGTCTTTTTCAAAGTTTTGGCAGCTGCCTCCAAAATGAGTATGCACAAGCGACACCCCCTTTGGGACCACCAGCAGTGTAAAATGGCTGTGCACATACAAACATACACAGAGTGCTGGGGACAGCCTTCAAAGGACATAGTGGCCTTAATGTTTTAAGAAGGGTGCTTTGGCCATACTGACAGGCTTTTTGAAAGACCTCTGTGGAATGCTTTGCACAGTTGTATTACAATTGCTAGTACATAGCATTTTTGATTAAACACATTGTTTTAAACACTACTGCACACTAAAAAAAATGTATTTCCTATGTGTATACAGTGTGCATGAACATAAACATTAAAAAGGTTTAGTATGTTTATATTTATAGCATTTTATAAATGCTGTTTGCATAATCAAAATGGGAAAAATTAAAGAGCAGGGAAAACATATGAGGTGAAAAAAATATTAAAGCACTTTTTAATACTAAAATAGATATGCAGTCAGCTCTAGCCTCATGCCATTCATTATTCACTTTCACTTTTTATTTTGATTTACTGCAAAACCCAAAGTCAAATACCAGTGTTTAATTCACTAAATCATTAGAGCAGAAAATGCCAAAATTCAAAGAACAATAATTACTTAGGAAGGTATGATAATAAGTGAATGTTTGGATTTAATTGGAACATTTGGCATTGTTATCCCCCATTGATATTTAATTTGCAACAGCTTGAAAAAAACCTATTATTTATACTTCCCATTTCTGATCCACAGGTAACTTATCTCCAGTGTAGACTTGGCAGAGATTATTTTTTGTTGAGGGACTTAAAAGCAATATGATTCATGCCCCGCTTGGCTCTTTCAGAGAGGCGGGGTGGGGGTGGGGGAGTGTGAATATTGGATTCCAGTGGTGCTTAACACTTCTCTCAGCAAGGGGTAGTTCTGCCAGTCTCAAAAGAGGCAATTATGCCACCTCCTGAAGAGGCTATATTTTGATCTGGCTGTGTTGGACAATAGGCTTCCAATCTCCCCATTTTAAGGAAGATTCTGGAGCAGTGTTTCTCAACCTTGGCAAGTTTAAGATGGGTGGACGTCAATTCCCAGAATTCCCCAGCCAGCATGGGAGTTGTGGGAGTTGAAGTCCACCCATCTTGCCAAGGTTGAGAAACACTGTTCTGGAGGAAGTGGAGGAGCAAGTATTGCAGAGTATCCTGGATAAAGCAGGATACCTGGACCTTTTCCAGATGAGTTTCAAACCTGGCCATGGAACTGAAATAGTATTAATTATTCTTGTAGATGACCTTATTTATTTGTTTGTTTGTTTGTTTGTTTTCTATCCCGCCTTTATTACTTTTATAAATAACTCAAGGTGGCGAACATCCCTAATACTCCTTCCACCTCCTATTTTCCCCACAACAACCACCCTGTGAGGTGAGTTGGGCTGAGAGAGGGTGACTGGCCCAAGGTCACCCAGCCATCCTTCGTGCCTAAGGCGGGACTAGAACTCTCAGTCTCCTGGTTTCTTGCCCGTTGCCTTAACCACCAGACCAAACTGGCTCTCCTGGATGGAGAGAATGCAATCTTCCTGGTCATTTTAGACCTATGAGAAGCTTTCAATAATATTTACCATGGTATTCTTCTCGACTGACTCTGATGATTGGAAGAGTGAGGCACTGTTTTACAGTGGTTTCCCTCCTTCCTGAGTGGCCAGCTCCAGTTAATTTTGGCAGGAGACTTATTTCTTATAAGTGGTTTACAATTAGTAATAAATTCAACCATAACAATAAAATGACAGCCAGTCAGTTTAGTTGTTAAAGTGCAGGAATAGAAGGGGGGAGACCTGAAGTCTAGACCTGCCTTGGACAAGAAAGCCAGTTGGGTGACCTTGGGCTATTCACTTTCTCTCCACCTTAGGAAGAAGGCAAGGGCAAATCATTTCCAAAAATGCTGCCTAGGTGATTGCATGGATTTGCCACATAGTCACCAGGAGTCAAGTCTGCCTCAAAGGCACAAATAAGAGAACAGAATAAAATAGAATAATACTATTTTTAATAGAGTTAATAGACATCAGTACAATATAGAAAGACTCATGGAACAACATATTACTTAGGACAACATGAGTGACCAAAGCCTTCTTTATGTAAGGTAAAGGTAAAGGTTCCCCCCGCACATTTGTGCAGTCGTGTCCGACTCCAGGGGCCGGTGCTCATCTCCGTTTGTTAGCCGAAGAGTCAGCGTTGTCCGAAGACGCTTCCACGGTCATGTGGCTGCATGACACGCGCGGAACGCTGTTACCTACCCACCGAAGTGGTACCTATTAATCTACTTGCATTTGCATGCTTTCGAGTTGCTAGGTTGGCAAGAGCTGGAGCTCGTGCGGGAGCTCACTCTGCACGCAGGGCTAGGGATTTGAACCTCCAAACTTGCAATCTTCCGATCAACAAGCCTGGCGTCTTACCCACTGAGCCACCACGCCCCCTATTCTAGTATAACCTTACTCAATAAGACAGAAGTTTTCAATTTGTAGAGAGAAGGTTCCACAGGCTTACAACATCTTCTGATCGACAAGCCTGGTGTCTTACCCGCTGAGCCACCACGCCCCTTTCTTTATGTAAACAGCATTGCAAATTCAGCTAAAAGTAATCAGGCACGTGGAATCCTCAGCTGCACAAAAGTAACAAAGTGTTAACAAGGTAAGTGAAAGTGTTAGATGCAAGAATGCAAGCTAGCCACAAAGGATTAACAGCAAGGTTTTTAGATAACAGCTGAGCTAAAATAACAATTTATCTATAGAATCTTAGGTATTTATTTAAACTAAAGGATTCATTGGGTGGGGGAAGTATGATTTCATTCCCTCCACCCCTCATAACATGCCTATGTATTAAATAATCAGTATGGTTAACCTTATCAATTACATTGATTGCAATATCCTATCGTGTTGCTAATGATTAACTATAATTTTAATGTAACTAATTGAATAAATTAGTTAAATAAATTAGAATAAACTAGGTGATTCGATACCCTAGTCCCACGTGACGGAGTGAGCTCCTGCACTCGCCCCAGCTCTTGCCAACCTAGCAATTCGAAAGCATGCAAATGCAAGTAGATGAATAGGTACCACTTCGGTGGGTAGGTAACAGCGTTCCGCGCACGTCATGCGGCCACATGACCGTGGAAGCGTCTTCGGACAACGCTGGCTCTTTGGCTAACAAACGGAGATTAGCACCGGCCCCTAGAGGCGGACACGACTGCACAAATGTGCGGGGGGAACCTTTACCTTTTTATATAAAGGGCTTGTAACCCCACCCATCAATGTAACTTTTCTCCTGGTCTCCAGTTCAAATATATTCTTAGGACATGCTAATGGACAAATATACCAACAAATCAGAGGAATACCCATGGGATCACCACGTGGGCTGGAGGTGACAGCATGGGAAAGGCAGCAGCACTGTGTGTGCGGCTGCCAGCCAGTCATTTGGGTGGGGGGGTCTTTCATCCAATTGTTTGTTTGTGCGCTTTGTATGGAGGCCCCAAAAACTCTGCTCCATGTGGATGGCCTGTTATTCGGCCTGAAGTGATCAGCTTCCATGCGTCTTGTAGGTGAGCAAATTGGCTGGTCTTGGCTGGCTCTTGGACACTTGGAGGGCTGAAGATGGTCAAGGTTGCCATCAATCTGCAGCAGGAGTGGGAGCTAGCTGGCAGCTTTGGGCAGAGCCCAGCCTGTGTCCTGCAGCTGCAGTGATGGATCTGGACTGTGGGAGCCATCTTGCCCCTTTGGCCCCTTCGTGTCTGGAAGGGGAAGGGAGCTGTTCCATCTGTTCCAAGTCCCAAAAGTATCTGTTGCAACCAGCGTGGCCAGAGCTGCTGGGATGGACGAGGCTGAAGGAATTTTGCAGCCTTTTGGAGGCTATGTCACTCAGCCTCCTAGAAGAGCATGAGGAGCTGGGACTGATGGTGGGGAGGGGGATTGTGATGGGGTGAAGGGGGATTGGAGGGTAGAGTGTTGGAGGAAGGGCCGGAGCTTCAGCCATTACTTTTCCCCATGGATGGAAGACAGAAGGGGGAGCAGTGGCTTCTCTTAGCCTGGTATGGTGGTGCTTTGGTTGCCCCTGCCTCTGGTGATAGCAGAGGGAGGGGGTGGCTGATTCAGGGGTTCTGAGTGCATGGTCAGAAGTGCCCTGGGACCAACCTACCAACTGAGTGGCAAGATTTGGGGGTGGTTGTTTATGGAACCCTTGGTGGCTGGGTGAGGGGGCCAGAGGGCCAGGGGAGTGGAGCAGTCGGGGGAGCCAGAGACAGGGGATAGGATTGTGGTAGTGATGGGCAATGGGAGATATGGTGGGAAGCAGAAAGCAGGCCATACACGGGGAGCGCAGGAGCAATGTCTTGTATCTATACCATGCTCCAGCCCCTGCCTACATCCCTGGTTGCTGGTTATCGAACCTTAGGCAGTATTGGACTCCGGCTGGTATTAATGTCAGGTTGGCCTCTAATAAAGCTCACCTCATCCGGGATTTGATTCTGGATGAGAGGGCTGGCCTGGTGTGTATTAACGACACCTAGCTGGGTGAAGAGGGGGGAATGCCTCTCTCAGAAATGTGCCCAGTGGCTTCAGGTGTGGTATCAACTGTGACTCCAGGGTTGGGAGGAGGGGTGCTATTGTCCATCCAGAGACTGAAATTCACCAGGGGCATTGCACCACAAATAGCTGGGTATAAGACCTTACTTGTGAGGTTGGGCCTGAGGGGTCAGTTGGGAGTTCTGCCACTATACTAGCCTCCCTGCTGTGTAGCAGCCTTCCTGCCTGCTCTGGTCGAGGCTGTCTCCGGGCTGGCAGTGGAGTTCCCCAGATGTACAGTTCTGGGGGACTTAAATCTGTTATCCTGTGGGGCAGATTCAGAGATGGCAGGGGAGTTCATGGGCACCATGACAACCATGGATCTGACCCACCTTGTTGCAGGTCCAACCCATGGGGGAGCCACATGTTGGACCTGGCTTTTGTTTTGGGGCAGTGGCTACGTGATCTGTTGTTGTCATGGACAGAGCATTACCTGATGACTAATTTAGTTTAGCGAAACTAAACAGGGAAGCTTTTTTTCTAAGATATTCTGTTTTGATTTACATTCCTTTCCTCATCTGCCCTTTATCTACGCAGCCTTGAGTAAATTACTATTATCGCCTAGTACAAGGCTTTCCAAAGTTTTCCCGCGGCGACACACCAACCGCCGTTGGTGTGTCGCCGCGGGGAAACCCGGAAGTGCCGCTGTTGTGGCAGCGCGCAAAAACCCGGAAGCGCTGCTGCGATTTTCGGGGTTTTGTGCGCCGCGGTTGGTGTGTCGCCGCGGGAAAACCCGGAAGTGCTGATGATGATCAGCGCTTCTGGGTTGTGTGGCAACACACCAGACTGTGTGTGGCAACACACTTTTGTGTTGCAACACACAGTTTGGAAAGCTCTGGCCTAGTAACTGTGTGTGTGAGAGTGTGAAACCTGAGACAGGACAGGCAGGGCCTATTCAATCAGCCCTAAAGGATCCCATTGGGTTTCAGAGAGAGCTTGGGATTTTTCCTATGGGTTTGATACATGGTTGGACTGAGGCCTTGGTCGCCACCTAGAATGAGGCGGCATCAGCAGGCTTAGATTGGATCATGCCTATGCGGACTCTCTCTGGACGTGTACTCTGATATGCCCCCTGGTTTTCAGAAAGCCTAGGGTGCCACTGGTAGAAAACTAGGAGCAAATCCAACCAGACAGGGGTAAGATCCTTTCTTGTAACAAGGGTGGCAAAAATGGCTTATTTCGCCACCATTATTGCATCCTCTGAGTATCAGCCAGCAGCCCTGTTCAGGGCAAGCCAGTCCCTTCTGGGTCAGGAGGGATCAGTGGAGCATCTGCAGGATCACTGTGAGGACTTTTCTTGACACCTGGTGGATAAAATTGCTCAGATCCATTGTGAGCTGGACTCCGGCTGGGCAAGTCCTATGGAGGTGACAGAGGAGCAGTCTTGCAGTGTTATCTGGAAGGAGTTCGAGCCTATTAGTCTTGAGAAGTGGACAGGGTTCTTGGAGCTATGGGGGCAGACACCGGTGTATTAGATCCCTGCCCCTCCTGGCTGGTCAAAGCCACCAGGGAAAGAGCATGTGGGTGGATCCATGCGGTGGTAAATGCCTCTTTGAAAGAGGGAGTGGTCCCGCTGGCTCTGAGAGAGTAAAAGGTAAAGGTTTCCCCTGCACAGTCGTGTCCGACTCTAGGGGCCGGTGCTCATCTCCCTTTTTTTGGGGGGAGGGGAATTGTCAACCTTCCTTTTTTAGGGAAGGTTGTTGAGAAGGTGGTTGGTGTCTAGCTTCAGAGGGCCCTGGGGGAAGCGGATTATCTGGACCCTCTCCAGTCAGGATTCGGACCTGGGTACATCAAGCACAACCTGTGGCAAGCTCGGGATGGGGGTGGTGTGTCCATCCTGGGTCTCCTTGATCTTGTGAAGTTTGGCATTGAGACACTGAGTCTCCAGTAGCAAGACATACTAAGGGCAAGCGATAAGTGATTTTGCCAGCAATCAGCCAGCCATGGCCACCTCATAACACATAATGCTAAAACTCCCCTCAGAGCAAGACAACCTACTCCTGAGAACCAGGTGGCAATAAAAGTAGAAGTCAGGAGGGCAGCAGATGAGAAGTTTGCCCTAATTTGCTAAATTGTATCCCTGAAATCCCAGGGCTATAGACTAGACTAGAAAGTTGAAAAGTCATTCTAGAAGGTGGAAATGGCAAACTTCCTCCATACTATTGCTAAGAAAACTAGAAGTGTCCATGTAATCATCAGGAGATAAGTGCAACTAAAGAAAAACTTCATTTGAGAAGTATTTCTAATTAACCTTTTTCTTGTGTCAATCCTACCTAAATGCGTTACTGGGAATATGCTCCTTTGAATTAAGTAGGATTTAATTTCAAGCAAACATTATTAGGATTGAGTAAAGTAAAGGTTGATGATGAGAGGTAATATTAATGACGAGGGAAAATGTGTACATTATTATGTACATTGTATGTACATTATGGTTTTGTTTTTCACTGAAACATTCACACTTTAGAAAAGATTGTTCGAACTCAATATCATGTTTTGCAATATCAGAAAGTGATAGATACATTCCCATGATCTACCAATATATACTTTAAACTGCCAACATAGCATTCTCTTCACTACACTAAAATTGCTGTGTGATGCTGTTGGATCCTTTTAAACAGCTTCTACATCCCATTTTGTTGAAAGGTTAAATGTCTTCTGTACAGAGTAGATAGGATATGAAGTATTTCAAGATGATAGATGTTCTATATATTCATGCAGAGGTTAAAGTTAATGTTGCAGTTACCTAGCTGTTTACTGGAATAATTTACTCTCTTCTAAAGTAGTTGCTACAAGTCAGGAAATAATAATGGGTACACAACGGATAAAAAGTGATTTATATCTATTTTTAATTATGGTCAAATGGACCTAACTTCTATGGAATAGTAGCACATTGAAAACTAGAAAGCAACTGCATATACTGTATGTCTGTTCAGAAATAAGTCCACTGATTTTAATAAGCTTACTCCAAAAACTGAAATCTTATGTTCACTTACGTGGAAGCTGAACACAATGGGACCTACATGTGAATAACTACAGGTGGACGTATAGTATTAATAAACCTGCACATGTTAAATCTTTCCTCCTGCATAGTGTGATTTTTGTTAGCTTTGCTTTAATTTAATTGATAAGCAATCTCTGCTCTTTAAAAACTTGTCTTATCTTGAAATATGCGTAAGGTAGAGAAATTGGTGAACAGCAGAGGATAATAAAGCTTATAAATATTGGACATTTTAACAACATCAAAGATGCCTTGCACAGAGTATTGATTATATGGCATTGTAATTATTTTACTGATTAAAATTTTCCTTTTCTTCCAAAGGGGACAGTCAACTTCTATTGCGGATATAGTTTGTATAATGCAAGCAAAAATGAGCTTGAGTCTTTCCAAACCCCTTTATTCAATCTGATTACTAACACAATTATCTTCAGGCATTTGATGACTGAGGGTTGAGATTCTGTGGTAGCCAGACTAAGGCTTCTGCCTCAAGTTGTTACCTTTTGTTATGGCCTTGCTCCAAAGTCCTTTCCAATAGCCTCTCCATAAAGAAATAAACAGGTGAGGCTTGAAAATTAATTAAAGAGGAAAAGATGAGCAGATAAAATGATGATGCAAAATGTACAGTTAGGTGTTAGAAGGCAAGAGGTGCTTCAGAGCATGTGGGGATGCAAATATTAACACTTATCAGCAACTTCTGGCATTGTGCAATGCCTGCCCCCTGAAGATGCAGCACAATCCCAGTTGTCAGGCTTCTCTCCAGGCATGGCAATGCGTCTCAGTCCCACATTCAGGAACTTGCTTACAGCAGAAACTTCACAGTCACAACACAGCTAGGTAAAACACTATTGCAAACAAGATAGAAGCTGTTTATAAACAGAAGGCCAACCCACTGCAGCACACACAAACCAAGTCCTATGTACTGTAAGTGTCAGCTCCACAGTTTAAATTGCAGGCCTTTTCCGTCCACCTCAAGGCAATGGAAATTTGGCCACCTCTCCCCAACTTAAAAAGTAGAAGATACCTACTCAAGGTTCAAAAACAGTTCTGTCTAGCCTAAGAACCTCAGGCTCTAGCCTCACCACCTTCAGTACATTTGGCAAAAAGTGCTTTGAAGCACATTTTTGCCTTTCAATCCAAACCACTGCACAGCCCTATTTTCATTTGAAATACAAATCTTGATATGCTTAACCATGGATTAAAAAAAAGTTTGGGTATTACCGTAAATAGGGTTGTCATAATAATTTGGTAACAACTTTTTTTCTAAGTCTCAAAATATCTTTAGAGTTAATCAGGAGGTAGACGCTTCTTGCATGTCTTCATAAAATTATGTATTAGATTTTCGCTACCAATTTTCCTTTATCCAGAACAAATGTTATAATCTATTAGGCCATCCTTCCCTAAACTATGGCTTTCCATGTATTGGATTATAAATCCAAGGGGCTACCCAGCTGTGCTGGGCTTGATGAATCCAAGGCTGGAGTTAAAATCGCTGGAAGAAACATTAACAATCTCAGATATGCAGATGATACCACTTTGATGTCTGAAAGCGAGGAGGAGCTGAGGAGCCTTATGACGAAGGTGAAAGAAGAAAGTGCAAAAGCTGGGTTGCAGTTAAACCTCAAAAAAACCAAGATTATGGCAACCAGCTTGATTGATGACTGGCAAATAGAGGGAGAAAAAGTGGAGGCAGTGACAGACTTTGTATTTCTAGGCGCAAAGATTACTGCAGACGCTGACTGCAGCCAGGAAATCAGAAGACGTCTACTTCTTGGGAGGAGAACAATGGCAAATCTTGATAAAATAGTTAAGAGCAGAGACATCACACTGACAACAAAGATCCGCATAGTTAAAGCAATGCTATTCCCCATAGTAACCTATGGCTGCAAGAGCTGGGCCATAAGGAAGGCTGAGCGAAGGAAGATAGATGCTTTTGAACTGTAGTGTTGGAGGAAAATTCTGAGAGTGCCTTGGACTGCAAGAAGATCAAACCAGTCCATACTCCAGGAAATAAAGCCAGACTGCTCACTTGAGGGAATGACATTAAAGGCAAAACTGAAGTACTTTGGCCACATAATGAGAAGACAGGATACCCTGGAGAAGAAGCTGATGCTAGGGAAAGTGGAAGGCAAAAGGAAGAGGGGCCGACCAAGGGCAAGATGGATGGATGGTATTCTGGAGGTGATTGACTCGACCTTGGGGGAGCTGGGGGTGGCGACGGCCGACAGGAAGCTCTGGCGTGGGCTGGTCCATGAAGTCACGAAGAGTCGGAAGTGACTGAATGAATAAACAACAAACCAGCCTGAATGGCATTTAGCTTCACTGTCTTAATACATTAAAATAGCAGGATTAACATTGTGTCAGCAGCATTAAAACTTTGTTTAACACTGTGACATATGTCCTGAACAAAAAATATATTTTGGCAGCATAACTAATCAATAAAAGTATACTATAAACAACAGTCACTGACAACATCAATCAAACCAATGATAGGAAAACTTTATAATCTTCTCTGGAGAACAAAAAATATGCTTCACCACAGGAGTACCAGATAAAAGGCTACCAATCTAAAACCTTTCTTTTGTTTTACTGTTTAGAGTTCTATCAATGGATGTCTGGACTTCACCTTGGTATTTATTTAGAAATGGGGGCAATTATATTCCAAATATATTTGGTTCTTTTGGATTTCTCTTTTAATTAAGATCTTTTTTGTTATAGCCTCTATGCCAATATTTCAGAATAATTGCTCATTTCTAGTGACAGTCTTTTATTCCAGTTTGCTTAATTCTGTTTTCTAATTAGCACTGAACTGTATTTATCTTACTAAGTACAAGTCATATGTAGTTTTACTATATATTTAGTTATATGAATTTACTTTTCCAATCCATTTCTAAACATTTTTGAACTCCAAAATCCTTTTCTTAATAACAAAGAGTTTTACAGCACATTAAACACAAGAATTTAGTAAGTGTGCTGGATTAACTGAGAGACTTATCAGGTCCATCATTCTATCACATAGAAGTCCATCAGGTGAATTTGAATCAGTGAATTTGAATCAGGTGAATTTGAACACCTTTTCAATAGTAATACATTTAGATAGATAAACAGACGTATATGGTTGAGGATGTAGAGCAGGGCTTTCCAAAGTGCCGCCGCTGGCGACACACTAGTGGTGGCGGCGGCGGTAGCTCGGCGGCGGCGCGCGCACGGCAGCAGCGCGGGGGGGGCGCACGTCACGGCGGCGGCGCGGGGGCGTGCGGCGGCACGTGCACGGCAGCAGCGGCGGCAGCCTCCGCTAAAACGCTAAAACGCGGAAGCACTGATGCTGCGCCGCTGCTGCCGTGCATGCGCGCACCGTCGCTTCCGGGTGGTGTGGCGGCACACCACGCTGTGTGTGGCGACACACTTTTGTGTCGCCACACACAGTTTGGAAAGCTCTGATGTAGAGAGTGAACAATGATGTTAGAGATGAAGGAAATATAGACAATGACAATTACTTTTGATTTAGGCCAAAATAGATGTAAGGTATAACACATTATTGTAACCAAGATCTGCAATTCAGATTTTTTTTTTCATGGAGTTTTTTCATGGAATTTATAAACAGTAATTGAAATTCACCATTAAAATACTATAGAATAATTCTATTTTCCATTTCCTTAAGCAGTTGTTTCCTATGTACTTAAAAATTTACAATGTGTAAATTTCAATTAATTCCTCCTATGTTCATCATTGCAGTTCCATAGTACAATCCTATGTATGCCTACCCTGAAGTAACTTCCAGTAAGTTCATTGACTTATTGTTATAAGCTTTCATTCAGGAAACTATATGATGTTTTACATCTTTAGTCTTTTTGAGTAAGGCTAGCAGAAAGCTGCCTATGCATGGAGGGTGAAAAAAACAGTAACAACATTTTGCAGACTTAACTGAAGCACATGTTAAGAATGCATGTCAAGTCAGAAGAAACATCTCCACAGTAGAAAGGCATGGCAGCAATGCAGTATCTAAATCGGAATAATACAAAACATGTACTAACTGTTTTTAAATGAGGTGATCAGTAGAGGCTTTGAGAAGCATGTGGCAAATTAATAAGAGAAGGGGAAATGGGAAAAACTTAATGAAGCAAAACAAAGTAAAACTGTTACTGTGTTTTCACTTCTTTCTCTTCCCCACTATCACATGTTGGATATAAATTTACTTTAAATATGGTAAGAGAAATGCACAATATTTTATGATTGGTTTTATTTTTATCACTATTATTTTATTAAATAAAAATAATCATAACAAAACCAAATAAAATGATATCAATAATTAACTAATATGAATAGTTTATAGTGAAATAAGGTTAAAATGGTGATAACAAACTATTAAACCAAATATTCTTCAGAAAAGTGCCATCTTCAGTAGCTTCTGGAATGTTAAAAAGGATGGAGCAAGTCATCATCATCAACATGAGGTATTATCAAAATGGTGATAATACCCAGCTGTACACCCTGGGCCACCAGCTGTCGCTGTCAAGATGTCTATGAAGGTTCTCAGTCATCCAGGTGGAATTGTCTGTAGCTTGAATCATGTCAACTGGATTTCTATTTTCTCAGTGGAAACGTTTCGCTCCTTATCTAAGGAGCTTCTTCAGTCTGAGCAAAGTTAGTAAGAGAATCCTTAAATATGTTTCTAGGTGGCTGTGTGACCTTACACCTGGGGCTAGGTCATGGTTATTTTGAGATGTTATTTCTAAGTCCCTTTATCATCTAAAGGAGGATCGTTAAGATCACCATGCTGCTGTTGAGCTTGCGAAATGGTCTTAATCTTCCTAGGCACAGAAGACAAAGCAGGAAGGAAAATAGGGGAAAGATTGTGCCTGAGGCCCCCACCTCTATTCAAGGAAGGATTTTCCAAGTTGGCATAAATGGATTCCTTGACCCCTCTCTCAAACCACCTATCTTCTCTGTCTAAAATGTTAAATTGTCGCTGTCAAGGTCTTGTCACAGTTTTTGGAGGCTGTGAGTGAGGAGGAATAAACTCAAACTCAGGCTCAACTTTGGCAAGAAAAGGGACTATGGGTATTTGGACCATCTGGACCTGGAGATGCTCTATCTTTAGTCCTGAATGAGGTTGTACTGCCCCCTTTGGTACTGCTATACATTTGGGGAGGGAGCGGGCTTCTTGGACTCACTGCTACTGCTTGAGGAGCAGGTGGCAGCTGTGACCAGGAAGTCCTTTGCACAGATTCATCTAGTGTGCCAATTACATACCTATATCTGGACCAGGAGGCCCTTAACTCAGTCACACATGCTTTGGTCACCTTACTTTTGGACTATTTAAATGCACTGTACAAGGGGCTGCCCTTGGAAGCTGCAGCTGGTCCAGAACGTAGCAGCACAGTCAGTTATGGGCATGCCTTGGTATGCCCATGTAACACCTCTGCCTCAAGAGCTGCGCTGGCTATCTGGGTAGGCTTCTGGGTGCAATTCAAGGTGCTGGTAATCACCTATAAAGCCTTCATGGAATAGGGCTTAGCTATTTGAGGGATTTCCTGTCAGGATAGTTGCTGCCCATCCTATACGATCTGGCAGAGTCAGCATTCTCCAGGTCCTATCAATTCAGCAATGCCATCTGGCCTTCTTTCTTGTAGCCCCTGCCCTTTGGAATGACATCCCCCACCCCCCAGATTTATATGGCCCATACCCTGACTGTATTTAGACAAGCTCTTAAGGCTTGGCTCTTTTCCCAGCCTTGGGCTAGAGTGGGTGGTGGGTCCCTTTTGGGTTGTCTGGTTTGTGAAATGAAGGTTGTTTTCTCTGGAATATGTTTTGTATTTTGTATTGTGTATCTTGTATGAATCATAATGGGGTCAGCAGCCTTTAAATGTAATACAAATAAAATTTTAAAAAGATGGCAAAAGACTCACACATAAAAGAGGAGTAGCAGAGCCATTGGCTAACTAAATAATTTCCTAGCTTCTACAAAAACAATTTTAAAAAAAGAATGCCCTAGATAGATAATTACAATAGAGAAACACAGTATTTTGCCACCCCCAGCTCCCCCACGGTCGAGTCCGTCACCTCCAGAATATCATCCACCCATCTTGCCCTTGGTCGGCCCTTCTTCCTTTTGCCTTCCACTTTCCCTAGCATAGACACCAGTAGTGCTACCTAATATATTCCAAATACCCCAAAAGACAACAAAGGAAAGAGATTTTGCTCTTTAAAATATATTTTATTTAGTACAAAATACTGTAAAAACAAGACTGCTAATGCAAATGTGATTCATTGTCCCCATATTGCATGTTAGAAGGTGCTGTGAATAAGAGATCATGTTTTATATTAATTCTGCACAGCATAGTGATTCTGAGTGATTTAAAAATCCTATCATGTTAGCCACTGATTTCAACTCAATTTGCTTCCAATTATTATTTTAAAATATAGTTAAGTATTATTTAGATTAAAGCTCATAGGAATGTAAATGATCATCTTTTATGTCTATTGGTGAGTATCCAGAGGGAGAACATATAATCAAATAGCATATTTCAAGTGTTACCAAATAATCAGAAGCTCACTGAGAGTTTGTGAATGCAATCTAATAAACCTAAACATACTGTATATTTATAGATGTTACTTTTTAAAAAAGAAAACAGACTTACATGGAATGCATTTTTCATTAGAAGCCATATATGAGATTTTATTCTACAAATGCAGGGCTAAAATAGAAATCTTGTACAGTAATTAATTTTTGAAACTAATGCATAAACGAGATGGGGAAAAAATGCACATGCTGCCGAGTTACTCTGAAAACTTAATTCTTTCTTCTTGAATTAGCATTTCAGATATCCATTTACTGTATGTGGCACACTTCTGCCATTATCTTTTAATTGCAATAAGTTAAAACAAATGATAACATGTTATTGCCTAACATATTATTAAAACTGTTGTCATAAAGTGAATAAAGAGGATGGGAGGGAGGTGATGAGAGTTAATTCTTTTTCTCCTTTCCATTGCCTATAGCTGGCTTAGGGATCCATAGCACCAGTGATTGGAACTGGTATGAGACACACACACACAGCATTACCATTCCAACAGATTCTTTTTCTTATCAGACATTTAGGGGAACCACAATGCCATAGGATTTATTGCAGACAGCTAGGTAGCCAACTCTTTTTTTATATATAAGGATTTTATTGGGTTTAAAGCAAAGATAAGAACTACAAAAAAGAAGAAAATTACAAAAACTAAAAAACTAAAAAAGTGTGAAAACACAAGAGGAAAAAAGTTTTTAAAGATTACATAAAGAACCTTGTCTGTAGCTTGAATCATGTCAACTGGATTTCTATTTTCTCAGTGGAAACGTTTCGCTCCTTATCCAAGGAGCTTCTTCAGTCTGAGCAAAGTTGGTAAGGGAATCCTAAATATGTTTCTAGGTAGCTGTGTGACCTTACACCTGGGGCTAGGTCATGGTTATATTAAGATGTTATTTTAAGTCCTTTTATCATCTAAAGGAGGATCGTTAAGATCACCATGCTGCTGTTGAGCTTGTGAAATGGTCTTAATCTTCCTAGGCACAGAAGACAAAGCAGGGAGGAAGATGGGGGAGAGGTTGTGCCTGAGGCCTCCACCTCTATTCAAGGAAGGATTTTCCAAGTTGGCATAAATGGATTCCTTGACCAACTTGGAAAATTTATGCCAACTTGGAAAATCCTTCCTTGAATAGAGGTGGAGGCCTCAGGCACAACCTCTCCCCCATCTTCCTCCCTGCTTTGTCTTCTGTGCCTAGGAAGATTAAGACCATTTCACAAGCTCAACAGCAGCATGGTGATCTTAACGATCCTCCTTTAGATGATAAAAGGACTTAAAATAACATCTCAATATAACCATGACCTAGCCCCAGGTGTAAGGTCACACAGCTACCTAGAAACATATTTAGGATTCCCTTACCAACTTTGCTCAGACTGAAGAAGCTCCTTGGATAAGGAGCGAAATGTTTCCACTGAGAAAATAGAAATCCAGTTGACATGATTCAAGCTACAGACAATTCCACCTGGATGACTGAGAACCTTCATAGACATATTACATAAAGAAGTGACTTCTGACTTTAAACAGAAAGAATATACAGCAATTTCCATAATCAATCTCTTCCTCTATATCAAACCAAAACCAAATTATTTCTATAAATCATTCCATTAGCACATTATAAAAATCACTAAATACAATTGCTCCTTCCTCTTATATTAAAAGAAAAAGAAATATATAAACCTCCTAATTAACTTCACCCCCAAAAAAACATTTATTTAATTATTTCCTTCCTACCAGTATTCTATACATTTCTGCCCACTATAATAAACATCAAACTAAAAAACATGTAAATTATCTGCTCTTATAATTAATAAAACTGCAGTTATAACAATCTTAATTCTATTAAACCTAAACCAAGCATTTATTGTTTATACCTTATTAATCTTGATCCAAGTCATTAAGAAAGCATATGAAATCAAACAAGCCTTAAAAGCAATCCAAATGAACATTCTTAAATCTTTACTCCAGTTCAAAATATACCAAAGCATTCACATATCTCCACATTACACACAGCACATTTTTCATCCACAAACAGCCCAACTTTTTCAAACAGCCCAACTGCCCCCCTTAAAAACTCCGACTTCCCAGCAGAAAACCACCCATAGAGAAAAACCTCCTCCTTCCAATAACTTTCCATCAGAAAAACAATTCCAATTATACTTTGCAATTTGAAGTGTCCCTTTAATTCCTTCAAATCCACAATCTGGTCATCATCATCAAAAGTTTCGGTCACGCTATCAGTAAACATTTCTACCAATGTTGAGCCCGTCAACCTCTTCCACAGCATCCTCAGCCATGAGACACATTTTAAAGCTGAAGTTTTCTACAATGTCCCGAATATCTTGCACAATAACTTGACAGGAATCGAAAAGAATCTGTTTAAAACTCTGTTTAAACTCACAACAAAACTCTGAGAAAGTCTGCTTGAGATCTTCCATGTTTCAGACAGTAGATTATGGCGCTGCCTAGATTGACTAGCGAAAGTAGGAGTTAATAGGAGTTAATGGAAAATTTCTGAAAGATGTTGACACAAGTGAAAGTATGCTAAGAGGCAGCTCTCAGGGAAAATGGCAACAGAAAGCTGAAGATTCGTAACAGTAAATTCAACTTGTAGGAAAATAGTAAATTCTTCAAATTCAGTACAAAAATAATAGCAGGGAGGCAATTATTTATTCTCAATCCTCCTTAGTATTTAGATGGGAAACAAGCCGAAACTTAAAAAAAGATTTTTTAAAAATTAATCCCCAAAATAATGATAAGCACCAAGAGAAATCCTCTCTTAGGGTACATGAACTTAAACAAATATAAATTGGGTCATTTAGAAATGGGGTGGCTCGACTTAGTGTCTCTTTAAGGCTACAGCGCGGCTTGGAAATGGTGATGTCCCAGCCTCCCAGTGGCTCTTACCCGATCAGCGCGAACACATTTTGCAATTCTCAGGATGCAAGTCACTGTTCTGGAGGAAAGATGGAATGATTCCGAGCGTTTTCTTTGTCCGTGAAAACGCTCCAGGGCTTCAGGAAAAGACCTGCCTGAGCCCAAAAACCGCCGCGTTGTCAGTTCTGTCCGCGGAGCCCGCGGACACAGCTGTTCAGTCGGCCATGTCCCCACCGGAAGTCCTAGGTAGCCAACTCTTGTCCCCCATTCATTTCACTTACCTCCACCCTTTCATTAGGTGGGACAGAAGATTGAGTCTTCCATTCTGAAAACTCATCGGAATGAAAAAATCTTGTAGCACCTAGATCACAAGCCACTTCATCAGATGAACAGAGTCCAGTTCTGTGACAAGAATATATACTGTAACATAGCTGTTTTTTGGAAATGGGGAGAATGGAAAGGACAGCTTTAGAAAAAATCACATATAAAGGAATATGTTTGTATGTATGATTTTACAGTACTTATAACACACCCCATTCCAAAAGACTCTGGACAGGGTACAACCTCACAAAAAAGAAAACCAAAAGTGTAACAAATAAATCAGAACAATATCTAAAACAAAACAAAAAAATCATCAAAAGCAAAAATAAGGTGGGAATGAAATTGGATGTGGTCCAGACATTACTACACCAATGTTTAGTTGGTAAGCACAGGCAATGTGATAAAGAGATTTGATCTTTGTTTAATATGTGAAAAAAAATCCTTCAAAATATTTCCCAATGAAACCAGTATTTGTTGTTCTTTCTTTCAAGGATGGCTACCATGAGGTCAGAGACAGAATATCCTGGAAGACTGAAGTGTTTTCCTACCAGTTAAGTATATTGTTGCTTCTGATGTAAAATTCATATTCACTTACTGTTTTGCACTGAGATTGGCCAGTTTGTCCAATATAAAGTATAATAAGGCACTGCTGATAATGACAAATGGCATATTAGATGAACCACTGTATATTCCTCTGCTGTTGAGTTATGCCTACTGAGTTATATTGTCTACTGTGTATCTTTATCACTCTGGCATCTTTAGTGTATTATATTGCAGACAGTAGCTTTCAAGAGTACCTCTGTAAGCAAGTTCAAGCCAGTTGCCCAATGGTAGTGAGTAGTCCAGCTGAGTAGTAATTAAGGTGCAAGTTACTGCCTTAGTGACTGTAATCCATGCCTTAATCCATGCATTCTCTTTGATTGGTACCATGCCTTAATCTCCAGTTGGCTGGACTACCACAATGCACTCTACGTAAGGCTGCCTTTGGAAAGAACCTGGAAGCTAAATTAGGTCAAAATGCAACAGCCAAAGTGCAGGCAACTGAACCTTTAGCAGGGTTCAGAATAGCATCTATTGTGAAGTTACTGTGTTGGGACCCAGTGCTGTGTTGGGACCCAGTGCACTTCTGGGCTCAAATTAAAGTATCTTTAAAGCCCTACAAAGAGCAGCACTTTCTCATCTTCCAAAGCTGTGCATTGTAGATGCAGACTTTCAATATAAATGGAAAGATAATCTGCACTTTGTAAGACATATAATTCTGTAGTTGCTATTTCTATTATATCACATGTCAAGGACAAACTCTGAAACTGAAAACAGGCTTTGAGATTTAAATAGTCGGAACAAAGTCCTGACTGTAGTTAAGCTCCAGTTTTCCTTCACAGTCATGGACTTTTATACCTTAGCACAGAGCTTTCCAAACTTTTCATGTTGGTGACACACTTTTTAGACATGCATCATTTCGCGACACACTCTTACAGCAGGGCATCATTTCGCGACACACTCTTACAGCAGGGCACAAGGCAGGCACTAGGACCTGCGCGGAATCACAGCAGGTTTGGAGGCAGCAACGCACAAGGCAGGCATTAGGACCTGCGTGGAATCCTGGCAGAGCTTGGGGGCAGCAGCAGGCGCAACACACCCAGACACTGCTAGAAATGTCATGAAATAAATATATAAATAATAAATTATCCAGGTTAAGATGTAGGCCTATCTTTAGTATGAGAAAGGTGTCCTATTTAGACTAATCTTTGATCTATTTGATAACTAATCTTAGATCAGTTTGATCTATTTTAGCACTTTATTTTCACAACCTCTGAGAAATACCTGATTTATCGTTCAGGTTAACTCCATTTACTTGTACACATATACTGCCATTAAAAGAGTTATTGGTGGTACATTTCATTCCAATATATTAAAAATGTATAGATGTTTCAGTTGAATGTGTGTCCTAGTTTCCTATAAATTATGTCCATTAAAGGCTTTAAATGGAATATAAAAAATAGTGTCATTAACATCTCAGCTAGTTATGAACAGCAGTGAAGAAAATAAAATTAGAAAATTCAAAGAGGCAATCCCTTGGTTACAGTAATAAAAGAATATTTAGGGCATGATATCTTGCAAACATATGAGCATTTTTACTTATATTTCAGCACAAATGTGTGGGAGCATATCACTAAATGGAATCATATCTAAATACTAAAATACAAGTTATAAATTTCTATTCAAATACAAGAGAGAGGAATGTGAAAGTTGCAGATCCAGATAGTTTCACCCTGAAGTGACACTGCAACTGATTACAACAATCTGACATGGGAGAAATAGTGTAAGTCTTAGAAGTAATAAAAGCTGTTCAACCATGGAAGTTCATATAAAGGAGTTCAAAGTTTGGTTTGATCATAAATAGCTATTCCAGTGCTTAGCAGGAGTTATAAAAAATGCTGCATTTGAAAAATAGATGGAAAAACCACTACTGTTCCAGACTTGACCGAATACACCTACTAGATATTCTTTCAAACAACAACCTACATTTGAAGGGGGAACTACAAATAATATTTTAATATTAAAACTACATGGTAAATATAAAAGCAGGCACAAATAAAAAGATGTTCTAATCAGTTTCTCCTATCATTGAAAAGATGCTTCCAAGGGCATTATCATTAATTACTTAAAAAAATAAGTTCCTGATTGGATTAGTTATATACCAAAGTCAAGAGACTGCTCAATCTTCTAATAATTTGAAAAACAAATGGAGAGTTTTCTTGAACTGAATAGTAATCCATTGGCATGTGAAATGTATAGATTGAACAATTATAAACATATATAACAATCTATCAAGTTAAAAAGATTACATATAAATGCAATATGCTTCCTTACTAGTTTATAAAACCTTAATACAATAGATTCTACAAATAAAATAATCAGAATATACCGTTGAATAGACAGTTTATGTCTTAGGTCTGAGTTGGAGTTACCAGCTTTTCCCAGGACCAAAGCAGAAATTCACATTAGTCTGATCTTGCTCTCTGGCCCTTCTCACTAAGAATCATGGGTGTGGAAGCCCAGCACATCATGAATGCATCATATTGGGGAAGCTTGGCCATTTGCTCATATGCCATTTGTGTCTACATGCATTGCTTTTCTGTTGGAAAACTCCTCTGCATTATATACATGTCTCTACATAGCACTTTGTTGTTGTTCAGTCGTTTAGTCATGTCCGACTCTTCGTGACCTCATGGACTATAGCACGCCAGGCCTTCCTGTCCTCCACTGTCTCTCGGAGTTTACTCAAATTCATGTTCATTACATCGGTGATGCTATCTAACCATCTCATCCTCTGCCGTCCCCTTCTGCTTTTGCCTTCAGTCTTTCCCAGCATCAGGGTCTTTTCCAGTGAGTCCTCTCTTCGCATTAGGTGGCCAAAGTATTTGAGCTTCAGCTTCAGCATCTGTCCTTCCAATGAGCAGTCAGGGTTGATTTCCTTTAGGATTGACTGGTTTGACCTCCTTGCAGTCCAAGGGACTCTCAAGAGTCTTCTCCAGCACCACAGTTTGAAAGCATCAATTCTTCAGCGCTCAGCCTTCCTTATGGTCCAACTCTCACAGCCATACATTACTACTGGAAAAACCATAGCTTTAACTATACGGACCTTTGTCGGCAAGGTGATGTCTCTGCTTTTTAATATGCTGTCTAGGTTTGCCATAGCTTTCCTCCCAAGGAGCAAGTGTCTTTTAATTTCATGGCTGCAGTCACCGTCTGCAGTGATCTCGGAGCCCAAGAAAATAAAATCTGTCACTGCTTCCATTTCTTCCCCTTCTATTTGCCAGGAAGTGATGGGACCAGATGCCATGATCTGGGTTTTTTTAATGTTGAGTTTCAAGCCAGCTTTTGCACTCTCCTCTTTCACCCTCATCAAGAGGCTCTTTAGTTCCTCTTCACTTTCTGCCATTAGGGTGGTATCGTCTGCATATCTGAGGTTGTTGATATTTCTCCCGGCAATCTTAACTCCGGCTTGTGATTCATCCAGCCCGGCATTTCTCATGATGTACTCTGCATATAAGTTAAATAAGCAGGGTGATAATATACAGCCTTGTCGTACTCCTTTCCCAATTTGAACCAGTCGGTTGGTCCATGTCCAGTTCTAACTGTTGCTTCTTGACCCGCATACAGGTTTCTCAGGAGACAGGTAAGGTGGTCTGGTACTCCCATCTCTTTAAGACTTTGCCAGTTTGTTGTGATGCACACAATCAAAGGCTTTAGCGTAGTCAATGAAGCAGAAGTAGATGTTTTTAATATTAGCAAAGGAGGTACTTCAGTTCCTGCCTTAGGAAAGGATTTAAACATCTTCCTTCTCATGTCAGGAAACCCCTGAATGGGCCTCCAGAAGGACAAATTCTGTTCTGATTAGTTCCAATCCACCACAGCATGTTGGGGAAGAAAAGAGACGAGTTAAGTAACAAAAGGCCAGTACTCAACTGATCCTGCTTGCCATACCTGGCTTTTATTGCTACTACAACTATTAATGGAAGGCTTGTCCTTGTAAGCAAGTCAGTACTAGTCTGAAACACAGTTAAAGGTTGCTTAAAGTAGCAGATTTGTAGAGTACAATCTCCCCCGTTTGGCTGTCCTTGCCCAAATTGTCATTATTATTCCAACTAATTCCACAGCACTGGATGTGGCACCAAGATGTTGCTCTTCAAATCCTCCCTAAATGCAGTACTCTGGAACTAGCTCATCCCCAATTTAAGATGTTGTCATTGTCATCAGCAAGACAATCATGCTGTAACCATTGGGAAGGAAAGAATGAGAATACTGTACATGTGGCACTAACAGATACATGGGCGATAGTCATCCTGACATGTGCCCTGATTTGTAAGAGAGGTCTTGATTTACCTATCTCAGGTTGATGCAAGCCACTTGTTACTAGCCAACTACATCCACCATTGGGCAGTTGATGAGCCAGTATGGAATATTGACTTGAAACATTTTCAGAACATTTCCTGAAAATGTTGAGGAACACTGGACTAAATTGAAGACTTCTATTATTTCAGCCTGTGAACAAACTATTGGATACCAGACTAAGAGACATCAGGACTGGTTTGATGAGAACGATAGTGAGATTGAACATATTATTGACAAGAAAAGGAAAGCCTTCCAGATATGGCAAAAAGATATTAACTGTGCCGTTAAGAAAAAAATCTACGCCAGTGCAAAGGCAGAAGTCCAAAGAAGAACTAGAGAACTTAAGAACATATGGTGGATAAAAAAAGCCCAAGAAACCCAACATTTTGCAGATGCTCATGACGCACGGGGCTTTTTTAATGCCATAAAGGCCATCTATGGACCAACAAACCATGGTACAAATCCCTTACGCTCAGTAGATGGTGCTAAACTTCTAAAGGACAAAGAGTCTATTGCACTGCACTGGAAAGAGCATTACTACAATCTCCTTAATCGTCACTCTACTGTGGCTGATGAAGTCTTCTTGCAAATCCCGCAAAAACAAATGAGAAATGAGCTTGCAGTACCCCCTAGTTTGGAGGAAGCCACTAAAAAAATGAAAAATAACAAAGCTAGTGGACCTGATGGGATTCCTGCTGAAGTCTTTAAAGAAGGCGGGCCTGAACTTACACAACAACTTCATAAGCTCATCGAAAAAATCTGGATGAGGGAGGAGATTCCAGCAGACTTTAGAGATGCCATAATTATCACCCTCTTTAAAAAGGGTGATAGAACAGACTGTGGAAACTATCGAGGCATCTCCCTTCTAGCCACAGCAGGCAAAATCCTGGCAAAGATCATTGCAAACCGTCTCCTATCTGTATCAGAAGACATCCTCCCTGAAACGCAAAATGGCTTCCGCCCTTCCAGGGGAACAGTGGATATGATCTTCACTGCACGACAGCTTCAAGAAAAATGCAAGGAGCAAAACCGCCCTCTGTACATGGCGTTTATTGATCTGACTAAAGCTTTTGATACTGTAAATCGTACTGCTCTCTGGACCATCCTTCTGAAAATCGGATGCCCTGATAAATTTGTGAACATCTTGCGGTTACTCCATGATGGCAACAATCCTGAATAACAATGGCTCTCAAAGCGATCCATTTAAAGTGGAATCCGGCGTTAAACAGGGATGTGTTATTGCTCCAACCTTATTCGCTATCTTCATTGCTATGATTCATTCATTATGACTTGTTGAAGAGAAACTTCCTACTGGTGTAGAAATTATATATCGAACAGATGGAAAGCTTTTTAATCTTAGTAGGCTGAAAGCAAAAAATAAGGTAATTGCAACTTCTGTTATAGAACTTCAATATGCTGATGATAACGTAGTCTGTGCACACTCCGAGGAAGATCTTCAAACTATCCTAAACATCTTTGCAGAAGCATATGAAAAGCTCGGCTTCTCGATTAACATTAAAAAAACCAAAGTGCTTTACCAGCAAGTTCGAACCAATCCCTCCGCAGCGCCATCAATCCAGCTTAAAGGTGTGTCACTAGAAAATGTCGACCACTTTTCTTATCTCGGCAGCCATCTATCTACAAAAGCCGACATCGACGCTGAAATTCAGCATCGCCTGAGCTCTGCGAGTGTAGCTTTCTCCCGAATGAAGCGTAGAGTGTTTGAGGATCGGGACATTCGCAGGGAGACCAAAATGCTTGTTTACAAAGCCATTGTACTACCAACCCTTCTGTACGCCTGTGAAACATGGACCCTCTACAAACGCCACCTCCAACTTCTTGAAAGATTCCATCAACGCTGCCTACGAAAAATTCTGCAGATTACCTGGGAAGATAGGCGGACTAATGTTAGCGTATTAGAAGAAGCGAAAACCACCATCATTGAAACAATGATCATCCAACATCAACTTCGCTGGACCGGCCATGTTGTTCGAATGCCTGACCATCGTCTTCCAAAGCAGCTACTTTACTCCCAACTTAAGAATGGAAAACGGAATATTGGTGGACAGCAAAAGAGATTCAAAGATACTCTCAAAGATTATTTTAAAAAATGTAATATCAGCATCGAGAACTGGGAAGCCCTAACTCAGGGGTCGGCAAACTTTTTATGCCGGGAGCCATTTTGACATGCTCGTGCACATTTTGAAATGCTCGAGAGCCAGGGGGTGGGGTTTGCGGGCGGGGGCCAATCGCGTGGAAGGGGGCGGGGTTTGCGGGCGGGGGCCAATCACATGGAAGGGGGCGGGGTTTGCGGGCAAGAGCCAATCACGTGGCTTATTGGGGCGGGTGGGAAGGCCCATGTAGCAGTTTTCCCCCCCCACCGGCTTCCTGCCCCTCCCTCCTTGCCTGCAGAAGGCGGCCGGCCTTCTCCCCCCGCTATTTCCGGAAGTGATCCAGCGCCGATCTGCGGGCTGCGGGGGCTCCAGCTTCGGAGGGCGCCGGCTGCACCTCTGCCTCGGCAGCCAAGCTGTTCCGAACCAAGGAGCCAGGGCGGAGCCGGGGCAGGGGAGGAACGGGGAACGCCAGGGGACTCACCCGCTGCTGCTCGGCTGCCACCTTCCTCCTCCGCTTCAGCCGCCCGCCCGCCGAGTCCTGGCCCTTCAGCCCCCGCTGGGGGGAGGGGGGCAGGGACTCAGCGCCCGCACGCCCGGAGCCCGGCAGAGCTGCGTCTCGCCCCGCCCCGCCCTCCCAGAGTGGCCAGCGGAGCGCCACCGGTGCCCACCTGCTCGGGCAGGTACCAGCCTCTCTGCACGCTCCTTCCGCTGCTGCTGCTGCAGGGAGACGGCGTCCACCTGGCCCAGCTGCCCGGGGTCCAGGGAGATCAGCTCCGGCGGGATCTGTGGCGAAGAGCGGCCGTGGGGGGGAACGAGGCGGGCGGCGACGACAAGCGGCGCGCTTCAGGGGAGCCGCCGCCGCCGCCGGGTGGGTCCCCTCAGGGCGGGCAGAGGCAGGCGGGCAGCCGCTCCTCCGCTCCCGCCGGCGGAGGAGGCCCGGGCCGCCCGCCCGCCCCGCCCGCTTGCCTGCCTGCTTGCCCCCCTCCGCAAGGGAGGGACATTGCAAACCAATGTCGGGGCGGAGGAGACTTTTTTCAGTTGCCAATATGTGAGTTTCGTTTACTGTGCTTTAAACGAAGCTCAGGGGTGCGATCTTTCACTCGCTTACCTGTAAGCAAGTTCCACTGCACTGAAGGGGAGACTTATTTCGTCTGGAAAGGCTCGTCTAGATTGGTGTTGCAAGACATGCTTTGCAACTGTGAAAGGCAGCCCTCCGAAGTTCCTTCCCAGAATGGCATGAAACTGGAGGAGGACAAGCAGGAGCACAAAGAAAATTCTCCAAACTTAAAGTCTCCTTCCTCCTCTCTTTCTCTCTCCCCCACCCGCGCCCGGAAGTGTGAGGCATAATCCGAAGATTATTTTGCACCCGTAGAAGGAAGCGGGCTCAGTGATTTTAGAAATGTAAATACGCGGATAAATCACACGCAGGGTGAGACCTCCACGGTGGCCAAACTCGGAAAAGTTCTTAGCTGATGCTGGAAGTTTAGCCAGGAAGCAGTGATGCAAGCTTTTTAAAAAGCCCTTGAGAGCTAATGATGGAGAAGGTGGTTAAGATGATAAAGCTGGCGAGGAGAGGGATTCTCTGCCCAGCGAATTCGCTGCCAAACATGGGTTGCCCTGCTCTCCTGCCTCCGCATCCACAAAATGCCCCCCGCGCAAAGCGATCCTAAGCGGGTTTCTTCTTTCAAGCGGAAGCCCCCGGGAGTTCAGTGGGAAGCCCTATTTGAGTTTAGGGCTGGAGCTTTGCGGGCGTCGGGTGGACTGAAGAAGAACCCTGGAGCGGGAGGGGTAGAGGGACAGACAGAGAGAGACAGAGGCACGTCGGCAGGGAAAGGTGTGAATTGTATCTTGCCCTGCGCTGTTTGATCTTCTATGAAGTGGCAGAAAAACATCAGGAATAAAACCATGCCCAGAAAGATTCTGATTTAACATCCTTAAGTTATTTCCCTCCAGCGAAAGAGACGAGCGCAACCCGAGTGGCAGGAACCAGACCAGGGGAAGAAAGGGCGAGCACGCCCGTCGCACAGCCTGCTTATGATCGCTCTATCTATTGAATGAATGTCAGCCTCTGAATGCAGTCTCTCTTTAAATCGAATGGGGTCTTAGTTGTGCGGTGGGCGGCCTCCTAACGTGTGTGTGTGTGTGTGTGTGTGTGTATGTGTATGGGGGGGTTGGTTATGAGAGAAAGGGAGGGAGGGAGAGGGGGAGGAGGGTGTGTGTATGCGCGCACGTATGTTCGGGTGGTGGTGGGAGATTTAAAAAACTTCGGCGTGAATCCCTTGCCGATTATTTTTCTCCAAAGGTGTGCGCACACGCGCGCGGGTCTACCCGTTGCTTCTACTCACCAACCCCTACCCGCCCCCCCACCCCGCTTTGATCAAATCGGCAGGAGAATCGCCCAGGCTTGGCACCCAGTGGAGCAGGAAGGAAGAAGTGGGTTTGCGCTGCTGCGGTGGTGGGTTTGTGGGAGCTGGGTGTGGGAACCCAAAGCCCAGGCGAGCCTCTTTAAAGAGGGGGAAGGAAGAGAAACGCATCCTCCACCCCACCCGCTTGCCTCCCGCCTCGCGCCGCTTGTCACCGCCTGCCTCGTTCCCCCCCCCACGGCCGCTCTTCACCACAGATCCCGCCGCAGCTGATCTCCCTGGACCCGGGGCAGCTGGGCCGGGTGGACACCGTCTCCCTGCAGCAGCAGCAGCAGCGGAAGGAGCATGCAGAGAGGCTGGTACCTGCCTGAGCAGGTGGGCGCCGGTGGCGCTCCGCTGGCCACTCTGGGAGGGTGGGGCGGGGCGAGACGCAGCTCTGCCGGGCTCCGGGCGTGCGCTGAGTCCCTGCCCCCCTAACCCCAGTGGGGGCTGAAGGGCCGGGACTCGGCGGGCGGGCGGCTGAAGCGGATGAGGAAGGTGGCAGCCGAGCAGCAGCGGGTAAGTCCCCTGGCGCTCCCCGTTCCTCCCCTGGGCGCCCACGCGCACCTCAAGGCGGCGCGGAAAGACCTCCGCAGACCCGGGGATTTCCCCCTCCCGACTGAGAATCCTCCTCGCCCCCCCCCTACACCACCACGGCCTCGCCTTCCAAGGATCGGAGGGGGGTATTCGGAAAAGGGCAGGGGTGGGCGCGGATGTGATTTGGCAGCGCGCTCCGCTCCCGTGCAGAGCGGGCGGTGGAAGAAAGCCAGCCAGCGGGTGCACCCTGCCGCCCCATCAATCCCCCCACCCCGCCGTTCGGCGTCCTCTCCCCCCGCTAACCCGAACCCTGCGGCGGCCAGGGGAGCTGAGCCAGGCTCGGACCGGAGGCGGCCAAGGGGAGAGCAGGCTGCTCTTTGCCCTGCGCCGCCCTGCTGCTCGCGTCCCGGGCCCGCGCCCTCGCCCAGCACCTGGATGCCGCGGAGCAGCGCCATCTCCAGCCGCGGCAGCCCCTGCAGCCGCTCCTGCGCCGCCTCCGACAGCTCTGCGTCCCGGGCCAGCAGCGCCTCCCTGCCGCGCCGGGCCTCGCTCAGTGCGAGAGCCAGGGGGCAGGGTTTGCGGGTGGGGGCCAATCACGTGGAAGGGGCGGGGGTGAGTTCAGCTGCGGAAGAGCCACACTCAAGGGGCCAAAGAGCCGCATCTGGCTCGCGAGCCGCCATTTCCGACCCTTGCCCTAACTCATGAGCGTTTCAATTGGAGGTCATCCTTTATTAATGGCGCTATGGACTTTGAAGAAGCACGAGTACAGGGCGAAAGGGAGAAAAGAGCTAAAAGGAAGGCACGTCAGGCAAACCCTCATCATGACCGTCTCCCACCCAGAAACCTATGCCCTCATTGTGGGAGGTTGTGCGGATCCAGAATTGGCCTTTATAGCCACTTACGGATCCACCGTTAAAATTTTACCTTTGGAAGACAATCTTACTCGGCTACGAGTGATCGCCAATGATGATGATTGACTTGGCCTTTTCTGTTTCATGAATAATGCCAAGGATACAAAACTGAATTTCAAAAGTGCATCAATCCAATTCCACTATTAGATATCTAGCAATGGAGATGTGTACTCACTGAATAGATCTATACAGTTTGGAGCCATGCACTTTCCACCAGATGAGTTTCTGGGTTTAATTCAATTTTCTTCATTTGAAATTTAACTGGGCAAGAAGACTTATGCATAAGCCACTTTCATATGAAAATATATTTGCTAAACGTGTACAATTATTTTTTCTTTGGAAGAGCAGCTCTCAGATATGCTCTACCATGGTATCTCTGCAATCACAGATGAGGCCTACAATAACTGAGTGAAACAGCATTTTTTTTCAGAAATTATCATCATACTAATAGTTGTAATTGAATGGCACATTTTACATTTGTTTGTGTAAAGGCATCCTAAGGGCTGATCAGGACTGCTTGTAAAAATTAAAAATGGATTGTGTAAATAAACACTTGTGGAATTATTTTACTTAACATATTTTTATCTAATTTCAGACGCCAATATCTCCACTATTCTGTGTTAAAGGATGCTGATAATTTAAAACCAGCTGAACTGTTACAAAACTCCACAAAGACTAAACTATATTCTAGATTATAGTAGGAAGCAAGTTTTCTTAGTAAAACAGGGATAAACAATCCTTAGCCTATGGACTACATGCAAGCCTCAATCCCATTTTAAAGTCCAAAAATTGTGCAGCTAAATTTCACCAATAAAATTGTATTATTTTTTTTGGATTTTCCCAAGAAAATAAGTCTCAAAGGGTGCACTTTGGGAATGCCTATTTTGAGTAAAAAAGGAAAAAGTACAGCCAACCAAAAAACAAAAACAAAAAACCCTTTCAATGATGTGGAGGAAAACTCTGCATCCCGGTAGTGAAGAAAAGAAGATTTCTCTTAGCAATATTTTCGTTCACATATCATCAAGCGTTTGGGCATTTGGGCAGAGAGGGCTTGTCTGGCCTACGAGTATGACATTATATGATGATGAGTGTAAGATATTAACATTTTCAGGTAAAATTATACATGCTTCCTCTGGGTAACTATTGGGTTAGTTATTTGGCAGTTCAACTCATCTGATTTACACCGTTCCATTTGCTGTGTGAATTACATCTTTTCTTCCTTACACAGCAAAACTTATATTTATGTTGCTTGCTTCATGTTTTCTAATGAAGTACTAGAGTCCCTTGCCTGCAATCAAATTCTAATAATAATAGCTTGGGTTTTTCTGCTGGCACTTTTCATTGCGATATAATGAAGTCTGAAGTTTTTGTAAACATCAATCATACATATTTTATAAATCTTTAAGTTACAAATTAAAATTTCTCTGGAAAGGAAAATTGTTATTAGGGTTTTTATTGCTAGCCTCCCAAACTTTCTCAAGGAATTATAGTTACTATCAGACATTGATCGTGCTAGTCTGTAGAATAAAATAATCTTCTACAAAAAAAAATAAGGGGCGTGGTGGCTCAGCGGGTAAGACACCAGGCTTGTCGATCGGAAGATCTCAAGTTCAGAGGTTCGAATCCCTAGTTCCGCGTGACGGAGTGAGCTCCCGCACTAGCCCCAGCTCTTGCCAACCTAGCAATTCGAAAGCATGCAAATGAAAGTAGATGAATAGGTACCACTTCGGTGGGATGGTAACAGCGTTCCCCGTGCGTCATGCCGGCCACATGACCGTGGTCATGTGTCAAGCGTCTTCAGACAATGCTGGCTCTTCGGCTAACAAATGGAGATGAGCACCGGCCCCAAGAGTCGGACACAACTGCACAAATGTGTGGGGGGAACCTTTACCTTACCTTACCCATTTGGAAAAAGACTCTATTCCAGCATTCCCCAGCCTTCTTCCCCATTGGAGAAGAAACAGAAATTCTCCAGTGCTACCTTCTAGAACTTAGGTAAGAATGGGGCCACCATTAAATAGTATAGCCCCAACACTATCTGGCAAAATAACTGGTGTTTGAGCAAACTGCTCAATCAACAAATCAGGGCTGAAGCTAGATTGAAATGGATCTAGGATGCAGGGAGAGATTACAATTTTAAAATGTTTTCCTACCTCTACGGGCTGAAGGGAACATGACAGTGACAAGGGATGTCATTTCAATTCTCAAGGGGGAGGGGTCCAGCAAAAAAAGAGAGCAAATTAAGCCCACTAGATTCATAACATGCCTATTTCAGACTAATGCTTTAAAATCTTTACCCCACTCCCTAGCAATTTGCCAATTAATTTCAGCAGCTGTGTTTTCATGTCACCTATGGACTACCAATCCCTAAACAGAAATAACCCATATCATCCAGAGTGACTGGGGATTTGAGAATCTATTCCTCAGTCAATATCTCAGCCCTGAATGGTATATTTGAAACTACCTGGAAATTGTCTGATATAGTGAAGACAGGTTGTACATGTTCAACCTTGCCTTACTGATACTAGAAGACCCCATATTCTGATAGAGAGGTATTTATCAACAAAGTGCTTTGCAAATAGGTCACAATGAATCATCGTTTCTTTTCTTCTCCCTTATGGATCAAGATATAGTAGATTTTTTTTTACTATTCTGAAGAGCTTCACTCAGAATGCATCAGAATCAGATCACTACCATGCATCAGGTCTAAGGCAAATTTTAGCCTGTATCAGCTAATTTCAGCTAATTAATTCAAATTCAATTTAATTGAATTTCTGTTTCAATTCCTTAAT
Organism: Charina bottae; assembly: GCA_023362775.1. Lineage (NCBI taxonomy): Eukaryota > Metazoa > Chordata > Lepidosauria > Squamata > Charinaidae > Charina > Charina bottae. The sequence continues at coordinate 79,648,792 of JALMGJ010000002.1, forward strand.
TATCTTCTGCCACAACTGTTCATTTATTCAGCATCCCTGTTCCTTTATGGTCCCATTAACTGACTACAAGGAAAAGCTTAGCTCTACTAAAGAGCTTAGCAATGGCTAGGTGGACACATTTTGCTAAATCATATTTTGCTGAATAAGCCAAAATTGGCAAGAATCATAAAATATAAGGCAGAGATTGGCAATTTTATTAGGGTCACATTTAGTATTTGAAGGCGGTAAGAACAACACAACAATGCAAAGGAGGAAGAACAGGATATTTTTTCCATTATTTCTATTTGTGGGGAAGGGAAGGGGAGCTGAAAACTATCTTTTTTTAACCTGCCACCAATTTTTGCTATCAAAATTCAATAGTGTAACTAGGGTGCATTGGGAAGGCTGCACCAAAAAAAGAAAAAAAAGGTCCAGGGGATTCGGTCTGGCTACTGCAATTTGCCTATCCTTACCATAAACCATGGTTTATAAATCTCAACACATGAAGCCAGAATTAAACAAATTAAGATTACAGTTCAATATTGCTGGGAGATAAAGTCACAGCTGTGGGCAATTGGTTAGGAAAAATTAAGTTACACCATTCAGATAGGCTTAACCACCTTTTTCTAGAAAAAAATCCAAGGCAGAGTTTCAGTACTGCTATATTGTACCAACTTTTGTGCTGATGCCTTTAAGCAAAAGTCGTGGCCCGGTGAGGCCCAGGAAAACTGTTTCGACAGCTTTCTCCTACGCTCCCTGTTCTCCACTCCTTCAGATCGCAGTCTCTGACGAAAGTAAGACCCCGAGGGGCCGCTTCATTAGCGGTACTGAAAATAAACAAAAACTTCCTCCCCGTGAGGTCCGGAAAGGCGGCTACAGTGTCCCCAGCGGCTGTTATGCGAAGTCAGCACGGCACCTGACGCTGCTGCTTTCGTTCTCCCGTTTCATAGCCAAGGTCCTTCTTACTCCGCCCCGAAAACGAGGTCTGCGGTTTAGTTTGCCCGCGCTGTGACGTCCCTCGAATAGCAAGTCGAGGCGGGCAATTCCTGCGAGCGCCCCGGGGGAGTAAGTGCCGCAGCTTAAGCGGCTTGCCTTTTTGCTTTGGCCGAAGGAGCGCTTGCGTGCCAGAGAGCGCGCTCCCTGTAGAAAGGCGCCGGACTCTCTGTCTGTAGACAGGTGAAGCTTCCCAACAGGATGACACCCGCCATCTCTGCGCCTGGAGCGTCGCTTTGGCTCCTTTTTCTCATGCCCTTTGCCGCGGTGCCTTCCAAATTAAACATCCCTAAAGTGCTGTTACCATTCTCTCGGAGCACAAGGATTAACTTCACCCTGGAGGCAAGCGAAGGCTGCTATCGTTGGTAAGTGAGGGAGGGGAGGAAGCCGGATTTGAGCGCGCTGGGCCTCCTGAGCCGAGGCACATGGCGCAGGTGCAGCAACTGCTGGCGCAACACGTGGAAAAAGGAGCTTGGGTTTTTTAGACCATCTCTCGAAAAAACAAGTTTCTCTCTTGACCTGCGCCGAACAACTTAATTGGCAAGATATTGTTAAAGGGGGAGGGGTAAGTGAGGCCCAGTAGAACAACTCTTAACTGTACTTTACAGTCCAGCAGAGTATCTATTAGTCTCCTAGGCGCTTGCGCACTTCCCGAGACTCGAGCACGTGGGAAACACACCTTGCGACCAATATTTGGAATTGGGGGCCCATAAATCGGGAAAGTTGCTTTTATTTTGTAGCAGTGGTTTGAACCAGAGACGTTCCCAATCGGGGATCCTCAGTTCTGAGCTTCACAGTTTATGGGGCGTTAAAAGTTTTGTTTCCTCAGCACGAGTACCAGAATGATACTGAGTAGGAATATGTGCGTGTGATGTGATGTATGTGTGATGAGGTATGGCCTCATCAGAATTCAAAACTTTCTGGAACAGAGTAAATTATATGTGGTAATAAATTGTTTTTCCTAAGAATCTAGGATGGGCTGCTGTTGGAAAGTGAGATTTTATCTACAATAATAATGAAATTATACAAGTACTATCAAGTCTTACATTGATATAACTGGTTGATTCTGTCTCCATTTCTTTCCTGTGCTTATTACCCTGTTTTTTTAGTACAGAACAAGAGAAATGGACAGTTCTGTTGAAAGTCTGAAATAAAAGCCAGAGTGGTTAATATGATAATCAACTTTCTTAATTATAAAGGAAAACACATTTCTCTATTCGTAGGAGTATGATTTTCTTGCTCTCAGACAAGGAAAAATCCAGATTATTTCCAAAAAAATTATACCACCCTAACTATATATATATATATATATATATATATAGAGAGAGAGAGAGAGAGAGAGAGAGAGGGAGGGAGGGAGGGAGGGAGGGAGGGAGGAGAGTGAGTCTAACTTTTCATCTTTTCATGCATTTCATGCATTTTATTTAGTTTTATTTACATGCTGCTGTCCAGGTCAACTTCCAATAATAAATATAAGATGATAATCAACATTTAAATTGGGTATTATGAGATTCACATAAATTAACAGTAAAAATAAATTTTCTGTGATATTACTGGCATTCCTGTATATCACCCTGAAAGTTCTATTGGCGATTATGAAGGGTACTTGAAATACCAATACAATTATGTGTGGATTTTATTTATTTATTTATTCATCAAATTTTGCCACCACCCCTCTCCCCCCGGAAGAGGGACTCTGGGCGGTTTACAAAAAAGCTAAAAGATTTAAAAACCATAAAAATACATAAAATATAAATATACAGTATATACAAGATATACAAGATATAAATATAAAATAGAATCCAGATGGCGATAAAAGTTGTAATTTAGTTCATGTATATATAAGGACTCCATTAAGGCTCCAGCCATCCCCAAGAATGACTACTTCCCTTCCCGCCCCAAGCGAGATTTATTTATTTATTTATATTTCCAACTTATATCACCGCCCATCTCCCCCCATTCCGGAGGGGACTCTGGGCGGAGATGGCAGAGCCAGGTCTTCAGTTTGTTCTGGAAGGTCAGGAGAGATGGGGCTTGCCTCACCTCTGGGGGAAGAATGTTCCAAAGGGTGGGGGCCACTGCAGAGAAGGCTCACTTCCTGGACCCCGCCAGATGGAATTCTCTTGTAGACGGGGTCCGTAACATGCCCTCTCTGCATGACCGGGTGGGACGGGTCGATGTAATGGGGATGAGACGGTCCCTCAGGTAACCTGGACCCATGCCATTTCACCAGAAGTAAGCCGGATTGTGTTCAGTTACTATATAGTCAGGTGAGGTTTATAGGATTTGAACTTTAGTGCAGTGACTATAGCAGAGCTTTCCAAACTTTTCATGTTGGTGACACACTTTTTAGACATGCATCATTTCGTGACACACTCTTACAGCAGGGCATCATTTCGTGACACACTCTTACAGCAGGGCACAAGGCAGGCACTAGGACCTGCGCGGAATCCTGGCAGGGCATATTTGGATGCAGCAAGGCACAAGGCAGGCACTAGGACCTGTGTGGAATCCTGGCAGGGCTCAGAGGCAGCAGCAGCCGTGACACACGCAGACACTGCAGCCGACACACTAGCGTGTCCCAACACAGAGTTTGGAAACCTGTGGAGAAGCTTTATTCCATTCCAGATGACAGAAGGAGTTATGATCAGACCAAGCAAGCATAACAGGCTGAATCTAAAACATGATCAGGGGTCTGTTTTTTAACGATAATTTGAGACATGAACCCAGTTTAGATTATATGCTAAATCTAGCCATTGCAGGTAATACAAACCAGCAAACTAGTCTACCATGATTTCTTCAGCAAAAAGAATAAAACAAATCATAACTTAGGACAGTGGGTGAAATCAGCCATGATGTAATTTAGATTTGAGCAGTTACTCAGCTGTCCTGGGAGGATAATTTGTGGAAAAGGTAAATGGGACCTGGTTCTTTCATTTTTCCCCTGTAACAAGACTAATCATTTTCTATAGATCTTGATAAGATACCAATAAGAACTAAATTAAAAGTGATGTGAGATATTTCTTCATATTCTTGGTGCATTCTTTTTCAAACAAAATGCCAGTGATACTATTTAACCATTCATACCTTGGTTGCAATTATGATAGATAATTTGCCCATATAATTTATTTCCATATGTAGTTTTGGCTCTAAATTTTATGAAAAAGGTGTAGAACCTATATAAATGTTGTATGTAAGGTAAAGGTAAAGGTTCCCCCCGCACATTTGTGCAGTCGTGTCTGACTCTAGGGGCTGGGGCTCATCTCCGTTTGTTAGCCAAAGAGCCAGCGTTATCCGAAGACGCTTCCACGGTCATGTGGCTGGCATGACGCACGCGGAATTCTGTTGCCTACCCACCAAAGTGGTACCTATTCATCTACTTGCATTTGCATGCTTTCGAATTGCTAGGTTGGCAAGAGCTGGAGCTAGTGCGGGAGCTCATTCCGCAGGCAGGGCTAGGGATTCGAACCTCCGAACTTGCAATCTTCCGATCAACAAGCCTGGCGTCTTACCCGCTGAGCCACCACGTCCCATAAAACAAAACAAAAAATGAAACAAAGCAAAACAAAACAATAATAAAATAATAAAATAAAATAAAATAATAAACTATAAAATATAAAATAAAATGTTGTATGTACTTTGGCCATAAAACCACACTAGAGTTTCTTCAGACATTCAAATGCTTTTTTAATTTAATTTAATTTAATTTAATTTAATTTAATTTAATTTAATTTAATTTTAATATGACCTCCCATCTCCCCCAACGGGGAGCCTTTTAGCCTCTACATGCAAAAAGGAAGGGGGATTAGTGACTCCTCTGTTGTTCAACTTACTGTCTTGCTGTATGAAAATTGACTGCACCAGAAGGACTCCTTTATTCCTGGAGGCTCTTCCTGTGATTTAGAACCCTGATATTGTAATCTAATAAAGCTTGCATGTTTAAGCTGTTAACCATCCATGACTGACTGACATAATCAGATTCATACAGCAGGGCAGTGTTCACTGGGGCTGTGCAATGATCCACATTTGAAGGGGAAAAGATTATTTGGAGTGTGCAAAAGCACTCAAGTTGTACCTGTCAGCAGCAGCTTAAAAAGCAAGTAGCTGCATGATCCCAGAAAAAGACACGCTTGATTTCTGGAGATGCATTGACAGCAGGTGCATTGTACATACCCATGTCTGCTCTAAATCACCTTTCCCCTTTGAACTGGGGAATTCAACAATCCTAGTGCTCGTGAGATGCTAACAATTATCTTACAGTATTGTTCAGCATTTTCTCCCATTAGAACTGCTGGTTAATGTGTTGTCTGGGAGGGTGACTTGTATATATTGTTGGTGTTGGTTTCTGCTGAAAAGAACATGGAGTATTGGCTACATGTTACTGAGCACTTGTCCTGAATGCATAGTTTTGTATTGTACAATCAACATGATTGTGTTAGTGGGTTCATGTCTTGTAAAAGAATGATCTACTAGAGAGCTAAATCCCCCTTGGTAAATATATTCATATTTGTAAGTTAGAACAGATAGAGACAATTTTGGGGAATTACTGGAACTGAACCTCAAGTCTCTTATATAATAAACTGTCATGATTATGCATGATTCAGCCAAAGTTAAGCAATTTAAATCTCATTGATTCAATAGGAAAGAGTTTTATTGTAAACCGCCCAGAGTTCCTCCTTGGGGGGGAGATGGGCGGTGATAAATTCAATAAATAAATAAATTAAATATCTCGCAGCATTCACCACCTGAGAATATTTAGCGAATTCAGGAAGGATAATTAGGTCCATTGAATTCAACAGACTTCTTAAAAATGTGAACAGATGTTAGTATTAATTCAATCTGTCAGTATCTTCATAGCAGATATATATCCCCAATGTTGTGTATATGGCTTTTAAAAAAAGCTAATTTAGTATGGCCCCATGAATATGAATAGCCAACATATATGAGTCAGAAAAACCTATTTATAAAGATTGCAGTAAATAATGAGAATCATATACATATATAATTGGCATTACTTGTATCTTTCTAATTTCTTACAATTGGCATGTGATTTTTTGTAGATTCAAAAAGAAGGGCCTAGTTTAAGGATAGTGAAAGTTTGTGGAAGCAGATGGGAAGGAAGGAATGATATTTCTAATTGTAAAAATGTTGCAGATTAAACTAGTTTCCAAGAAAAGCTTGCTACATCAGAATTTTCCAAGTTTAAAAGTGCTACTTTTTGTTATTTTGTTATACTGTCTATAAAATTAGGCAGACTTTGATTGCCCACTGATGATCCCACCATTAATATCATTATGTTTTGTTTTATTTTATTTTAATGCACTTTTATCCGTATTTATATAAATTTGTATTTTATTTTTAATTCTGGTCTGTGACTGTAATAAAATATTGATTGATTAAAAGTGCTACATTTTTTTGAAAAAAATCTTCATTCATTTAGGAGTATCATCCTTTTCACTTGTATTGGATATGTACTTTCTTCACAAGCCTTAGTATTTAGAATTATTATGGTATTGTCAGTATTCTTCTAGGTTTCTAATTTTGTTAGAAACTAACTGTACTAGTCTTGTCTCCATGTTAGACAAAAATCTCAAAAAATGTTAGATCATTAAATTTAACTCCAGTAGTAAAACATCTGGGCATAAACCCGTTGGTTTTTGCTTCAGAATTCTGTGTGCAGTGTTTGAAGAGGTTCCTTTTTCATGCAGAGTAGAAACCAACAGAACAGGAAGCACTGTTGCATCAGACCTCTGTTTAATCTCAAATTCTATGTGTAAGAAAGGAAACGGAAATAAACTTTTGAGTATGACTTTTTTTGTAGTTACTAAAGTATGCTACTTTACATTTTCATTTGTACTCTTCATGGTTCTATCCTATAGAGTCTGCTGAAAAGACAACCTGACTGAGTCTAAGTATTGGAATATATCTATATATCTATATCTACAGTATATGTAGGATCTATATGTAGGATTACATACATACATACATACATGTATGTATGTATGTATGCAGGTGCGTGTGTGTATGTATGTGTGTGTGTATGTGTGTATGTATGTATATGTGTGTATATGTGTGTGTATATATATATATATATAGAGAGAGAGAGAGAGAGAGCGCGCGCGCGCTAGCTAGCTAGCTAGCTCAGGGTTGAATTGGAAATATATTCATATTCCTACTCCCGAGGATTGCTAATCATTAATACTATCTGAACGTCTGCATTACAAATTGGTAATGAGAAATTTGCCGATATGCCGTGGGTATAATTACATGCTTACATCACATGACATTAGATTGTTCAGTCTTCCAGTTTGAGGAGTAGGGGTTGTGCACCTAGGGCTTTTTTTTAATATCATGTATCTGAATGCAGCTAAAAATTATGTTTAGTGCATGGATGCAAGGTAGACTTGGGTGACATCATTTATCTAAATAAAAATGTTCTTAAATTGTGTATGTGCTTTAGAAGAGTCCATAATATCATGTTCTACCGAGATTTTCATAAATACAGTCAAAGGAGAAGAGTTGATGTTTATGTTTCTCTAAAAATCCAATTGAGGTTAGGCACTTGAAAATGTTAGGCAAGTTGTTTCCAGTAAGTAATTCAGGCTTTCCAGACCTGGTATTCTTCAGATAGGAAGGATGGATGGATGGTCTTCAATTCATATAATTCTTAGTTAATATGGCCAGCAACAGCTGGTTGGGGAGGCTTTAGTAGTTATTTAAGAAATCATTTATAAAAACAGATGTTTAGAGATAATTGGCCAGGAACCCACTGCAGCAGGTTTATTCTCTTTGATTCTACCTATTTATTCTCTAGATCAGTATTTTGCCGTTCTGAGTGTGAAGCTTCTCCCACACCCCAGAATATGCGAAATAAGTCTTAAAATAGGCAGGATGTATGGATGATTCTTAGGGTTAGTTTTCCTTTTGTTCATCCAGCCAAGTTTCAGCAATGTATGCCAAGTTTGCCCTCTCATCCATGATTTCATTGTAAATCAGGTTAGATTTGTTATAGACAGATCTGGTGTTCGGAAGCATCAGTCTGAGTCTGAGGCATGCAGCAATCCAGATGCCTCTCTTAAAGGTGAGATTAAAGGTAAAGGTTTTCCCCTGCACAGTCTGAGTCTGACTCTAGGGGGTGGTGCTCATCTCCGTTTCTTAGCCGAAGAGCCAGCGCTGTCCGAAGACGCTTCTGCGGTCATGTGGCCAGCATGACGCGTGTGGAATGCTGTTACCATCCCACGGAAGTGGTACCTATTTATCTATTTGCATTTGCATGCTTTCGAATTGCTAGGTTGGCAAGAGCTGGGGCGAGTGCGGGAGCTCACTCCGTCACGTGGTGCTCAGGTCTCGAACTGCCGACCTTCCGATCAACAAGCCTGGCATCTTAACCACTGAGCCATCGCACCCCCTTCAAAGGTGAGATTAGGGGGCATTAATTAAAGATTGGAAATTTTGTGCCAATCTCTCTTCTCTTGAAATGCAAGTATTCTTGCATTCTTTCCCTGCCTACCATTGCCATTTTCCTTTTCATCTTTGCCCTCCTTAGCTATCCAGTCCCACTCCCAATCACCCCAATGCCAGATAACAGCACTTCGTTCCCACTTCCTGCCACTAAAACATCTTATTTTTTCCCCATCCTCCCTTTCATCCATCTCTCCAGTCCCTACCTGGCTTTCACCCATCTGGAGTCAGAAGGGACCAAGATCCCTTCCCTGTTTTCTTGCTCTGGGGAAGGAGCTTTTCAGTTCTTCAGCTCTACTCAGAGAGCAAACAGTTTTGTCCTTATTTTGTTGGTCTGTTTGTCTTCTATCTCTTTGTCTGTTCCTCCTCCATTCCTCATTCTAGTCTTTTTCCTGTTCTCCTGCTGCTGCCACTTTACAATCCAGTGCAGCAACCGCTCTAGCTTTGGATCCTCAATCTCGTCTTCTCCTCAATAGAAGAATCAAAGAGATTCGACTGGTGGCAGAGGCAACAGTTTTAGTGGTGGTCTTAGCAACTTCCACAGGATCCTTCAACCTCAGACAACATCTGCATACCCTGAGGCTCCAGCATAAACTTCATTTGCCTTTTAGGAAATTCTATTTTCTTTTGTTCAAACTATTGAAGATAGTTGCTAACAGAAACTTTTAGAGACTTTTCATTGGCATAGGTTTCATTTCTTCAAAAACAAGATTTCCCCAGTCTGACATAAAGTTATTTTATAAGTTGCCTTATAACGAATTTAGCTTCATGTATAGCCAATAGAAGTGTAACTGAAGAAAATACTGTATATTATCACATATGCTTAAGAGACTTTTTAAGGCTCTTTCCTGTTTATTACTATTGCATTATTTTATATATAATGTAGGTATACATTTATAGCAACCAGTAACTTGTAATAAAACAATTGATGTATCATGCATATGCAAGTGCTAAGAAATATCCACTGAACTTCAGTGTTGGCATCTACTGAATGACTCATCCAATGGCTGTTGGTTTTTCAATAAAGGAAACTTTTCATATGTTGGTGTCTTTGTTATTAGGTAACAGAATATTTTTCACAAAATCTTGGTGTCAGTGAGATCAGAAGTAGCAGTCAGTAAGTATTCAGGGAAAACAGGACAGGGGACCTATGGCCACTTTTGCCCATGACCCCTTTCCCTTTTAACTCTTTTGACTCCCACTCTGATCTGAGTCCAGTAAAGAGAACCTCCAAATGGTAAGAGAGAGATCCAGGTTTGGCTTAGGTTGTTCCTTTTTGGAGAAACTAGTAGCAAAGACTTCTGGAAGTCATTGACTTCAGTAATTCCTTTTACTGAATTATTATGGATTGAAGTGGAACTAAGTTTCCCAAGGAAACTCAGATCCAATATATAAATGACAACTATGGAACCAAGAGTGCGAAATACATGCACAAGTAAAAAGGGTGGACTTGCATAAGAACATAAGCAGTGCCCTGCTGGATTGGACCCCTGGCCCATCTGGTCCAGCAGTCTATTCTCACAGTGACCAACCAACTGCACAAGGAAGCCCACTAGCCTTCCAGCAGACGGCCTTCAGAGGCAGTCACATGTACAAAGACATTTCCAGGCAGGTTCCAAATACAGGCACCTTCCCCCCCCCCCCAAATTTTATTAAAGTTTTAATATACATAGTTAAAAGGTAGAAATGAAAAAGAAATAGAAATAGAAATCAAATAAAGAAGAAAAGGTGTGTAGTAAAGAAAAGAAAAAAAGAAAAAGATAAAGCATAGAAATTGGTCAACTTCCGATTTATCTCTGGTCTTAGTATTTAAACAAAATTTTATCTTACATGCTAGCTCTATATATAACATTCAAAAACATTTCATGCCTAATACATCAATTTATATATATTTTAGTCTTCAAAACCCCAAATAAGCTTCGCGCCTCCTGCATGTTGCAAATAGTCCATTAATGGTTTCCATTCTTTAACAGTTTAAGTTTTCTTTTAATAAGCATGTCAATTTGTCATTTTCTGCCATATCCATCAGTTTTAACAACCAATCTTGTATCGTAGGTAAAATCTGGTTTTTCCAATTTTGTGCATAAACAAGTCGTGCTGCTGTAATCATATATTGCATAATTCTTATAAATTGTTTTCCTATTTGTTCTTCCCATATTCCCAATAAAAATAATCCCAGTTTAAATGGGACTCGGATTTGTAAAATATTTTGCATCAATGAATGTATCTGAGTCCAAAATTTCTTTGCAATCTCACATGGCCACCACATATGGTAAAAAGACCCCTCTTTTTTTTACATTTCCAACACAAGTACATTTTAGCAAGTTTTTGTGGGGTCATGTACCATCTGTACATCATCTTATAGAAATGTTCCTTCAAATTATAGCACAAAGTAAATTTTCACCCTTTATTCCACATATCTTCCCATTGCTGCATTTGTATATTATGTCCAATATTTTTTGCCCATTTTATCATACAATCTTTAACGTGTTCCTCTACCATTTCTCCTTTTAATAATAATTTATACATTTTAGCAATTAGATGATCATCTGTCTCACATAATTGTATCTCAAATTCTGATTTGATTTGTTCAAATTCAAATTTTTTTTTATCTAGTTTAAATTTTTCTACAAGTTGCATGTATGAAAGCCATTGGAATGTATATCCTTCTAGAGCAAGTTCTTTTGTTTTGGTTATATATTGTCCTTGTTCTTTCTTTAAAAAGTCTTTATAAGTCAGCCACTTGTCTTTATTTCTTACTTCCGTTCTATGAAATGCTTCTTGCGTGGAAATCCACAAAGGTATTTTATAACATAAAATTTGTTTATATTTATTCCAAATTATTATCAATGATCTTCTAATATAATGGTTTTTAAAGTCCACATTAACTTTATCATACCACAAATATCCATGCCATCCATATCTTAATTCATGACCCTCCAAATTCAATAATTTTTCGTTTTCCAAAACTATCCATTCTTTAATCCATACCAAGCAGCAAGCAGCATAATATAAATTCAAATCCGGTAGACCTAGTCCGCCTCTTTCTTTTGAATCTTGCAAAACTTTATATTTTATCCTTGGTTTTTTTCCTTGCCAAATAAATTTAGAAATATCCCGTTGCCATTGTTTAAAAGGTTCTTTTGATGCTAATATAGGTAATGTTTGAAAAAGATATAAAATTCGTGGCAAAATGTTCATTTTAATTACTGAAATTCTACCTAACAACGATAATTGTAATTTTTTCCATTGATCCAAGTCTTTTTTGATATCTATCCAAAGTGGAATATAATTATTCTTAAACAACTTAACATTTTTAGATGTTAGATATACTCCCAAATATTTTACTTTTTCTTCCATTGAATATCCCGTTATTTCTTAGAGTTTCTCTTGTTGATGGTGATCCATATTTTTAATCAAAACTTTTGTTTTCTGTAAATTCACTTTGAACCCTGCTAACGACCCAAAGTCTTTTAATTTCTGTATCAATAATTCAATTCCATCTAATGGATTCTCCAAAGTAATGACTAGGTCGTCAGCAAAGGCTCTTAATTTATAAACTTCTTTTTTTACTCTAATGCTATGAATACCATCATCTTGTCTAATGTCTCTAAGTAAAACCTCTAATACCAATATAAACAGAAGTGAAGATAATGGACAACCTTGTCTTGTACCTTTTTGAATTTCACATGGTTTACTAAATTCTCCATTAACAATTATTTTTGCAAATTGGGGAGTATATATTGATTTAATCCACTTAATAAAATTTCCTCCAAAATTCATATTTTCCAATACTCTAAACATAAAAGGCCAATTTAAATTGTCAAAGGCTTTTTCAGCATCTATAAATATCAAGGCAGCTTGTTTTTCATAATGTTGTTCCAAGTATTCCAGTACATCTAATATATTTCGGACATTGTCTCGGATTTGTCTCTTAGGTAAAAATCCAGCTTGATCTTGATGGATAAAGTTCTTAAGAATATTTTTCATTCTTTCTGCCAATATAGTTGTAAATATCTTATAGTCATTATTCAATAAAGATATTGGTCTGTAATTCTTAGTTAAAGTCAAATCTTGTTGTTCTTTAGGGATCAATGTTATATGCGCTTCTTTCCAAGTCTCTGGCATGTTTCCTGTTTCCAAAATCGAATTCATAGTCTTCTGCAAAGGTAAACATAGTTCCTCCTCAAAGCATTTGTAATAGGCTGCTGACAAGCCATCCGGTCCAGGTGCTTTTCCACTACTAATTTTCTTAAAGCCTTTACCATTTCCTCTGTTGTTATAGGATTGTTTAGTATTACCCTTTGTTGATCATTAAGAACAGTTAGCTTTTGCTTACTCAAATATTCATCAATATCAACTAGATTAACATCTTGTTTTTTATATAATTTTGAGTAATAATCATGAAAAGCTTCTTGTATATCTATATTATTCACCAAAACTTTCCCTTCATGTTGTATATTAACAATTGAATTATTTTGTCTTTGTTTCCTCAATTTATAGGCTAACCATCTACCTGGTTTGATTGCGTGTTCAAAATATTTTTGTTTTGTAAATTTCATTTGAGTTTCTATCTCTTGTGTCAATATCATTGATATTTGTTTTTGTAAAAATTTAATTTGAGTAAGCAAGGTATCATCCATTGGCTTATCTCTTAAACATGACTCTTTTCTTTTAATTACATCTAAAATCAATTGAATTCTCTCTTGTTTCTTTCTCCTCATTTGAGCATTATATTGGATAAAGTAACACCTCATATATGCTTTGCTAGCGTCCCATACAGTTTGAATATTTGTACCTTTGTTTAAGTTCAATTGAAAATATTCTCTTAATTTTTTTTACATGCCTCAACTATATCATTTTTCCGAAAAATTGACTCATTCAATCTCCATCTAAATACATTCCGTTTTCCTTTAAAGGTCAACATTACAGGATTATGATCTGAGAGAGTCTTTTTTTTTTTTTTAATAAATTTTATTAAGTTTTACAATACATAATAAAATTTAAAGTAGAAAAAGAAATAGAAACAGAAATACAAAATAAGAAAAAGATAAAGAAAAAGTGAAGTCAAGAAATAATAAGCAAAGAAAATATAGAAAATAGATGTCCTCCAATCTATCTTAGAACTTAAAGTACAACAATTGATTTTAAATGTTAGTACTTCATACAGTATACAGGAACTTTTCTTTGTCATATGCCTTTTGATTTCTTTAATCCAATCTTCTAACCTTCATCTTACTGTCTCCCAATAATCCATCTTTGGCTTCCACTCCTTGAAGTAGTAGTTAAATGTTGAATGTTCATTACTACATATTTATATCTTCAATAAAAACCAATTAGTATAACAAATAAAAGCCTTATTTACTTCTAATAAACTACAATATATTCTATTTCATATTATGACTCATAACCTAACATGTTATGTAAATTAATACATAATTTAGCAATTCTTATAGTGTTCATACATATATATTTCTATAATTTAATTCTAAAATATATATATATCTCCATAAAAAAGGAATTCTTGAATCTCAATTATCCATCTGTAATTTCCATTCCTTGTAGTAGTGTCCATTTAAACTAAATGCATAATCTATCATATCGCTTAACCTAATAGCTAATATATCAATTCTTATAATATTCATACAATACATATTGATATATATCATCCTGTAGTAACCATCATTCTAATTCCATCATATCATTATCTTCTCATAAATATATCTCTAAGGAAAACAATATTCTATAATATCAACTTGTGTTTGTATTTAGCATCTTACATTTAGAATATCACTTTTTATATATCCATACAGTTTCTCATAACAATTCAAGTCCATATTTTTTCATTATCCTTTATATCCATACAGTTTCTCATATCTTCTGTTTAGGTTATGCCAAAATCACAATACACTGTGGGAGATTCACAATATACAGCCTGCTCTTTTCTATATCTCATATAGAATATCAGAGCAACCTTCTCTCCCTTTCCACATATTTCACAACATCCATCCAACTGTGCACCCATATTTTCACTCTGTCTCCACTGCCACAACATATCTATACCAAGATTGTAGTGTAAAGCCTTCAGAATGTTCTTCTGAACTAATATACTCAAAATTTCCTCCTTCTGTTTCTCCTCCACTTGAAAAACATTTTTCCTTTCTGTCTCCGTTTCTGTTCTCTGTTCTTTCTCTCTGTTTTGCAGAGTTACGAACAGTAATTCCAACGACCTTTGAATATTTGAAAAAACCTCAGTAATCTCTCTTCTGAGCTCCTCAGGTACAAGTTGGAAAGCCATCTTTCCTGTGTCCTTCAAATTAAAACAACAACCCTTCTAGTCAAAACAATAATCATGTAATCTGTCCATGGAATACTACCAGCAGAATCTATTAAGCAGAATGTCGTTGTTGTTGTTGTTTTTTTTAAAGTCAAAAGAAAAAAGAAAGTTCCAATAATCCAAAATACAGGAGAGAATAATATTTTAAACAGTTTATAGAAGGAGAAATAAAAAATATATTCCAAATGAAGCAAAATCCAACCAGGGAGGATGTAGAAAAAGACGACAAGGAAAAAAACACGTTACCCTGTGTTTTTATTCTTCAAACTGCGAGCTTTCATTCTTCAAGCTGCAAGCTGCTTAATCCAAACAAAGAGTTTCTCAAAAAATGAATAGTCATTTAGTTTATCAAGCGAAGAATTACAAACAGAGTCTCTTAAATCCCTCTAATAC
Source organism: Charina bottae (assembly GCA_023362775.1). Lineage (NCBI taxonomy): Eukaryota > Metazoa > Chordata > Lepidosauria > Squamata > Charinaidae > Charina > Charina bottae. Next base: position 79,663,955 of record JALMGJ010000002.1, read on the forward strand.
AAAAGAGAAGTAAAAAAAAAAAAGATGCAGACGTTTCATTATGTTGCAAATATAGAGTCCATCAAACTTCCACCAGAATCAGTTATAGCAAAGAAAGCACAAAGTTAGCCAACATTTTCAACGAAGTCCAAAAAATAGATCTTAGATTTCAAAAATATTTTAATCTAAAAAAAACATTCCTAAAGTGATCTAAAAGCGGCTGGGCGCTCTTGTGTCTCTTCAAAGAGACTTGTTTCCCCTGCGAGAGCCTGATATATCTCGGCCATTGCCTTGCACTTACCCTGTTCCTTCCGCGGTGGAAAACTACAGAAAAAACAAGGGTAGGCAATCCCAATGGCCCCACGAGTAATCTTCTGGTCTCCCCTTCTCCAGGGGAAAAAAAACTTCAGTGGACCACAACTTCTGCAATCCACGCAAGCAAGGGAAATTCAGTCAGTTCTGAGAAATCTGACTGGTCGAGCTGGCAGCCAAGCCTGGAGTCCGATCTGAGAGAGTCTTAGGTAATATTTCAACTTTACCAATGTCCATCATTAAACTTTTGGAAATCAAAATCATGTCTATTCTAGAAAAAGATTTAAATCTGAGTAATATGTATACTCTCTTGAAGTCCCATTCATCAATCTCCAAATGTCTTGTAGATCCAACATTTCTTTCAAATCAAAGAATGTTTGTGGTAATTTTCCCTGTGTACGTTTCACTTCTTTTTGTGATTGTCTATCCATCATTGGGTGAATTACCCCATTCCAGTCACCCATAAAACACCAGTTTTCATAGGTGAAACTTCCAAAAGTTTATCCATTAAGTTTTTATAAAATACTCCTTTGTCCATATTTGGTGCATAAAGTCCAACAATTAATGTTTTAGTTCCTTGTATATTAATTTCAACTGCAATATATCTTCCTTCATCATCAGCTAATATCTTTTTTGGATCTAACTTTGGTTGTATATACAAAACTACCCCCTTAGTTTTTTTTAAGTCCGGCCGAAATAAATTCTTCTCCAAGTTGTTTACAAATCAAATAATGTCTTTTTTTTACAAATATCAGTCTCTTGTAAACAAGTTATATCCAATCTCAATTTTTTTAGAGAATGAAAAATTTTTTCATCTTTTCTGTGGGGAATTTGCGCCATTAATGTTCCATGTCAGACATTTATAATCCATAGGTATTTTTATATTTAAAATCCCTTTTTCCAATCCAGTCCTGCAGCTCCCAATTCAGATAAATCTTCACTCGTCTCTTTATCTTTTGGTGTCTCCACTTTTTCTTCCAAATATCCAGATGCATCGTTCATATCTGTCTTATATTTCTCTAAAAATGCTTTTGCTTTTAAAATAGAAGTTATCCTGAACCTTTGCCCTTTGAACATAAAAGATACACCTTCTAATCTCTCCCATCTAAATGAAATATTATTTCTGTTTAATTTATCTGTAAAGAAGGAATAATCTTTTCTTTTCCTTAGTATCCTCAAAGGTATTTCTTTTAATACAATTATTTCTTTTCCTTCTATATTTAATCCAGTATTATAATGCTTCTTCAAAATTTGCTCTTTTATAACTTTTCTCACAAAATATATCAATATGTCTCTAGGTACTTTCTTTTCTCTAGCATAGCGTGAGTTTACTCTAAAAATTTTATCTATTTCCAAATCCAAATCTTGTTCTTTTATCTCCAGAAATTTGGCTAATATAGAAACAATCCTTTCTCTTACATTTTCATTTGATTGTTCTGGAACTGCTCTCAATCTCAAAATATATTCTTTCTCTCTCATTTCTGCTAATGCAGTAATATCTAAGTTATATTCAAGTTCCTTAGTAACATCTTCTGATTTAGTCTGTAATTTTTGCATCTGACCTTGAATATCTTTAAGTTCCCCTGACAAAGTGTTCACAACTTCCTTTACTATCTGTACTTCTTTTTTAAATTCTTGTTTTATTTCCTGAGTTAATTCTTTTTTCATTTCTTCCATCTTCTTGTCTATTTTTTTTATCTAAGGATGCAATTTGTTTTTCCATCTGTTTATTTTGTACCATTGAATCTTCCATTTTCTTGTTTAGTGATGCCATTGCATCCAGGATTTTTTTCATTTCTGATGGGGGAGGCTCCATTTATGCTGCAGGTGTTGTAGGATCTGTAGATATTCTTCCAGTTTCTTTTTCTTTTTCTCTCCTCCTCAGTGCCATAGATGCCATAGTGTAAATAATTTCCCTGTAAGAGAAAAAAAAGAGAGAAGAAAAGGAAAAAAAGGGGAAGGGAATAATAATCACTTTTTTTAAAAAAAGGGAGGGAATAAAAACTACAAAAAATAAAAATAATCCTTTAAAAGTAGTTGTCAAAATAGCTAAAATATAATCCATTAAAAATGTATGTCCATATAAATTTAAAAGTAAAAGATAAAAAGGAACAGAGAAGCTTTTTTCTATTGTAGACAAAATAATAACAAAAAGGATAAACAATCCCAAGGTTTCTCACACCAACTTGTATCCACTCAGTCCAGCCATTAATAAGTAAAATATTATCTATAAAAAAATAAAAAGAACAACTACCATGGAAATAGACATTCAGCAATCAATTTTCTGTACAAAGGGGATCCAGAGAAATCATAAAAATTATATAAAGCAACTTATATAATCCAAAAAATATTCAAACACTTTAAAAAAGAAAAAAAGGGAAAAATTCTTTCATAGTAAAAATCACAAACAGATAAAAGAAAGGATGTTAAATCATTAGTTCATTATTCCATAAGAAATTAAAATCCAGGCAAGATAATTCCAAAAGAAAAATACTTCCAATTGCAATAAGAATAAAAACAAACCAAAATAAGAATAAGAAAGAAATTCACTCAATCCGTTTCAGGCAAAGTCAATTAGCTTTCCAATCCCACCGTTTAAACAATCCTTTGGCAAGAAAGAAGTAAAACACCAGCATTTATAAATCAAGTCCAGAGATAAATCTTAGATGTTAATAAGGCAAATAATATTTAAAAATAAAAAGTGTGTCTAAAAGGTTGGGTGATGTGCTACTTATCTTATTCAGATTCACGGTTTCCGCAGAGCTTCTTGACAGTTCTAGCCGCCTTTCACCGCTTCAATCTCCCTTCCCCCATGGTGGAAATACGGGGGTCGGAAGAGAGCGGTGAATCCGGCGACCCTTCTGTGGGCAATTTTCTGCTCACCCTCTCTTCGAGGACGATTTTTCAGCGATTTTTTTTCTTTTAAAATCGTCGCAAACGGAAAAACCGTGGAGCTTTCGGCTCAGCGCACCGGTCACCTCAACACCCGGAAGTCGAATCCCAAATACAGGCACCTTTGACTTGGACAAGATTTTATACTTAAATGAATGTTTGGTAAGTGTTGTAGTGGGTGAAACAATGTGAGAAATGCATTATTTGTGCAAAGAAAAATCATATAAGAAAACATGAGTTTTAAAAACCTACAGGATATCACTAGTCGACTTAACAAACGATTGACTGAATTGAAACAACCTTTGGCACCTAATTCGTATGTGCCTCCCTCCCATTCTTCCATTTACATTTATCCACAATTATCAAGTGAACAAAAGGGAAAGGATTATTTGTGTGAATGCACTTGATCTGAGGATATTTTGAAACACTGTAATTGGCCACCTCTTGGTAACCAGAATGTGGGAAATGGGGCTGTCTCACCTTCCACTCCCTCCTGCAACTTCTTATGTATGTAGAGGAGTATGGACATGGCCTTGAAGAAGGAATTCAGTAACTATTATGTAAGCATCAACCACATGGACAGGAGGTGTGAGGGAAAAAAATCAAGATTGTCCCACCTTGATTCTCTGGGAAGAGAGTAAATCTCTGTCCAGCTTTCAAGATTCTGTTGTTATACCCTGTAACAATAAATTAGAATTCCAGTAGTTCTTCTGGTGTCTTTTCCTGATCTGGTCTAGACATTCCACTACCAGCCCCAGCATCTACTCACCCAGAGAAAATGTTAAACCAAAACTACCAGTTCAGTGCCCTCAAAAATATCCTCCAAATGATTGGGACATCCAGGTCTATCCTATACAGGAAGTCCTGGGCCCAGCTGGAGAAATTCATTACTTAACATGCTCCATGGACTCTTTGTGACTTAAGAAACATGGTTTTACAATTTCCAAGAATCAGGACCCTTAGCATTTTAAGTATGAATTGCAAGCCAGCATTGATGACTCTATATGGGCAGATGTAGATCTAGGAGCTATTTTAATACCAGAGCAATGTTCTTGAATCAAGTATTTGGGTCAATGGCCAGCCCAGATGCTGGCTGTGACAAACATTAACATTAACAGGGTCTTTTGAAATGTTCCCTGTACAATCTGATTGGGTTAAAATCCATTCTTGCAAGCAAGACTCCACAAAAGTATACAGGTATATTACAAATGCTTCTTAAAGGCTTTTGGTCAGCATTCTGGAATTCAGTATCTTTGCAATTTTTCCACAGTCATTGCTGCCTTAGTTAATGGTTACCTGATGTTAGCAATAAAGCTAAACCAGTTAAGGTAAATAAATGCTGAATGTGATTACCCATTGTGTCCATCAAATTGAATCCAGGCAGAAGGCAAGTAAAGATAATTTTATAACTCTACAAACTATTTACAGATAGGAAACAATTTTTTTCTGAACAAACTATTCACCCTGGTTTTTTACCTTCTGATCGTGGTTGTGGACACAGCCACAGACTTAGGGGTCAAGGAGAAAACTGAAAAACTTCCCTGACCCCAACTCAAGCTTGTTATTAGTATGGACAGGTACGTAGGTCACTGAAAGACAGTGTCCTCAAAATCTTAAAGCCAAGCCTTAGCAAACTCCGTTTCCTGGACCAGTCATCCAGGGAACAAATTAGGGCTGAGTTGGGATAACTATTTTCTGTTTCTGCCTATTTATTTCCACTTGTGCCATTTGCCACTAACAACTTTGTTTCTGTAATATAAATGGGAAGCTGTCTCCTTTCCTTGTAGATACCGGTGCTTCTTGTTCTGCTTTACCTACCCTTTCCTTTCCAGGTTTACCTCATTCAGAGATATGGTGACTGTAATTGGTATTGGCAACAGCTCTATCATTCATCGAGTGACCTCTCCAGTGACTCATGAGATGAGCATGCCTTCCTCATGGGCATAGATTTCCCTGTGTGTTGGCTAGGGAGGGATCTACTTTATAAATTATTACTGATCTTTTATCATAACAATAAATTTGATTTTACTTTATACATTGGATTGCATCATATTTGTACAGCAAAAGGTATGTTTTTGCAGATTGTAATGGAGGATCGTAACTCAGCATATGTCTTGTTAAATTCTTCTTCCCCATCCTGATCTCCCCCACCCCATCTTGGCTCATATCCCAGTTTCCCTGTGAGCAACAAAACTGAATGTAGTTTAGTGAAATCCATGAAGCCTGTGTTGGTTACCTTGAAGCCTGGTTTCTCTCTTTCTCACTTTGTACAATACCCGCTTAATAAAGCTGGTTCTTGAGGACCTCCTACCTATTATTACTGAACTCAGACAATAAGGAATTTTAGGCACTGCTTCTAGCCCATGCACTACACCCCCATCCTGGCAGTTGAGAAATCCCACCAGGACCTCACTGCTCCTCCCCAGTACCAAGTGATGTAGGATCTTCATGCATGGCTATTTTGAGACCTTAATCCTCTTGAGTTCTTAATTCTTGTCAGCCTTACCAGGTAGACCAGACAGGAAACACAACCAGATGAGCTAATTCTACTTTATTGTAAGGCTACATTAGCAGAGAAGGGGCGTGGTGGCTCAGCGGGTAAGACGCCAGGCTTGTCGATCGGACGATTGCAAGTTCGGAGGTTCGAATCCCTAGCCCTGCGTGCGGAGTGAGCTCCCGCACTAGCTCCAGCTCTTGCCAACCTAGCAATTCGAAAGCATGCAAATGCAAGTAGATGAATAGGTACCACTTCGGTGGGTAGGTAACAGCGTTCCGCGTGTGTCATGCGGCCACATGACCGTGGAAGCGTCTTCAGACAACGCTGGCTCTTTGGCTAACAAACGGAGATGAGCACCGGCCCCTAGAGTCGGACACGACTGCACAAATGTGCGGGGGGTACCTTTACCTTTACATTAGCAGAATCTTGGAAGTCTGCAAGTACAATTCTCTCGCCATCTCCTTTACAGCCCGAGAAACTGGGGAAGGTCCCTTCTGAGCCTCTTGCCCCACCCACTATCCAGATGCGGGCTATGCTGTCTCTTATCTGACCGTTCCCTAGGCAGCATCCCTTTGCCCCATCTCCCAAGGTCTTTCCCACATACCATTACAATCCTATAACATGCTTACGTAGTAATATATTTCCCAGTGCTACATTCTTTACTGTTATAAATTTGTATTTTGATTATCCCTGGACTCTCAGTACTTGTCTGCTTTAACTTTTCAAAGGGAACAATTTACCTGGAGTCCAATGCTACAAGGGTGCGTGGAAGGTTTTGCTTGGTGTGCCAAGTGAACATAGTGACCCTTACCCTCCTTTCCACATGGTGGTTGCTCTTTAGTCAAAAAGCCTGGCATTCCCATCGATTTCACAGAGACTATTCAAAGTTAAACCTGCTCTCCTAAATTCTCCCAACATTATTGTCACACACATTTCTTCCCTTGATCCTTCTACTGCCTTTCCTTTGTCCCCTCCCTCAGATGATACTGTGTTGTGTGCTTTTAACTTTCCCTTAAACCTGGTATCTTGAAAACTTCCTTTATAGAAGTTTCCAAAATAATAGCATTCAGTTGCAGTGCTTTTTTCATGTAAAAAGTAGTCTTGGAATTGAGTTTGATTTCTGATGATTCCGTGGACCCATCCAGTAGTTTTCTTAGCAACAATACAGAAGTACTTCAGTACTCCAGAAATGCATTTTAGTAGGCATTGCAAAGTACTTTCACAATAACCAGTTTTGTAGGAGCTGTTCTGAAAGAAAGCAGGGGAAACTAAATTAACTGTCCATAATATCTCTAAGGAAGCACATGAATGGGTTGTTCAGGGCATTTATGAAATACTAGCATAATCTGATTTATGAACAAAATCATGAAGAAATAAATGGAATTCCCAAGGTCAACATTTTCAATGTGGGGCTGAGGAGAAACTATCCTTAAGTCTATTTTCATGGCCTTTAGTAGTGTAGAAAAATAAACGCTTTATTACTGATGCCATTGAAGTTTGGAAGGAATTGTTACCTTGACAACAGAAATAGAAAAATGACATAGTTAAGTCACAGAAGCTTTGAAGATCTCCTCCCTCCCGACCTTTAGGAAAGAGCTGAAGACCTGGTTCTGCCGCCTGGCATGGGAAGGAGGAAAGGATAGTTCCTCATGGGGATGGCTAATTCCTTAATTTTATAATGTCCTTCATTTTAATTCCACCGTCCATCTGGATTTATAATTATTTATTATTTTGTATACTGTACATGGATGTTTTATATTCTGTTTTAATCTATTTTATTGTAAACCGCCCAGAGTTCCCTGTTGGGGGAGATGGGCGGTTATATCAATTTAATTTAATTTAATTTAATTTAAATTAATTTGAATTTAATTTAATTATGAATGAATGAATGAATGAATGAATGAATGAATGAATGAATGAAACAAGCACTTTTTACACATTTTCTTGCCCATATTCTCAATTTTCAGTACTGGAGTTAGTCTTTCACTGCTGAGAAGAGCAATTGGCTATCATTTGAGTATCCAGCAAATCTCAGGACAAGGGATATATTCTTAAATATTTGGATTCATCGATCACTACAATACTAAACCAAATTTTTAACAGCAGTGAGTATTTCTGCTGGTGTAGAAAAGAGTATTTACTTCCTTTAGTGCTGTTCATTTTCTTGCTCTTATTTTTTCTTTAAAAATATATTATTTATAAATGAAAGTTAATTCAAAAGTATACGTACTTGCTTTTTGTTAAAATAATATACTTTTATTTTTATTTTTCATTAAAGAAACTAGCTGGAACAAATAAAAATTTTACTACGGTTTAAAACTAGAGTCAAATTATGGCAAAAATATCCTCCATACATCCACATATGTCAATTCAACTAGTCAGTTACTAACAAGACCATCATCCCATTTTTTAAATTGAAAATTAATCTGAAAATAATGTTGCTAAATAAATTGTTATGTGATATGTACCTTCTAAAAATAAAAGTGACATCTCTCTTTCTCTAGTAAAGTACCTAGTTAGTAAATTTCAGAGAACTTATGGCTGAATAGATATTATTGCTGATGCACTCTGGATAAATTCAAAGAATACAAGTTAAGAAATACACCTTGGACGTAATATTTTGTGACAATGCAGGCTACAAAAAGCATATTTCTGTATTGTCTGCTAGGGGGATTTTATTTTTTTTTTAAAAAAAATATTGCACCCATGCCAATTTTTGTAGGTTGAGTGCTAAATGGCACTTGGCATGGATTATCACTTAATTTTCTTTTGTGGCCCTAGGATAAAAATTGAGGGGATAACTGCTAATTGGTGCACTCCATAGTGGCTAATTGGAATAATGGCTTATTAAAACAAGCCAGTTTCATTAATCAAAATTTAATCTGGGTTGCTTTTATAATATAAAATAACAGGAGCCACATACGTAAAAGAAAAGAAAAACATTGTATGGTCCTTGTCTTTTGAGTGAATGGGTTGTTTATTGAATACTTCTCAGTAAACACTGAAATAAAAAACAGACTTCCTTCAGTAAAACTTGACAGCTGTTGACTTCATGCCATGTTATCAGCACTATGGAAGTCATTTATCCTTGTCATTGTTGTCATCATCATCATCATTTATTAAACTTCTTTGCTGCACAACTGTCAATGACTTCTTCCAGGACTTTATTTTTATTGCCTAGCCTAGCCTACTGCCCTGAGATTCCTGGTGGTCCTCCCTCCAAGCACTAACCAGGTTTAACCTGCTTAGGTTTCTGAGATCCACCAACATCAGCTAGGTGTTGCCAATGCAGGATTTTTTTTTTTGCCCCTTTGAATCAGTGTTGACTCCTGGCAACTGCCTGGACTAGTCCCTGCAGTTTTCTTGGCAAGGTTTTTTTCAGAAGTGGTTTGCCATTGCCTCCATCCTAGGGCTGAGAGAGAGTGACTGGCCCAAGATCAACCAGCTGACTTTGTGCCTAAGGCAGGACTAGACCTCACGGTCTTCCGGTTTCTAGCCTGATGCCTTAACCACTACAGGTAGTCCGCACTTAATGACCATTCATTCAGCGACCGTTTGAAGTTACGGTGGAGCTGAATGAATGGTCGTTATGACTGGTCCTTGGAGTTACCACCGTTGCAACACCCCCACGGTCATGTGATCAAATTTCAGGTGCTTGGCAGCCCGCCCACATTTACAACCCCAGCATGCACTTCAGCTCCCCCCACCTCTCTCCCCCACCTCTGCCCTTTTGGCCGCCCTGCACTCTACCGCCACATGCCCCTGCTGCCCCCAGCTGACCTTTGCCATCTTTTGCTGCTGACAAGGCTGCTGACAAGTCTCCGGGGAGGCTGCACAAGGCCTACCAAAGGGCCAGCAGCTGCCTAGGCCGGGCGTGTCTTGTCAGCAGCGGGAGGAAGAAGACGGCAGAGGTCAGCAGGGGTGGCAGGGGTAGGTAGTACCATTAGCAAATCAACATACAGTAGTTGCTTTTGCTGTGCTTGCATGGTAAGCAGGCTCTCCTAAAAACAACACATGTCAAATCTGTTGTTTGAATTTGCTAAATAAATGGTGTGTGAAAGCTTACAGGAATAGTGGCCAGAGGAATCTTTTAAAAATAATAAAATTGTTAAGAACAGCAGAAACTTGGTAATGAAGGAAATATTAAAGCAATTGGCTGCTCTTGGGCACAGAGAGAATCTTCTAGCTGTGCTCCTGTCCTCTGAAGATGCCAGCCACAGCTACTGGCGAAACGTTAGGAACCAGAACTGCCAGAACACGGCCACACAGCCCGGAAAACCCACAACAACCATCGGATTCCGGCCGGGAAAGCCTTCGACTATAAATTGGCTGCTCTCTTTTTTCTTTAATCTATTGGCTGAGTAACTAAGATTAATTTACTGATATAAATAAGATCTCTGTTGAAGACAGACATGGGACAGGAGGTTGATAATAGATTCTAAATTAAACAGAATTTTCAGTATGTGAGAAAAGCTATGGGGATTTATTTTTATTCTTTTTAAAGCTTTAAAATCATTGACTAAGCAAATGTATTTGCAATTTGTGTAGCTGATAGTACTTAGCATGGATTACCTTACCATCCTATTTATCCTTGTGGTTCTTAAATGAAAAATGAAGGAGCAGCAGCTGATTGCAAGTTCCTGTTGTTTCTTATGGTGGGCACACTTGAAACATTTTGAGTTTTGTTCTGATGAAATGCGTAACCTAAAGCTATTTCAAACTTTGTTCCATCAAAATAGACCAAACTTGAAATGACTTGTCAGAGAGTTTCAAGTAGGGTTGTTTTGTTCTGTATGAAACAAAATGTTTTCTATTTTGTCATACAAGTAGTCCTCACATACCGACTACTCATTCAGTGACTGTTCAACATTACGACAGCGCTGAAAAAGGAGACTTACAACTGGTTCTCAAAGTTGCAGCCATTGCAGCGTCCCCATGGTCATGTGATTGCAATTTGGGCACTTGGCAACCAGTGCACATTTACGATGGTCGCAGCATCCCGCGGTCATGTGATCACCATTTGTGACCTTTGCAGCCAGCTTCTAACAGCCAAAGTCAATGGGGAAGCCAGCATGAAGTCACAAGTCACGGTCACGTGACATCGCGCTTAATGACCTGCAGTAATTCATTTAAGGTCATCACCTTTAAAGCCCTAAATGGCATGGGACCAGGGTATCTGAGGGACCGTCTCATCCCGATTACATCTACCCGCCCCACCCGGTCATGCAGGGAGGGCATGCTATGGACCCCATCAATAAAAGAATTCCATCTAGCGGGGTCCAGGAGGCGTGCCTTCTCTGCGATAGCACCCGCCCTGTGGAATATCTTGCCCCCGGAGGTGAGGCAGGCGCCCTCCTTCCTGGCCTTCCGGAGGTCTTTAAAGACCTGGTTCTGCCGCCTTGCGTGGGACAAAGGAAGTGATAGTTCCTCCTGGGGGTGGTTAGCTTAGTAATAACCTCCTTTTAAGATCTTACCATCCTCTGGATTTTTTCTATTTCTATTCATTATGATATTGTATTTTAATGATTTATAGGTTTTTTAATTTTAATATTTTATTGTAAACCACCCATAGTCTACTGCGGTAGAGATGGGCGGTGATAAATTTGATTGATAGATAGATAGATAGATAGATAGATAGATAGATAGATAGATAGATAGAATGAATAATAAATAAAATAAAATAATAAAATAAAATAAAATAAAATAAAATAAAAAAATAATAATAAAATAAATAAAATAATAAAATAAAATAAAATAAAATAAAATAATGACTGCAGCTGGAACTGACATCATAAGTCAGGTGACATGACATTTACAACTGCATTGCTTAGCAACAGAGTTGCCGGTCTCAATTGTGGTTGGTAACTGAGGACTACCTGTAGTGCAGATTTCAAAGGGATATTTCACATCAACATGCTTTGTTCAAATCACCTTTTTAAAGCTGCTTAACAAAGCAACAGAGAATTTATAAAATTCCTCATGTTTTTCGGTGACATTACCTGAACAGGCAAAATGGGCACATGAAGAATCTTGTTTCTGTAATTCATTGCTTAACCAGTGAAAATGACAACCGACTGTTCTCTTAGTTCCAGCAGTATTAGCTGTTCTCACCATCATAGGATTTTCAATTTCCAAAACACTTTGCTATAAGAAGTAAAATGTAAAGGGTTTCAGCAGTTATAATTGGCTTATAACTCCAATATTTTAAATATTTTTAAATAGGTCTTCCACCAGACCAGAAGTTGCTAGCATAGAAGCTATAGAACAAGATAACCATCACTGTTCCCAGAAGGCTATTATTCAAGCCAGATCAACACAAATAACACGGCTTACAAGTATTATTTTGGCTGAAGATGTTTGTAAGTACCATCTCTTTCTTCTCTATTAAGATGATTTTATTAGGACTAAATTTTAAGCAGTGGTAGGAATTCTACATTTTACATACCATTCCAATGAAATACCTAGTGAGTACATGAATAAAACAGTCTTCTCCACACTTACTCAGAAGTATGGTCCATTGTTTTCTATGCATAGGATTTTACATAGGAAACAGACTACCCTAGGGGGGGGGGTGTCTGTGTTATTTGAAATGAGAGACAGAACTGAGATTGAAGTATAATTTTATCTATAGCTTCTGCTCATCTCTTCTGGCAGATGCCACCTCTTTCCAATGCTAACTGATTTTTCATAGCAGCATCTGATTCCATTTCAAGCTTTTCTACAGTTTGTTAGACAGGTAAAATGTTTATAACTACAAAGGCAGGTATCTTGTGGAGACAGAAAGTAAGGAATGACTTGATCTATATGAATGGAAGGAAGAGAAATGGAGAAATTATGGCAAGGCAGCAGGAAAGAACAATGGGATATTATGTTTGCATACAGAAACATAGAACGTAGGGGGAAATGTACATATTAAGAAGCTAGAAAAAATTAAAAATAGAAAAATGGGTGGCAAAGAAAAGTTGATGGGTGTCTAATGCCTTCCTTTAAGTGTGTGTGTAAAGTATTTTAACCTGCTCATGGAACTTGTATTGACTGAGAAGTCCTAAAACTGGCCATGGATTGCATTTGCATGGATTAGATTGAATGGTGGAGATGTGTGCCTTGAAAAGTGAAATATAGGTAACTGATATCATTGGTAAATGTCTGCTGAATGACTTTGTATATCTGGAGTATATTCTAGTCTGAGAATAACATCTTGAAACTATATGTAACTTGCTTTGAGCTAAGTTCCAAAAGAAGAGAATATATGTAGCTCAGGGTTAAACTGTGGAGTCCTTGGTGCTCTCTGAGCTTGGTTGTTTGATTGCAGATGTTTTATTACCCAACTAGGTAACATCATTAGTGCTAGTGAGTGTGGGGTTTACTCCCTGTTTATATACAGTAGCTTGCCCTGCCAGTGTTGGTGGGGATGTGGTTTTCTCCTTGGTAGTTCTTGACTAGGGTATTGTTTTCTGCTTGATTGTTTGTCTGGTGTTAATCCCTGCTTATCTGGGTGTTGGTTGCTGGAGAGGATGTGTTCTGGTCTTTTGTTTCCTTCTTAGCTTTTTTATTGCCTCTTTTGAACGGTATGTAAATGTGGTTTATCTCTATTTGTCTATTTGAGCTAAGTATAAATACGAATGTCACCTAAGATGTAAATATGATTTTTTATAGGAACTTGCTGTGCTTCAGTATAATCATAAATGAATTTTGCATATCTTCAAAGTTATTTGTAATACACACACACACACACACAAAACAGTACTATATTGAACCACCTCAAAGGTCTTTTTGGATTGACAATAATTCTCACAACTTTCCTAAGCAGAGATCAGTCATGGCCCTCAGGTTTTGTATTAGGGCTATGCAAGGGGTACTTTGGAACATGTAGGAGCATGTATGAAGTGCCCTCTTTGATCTGTAAAAGAAGCCATGCTTTTTTCCATGGTTGTGTGGTTGCTTTGCAAGTGGTTTCCAATGGTCTCTGCATGCACATGCATTAAAAGGCAACTGGAAGCAGTTTTGAAGCAGCCATGCTGTGTATGGTCTCCTGCATGCTCCAGTTCAATTTGATGAAATATAAGATTATTTTATACATCAATTCTGGACAGAGACCAGAATTCCTCCATAGCAGGGTGGGTAACAATTCTGAGAGTCATAGTCCCAAACATCTAGAGGCACCAGGTTGTAGAATGCTGTATTAAACTGTAGACTGTATCAGTGCTTAATGATGACTGGATCAGTAACAATATCTTCTTCTTTTTCATCAAGTGACTGGCCAGGTGCTTCGCTGTGATGCTATAGTTGATGTTATTCATACTATTCACGTAGTATCTACAACAAAGGAACTGTATCTTGAGGATTCACCACTGCAGCTGAAAATTCAAGCCCTAGATTCTGAAGGTATCTAATGTATTACTGATTCAACATTTTAATCCATAGAAAGACAGCACCTTTTTCTTTCAAATACATGACTGCATATTGATGGTATAAGCTTTATACCTTGTCTTTTAATAGGAATTTCAAATTACATTGTATTACATGGATTTTTAATTGACTGCAAAATTATTATAGTAGGAGATTTTTAAAGTAGTCTATTTTCACATTTATTTCTTTAGTTTTGCTTTCTTTTTTTAATTGAACAAATACAATGTCATGACAAAAACTAAGAAAATAATTGAGTTAAAAAGGAAAATAAACTAACCTATTTAATACTAATCTTTAAAGCACAGCTTTCCAAACTGTGTGTCGCGACATTTTAGTGTGTTGGCTGCAGTGTGTAGTTGTGTCGCGCGAACGTAAAGAGAAACCTCTGAGTCGGATGCTCAGAGCCTCAAGCACCTCACTGCTGCTGCCTCCGAGCCCTGCCAGGATTCCGCGCAGGTCCTAGTGCCTGCCTTGTGCCTTGCTGCCTCCAAATCTGTTGTGATTCCGCGCAGGTCCTAGTGCCTGCCTTGTGCCCTGCTGTAAGAGGGGAGCTCTGTCCAAGCCTTGCCTTTCTGTAAAGGGGAACTCTGTTTTCATGAGATATGTTGTGTCCCCATACATTTCGCTATTACAATTTATGTATGTGTCCATAACTCTTATAAGTTAGCTAGTTTAACCTCCGGTTTGCTAGTAAAACTGAATTACTATGTTGTGAAATGATGCATGTCTAAAAAGTGTGTCACCAACATGAAAAGTTTGGAAAGCTCTGCTTTAAAGAAATACAAGCATTTTAAACATCCATATTTAATATTCCTGCCCAGAACATTTTCATAGATAAAGGTAATCTGTTAATGTAACACTAAGAAATAGTGACCAGATTTGGATAAATATATCATTAATTAAAAAACTCGTTCGGAGCTCTTTGCTGAATTAATCTGTAGCCGAAACTGTTTCCCACACTTAAATATCATTGATTCAAAGAACAATATGCCTTGGTTTTCCAGTATTTAATATGGAAACCTGGCAGCTAATAACAAACCTAACAACAGCAGTAATTGTATTAATGTCTTACATGACATCAGTTCCTATTCTTAAAAAAATATGAATTAGAAACCAACATCAGGAGTCACTGGGAAAGATTTTTGAGTGAATCTTCCATTTTTTTTCAGACTTCTAACTGAAAGGAAGGACTAATTGGGCATTGCAACCCCAAATGCTAATATATACTAATTTGATTACAACCCTACCAGTACTTTTTGGAAATGTAATTTCAGAGAAGTGTAGTGCTACCAATGGATTATCTTCAAAATTAATTCTTGATAATTTGTTGAAATATAGTTAATAGGAAATTAATGATACAAAACATTCCATGAGATTCATCAAATGGAAATCCCAAATCATTCTCTCAGAGGTTAAGAATTTCAAGAAAATCTTTTCTGTTAATATATAAACATTTTAGGCAACATGCAATCAATCAATCAATTTTCCCTTGATTTTAAATAAAATAGATGTACACTTATTTTGGAAACCTTGTACTCAGATCATTTAAAAATCTATCAACAATGGAAATAATACTTAACAATCTAAAGCAGTTCACAACAAAGTCAAAAGCAATAGTAGAAACATTCTTAAGAAAAACAATATTCTGAAAGACTCAGTGAAATACATAAGTATGTTCACTGCTCACTTAGGAGAAAGCAACAATAATATCAGGGATATTATTTTTTAGGATGTTATTCCAGATGTTGGGCGACCTAACTAAAAAGGCTAGGAAGGAGTTAAAAAGCAATGGGTGGCAGACAAGTAGGAATGCATGCTGCCCTTGGTTCAACCAGAGGGGGGAGACAGCAGGACCGGCAGGATAAGATCAGCATCCTTGCAATCTGCAGCTGTCAGTTAGGCTTCACGAGAACACCCACTTCAGGGAAACAGGGCAGAGGCAGGAAGCAGCAGCGGTCCAGCATCTCTCAGCAAGTTTTGGCTGGGGAGAGAGTGTGCCTGCTGATACCAAGGTGAGGGAAATGCCATCCTGTTCAGGTAATAGGAATGGGATGTTCGTATGGTGTGTGCCAGCACCTAGCTATGTGATCTGAAATTGGGGGACCTCTCAGTGTCTCCCTTTGTCAGGGTCAGATCACGCCCTGATTACCATGAGATTCTCTATGTTTTTTGCTGTACGTCACCCAGTCCCTTCTTGAGCAATGGGCGGCCATATAAAATTTGATAAAATAAATAAATAATCATAGAGGTGACAAAAGCATGAATGTTCTAGGACACTATGGTGTTTTTCCAAAGGAGGCAGTCACTGGTATGTGTCACAAAAGAAGTAGAAGATGCTTCAGTATATTGAAAGGGAAAGGAAACACAGAAAATAATATTAATCAATGATTTATTTTTGTTTAGATTTCAGTAATATTTTAAGAAAATTTGTCTTAATTTTGTAGGGTTAAATGATATGCCATGAAAACAATGAATTACTATTACACAACTTGTATACTTGTCAATTACACTTATTCATTGATATCTGTTTCCTCTATGATAGACTGCATTATTAAATATTAATGATTTTAAATCAGAGCTTTCCAAACTGTGTGTCGCGACACAAAAGTGTGTCGCCACTCACAGTCTGGTGTGTCGCCACACAACCCGGAAGCGCTGATCATCATCATTTCCCGTCGCTGCGGGAAAACTTTGGAAAGCCCTGTTTTAAATCCTCGTTCCTCAAAGTCAGGAAATGACTCTTAATGAACATGTGTAAATTTGCCTAGCCAAGGGTCCTCCAGATGAATGGAAACTAACTTCCAGAATTCCAAGATAGAAATTCCATGGGTTCTATTCCCAACACATTTGAAGGATGCCATATTGGGAAGGTGGCTTATATAGTGAGAGGTCAGAGATTTGAATCTCCTAAGATTTATTGTGGCAACTTGTGCAGTGAAGTAGTTCAAAAACTTTAAGTAATTATTTACAGACAATTTCTTTTGCAAATAAGCTATCTTGTGGTATCTAATTTGTTTCATGAATCACAACTGTAACAGAACATTTGTTTTTAGAGTAAATACACTTTCTGCATAACTCTCTTTTATCAGTAATAGGGGTAATGCTAGCGTTTTAAAAGCCAAATATATGTTGCAAGGCGATATGCGCATTAGATCATGGTGTGGTATTTGCAGTCAGATAGGGGGCATTTACATATAGTGCTAGTTGAAAAGAAAGTGTGCTTGTGAATAATCATTTGCAATTTCACTCTCTGTGGTTGATGAGACATTGATAGTATTAATGAAGGAAGATTGTTTCCCTACCCCTTCTAATGTCCCATTGTTGCCATTTTAAATCTTTCCATTTTAAAAAACTTATTTTTATCAAATATCACAAATCATGCATCTGATATTTTATTTATTCAACAAATTTCACCACCGCCCATCTCCCCCAAAAGAGGGACTCTATATCCATAAAATTTATTATATTTATATCAATGTATTACAATTTGTATTACATTTATAGAATATTTAATACAAATTTGTGATTTCTGTTAGATAAATGAATTGTGTTCTGCCTCTATTCCTCTTTCCCCAGATCATTGCACTTAGTCATATTACTACTTCTGAGATGTTTACCTGATCATTTTATGTGATCGGCTTTATTTTCATTGTAATTCCCAAACATTTGTCATATGGTTATGCAGATAGTTTTACAGATGAAGGGAAACTGTTCTGATATTCTAACTGTTTTGATGTTCAATTATTTAAAGGAAATACTTTTAGCACTTTGGCAGGACTTGCTTTTGAGTGGACTGTGGTGAAAAGCTCTGAAACTAATGGATTCTCAGATTTCCATAATGCACTGCGGTAAGTTTCATTTAATTTATTCAATTGTTAATGTGTGCATAAACGTAGACATTAGGTAAATGGCTAGACAATTTGCAAGTGGTGAGTTTTTGTTTTTTTTATCCTAGTTGTGGTAGCTTCTTGTTTTGCCCTTTTACCTGCCTAAAGATTAAACCTTTGTCTTCTTGTCTCTTTCTTCTTTCCCTTCCCTTCATGTTTCTCTGAGGGTTTTTTTTTCTTTTGTTTCAGATACACTTAGCCACAACTTTTGCTATCATGCACATCTGTATACATGTTCATGGTAATAGAGATTGTAGCTAGACTAGTGCTTTTAAAATGCAGAGAGATACTTCTTTTACAAAAAATATTAATTAAAAAAGTGTGGAGAAAATATCTATTTTTCTAAAGTTCTGCAGTTGCATTCCCAGATTGCTACTATATTTACTGTACCATTGCTTGTCTCTTTATGTTAGACTTTTGAACATTTCATTATTAGCCAGTTATCTGGTCTAATTATAGCTGATGTTACTAATGCACAGTTGTTACTCATTGCAGTTCCTAGAGGGGAGGGATATTTGGGTGTGATTCTCCAATAGGGTTTGAGAACAGACCACAGAGCTTTCATAAGAGCTGCAGTTGGTACAATTGTCTCATCCATCTGGTTCTAACTTACAGTGCTGTACTGGTGGTTCCATGCCAATTACTCAAACCTTAGCAGTTGGTATATACTTACGTTGTAAATTATAAGACAAGGAAACACTGTAAGGGATTGTCTGTAATGTAAAAAAGTCATTCCAGTGAAACACACACACACATATATATATATCTGCCAGAGGCAGCATGGAAGTGGCATTCTCTCTAGAAGCTCCCCTCCTGTAGAATAGCTTATCCACAGAAGTAGCCCTTTCTCTCATTATCTTTTGGAAGTTTGTTAAAGCTTTTGGGGAATAAAATGCTATGCCATAAGAGTGAGATCTAATTCTACTCTACTCATTCTATTGTATTGATTGATTTTGATTAGTGTTATTGTACAGTTGGGGGGCGTGGTGGCTCAGCGGGTAAGACGCCAGGCTTGTCGATCGGAAGATTGCAAGTTCGGAGGTTCGAATCCCTAGCCCCATGTGACGGAGTGAGCTCCCACACTCGCCCCAGCTCTTGCCAACCTAGCAATTTGAAAGCATGCAAATGCAAGTAGATGAATAGGTACCAACTTCGGTGGGTAGGTAACAGCATTCCACGCGTGTCATGCAGCCACATGACCATGGAAGCGTCTTCGGACAACCTTGGCTCTTCGGCTAACAAACGGAGATGAGCACCGGCCCCTAGAGTCGGACACGACTGCACAAATGTGCGGGGGGAACCTTTACCTTTACAGTTGTAGCAGGTATCTCAGTAGGAGAGGACCTTCAACAGGGACTCTACTTAGACTGCTTTGGTGGGCAGATTTAATACGTCGTTTTGAAGATACCCAGACCCTAAACCATATAGAGCTTTATAGGTGATACCCAGCACCTGGATAGAATCCAGAAAAATACTGGTAGCCAGTGCAGCTCATGTTACCAGTGAAATATGACAATAATAACCGCCCAGAGTCTGCCATGGTAGAGATGGGCAGGGATAAATCCAAATAATAAATAAATAAATAAAATAATGGCTCTGTCCCATTATTAGATGGACAGAAACATTCTGTACCAGCTGAAATTTCCAGGTGCTTCAAAGGCAACCCAATGTAAAGCAAATTACAGTAGTCTAGTTGAGAGATGACAAGTGCATTAACAACTATACTCAGTGCATCCTGTTCCAGGTAAGATCACAACTGGTGCATTAGCCAGAGCCAGGCAAATTGTTATAAAAGTGATTAGCAAAATTGGAAGTCCCTACTGACCTCCCCATTGTTCATGCATCTCCCTTGGATGAGGTTTGTGGTTATTAACTGTACAAAATTGTATAAAATTGCATTAGATTTTTACATTCGCCTCATAGAAGAGACCAACATTTATTGCTTTGAGAAATGATATTTTAATGTTTTAGCTTCTATTTTGGTTAAGATTCATCTGATTTAAATGCTTTCCTAGAATACTGTTTGGATATTTTTCTTTTCAACCTTCTGATGTTTTGTCATACCTTTGTTATTGATACTGACTCTGAAAATAGGTCTTCAATACAGCTGAATCCCATTGTATATTTATTTATTTAATTAATTTTTATCCCACCTGTATTATTTTTTTATAAATAACTCAAGGTGGCACACATACCTAATACTCCTTCCTCCTCCTATTTTCCCCACAACAACAACCCTGTGAGGTGAGTTGGGCTGAGAGAGAGTGACTGGCCCAAGGTATATCCCAATTTGGTATGCTTTATCATAATAAATTAAACAACAAGCATTCTAGTTCTTTAATTTTCATTGAACTACCGAAGTGCTTTTCTACTACGCTTTAGAACAGAGCTTTCCAAACTGTGTGTCGGGACACGTTAGTGTGTCGGCTGCAGTGTCTGGGTGTGTCGGAGCTGCTGCTGCCTCCGAGCCCTGCCAGGATTCCACACAGGTCCTAGTGCCTGCCTTGTGCCTTGCTGCCTCCAAACCTGCTGTGATTCCACGCAGGTCCTAGTGCCTGCCTTGTGCCCTGCTGTAAGAGTGTGTTGCGAAATGATGCCCTGCTGTAAGGGTGTGTCACGAAATGATGCATGTCTAAAAAGTGTGTCACCAACATGAAAAGTTTGGAAAGCTCTGACTTACACAAATGATATAAAATGACAAAAAGTATGTAATTTGCATTGTTTGCATAATGATGTCATTACAAGATACAGTGCTCCCTGATTTAATGGACAATTGAAAACAACAGACACCTCCCTGCCCCCAGTTGGTCCATTCAGTTTAGGTTTCATTGTATTGTGAAATATTTTGTAATATAAAAGTGTTATCATCTGATGCCTAAACACAAGAATGTAAGCAGTTTGAGCATAGTTTTGAGAGGTTTTGGTTTTAGTTGGGTAACTGTAAGAGTTTAAAATAATTACTGTTATTTACCAACGTATTGCATTTATACAATTATTTAATATAATACATAACCTTGGGGAAATAGCAGCACATAAGGACACAATTATTATTTTTAGCTAACATACACGTTTAAAAGAAAAGAAGAGCAAAGAGAGAAAAACACGATATTAGAATTAAATTGGAGAAAAAGATGAAAGGCAGAAAGTTAAAAGCTAGTTATTATGGAATAAATAGTTTTATACAGGTATTGAAAATATTGGAAATCTTAACATTTGGGAAGAGTGATACCATCATTCAGGTCATATTGGATTTTATGGAGTTATTATTTGGAAGTCAGCTGGCAACCAGTGCAGATTAATAAATGTGGTGTACCAGCCACTCTGAACTTTAAATGCCATTTGGTTATTTCTAAGCTAGATTGGGTCTGTGGACATGATCCTAAAGACATTTTCATCCACATCTAAAACAGCTTGGGTTTTGATCGGTTTTTTAAACTAATTTTCTCTCTTTCCTTTTCATCTTCTTCCTGAAGTAATATCCAAAGGATTTTTTAGAAACATCAAGGAGCCTTCCACATATTTTATGTTGTAGGTCAATATATAACACACAAGGTAGTGTAACATATTTTAAAGTATTAAAACAGCTTTCCGTAATGGCTATATGGCTTGGATCCTGGGTATCTTAGAAATTGCATTTCCGAGTATATTCTGCCCATCCAACCCAGGTGAAAAGGAAATGGCTGCTGAAGGTCCCATCTTATCAGCAGGTATGACAAGAGGGGGCATGCAGGCAAGTTTTCTCCCCCCTTTTGGAACAGTCTACCCCTGAGGTAAGGATGGCCCCACTCTTACGGTCTTCTGGAGAATAGTTGAACTTGGCTTTTCTGGAAGGCCTTAGGTGATTAAGCAGCTATAAGAAAATCCATGTCATTATTGTATTGTCGAAGGCTTTCACGGCCGGAGTTCGATGGCTGTTGTGGGTCTTCCGGGCTGTGTGGCCGTGTTCTGGAAGTTGTGGTTCCTAACGTTTCACCAGCGCTGGTGAAACGTTAGGAACCACAACTTCCAGAACACGGCCACACAGCCCGGAAGACCCACAACAGCCATGTCATTATTGTTTGCTATTGCTTGTGTTTTTATTGTGTTTTATTATATTGTGCTTTGTATTGTGTTGTATACCACCTAGAGTCTCTGGAAGGAGCTGTTTTATAAATCTTATAAACAAATAAATAAATAATATCAATATCTAAAATTATTAACATTTTTAACAGCATTCTGAAATTTTCCGAATCAACATATATACCTCCTTCATATATATTAGAGATGGAAAAAATTGCAAAACAAGGAGATATTGTCTTAGTATCTGGTATGAAAACAGGGAGTTCAAAACTCAAAGCAAGTCTACAGGAAACTGTGTATAAGGTAAGTTACTATTAAGTGCTACATTTATCATAGCCATTTCCCAACCAAATCACTGTCCTAATGATGGAACTAAAGTGATACCCATTAGACTAACACCAATACTATAAAGAAAGCACAATTCAACAGGAATCATGTAGTAGCCATGGGTGGCAAATATATTAGGGCCTAAGTTTGGTCTGAGAGCCAGTTTGGTGGTGTGGTTAAGGCACCAGGCTAGAAACTGGGAGAGTGTGAGTTCTAGTCCCACCTGAGGCACAAGACAGATGGGTGACCTTGGGCCAGTCACTCTCTCAGCCCTAGGAAGGAGGCAATGGCAAACCACTTCTGAAAAACCTTGCCCAGAAAACTGCAGGGACTTGTCCAGTCAGTTGCCAGGAGTCAAGACAGACTGGAAGGCCCACACAAAAAAGTTTTTATAGATAAGACTCTAAAGGCAAGGCATGCAAACAGAAATATTGTGAAGAAAGCAACTTTTTCCTCTTTTGTAAAATTCTACTGAAACAGAATATAGTGTTATGTGTTGACAGAATGTATTTTAGTCTAGCTCAAAAGGAGCACATTTAGAGTCTGTGTTTTGGACATTAACAAATTTCATCTGAAATTGTTAGCATTCATTTATGAATATCAAAATCCTTTAATGCTGGCCATTGGATATATTGGCCACTTCATTTGTACCCTTTCGTATTGTTTAAGGTCACTTTGTTGTTTGTTTATAACTACTTCTTTGGCTTTTACTGTACCTAAATATTTGAGGAACTTCCTAATAGTATGAGTAATTAAAACATGTAACCAATTTCTTAGAGTAGTGTTGAGCTCTTCCTCACTCAAGGCCTTCAAGCAGAAAACTGCATAGTTGCTTGTGAAGAGTGGTCTAGCTCCAGAATTTCAGCAGAAGGCAGGTGGATTACAGCTAGATTGTTTATTTAGCCATTTCAGTTCTTTGAAACTGCACCTCTTCCCCTGCAAGCTAATTATTAGCTCCAGAAATAAGAACAAAAATTTATCAGAATTACTATTGCTATTTTTCTCCACAAATGCTTTTTTATTGTCACTGTTAATTAATTTTGCTCAGTAAGTGATATTATAAATAGAACTTCAAGGAAAGCTCGTTGTGAGATTCCTGTTTTTTAAGGATTAAAAATTGCAAAATAAAGCGTTGTTCCAAGTATAGTATAGTTCCTCTGAGTATTCAAAAACCTCACAGATAAAAATACGTTATCTATAACAAATAAGTCCTTTCCTTTTTTAACTTTAATGGCCGGGACTGGGCCTCGTACATTAGGTAAGGTCCAGTGAGCATAGACTGGAGTAGAAATACTATGGACTGTAATTTGGAAATAGTGGTTCTGTTGATGAAACCTAAAATTTCATTGGCATGTTTTTGTGGCCACATGTCATTCGTGGCTAAAAATTACAGACTGCTGGGCTGGGACAAATGGTGGAGCTGTCCATTACATTCCCTCAGACTACTGATTAAATAAAGATAAGATTAGTGGCAGATGGTGGTGGTTGTTTGACAGATTCATGCTAACTTCTAAATCTAAGATGGTTCTAAGGTGTTTTCTGATCAAATGCTTTGTCATTTGTTCTAGAATCTTTTAGGAACTTTGGATGGTTTTCCTAATGTAAATGTAAATTTCCTTAGAATTTACATCTTTATTTTTGTAGTTGCCATGTGTAATTGCGTTATCAAAACATTTACTTTAAAATACTGCAAAAGGCCTACAGCTGTGTTTATTATTTTTATTTTTTTATTATTATTATTTTTAGATTTTTTTATCCTGCCATTATTATTAAATAACTGAAGGCAGGGAACTCGAGGCACTAGAGCCAGTTTGGTCTAGTGGTTAAGGCAATGGGCTAGAAACCAGGAGACTGAGAGTTCTAGTCCCGCCTCAGGCATGAAAGCCGGCTGGGTGGCCTTGGGCCAATCCCTGTCTCTCAGCCCTAGGAAGGAGCAAATAGCAAATCAGGAGACAGAGAGTTCTAGTCCCGCCTTAGGCGTGAAAGCCGGCTGGGTGACCTTGAGCCAGTCACACTCACTCAGCCCAACTCACCTCACAGGGTTGTTGTTGTGGGGAAAATAGGAGGAGGAAGGAGTATTAGGTACGTTCGCCGCCTTGAGTTATTTATAAAAAAAATAAATAAAAAAATAAATAAAGGCGGGATAGAAAATAAACAAATGAATGAATGAATGAAAAACTCACAGTCTCCTGGTTTCTAGCCCATTGCCTTAACCACTAGACCAAACTGGCTCTATATACCAGCATGGGCAAGCTTTTTTACCCCTGAGAAACATATATAACATTGGGCCAGAATCCCCATGTGTGTACACAGATTCCTATAAAGAGAAATTTCCTTCCTTCGGAGGAAGCCAGCAACAGGTTTAAACTAACCCTTCCTGTGTGCAGAAATCTGGCTAAGATGGCTTCCATCTCCACCAGCAGAGTACAGAGAATTACAAGAAGAAATCCTTGGCTACTGAAGGGCACCAGTCTAAAAGGCTGCAGTTGTGAGAGCTTGAATCGTAGCAGCTTCTTTCTTTCCTCCCCTTCCCACAAGGCATTATATGAACAAGTGCCCAAAGGTACTAAAAAACCAAAACTCTCCTTCCAAAATACTGAGCTTCCAAGTTACATATCAAAAGCATAGCTCTGGGGAGGGTTCTCAACTGGAGATAGGGCTATTTATTTATTTATTTACTGAATTTTTTTATACCGCTGCAGTTGTGAAACTCTCAGCAGTATACAGAAACACATAAAACATCCACAGTGAAAGATTTAAACTCTACAGTACAAAGAATAAATCAAAAATCGAAATCACACCAACATGCAATCTAAAAATCTAGCAGCGCAAGGAAAAAATTCAGAAGATGGTGTCATCTTAACTAAGCTAAAAGCTCAGTTTTTAAAAAATTATCCTGGAAGACCCCGTCTTCATTTGTTTCTAGGAAGCCATCAGTATTGGGGCAAGTAGAGATGCCCCTCACCCCTAGATGATTTATAATTTACCCCAAATTACCCCCATTCTGCATCAGGTTCAGTAGTCACAGCCCTACTTTAAGTTTCTATTATGCTAGATACGTTGGAACTTCAAATATTAGCAGACATTAAAATGAATTCATATAAATTTAACGTTTAACTTTAATTATTTCAACCTTTAGGTGAATTAACATACTAGCATTTACCAAGCCTAGTTCATTGCCATTGTTAAAGAGACATGTGGTTTTATTTTCCCCATTATTTCAGTAACACATTCTCCCAGATGCTTCACTTTTTGTGTGCAAATTTATTTTTATTTCTCTTCCAATGTGCTGAACCTTCTGGTCTCACAAAATGTAATCCTAATCAATCAGTCATTCATTAATTCGTTTATTATGCATGTGTGCTGTTCATTCCTTGAGGCTCTAGACAGCTAACAATAAAATACCCCAATATCCTAAGTACATATAAAGGGGAAAAAATCAGAAAAGATAAAAACCAAACACAGAAACACCTTGCACCTGCAAATCCTAGTTTCAGTTAAAATACACCTGTTGTAACATGGAACAGGTAAGCCTTTATCATTTTCTGAAACACAAGAGGGACAAAACTGAATCTCTACCAGGAGGCATTACAAAGAATGGGGGCAGCTATGGAAAACACCCTTCCACCCATCAGGTGGAAGTCCCATAGGGATTGGGGCTTGGAGGGAATTGAGCCTATTCGATGGACAGATGAATATAGAAGAAGGTGGTCCCGCGGATAAATAGGTCAGCAGAGCCTTAAAGGCACCTTGAATTGCAGCCAAAAGCCAACTGGAAAGCCAATGTCATTCCTGAAGCAGTGGGGTCACCCAAGTATACCCATCCCTGGCCAGGCCTCTGCATTTTGTAGCTCCTAGGGAATCAGCTCTGATGTAATCCAGCAACCAGTCTGTCCCAGGTCATGTTCTTCTCCCAGGCCTTGATTCTCTTTGCTATAAGAGGCTAAAAAGGGGAAATGTAGTCATGCTTTCAAGATTCTGCTATTATAGCCTATTTCAATAAATAGTATTTATTGAGTTCTAGTATTTCTTGAGATGTCTGTTTCCTGACCTGTCCTACCTTGAAGGGCTGACATCAGCAGACTGAAACCTCCCAAAGCTCTGGAGCCAAGGGCTAAACAGCATCCCAGAGCCAGGATATAGTTCCCAGGTCTGGGTGATATCTGCAGCTCACAGTGTCTTGCTCCTTCCCAAGTAAGCAGATCCGCAAAGGCCTCAGAGCACTTCCAGTCTGCCCCTTGGGTTGCATTCTCTCATCCAGGAAGCATTCCAGCTCATTAAATACCTCTGAAGACACTTCAGATTGACACTCCGAAGACACCCCCAAACTGAGGGATCAGGCATATCCTGCACCGTCTCACATATCCTTAGAGCCACCTTACTCTTCCACTTTCTCCAAACATTCCTGTTGTGGTACCATGATGGGCTGGGGTGGGGGAATATTATTTATTTATAACGACTTACGACAGGAGCCACAGAGTAGAAATTAAACTAGATAATTTCTCAGAATTTCAGTTATATATAGCTTGTTTTTTCATTCAGTCGCTTCCGACTCTTCATGACTTCATGGATCAGCCCACGCCAGAGCTTCCTGTCAGCCATCGCCACCCCCAGCTCCCCCACAATCGAGTCCGTCACCTCCAGAATATCATCCATCCATCTTACCCTTGGTCGGCCCCTCTTCCTTTTGTCTTCCACTTTCCCTAGCATCAGCGTCTTCTCCAGGGTATCCTGTCTTCTCATTATGTGGCCAGAGTATTTCAGTTTTGCCTTTAATATCATTCCCTCAAGTGAGCAGTCTGGCTTTATTTCCTGGAGTATGGACTGGTTTGATCTTCTTGCAGTCCAGGGCACTCTCAGAATTTTCCTCCAACACCACAGTTCAAAAGCATCTACCTTCCTTCGCTCAGCCTTCCTTATGGTCCAGCTCTTGCAGCCATAGGTTGCTACGGGAATCCAATTGCTTTAACTATGTGGACCTTTGTTGTCAGTGTGATGTCTCTGCTCTTAGCTATTTTATCAAGATTTGTCATTGCTCTCCTCCCAAGAAGTAGACGTCTTCTGATTTCCTGGCTGCAGTCAGCATCTGCAGTAATCTTTGCACCTAGAAATACAAAGTCTGTCACTGCCTCCACTTTTTCTCCCTCTATTTGCCAGTTATCAATCAAGCTGGTTGCCATAATCTTGGTTGGTTTTTAATTCTTTTTAAAAGAAAGATCAATGAATTTTCTGTTTTCTGATATTTTAAGAGGTTCCAAGACTAGAATTTATTCAGATTTGCTTTTCTCTGGGCAAGAAATAGATAGAGACTTATTTTTGTTTTGTTATTGTTTATTTGGCAGTATTTTGGTTGAGCGACAGTAGAAGAGAATAGAACATATATATCTGTCCCAGGAAAATGGTTTCAAAATATACTTTTCAGAGCTCAAAGCTCACTTTATTTCTCTCTTTCTTTGTCAGCAAATTATATTGTTGTTCCATAGATTATATCATTATTAGACAGTATAGAATTAAAGCTTCTGTTCAGGAAAAGTTGCCTGGCAAAGTGTCAGACGGACCATTTACAAATTTTAAGCAGTGGGGGACTCACTAATCTTTTTCAGTCTAACTCCTGAAATATATCATAAGTGTACAAATTGGAGTATATAATAATATGACTTTAAAACCAATATAAAGTACCCAGTATACCATTACTTTTGGCTACAAATAGAATGACTAAATCAAATAAATCATTATTATAGTCATAGACCAGCATATAATAATAACTAAAATTTGTTCATATATGAACAGCACACACACAGATGTATTTTACAGAAAACACTCTGCTGTTTTATAGTAAGGGACTAGAAACCTTCAGTTTATAACCATTGTGCCATGCAAGAAATACAGCAGATTTTTTATTTTCTAATTTCATTGTGTTGATACTCATTCTCAAAAGATAATAGGAACTGATCTTACTCTGGAATGAAGTAGTACCTCCATACTCTGTTAGTCTTCTCCAACTGCTTCTCATCTATACCATTGGACTGTTAACATCAAACATCTCCAATCAGCATAATCAATGGCATTGTCAGATTGGGAAAGGAAGCTTTGTATTTTCAAAATACATTTTTGTAAATTAAATATTTATGATTAAGTTAATTATATGTTTAAAAATGCATGTGTGATTGTTTCTTTAAATTAAATTCTTCTTTTAACCAGCAGAATGTGCCTGCAGCTGAAGTCAGATTGTTTATTTTGGAAAACATCATTTTAAATCCTGCTTATGATATCTACCTACTGGTAGGAATGTCAGTGCAATATAAAGTCATGAAAATTAGGCAAGGGAAAATTACAGGTTTGTCTTTTGTCAAGCTGCAATACTTTACATATGCTTCCTGTAGATCTATATAATGGTACAGCTATGTTTAAGTTAATAAGGTCATAACAGAATCCACAAGTCATTGCTAAATTAGATTTCTGTGTTCTATAATATTCAGTTTGGCACAGATTTCATCAAAATATTTTGTGAGCTGAAAGACTCAATTAAATGTCATCATATCAACCTGAGTAAACTCCTCAAATGTCAACCCATGGTGTGTGGGGGAGGGGGAAGAGAAAAAAAATAACAGCATTGTGTTAATTGTGCCTTAGTCTTCTGTTACTTGGGGTTGTAAGGGTTGCCTGAAAAATTAGATGTCTGAATTGTATACACTGGCTTGGAATCATGTTTCTACCATGTTATTGGCCTATTGTACTAAAGAGTTGGGGAAGCAACATTTTCATACTTCAGTTCCTATCTGATCTCAAGGACTCTTTTTGATACTTATAAAATCACTTAAATAAAATAAACTTAATATTCAACACATTTCTTTCCTGCTCTTCAAAAGAGCTCAATGGAAGTATATATGAGGTCAGGAGAGATTGTTCTGTTCTGAGAAAGCCAACAATGTCTTTAAGCAAGTTGGTTTAGAAACATCAACTTTCCCAATTGTAAAAAAAATAAAAAAATTAAAAGGTTTCACTCAATTGAGTTGCTACTTGGACTCAATTTTCATGGTTCATGAATCCCTCTTAAACTTAACTTTCTTAAAGGATAAATGACAAGAAGTTACCCTAAGTGGAAAAAATGGTAAGAAGTATGCATCAGTGAATTAATGTAAGAAACATAAACTCATTTTCAAGGTTTAGAAGTACTTCTAAGCCAAAAACTAACATAGAGGTAATATTGACTTTAATCCAGGTTAGGATAATTGCATTTAATTTACTCTGAAATCAGTGGGAGAAATAACTCATCACTTAAAATATTTTCCATTGGATTAAAATACAGCAAATTTGGCTTGGATATCCATTGATAAAATATTCATGTAAATGTATATTCATATTTTCCTAGTTTATTAATAAAACCACATGTCAGGTCATCTTCACTTCACCACAGTCAGCATCTGTTATTTACTTTGGCTCTGTTATATCTAAAAGCTTAGATAAACTCATTAATATGTGCCAAAGGGCGGAAGAGTTCTGCTTTGGGGAACAGAAAGCCAACATAAATAAAACAGGTCTTTCTTAGAGGCTAAATAAAGCAAACACCTATATTAGGAATATAATTATAATGAAAGTTTTTTTAAAAAAAAAACTGTGAATCCATTTATTTCTGTCTTCCTAAAGCCTATGGCTTTAACAGCGAGGATTTCAACCATAAGAAAAAAATGTTATTCTGTAACTTTTTTTGTAACCTTGTACTCTGGCTCTTTTTAAGTAAATAGGTACGGTGATATTTTATAGTACGAAGTAAACATTTGTATTTTATGTTTTTCTTTTAAAAAGTCTTCGATAAGCACAAATGCATTCATGTATTGTTTTTTTCGATTGGCAGCATTCAGACACTGACACCTTTTTTGCTTTGGTCGTTTCTTGTGTTGTCTTGCATTTTGGACAGAACTACTCTTGCCTTCAGATCGGTACGAGCTACAACTTCAGAAAAGCACACTCAGCCCTGGGGGAGATACAGCCTGGCCAGTTGCCAGGTTGGATCAGACAACATGCACAGTTACTGCATTGCAGCGGGGACAGGCCAATCTTATACTGTCCCACAAAAATATCCTTTTTGTGTGTGGTTTTTCATATTAAGCACAATATGTAATATAAATGATCATTGAACCCTATGTTTAGAGGCCTCTATCTTTCCAGGATACCCAGTAGTAGCACCACTACTCATTAAGTAGCATTACTCCTGACTTGTTCAAACAGCAGAGTATAATAGATGTTACTATAACAAATCTTCACTGTGACTTCTTTGATTCTCTCTCGTATTAGAAATTAGGTAAGCACAGATTTCACTGATATGACAACTAATATTAATTTGTTATCTCTTTCAAACTTTTGTATCCTTAACCAATTTACAAGCATATCTATGCAAGGAGCTTCCAAATTACCAAATGGTACCATTTTTGTTGTGGACCCAGGATACTTAGGTTAGTACTCAGTGCTAACTGACTTTGGAAATAAAATAAAATAAAATAAAGAACGTCATACATTATTTTAATAACCAAAGCTAAATAATTCCATGTATAAATGTACACTTACAATATATTAGCATGTACTTAATAAATTCCCAGAGTTGCTGGGAGTCGTGTGGCATATAAATTATTATTATTAATCATATTTCTGTGACTGGCTGCTCAGTAGACCTAATAGTGTGTATGGCACATTTCAGTTGTTCAGATTCTCAAATATTTGGAGTCCTGGCATCTCATTTTCAGTAAGTTTACTAATATGTAAGCTGTCCAATAAATACTGATCTTACCATTTGTAAATGCACATACTGCTAGTCTGCATTCTCAAATCCTTCCTCACCTTTTCTTTAAATGTCCTTTCACTTTCTTCAAAATTCATGGTTTATTTTTTTATTTAGTAAATTTCTATGGCCACTCATCTCATACACATGACTCTGGGCAGCTAATAATTAAAAACAGGACAAAACCACCAAGATTAAAAAAAAATCAGTAGCATAAAATAGCTGCCAAGAACATTCATAATGTCCCACATTCAAATTAACCATGAAACGGGTTCACCCATATTGCCAGGCCCCTCGGCTAGATGGTAAAATCAAATTTTTAATGCCATGAGAAAGGCCAGCAGAGTCAGGGCAAGTCTAATCTCAGGGGGGATGATACTCCAGAGGGTGGGCACCATGGCAGAAAAGGCTCTCTTCCTGGGTCCCGCCAAATGGAGCTCTCTCACAGACGGGGCCCAGAGCATGCCTCTCCTGCTGGATCTAACATGACAGGTAGACACCACTGGGGAGAGATGGTCCCATAAGTAACCCGATCCCAAGCCATGAAGGGTTTTAAAGAGAACCACCAGTACCTTGAATTGCACCTGGAAGCATACTGGTAGCCAGTGCAGCTTGCAGAGCAGAGGTGTCACATATGCTAAATGACCAGCACCCATAACTGCCTGTGCTACTGCGTTTTGCACCGGCTGAAGATTCCGAATACTCCTCAAGGGCAGCCCCATGTAGAGTGCATTGCAGTAATCAAGTTGGGAGGTGGCTAAGGCATGAGTGACTGTGAGCAGGGCCTCCCGAGCCAGGAATGGGGGCAATTGGCACACAATGCAAAGCTGTGCAAAGGCCCTCCCAGCCACAGCCACCACCTTCTCGAAGAGCAGGAGCCGTGAATCCAGGAGGACCCCCCAGCTTGCGCACAGGATCTGTCTGGGGCAGTGCAACCCTATCCAGAACAAGAGATGGAAGGTCCCCAGAACCAGGGGATTCTAAAACCCAAAGCCACTCAGTCTTACTAGGGTTGAGTTAAAGCCTGTTGTTCCCCATCCAAACCCCCAGAGCCTCCAGACCAGGGCTTTCCAAAGTGCCGCCGCTGGTGACACACCCGGCAGCGGCGACACGCGCGGGCACGGCGGGGGGGTGCACGGCGGCGCGCGCGCACGGCGGCGGTGCGGGGGGGCGTGCAGCGGCGCGCGCACGGCGGCGGCACGGGAGGGGCGTGCGGCGGCGCGGGAGGGCGTGCGGCGTGTGCGTGCATGGCAGCCGCCGTGCACGCGCGCACCGCCGCTTCCAGGTGGTGTGGCGACACACCACGCTGTGTGTGGCGACACACTTTTGTGTCGCGACACACAGTTTGGAAAGCTCTGCTCCAGACACTGAGATAGGACCTCCACAGCATCACTTGGATGGCCTGGGGTGGAGATATATAATCGGGTATCAGCTCCATACTGATGATACCTCACCCTGAACCAATGGATGACCTCACCCAGCGGTTTCATGTAGATATTAACAGGAGAGGAGACAGCACCAAGCCTTGTGGCACCCCACAAAGTAGGGGTGGTGGGCTGGACCTCCCCCTATCAACACCTGCTGGAACCAGCCCCAGAGGAAGGAGGAGAAACAGCACAAAATGGTGCTGTCCACACCCAACCCTTGAAGCCAATCCAGAAGGATACCATGATCGAAGGTATCAAAGGCTGCTGAAAGGTCAAGAAGAGCAAAGACGGATGCACCATACTGTTCTGCTCCCGCCAGAGATCATCCAAGAATATAGTCAGTGCTGTCTTGGTTCCATATCTGGGCCTAAATCCTGACTGGAAGGGGTCCATTTAATCAGCTTCTTCCAGAGTTCTTTGAAGCTGCTGCGCAACCACCTTTATATGTGATTACTGAATCAAATAGACAATTACTGCTTTTTTAATTTGGAAAAAATAACTTTCTGCTGAATAGTAAGATCTTTTAAATATTTTCTTTTTATGGAACAGTTTATATAGAATCACACTTAATGTCACTCTGATGTGTTTTGATCAGGTACAGTATGTATTCCATAATTGTATGACTTTCAGTGCTTTTGCTGTGCAGGATTTTCAATTCATCCTGGTGAGAGATGGGTGCTGGAAACTGAGAGGTTCTATGAAATCACTGTTGAAGTGTATGATAAATCAAGCAATAAGGTTTATTTATCTGAGGTAAGTGAAACATAAATAAGCATTTTTCTGAAAAATCACATCAATTATATGTTTGATGTGGAGATAACAAGAGGGATTTCAGTCAGGAGCACTATTCAGATTAGACTGAAGACAGAACATAGATACCACATGAACAAAGAAATAGGTGTCTAGCCCAAATGATGAAAAACAATTTGCTACTTTGAATCCCCACTTTGAACCCCCACTTTGAAGCTATCTCTTTGCTCTTAAGTTATGGTTGCTGTTTTGTTTTTAGCCTTTCCTTCTCCATTTTTAACAGCAGTCTGACACTCTTCTATGAAACCAAAATTGTCTAGGAAAATTAAGAGAATAGACTCTCTGTTGAAAAGCAGAAGTCCACATCGTTTACGCAGAAATAAAATACTAGTTTATTCCTGCTTATTAATGTTCGAGATGGTAGTGGTTGTTTTATAGTTCCTTTGTTTTGAACTGACAGCCACAGCTTACGCATATGTGTATTGAAAGTGAAATACTAATGAAAAATCTTTGAAGAAAACTATAGGGCACAAACTTCTTACAACAAAGAGATCTGTCTTGTAAGTTTGAATTTCTTAGTGTGTTCGAGAGCAGTTTATGTGGTGGTCATTATAAAATATGTCTATGAAGGTTCTCAGTCATCCAGGTGGAATTGTCTGTAGCTTGAATCATGTCAACTGGATTTCTATTAATCTATTAATTCTATTAATCTAGAAATCCAGTTGACATGATTCAAGCTACAGACATGGTCATTATAAAGTATGGCTGAGGCAGCATGACCTGATATTGAACATCACAGCAGTTAATTAGCTTTCACTGAAAGCTGAACAGCTTTTTTATTATAGTTGTCAAAATGGCATTATACATTTGCCATATTTTCACTTTTCTTGTGATATTTTCTCTAGCTTCTCATTGTCTCTGAGAAACCTTAGATCAGGGGTGTCCAACCTTTTGGCTTCCCTGGGCCACATTGAGTGAAGAGGAATTGTCTTGGGCCACACATAAAATATATAATATAGTTAATGTATATAAGTAATAAAACTTAATTAATTAATTAAAAGCCTATTGTAAATTGTTAGGTAGGCAAATAAAGCTAAGTTTAATAATCAAATAAGAGTGTAAAATTGGTGAACTTAGGGGCGCCCAACACTACATGCACAACTGCATTCTGGACCAGTTGTAACTTGTGGGTGGTCCTTATGGGCAGCCCCATGTAGAGCACATTGCAGTAATCCAAACGAGTTGTAGCTAAAACACCATCATCTGAGCAAAAAAGTGTTGGGACTAAATTTATATTTCACTGCTGCCATGGTAGATCTCAAAAAACTTCAGCTGCTCTCAGATAAATGTTTATTGTGTAATTGTCCTTCTTCAACATCAGACCCATAGTATTGAAATCATTGGGTCCCCTTGAAACTTCTTGATTTGGACTGCTAAATATCCGGCAAAAGCTGTTTCCTAGCACCAAACGAGATGTCAGGGACATAGAGGAGCTAAATTTGTCAAGTGCAATGTGACTTAGTTCCCCATTTTTCTACTTTTGATATGCACACTTTCACACTTTCTCCCCGAAGGAGACCTCCAGCGCCACGTCTCACAAACCCTTCCTTTGGGAGGAGAGGGCTGGGCAGGCAGCCCCCCACCCTGGCTTCCCGGTGCACAGATTTATAGGCTAAGCCTCACCAGCCCTGCCAGGAAAAGAAAGCAGCCCACCTCGTGCTTCTTGCCTGTTGCTGCAAACACCTGATGGCACGCTCGCCCCAGCAGCAATGGCTAGGAGGCCGAGGAAAGTGGGTGCATGGTGCCTGTGTGTGTGTGTGCATGCACGTGCTTTGGGAGGCCAGGGAAAGTAGGCGCGGGCTGCGTTTGGTCGCAGGGAGGCCGAGGAAAGTGGGTGAGGTGTGTGTGTGTGTGTGTGTTCCCCCCATGCGGGGGGGCAGTCGGCTGCGGAGGCTTCCCTTCAGCCGCAGAGGCGTCCCTGCTTTGCGTCCCCCTTGTTCCCCCGTGCGGGGGGGGGGCGGTTGGCCATGGAGGCATCCCTCGGCTGCAGAGGCATCCCTTCCTGCCTTGTGTCCCTGCCTCTCCCCTTCGTTCCCCACTGCGTGCTCCATCCGAGCACCCGGTGGGCCGCATTACTAGCTGTTCAGGGCCGCATGAGGCCCGTGGGCGTGGGTTGGACACCCCTGCCTTAGAGCATGGATGACTGGAGGAAGGAAAATATTGTCCAGTCTTCCAAAGGGGGAGTCAGTAGTCAATTGACATCAATACTTGGGAAGATTCTAGAGCAGATCATAAAAAGATTGAATTGCAAGCACATTAAAAAAACAACGTAGTAATCGCCAGAACTCAGGATGGATCTGTTAATAACAAAACTTGCACAGCTACCTCTTCTTTCTTTTTGATTTCCTTAATGGATTATGGAAATGGGTCATACATAATGCAACTTATTTTGACAAACTACCCAATGACAAACTAGAAAGGTAGATTCCAATTGAATGCTTTTTTTAAAAAAAAACCGAACACATATTTTTCTTGTACCATCAGATTAGATTAATGGTATTTTTATTAAGGTATGTTTTTATTCAAAATGTATTTGGTAACCATTCCTTTTTTTTAATTTCAGAACATCAGAATTGATATGTACTTGTCAAAAGAATATTTCAAAGTTGTGCAGTCCTCTCTGAATGGTTCATATAACTACATAAAAGCAATAAAAGAAGGACATACTGTTCTTAGCGCTACACTAACATCTATTGTAGATCAGGTATGATGCTTTAAAAAAGTGGCTTGTATTTGAACCTTATCTAATTAATAATTAGACTAATTAACTAATTAAGAGCACATTCAACCACTTTATTTTAATAGAAATTTAAAATATGGTATAATTCAATCAAAAACGTTCTTATCTAAACACAAATTTCATGAATTTTGTTAGAATTACAATTTGTAATATATTCCATATTCCTAAATGGATTATAAAGAAGTGAAGTTGTTCAAATTAGGACTTTCAGATAGACAAGAATAAGACACAATTTAGATATTATGCTTAGAAAGAAGTCAGTGTGCAAAATTAAAATTCCATGTCTTGGTAGCACATTTCCTCTGCCTTTCACCAACATGTAGCAAATACCTTATTTAAAACTGTAATCATCTTTGGAGTGATTCCTTTAGCAATCTGGAAAAAAATCAGAAGATTAAAAACAATTCTAATTTGTTATATGTGTGTACATAAATAATTTGTTTCACATTACTAGGGTACAAATCAGTATTTGCACACTTGCCATTAAATTCATTCCATGGTGGATGGCATTCTCCTCAGTCCAAACAGGAAAATCTTTTTCCAACATTTTTTGAAGGTGAAATTTTGCTGTCAGATTCTTGGCCAGTTTCATTTGCACATTTGGGACCAATATATGGGAATTAACATTGAAGGTGATCCTGCCTGATTTTTTTGTTTTTAGTAATTAGGAGAGGTGAGTGGGGTCAGAAGGAATAACTTTTAGAACAAGTATATCATCAGCAATTATTCACCTTAGGACTTGATATTTACCTAGTAACCTAGTCAGTTCATTAAGAAATCATTTGCGTTTCAAGGGGTAGCATGCATGAACCATTACCCTAAGGGAATATTTATTACTTATAAAATATAGTAATCTAGCCAATTTTTATTTAGTGATAGCCATTGGATCATCATGATTCTTTAAAAAGTATTCCCTATCTTCAGTAATTAAATATAAATCAATACATGGTCTGTCTTAGTATTCAGTATTTTCTTCTTCCCATTCTGTGCAGCTCAGAGATATATTGGCTCAATTACATGTTGCAGAAGAGTTTTGAAATCCATGAACATATGTTGGCATTTTTTTTAAAAAAATGCACCCTTCAGTAATACTCTTTGATTATAATGCACCATAACAAAATAATAAAATAGTACAATCATGACATTATACTAGCATATAAAAGCATAGTCAGGTAACATTTTAAAAGGCATGAGAAAATTTTAAAAAATTACTTGGCTGAAGCAGAATGCCATAAAAGAGTTAAAGATAATATGAATGTCATAGCTAGGAATGCCTTGACTCCAGTTGCAATTTAATAAATTAATAGGCATGAATTTCTGAAGAAGTATCTGCCCTGATGCCCCAAAAACATAGAGAAGTTCATACAGGGGAGAGCAATCTCTAGGAATCAGGTTCTACTTATGGAACCCTCTTATGAATGGAGGTTAATGTTCATGGTCAGGGTAGGGTGGGGAGGGGGAAGCATATGAAGTAGCCCTACACTTCTCTGCATATTGCATCTTTCCCAATAAAAATAAGTTTTAAAAAACACTGAAGTAAAATATTTACTTATTGCACATTTATTTTATTAGGATGGAGGTGTTCACACATTTTCTGTTCCTGCACAAAACCAGCAAGAAGTAGATATCTATGCTCCCATTGTTCTTCAGCCAAGCATTTTGACCTTTCCATGGCAGGCAAAAGCAGGAGTCTATCAGTACAGAATCCTGGTAGGTTTTGAAATCATCTAAGTATAGAATACAGCAAGCTTAGCAATTGGATATGTTACTGGTCTAGTATATGTTATTATCTTTGGTTGCTGTAACCTTGTTTGTATTGGAAAATGAATTTTGTTACTAGTTGATCGTAGTTTCCCACCTGTATTCCTAAAACCTACATTTTACTGGGTGGCATTCTGTGGATGCAATAAGAGCGGAGGAATATTGACGTTTCGCTACTATTACCACCACAAGGTAGGCCCTAATAGCGGCTGTAGCTTGTGTTCTGTCAGGTTCGGTCCTTGTTTTCTTCCAGTGGCGCTCTAGACGTCTCTCAATCTCAGCTCCTCCATAAACCAAGGTGAGTATCGGGTCTGATGAGGCAAGAGAGGTCGCACGGACGCGATCCTGTCCAAGGCCCCGGCTGCCTCCCTATTCCAGGTGGCCACCAGGGCCTCCACTGGACCATGCAGCAGATTCTCAGGTATAGCCCCCAGCTTCCTTTGGAACCCCATTGGGTCCATTACTCGTTCGGGGCAGACCAACTGAATGGGTCCTGCCTCCCTGCAGAGGGGGGCAGCATAAGAGAAACTCAAGGCCACCAGGGTGTGATCTGACCTTGACAGAGGGGACAGATGTAACTCTCCCTTCAGATCACATTGCCACTGCTCTGACAAGACAACCAAGTCTGGGGTGTGGCCACTGTCCCGAGTTGGGTCCGTAATAATCTGGGTCAGGCCCATGGCCGCCATGGTAGCCATGAACTCCTGAGCCGCCTCCAAGGCACGCCCCAGGGATGGCAAGTTGAAGTCCCCCAGAACCATAAGTCTGGGGAACTCCGCTGCCAACCCCAAGACGGCCTCCAGTAGCTCAGGTAGGGAGGTTGCTATGCAGCAGGGAGGCTGGTAGAATAGCAACAATCCCAACTGTTCTCAAAAACCCAACGTCAAAAACGGGGTCTCACAACCATTTTTCTCCACTGCTTGTGGAGCAGTGCCTCTGAAGACCAACAGAGATTCCTGGATGACAACAGCCACCCCTCCTCCCCTGCCCTGGGGTCTCGGTTGGTGCCATACCATAAACCCGGCCGGGCACATCTCCGAAAGGGGCACTACCCCTTCAGGGCCCAGCCAGGTCTCAGTAATACACACCAGGTCTGCCCCCTCCTCGGTGATCAAATCACATATGAGGGGGGCCTTGTTAACCGATCTGGCATTAAGAAGCAACAGCCGGAGGTCCGGGCACCCATGAGTCTGCTGTCCAGGGCCTTGGTCTGAGCACAGAGGGCCGGAACACGCCACAGGTGTCAAACACCGGGGGCGTCTTCCCCAAAGATGGCCCGCCCTCTGACTCCCATTATGACATCCCCGCCCCGTCACCACCTGAGTAGTATAGCCTGCCCTAAATCCCCCAGAGTCTCCAAATCCATTTCCACCCAATCCCAGACCTCCAGAATCCCTGGTTAGGGGTCCCTCCATCCACTCATATGTCCACAGACACACCAGTCAGATTTTTAGATATCTTATGATGTTTTTATATCTTTTATTGTTGGTTGGTTGGTTGGTTGGTTATGTGTCATCAAGTTGGAGTCAACTCTTAGTGACCACATGGATATTCTCCATGATAATCTGTCCCTAACCTAGTTCTTCAGGTCTTCCAACAGTGTATCCATCGCCATTGTGAGTCCATACACCTTGCTACTGATCATCCTCTTCTCTCTCCTCCCATCTTTCCCAGCATTAAAGCCATCTCCAGAGAGCTAGGTTTTCCACATAATGTGTCTGAACTTGGTCATTTGAGCCTGGTCATTTGTGCCTTGAGTGAGAACTCTGGGTTGATGTAGAGAGTAAAGAAGATGACCTTGATGGAGATAAACCAGATCCGTTCCCAGAACAACAAGGTGAAAAATGCAATTTATTAATCCAAAACAATCTGAAGAGAGGAGGAAATGACTCAGTTTCACAGGAGTATAAGAGGGAGGGGGAAGTAATGCACAATCAGACCAAGTGGAAAGTGGTTGGCTTTCTTCTTCTTCTTTAGCTTAACTAAGAACTTGCACATGTTCATGATCTGTTCCACAGTCAAACTTGGATGATCATCATATTAAAGGGTTGTCCACAAAGATTAGTAGATATTATTCAGTCATTGATTCCATTGCAGCCAACTACTGTTCTTGCTATACCCTTCCTAACTATAAAAGCAACACTGTTCCTTCTTTGTTTTTCATGTCCTGAATAATAAACGGTGTGATCTTCTGACTGAAAGTGTCCAATCCCAGTCCATTTCAATTCGATGATGCCTAAGATATCAATGTACAGTTGATTCATTTCAGCTTTGAGCTTTCCAGTGTTCATACTTCTTCCATGTCTATGAAGGTTCTCAGTCATCCAGGTGGAATTGTCTGTAGCTTGAATCATGTCAACTGGATTTCTATTTTCTCAGTGGAAACGTTTCGCTCCTTATCCAAGGAGCTTCTTCAGTCTGAGCAAAGTTGGTAAGGGAATCCTAAATATGTTTCTAGGTAGCTGTGTGACCTTACACCTGGGGCTAGGTCATGGTTATGTTGAGATGTTATTTTTAAGTCCTTTTATCATCTAAAGGGAGGATTGTTAAGATCATCATGCTGCTGTTGAGCTTGTGAAATGGTCTTAATCTTCCTAGGCACAGAAGACAATGCGGGGAGGAAGATGGGTGAGAGATTGTGCCTGAGGCCCCCACCTCTATTCAAGGAAGGATTTTCCAAGGGTCCTTCCTTGAATAGAGGTGGGGGCCTCAGGCACAATCTCTCACCCATCTTCCTCCCCGCATTGTCTTCTGTGCCTAGGAAGATTAAGACCATTTCACAAGCTCAACAGCAGCATGATGATCTTAACAATCCTCCCTTTAGATGATAAAAGGACTTAAAAATAACATCTCAACATAACCATGACCTAGCCCCAGGTGTAAGGTCACACAGCTACCTAGAAACATATTTAGGATTCCCTTACCAACTTTGCTCAGACTGAAGAAGCTCCTTGGATAAGGAGTGAAACGTTTCCACTGAGAAAATAGAAATCCAGTTGACATGATTCAAGCTACATACTTCTTCCATGTTTAATTTTTTCTTTGCAGCTTCAGATTTTCTTTTCCTGTATGGCAACATCAGCAACCAGATATTCCAAAGGCTTTAATCTAGCCCATCATAAACACCATTGTTACTCCAAAAGATCCTCAGCTCTTCCTCAGTAGGGTGTTGAGTGCCATCTGACCTGAGGGGACCATCATCCAGCACTATATCATCAATCATTTAATATTTTCTATCCATGTGGTTTTCTTGCTAAAAATACAGGAGTGGTTTACCATTGCCTTCTCCCGCAATTGATGCCTTTGCCATTGCCACTAAAGTGATCATTTGCCTCCAGCATCTTCCTATATCGCTGCTCCCCAATATAGGCTCCTGCTTGCTTTAGCTGGGCAGCTGGGATCTTCATGCCTTGGGTCACTCTGCTGGGAGTATATACTCTTGGCATACACTCCCAATGTTCTTTGCTCATTCCTTCCAGAAACACCCTCCCCACCACCACCATGATGAGGCAACACAGCAGGACTTTGGAGGAGCAGAGTATTGTTTACTGTAATTGTATTGTTGTAATGTAAATCTTTATTATTAGCCTCTGTGGGCTATTGTACTGGGAATGACAATTAGACAAACTCACAAGGAAATCTGTCAGTAGTGTCTACTAAGAGGTGCACTTTAAGTCTCTTTTAATATCTATGAAAAACATTGCTTACGGGAATAGAATGCTGGACTAGGTGGACCTCTTATTTATTCCAAAATAAATTGAAAATACAGAGCATATTTTATTCCTGTTTCAGCCACTAATGCTAGAAACAAGTTCATTTGTTATGATGAAGAAATTGCCTGTTGAAAGATCTGATAAATGCAATTTTCCTGCAAATAATGAAATTTTGATCATCATCATTGTTTTAGACGTGCCATGTTATATAATTGGGAAAAGAACGGACAAAGTTTATTTTTAAAAAAGAAATTGCACACTTGGCTTTTTACTGTGCTTTGTTCTATATAACTTAATGTTGCTCAGAATCATTCCGTGACAGATTAGTCTTCATGTGCAGCCCTTCCACACATATGGCACTCCACATGGAAGAAGTAGGTTGAGTATTGGAAAGGAGTGGTAGGAAGGAAGTCTGAGGGGGATACATGCTAGCAGGGGATATGGAGATATTATTTTATTATTTGCCATTATTAATTATGTTGATCAGATTAATATTGGCAGTGTGATACCTAGGCTGATTCTACTAGGTACCTTTCAGACTTGATTTTTATGCAACTAGAAAGTTGAAACAGATGGTAAAGATCTCTGATAGCTGCAGCAGAAAGAGCTATCCTGCTGCTTAATGTGCAAGCAAATCCATCTTTCTGTATTCATAGGCTATAAAAATGGAGCAAATTGCATTTTCTTTTTCAGCCTAGAAAAACTGAAAAGAAGTAAAATTTCTAATGCTTTTCTTTAAATAATAGTTTTTTTAAAAGCCTTAGACCTGATGATACAGAACCTTTGAAAATACTAAGGATACTATAGTGCAGAACTATTCAGGCCTCTGTGGGAATCATAGTAAATGCAGTTACTCTTTATTGTTATCAGTGACTGACTTCTGATTAATTTCAAAAGCCACGCATATATGCAGCTGGCCTTCCTTTAAGGTTAAAAATAAAGATACTATGTCAGA
Source organism: Charina bottae (assembly GCA_023362775.1). Lineage (NCBI taxonomy): Eukaryota > Metazoa > Chordata > Lepidosauria > Squamata > Charinaidae > Charina > Charina bottae. The sequence goes on from JALMGJ010000002.1 coordinate 79,706,499, forward strand.
AAGAAATCAATTTTCTTCTTTTTCTCTATGCTGCCTCCTCCATTTGGCATTTATACTTTGAAATAATTCCCATTATTAAGAAAAACTTTCAGCAGTACATAGGTTAGTTGCACTGAGACAAAATAATTCAGTTGGCTGCCTCCAGCTTTCAGTATAAGGAAATTAATCAGGGTTCTAAAAATTGTGACAATCCTATCACCTGGATCTCTTATGTGCTGACCTGGGAAACAATATGCTGACTACAAGCACTATTAATCACTGAAGTCTCTCAGATTATCAAACATTTTTGGAGACAATGGGCAACCAGAGGTACTGAGACGTTTTAGAGATGTATCAATAGATACAACCTCTGATAAAAAGAAAAATAGGATTATATTGCAGTGATGTGTGTTGTTCTGATGCTTTATCAGAAAGGAGTGTACATTTGTGAATTTCTGGCTGGTAATTCTATCCTGAAGTATTCTCTTTAATTTGAGTTAAATAACTAACAGGAGTATATTTAAAAAAAAACTCATTAATAAAGCTAATGTTTTAATTTCCTTTTCTTTTATGAACCTAGGCTTATGGTGGAAGTGGAAATTTTACTTGGTCTTCATCTCAGCAAAATGTTGCTTCAGTTACAATTAAGGGTGTAATGACAACTGGGAATGAGATTGGTGTCAGTGTCATACATGCCAAAGATGTTCAGAATCCATTACACCATGGGGAAATGAAGGTAAACAACACTTATTTTGTAAGAAGGTGTCAGGAGCTACAGAGAAGGCTTGTAGCGCTTCTTGTAGGGCCAAGAAGCAGAGAAGTTCCTAACTGATTAATCTTCCTTGGAAGTTTAATTTCCTAGATGAACTATTTATGTATGGCAAAGAGCCTCAATCTAATCCGAGTATTTTAAAACTACATGCAAATGCAAATATTTCAGAAGCAGATTTCATACAAAATGTCATACTGTTGAGAACAAGGGTAGAATTAAAAACAAAACCTGAGCATATGATATGAAATATCATGGCCAATAATTCAAATCAAAGCCCAAGCATATAAATGGACTTACCTGAAAACTTATTTGGGCAGAAGAACGATCCACCAATGATCTACTCCCAAATAATTTCCCTTATAAACCTGTCTCAGATCCAGACGTTGCAGATGTATGTAATGACTGATCCATGGGGCCACACTTTCTACACATCCCCCTGTCAAACAGACTGCTAACTGCACATGTCCCTTGTGAGTACTGAGATACTATATTCAACCCCTCCTTCTAGATTTCAAATAAATGATTGGTGCTACCAAAGGTCTCAACTTCAAGCATCTGGTAAGAGATGACAATTTTCAGCAAATGAGACTTCCTTCCAGAAGGTTCAGAAATGATGTGTTTAATTAAAAGTCTACTTTCAGATTCAGGATACAGAGCTCATAGCAGTAGGAGTGCACTTTACCCCACTTGAATTTATAAGGAACAAATATTAAATTAATCTAACATCTTCAGTTTAAGATTTTAAATTGCTCACACTTTGCATTTTCTACTTGAACAAAGCACCTGCCCACTGACCTTGATTATCAGATTATGCAAGTAGTCTATAAGTTCCACAAGGATTACAATTTTAACACCATACCATATGGTCTACAATTTAACCTGAAGCAGTAAGCAGATGGCTTCAGAAATTAGACATGCCAAATGAAAAGCTTTGATCAAGCAGTTGTTATGAAATGTTACCATCCATCTGTGATGTTTTCTTTATTGATAATAATGAATTAAATACAAACCCATAATCCAAGTGTCAGTTTCCCCTGTATTTCAGATAGCAATTTCATACAGATGCCACAGAAAAGGCACTATAGATCACACTTCACAATCCATTGTAAGTTACCATTAACAAACCAACCTTGCTGTATAATTATTTTAGAAGCCAAGGCTTTCTGAAGTGTTTGGTTTGAAGGAAGGCAAGATAATGAAGATGGGCACCATACAGATATCAGAGCCTATGAAATGCAGTATAATTGACAATGTGAAATGGGCTGCTTCCGAATAAATAAGTCAACCTTTGAGCATGTGCCATTAATGTTTAAGCAATTAAATAAGAAGTTCCTTTTAATTAGCTTGGGTTTTCTTTGGTTTTTTCTGGTGTTTTTTTTTTCTTTTTAAATTCCAATTCAGGGTGTGCATCTCAGTCTGGACCTCATGTCTTACATTATTCTTGTCTCCTAGGTCTATGTGATAGAACCCAGTAATATGGAATTCACACCTTGTCCAGTTGAAGCACATGTGGGTGAGATACTGGACCTGCCTCTGAGGATTATTGGTGTAATGAATAAGGAAGCCAATGAGATGGTCACTCTAAGTGATTGCTCACATTTTGATTTAGTTGTCAACATTGAAAACCATGGTGTGTTCAGTCCATTTCAAGGTAACTTAAAATAAATTTTAATTTTAATTTTTAAATAAATGGACAAATGAGCAATTCACTTCCTGATATATTAATGTCTCTTTAATAGTAAATGCTTTTAAATGTTTAATATCAATCATAACCTTTATATAAATTTGTCTCATAATTAAGCATGCTCCAGTGGGATGAATAAAATTTTTCTAAGATGTGTCCAAAACAAAAATGATTCTATATTATAGTAGTTCATAAAATACCTCTCCTAGTTTTAAATAAATACTACTTATCCACCTAGGACTTGGGTTGAGCTTTCTTCTACATGTCTTGTTGCTGATCCTTTGTCACTCTATCATTAGTTTAACATTTATGAAAATATTTAGGCAAATGTTACTTCTTCAAATAAAATTGGAAGTCATATCAGCCCAGGAATTACTCAGAAGATTTTTTGTTTTCTGTATCCCACTATATATGGTAGAAAAAAACTGAAATAAAGACTCTGAACATTTATTTTACCGTGGAGTCCTTGGTGCTCTCTGAGCCTTGTTGTTTTCTTGCAGACGTTTCATTGCCAGGCTAGGCAACATCTTCAGTGCGAAAAGGGAGTGGGACTTGCTCTCTGTTTATATACCCTGCCTTGTCCTGCCTGTGTTGGTGGGGGTGTTGTTCTCTCCTTAGTAGTTCCTTGATTGGGCTGTTGTTTGCTACTTGGTTGATTGACTGAGTTAATAGTTCCTTGATTAGGGTGTATTGTTGCTGTTCTCTTCGATTTATTTTACCACCAAGAAATCTTTTTTAGAGCCAAATAAAAAATCTTTGGTTAGAGCAGAGCTTTCCAAACTGTGTGTCGGGACACGTTAGTGTGTCGGCTGCAGTGCCTGGGTGTGTCGCGGCTGCTGCTGCCTCCGAGCCCTGCCAGGATTCCACACAGGTCCTAGTGCCTGCCTTGGGCCTTGCTGCCTCCAAACTTGCCCTGCCAGAATTCCGCGCAGGTCCTAGTGCCTGCCTTGGGCCTTGCTGTAAGAGTGTGTTGTGAAGTGATGCCCTGCTATAAGAGTGTGTCGCAAAATGATGCCCTGCTGTAAGAGTGTGTCGCAAAATGATGCATGTATAAAAACTGTGTCACCAACTTGAAAAGTTTGGAAAGCTCTGGGTTAGAGGCAGAGTTTTAAGAGTGCCTGTGCACTTGAACAGTGGAATTTCTCCTCTATGTCTTCCCAAAATCTGCTCCAGGGGTCCCCCTGCCACCCAGAGCAGATTTTGTTGGCACAGAGGGGCAGCACAATTGAAGGGGTTTCTTTCTGTTCAAGATGCCTTTCAACAGTCCTATTTGGAAGCTTCCAAGAAAAGTCAGTGACACCAATTCTCCAAATGTTTTTGACAATAGGGAATGTTCATATGCACCCTATCGTTAATCTGTCATTGGAATATCTTCATTTACTTTTTGATTTCATCAGTTTGTAGCCATGATGTAATGTTACCAGACAAACCGAACTCAGTATCCTTTTTGACAGATGTTCAACCTTATTCTGCTGTAATTGTCTGTTTTGAGGTTTATTTGTTTATTAGTACATTGATTTGCAATAGTATGTTTATTAGCATGGGCAAGTTTTAAAAGTAAACATTTAAAAGTGTAATATCAATATTATTTATTTTTATGCTCTGTTTGTGCTTTCTTAACAGGGAGACTTAACCCAACTCCTGAATACTGCAGTGGGATCAGAGTGAAAGCTGAAACCCAAGGGTATTCAACAGTTGTTGTTAGTTATACACGTGATCATATTCACCTCAGTGCCAGTATCACCATAGCAGCCTACCTGCCAATAAGAGTAAGCCTATTGTTTAAAAAATCAGTTGGTCTTTCTGAAATGTATGTCGATTATGCAATATGAACTGATATAAGATAACAAGTGAACTAGGCGAACGTAATGACTAATCTTTCATTTGGAATTAAATGAACTTGATTTCAGGTTCCTGGATGTTTTCTATTTGGAATGCTCCCTAATTTGTGTCTATGAAGGTTCTCAGTCATCCAGGTGGAATTGTCTGTAGCTTGAATCATGTCAACTGGATTTCTATTTTCTCAGTGGAAACGTTTCGCTCCTTATCCAAGGAGCTTCTTCAGTCTGAGCAAAGTTAGTAAGGGAATCCTAAATATGTTTCTAGGTAGCTGTGTGACCTTACACCTGGGGCTAGGTCATGGTTATATTGAGATGTTATTTTAAGTCCTTTTATCATGTAAAGGAGGATCGTTAAGATCACCATGCTGCTGTTGAGCTTGTGAAATGGTCTTAATCTTCCTAGGCACAGAAGACAAAGCAGGGAGGAAGATGGGGGAAAGATTGTGCCTGAGGCCCCCACCTCTATTCAAGGAAGGATTTTCCAAGTTGGCATAAATGGATTCCTTGACCCCTCTCTCAAACCACCTATCTTCTCTGTCTAAAATGTGAACATTAATGTCCTCAAATGAGTGTCCTTTTTCCTTTAGATGAAGATAAACTGCTGACTCTGGTCCTGTGGTGTTACTTCTCCTGTGTTGGGCCATCCTCCTGTACAAAAGTTGTTTGGTTTCTCCAATGTAGAGTTCAGAGCACTCCTCACTGCACTGGATTGCATAAACTACATTGCTTTTCTTGTGTTTTGGAGTTTGATCTTTGGGGTGTACAAGCCTCTGTCTCAGTGTGTTGGTGGGTTTGAAATTTGGCAAACACCACATACCTGTATATTTCATCAGTATACAGATGATACCCAGTTTTATTTATTTTTATATATATATATATAAAACTGGATATTTTCTGGATGGGGAAGAACAGTCTTCAACTCAACCCTAGTAAGACCGAGTGGCTCTGGATTTTAGGAGTTCTGGTTCTGAGGACCTTCCATCTCCTGTTCTGGATAGGGTTGCACTGCCCCAGACAGATCATATGTGCAATTTGGGGGTCCTGCTGGACTCGCAACTTCATGATATAACATACAACTTACCATGCATACTTGTGTCATATGCAAGCATTAATTTCCATCCTTATGATGTAATGATAGACGTGTCATCTTTTTGACATCACTGCAGTTTGTTATGGATACTGCAGTGTCTAATATGAGGAAACTATAGGATAGTGAACAAGTCTAATAACAATTTCTGATAAAATCACTGATAGTATTATCATGATCTGAATCATTATTATTTTCTCTCCTAGATTATTGATCCCATTTCTGCTGCTTTAGTAACTTTGGGTTCTTCTAAAGATATCCTCTTTGAAGGTGGACCCAGACCATGGATTCAAGAGCCATCCAAGTTCTTCAGAGATATCAATACGGAACATCCAGAGAATGTTGGTTTATATTTACTAGGGCCACCTACATCTAGGAATTCTTTCCAGCATTGGGCTAGAGCAACTTGCAGAGCCCTAGGGGATCAAGTGAGTGAGACAGATATAGATGATAAAGTTTGATGGATTTTTAGGTCACAGTAATTGAGATAGTTTGATTTAAAAGTCTGTAAAAGAAATAAGGTTTTAGATGGTTAATGGTAATAATAACTATTATAATATTTGCATGCATGAATCATTTGCTGATCTCCATGTATGCTGATGCTATTGTTATTACTCATAAGAATTAACTTTGTTAAATTTACTGTTACAAATTCTTCTTATATCATGAAAGGTGCTAATGCTTCAACTCAGTGTGTGTTTCCTGACTGAAGATAATTGCTTATTATCGTATTCTTTTTTCCTAAAATTAGTAAGAATTTAAAAGCAGCAGAGAAAAACAACTGAAAAGCACCATTCAGATTACTAGACATTTAAACAATATAAAGATACATGACATGATGATTATAGTTTCAGAAAGGACCAAAAAAATCATCCCTGTACACTTAAATATCTCAGCAGTTTAACTTTTGAATTTGGTCAGATTTGATTTTTTTTTAAAATTGCAGGTATGACTTAAAGTTTTAATGCTTCAGATAAAATAGCATGCACTTGCAAATCAATATGGGTGAATGCAACCAAATAGCCATGTCCAAATATAACCACTGGTTGATTGATTATGTGCTATCATGTCCCAGTGCCCACATAAATACATTTCCAGGGCAATCTGTCCCCAACCCAGCCCTCCCTAATGGTGTACCCAACGTCACAATAATTGAGTCCTTCCACCTTGCTGCTGGTCATCCCTTCCTTTTCTTTCTTTACCTTTCCCAGCATTACGGATTTCTCACAGGAGCTGGGTCTTCATATAATGTCTCCAAAATATGAGCCTGGTCATTTGTGCCTCTAGTAAGAAGTCAGGATTGACTTGTTCTATGATCAATTTGTTTGTTTTCTTCACTATCCATGGTACTCTGAAGAGTCTTCTCCAAGACCAAAGTTCAAAAGCATCAATATATTTTCTATCCTATCTGTCAGAGTATTGCCATCAGCATAGTGCAGGTTCTTGATGTTTCTTCATTCAATTTTAAAAGCATGCTCATCTTCAAATTCAGACTCACTCAATATATATTTGGTCCATATGTTGAATAAATAAGGAAAGAATATACAGACTCCTTTACTGACCTGGAGCCAGTCTGTTGTGCCATCTGGACTGTGGCTTCCTATTCTGTATATAGGTGTTTCATGTAGACAGTGAGAAATTCTGGGATTCCAACTTTCCTTAGCACATTCTTGTCAGGATGGAGGCTGAGTCCGATTCGGAAGAGGAAGGGACAGTAACAATAGAAGCGGGAAAGAACTGGGATGGAGCGAAATTTGAATCGGGTCCAGAGCAGCTAATTGGAGGCAGCCCAGAAGAAAACTCTCCTCCACCTATCAGCGCATGAGAGAGAAGGTGGGAAAGGCAGGCAGAGCAACGCGAGGTGCGATTGGCTCCCGCTCACAAACGGCGCAAAAATCAAAAGGATAAAAGGCGACTTCCAGTGAAGATGGATGGCGGCTGGGGCAAAGTAGAAGAAGCTCCGTAAAGAAATTTAGAGACCCTGTGGAACTGAGCCAGCTTTGCAAATTTAAAAACCAAAAAGTGGCGGTAGAAAGAGCGGAGAATGTGGCTCTTTTGAAAGAAAAAAACTTTCGGCGGCTTCGGAAGGCAGGCGAGTCATTTGTTTGTCCGGTTTAAGTGTCTTCTTTGACTCGCGGAGAAAATCAAGCCGGGAAGCTGGAAAGCGAAAGTAGGTTCCGCGGAGGGAAAGTCTTTGAAAGAGACGAGCGCCGCAGATCGCTTCATCAAGACAATTTGAAAAACAAATTAATCAAAAGCAATTGTTTCTAAACGAAGAAACTAAGCGAAAGATATTTGGGTGAGAAGAGAAATAATTTCCCTACTGAAAACTTTTACAAAGACGGAATTAATTAATTTAAACAAGCAAACGAAGCCATTTTGTTCTTATAGAAATAACTTTGTTCTTCTGTACAAACCTTGCTGTACAAACCTTGCTATAGAGTATAAGTATATAAGTATATAAGTATAGAGTATAAGTATATAAGTATATAAATATAAGTATATAAGTATATAAGTATTAGATAATTAAGATATTAGATAAAATGAGTGTTAGTACTAGAAGCAAGGTTAGAAGAGGATCTGATACAGGGGAAGGAGAATGGTTAAAATCTTTGTTTGAAGATTTTACAGTCAAGACCACTAAGACAATTTCACAAACAGTGACAAAGGTGCTAGAAGAAAAACTAGAAGATTTTGAAACCAGATTAGAACAAAAACTAGGAAAGATAGAAAAGAGATTAAAAGATGATATACTTGGAGTTAAGAAACAGATTGAGAAATGTGAAGAAAACCTTGACAAAGAAGAAGAGCGCATAACAATATTAGAACTAAAAGAGAAAGAATACTGCATAAGGTTGAGGGGTGTGCCAGAAGAGAAAGAAGAGAATACGAGAGAAGTAATTGTTCAAATGTTAGCAAATTTAATTGATTGGGAGGAAGAAAGAATAGAGGAGGAAATTGAAAGAATGTTTAGAGTAAACTCAAAATATGCAACATTGTATAAAAAACCAAGGGATATAGTGATTGAATTCTCAAAAAAAAAGACAAGGAATATAATAATACAAACATCATACAACAAAAAGATAGAAATTGAAGGGAAGGACATTACTATTTACAAAGAAATACCAGCAAAAATATTAAGGAAAAGAAAAGAATATAGATTTCTAACAGATCTTTTGGGAAAAAACAATATAAATTATAGGTGGGAAATACCAGAGGGTTTAAGTTTGACGTTTAAAAACCAAAGATTCAAATTAAACTCAATACCAAAAGCAAAGGATTTTCTGAAAAGATTTGAAAAAGAGATAGTTAATCCAGGGGATCAGAGAATAAGGGTGAAAGAGACACTCCAGTTTTCAAAAGAAAAAGGAGCATCAAACTCTAAAGAATTTGTTTTGCTTCTAGTAAATGAGTGAATTAAAGGCCATCACTTGGAATATTAATGGGGCCAATTGTCCTGTTAAAAGAAAACGATTTTTCCAACTACTAAGTAAATTAAAACTTGATATTACATGCCTCCAGGAAACGCATATCAAAAAAATAGATACAAAATACTTAATCAATAAAAAACTAGGAATAGAATTTATTACAGCAAATGAAAAAAAAAATGGAATAGTAATATATGTAAAACCCTATTTAAAGCCCAAATTAATACAAAAAGATGAAAATGGAAGGTATATTATCATTGAAATTGAAATTCAAAATTCTAAAATATTAATAATTGGAATATATGCCCCTAATAAAAATCAAAAACTTTTTACAAAGAATTATTAAATAATTTTACAGAATATACACAAAACAATTGGCTAGTAATGGGGGATTTAAATGGAGTAATCATGCCAAAATTAGATAGGAAATCACATTGTCAAATTAAAGATTATCACGGCAAATTACCTAAGGAATTTTTTGATATGACAAAAAATTTATCTCTAATTGATGCCTGGAGAAGCCAAAATGGAAACGCCAGAGAATTTACCTTTTATTCAAATAGATATAAATCATTCTCAAGAATTGACATGATATGGACATCAAAAAATATGGAAAATAAAATCAAAGAATGTACAATTCTACCGAAGACTTTATCAGACCATAACCCTGTACAAATAACTCTGAAGATAAATTCAAAAAATTATAGATGGAGACTAAATGAAAATATCTTGAAAAATAAGAAAAATTTAGATGATCTAAAAAAGAAAGTACAAGAATTTTTCATTTGGAATTTGGATACAGAAGTTAAATTAGAAACAGTCTGGGATGCTAGCAAGGCCTTCATGAGAGGACACTTCATATCGGTGAATAATTACCAAAAGAAAAATAGTAACAAAAAATTACAAACAATTTTGGACCAAATAAAAGAAAAAGAAAAAGAAATACAAAACAATAATAAAAAGGAAGAAATTTTAAACCAGATTAAAATATTACAATTACAAGTAAAAATTTTAATGACAGAAGAGATTGATAGAAAATTAAAATATACTAGACAGAGAAATTTTGAACATGCGAACAAACCAGGTAGATGGTTGGCATATAAATTAAGAAAAGAAAGAGAAAAACGAATAATTTTAAAAATTAGAGAAAATGACATGGATTTAATTCAAAATGAAAAAATTAAAAATGCCTTCCATATTTACTATACAAAATTATACAAAAAACAAAAAACACCATTGGACAAAATTGAACAATATGTTCAGGAATGTGACTTAGAAAAATTAACAAATGAACAAAAAGATATTACAAATAATTTGATCACATCACAAGAAATAACAGAAGCAATTACAAGACTGAAAATAGGTAAAACCCCAGGACCCGATGGGCTATCTGCGGGATATTATAAATATTTTAAAGAACAATTAACAGAACCACTTAAAAAATTATTTAATTCAATTCTCGAGGGCAATGAGATACCAAAATCATGGACAGAAGCTAAAATTACTTTAATTCCCAAAGAAAACCAAGACTTAACAAAATGTCAAAATTACAGACCAATTTCTTTATTAAATAACGATTATAAATTATTCACTAGCATTTTGGCTGAAAGATTAAAAAAAATTCTACAAAATTTGATAAATCGTGATCAGAATGGATTTTTACCAAATAGACAAATTAATGAGAATTTACGTACAATAATAAATCTGATAGAATATGCAAATGTACATAATGAAAAATCTATAATGCTACTATTTCTAGACGCAGAAAAAGCATTTGACAACGTAAATTGGGATTTCATAATTAAAACACTAGAACATAGACATTTTGGGGATAAATTTATAAAAGCAATTCAGGCAATTTACAAATTGCAGAAAGCCAAAATTATAGTGAATGAAGAAGAAACGCAAGAAATTAATATAGAAAAAGGTACACGTCAAGGTTGTCCATTATCTCCGTTAATATTTATATTAGTATTGGAGGGTTTATTGCAAAAAATTAGAAAAGACGATAATATTGAAGGCGTCAAAATTAAAAAAGAAACTTACAAATTAAAAGCCTTTGCATATGATTTGGTGATAATTTTACAAAACCCACTAGATTCAATAGAAAACTTAAACAAAAAGTTGCAAGAATTTGGAGAGGTAGCAGGTTTTAAAATAAATAACCAAAAAACTAAAATGATAAATTTGAATATGACAAAAGAAGAGCGAGAAAAATTGGAACAAAAATCAGGATTCCAAAATGTTAAACAAATTAAATATTTAGGAATACAGATAACTGCTAAAAATATAGACTTATTTAAAAATAATTATGTTAAAATATGGAAAGAAATCAAGAATGATCTGGAAAAATGGGAACCTCTACAATTGTCGCTGTTGGGTAGAATAGCGACAATAAAGATGAATATATTACCTAGAATTTTGTATCTGTTCCAGATGATCCCTATAACAATAACAGACCAGACCTTTATAAAATGTCAAAGAGATATAACAAAATTCATATGGCAAGGGAAAAAACCCAGAATAAAATTAAAATATTTACAAGATAATAAAGAAAGAGGAGGATTGGGATTACCAAATTTAAAATTATATTATGAAACTTGTGGTATGGTCTGGCTAAAAGAATGGATAATATTGGAAAATACAAATATACTAAATTTAGAAGGACACGACAACAGATTCGGTTGGCACGGTTATATGTGGTACAATAAAAGTAAAGTTAACAAAGCATTCAATAATCATATAATTAGGAAATCATTATTAAGAATATGGAGCAGATACAAAAATTCTTTATTACCTTCACTTCCACTGTGGACATCATCTCAGGAGGCATATGCCAGAAAAGAAAGTTCAAATGATAAAAAATGGTTAAGGTACAAAGATTTGCTTAAATTTAGTGGAAATAATTATGAATTTAAAACAAGAGAAGAATTAGAAAAAGGGGGTTACAAATGTCAATGGTTCATATATTTCCAATTAAAAGAACAATTCAAATTAGATCAAAAAACGTTCAAATTTCTGAAATCAACAGAAAACTGGGATAATATATTATGGAAAGAGAATGACCATTTGATTTCAAAATTATATAAAAAATTATTAGAACTAAAAACTAATGATATAATAACTAAAAATTATATGATAAAATGGGAAGAGAATTTGGGCAAAGAGATCAGTTACGAAGACTGGCAAACCATTTGGACTAAAAACACTAAATTTACTTTAAGTAATAACTTAAAAGAAAACAATTATAAGATGATTTTCAGATGGTATATGACTCCTGAGAAATTACATAAAATGAAATGTTTAGGATCAAATATATGTTGGAAGTGTAAAATAAAAGTGGGATCTTATTATCATTTATGGTGGTCTTGTAAAAAAACAAAAAAAAATTGGAAAAAATCCACAATTGTATTTGTAAAATCATTGGAATTAATATGGAAAAGAAACCAGAATTTTACTTATTGGGACTTATGGATACAAAGTGGACTAAAGACTGTAAAAATTTACTATTACATCTGATCGCTGCAGCAAGGATAACCCTAGCGAAACATTGGAAAGAAGAACAGACTCCATCAATAGAAGAATGGATTTTTAAAACAATGGAATTAGCACAAATGGACAGATTAACGAACTTGGTAAAAGGTAAAGAAATCGGAAATTATGAATCAACATGGAACCCCTTTTTAAATTTCATACAAAAGAATTATAATATAAAACAAATTTTGTAAGATAAAAAAGATTAAAGATAAAAGAGAAGGATGAAAATGAAATCAATAAAAGAGATAAAATACTAATATAAAGACAAAATATCAAAAAGGAAGGAAAGATACAAAGGAAATAGTTTTGTTAAATATATATTATAAAAGTTTTTTCGTAAAAGAAACAGGAAGTCATTCTGTTCTATATGTAACTATGTATGTTGTCTTTGTTTTGTGTTATGTGTTTTATGTAATTATGTTGTGTATATGTTGTAAACCTTTGTAAATGTAGCTATTGATGTGTAAATATTTTAAATAATAAAACTTTAAAAAAAAAAAAAAGGATAAAAGGCGAGCGCAGCATGTACCCATGGCCGGAGACAACCGTTCACATTCCGTACTGCATCCTGGAGTGAATCATGATCCCGTTGCTGCACCAGCATCCCCGCTTGGGCCCTGCCTTGCCTCCATTCCAGAACCTTGCCTTGCAACCTCGCCAAGCTTCGCGCCAGCGCCTTGCCTTGCACACCAGCCGAGCCTCGCATCCAAGCCTTGCCTTGCCATCCAGCCAAGCTTTGCGTCAGATCCTAGCCTTGCCGCCCAGCCGCACCTCCAGCCGGAACCTTTCCTTGTCACCCAGCCATGCCCCAAGTCAGAACCCTGCCTTGTCACCCAGCCGCGCCCTGAGCCGGAACCCTGCCTTGCCGTCCTGCTGCGTTTCACGCCAGAACCTCACCTTGCAGCCGCCATGTCAAGCCTCGTGTCGGAACCTAGCCTTGTAGCTGCCGCTCCGAGCCCCGCACCGGACCCGAGCCCCGCCGCTGCCACTGCAAGCCTTGCGTCAGAACCTTGCCCTGCCACCGCCGCTCCAAGCCTCGCGCTGGAACCTCGCCCTGCCATTGCCACACCAAGCCTCACGCTGGACCTTGCTGCCTTGCTGCCGCTGATCCAAGCCTTGCGTCGGAACCTCATCTCGCCCTTGTGCCAAGCCTTGTGCCCCCCTTTGTCTCTGCACCAAGCCTCGTGCCAGAACCTCATTGCACAGCCGCCGCACCCAGCCCCGTGCCAGAGCTTTGCATCGCAGCCACATGGTGGCTGCCCGCGTTTGCGCCACTGAGTCTGTGAGCACCACGTGTCGTTTATTTGAGAGATTGTGTGTTTAATTGTAAATAAAGTATATATCAATCGAAGAGATATAAAGGTGTGAAATATATATAAAGTATATATATTTCACACCTTCCTGCTTCGAGTCTTAGTCGGGACAGGACAGTTCTACAGCTTGACACTGTTGACACAATTGAAGACCTTTCTATAATCAATGACGCACAAATTGACTTTTTGATATTCTTTGGATTTTTTCAATTATCCAATGTGTGTCAGCATCAGTGTTTTCTAAAACCAGGTTGAACATCTGGCATCTCCCTTTCCATGTAGGATTGAAAGCTGTTTTGGATGATCCTAAGCATTATTTTGCTAGGATGTGAAATCAATGAACTTGTATGATAGTTTGCACACACCCATAAATCTCCTTTTTTTGGTATTGGTATATAGAGTAAACTCTTCCAATGTGTTGATCACTGTGTCATTCTCCAGATTTGCTTGCATAGCTTGATTAGAACCTTCAGAGATTCTTCTATTGCTTGCCATATTTCTGTGGACATTGCATTAATTCCCATAACCTTCAAACTTGGTAGTGACCAGAGTGCTCATCTAACCATCTAGTACTAGTGGTACTTGTAAGTCAGGAATATCTTCTAAAGTATCTTAGATGTTGACATTTATACTATACAGAATTTTAGTATACTTCTTCCATCCATCTTTCTTTGATCTTCTTTGAGTCAATTACTATTGACTGGCATACCAGTTTGAGGTTGGAACCTCTTTTTGAGTTCAGAGATCTTCTGGAAAAATTTCCTTGTTTTTCCATGTCTGTTTCAATCTTCAGTGTTTTTACAGATGTCATTGTAATAGTGGTCCTTGCCTCTTCTAACAGCATTCTGAAATCCTTTGTTAAGTTCCTTCCTGATATCTTTATCTTTCGAAGAGAATATTTGTAGCTCAGGGTTGAACTGGGGAGTCTTTGGTGCTCTCTGAGCCTTGTTGTTTTCATGCAGACGTTTCATTGCCAGGCTAGGCAACATCTTCAGTGCGAAAAGGGAGTGGAACTTGCTGTCTGTTTATATACCCTGGCTTGTCCTGCCTGTGTTGGTGGGGGATTAGCAGCAGAGGAGCAATCAAACAACACAATAGACCTTAATCAAGGAACTATTAACTCAGTCAATCACCCAAACAGCACACAACAGCCCAATCAAGGAACTACCAAGGAGAGAACAACACCCCCACCAACACAGGCAGGACAAGCCAGGGTATATAAACAGACAGCAAGTTCCACTCCCTTTTCGCACTGAAGATGTTGCCTAGCCTGGCAATGAAACGTCTGCATGAAAACAACAAGGCTCAGAGAGCACCAAAGACTCCTCATCTTTATCTTTCTTGGCTTTGGTTTCTCTTCAATTCTTGGCAATTTTTACTGTCTCTCTGACATTTTATCTTTCACTATGTTGAGCTTTCCAATATTCATGCTCCTTATGTTCCATGTTCCCACTGTAATTGTGTCTTTGCAGCTTTAGATTTTCTTTTCCTGCATGGCAACATCAGCAGCTAGACAGCCAAAAGGCTTACATGTAACCATAGCATAAAAAGCTTTATCTCCAGAAGATCCTCAACTCTACCCCAGTAGCATGTTGAGTGCCATCCAACCTGATGGGACCATCATCTGATATCACCAACCACTTTATCTTGTCTATCTATTAAGTTTTCTTGGTAAAATACAGGAGTGGTTTACCATTGCCTTCTCCTGTGCATTATGAAATGATTCCTTTACTGTTATCAGTAAAGTGATCCTCCTCCTCCAGCATCTTCTTATATCATTGCTGCCTAATACAAATGTCTGCTTGCTATTGCTGGGCAGCTGGATTGCTTTCATGCCTTGGGTAACTCTGCTGGAAGTATATACTCTTGTCATTCACGCCTAGTGTTCTTCACTCAGCCCTCCCAGGAACACCCCTGCCATTATGAGGCAGCCAAGCAGGACCTGAGATGGGGGTGGGAGGGAAATATAGGCAGTTATGTCCTAAAAGGATAAGACTTTCATATGAATAATGGTCTCTTAAGTTTTTGAAATAACATGCACTCAAAAACCATTTCCTAGGCTGCTAGAGTTATACAGTCCACAGTAACCTAAGATTGTAGATTCTGATCTTTATTATTGATGATCTAACCTTCATGTAAGAGTAATCCAATTTTTTAACCTGACATTCACTGTTTCTTAGTGATCCATAACCATCACTTCCACCCTCAAAAAGTAAAATCTAATAGAATAAACTGATGATTATCTGAGCACACAGTCTTTAGATTTAGTAGAATCTGGAAACATAGCATCAATGAGATTTTTTTTAAAAATTAAGCTCTTCTATTATTAACAATCCAGTAGGCCACTATGGTTCATTCAACAAATTATAGTTAAAGAAATCTTGTCTTAGGCATTGTATATGAATACAACAATTAAAAGAAACACTAAAGAAAATAGTTTCATAAAATTCTCCTTCTGCTGCATTAATCTTCTTTGTAAGTATTGTTAAAATTAATACATTTTGTGCAACAGCACCACATGGAAAATTATCCCTGGAGTATTCATGTAACCTAAATTTACTTGGAATGTGCAGTGAATATAAGAATACCACTGCTGCCCATAAATAAAATAAAAGACATCTAGGATTAAAATACAGTAATAAGTTACTGACTCTTGAAGCAGTCACTTGTCTGTATACAAGCTCCCTGTCTTACAGATTTCCTTTTCTTAAAAGAAGAAAGAGAGGTCAGCCATCTGTTTCAAATCTTAAAAACTTAATTTTATTTTGCAGTGTTAAATTGGGTAAAATAGCAATAAACACTGGGATGTTGCACTCTGATAATAGACTAGAACTGCTTCTGAAAATAAATGTCAGAATGATACATCTTTATATGTCAACATTTCAGGCTATTACTGGAACAAAAACTCAACCTTAATGTTTCTTTCTTAAACTGTATTGCATAAGGAAGAAGTGTTTTGCTATGTGCAACCTTTTAAAAAAAATCCCAAGTACAGCCTTTCTTTTTTCATTTATTCTCACCAATTTTTATGCAGGTAATTTCATTAACAGTTGGCAACAAGCCCACTGTAACCAACCCCTTTCCAGCTGTTGAGTCAGCTGACATGACATTGATTTGTGCCACTCCTTCTCGGTTCACCTTGGCACCTTTATCTGCAGATCCTGAGCTGGATGTTTCCTGTCCCTTTCTTCACCAGGACAAACAAAGGGTAGGTATAAATCAGGGGAAGGCAGTGTGGTAACTATGAATACTCCTCTTGGTGCCCACCATCCTCCCTGATCCATCTGATTTATTAAATATGTTTCTAATGAGGCAGGGCAGGCAGAGAGGAAAGTGACATACTGCTAAGTCCCACCCTCTAGCATCATTTTGATAAGAATTGTGCAGGGACTCCCAAGGCATATTTTGGAAATAAAATGATAGACAGTTTTGCCTGGTGCTTTGTTTGGAAGGATCCCAGCTGTCCTGGAGAAAAATAAGCTATGGTGGTAGAAAATATCCTGGGAGATAAGGGGTTGAGGGGAGCAACTTTTGTCAGCTTGCCTTCAGGAAAATGATCTGGCCATACCATCATAATACTTCTGAACAGGGTTGGGGTTAGCCTTTTTGTGATGCTTTCAAAATTCTATTCACAAGACCCTGGTGTAACAAATGAGTAAACAGATTGGTTGTATTCAGTTGTTCTAGCCAGTATTTGTGGATCTGATTCTCCTTGCCCTCTGCATTCCTCACATCTTAAATCTGCTCTGGAACTCCATGGAACAAATGGGAAGTGTCCTGCAAGAGGGGAAGAAAAGTCCACCACTAATATGTAATATAGCCCCACCCAATCCCCTGCAAGTTAGGTACCTTTTAAATATCACAGTAGCACTGGAAAGCTGCCTTTCTACAGCTTCATTCCAAAATTCTGCTGAAATATTTAAAGATCTAGTAACTTAGATGGTTCAATATGGTAGAACATGGCCAGTCTTTGATGGTTTGCATTATCTCTGGGTGCATACACACAGATGCATGTGTATTTTTTAAATATATTTTTCCTATTTATAAGCAAAATGACTATCTTCTAGGTTCCTGTTTCAATTTCCCGCAATCCAGTATTGGGGCTAGAAGTTTATGATCATCAGGGGCATAAATTTGACAATTTTAGTTCTCTTGCTATTGCCTGGGAATCAACAGAACATCCACTAGCTAGCATAGAGCCCAGTATGCCCATGGAACTGTCTATGAAAGATCATGGAAATAGCCAGAAGAAAATGCAAGGTACTGTTCCCCTACATTTTTTCCAAATATTCATTCAGTTTCCTGGTAATACTAATACTAGTAGTTCTACCCCCACCACCCCTTGCTTCCTGGAATGTAGGTTTGTTCATAGATCCAAGAAGCTATTTGAAAGGAGTGTAATATTTTTCTATTTTTTAAAACCTTGCTTAAGGGTATTATTTATTTATTATTTATTATTTAGATTTATATTTATATTACCGCCCATCTCCCCCAACGGGGGACCCTGGGAAGTATTAAAGGGGGGGGCAGGATGTGAAGCTATGTAACTTTGAAGGCCAGTTTATTGCTATAATCCTGTGTTCTGATGGTTAATTCAGCAGTACACACTGCTTTTTCTATTTTCTCTGTCCTTTTTTCTTAGGTCTGCAAACTGTTTTAGTTCATCATAAACCAGGAACAACAATAATATCTGCTACTGCTGTTGGCTATCAGCATGTTCATTTGATCACCAGTGAAGTAAAGAAACCGGTAATATGTTTTTCCCCCAGATTACTGCCCTAATAAGATATATTTTCTATCTCCATTTCCTAATACAATGTTAATATATTTTACTAGCCTTCTAAAATCCAGACGCTTAGAAGCAAGACAAAATACTAAAATAGATTTTCTAGCTTTGAAGTTCCTCCTCCCCCTCCTCCTCCTCATTCATTTTTGTATGACCTAAATTATTTTTTGTATATTTTATTTAAATGTCTGAATGCAGGTTTAACCTCAAGAAGGTTCATTTATCAGAAAATTAACTGTAGTTTTAGAGTTAAACATAAGCAGTATTGGTATTGGTAAATAAAAATAGTTTTGTTTCTCCTGGGGAAAAGAATAAATTGTTCAATCTGAGTTTCTACACATAACACATTAACTATAATCCCAAAAGTTGTAAATACATTCTGCAAAGTGATTTCATGAACCCAACTGAACTTTGCAATTATTTTAGCATCTTCTTCCACCCATCAATCACACAATCTTTCTGTATCACAAGCTGTATTAGAGTTTGCCCTGTTTCTTAAGCAGTGTTGCCATGTATCAAGTTATGCTATATACATTTAAAGAAAAATAATTTTAAATAAAAGAGGAGGAAATTTAGAAACAAACAAAGGATAAAATGTAAAATGTAAAAAAAATAGGATACAAACTCTATAGTTCACATAAATTAAAAAATTATGTCCACTCTTCAAGAAAATTTTTTTTATGATAAGCAGGAACTAGGCCTGTTGAAATGTTAAGTAATGAAGATATGACTGTTTCCCAAACTTAGTATTTTCGGGCATTTTTCCCCATATCCAACCTGGGAACAAGGGCATGGATACAGTTCTTTTCAGTACATTTTCTTCAAAGATTAGGCACTCCAATAAATTCATGGAAAATAAATGCTACTGCTTAGAGCCAACCTAGCAATTTGAAAGCATGCAAATGCAACTAGATGAATAGGTACCACTTCGGTGGGAAGATAACAGCGTTCCGCGCGCATCATGCCGGCCACATGACCGCGGAAGCGTCTTCGGACAACGCTGGCTCTTCGGCTAACAAACGGAGATGAGCACCGGCCCCTAGAGTCGGACACAACTGTGCAGGGGAAAACCTTTACCTTTACCTTAAAAAAAAAAAAAAAAAAAAGAACCTGGCTTATAAGTAGTCGGGTGTCTGGTTCATTTTGCTCAGTACTGTTGACAGTGGAAATGATTTTTCCAGGTCTTAGAATTGGAGCAGTTTGCACGCAAAGCTTCTCTTCTACTTCTGACATACAGTTTCTCCATTATTTGTATTTTTGTGTGATGGACGGATGGATAGATAAATGAAAATGAATTTGTGTTTAAGTATTTCCAAGGTCAAGTTTTGTATTTAACCTAAGGTAACTCAACTAGACACAGATGATTGTTAGTTCATTCTAGTAGGAACATTTTTTTAAAAAATATTAATAATTAATAATTTATAAATTTATGTGCCGCCTGACTCCCATGTTACTGAAGTATATTTGGCTATTCCAAAAAGGGTTTTATTGTTCAATAAAAATATATAAACAGAAAATTCAAATAGTTATTTATTTAAATTATATAAATAAATGTATTTAAGCATGTTTAATTACCAAACCGATTTATTAAATTTGCTCATTAGAACTGTAGCTGGTTCTTTCATATGTCACATTGAAATTCAGTGTCATTTATCCGTATATAACAAAAGGTAGGAGTATATCATTCTTATATAAGACCGTGCATTTGTTAGGTTTGATATTATCATGAAATTAAGGAAATAAAGAGAAAAGGCAAGGAATTTGATAAGAAATTAGAATTAATATGAGGAATGTATGAAGCCAGTGTTTCATAGAGGTCAGTTAGCAAACACAATTAGATAAAATGCAAGCTGCATCATTCAGATATAAGATGATGGTTGGGATTATTCTGGAAAGGATATCAAAGTACACTGGCATTCAGTGGTATAAGTATACAAGTGCATGTTTTGTGAAAACAGAGGTCTGGGAATGATGAACTTTGTGGAGTCCTTGGTGCTCTCTGAGCCTTGTTGTTTTCTTGCAGACGTTTCATTGCCAGGCTAGGCAACATCTTCAGTGCCAATGATGAACTTGTTACTAGAACCACATGTTGTAGAATCATGGTCTTCTGTTTTCCAGGGTGGTTCCTCTTATTATTTGTTGATTAGTTAGATTTATATCCTGCCTTTCCCCAGAATTCAGGCCGGTGTCCGTAGCACTCCCTCCTATTTTTCCCACAGCAAGAACACTTTGGGATAGGTTGGGCTAAGAGAGGGTGACTGGCACAAGGTTACCCAGTGGGCTTCCATGGTTGAGGGTGGATGTGAAGCTGAGTCTCCCCAGTCCTAGTCCAATACTTTATCCACTGGACCGCTCTAGCTCACTTTTCTAAATCACTTTTCCGTATTATTGCCAGACTGGAACATCTGCTTTGCTTTGCTTTCTCTCTCCCTCTTTACAGTATGAAGCTCTTTTACCTGTAAATGCAGGTAACGAACTAATACTTGTGGAAGATGTTAAAATGAGTCCTAAAGAAGTGACTATTTATAATCACCAGGCCGTTAAGGTAGGTCTCTGTGTTTGTATCTGTATGTGTGTAATAATTGATGTCTCAGTGTAAATTTTATAAAATGTACTTTTCTTCACAGGCTGAACTGCTCATTAACGGGGGCTCTGGATATTTTTTTATTAATACCAGTGTTGTTGACATTGTTAAAGTGGTATATGAAGAAGGTAAAGGCATTGCTCTGGTAAGTATTTATATTGCAAATAATTTATTTCTTCTTTAGAGAAAAACCATTGAAAAACCACTGGTTTTGGTAAAGTACTGTATATTGGGAGAACTTTAAATGAAGGAATCTTAGAAATTCCAAGACTTAGAGAAACCATGGAATGAGAGTCCACCATCTCCTAACTATGTCAGTTTGGGTAGTAAGGAGATACAGAAGTCTGTTCTGCTTTGTTTCAAGAGAGCTCTGTGAGAAACATTCTTAAAGTAACAGGCTAGCTCTACTGTGGTACCAGGCTAGAAACCGGGAGACTATGAATTCTAGTCCTGCCTAAGGCATGATGCCAGCTATGTGACTTTGGGCCAGTCACACTCTCTCAGCCCTAGGAAGAAGGCAATGGCAAACCACTTCCAAAAATGTTGCCAAGAAAACTGCATGGGCTTATCCAGGCAATCACCAGGACTCAAGACTGACTCAAAGGCACACACACAAAAAATATCTACTGGGGATGGGTGGGGGGCAGTCCCTTAAGGATCTGATGGGCTTTCAGCTATATTCTGTATAAATCTACTTTGGTCAAGTCAGACTTATATTCAGCAAAATAAAATTCTGTCTTGTATGAGTATTTTCATACTGACTGAATAGCAACTAATTAACTAACAATTCATTCAGTCTGACATGTTTCAAACTAATTTCTGCCCTTTCATGTTTTTTCCCTCTTTATTTATATAACTTGCTTTATATATGTGGGTGGGTGTGAGAGTTTTAAGTTTGAAGGCTGAGATCAGCCTTGCCCACTGCTCTCTCTTGATGTGAGCTGCAGCATGGAATAGAAATACTATAAAGCTAAATCAATTGATAAATCACATTGCTTTGTGTGGCATT
The DNA here is from genome assembly GCA_023362775.1 of Charina bottae. Classification (NCBI taxonomy): domain Eukaryota; kingdom Metazoa; phylum Chordata; class Lepidosauria; order Squamata; family Charinaidae; genus Charina; species Charina bottae. The sequence goes on from JALMGJ010000002.1 coordinate 79,728,519, forward strand.
TGAAGTTCCCCGAGTCTAAGTAATGAAATTAGACTAAACCCTTTACAAAGTGTCAGACTTTCATGGGATACTGTATCTGCTTTAGATGGTTTCAAAAAAATTTGTGAGCTCAAAGATAGTGACAGCCAAACCTAAAAGAAATGGGTTGATGACATTACAGAAAATTGTAATATCTTGCAAGATATGACAAAAAGCCATTCTGATTAAAAGTTTTCACTGAAATGTGAAATTGTTCTTCTGGAAGATAAGCTGCCATCAATTTATGTGGTGTCATTAAGAATAACATTGTCAGCAGCACAGATGCTTTTTTTCCTTTCCCCTCAAATTCAGTCTATATAGTCTTTTTAGAAGGTCTTATAAGGTCTTATTTATAAGATCCTTTCCTGCTGTGATTTGTGTTTTGTTTTTCTCTTCCTGGTTCCAAAGGCAGAATACAAGACTGGAGGCTAACAGTTGTATTAGGGGCATGTGAATGCAATTGCTACCTACAGGCCCTTTCCACTGTCACAGTGAAATGAGATTGCTCAGATATATTTTAGAACTTTATTTGGAAAGGGCAGCTTCTCCTTCTGTGGAAAAATGTCCTTCTTAATCTTACGATACATTTTCTTTTGTCACTGTTATTTACCATTTGTTATTTGCTTGAAGCACAATAACTTTAGTTTAAGTAAAGAAGTAGTCACAGTAACTAGTTAAGAACAACATCTGGTACCATTTTACTTTCTCTATTTTAGATATATCCCTTATATCCAGGGTCAGTGTCTGTAATGATCCATGACTTGTGTCTTGCATCTACCACCGTTGCTAAAACTGAGGTGTATGTTTCCGATATACAAGAAGTATATGTTGGAATTGTTGATAAGGTTAGTATTCAGTTCTAAGTGAATGGATTGTTATATTGTTTACTGCTGGCAATAAAATATCCTACTCAAGTACATAAGATTCTTCAAGATTAATTCATTATAGGCAATGGGTTGGAGTTTCAGTTATGATTTATTTGCTCCAAGGGATGCACTTAAGAGTGCTCTAAACACTTTTAGGTCATATTCTACTGATAGAGCAAGCAAGACTTTTCTACAGTATCTAAAATATGTAACAAATCTATAGTTAGTTAGCTATACATACTAACATATTGCAAATGAAAGCAAAATGTATGGCTTTTTTTCCACTGCTAAGTCAGAATTCTGATAAATGTTGACAAGCTGTATTGTTCAAACATGGACATAAGGAGCTCATTTAGCTTAATGCTAAAAAACTGAGCATGCATTTCAGTTTGTGGCCTATCTTACATGTCTTGGTTTGGGTATAACGCTAAACCTTAGTTTTGGGTTGCATCCACATTAAGTTGTATGGCTTTTAACTCTAATAGGCTGTATAAATAGTAATCCCCAAGTGCAGATTGGCATACAGGTAGTCCTTGATTAACTACCACAATTGGGACCGGAATCATGGTCGTTGAGCGAATTGATCATTAAGCGAGACGCCCATGTGACTACTTCGCCCAACGACTGCAAACCCAGCACTTTTGCGGTTGTTAAGTAGACGGAGCGAAAGAGCTGCCTGCCAAAGGATTTCAGCTCCCCTTCCTGCACGGAGGAAAATCCTTTGTGGGGCTGCAGGACCAGAGCTGAAATCTTCAGGTTTTGAGCTTTGTGTCAGCAGCTCCATGAAGGGTTTCCCCTCCCCTCTGTGCACGGAGGGGAAATCCTTGGTGGGGCTGCAGGAACGAAGCAGAAATCTTCTGGATTTGAGCTCCATTCCTGCAGCCCACAAGGGGTTTCCCCTCCCCTCCTTTCCCTCCGCTTGCAACCTTCCCTGCCGGCTTCCCCATTGACTTTCTGGGGAAGCTGGCAGAGAAGATTGCAAATGGTGATCACATGATCATGGGGCGCTTGGCAACCGGTCGTAAATGTGAGCCAGTTGCCAAGCGCCTGAAATGCAGTCACGTGACCGCAGTGGAGGTGGCGCGATGCTTTCCAAGGCTGTCGTAACTTTGAACAGTTGTTAAGAGACCGGTCGTTAAGCGTGGACTACCTGTAGTAGACAATAGCAAGCATATGAACTGTTTATATGCATGTATGCTATGTGTGCATGTAATTTATTACTGTAATATGTATGCTACTTAGGCAGCTTACAGTTCTAAAAACAAAATACAACTTCACTGATATTCTCAATCACAACCAGGTCAAAAGTGCGACTAAACAGGAAAATCTCTGAGCAATGTTCCTATGTAGAAGATTGATTGATTGATTGATTGAATTTGTATGCCTGTCCAACTCATACAGTGACTCTGGGTGTTTTAGAACAAAAAAAAATCCAAGATGAAAACAAGCAGTCAGTAATAGGCAATCTGGCTCATATGCATGAGATGAGCTATTTGAAGTTCCCCTAGAAGCCCTAAAGCAGGCTGAAAACCTTTTGTTAGTCAGAACAAACATCTTGCTCCCCACAGCAGATGGCTGCAGAATGCTTTCTGGTGACACAAGAAGGGATGTGATATATTGGGGGGGGGGAGGGGCGGGTAGATGTCGGTAGAGTTAAGTGTGGGAATGAGAGAAGGTCTCTTGGAAGCAGACTGATCCCATCCCCCCCCCCCCCGACACACATACACACAACCTGTCCAAAACCTGTATTTTGATAGCAGATTTTAGATTTAGTTAGTTTAAGGAAGGAAATGGGAATGGTTTCCTAAAAAAGGCATCCCTCTACTCTTATTTCTATAAAGGAAAAGGGGAGGGGAAAAAACTATAACTACCAAAAAATTGCCATTTTGCTGCCAAATTTCAGTGATGCAGTCTCAGAGTAGTGGGGTGCCGTTTGGGAGCAAACCAATGGGCCATGGGTTCCCTACCCTTGCCTTAACATAAGGGGTTGTCTTTGATAAGCCTAAGCTGGGTAGACTAAATGTAGTTGAGAAGTTTGATTCGTATGTTCAGCTAGTGCCTCTACCACATTATGGCTGAGGTCTTCACTGTGGTTGAATCATAGACAAATCCATCAGAGCTGTGGAATAAACCAAGGCTGGGAAAGGTTTTTCTCTGCAATTCCCCTGCTCTGAGTGAATACTCAGAGCAGGGGAATTGCAGAGAAAAACCTTTCCCAGCCTTGGTTTATTCCACAGCTTATTCTACAGTGATGACTAGGGATGATACTGGCTGTGAATGGTGGAGATATAGTCCAGTTCATCTGAGAAAGCTGAAATAGAACCAAATCTGGTTGCAATCTACAGTTGCTAAGACATAGTGAAGATTATGTCACTTCTATTGCAGTAATTCTGTATTAGTAGACTGATCATGGTACACAATATTTTAAGCTACAGATAAAAAGAACGTATTGCTTGAATTGAAATGCAAATATCTGTAAACATGTATTGTAGGTAGAAATTGGCAAAAATGTTAAAGCATATGTCAGAGTGCTGGATGCTTCGAAGAAATACTTCCACAGTAAAAACTTCAAATTCATGGACTTAACTCTAAAGGCAGCATCCCAGATTATTTCCTTAAAGTAAGTGCTATGTTCATTTGTTATGCTCTGGTCTAAGTAGAAAAAATGGTATTTTTTCTGAGTAGAAAAAACACAGCGGGCGTTTACAACTGTCACAGCGTCCCGCAGTCACATGATCGCCATTTCAATGCTTCACAGTGGGCTTCCGACAAGCCGAGTCAATAGAGAAGCCAGCAGGAAAATCACAAGTTGCAGCCACATGATGTCTTGCTTAATGACTGTGGGTGATTCACTTAACCACCGCAGTGGAAGTGAGGTGGTAAGTCCATTGTGGTCACATGATGTCTCACTTAACTACCGCATCACTTAGAGATGGAGTTGCCAGTCCCAATTGTGGTTATTAAGCGAGGGCTACCTGTATATATTTTGGTTATCTTTTTCCAGGTCTTGCATTGTTTCATATAACTGTTTTATATATACTTACACTCCAAGTCAATCCTCCTTTACGACAGCTCATTACATTGTATTGTTTTTTTTTTTTAACAAATTTTATTAGATTTTAATTTTACATAGATAAAAGTTTGAAACAGAAAAGAAAATGGAAATACAAATCAAGAAAAAAGAAAAGATAAAAAAGTGTAGTAAAGGAAAAAAGAAAAAAAGATAAAGCTGAAACAGAATTTGGTCAACTTCCGATTTGTATCTGGTCATGGTATTTTAAAAATTTTATCTTACATGCTAGGTCTATATATAATATTAAAGAATATTTCTTGTCTATTACATCAATATATATATATATTTTAATCTTCAAATCCCCATATAAGCTTTGCCCCTCCCGCATCTTGTAAATAGTCAGTTAATGGTTTCCACTCTTTAAGGAAATAATTATTTGGATTTTCTTTTAATAAACATGTCAGTTTATCATTCTCTGCCATATCCATCAATTTTAACATCCAATCTTGTATTGTAGGCGATATCTGGTTTTTCCAATTTTGTGCAAAAATAAGTCTTGCTGCTGTAATCATGTATTGCATAATCCTTGTAAATTGCTTCCCAGGTTGTCCATCAATTATTCCCAGTAAGAAAAATTCCGGTTTAAATGGAACTCGAATTTGTAATATATTTTGCATCAATGCATGTATTTGAGTCCAAAATTTCTTTGCAGTCTCACATGTCCACCACATATGGTAAAAAGACCCCTCTTTTTTTTTACATTTCCAACATAAGTTGGAGACATTTCCATACATTTTAGAAAGTTTTTGTGGGGTCATATACCATCTGTACATCATCTTATAAAAGTTTTCTTTTAAATTATAACACAAAGTAAATTTTAACCCTTTGGTCCACATATCTTCCCATTGTTGCATTTGAATATTATGGCCAATATTTTTAGCCCATTTAATCATACAGTCTTTAACTTGTTCCTCTACCATTTCACCTTTTAACAATAATTTATACATTTTTGCAATTAGATGATCATCTGTCTCACATAGTTGTATCTCAAATTCCGATTTGGTTTGTTCAAATTCAAGGTCTTTCTTATCTAATTTAAATTTCTCTACGAGCTGCATATATGAAAGCCATTGAAAACTGTATCCCTCTGATACCAATTCTTCTATTGATTTAATTATATATTGTCCTTGTTCTTTCTTTAAAAAGTCTTTGTAGGTTAACCATTTATCTTTATTTATATTACATTGTATTGTTGATATTACTTACTATGATATCAGCTCATCATCACTAATGAACACAACTGGAAATTCTGCACTGAATTAAATTGAGGCAATTGCTCTTTAGTGCTTCTAAAGGCGCACAATCAGATTTATACTAATTAATACATTTTATTATTGCAGAGCCCTTGGTGAAACGTCTGATGAATACACAGCTGTTTTTCTAGTGCACGGCTTGGCCATAGGTCAAACCAGTGTTACAGGAGTTGTCACTGACAGATATGGTGAAAAGATCTATTCAACTCCACAACAGATTGAAGTAAATATTTTCATTATTAGCTAATCATGCTTTTAGGATTCCTTTTTATAATGATGCTTCTCTTCTAGAAAAGCTCATCACTTAAAATGAGTTCAAAAACTGAAAGCAGAATTATTTTAATGGCCAAATATCAGTATCATTAGGCAAAGATATGGATGTGGTAATGCTATGTACTTAGCTTGATAAAGCAGGAAATTTGTTACTGATCATTTTAGTAAGTATCAGAGCTTGGATGCTTCTTTTGCTTTGCAGAGTAGAGGGACATGTAGTTGAGATAATAATTCAGAAAGAAGCTGAGGATTAATAAGGAAAATGCTGTGAAAATGGTGAAGCTCCAAAGTTGTTGCAATGGAATAGGGATAATTGCTAGATAATAAATTAATTTTAAAATGAAAGAAAAGATGGCAACAGGGAGTGGAATTGGCAGAGCACCACCACAAAGAAGGAATTAAACCCTAAAATGCATTTCAAGGGAAGAAAATTTAACAGGAGGATAAAGTCAGGACAGGGTTGGAGAGGAGAGAATGCAAGCTGCTTTGGGTGCAGAAATTTAAAAAGACAAAAGAAAACCAATACAAGAAGAAAAATTGAACATGTAGAGGAAGAAGGTACATTGAGATGAAAATTGTTATGTTATTCCTGAATAGTTGAATTTTAACTTTATAAATAAACATTAATTCTTGTCCTACTTCTAGGTATTTCCTCCTTTTAAACTGATACCAAAAAAAGTCACCTTACTCATAGGTGCAGTGATTCAAGTAAGTTGTTTTTAAATTATTATGCTAAACTAATTATTTCCTAAAAAGGAAATCAATGTATACCTTAATAGAAAGTAGTCATCATCTTATTCCTTTTTATGGAGATCATGGGCGAAGGAGGAGAGGGCGCTTTCCAGGGTGAGAAACGCATTCACAGCGTCGAAGACCTTGGGCGCCCGTCCAAGAAAGTCAGGCCAGACCCGCCTTAGGGTGCCTGGGGGTTTTTTCCCAGAGAACTGCTTAGTGTGGTTTAGTTTGGCAAGATTCTGTGTAAGGTAGAACAATAAAGATCTAGAGCTTAATTCCGAGGCTCAGCATTGTTCTTCGCCTAGCCACAACATCAATCTTGCCAAACTAAGCCACACTAAGCCGTTCTCTGGGTAAAAACCCCAGGCACCCTAAGGCAGGTCCGGCCTGACTTTCTTCAACGGGCGCCCAAGGTCTTCGTCACTGTGAACGCGTTTCTCACCCTGGAAAGCTCCCCCTCCTCCTTCACCCACGATCTCCATAACATTCCTCGATGTGTGGTTTTCCATCGATCTGTGTAGCAACTTTGCCCAATTTGGTAATTTCCAAATGCTTGGGGACTACAACTTCCAGAATTCTTGAACTGTGAATGCTCAATAGCTACCAAAAAAAAATCATTTCCAGATTTTTAATTGCCTTATGCTCAGAGTCCACAACCATCAAACTTAAAAACAACTGTTAAAAACATTTGTCATCCATTCTGATAACCATTTAGTAGCTACATGACTACACTTAATGACTGCTGCTGGAACTGACATTGAAAGTTGGTGTGATCACATCATGTTTCACTTTACAACCACATCGCTTAGCGATGGAGTTGCCAATCTGTACATTGTAATTTTGTAAAAAAAAGAAAAGCAAACTCATAAAAGAAAACTTAGAAATCTTTTAAATGACTTTATTATGAAAGTCTTGAAAAATATGAACTAAACATCCAGGTAAATAAAAGAAAAATACAAGCATTTATACTCGTCTCACCTTTCAGTGCATCACACAAAAGAATTCTCTGCTGACTGTAACTTAATGCTTGCTGAACGCATTGGACTACAACTCCCATAATCCCAAGCAAGCATGTCCAAGTCCTTGCTAAGTTTGAATGGGGGAAGTTGAAGTCCAGAAAGCAAAGATGAATTATATTGTATATGCTTAATAATCTGCCTTTTGCTCTTCTCTCCTCTTTAAAGAACAAGGTAATGACAAATAGCTTTGTATCAAGCTAGCAACCTCAGTTTGAATGTATTGTATTGTATTAGAATATAAGTACGTTTTACCAGATCTTATATAATCTATAACAGTGTTTCTCAACCTTGGCAACTTTAAGACATGTGGACTTCAACTTCCAGAATTCTCCAGCCAGCATTAAAAGTTAAAAGTCCTCATGTCTTAAAGTTGCTAAGGTTGAGAAACCCTGATCTATAAATTGACCAGAAATGATAAAGTAATTCTTATTTTTTAAATAACTAATTACAGATTACTTCTGAGGGAGGACCACAGCCTCAGTTCAACATAATCTTTTCCATCCACGATCCCAGTATTGCTTCCGTAAACAACAGTGGCTTTATAAGAGGCATATCAGTGGGCAACAGTACCATAATGGGAATGGTTCAAGCAGTTCATGCGGAAGCTGGCAAAGTTGTGGTTGCATCCCAGGTAACATCCTGATACATGCATATATAATACCTCTGAGCTGAAGTGTAGGCTTGTTAAAAGTTTTTTAAATTACCATTTTAACATGAAGAATGGATTTTTCTTTTTATGCTAAACCTCTAAAGCATAAAACCATAATGAATTGTACCAAACCAGTAAATATGTTCCAGAAGCATGCACAGGAGATACTCTTCCTATTTTTATTTTGTTTCTCTTTTTTATCTTTTTAGTAACTGTAATCTGTCCTTGAACTTTGATTATTGGGCAGTTTAGCACTATAACAAATAATTACTTCTTATAGGTTTTATATTTTCACAATGCAAAGTTATGCATGTACAGCAATATTCACATTTCTAAAAAAATCATGTAAGTTGTGTTGAACTGAAGTTCAGTTCATAAAATAAATGTTTAGTGACCTGCAGTCCTTACTCAATTCATCTGAACAACAGTCCTGCCTGGTGTCTCATATTTATTCCCTACCCAGAATAAAGAGTTGTTGTTGTTGTTCAGTCGTTTAGTCGTGTCCGACTCTTCGTGACCTCATGGACATGGCTGTGGTAGAATTTAATCCAAATCTAACACACACAGAGAGACAATCAGATCATATTAAGGATCCATCCTCAATCACTTGCACTCTACTTGTACTTGTTTTGTCCCATAAATATTGTTTTTTATCATTGATGCTAAATACTTATTAAAAAGCGTAAACAAGCCTGAGCTCCTGAATCTGGTATCTAGTTTTAAATGTACTTTTAACATAAACCCTGTTCTGTTGATGTATTGCTTTGCTTGGCTAGATTTTGATGTGTCATTGATGGGCAAACCACACGCTGACGTGACTTTGATCTGTCATTGAGCTTTTATAGTGTTCTGATTTATATATCACATCTGAAGGTTCAACCATTATATATTGTATCTCAGTTAAGCTTTAAGTCTTCTAAAAACTCTTTTACTGTTTTTTTTTAATTCAGTGGGGGGAGCTATAAAAAAATTAAAAATCACACTGAAACTACCTCTTTTCCCATCTAATCAAACTCCATCCTTTAAATTAACAGTGCAAGGTGTTTCTGCTTTTATTTCTAAAAGGAAAATATAATTCCCAAGGTCCCAGAGAAAACAAATGGTGTTTACCTATATCAAGCATCTGTATAGCTTATAATTGATTCTCTTGATTGTTCCCCTCATTCTTTCATTTTATTTATGTTTCTTATTCTTTATGTTGATGGTTGATTGATTGATTTGATCTGCTGTCCTTCACATTAATTTTTCGTAATTTTGAACTCTTTTGTGGGTTACCTTGAGTGCCATATATTGACACAGTAAAGCTGGCTAGAGTGGCTTTTAATAAATAATTACTGCTCTTTCTAATGTTCAGGCTCAGGTGATGAATGCCAACAAATATGAAGGAAAATGCACATCTACAGCACAATTAATTGAATTGGTGTTATACTTTCTGATGTTCCCTTTAGGATAAAGTTGAAATTGAGGTAATTCAGCTTGAAGCTGTCAGAATCCACGCACCTATTACCCGAATGAAAACTGGAACTCAGGTAAATCCAATTACAACATTATTTCTGCTGTTTGTGGTTGCTACTGTTGTTGTAATAGTTAGATATGATTGGCGCTCAATGCAGCACCTTAATACTACCCTATTTTTAACCTTCTCCATTTAAAAAAAATGTGATATCCCTTGAAAAGAAGGACGTTTCCTTTAAGTTAGTCTTTGCTTCCCTTTTTCCAGATGCCAGTATACGTGATGGGCATTGCTAGCAATCAGACCCCTTTTTCATTTGGAAATGCAATGCCAGGCTTAACATTTTACTGGTCTGTCACTAAGAGAGATATCTTGGATGTCAAGTCAAGATTCAGTGAGGTAAGTGCTTAATTCCATATTGTGGTTTAATTTCTAAAACTTCGCATGAAATAATGTTTCATAGAGTGTGGTTTGGAAAAAAAATTCTGAACAGTCTTCTTTAAAAAGGTAAAGGTTCCCCCCGCACATTTGTGCAGTCGTGTCTGACTCCAGGGGCCGGTGCTCATCTCCGTTTGTTAGCCGAAGAGCCAGCGTTGTCCGAAGACGCTTCCACGGTCATGTGGCCGCATGAAGCGCGCGGAACGCTGTTACCTACCCACCGAAGTGGTACCTATTAATCTACTTGCATTTGCATGCTTTCGAATTGCTAGGTTGGCAAGAGCTGGAGCTAGTGCGGGAGCTCACTCCGCACGCAGGGCTAGGGATTCGAACCTCTGAACTTGCGATCTTCTGATCGACAAGCCTGGCATCTTACCCGCTGAGCCACCACGCCCCATCGTCTTCTTTAGCAGTGGGTATATAAAACAATTGTGTTTGATATAAAACAATCTTCTCCACCTTGGCACCTCTAAGTATTGAAACTGCCACCCACAGAATTCCAATGGAAAGGAGAAATTTGGAAACAATTCCAGTATCTCCAGATTTAACCCTAAGAGTTGATGTAACAAGGATGTTCCTACATTAGCAGGAAACTCCTTTCAATTCTGTGATTGTTATACATGGATTTGCAGAATGGTTTCTAATAAAATTCTTTTGTCAGACCACAGAACATTGAAATACTAAATTTTTAAGAGAAAAGAATACCAGCTCTAAGATCCTGAATGGAATTCCATCATTGCCTAAATTAACACTTTTTTCTTTCAGGCTTCCCTTCAGCTTTCGGTGGAAAATAATTTTGCCGTGGATGTTTCTGGTAAAGGGAAAGGAAAAACAGGGTTGAAGGTTGTTGTGAAAGTCCTTGATCCTTCAGCTGGACAGTTCCGTCACATGGCAAAAGAGTTGTCAGATGAAATCCAAATACAGGTATTATGTTGGCAATCCTATAGTTCAAACATCCTCAGCCCTTTATAGAAGGCTGCTATAATTAGAGTGCATTGTGAAAAACAGATATTTGTATGCCCATACCACAAATTAAGGACTGAATAGTTTTATAATTTTGCATAATCACAAGAAAAAAACATGCACATTGGTATTGATCATCAAATTTATTGCCATGAGAATCTGAAACTGTTGGTTTGCTTCCATAAGGAGAACCTGAGAAGCAATACCTAATCTAATATCAAAACCCAGAAAAACTGTAGAGCTAGAGATAAGTTAGCTGCCCTTCCTTGTCCCTGTCTCAGACTAGATGAAATGCAAGTAAGTTTAAGTAAAAAATGCAATGTTTAAAATTGAATACTCTACAAATTTCAAAATTCAGTTCTTCTGGTATTGAATTTTAGTTTCTTTTGGCACAGGGTAGACACAGTTATGGGTTTAATCATTCTGCATCAGAGCAATTCCACAACATTATGTTTCTGATATTCACATTTAATGCAATAAGATTACACTGTTTAGCAATAACTTTCCAATTTTAAAACAAACTGTATCTATTGTGAGCTCTGTTAAGAAGGTGGTCCGGTTATACTCAGTAGCTAATCCATGAACGTGTCTGGCACCTTAGTTTTAACACAATTACTGTAGTGTAAATTCATTGAATCTAATTTGAGGTAATTGTGTTCAGGATTGTTGTTGTTGTTCAGTCATTTAGTCGTGTTCGCTGCCAGGAGGACCAAAGTCCCAGTAAATTTGGAAAGTTCCAAGTTGGTGGATAATGCTTTAGCCTATTGTGCATATTTTCCAATTTATTCCCAGAGATTCTCACGATTCCCACCTGGGAATGACATGTATCTCATTCTGCTCTGCTGAGATACAGTACATGCTGTTGCCTTCTACTGATTTCAATGTCTATGTTACATCTAAAGTAAAAACAAAGCAGAATTATTTTTATTGTGTTGCATTTTACCTCACTATTTAACTCAAGTGAAGTTTTAAGATATACACAATTTAATGAAACCAACAGATTCACTTAAAAATTTGTGTGCTTCTGCATTTTCCCATAATAAATATTAGGAAGTAGGTGATGTGCAAAAGAACACACATTATTTTCCTATCTTTGCCCTACTTTTTTCTCAGCCTGCTTAGCTGTAAACAATACTATATGTATCGTAGATACTGTAGGTGCCCCACTGATGCCACTGTAGTAGCAACAATGGGCTCCCTGGTTTCCAAAACTGCTTGGCTAATAATCCTGTGCATCATTTGAAAGAACAGCAAAACCCACTTCTGCTAAACATCAGAACACATTAAGTGTCCAATTTTGGGGGGTTAATCATAGTTTAGGACAGATATTCTCCTGCAAAGCTAGGTATATATTTTGTCCTTTGTAATTCTGATCTGAATTAAATCTCTCAAGGTGTGTGTGTGTGTGTTTCATTTTAAAGTAACTGTTTTAGTGCATTACATTCTTTATTATTCATGTAAGTGTTTGAAGTTAACATTAATACTTATTTATATGATAACCTATCTCATTTTTATTTTCTAGGTATTTGAGAAACTAGTTATTCTAGGAGTAGAAGTAGGGCAGATCTTAATGTCAACAAACTCCTTTTTTAAAGTTCAGACAAACAGGTAAGGAAACAAACCAACCACCTGCTCACGAGTTACAAAAGCCTTGGCATCTGGCAGCTCTACTGGTTCTTCCCTCCTGGAAGAAAAAAAAGGCTGGTGCCAAAGGAAAGGTGCCCGGGGTAGCGCATGTCTGCAGTAGTCCCAGGCTGTCCCTACCTCCCAGGGTCACCGGACTATTCCACCAACAGAATAATCAGCCACAAGCATCAGAATATCCTCTCTTGGACATCATGATATGAGAACATAAGCAGTGCTCTGCTGGATCAGGCCCCTGACCCATCTAATCCAGTAGTCTGTTCTCACAGTGGCCAATCAACTGCACAAGGAAGCCCACTAGTCTCCCAGAAAATGGCCTTCCGAGGCAGTTACAGTGCCATCAAGGCTAATAGCCATTGATCCTCATGACTTCCGTAGATTCATCCAATCCTTTTTTGAAGCCAGCCAAGATGGTAGCCACCACTACATCTCATGATAAAATTGCTGGTTGCTTCTAGATTAAGGGGAAACTTTAAAATCAAAACAGATAAGGATAGCCACATTCATGGATTGGGGACAAAATAAGGCAATGTCATGAAGATATAGCAGAATAAAGAGGTTTCCAGGACATGCTTGTACTGTGTTTAGGTGGAAATGGGGAAAGGCCCTCAGATAAAGTATTTTGTACTGTGTGTGTTTTAAATTATATTTTTTCTATGTAAGCTGCCAAGATTTGTTTTGATTGTGATAGCATAAAAATAAGTTTAATAAATGAATAAATAAATTCCAAATCTACCTTAGATTTAAAAAAATGCTTTGGAGGTATATTAGAACAAGACAGTGTGCTAAGAAATGGCAATGTAACTTGTATAGTTATTCTCTGAATGCTAGCATTTGAGTTTCAGAGATCTGAAGCCTGTTTGATTGTTTTTCTTAAAATCAAGGGATGGAGCTGCTTCTCTAACTTACCGTGTACTGGATAGTCAAGACAAAGTTCCTGTGGTAGAAATTGATGAAAGTGGTCATCTTAGTTCACGTTCTCAGATTGGACTATCAACAATAGAAATAATTTCCCAAGAATCATTTGGAATCAACCAGACCCTTGTTGTTGCTGTCAAGGTATTATCTTTCAGTTCCTTTCAATGAGAATAGAATGCTAACTTGCTGAAGGCTTTTTGCTGTATTCAAAATTAAAATTTCCATTACTCCAACTCAAGAAAATAATTGAAGCTTTGAGTCATTTAAAGAGGATGATAAAGTACTGTTTTCATTCTATTCTCTGCTAAAACTTTGTAAAATACATAATGTGCTGGTGATTACCAGAGTTTAGAAAATATAATTGCATGATTGATTGATTGATTCATTCATTCATTCATTCATTCATTGTTTATATGTCATGAAGTTGGTGTTGACTCTTAGCAACCACATAGACAGATTTTCTCCATGACGATCTGTCCCTAACCTGGTCTTTCAGGTCTTCAAGCAAGCCTGACCTTTAATAAAACACTTGCAAATTCCTTGACTTAATAGATTACTGCAATTAATACTGATGCTATTTAGAGTTTTGGGAAGATAACAATAGAAGAAGCTAAAGAGTGCTTCTTGAGTGACCATCCCTAAATGGCTAAAATATAGGCAAATGAAGCAGTCCTGCTGTTGGATAGAATGAGGCAGCTATCTCAGGCAGTTGAGTTTAAGTGTTATACAAAAAAGGCACCCAATAGTACAATTACTTGCATTGGTGGTTATTATTATCATCATCCTGTCAAAAGTTGGAAAGGTATTTTTTGCCTTGGATGCTAAATAAAGGGTGGGATAGATGCCTTTTGTTGCTGTGCATCAGTCAGGAAAATAAATTGGACTGGCCTTGTGTCAACTCATACTTCTGAGACACATAGTTAAAATCCCTAACAGTGCAGTAAGATCAAAAGCATGTTTATTAGTAGGCTAGTAAGTAATCCAAACAATCATATACAGTATGACTGCTTACATGTATTCTGAGCAACAGCAAAATGATTTCACATTCAATTTTTTACTGAACATGTCATGCAGGTAGCTCCTGTTTCCTACCTGAGAATATCCATGAACCCAATTTTCCACACACAAAACCATGAAGCTTTACTGGCATTGCCATTGGGCATCACCTTGAGTTTGACCATCCACTTCCATGACAATTATGGAGATACTTTCCACTCTCAAAATTCCATGCTTCGCTTTGCAGTCAACAGGTATTTGATCAGCATTTGATTATCATAAACTGGTATTACCATAGACTGGTTTAGAAACATAGATTTGGATGTGACATCAGAGGTCATTTGGCCCAAGGCCCTGCTCAGTGGAACATCTGCTAAAACATTTCAGATTGACAATTACCTAGCCTCTATGTGAAGATGCACAGTGAAAGAGAACATTCCAATTATCATTTATGGTACTTGATTATTTAGTTTGATTGTTCTATGGTAATTTGTCAGGTGCTTGATATATCAATAGAGTGGTATATGTGCTAACGTTGTATCCCCATATGGCCAACATCCCTGAGTTAGATGAGGAAACTGAAGAATGTAGCTTAGAGTTAACATATTGGTAGGGTGCATGTGGCCCTACCAAATTGGTGGGTGGGAAATTTATTTTATTTATTTATTTATTTATCACATTTATATCCCACCCATCTCCCTCACAAGGAGGGACCCTGGGCGGTTCACAATAAAAGTTTAAAATCAATAAAAAACCATAAATACTTTCTATTTGTTCAGACCGGACAGTGCTTTAGGTTTAGTCTCAAGAAGGTGCTTTGGAGCATGGGGAAATGAATGTAGCACCTGCTATCAAAGTGTTTAAATCAGCCACATGTTTACCCAGGACCACTTGGCAGCTACAGAGGGTAGATGCATGATCCCAGAAAAAGCTACTGCTGCTTTAAAGAGTTATAGGCAAATGTTATATTCAGACTACCATGCATGTCAAAGCATCTTTTCAAGATTATTTGCACAGTCCTATAATCTGTAAACCGGGGTAATGCATCAGCATTGTGTATTTAAAACTCATGCCAGTTTCTTTTAATAGTAATTAAATTCATTTAGTTGGAATAAATCCCATTTGTTTTTATAGAACTTCCAAGGAAAGCACATATGATCAAGTATCAGTCATTTGTAAGTGGCCCCAGACAAACAACCCCAGTTAATACATGACTGATATTTGATCCTATATTTGTTGTTGTTGTTCAGTCGTTTAGTCATGTCCGACTCTTCGTGACCTCATGGACCATAGCATGCCGGGCCTTCCTGTCCTCCACTATCTCCCGGAGTTTACTCAAATTCATGTTCATTACATTGGTAATGCTATCTAACCATCTCATCCTCTGCCATCCCCTTCTCCTTTTGCCTTCAGTCTTTCCCAGCATCAGGGTCTTTTCCAGTGAGTCCTGTCTTCGCATTAGGTGGCCAAAGTAGTTGAGCTTCAGCTTCAGTATCTGTCCTTCCAATGAGCAATCAGGGTTGATTTCCTTTAGGATTGACTGGTTTGACCTCCTTGCAGTCCAAAGGACTCTCAAGAGTCTTCTCCAGCACCACAGTTCGAAAGTATCAATTCTTTGGCGCTCAGCCTTCCTTATGGTCCAACTCTCACAGCCATACATTACTACTGGGAAAACCATAGCTTTAATTATATGGACCTTTGTCGGCAAGGTGATGTCTCTGCTTTTTAATATGCTGTCTAGGTTTGCCATAGCTTTACTGGAGTTAAAGAACTATCTTAAAAATTGGCCTACTGGGAATGGATGAAAAACATTTCCAAAGCATATTAGACAAATATAAATGATTAACTTTTCATCCTCTTTTATCTTTGACATTCACTCTTCTGTCCTCTTGACTGTTAATAATTAATAACAATTTGTTGTTCATTATTTTTGTCTACAGAGATGATTTTTTACAGGTTGGGAAAGGGACCTCTAACAATACTTTGGTACTTCGAACAATGAATGTTGGACTAAGTTTACTTAAGGTTTGGGATGCGGAACACAACAGTATTGCAGACTATGTGCC
Source organism: Charina bottae (assembly GCA_023362775.1). NCBI lineage: Eukaryota > Metazoa > Chordata > Lepidosauria > Squamata > Charinaidae > Charina > Charina bottae. The sequence continues at coordinate 79,744,883 of JALMGJ010000002.1, forward strand.
TCTTCCTGTCCAACATGCCATCTCCCCTGAGCTCACTGATAATATCATAGGTGATGTCATGTGTTTAACTTCATCACTGGTAAACCAAGATGGTAAGACCATTTTGAAGAATAATTGGCATTAAGGGAGAGTAAATAAGACCGTTTCCAACAACACTAAATTGTCATGGAAACGTTTTGTGGTTGTATGCAAGGCACATGTTCAAAATAACCAAATACATTATTCATTGTGTTGTTTACTATCAAATGTTAGTCTTTGTTCTTGCTAACAAGATGGACAGGCTTGATCAGCTCGTTTGCACATAATTATATCAAGTCAATGTGTTATTTTTTCTGAATGGTGGTCATTTCAATTGATCTTTTAAATAATAATAACAATAAATAAATAATCCGAACAGTCACTCATGCCCTTGTCATCTCCCGTATAGATTATTGCAATGCGCTCTACATGGGGCTACCCTTGAAGAGTATCTGGAAGCTTCAGCTGGTCCAGAATGTGGCCGCATGGGCAGTTACGGGTGCTATAAGATCAGCAAATGTAACACCACTGCTCCGCAAGCTGCATTGGGTACCAGTTTGCTTCCGGGTCCAATTCAAGGTGTTGGTCATCACTTTTAGAGCCCTACATATCATGGGGCCAGGGTACCCGAGGGACCGTCTCAACCCGACTACATCTGCCCGCCCCACCCGGTCATGCAGAGAGGGCATGCTTCGGACCCCATCAATAAAAGAATTTCATCTAGCGGGGTCCAGGAGGCGTGCCTTCTCTGCGATAGCACCCGCCCTGTGGAATATCTTGACCCCGGAGGTGAGGCGGGCACCCTCGCTCCTAGCCTTCCAGAAGTCTTTAAAGACCTGGTTCTGCCGCCTTGCTTGGGATGAAAGAGGTAATAGTTCCTCCTGGGGGTGGTTTGCCCCGTGATATCCTCCTTTTTAAGATCCTACCATCCTCTGGATTTTCTTTATTTATTATTATATTGTACTTTAAAGTGTATAGGTTTTTAATTTTAATATTATTGTTGTAAACCGCCCAGAGTCTACTGCTGTAGAGATGGGCGGTGATAAATCTGAATAATAATAATAATAAGAATAAGAATAATAATAATAAGAAGAAGAAGAAGAAGAAGAAGTAGTTACTATATTAAATATATATTTAATATAACACAATTTGTGTATATGTAAAAGAAACAGGGTATATTTATTTATTTATTTATTTGTATTGTCGAAGGTTTTCACGGCCGGAGTTCAATGGCTGTTGTGGGTCTTCCGGGCTGTGTGGCCGTGTTCTGGAAGTTGTGGTTCCTAACGTTTCGCCAGCATCTGTGGCCAGCATCTTCAGAGGGCAGGAGCACAGATAGAAGCAAAATCTCTGTGCCCAGGTAGAGTGGCAATGTTCTATTTATAGAGCTAAATTATAGGAGGTTAGGTGGGGTTTTTTGTTGTGTTGAAATGTTAACGAGTGGCTGATGAGCGTGATTAGCATGTTCATTGTGAGAAGTATTCCCATGTCCTGGTGGTTGGACTGAGTTCGTTGACCTTTTGCAGGCTGTGTTTTTCAGGACTGGTAGCCAGGTTTTGCTAATTTTTAAACTTTCTTCTTTTTTATTGTAACTGTGCTGGTGTTTGTGAATTTCAATGGCTTCTCTGTATAATCTGGTGTAGTGGCTTTTGGTGTTGTCCAGTATTTCTGTGTTTTCAAATAGGATTTTGTGTCCCGTTTGCTTGAGAGCATGTTCAGCTACTGAAGATTTTTCTGGTTGCTGTAGTCTGCAGTGTCTTTCATGTTCTTTTATCCTGGTGTGAATGCTTCATTTTGTGGTTCCGATGTATACTTGTCCACAGCTGCATGGTATGCGGTATACTCCTGCAGCGGTGCGGGGGTCCCTTTTGTCTTTTGCTGATTTTAGCATTTGTTGTATTTTTCTGGTGGGTCTGAAGACTGTTTGAAAGTTGTGTTTTTCCATCAGTTTTCCCATGCGGTCAGTGACTCCTTTGATATAGGGCAGGAATACTTTGTTTGTGGGGGGCTGTTTTTCTTGAGTGGGATGTTGTTTTCTTGGTTTGATGGCTCTTTTTATTTCATTCTTGGAATAGCCATTTGCCTGTAGGACCCAATTCAGATGGTTAAGTTCATTGTTGAGAAATTGGGTTTCACAGTTTCGATTAGCACGATCCACCAAGGTTTTGATCATGCCTCTCTTTTGTCGTGGGTGGTGATTGGAATTTTTGTGTAGATATCGGTCCGTAAAACAAAATCAGCACCCTAAAACTCAACCACACGGACAAACTGGTCAGCTTTGACGTGGTCTCCCTGTTTATCAAGGTGCCAGTAAGGGACACCCTGGCACTCATCAAGCAAATCTTCCCAGAAGACATTACAGCTTTATTTCAACACTGCCTAACAACTAGTTACTTTCAATGGGAGAATGAGTTCTACGAACAGATGGATGGCGTTGCCATGGGAAGCCCCCTGAGCCCAGTCATAGCAAACTTTTACATGGAACACTTTGAAAAACAGGCTTTGGAATCGGCACCCATTACACCAACAGTCTGGTTCTGGTTCGTGGATGACACCTTCGCAATTTGGAGTCATACTGAAGAAGAACTGGAGAAATTTCTGGACCAACTAAACGGCATCCACCCCAATATACAATTCACCATGGAAAAAGAAACTGATGGCAAACTTCCATTTTTAGATACGCTGGTCATACGCAATCCGGACCTCAAACTAGGACACAAAGTATACAGAAAACCCACCCATACGGACCGATATCTACACAAAAATTCCAATCACCACCCACGACAAAAGAGAGGCATGATCAAAACCTTGGTGGATCGTGCTAATCGAAACTGTGAAACCCAATTTCTCAACAATGAACTTAACCATCTGAATTGGGTCCTACAGGCAAATGGCTATTCCAAGAATGAAATAAAAAGAGCCATCAAACCAAGAAAACAACATCCCACTCAAGAAAAACAGCCCCCCACAAACAAAGTATTCCTGCCCTACATCAAAGGAGTCACTGACCGCATGGGAAAACTGATGGAAAAACACAACTTTCAAACAGTCTTCAGACCCACCAGAAAAATACAACAAATGCTAAAATCAGCAAAAGACAAAAGGGACCCCCGCACCGCTGCAGGAGTATACCGCATACCATGCAGCTGTGGACAAGTATACATCGGAACCACAAAACGAAGCATTCACACCAGGATAAAAGAACATGAAAGACACTGCAGACTACAGCAACCAGAAAAATCTTCAGTAGCTGAACATGCTCTCAAGCAAACGGGACACAAAATCCTATTTGAAAACACAGAAATACTGGACAACACCAAAAGCCACTACACCAGATTATACAGAGAAGCCATTGAAATTCACAAACACCAGCACAGTTACAATAAAAAAGAAGAAAGTTTAAAAATTAGCAAAACCTGGCTACCAGTCCTGAAAAACACAGCCTGCAAAAGGTCAACGAACTCAGTCCAACCACCAGGACATGGGAATACTTCTCACAATGAACATGCTAATCACGCTCATCAGCCACTCGTTAACATTTCAACACAACAAAAAACCCCACCTAATCTCCTATAATTTAGCTCTATAAATAGAACATTGCCACTCTACCTGGGCACAGAGATTTTGCTTCTATCTGTGCTCCTGCCCTCTGAAGATGCTGGCCACAGATGCTGGCGAAACGTTAGGAACCACAACTTCCAGAACACGGCCACACAGCCCGGAAGACCCACAACAGCCATATTTATTTATTTATTTATTTATTTATTTATTTTTCAAATTTCTATCTCCGCCCATCTCCCCCCCCAAGGAGGGACTTAGTATAGCTTTTATACTGAGTCATGCATCACTTTATGAATAGGAAGGATATTTTGTTGATCCTTGTTTTAACAACCTGTGTAGAATTGGTGTAAGAACTGATACCTGATGTACAGGTATGAAAGTATGAATGAAAGCAGGACTTGGTATTACCCAACTGGATTTCTGGTTTGGAAGATATTCTATACAGTAATTACTCAGTCTAGCTGGCAGTAGCACAGGCTGGGCAAAGCAGGGACAAAGGGGGACCTTCTGAAACATGCTGAATAAAGTCAGCTTATCAGAAGGAAAAGTGCTTACATGTACAAAAACAGTTTTCAGAAAGATTTTTGTAACGTGTGTGCATTTGGACAATATTCATAATGCTACCATTGTATTTATAAAAGTAGAAAAATGTGTTATTAAAAAAATGTTTATTTTTATTAAAAATCTGTATGTATCCATGCTAGATACCACTTTTGTAGAGAATAATTAGGTCTGTTATGATTGGCAGTTGTAATCTGATTATTTTTACAAATACTCTTTTTCAAAGGTTTGTCAGGAATATGGAGTTCTTCTTCCAACAGTATTCTTCAGATTGATTCAAAAGCAGGAGTAGCTGTAGCAAGGAACTCTGGAAATGTTATAATATATTATGAGATACCTGGATTGTGTAAGACATACAGGGAGGTAAGTCATTTCTGAAATTCCCACTATTATTTAGAGGTTTTAATGTTATCTTGCAAATGAAATTTTTTGCCACCCCTCTAAGGTATCTAGCTGTATTATTTTAGTACAGTAAAGTCCTTAAGAGTTACTCATTATGATAAGAAATGCCAAAGAATTTATAGCTCCTAAAATAAGAAATAATCCATTTATAATTGTAGAATTGCAACCAATTGTTTGAAGAGGCATCATCCTTCCTCATGGATCCTCATGATTTGTAGAATGACCATTAGTCATAGATTGCCAGTGGTTTTTGCTGCTACCATGACAGAGCAATAAGTCAGGAATGGATCATTACAATGGTCATTGTAATGACACAATTGCTCTTTAACTTCTTCTCTCACCTTCAGAGCTAGCCCTGTTGCACACAATTGAACTGTAGGAGCTGAATCAGCAACGTAGATGGCTAGAGCACAGGTAGAGGAAGGCCTGACTATAATCTAGTACAGTGGCACAAAGCCCATTTGAAGGCCAGTGCTGTGGCAATACACATAGGAAAGGAAAAAATCCTTTTCTGCATGTATTGCATAAGAACAAGATCTGCTCAGTCATTTCATATCCTGCTCACTCCTCACAGATACTATATCTATCATAGAATAATCTGAATTTGTTATAATGCTTTGTGTGGGTTCTTTGTGGATATAGTCTTTTATATTCAGAGCAGTCTAGATACCATCCTTGATGTATAATCAGCTGTCTAGTAACTCCTCTTATGCAGTTGGGTTAGATCAATTTCAATATGTAATGTGCAAAATCATGGACAGGCTGCTTAGAACAATACACTCCACCATTTGACCTCTGGCTTGTAATGTGGCTTGTAACTTCTAGCCATGAGGTTACTGAAGACTTTAGGTAACATCACAAATACTGGTTCTTTTTATCCCCTCAGTGTGTTTTGGTAGCACTGAATTGCCTGGGAGATTTGAAATTAGGACACAGCTTTTTAGTGGTTTCAATTCCTATTTAATTGGTGTCACTTTCTATACAAACCCACACACTTAGTGTGATCATTTGAGAAGATTGGCCTACTGTTGTAAGTTTGTCTGGTCACAACTCAGGGATGAGTCTGTTTTGATTGTAAATTTGTTTTTATTGTGAACAACTGAGAGACTTCAATAGTCGGAAATATACCAAGTGAAATTAAATAAATTTTTGGCACAATAATGATGCAAAAATGTGCTTATGAAGTGCAAATCCACATATTTCATTACAATTTTTCCATGACACCTAGATGAAACCAGAGACAAAGCACATGGTCTATAGAGAACAGACCATAACGATTACACATCCAACAGTACGGCAGTTATGCCTTTCAAATCCTTCTGGTTTTCTGAGTGTGAGAAAGGCTTGTTAGGACAGATAATATGTTAAGAGAGTTGATGTGTTGAACACATCCGTAGAGCAAAAAATACTGAAAGTTGTAATAAAGTAAATGTTGATGCCAGTGGTTCTTAAACTGGGGGTAATTACCCCTGAGGGGAAATCAGGGCATATCCTTGGGGTAATGCAGCAATTTGTAATTGCTTGTTTGTGAGTCAAGGATCCAGTTTGGGACTGCTGCTGCTGAGATCCTTGTGTAAAACAACAGTCTGGAAGGTTTTTATTTGGTGGGATTAATTACATTATTCAAGACCAGAAAAAGAGGTAATTGGATCAAACAGTTTAGGAACCACTGGTTTATACTATTATCCTTAGTTAGTCCAACACAGTTGAAAAATGAACGGAAGCCGAGAGCCTGAGTATAAATTAGAATGTTTTAATGTATAAAGACAAACAGTTTCGTATAGTGGTTAAGGCATCAGACTAGAAACCAAGAGACCATAAGTTGGCAAACCACTTGTGAAAATCTTGCCAAGAAAACTGCAGGGACTTGTCCAGGCAGCCGTGATGAGTCAAGACTCTCTCTGTGTGTATTGTTATTTTATTGTTATATAGTAAACATGATTTGCCTGGTTCAAAATTTTCCAAAGGTTTAAACTAAAAAATAGTCAATTCTGAGTGAGATAGCATGTTTAAATTCATATACCACTCAGATTAAACTGAGATACAGCCTAATTCAGAAAATACCCAAGTGACCAGATCTTATGATTTCCAAACTCAAGAGGAAATTAGATCCATCCAAACAATTATCATTGAGCATTACATTATTTTTTTCCCTTCAAGGTGTTAATTAATGAACCTAAAAGGATTGTGGCAACACATGTAAGTGGAATGAAAACAAATCTTCAGGATACTTCAAAAGTTATACTTCAAATTGGACACAGAACTAAAAATCTGAAAGGTATGCTTATTAAGCTTATTAAGCTTGCATTCACAATCAATCATTTTCTCTAATTTATGTGTTTCTACATAGGTACTAAGTTTAATTATGGAAATTCATTTGAGCAGTCTTTGCCAAACTAGTATCTTCATATGGGTAGAACTTTAGCTTCCAGAATTCCCAGCAAGATGGAAATTCTGGAAGTTGAACTTCAATATATGTGGAAGGACTAGGTTGGAGAAGTCTATATGACAAAAGTTTACTCTGCACATGTTTTATAGATGAATGTCAATATTATGCATTTTGTTCCAGCCTTAATATAGCATGAGTGCCATGTATATTGTAACCCAACTTACTGTCATGAAGAGTCTAATATTGTGCAATGTTTACACAGAAGTCCCACTGAATTTAAGATCCATGGTAAATCATAGGATTGTAGTCTATGTAAAATATATTGAGAATCAGGGTATAAATTGAACAGATCAGTAAACTGGCTGCCTATATAGGCAGAAATTCTACTTACTTGAACTCTTCCCTTCATTAAAGAGTGGAGAAGATCATCATTATTTTAATTATGTATATTTTATGCAGAAAAAGTGTATGTGTATATGCCCTGGCTCAATTCTCCCTTGATAATACTCAAATTATGTTTCAATTTGTGACATAAATAATATCTTTTGTGACACAACAAATACTGAATGATTAATAAGTAAGTATATTTCAACAGCACAGTGCAAAACACTCAGCAGTTTCTGATCTATTGAATATATTTTCAGGGGGACTAATGTCCCATTTCAATTCAATAATAAATGACACAATTTATCTTCTTGACAACCTCTGAAAAACACATTAATGAGACTTCCATAGTATACTCAAATTTCTTGATTACCATGTCTTTATCCAGAGTTTAAATAAAGTGAAATTACGTGTCATTCAATATGACCCATCACCTGGCAATGCTTTATACCTCATTCATTCTCAATAAATATTGTTATAAAAGTTTTTCATTAAATGCTTTGAACACAGGAAAGAAAGCTTATCCATTTAAGTCTTATTGCTCTAATCAATGGCACTTTTGTTAAATTCTAAAATCTGCTTGAAATGACATTTCTTGCCACAGCTAATTCTTGAATAGATTCTTGTTTTGTAACCTCTCAATTCCATTATTCAATTTTTCTTAGGAGAATGTTCAACTGCCCAAAATGAAGCAATTGAGAAAATGAAGCCCCAGTCTGTCATCAGCTGTCAGCTTAATTTCAACAACAATGTATTTGATTTCCAAGCTTCTGAAATTGTTGCAGCTGAACCCATGTTTGATATAGCTTCAGGTAAGATGAAAGCACCAAATTGTACTAAGAATACAACTATGAATTCTAATGGTGGTCATTACATTGAGAATCTCATGAGAAGAAAATTGAGAGTATTCAGAGTTTGCTGCATTGATTGATTCCAGTTGAATATAATGGGTAGTGCTTACTCATAGATTTGTTCTTCAGGAATTTGTCTAATCTTTTAAACTAGCAAAACTGGTGCTGCTCATATTGATATGGAATAAATTTTCAAAATCTTTAAAAGTTGTAAGTCTTGAAGATGCTTTCCATTTAATTGTACTTATTTCTCAATTCTACATAAAGCATTTGGCACTGAAATTGGCCCTTTTCAATTAGAAATCCATGTTGAGTTGAACACATTTCAGTATTGTGTACAGATTTATATTCTTTCCAGAAAAATTGCTTCAACTTTCCTACGGGTAACCATGTAAGTTCTTATTTGTTGGTGCTGGATTTGTAAATTACTTTAGTTTTTAACTTATACTACATGGAAAATTGATAGAAGTCTTTATGTGATAAGAATCTCAGAACCATTCTTGGATTCACAATGCATATCTTCTGTTATTTCTCCTGTTAACTTAATATTGGATCATGAGTTGAAAGAGCAAAATAATTCAAACGGTAAGTAATAAAGTAATTATGAGCAACCTGGGAAAATAAAGATAAGAAATGTGTCAGACCAGTTTAATAATAATATGGCCTATTGGCTACAATCACAGTGTAAAACAAAGGCAGCACTGCAGTTAGTATCAAGACTAATACGCAATATTGACAATCATCCACTTCTCCCATTGTTGCTTGAAATAAATGAAAATACTTGCATGTTGAAAAATTCTTATTTGAAGGAAACTTAAACTTAAAACAACGAATATTGTCCCATTTGTCATCTGCAGCAGCATCCATAACAAGCCACAGTGGTGCCAACATGGTGACAAATATATCACAATGTCATCAAATTGACATTGATTATGTAATTGTATCATGAGCCTGATGCAAGTATGTAAGTCACATCATTTTGCCACCGTATTGTTTGTGGTGCTTTCCCACTAAAACTGTCCAACTGTCATTAAGGACTAACATGCAGAATGTTCAGCAATAATATAATCTACAAAATGAAAAAAGTAGAAAAGATGTTAACATTCAAATTGGTCTTTTTTTTATAAGGACAGTATACTTGTTCCATCAGAATGCTCAGACTAGCTGACAAGCAGCTAAAACAAGTCACTATGAGCAAAACATCCATCACCATCACACCTTCACTCCAAGGGAGCCATTCCTTAGAGCAGATTAGCACTGAAGTGCCACTTAATCCAGGATTCTATGCTAATCAGACTGAACTTATCCTAACTAATCATTACACAAGTTCTGATGTGAAGATCTTTGGAGCCACTGAAGTTCTTGAAAATCTTGAAGTAAGTTTCATCACATTTTCTCTTTTAACTTTTGTGGAGCTGGCATATTATGTTCTCATTTTTTTCATAGAGCATAGACCTGGCTGTTTAAAAGAATGTGAAGCTACACAATGGATTGTTTTTAACCTTTGTATGTGTTTTTCCTATATATGTTAATATGATTGTTATTAGATATAAACCACCAAAAGTATCTAGAGCTGGGTGAGATATAAATGGTAGTAAATTGATTAAATAGAGCATATGAATATTTAGCTGTGATGAAATACTCAAAGCAAATTGGATTTTGGCCAAGGATAGAAAACAGACTTTAAAAAGTAATAACTTATTCATATTGCCTGCCTTTGAACAAAATTTAAAACTAAATTTGTTAGGTGATGGTTAACTATGCGGGGTTTCAGGCTTGAAGTAATCCAAACAACGTGTTGTAAGGCTAACAATATCTTTATTGATAGCATAAGGCAATAATGGATGTATAGTGCATTATTGCAAAAAGGTAAAATCAAAGCATAAGCAGAGTTCCATCACCAGAAGTGAGGAAAGAAAAACATCATGGTCTGTGCAAAGACCAGGCATGGTTACAGTTCAGATACAAGTACATGTAGATAGCAGTCTACATAAAGAACAGAAGACATATGTAAAGAACATAAGTGAGAACATAAGTATAAAGGAATACCCATGGTTCATAGCTCACATCTGATTGGTTCAAACATGGGCATCTCTTTCAGCATAGCATTTTTGGTAGTAATTGTACTTACTATAAAGCGTCACACGATGGCAGTGTTGTGCATTGGCCTTCCTTTGAGCTATAGTTGTTTTGAGAACAATCGTGATTACAAGTTTATTATGTCTAGCTAAAGGGACATCTACATCTCAACATCTGCCATCTACGTCTCAGATGTTTTGAGAACCAAACTTACAATGCGGAAAACAATGTAGATTGTTTTCACTTGTATTTTTCCACTCTCTGGCCAGACACAGTGGAAGAAAATGCCATGCGTTTAATTCTGCATAGAATGCTTTAACCAAATAACCTTAACACCCCTTCCGCATGGATTTTTTGAAACGCTGTGGGGGGAAACTGTTATTTCAAAAGCACACAGAGACACAAATGATTTTATTTCAGACACATTTGCTCCAACCCCAATCTGGTTACCATGGTTGCATGCTTTGTAGGAGAAAGTGCTTTCGTGAGAACGTCTGCGATGTTCAGCTCAGATGGACAATACTCTAATTGTATAAATTTTTCCTGAATTGCATGTCTTACATTTTGGTATTTTACATGGATGTATTTCGTGCGATTATTGACATTTTCCGAAGCAGCTAGAGATAGACAGGACTGGGAATCTTCATACATTGTTATTGGTGTATTTATATTTACAGATAAATCTGTAAACAATTGTTTTAACCAATACATTTCATTGATTGCCTCACTGAGGGCCGAAAATTCGGCTTCGCAGGTGGAAACGGCAATTAAATTTTGTTTTCTTGCTCTCCAGGCAATGGGTGTATTTGCAAACAAACAAACAAAACCATTCACAGACTTTCTGTCTCTCTCTTCTGCAAAAGAGCTGTCAGCATAAATCACAGGCATTTCAGCCTTAGTGGCTGATATTTTAAGACAAAAATCAGCTGTGCCTTTAAGATAGCGTAGGACCCTCTTTAAACCTTTCCAATCCTGCATGGATGGTTTGGCAACCTTACGACTAAGCACTCCAACTGAGTAAGCTAAGTCAGGGCGTGTCCATTGTGTTAAGTGTAGCAAACTTCCTACAGCTGAGTGATACAATGCAGGTTGAGGACAAGGTTCCTCACATGCATCACCCTTTAGGAAATCAAGAGTCATTGGTGTTTTGGTTGGTTTTGCATTTGACATTTCAAGTTGACTCAACAATTGGTCAATTTTTCTTTTCTGACTCAGATAGAACTCACCACTCTGAGCTCTAGTGACTTCAACACCTAGATAGTATTTTAGCTCACCTAGGTCTTTCAATTGAAAGTACTGTCTCAATTGTGTTGCAAACTCTTGTACAAGGTGCAAAGAACCAGTTGCTAGGCAAAAATCATCAACATACGTTAGCAACACTGTGTAATCACTTCCAGAACCTCTTACATACACACAAGGATCAGCAACAGACTTCTTAAACTTTAGCTCTAACAAAGCCTTATCTAAACATTGATGCCAACAACGTCCGGCCTGCTTCAATCCGTACAGCGCCCTGCGCAGTCTGTACACCTTCTGAGAATTGTCACAAGCATAGCCAGGAGCCTGCTTCATGTACACAGTTTCAGGGAGCTCTGCAGCAGCAGCCATGCTGACCACTCAAAGAAAACACGTTTACTTCAAAATGCAGCCTTAAAAACAAACCCCGTTGTTACAGCTAGATCCAGCGCAGCAAAGAAAAACGCAAAATTCTTTCTGGGCCCATAACCTGATGGGGTATATGCTGGCTTAAAGGGGAAAACCCGAGGCTTGAGAATAAACAGACAAGAATGCAGCTTGTTAGGGCCAACAGTGTTTACTGTTTAGCATAGGGCAATAATGCAGATACAGTTCATTATCGCAAAAATGAAAAAGATGAATATACAGGATACATCATTGTAAAAGGAAAACAAAAACAAACTTATAAGCAGAGTTCCGTGTATTGATCCCAGGGCCAGAGTTCCTGCCATGGCCTATACCCAAATCCAGGCATAGCTCACTCTGCCCTGTCCACGGGAAGTGAACACGTGAAGAACTACATGGCTAAGAGACACTAGAAATCAAGAAGACATAGAACACCATTTTGCATGGTTGTATATTCAGTTCTTCTAGCTTTCTGATTGGCTGGATGTTAGCTGTTACACACACTAGGCCTCAAAGCACACAGCATGAGTTCCCCCTCCTCCTTGCTCAGGAGGGCCTTGGCAAATCTTCCCACAGAAGGACATCAGGAGGATATCTTCTCATGGGAAGATTTCCATTGCTAGCCATAACAATGGTACCTTCTAGCTTCATATCTCATGAAGACGTAAACAAAGCCAAGGCTTCTCTGTTGTCCAGCCACCTGGCATTCACGTCATCATGAGAATGCTTTGCTTTGCTTTGTAAAAGATGCAATTTGCCAAAACACTTTTGCATTGAAAAGAAATCCAATTTACCAATATCATATAGTATAAGAAATCTGACAAAATTTGCCAATTCTTTGAGATGTATTCTATTCATCTAGAGATGCCACTGAAATAAAGTCAAAATATTAATTAAATAATATGGGTTCTGGCTTTCATCTCACTATTTAATATTCCAATATAGGTGTGGTTTGTGTGTTGAGTCTATTATATGGCGCCTCTATTATTATATTTTGATTATTTTAATTCTCTTTTCTGCTTGGTGTATAGAGGTTTTATTAGATTGTTTTTTGTTGATTGTTGTTAGCCACCCAGAGTTCAAATGTAAGATGTGTGCCCATATAAATTTTCTAAATTAATAAATAAGTAAAAACCTGTCAAAAAATTATCTTTTAGTTTCATGTGGTTGGATGATTCTAGGCCATCTAACACAGATTTCCTGTTAGTTCTGTTCATAAATTCCAAAAATAAAAGTTCAGCATTATAAGTGTAATAAGTTATTAAAGATAACCCTCTAATGTTTGTTCAGATATTTAAATTTAGGAAAAAAGTATCACTAGAAGTTTAGCTATCCCAGTTAAACTATAGATTAATATTCAAAAGTGAATTTTTGATAAAGGAAAAATGGCATCAAACAGAAGTGGAAAATTCCATTTAAAATGTCCTAATTAAGGAGAATTGTGCAATTTGCAAATAAATCAGAAATTAAATGAGATATTTGGTTCAATTCTTTGAAATAGTGTGTTATATATGTTTAAAGGGGAAAAACTATGCTTTTTGTAAATGATACCAAGTATTTTATCTTACAGGTGAGATCCAACTCACCCGTGGTGGTGGCTTTCGAGAAAAACAGATCCTATGGCTTACCTAGTTATGTAACCTACACTGTGAGTTTATCAGACCCAGAACTTGCAAGTAAAGCAAATTCAGATACTACACTTACTATATCCAGCACAATGACGGACCAGTCTATCACTATCCCAGTGACAATCACTTATGTATCTGACAGAACTCTATCAGTGAGATGTAAGTTCCTATTCCTCTGTTATATTATAAAATATTGAAGTATTCTTAGATTTTTTTTAGAATTGGATTGGTATAGTTTTATCTACAAAGCTATATGTAGTTTCATTTCTTTGTTATATTCCACTTTCCTCTAGGAGCTCAAGGCCACATTAATAGTACTCCCTCCTCCAGGTTTCCCCCACAACAACAATCCAGTGAGATAGTGTTGGCTAAGAAAGAGTAACTAATTCAAAGTCATCCAATGAGCTAGCATGGCTGAGGGTGAACGTGATCCTAGGTGTCTCCAATCCTGTAATCGCTATGCTACACTGACTTGCTAACATTTGTAATTTTATCAGCAACCTGTTGTCGACAGAGATTTTATTGAGCAATGATTTTTCAACACGTTGATCTATTTCACACTTCAGAAAGTTTCAACTGTTTTTCATAGCATTGAGATTTGATGAGCAAATTCTGAACATTGTTTTGAAAACATACATTAAGACTAGACTAAATTAGATTAGATAAATATTCATGAGAAAAAGTAGCAAACTAAAGAGGAAAAAAAATTGCACCTAGGTTACAATTTAAAGACTAAAATCAACATTTCTTCCTTTTTATTGTATTCTTCAGATAATCCAAGTTTATTCCAACACTTCCTTGATGCCTATCAAGTTATGTTTTTTACATTATTTGCGCTTTTGGCAGGAATGGCTGTTATGATCATAGGTAAGAATATCAACTGAAATTTGACATATTTACTTTGATTTTTTTAAAAAAAAAACAATTAGATGTATTTTTAAATGGAACCCAGTTTATATATTTGTTCCATTATGTATTTTAGTGCACTATGCTGTTTTCTCACCAAAAGAACAGCAAATGCATCCAGCTTTTATCAGAAGGACCAGTCCTCAACACAGACAATGTAAGCAAGATATCCATTACGTTTTGTGCTGTAACGATCATGATAATAAATAATATTTCATCTAAAGATGGGGCTAAATGCCATAATTGTACTTTACAAGTCAATGAAATTTAAGAAATTGCATTGTCAACATGTTCAGTTCTAACCTGAGTTAACGGTAACAATAAATTGGTGTAAGGAAAAGGAAAAACAAATGAGATCCAAATGGGCAATCTAAATCCTTTACATTTGTAAATGGTAGAGATTTCATGGAAAGATAGTAAGCACATGATGGGTTCCAAAAGAGATGTATTGCTTATTATTGTTGTTGTTATTTAAATTGATTTGTTACGGCCACCCACTCCAGAAGACTCTGGGCAGCATACAGTGTCAGACTATATAATTAAAACAATTAAAGACTTAATAACAAAACACAACACCCAAGACTAAAAAGCGACCATAACAATCAGAAAACACAACAGGGGTTCCACCAACACCCCAGCCCAAGGCCTGGGAACATAGACAGGTCTTAAGAGCCTTCTGGAACCCCAGGAGAGTGAGCATCATGCGTATCTCTGGGGGGATGCTGAAATAGAGAGAATAATATCAAACGTCCCTCATTTATATGCACACACAGAAACATGCATACCAAGAACATTGCCTACTGTGGCTCTCACCTTGTCATACCTTCTCTAATAGCCTCAGTGGCTGCTTGCTTCTAGTTACCTGAAGGCCCAACTATATGATGTTAGTCCCACATTTGAACAGTTGGCTTTATCTGGCTGCTTTGCTTTGGGAAGGGTAAGAGCTGTAGAACTCCAATCCAGATAAGCCTTTGATAAATGCTGTTCGCTGGAAACAGATCTTTCGGTGCAGAAGTCGCTTTGTGAGGGACAATTCTGAGCACAAAATCATTAAGTTGCTCCAATTCAGATACTAAGCATGTTCTGTGTCAGGCCTTCACATCTGCATTTTCTCCAGATTAAAAACAAATGTAGTTTGCAATTTGGTGTAAGGCTTGGTGGGTGTTTGACCATGAACTGTAGGGACACGGCTTCTTTTCCTGTATATCCACATTTTAATTGTTCTGAACCAGATCTCAGAGAGACCCACATAGAGCATTGTTAATACCTACACGTATTATCATTCTGCTTCTTATTTATAGATACCGGAGTTCCTGCTACTCCTACAACTTCCTTCAGCCCTACATCTTCAAGCCAACAAAGCGGTTCTCCCAACAGGCTATGGAGTCCTCCGTATGCTTCACAATGAAAAACCCTTTTCGACACAAATTTTCTTGTTTTGATTTAAGCAATAAGGACATTTTAGGTATATCGTTTATAGACACCATACATGGTTGTAACACCTTGGTTTATAAAAACTTTCTTCAGGATTCATGATGGAATTAATGGGGAGGGGGGAAATCCACCCAGTCCCTGTCCTGAGCCACTCTGCCTGCTTGCTTGCCTTCTTCAGTTTATTTTAGCTAGGGTTTCAAATTGCTATATGTGTGTAGCATCTGTTTGCTTCCTGTGGAAATAATCATTTTATCATTTGATAAGAGGGCTAGATATCAGAGCCATAATGAATGTATAAGGCCCAAAGAAAGAAAAATTATGTTAGTTTGAATTCAGATTGTATTACTTTATTTTGAGGCTCAGGAATGAAATGTTCTGCACTGATACTTTCTTTTTTTTTTTGCACTATTTAGCCTTCAGGCATTTGAACTTGCTGGCTTAGGAAGTAGTTATACTGTAATAGCTATGAACAGTTGTCACATATTTATATATGTAACAAAGGAAGGAAGAGTAGGTCGGCACTTATGTAGGAAGAGAGAGAAAGAGATAAGATAGGACTTTTATTTACCGCAAAATTATTAATATAGTTTCATTCAGTTGATACTGCACTATTTTTTTCCGTGTATTTGTCAATGAAATCCTTTACTATAGCAAACTATGCATTTTATAAAAAAGTTGTTTTAATCAAGTTTTTTTTTAAAACGCTAGCGTAACAAAGAAGACTGCCTTTTATGTGTTTTTTTAAGTGTTAAATACCTCAGCAGAGTCTCCATATGCATCTGGTGACTTGTAAATGTAACTTGGATCAGGGAACTTTATATTTGCACTAGCAGGTTAATGTGAATGCTACTTTTTCTACTGAAGTTAGTTCCAAGTTACTGCTCATTTCAGAAAGGAGTTTAGCACAAGTACAGATATCCTGATGATTTACAATTAATGGTACAATTAATGCTTAAACTAGCTAATTGTACTTAACAATAGGCATTGTATAAGGTTTTAAATCAGGCCATATGGTATACAGACAAAATTTGCTTTTTGGAAGCCACCAGTCTGTTTGAACTATGAACATTATTTTTTATGAGCCCTTTTTCCTCTGCTATTGTTGTCAGAGCCTGTATGCTTTCTGCATGCTTCCATCCATTGGTTGCAACAATATAAATACAGTTGCTGAATGTTACAGCAGTAAAGAATTTCAAAATTCAGTGTAAGCCAACTATAAAATGTGACTTATTAAACCATGTCTCCACAAAGGCTTGCTTTTCTAGAATTACAAAAAAATAAACAACCTTACAAATAGTGGGACACTATGCAAATACTACCCTAGTAGAAAATAAGACTGCCCATAAAATACAAAAAGCACCTCTTCCAGACATTGGTATCACAATACAGTAATGTGATACCAACTGAGAGACTATTCTTACAATGTTCTAAAGATAACGTTTATTTGTACTATAAAATACAATCTGGTATCATGTCATTTTTTTTTTGCATTATTTAGAATAGGGATTCTGAAAAGTCTTGCAGAATAATCTTGGGTGGGTTCATGAAGGGATGGCAAAGCTGGTCATCTACCTGAGAGGCCTGCTGACTCACATCAGCCCAGAAGTACGTGTGTTGTGATGGGATCAATTTCCTTTCATCAGCTGTGAGATTATAAGTGAGAGGCTCTTGCAGCAATAAAATCTGGATTGAGCATATTACAAAATGGCACCAACCAATCCATGGTACTCCACAACACTTGGTAATAGCTTTCCACCTAGGTGAGCAGGGATTGTCACTATAACTGCACCCCTTCAGTTGGTGATGTTCTCTAATTTTAATGCTGTGAGAATTGTGATTTTGAATCTGCTTAATTGTGAATTTTAAACGTTTTTTTAAAAAAACTAATGACATTTCATAGAAATTAATAGTTACAAACAGTGTTGTGGCTTTCAGTGGGAACATGGCCGACTAAGCAGCTGTGTCTGTGGACAGACCTGGCATCATGGCAATTTTTGGGGCTCAGGCAGGCTTTTTCCTGACGCCCTGGAGCACTTTCACACTTCGCACTTTCTGGAGTACTCAGAATCATCCCATTTGCTCTCCAGAAAAAGCGACTTGCAGCCCGAGAATTGCAAACAGCGTTCGCACTGATCGGGTAAGAGCCGCCAGGAGACCAGGACGTCACCATTTCCAAGCCACGCTGCAGCCTTAAAGAGACACTAAGTCGAGCCACCCCATTTCTAAATCACCCAATTTATATATATTTTAAGTTTATGTACCCCAAGAGAGGCTTTCTACAAGCAAATCTCTTGTTGCCTATCGTTATTTCTGGATTAATTTTTTTTTTAATTTTAAGCTCTGGCTTGTTTTCCCATTTAAATTTTGAGGAGGACTGAGAATAAATGACTGAGAGCCAGTTTGGTCTAGTGGTTAAGGCAATGGGCTAGAAACTAGTCCCGCCTTAGGCATGAAAACCAGCTGGGTGACCTTGGGCCAGTCACTCTTTCTCAGCCCAACTCACCTCACAGGGTTGTTGTTGTGGGGAAAATAGGAGGAGGAAGGAGTATTAGGTATGTTATTTATAAATAAAATAAAGGCGGGACATTAAATAAATAAATAAATTACCTCCCTGCTATTATTTTTATATTGAATTTGAAGGATTTAATATTTTCCTACACGTTGAATCTGCTGTTTTGAGTTTTCAGCTTTCTGTTCACTTTCCCTGGGAGATGCTTGTTAGCATACTTTCGCTTGTGTCAACAACTTTTGGAGATTTTCCATTAACTCATTAACTCCTGTTCATGCTAGTCAAGTATCTAGGGGCACCATAATCTACTGCCTGAAACATGGAGGATTTCAAGGAGATTTTCTCAGAGTTCTGTTGTGAGCTTCGTTGTGAGTTTAAACAGTTCTTTTATGATGTCTCTCAAACTATTCTGCAAGATATTTGGGACATTGCAGAAAATATCAGCTTTAAAATATGTCATCTGGCTGAGGACATTCTGGAAGAAGATGAAGATTTTAACAAAGATAGAGAAGTGTCTACTGACAGTGAGATTGCAGTCTGTTGAAATGCCAGGCGAAGATTATATTTTGGTGTTAAAAGGGTTAAAGGGACTCAGAGTTGCAAATTACAAATGGAGTTGTTTTTCTGATGGAATGCTGTGGGAAAGAAGTGGCTCTGTTCTGTGGGAGGTTTTTTGCTGAGAAGTCTGAGTCTCTAAGGGGGGCAGTTGGGCTGTTTGATCTTTGTATGAAAAATGCCTTGCATGTAATATGGAGATATGTAAATGCTTTAGTATATTTTGAAGTCGGGTAAAGATTTAAGAATGTTTATCTGGATTGATATTAAGGCTTGTATGATTCAAATGTTCTTTAATGATTTGGATTAAGATTTACTGGATTGCTTTTAAGATTTGTTTGATTTTTAAGATTTATAAGGTATAATAATAATTGTTTGGTTTTAGGTTTAATATGGTTAAGATTGTTATAGTATTATATAGTATATATATAGTGTGTGTATATATATATATATATATATATATATATATATATATATAGTATTATATATGTGAATGTGTGTGTATATATATATAGTATATATATAGTATATAGACAATTTATATGTTTTTATAATTTGATTTTTATTGTAGTGGACAGAAATGTATAGAATAGTGGTAGGAAGGAAATAATTGAATGAATGTTGTTTTGGGGAGGGAAGTTGATTTGGAGGTTTATATTTTTTTATCTTTTTTTAATATAAAGGGAAGGAGCAATTGTATTTAGTGATTTTTATAATGTGTTAATGGAATGATTTATAGAAATAATGTGATCTTGGTTTGATATAGAGCAAGGGATTGATTTTGGAAATTGCTGTATATTCTTGTTGAAAGTCGGAAGTCACTTCTTTATGTAATCTTCAAAAATTCTTTTTTCTTATGTTTCACACTTTAGTTTTTTTCTTTTTGTAGTTTTTTGCTTTTTTATAGTTTTTATCTTTGTTTCAAACTTAATAAAATTCTTATTAAAAAAAGTTACAAACTGTTGATAAAGGTTTTGAGCATATGTGTTTATTATTTAAAAAGATTAGCTACTTTTTCTATATTTCTGAAACATCAGGCAAATAAAATAAAGATGTACTTTAACATAAGTAAGTTGCTTGAAGATTATTTTATTTTAATTGTTAAATACATTAGTACTGTGATTGATTGATTGATTGATTGATTATAGATAAATCAAATCAATTTTGACCATGTTGGGAACAGATTTTCTCTAGGAAAAAGATATTCTGGAGGTGGTGGACTCGACTGTGGGGGAGCTGGGGATGGCGACGGCCAACAGGAAGCTCTGGCGTGGGCTGGTCCATGAAGTCACGAAGAGTCGGAAGTGACTGAACGAATAAACAACAACAAAATTGCCTTACGAGTCTCAGAGAATACAGTAGTGCCACCAGATAGTTTTTTCCTAATGCTCTTTTTTGGGGGCAGGACAGTCTTAAATTTAGGATATCTTTCATTTCATGTAAATACAATATTTGGAAAGAGAGGAAAAGGACAACTAGCGGCAAGGTAGATGGTCTAAATTACAGCAGTGCAACATTAGAAGACCTGAAGGACCATGTCCCAACATGGTGTCCTAACGTGTCCCAACACACAGTTTGGAAAGCTCTGCTTTAACCACTACACTAAACTGGCTCTCGTTTGCACATTATATCCTTAAAATACCCAGGGTCCCCGTTGGGGGAGATGGGCGGTAATCTAAATCTAATAAAATAAAAAATAAAATAAAAATCCAAGCAGATTGGTGGGTGTGGGATGGGAAAAATAGCTACCAAGTAACTGTCGATTTTTTAAAGAAGCATCTTGGCAAAACATGTTGGTGGCTAAGCTGGAGGGGCAGGGGGGAGGGTGCTGGCTTCATGGACAGAATCCAGAGATATTTGCAAGCAAAGCTCCTCATCAAATGGCTTATACAAGCCCTATTGCTTATTTTTCAAATTATATAGCATTGTTTTGGAGTGGAATCATATACTGTAAATTCGGGGTCATAAAATTATGAAAATTTTCCTCTTGATAGTAGCCGTTCTCTAAACAGTTCCTCAGTTTGGTGGACTTCTCCACATACAGCTGTATCAGCATACAATCCAATAAGAACACCTAGTGTTTCTCAATTGTATAATATCCTAAATTTGTCTTGCTTGCCTTCAGTATTTTGGGAAACAAAAGCTGCTTTATCAAGATTCCTGAGGTGAATCTGTACAGTTTTGACTTTGCACATATGTTGCTTACCTGTAGGAAGTGCCTTCATCAGATCATGTATTTCCTTTGCTATTAGTGATAGCTGACGTGTTGCTGTCCTCAAATCTCAATGAAGCATATTCAGTACTGGTGTTGTGGGTGGTTGATGCAAAACACACATACTCTTTCAATTTCAGCTGTTTTCACAATAAATTCAATGAAGAATTGCACATAAGTGCTCTTGAGCTGTGGTCAGCTATAATTCAATGACAGTATAAGATAAGTACCTCTGAAGGGCTCTGACAAACTCTCAAAAAAAATATATCTACCTGATAGAACACAGCTTACAAGATACAGTTTTCTCTTTATATTCTTACTTCCTTTTGGATCTAAATCTAGTCATAAGACAGACCCACTAAATCAGTGGGATTTAAGTTCATAATAACTACATCCCAATCCTTGTAGTGACCATGGAAATAGCTCCTTGCTTTCTGCGATTTGTCACTTATTTTTCTCTTACTCTTCCCACACAAACCTTGCACTTCATGGTGCGTGGTTATCGGAATTTGTTTCTTTGACATAAATGGATATATCCATGAAGGATGACATTTCACAGATAAAAGCAAGCATTCTTGTAACATTATTTTATGCAGACTTCATGAACACCAAATACCATATATTGTAGTATTCATTTATTCTGCAATATTCTTTGATTTAAAAGCCAACTTTGGCAATGATATTAGAAAAATACAGTTGAGCAATAATATATTATTACTAGTTAAAAACATAGTCCAACAGATGACGAGAGAAATGTCATGCTGTGCAACAGAAGTTGCCTTAACAGGTTTCAAGTGCCTGTAGCCCAGAGATACAACATACCTGATCCCACGTTCAAATTTGACTTGTAATGCAGCCTTTGTGCCAGAGGTATTAGACATCAATCTTCATCATCCCCAACTATCATGACAATGTCTTAGACATCTGAAGGGTACTAATTTCTGGGGAAAGAAAAGTTATTTCCTTGAGGAATTATAATACCCAGCCATTTACAGTAACAAAATAATGTGCAATAAATGTGGGAACATGTGTGAAAAGGTTGCGATTGGCTCTGAAAAACTGACATGTATGCAAAATGGCTAAATAAATGTTTTAGCTATTCAGTTCCTATAGAAACAGTATAATGCATGGTCTACAGACTACATATATGTTCAGGTCAGGGTAACGAAATAGGTTTGTGGTAAGGTTACATGCACACAAAACTCAAACTCCCTAAAGATCAGCCTTTCTATCTTCAGCTCCACTTGCACTGATTCACTCCTGTTTCTCTTATTTCTACAATTGACTTTCAAGAATTCCAATTCATATTTTAAATTTATTTCTTAGATTGCTAATCCTGCTTTTTATCTAGGAACTCAAAGTAATTTACATGGGGATCTCCCTTCATTTTATTCCTACAGCAGCAACCCTGTGGGAATAAATTGAGCTGGGAGAGAAGGTTTGGCCCAAAGTTTCCCAGTACATTTCCATATCTGAGGGTGGACTTGAACCTAGTTCTCCCTAGTTCTATTTCAGCATCTTAAACACTGCATCCTAGTGATTCTATTCATATTTGCTAGGGAGATTAATGCTCAATATAAACAAAGTCTTGATGTAAAATTAAATATACACAATTATAACTATTGGGCTCCATGGGGAAGTATGGCGAACTGAAGATGGCTCTGTGAAAGCAAAGACCAAGGAACCAGTGGGTAGACCGATTCCTTCAAACCTCTCAGGATAAGGAGAGGACATGAGATCGCCCACATGTGCTCCAGATAGCTGCTCCCTGCTAGGAGACTGCAGGACAGTGGCTTTCCATGGGTTTGAGTGCTGGGAGATGACAGGATAAGCCATCTTGCTCGCAACTGTGGCGGAGACTTTTAATGGACACCAAGTTTGCAAACCTCACTTTCTAATCACTTTTGGAAATTGCTCACTAACTACTACTAAGCTATCAGAGACCTTCAGAATGACAAGTCTGAAAACTCTGGGCGAGTCTGCCTTCAGTCCTGAATGAAAGAAAATTTTAATCATAAGCTTAAGAACTTAAAGAATCTGAAAAAAACAGCAAAAGCATGTGGCATGGAGATGCCTGGGGAACGTACTTACCCAGTTATCTGGAAACAGTTTGATCCTGTTGGGCCCAAGGAAGTGGACAGGGTCCTCTGGACTGTAAATGCCACCACTTGTCAACTAGATCCATGCCCCTTCTGGCTGGTGAATGCAGCTCGGGACGTGATGTGTGGGTGGATCCAGGTGATGG
The DNA here is from genome assembly GCA_023362775.1 of Charina bottae. Lineage (NCBI taxonomy): Eukaryota > Metazoa > Chordata > Lepidosauria > Squamata > Charinaidae > Charina > Charina bottae. Next base: position 79,768,258 of record JALMGJ010000002.1, read on the forward strand.
TGAATTCATCCTTGAGGGAGGGAGTGTTTCCGGATGCCTTTAAAGAGGTGCTGGTGCACCCCCTCCTCAAGAAACCATCCAGTCTCCCACCTCCCCTTTTTAGGGAAGGTGGTTGAGAAAGTGGTGGCATTGCAGATCCAGAGGATCCTTGATGAAATGGATTATCTGGACCCTTTTAGTCGGGTTTTAGGCCCGGATATGGGACAGAAACAGCATTGGTCGCACTTTTGGATGATCTCTGGTGGGAGTAGGATGGAGGCAGTGCATCCATCCTGGCTCTGCTTGACCTCCCAGCAGCTTTCGATACCATCAACCATGGTATACTTTTGGGTCGGCTCAGGGAGTTGGGCTGGGTGGCGCGGTTTTTCACTGGTTCACCTCCTTCCTCCGGGGCCGGTCCCAATCGGTGTTGGTTGGGGGTGAGAGATCCGGCCCACAGCCCCTCTTCTGTGGGGTGCTGCAGGGTTTGGTACTCTTCCCCGCTCCTTTTTAACATCTGCATGAAACCACTGGGTGAGATCATCTGTCATCATGGGATGAGGCAGGGCTTTCCAAAGTTTTCCCACGGCGACACACCAACCGCCGTTGATGTGTCACGGCGGGAAAACCCGGAAGTGCCGTCGTTGCGGCAGCGCGCAAAAACCCGGAAGATTTTAGGACTAAAGATTTTAGGTAGAGGAAAGATATACAGGCCTGTTAGAGGGTGCAAAACATTACAACAATAAAAAATACTGTAGGATTCATCCTTGAAGAATAGAATCAGAAAATAGTAGCCACAATATCAACGATGTCAATAATTATGTCCACTTCTATGGATAGACTATATCCAAAAGACGTTATTGAAGGAATGTCAGATGTAGAATAAATTTTATCTGACAAGATTGAGATGGTACCGAAAGTGGATTTACAACTGACTGGCCAAGAGAATGATTTGGAAAAGGCTGACAGGCCTAGAGAATGATTTAGAAAAGGATGTTTCATTGGAACTACAAAAGAAACTGGCTGAGGTTTTAAAATTTAAAAGGGAAATACAAATGACAAACCAAGAGAGTGACCTGGATAATTTTTTTCCTATTGGATTTACAAAAGAAGCTTTGAATAATTCTGTGTGATGGGACAAAGAAGAAATAAAGAGAAATCAAATCCTATGACAATATTTGAATGAACTAAAGATTAAGACTGTTAGAAATAAAAAAGAAATATAAAGTTGGTTTATTTGATCAAGGTTAAAACAAGATATGCTGTTATTTCAGGCTATCCTTTATGGACATTCTACTGACACCAGGACTGAAAATATGATGTTTTATGGATTTGTTTATAGATAAGAGATGGGATATGGGATGAAGAGATAAATGTTTGTAACTTTAGAGAGGGTGAAGAATTACTAAATTTGTTTATCCTTGTGATGAAGGTTGGAAGTCACTTCTTTATATATTTATTTTATCTTTATTATATTCTTACTTTTCTTTCTTCTTTATTTCTTTTTCTCCTTGCACTTTTTACTCCTCTCTATTCTCTATTCTTTCTTTAAGTTTAGTTTGTATTAGATTTGACTATTATAATCAAAATTCTTAATAAAATATTTGATAGATAGATAGATAGATAGATAGATAGATAGATAGATAGATAGATAGATAGATAGTAACTACATTACTGCATACCTTCCTCCACCCAAGTGGTGCCTTCCAGATGTCTTATCATAATTGTTAGTCAATATGGCCTTAATTTTTGTTATAAGAATAGCTCCTTTTCATTAAAAATTATTCCAAAAGGGATACAATAATATAATGAGTACAATATACTTTCATATACTCTGAATGTTCATTCATGCTTGCCTAGTAGTTATAAGAAGCTAAAATCCAGATAATTAGGTTCAATTGTTTAACAAGTCCAGTGTAAAGGACTTTTGCAGGAACCATATTCAGCATAGTCTTCTAATATCTATCCTTTTCCATATGCAGCCAAATGATTCTCTTCCTTATAGCAGGAATTTCTGAAATGGTAATAAATTTGCCAGAATACTCATGCTTATTTTAATTCTAAACTAATCCAGCTGAATCAATATAGTGTCTCAATTTTAATGTTTACCAGTGTCTAAAGTAATGCCTTGTGGAGCACCTATTGCAAGAACATTCATAATTCCAGGTGAGTGGAACTCCAGCTAGAATGTACATCTGACACAGATAAGCTATAGCAAAGTATACATTAATAATTTTCCCCTGCAATGCTTTGTATAGCAAAACATCATCCTGTTTCACACTTCAATACCTTTTTTGAAAGTGTAAGTCTCAGTGGGCTGAAGAACAACTCTTTCATGGTTAGGATATTTACTCAGTGCTTATCATTAGTAAGAATTACAAAAGATATATTGGCCTGGATTATCTCAAAATAAGTGTAATATTATCACAGTCAAATTGTAACATCTGTCTTTGAAAGAACACCTTCCTCAAAGGCCTAAGAATGCCATGGTAATAAAACTGAAAGTATTTACTGTGTTACATCTGGCATGGAAACAAGAACAATGCTGGACCGGAATTAATTCATGATCTTTAGAAAGGTAACAATGGAAGAGTTATTGGAGACAAATTAATAGAGTGAACTTTCTGCATCTTTTCCCAATCTAAATTCATCCAGGATCAGTGGAGCTCTGAAATCCTTATATTACCTAATTAAAGTTGTCCTTGGATTTATGTTTTCATGCACATAGAATGGTTGAATTGGTGTATACGATTTCATTCTAACCCTTTGGCAAATGTTTCATAACTGTCAAGAAGGATTTATAGCCTGAACTAAATGATAAAGCTTAGTCAAGGCAACAAGCATTTACTAAAACCATATCAAGCAGAGGATCAGCTTAATGCTATTTCTTGCCTTTCAGCTATTTTCCTGTTCTGTGTCATGTCCAGGACTACAAACTGAGCAGAAAGAGTCCTGAAATTCTTGTTGATCTTTCATCCCAAAACTGGATAGTGTTCTGCTTGGCATTACTAAATGGAATTGAATGAAACCTGCTTCAACTCAGTAGCAAAGTGAAAAACCTTAATTTCATTCAGGTACTTTTCTGTCCTGCAAAATATCAGGGTTGGATAAGCAGAAGTGTTTGCTTCTAACCTGGAAAGTCATAGATTCATTTTGCCAAATCTCTAGAACTGAATTGGACTATAGGCTGCACCAGACCTTCGATATCTCCTAGCCTTGGCTCACAAGGGCAGTGAGGATTAGATTACTATGGGATGACCACACTCTGTATAAGCCTTTGTATTGTATGCTATTTATAGATTGGATCTAAATGTGCAATCATTCCAAAAGTCATTTCATAGATTCCACATATGAGATGAACCTACGTTCATATTCTGAGTAGGTTTAGCAAAGAGTTAATTAGTATAAGCAATTATCCCCAGCAGAGAAAACAGTGGCAAAACATTTTAAGTAAACCCACACAAGTACTCAACTATCACAGCAACAATCCAAAAGCACACCAGAGAAGTTGCATAAGAACTTTGTTCAGAAGAGCAAAAACGCATTGCAGTCAGCCAGAACTCCAGAAAGCAGAAACAGATTACCCATATAATGTCTTCCAGTGCAATGGATACCCATGCATTGTCATAAAAACGTGTCTATACACACAACCAATCACAGCATAATGTCACAGCACTCAAAAAGGACACCCTTCCATGTATCAGAAACATCTCAGAAACCACTAACAGATTACTGCACCCTCTTGGCATCGCTTTACTCCACAAACCAACAAAATACCTGCAAAGCATCCTAAGCAAACCCAAAGATCCAGTAGCCAAAGAAGACAAAACAGAAGTCATTTGTTACAATATGAGGACTGCAAAAACTACTATGTAGGACAAATAGGTAGAAAATTAGCAGAACACATCCATGAACATCAATTGACAGAAGACATTATGAACATTCATTGATTTCACAAAATGCAGACACCGCAATTTCAATTGGAAGCAGTGTTTCCCAGCCATCGCAACTTTTAAGATGTGTGGACTTCAACTCCCAGAATTCCTTAGCCACCATGGTCATCACTAAAAATTCTAGGAGTTCACACACATCAAAGCTGCTGAGGTTAGGAAGCACTGTTTTAGATCAACCCAAGTCTAAGAATGCAAGACAGTTCCTAAAAGCTGGCCATTCTGACTGACTAGCCTTCAATAGACATACAGGAATAAATTCCATTTATGGACCATTCAGTAGGAACAACCAAAGATTGTTGAAAGAGGGCAAACAGCCCAGGGTAAATCCTTCCTTATCACACATCCAGATAAGCAGGAACCAACACCTAATCGCCATAGTTAACACCCAATAACTATTGTCAAAGAACAAAAACGCTCATCAATTCATCCTGCCCAAATCCACACAAAGTCGGTAAAACAAGCTCCTATATACAAACTGCCAACAAACCTCACTTCCCCATACCAAAGCACTGATGATGCCATCTCATATAGTAATAAAATGTCTCTTAACAAGTCAACCCAGCTCAGATAGCACCAGGAACCCAACAATATAGCATCCCACTGGCCCGTCTGGTCACCCTGCCTCAAAAGGATACTGTAGAGCTAGAAATACTTGTAAATACTTATAATGATGTCTTAATTCAGATTATTTGGGAGTGAGGGTAAAAATAGCAAAATAATGCTCAGTGCTAAAAATGATGGAATTCAGCTCAGGAGGCAATTCAGTGAAAATTTCCTGGTCAACATTTTAAATATTACCCAACAGTACAAAAAGTCAACTAATGGGGTATATTTAAAAGTAATACTAAATGTTCTGGACTCTCATTCTTCACTGCAGTGATAATTTAAAACAGCTGACATGCATGTCTTTCTGGAAAGTATACAAGGGGGAAAGGTCTGGAAGGCTTTTCTTACACACTAATTTAATTCCTGAAGGGGCGTGGTGGCTCTGCGGGTAAGACGCCAGGCTTGTCAATAGGAAGATCGCAAGTTTGGAGGTTCGAATCCCTAGCCCTGCGTGCGGAGTGAGTTCCTGCACTAGCTCCAGCTCTTGCCAATCTAGCAATTCGAAAGCATGCAAATGCAAGTAGATGAATAGGTACCACTTCGGTGGGAAGGTAACAGCGTTCCACGCGTGTCATGCTGGCCACATGACAGTGGAAGCGTCTTCAGACAATGCTGGCTCTTCGGCTAACAAACGGAGATGAGCACCGGCCCCTAGAGTTGGACACGACTGCACAAATGTGCGGTAGGAACATTTACCTTTAATTTAATTCCTAGACCATATTAAGATACTGTGAACATTCAGCACATTGTTCATACATACTCAATGCATTATTCCTATTGATGTAAGACTTTTAGGGAAAAATTGAAATAAAATGTCAGAAGTAGTATGTTCTGAAAAGTAATGGATGCACAGAAAAGCAGCTCACCAGAAAAGATGCAGATCAAGGTATGGACTTGATATGAAAGGAAGGCATAAGCAAAGTCAAAAATAAGAGGAACCCTTTGTGAAATCTAATGGGCAGAAACCTGAAATGCAGCCTTACTTAGAATAGTCAGAATTCATTTGAAATAGAACTAAGGCTTAGCTGCACTACCTAGTTGTCCCGTCACCAGAAGGGGATACCCATCCTTTCTTGAGAGCAGAAAGCAACAATATCAGCCTGTTACTCACCTCCCTCCCATCACAACTTCAACCTCCAGGCATGTTTTCCTGCTGTCTGAAAGCAGCCTTTCGCACAAGCACCCTTATCTGTTTCAGCTGGATCACTTTCCTTCCCAATAAGCTGACTGCAACACTTCATCTGCTACTTTGCAGAGGAAGGAATGCCCCCTCAGCTGAGGCAATAGCTGGCCTGATCTCTATGAGCTTCTAAGACCTTTCCTTTACTATCAGTATCAAAATAGAGGGATTAAGAGTTCTGCCTAGTATGTTGTTGTTGTTTATTCGTTCAGTCGCTTCCAACTCTTCGTGACTTCATGGACCAGCCCACGCCAGAGCTTCCTGTCGGCCATCACCATCCCCATGGTCGAGTCTGTCACCTCCAGAATATCATCCATCCATCTTGCCCTTGGTCAGCCACTCTTCCTTTTGCCTTCCACTTTCCCTAGCATCAGCATCTTCTCCAGGGTATCAGGCCTAGCATGTAAGAAATTGCAAAAACATTTTCTTTGTTTCTATTTTCTCTTCCTCATCTATCTAGCTTTTCCAAGTTAGCAGAGGGCTTTTTTTTTAAGTGCAGGGTTGCATCATTTCATTGTTTCCCCAGTCACTTGAGGTAAAAGGGTTTCATTGTACTATGAATTAATTTCATGGTCTGAGATGACGTTTTCAGGCAATTGATGTGTTTCAAGAATAGTAGCAGTGCAATTTCATTTGTGACAGCAATACTGAGCATAGAACAAGTGGACCATCTTGGAGAAGAAATCTATCACAACCAGTAATATGCCATGAGAATCAAGAAGTTCAGTAATAAAACCGATTGAATTTACTTTCCATGGACCAACATGTATAGATAGGAGCATGGGAAGACTTGTGGATTTGTGAGGAGAGTCCTTATCCCTTCAACCCAGACATGGTTTCCCACACTGGCCCGAAGAAGTTTGAAAAACACTGCTTTAAAGGTATTTTAACTCAAAATTTACTTATTTCAATGGCTCCTCTTTATTATAATCTTGAAGTGAAGATTGTTGTTGCATATTTATTTATTTATTTATTTATTTTTCAAATTTATTCCCCGCCCATCTCCCATGCAAGGGACTCTGGGCGGGTTACAACAAATACAATTTAAAAAACTATACAAAAATATCTAAAAACACAAGCAGAGAATAAATAAAATAAAATCCAAGATGGATTAGGACCCGCAGATAGATCATGGAGCTACGGGGCCAGCCAACCCCAGGAGGCACTACCACCTCCGTCGTCCCAGGCCAGGTGGCAGAGCCAGGTCTTAAGGGCCTTCCGAAAGGCCAGGAGGGAGGGGGCCAGTCTCACCTCCGGGGGCAAGATATTCCATAAGGCGGGCGCTATCGCAGAGAAGGTACACCTCCTGGACCCCGCTAGACCCTCCTGGACCCCGCTATTTATATTTAAATAAACAATATAAAAAGTTATTTAAGCAATCAGGTATATGCCACAGTGTATTCATCACTAAAATATTGAGTTCCACCCATTCTTACTGCACGTAGAAGACACTAAAAGGGGTCAACAGTAAGAGAAGGGCTAGATGGCTGTTATAGAGACATAGTCCAAGTGTCAGTTTTGCTGATAAAGGGCTAAATCTAAGACTTATTTCTTCCAGTCCCTTCCCTTGCACCATCCAGAAATCTGCTCTAGAGGTTTCTCTGTGGACTATAGATGATAGAAAGAGTGAACATGGAAAACGTCTATTACTCTGCATATTGCTAAAATAGGACAAGCTGCATTTTGCATGAGTTTGCAAATGGTAGAATTGATCATTCTATCAATTCTCAAAACAGACAGCATCTCTGAAATATTTTTATGCAGGTGTTACTTGATTGCTTCATCCTCAGGTATTGCTATCTGTGTTATTTTCCCACAGATAAGAAGAATAGTTCTGCTGCTCTGGGTCCAAATTGTCTCATCCTAATGCAAGATATTGGTGCTAACAGCAAAGTCAAGCAAAACAGAGCTAGCAAGACCCCTTCCTTTGTCCAGTTGCTAATGCCACGTCTGCAACTCTGCATCTCAGTGTAACATTTCCAATATAGTTCCTCCTGGGGGTGGTTAGTTTAATAATGACCTCCTTTTAAGATCCTACCGTCCTTTTTATATTCTTATTTATTTTATTTTATTTTTATTTTATTTATTTTATTATTTTATTTTATTTTATTTTATTTATTTTATTTTATTTTATATTTTATTTTATTTTATTTTATTTTATTTTATTTTATTTTATTTTATTTTATTTTATTATTTTATTTTATTTTATATTTTATTTTATTTTATTTTATTTTATTTTATTTTATTTTTTATCTTATTTTATTCTTATATTCTTATTTATTGTACTGTTTATTGTATTTTAATGATTATTGATTTTTAACTTTAATTTTAACATTTGTTGTAAACCGCCCAGAGTCTACCGTGGTAGAGATGGGCGGTGATAAATTTGATTAATAAAAATAAATAAATAAACATTGAAGGTACAGATCACAAAATGTCACTGTTCTATGCCTGTACTTGTTGCAAACATTGTTCTTTCAAAATGATTAGTTGTAATAGGTATGGTAAGATATTAGTAGGCTAATTCTGCTGTGGTTCTGGGATACCAAAATTACCTAATCACTATTTTTTTTCTGTTTTCATAGATTTAGATCTTTAAGACAAAATTGGCCCATACAGTGTAACCCATATCTCCTTATGAAAAACTAAGAGCCAAATCCAATGGTCTATCCTGCCAGTGGAAGAAATTTCTGCTGATGAAACAGGAAATGATTTATTTCTCTCTCACATAGTCCACAAAGATCCAGAGCAGACTTTCAGGGCACACAGAGGCTTAAAAGAGGGGGGGGGAGAGAGAGGATATCCTATTACCCAATATATTTCCATTTGCATGACATTCAATTCTGCCATGTGCATTCCCCCCCCCCTTGTGGGTGAGATAGATTTAAATGGTGGCATAGGAACTACCCTTGGGATCAGAACCAAGTCTTGTTCTATTGATTTGGCTAAGGGTTACATTATCAAAATGAGTAATTGCTTCTCATAATAAGGGATATGCAAACCCAGTAGTCTTTCCAGGTCAAGAAATGTTACCTAGATTGCTGACAGGTTTGAGCATTAGACTTCCTTTGAAGCAACCAAAATTATTTCATATAGTATAAATAGAACCATTAGAGCAGTCTTTAATGTCAAGATAATTATTTGTATTAGCTTACATAACTTCTTATTTAAGAAAAAAGAAAAGTTTTGTCTTTATAGAATGAGGAAAGCATAACAACGAATGCTTTGTATTCCCTTTCCACTAGGAATAGAATAGAGGGACAGTTTACCATAGTTACAGAATCATACAAGTGAGTTTTCTACGTAAAAAAGCAATGAATCATTTCTACTATTCAGACAGCAAGCAGTTATAGCAAATCTCTAATGCAGATGATTAAAGCATCCAAAGAATCACAGGTTCTCTGATTTGGGATGATTCAGACACCGACAGGTCAAAAGGGTAGGAAGAAGCTTCACCCTCAATGGGTTCTTTTTACTGCTTCACAGATACATATAGGACACTCTTACATTTTACTAACCTAAACTGTCAATCCCACTCTTATCCCTAGCTCAGCCTATGCCCCAGATAGTTCCGATAAACCTCTAAACTTTGTAAAACAAAAGTTGCCAAACTCTGTACAAAGTTTTCAGTGTTTTCTATTTGCTTGGTAGCCTGAGTTCAGATAACATACCGTTTCTGCTTTTGTTCTTGACTCTACTCCTTCAAGTTCTGTAGATTTTTCTTCCCATTCTTTCTAAATTGCTTTTACCTTCCCAATCCCATTATACAGTATTTGTAGTAGATTGTAATCCATTGTACATGTAGTACATAGTAGTAGATTTGTTTCTCTCTGAGATCTCAGATTCTTGGGGAATCATTTGGAAGTAAACTTTACCTTTTTTCTCGGACTGATTCTCCCTTGCTCATGTGTAGCTATCAGCTGACTCCAGTTCTTTCTCTCAGTCCCAAAACCCTTCAGCTCTCATCATGCTGTCCCACATTATCCTCCCCCAAGCTCAGATCTTTTGTCTTCTTTGGATGAACTGGTACGCTCTTGGCTCAAATACACCAGCTCCTTCTCCAGTCCATTCCACAGTCCACTACCACCAGGCCCTCAGAAATCCAGCCATCCTGGCCTCTGCCTGACTGATCAGTTAGCAGCTTGCAAGCAGGGGCAGAACGTACAGAGATTCCCAAACAGTTGTGAATCTACTGTATAAGCAAGTTCTTGTATGTTCCAGAGGCTTGGCTTCTCTCCAAAACACAAGACACCCCCCCACTGGGGGGGGGGACTACACTTTTCCAGTCTATTACAGCAGTGCTTCACTTTGCACCTACATGTGAAGGAAGAATTCACATTTTCCAAGCTGTTCCATGTAAGCTTCTTTCCATACAAGTACTTTTTGAAATTGTTACTTTCTGACTTCATAGTGCAAATGACATTTTTCTTTTGTCTGTTTGTATACTTTCCCACCATACTGTAATTCCTATACAATCACAGGATCAGTGTGTTGGAAAAGGACGTTTTGGCCATGAGTCCAAACCCCCGCTCAATGCAGGAATCTAAATTAAAGCATCCCAGACAGATAGTTATTTATCATCTGAATTCATCCAATCAAGGTAGGTTGCCTCTCCTGCCTTCCAGTAACGAATTCATTGTACCATGTCCTGCACTCTGGAATGAGGTTTTGAGCCTGTTCTACATGATAGCCTTCCAGGTATTTGAAGAATGCTATCATATTCTCCCTTCCAGTCATCTTTTCTCAAGGCCAAACATACCCAGCTCCTTCAATCTCTCTTCATAGGTCTAAGTTCCTAGTCTGCTAGTAATCTTTGTTGCTCTTCTCTGAATATATTCCATTTTTTTCCTGAATAAATGAACAAACCAGCAAACGTGAAGCGTGTTGCCAAGAACTAGACATAGTACATGAAATGGGGCCTGACAAATGCAGAATGGAGTGGAACAATTACTGTACTTCCCATCACTTGAAAATTATATTTGTGTTGATGTAGCCTAATATTGCATTTGCCTTTTTTGCAGCCACATCACAGCATGGCTCATATTCATTTTACAATCACATATACCATTACCAAGCCTGATATCCCCATCCTATACCTGTGTATCTGCTTTCTAAGTGAGTAATTCTGTACTGTGTTCAGTTACTTCCAGCCGTTTATCTGATCTATCTATCATCATTTTGAATTATATTTCTGCTTCTATGGTATTAGCTATCCCACCTAACTTTGTATCACCTGCAGATTTGATAAACATTCTCTCCACCTCTTATCCAAATCATTACCAAGCCTGATATCCCCATCCTGTATCTGGGTATCTGATTTTTGCTTCCTAAGTTAATAACTCTGTACTGCGTTCAGTTACTTTCAGCCATTTATCCAATCTATTGATCTGTCTATCACCATTTTGAGTTATATTATTCAAAATCATTAATCAAAATGTTGAAAGTAGAAGACCCAAATCTGATTGTTAAGGCACCTCACCTGATAACTCTCTCCAATTTGATGAGCAATTATTGATGAGCGCACTTGGAGTAGGATTTTCAAGCCAGCTCTGAATCGACTTAATTGTCATACCATCCAGCCTTCGCTTCCTAGCGCACTAAGCTAGATTAGAAGGCTGGAGACCATGACAAAATTAAACATTCAGTACCATATTTAAGAAACCTTGAAAGCAGGTGAAATAAAAATGATGTTATTTCCTGTCTAAAATCTGTAAATAATGGTGATGGTCTAATTTTCAAGATGGAATTTTAGAACTGGAGTGCTGCAGCAGAAAAGGCTTTGTTATATGTTTCCAGGAAGTATATTTGTGGTAGTGTCAGGGGCATCTGCAGGGAGGAGGTAAAAAGTGTCAAGTTGGCAGCGTCAGCAATGGCAGACCTTTGGGTTCTTTAAAACAGAAACTTTCCTAGAACACTTCCACACAATTGTCGCTATATTGAACTGAAGATCATTCAGTGGCCTGTTAGAACCAGTGAATGGAGCAGAGCTTAACGTTGTGTAAACTCGTGGGCAGAAAAAGGAATATTGTTTAAAAACACAGTCTGTGAGCACGTTAGAGAGATTCAGGTTCTTATTCTTATACTTTAAGCCCACCCAAGCATAAAGAAACACATGCTTAGACATTGCAGGTACAAAAAGTAAGTACAAAATAGTTCTTACATTTATTTGGTCCAGGTACAGCCATTTCAGTAGAAAATTGGTTTCAGTTCTTCTTTCTGTTTCCTAAACTGCATACCTCTGGCCCTGTTTGCTGCCAGAGACTGCGTGGAGAAAGTGGGAAAAGCCTCTGGAGTTGAGGCCTAGCACATGGCCTCTCCATGAAAGGAGCGAAGGCATGTGCATCCTACCCCATCAGTGGAAGAATCAGAGAGAGAAAAGAGGAAGTGGGAGGAACAACAAGCAGCTTCCTCTAGTAGCAGAGAGTTTGCCTCCTAGAGCAATCACCCATATGCTAATGAGGCATGCTTGATTTGCCAGATTCCAACACCCCTTCTCAAATCAAAGTCATGCATCATGCCTATACAAGATTTAACTCACTACGTGGGCCTTGGTAGACACCCTTCGCAAGTGGTTTTGTAAGGATGTTTGCAATCATGCTATCTGGGGGACAATACTCCAAATGTAGTAGCCCTGTCTCCTGTACCTCTCTAATTATGTGGTAGCGAACATCCATGTGTTTGGTCCACCATCCAGACAAGAAGTACAACCAGGAGCATCAGCACTATCTTTATTGTAAGGTTACATTAAATAGAATCTTGCAAGTCTGAAAGCATTTCTCCCCTCTTCTCTGTTTAGTCTCTGGAAAACTACAGAGGATCCCTTCTGAAAGGCTTCACTTTGGCGGACTGAGCTGCCTTTTATCAGACCATTGTCCTGGCTGCAAGGCCTTACTCCTGTCTCCCCAGGTCATTCCCACATACCATCACAGGTACCCAGGTAGTGCCTCCTACTACTGTAGCTGCTGCCATGGCAGCCAGCATCCCCTTCCTCCTCCTCCTCCAGCAGCCCCAAGGGAGACTGGCATGAGCTCTTCTTTCCCTCACAGCCTTTTTCTAATGCTGGCATTCACCCCTGAACACTCCAGCAGCTGCCACCACCTCCTCCTCCGATTGCAGCTGCCTTTTGCCTCTGGGCAGCCTGGTGCTGCAAGAGCACAGAGACCATTTCTGTTGCTGCGGCTGCTGCTAAGGCCACCCCCATCTCTACTCAGGTAAGCAACATGACCAGTACACCTGTTCCTGTCCCTCGGTTCAGCCACTTCGAGGGTAGGAGCCAGGAAGCAAACTCTTCATTGCCACATTTAAATGACACCTCTGGGACCCGCTGGACCATAAAATAAGACAAAGTGGTAGAGAATGATAAAATAGTAAGCAGAAATGTATGAAACCAGCCATGTATCCTATCATTGACTAGCTGCACTTCCTCACCACCACCCCATTTATATGTATAATTTTGCAAGGACCACTTGAAAAAGTAATGACAAAAAGTATTCAAAGGGATTTTTAAGGAGACTACAACTGGAAAGACAAAAAGGCAATAGCACACAGTAGGATTACAGCTTTGCTGCAATGTTATTCTGCAAATGATTAGAAAGTTATTATTCCACTTAGACTTCAGTGCATCACACCCAGATGAAATTCAATATGGCTGTGAGGTGCAATAAGACGGGGGATTTCAGGCTGTGCTGATAATTTAAATGACCAGAAGCTATAAATAAATCCAGCTGTCAAGAACAGATTCTTTTCTTCTTGTGTTATTTTGACATGGTGTGCCTGATATAGTGGTAGTTCTCCTAAAATTATTTATAGTGCTTGCTTCATTGTACCAGAACTTTAGGAAGAAGAAAGGCTAATTTTTTTAACAATAAAGTTAATGTGTTTGCCACCTCCAAGGTTAAATGTCAAGCATTAACTTTACCAAAATCATCCTCCTTGCGAAACTGCAAGAGACTTTGGATTAAAACACATTTTAGAGTGAGGTGAGGAGAGAAAAATATGACATTCCCATTGGAGGATCTCATTCAATACTCCCAGTAATTACTGACAGCAGCTGTGGAGATTTACAATATTGTGTCAGGGTAATGTTTTTCTGGATATGAAGCTAGAGGTGACCAGCTTGTTATGCTAGGAAGCTGTTTTTGCTCACCTATTTCTGATGATAATAATATATGATTATAGCCCAGTTTCCCCCAATTTTCAACTTCAGTCTTCTTCTCTGATTGTATCCTATTACCTGATCTAGATGGAATGTTGTTCTGTAGCCAATGTTGCATATATATGCAAAACAAGACCACAAACACCATAATTCTGCCAACACAATTACTCTAAGGGCATTTACTTACAATTTGCTTCATGTTCTTAGGAAATAATTTTTTTCAGCTATATTGAATAATTCTCTTCGATTGGTAATTCTCTTCAATTGGTATCTTGAATATGTCAGTATATTGCATGTAGTTCCGAGTTAGTGGGCTGTAGGCAACAGTATGTTGACTTGCAAAATTCTCATTAAATTAGAGGTCCTAGCATGACTGAGCCAGTTTGGTCTAGTGGTTAAGGCAACGGGCTAGAAACCAGGAGTCTGTGAGTTCTAGTCCCGCCTTAGTCATGAAAGCTGGCTGGGTGACCTTGGGCCAGTCACTCTCTCTCAGCCCAACTCACCTCACAGGGTTGCTGTTGTGGGGAAAAGAGGAGGAGGAAGGAGTATTAGGTATGTTTGCTACCTTGAGTTATTTATAAAAATAATAAAGGCGGGATAGAAAATAAATAAATAAATGACTGCGCTGGGAGTAAATCTGGGCTTTAGTTACATTTGTGGCATGCTGGCCAAAATGGGCCCATAGTGACTAGTATTATCTCTTCATCAATCATATGGAATGCTGTGTGTGGTATAATTAAGACTAGTAACCTGCTCTGTTTTTTTCTTTCTCTTACCAGAAAGAGTTATGTGAAAGCTTGACCAACACTATGGTGTGTGGTAGAGATCAATATTCATGGGGCCATTTACCAGAAATTGCAAATAGGAATATGAGGAGTATATGGTTTTTGTTGTTGTTTATTCGTTCAGTCGCTTCCGACTCTTCGTGACTTCATGGACCAGCCCACGCCAGAGCTTCCTGTCGGCCATCACCATCCCCAGCTCCCCCATGGTTGAGTCTGTCACCTCCAGAATATCGTCCATCCATCTTGCCCTTGGTCGGCCCCTCTTCCTTTTGCCTTCCACTTTCCCCAGCATCAGCATCTTCTCCAGGGTATCCTGTCTTATTATGTGGCCAAAGTACTTCAGTTTTGCCTTTAATATCATTCCCTCAAGTGAGCAGTCTGGCTTTATTTCCTGGAGTATGGACTGGTTTGATCTTCTTGCAGTCCAAGGCACTTTCAGAATTTTCCTCCAACACCACAGTTCAAAAGCATCTATCTTCCTTTGCTCAGCCTTCCTTATGGTCCAGCTCTCGCAGCCATAGGTTACTAGGAGTATATGGTAAAAAGCATCAATTAATAATTATAAAGCAAGAAAAATAACCATCTTGTGGTCTGTAAAATTAACCCCAACTGGGAACCATGTAACAGCTGTGAATGAAGGTGGTCTGATCTTGTTGAGTGGACATGATGAATACCTGTATGTAAGTGAAGGTATGGGTTTAATTATAATTGAAGGACTAAAATGAACATCAGAAAATATAAATTGGTGTCACCTATATTGTTGCTGGTGAATCTAAAAATAATCATATGTTAGTGACAATATCTACTTTGAAAAAAGTCTATTTTGAATATGTGGTTTAGGCATAAGCCTGTTTGTGCATATATATGGGTAAGGAAGGGGCACGATGGCTCAGTGGTTAAGACGCCAGGCTTGTCGATCAGAAGGTCGGCGGTTCGAATCCCTAGTCCCACGTGACGGAGTGAGCTCCCGCACTCACCCCAGCTCTTGCCAACCTAGCAATTCGAAAGCATGCAAATGCAAGTAGATAAATAGGTACCACTTCCGTGGGATGGTAACAGCGTTCCGCGTGCATCATGCCGGCCACATAGCTGTGGAAGCGTCTTCGGACAGCATTGGCTCTTTGGCTAAGAAACGGAGATGAGCACCGCCCCCTAGAGTCGGACACGACTGTGCAGGGCAGGGCTTTCCAAAGTGCTGCCGCTGGCGACACACCAGCGGCAGTGGCGGCGGCGCACGCGCGCACGGAGACAGCACGGGGGGGCGTGCGGCGGCACGTGCACACGGTGGCAGTGCGAGGGGGTGCGCGGCGGTGCGCGCGCGCACGGTGGCGGCGCGGGGGGGCGTGCGGCGGCACGGGGGGCGTGCAGCAGCACGGGGGCGTGCGGCGGCGCGCGCGTGCATGGCGGCCACCGTGCACATGCGCGTCACCGCTTCCGGGTGGTGTGGCGACACACCACGCTGTGTGTGGCGACACAGTTTTGTGTCACGACACACAGTTTGGAAAGGTCTGGTGCAGGGGAAAACCTTTACCTTTACCTTTGTTGTTGTTCAGTCGTTCAGTCGTGTCCGACTCTTCGTGACCTCATGGACCATAGCACGCCAGGCCTTCCTGTCCTCCACTGTCTCTCGGAGTTTACTCATAGGAATTAATCAAAAACTATTACTGAGGTAATTAGTGAAGGACACAAGGGTAGGAAGAGTTCTCTGTATGATACAGTTCATTATTTGATAGCATCAATGGTGGATCTTGGGGAAATTTGGACATGGAAGGAAAGGAAAGAACTGAAAGAAAATAGAGTAATAATAGAACTGCAGAAAGAAAAAGTACAAGACACATATTTTAAAAAAACTTGATAGAGGATTCTCCTTACAGAAAGTGAACATAAGGAAAGAAGGTATGAATAAAGCTTGGAAAAGAGTGAAAATAATTATGCTTCAGAGTGCCACCAAAGTGTGTGGATTTATGCTAATGGAAAGTGTGAAAAGGGGTACTTGGTGGAACGAAGAAATGAAAAACTCTGTGGACAGAAACACGCATAAGGGAATTATTGCTACAAAACATGAGATTAAAATATTGTATAATATGTTTAGAGGGAAAAAATATAGAAGTTGCAAAGAATGCAGTCAAAGAGGGCTAAAATCAGTTAAGATTAAAAGACGTTGAGAGTAACGTAGGCAGATGTTGATGGAAATTAATAATTTTTCTGGAATTAAATAAGGAACCTCAGGCAAGTGAATGGAATTGTGATGGCCCACTGGAGGCCATACTGTTCTGTGAATCTGCCACACAGGCATCAAGGCTGCTCAGAGACCCAAACCACACCTTAGTAAGCTAGTAAGCAGGACCTGAGACAAGGTTTCATAGGAAGGTTTTCCCATAGGAGAGAGAAAAGGGACTGTTCAGCTGGCAAGGCCAGATGGAGTCTTGTACAATGTAACTCAGATGGAGGAGGTGTGATGGTTAGCAACTAAGCTGCATCTAGACAGCTTACACATCTCTCTTTGCCAAGCAGTTTAAAAGTCAAGTTACTGTGTTATCAGTGGGGAGGGAGTGGGAAGTAGAATGCATTTACATTTGCAAAGCTAGACTGGAAAAAATGGAAAGTAAATAATACTGTTTTTTCTTAATAAAAGGAAAAAAAAACAAGAGATGTTCTTATACTGTCTTTCATCAAATCCTGAGAACTCACAGAAGCCCCTGTGACATGAATTAAAAGTAATGAAATGACTTGGGATGAAACTGAAGTGAGAAAATGCTGGAAGAGGTACTTGATAGCTTTGTATAGGAATGTTAATGGCATGTTGACAAGTAGAATTGAAATGAATGTTATAAATGTTAGTTTATAAAAAATAAAAAAAAAAAGGAAAAGGAAAAAATAAACGCTGCATGTTCAAACATAGTAAGACTGCAGGTGTAGATAGTAAAACTGAAGAAATGTTAAATGTTGATGAAGCTTGCTTACTTATTTAATGAATTTGAAAACTGCACCTGTACTTGATGACTGGTACAGCACTATTGTTGCTTTGTACAAAAGAAAATGTAACAACAGTGAAGCTTATTGTGATGTTAGAGATTTGTTGGGTGGGGATGGCTCAGAACCTGAATGGTTTGCAGTGAGTGTTTGATAGATTGTGTGATATAACATTAAGAAATGATGATATAACAAATATCAAGGTAGTTGTGTTTCACAGAGAAAATTGCAAGTAATACATAGGTGAAACCCCCTCCCACAACACAGAGAAGGTATATGAGCCTGTATATCTTGTTAGAATATTTACTAAAGGTGAGGAAGTGGAATCAGGAATGTTAAGATGTGTGAGTGGTGGTAGAAATATAGTGGGTAGTATGTGATCTGTAGCAAAGAATGGATGTTTGCAGAAAGAAACAATCATTTAGTTGTGTGTAAGAGTATACTTCTGTCTATGTTATATGGAAGTGAGAGCTGAACATGTCAAAAGAAACCATAAGCTGTATGCGGTGGGAATCACATTCTTTAAAAGTGTGTTTGTTAAAACAAACAAACAAACAAAAAGATAGGGAGAAGAATGACTGGGAGGTGAATAAATGTGTATTAAATATGGAAGTGACTAGCACAATACAAATATGTTAAGGTGGTTTGGTCATGAGGATTGAGTTGCAAAATAAATATTTGAACAGCCTCCTCTTCTAGATCCAGTTGGGACCCACCCTAGCTTCATGCTGGAAGGCTATCCATAGGGTCTTCAATGGATAATTACCACTGCTACGTATGTTGGGGCTGGTATGTATGGTTATTGTAAATGGGCTAAGAGAAAGGGAGAGATTAAGAAAGTTATGTTTGGATGGAGTTGACAAGGACTGCAAAAAGAAAGAGAAGTTTTAAGAACAAAAGCTGATATATGAATCCATGTGTGGACATTAGGTATTTTACAAGGATAGAAAGATACGGAGAGGCATAATGAATGGTGCTGCTATAAAGTAGTTACAGTTAGATGTCCATTCATTTTTTTCTCATCTCCTCCCTTTCATTTATTTTGCTTACTGCCTCTTACTTATTTCTACACTTTGCATAATGATGCTTACCCTGCAAAAGAGTATTGTATGTATGTTTTCATATTTCACATGGACCAGGATAAATATTTGCATGAGTTTAAAACAGTCAGATCCTTAACCTTGCACAGCTCAGAACAGAGGAGTATAGGATCGAACATCATACAGGTAGTCCTCGACCTACGACCATTTGTTCAGTGACCAAAGTTACGACAGCGCTGAACGAATTGTGGTTACGACCAGTCTTCAGAGTTCTGGCAGTCCCAGCACCCCCGCAGTCACGTGATCACGATCTGGGCGCTTGGCAACCAGTTCGTACTTACAACTGGTTGCAGCACCCCATGATCATGTGATTGCCATTTGCAACCTTCCCTGCCGGCTTCCCTGCACACCCCCTCGTACCCCATCATGTACCCTTCCCAACCTGTGCTTCTCGCACACCCCCTCGCACCCTTGCACACCCTCAAGCCGCATCGCGACTCTCAAACACACCCTTGCACTCTCCCCAATCTGTGCAGCACCTCTCACACAACCACTCGCACCCCTCCCTGACCGACGTAGCAAGGTTTTCCAAGATGTTTATAATATATGCAAAAACAAAGCAAGTAATAAAATTAAAAAACTGAATAAATACCATACAAAGAATATAACATACTACTTTTAAAAACTTGATGTTAAACCCAATTAAATAACAATCCCACTAAAAGAAAAGAGCTTTTTATATATAAGGAAGTTTCGCAGAACAGGGAAGAATAAGAACCCACTCCCCACCAGTATGCTCCAGTTGGCAGAGACAATGAAAAATTATCAGACTATTTCATATATAAAACACGGAGGGGAGAGCATTCTTTCAGAAAAGTAGAATATGGTCATTTAAGGCTTAAAAGATAAAAATCGCCATAAAAACAAACAGATGATGCTTATGGATCTTTTCAAGATGGCTCCACATGTTCCATATGCCAATGAAACCTTGAAGGTCAAACTTACCATCAAAGCCCGTTGATTGAATCCTAGGGGATACACCAACAGGATCAAGAATTCTGAGACAATTTTCAGAATTCTTTTGGAATCACCATCTTCTTTGGAGAGACATTTCATAGAAAACATGAAATGTCCTGCTCACCAGTTCATTTTTTTTCTTTTTTCTTTTCCTCAGTTAGTTTTCTCCTATCATCTTCTTTCAGAGCCTGAAGTCTTTTCACAAAGAACAAAGTTAGGAACTTGTTAAGCAGTGTGACCAAGCAATTGGCTTTGAAAAGCTTTGGCTTCTCAACTGTGTCATCCTTTTACTCTTAAATTAATTCTGCTTTACATAAGCAATCATTTTTCTATATGATCTTGTTTCAGAAATATGAATATAGTGATTTTTAATTATTTTGTTAATTTCTTGTAAATATCAGTCTTTTAAGCACCAGGAGAAATATCTGTAAGTCTGAAAAAAATAATTTTTATTTGTTTTCAGTGATACTTCTGAATGAATTATTCTCAATGGGAAAATGTTTTAAAAATTAACTTAGCAGATGTTCAGTTTCCCCTTTTTTTTGGCCAGGAGCCAAAGGAAATTATGAAAGCTACCAATGATGAAAGCTTGAATATTCAATTATGTAAGAAAAAAGTGTAAGACAGCTTCATTTTCCACCTTCTAGTTCCCCTTCCCTCAAAGCTTACAGCAGTTCCTACATGAATCAGAAATGTGTTTAGGATGTCAGTTTTTCTCAATGAGTAAAGCCCCACTGATAGTGAAACCTCCTCCTACAAAATATATAATTTTAAATAACATGTTTGATCAATCACAGAAATCACATCTACTTTTATCATTAAACATACTTATCCTTGCCACAGAATATTGCAAACAATTAATTGAAGCCAAGGTAACAGCGTTCCGCGCATGTCATGTGGCCACATGACCGTGGAAGCGTCTTCGGACAACGCTGGCTCTTCGGCTAACAAACGGAGATGAGCACCGGCCCCTAGAGTCAGACACGACTGCACAAATGTGGGGGGGGAACCTTTACCTTTACCTATAGTGACAAAAACTTCAAGAATTAAGGACTCTGCATATTAGAAATTTTCCTACACTACAGTTTGTGAGATGATGATCTTGTTTTCAGATGTTGAATCATGAGTTCCTAACTTTTTTGAGGTGTTGCACACACCTGAGAACATGTTATGAATACTCTCACGGAATGCTGGGGGAGGGCTTGCCCATCTTCCAAATGGGCTACCATAGGGGATATAACGAGTCTCAAAGTATCAGAATGCTACCCTGCAAGATGCTTTCCACTGATCCTGAATACATTTGTCCTTTTTGTGATCACAGATAAAGGAATCCTAAAGTTGGTTAGTGCAGGATAGAGTATCTCTGACCGATAATCATTTAGCCTTTGTTTGAAGAACTTCTATAAAAGAGAACTTACCATGTCATGTGGCAGCTTCTTCCATAAGCTGATAGTTTGTATAGTCAAGAAGTTCTTCCTGATGTCCAACCTAAACCTGACCTTGACGCTTTAATAGGTTCAGAAAAAGCTGGAAACAAGTTTAGATAGAACTACTAGGACAGTACTTTCCAAACTGCTGCCGTTGGCGACACACCAACGGCGGCAGCGGGGGCGGCACGGGGGCACGCGCAGGGGCGGGGGCATGCATGGCGGTGGTGTGGGGGGGGGCGCAGCAGCGGCGGTGTGCATGGCAGCGGCAGCAGTGACGGCCTCGTGTTTTCCGCTAAAACACGGAAGCGCTGATGGCGTGCTGCTGCCGTCATCGCTGCCGCCATGCACACCACCGCCGCGCGTGCCCCCATGCCACCGCCGTACGCACCTCCGCCGCCGCTTCTGGGTTGTGTCGTGACACACTAAACTGTGTGTTGCGACACACTAAAGTGTTGCAACACACAGTTTGGAAAGCTATGTACTAGGATCTACCGCATGTATAGGTAAATTGAGTTAACTTACAGCATTTGGCTACAGAAATATACTTGATAGGACTTTTAAACTAAGACTATAGCCAAAAAATTGCTCCTTCTCATAGCCCTTAGGAAAAGTTACCTGACATGTTACAACCAATGATAGAAGAGGAGGAAGAAAGAAAAGGTACAGTACATAACACCATGTCCATTTTATTAGATATTTCAGAGGAAGAAATGATTTTGCAATTACCATTTCACTATGGCTACGGCACAATCTAGTTTGGTCTTTAAATGAGTCATGTACAACAGATTGCTATTTGTCATAACTTGTTTTTAAAGATGTATGTGGGGGGGAAACCCTTAAATGCAATGCATTTAAGAAAAAGTCATTCACCTTACCATCAGCTTTTCAAATTTTCCTTAACACATTTGCTAGTTATTAAGGATAGCTGAGAAAGGAGTGGCACTTGTCACCCTTTATTCAAAAACTCCTTTTTCATAGGCAATTAATCTCTGTGACAGCACCAGATGGAAGTGCATTTTTCAAAAAAAGAAATACACACATTAAAACTCAGGCTGAAAAAAATATAGATGGTAGGAATACTAATGCATACAGCATATACTGAATGTCTGTCTTGTTACCAGCATTATATATTAATTTATAGAATCATAGAATCATCGGGTTGGAAGGGACCTGGGAGTTCTTCTCCTGTAGTCCAATTCTCTGCCCAGGGTCAGAGGTCTTCAGATCATCCCAGATAAATGGCTGTCCAACCTTTGTTTGGAAACCTCTGGTATGGAGCACCCATGACTCCTGGAGGCATTTGCTTTGCAGTTGTTTGGTTCATATCTTGTATTTGTGAGAAGGCATGAATAGGAATGCATGAACATTAGAGCACATGAGAATGATTCATAGCAGGCCATAAAAGGGGAAAAGTTTTTTTTCTGGAAGATTCCAGTTTATACAATTGCAGAAAAATATTAAAATGAAATTTTTTAAGATGACACAACATAAGATGGTTCTCAAACAAGAGATAGCCTCCTTATGAACTGCATGAAGCTTTGGCACTAGTAGCAGGAAGCATGACAAGAGTTCTAAGCTGGAACTAGAAAATGCCACAGGTTCCAAAAGGTTGTCCCAAGTACACAAAGGACAACATGGGACGTTTGGTTCTATGCTGCTTCAAGTGTCCCCATATCCTACTATTGGCTATTGGCTTTGTCTGTTTTTTTTTAATCCTCCAATCCATGGATACCTGGAGCACACGCTAGACAATAAAAAGCCGTCATTTTTCCTACCCCTGCTGCCATTGTTAGAGTTCCTTGAAGGAAAGAGGGGTGGGCTGAAGGAGAGAACCATTATGGACATAAGAAGACTTCTGCCTCAGTGAGAGATTGTGGGGAGGCTGGAAAAGGATGGGAAGAGTTGGTGGACAAGTCAGTTGACAGCTTATCTTAGAAATGACACCTTGGCCCAGGTGTGGAGGAAGTTGGAGAAAACATCTCAGAGTATTCAGAGGGACTTGCCTAAATTAACTTATTCTAAGTAAGGCTGCAAAATTCCTCTTACAGTTTCCAAGATTCTGTATTTACCCCAGACTAGTCTTAAAGATCCCTCACTGAAATCCATGTTGTTCTTGCTTGGTTGGTCTTGTCCAGCTACAAGGGGGCTCAACAGCCTGATTGGTAAATAGGTTAATTGCTGTTTTTAAATTCTTTGTTATAAAGCAGTTAGAATTCATGATTTATAATTTTATTTTTATTTATTTAAAATATTTCTACAACACTTCTAATGAAAAGCAGTCTTGAAGCAGTTTGCAGTTAAAATTAATTACTGAGAATTAAAAACAATTGGATAAAACAATAAAGAAACTTACATTAAGACATTTTATAAAAACGCAATGAAAAATGCAAAGCTAAGCCAATAAGATAAACATTAAAACAATAAAAAGTAAAAACAGTAACAAAAAAAGTTAAAAATCAAAACAGAATTAACATATTATTAGAAAACTTAGGAGAATAAAAATATCTTTGCCTGGCCCTGAAATGATAATAAGAATGGCACCAAGCCTACCTCATTCCAAAATGAGGGGCTGCCACTAAAAAAGCCCACTCCTGGGAAACCACTTGCTGGACCTCACCATAGGAGGAGACCTGGAGTAGATCCTTCAAAGGGAACCTTAGGGTATGAGAAGGAACATATGGGAACAAATATCCCTTCAGATTCTGTGATTCAAGACATAAGAAGCTTTATAGATTAAAATCAACTCCTTGAATTGGGCCTCATAACGAAATGGGAGCCAGTGAAAATTATATGGCAGGTACTCTTTCCTGCAACATTTTGTATTAATAGAAGTTCCTGAACCAGTTTCAGACATAATGTATTGCTATAGATGAGAAATTAATCAGGGCATAAATTACTAGAGAGCCAGTTTAGTATAGTGGTTAAAGGCACTAGGCTAGAAACTAGAAGACCGTGAGTGCTAGTCCCACCTTGGCACAAAGCCATCTGGGTAACCTTGGCCCAGTAACTCTCTCTCAGCCCTAGGAAGCAGGCAATGGCAAACCACTTGTGAAAATCTTGCCAAGAAAACTGCAGGGACTTGTCAAGCATTTGCCATGAGTCAACACTGACTCAAAGGCCCCCCCCCCCCGCTAAATATATATACTATAGTAGTGCTGCTTCTCGCCCTTTTGGCTAAGGTCAAGTTCAGGTGGTCCTTGCTTAACTACCACTTGTTCAGCGACTGTTCAAACTTACAACAGTGCCGAACAAGTGGTATTTGCAACCGGTCCTCAGAGTTCCGGCCATCGCATTGTGGTCCCTGTTTCCCCATGTGAAGAAATAATGCATGAGAGAAACGTGACTCGTAATTGCTACCTCTATCCCATTTGGAGCAGCCCTCTGCTCCTCCATCACGTCCAAACCCACCCGGTTCCAGGTGGTCCCCTAATCACTGGAAAGGATTTTCAGGAAGTGCAGACAGTTGTATGGAAACAGGTAATCCTCTGGGAGCTTTTCCATTTACAGTTTTTAAAATCCATACCAAAATAATTAAAGGATAATTTATACATAGTTATTACAGTGTTTTTTAAAACAAGTACACAGAATGGATGGTATTAAGGATTTTAATGGAGGTTTGCAACCTCTTCCCTGAAACTCATTGGGGCACGTAATTTAAATCACAAGACAACAAAGAAGCAGGAGTGAAAATTCTTAAAGCTATTCTAATTTCAAATCCATTGGAACATTATTGACCACTGATGGTATAAACATTTAGGGAAACAGCAGAAAACAAATATTTTGATGTCATGGAAGTACTTCTACCTCCACCCACAGCAATGCTCGATTAGCTTCTTTTTGACAGGATATATTAAAAACTAGTGGCAGTGATGACAAGTGAAATATCCTCATAGTTGAATGCAATCTGTTCTATCTCAGCAGGAATAACATTGTAATTCTGTGTTGCCTGCTTTTCTTCTTATGCTCAGAAAAGGTAAATAAAAACACAAGAATTACGACACACTCCAATCTTATATTGAATAATGTATTATATTTGAGTTATTTATAAAAAAAATAATAAAGGCAGGATAAAATAAATAAAATAAATAAATAAATATTACGATTTTTTTCTCATGTTGGAAATATGCTTGGGAGGGAATTCATCTGCGTCTTGATAACTTTAGTTGACTGAAGCAAACTTTTACAGATAAGATATGGCCACAAAATAAAAATTTTATGGAGCATTCATTTATGGAGCAGTACTTCATGCACCGATAGAACTGCTCTGTTCGAAAACAAACAATACTTACTCCTTGCCATTCATTTATTTGACCTTAGAATCAGGCTGCTAAAGGCAATGAGCTTTCCCCCTATCATCAAGATTTGAAATTTACTTTTCAAGACTATAATAGTCATATCTAGAAATGATCTTGAAACAACAGGAATTAGACAAGTTGTACTTTCTACACTTGAAGTCATGTATTTTCCTAATTTATTAATAAAGTTATAACTCACCTTTGCCAAAGAGTTCACAAATATACTTGCCAAAACAAAGATTGTGCTAGATATCATGGAGTCTGTCTTGCTTCAGCCTGATTGTCTGCCTCATTATCTGTTGTGCTTCCTCCATTTGTCTCTGGTGCTCTTGAATTATCCTGATTTCCTCTGCCCACAGTTTGGGGTCTTGACTGATCATCAGCTGACTTTGCTCTATATACTGATGTTTCAGCAAAGGCTGCAAATATTCATTTGAAGCATATCCATAGGATCTAGGTGTTTTGGATGGAGGAGACTGTGGCTTTACTGGTGCCAGCTCTGGTTGCTTTATGCTTTACATTACTGCATTTGTCTTCTAGTGGGTATTCCTGATTCCTCTGTCTCCTGATCCTAGTTAAGAACAGTAATATTTAGGATGGTGTTTCTCAACCTTAGCCATTTTAAAATGTGTGGACTTCAACTCCCAGAATACCCCAGCCAGCATTGGTTGAGAAACACTGATTTAGGCTGCTCTGGAGCTTCCATGCTATTCCCACGTTCCACTATATCACAGGGCTCTTCACTGGCTCCGGATTTAAGCTAGAGCAGAGCTTTCCAAACTGTGTGTCGGGACACATTAGTGTGTCGGCTGCAGTGTCTGGGTGTGTCGCGGCTGCTGCTGCCTCTGAGCCCTGCCAGGATTCCGCGCAGGTCCTAGTGCCTGCCCTGTGCCCTGCTGTAAGAGTGTGTCGCGAAATGATGCCCTGCTGTAAGAGTGTGTCGCAAAATGATGCCCTGCTGTAAGAGTGTGTCGCAAAATGATGCATGTCTAAAAAGTGTGTCACCAACATGAAAAGTTTGGAAAGCTCTAAGCTAGAGCCTTCAAACAATCGGTCCTTGGGTTGAGAGCCCTCTGGTCACAAACCCTCCAATATTGGTCGGCCCTTACTTCTCTTTACAACCCTTCAGTTCCTCATTCCAGGAGCAGAATGTCTTTGGACTTTCAGGGACTTGGCCCTGGGACTTTGGAGTCAGCTTCCCCCTGCATTTCTGTGAAAGCTTGATGCTATTGAAAAGATGTGTGAGTGGGGTTAGTGCAGAGCCTGGGTGTTTTACTCTATTCTCATCAGGGCTGGTATTTTTCAGCATGTACTTTTTAATGTTAATTATGGATGTATGTGTGCTCTGCAATATAGGATGTTCCTTTAAATATATATGGCTGTTGTGGCTGCTTCTAACTGTAAACTGAGATTTTACTGTGTTGGATGTTAAGCTGTGAACTAATATTATTGGATGGAATTGTGTAACTACTAATATTTTTTATAAGAATTTTATTAAGTTTAAAGCAAAGATAAAAACTACAAAAAAGCAAAAAAAAAACTACAAAAAGGAGAAAAAGAAAAAAGGTGGAAAAGCAGAAAATGAAAAAAGATTTTTTAAGAAATTACAAGATGATTTCTGACTTTCAACAACAAGAATATACAGTAATTTCTATAATTAATCCCTTACTCTAAATCTAACCAAGATCATATTATTTCTATAAATCATTCCATACACACATTATAAAAATCACCAAAGACAATTTCTCTCTCCCCTTATATATATAAAGAAAAATAAACAAATATATAAACCTTTAAATCAACTTTCCCCCCCAAAGGAGCCCATTTATTTAAGTAATTCCTTCGTACCACTATTCTATATATTTCTGGCCACTATAATAAAAATCAAATTATAAAAACATTAAATTATCTACTTTTATACTTAATAGTGCAATAACAATCTTAACCCTATTAAACCTAAAACCAAACACTTATTCTTATATCTTATAAAAAGATCAAATAAAATTTAAATCATTAAAGAAAAATGGAATCATACAAGCCTTAATATCAATCCAAATACATATTCTTAATTTCTTATCCTACATCGAAGTATACCAAGACATTTACTTGTCTCCATATTACATATAAGGCATTTTTCATAAAAAATTTAAACAATCCAACTGCCCCGCTTAAAAAAGCAAGCTGAAAACCTCCCACACAACATAGCTTCCTTAGAAAAATGATTCTTCAGGAAAAGAGCCTTATCAGTATCTTGCAAGTCAAACTTTAACTCCTTCTTCACCAAAGTATGTTTGTCATCTGGCATTTCTTCAAAGAGACCATTCTCCCTGTCAAGAAAAAAATCCTCCTCTTGATAAACTTCTTCCTCCCCACACAGAACGTCTTCAGCCAGTTGACACATTTTAGCACTGATATTTTCTGCAATATCCCAAATATTTTGCATTATGGCTCGGTGAGTGTCATAGAAAATCTCTTTGAAATCAGAACGAAGCTCTGCGAGGATTTCCTTAAGGTTGTCCACAATTCAGGCAGTAGATTATGGCTCCCCCTGGATACTTGACTAATGCAGATAGGAGCTAATGAGTTAATGAAAGGCTTGTGAAGTTATTAAGTGAAATTGACAAAGAAAAAATGTACTAACCAGAAGCTACAGAGAGTAAACAGAAAAATAAACCAAGTCAAAACAGCAAATTCAACGTGATGATTCCACATAGGTCCTAGTGCCTGCCTTGTGCCTTGCTGCCTCCAAACCTGCTGTGATTCCGCACAGGTCCTAGTGCCTGCCTTGTGCCCTGCTGTAAGAGTGTGTCACGAAATGCTGCCCTGCTGTAAGAGTGTGTCACGAAATGATGCATGTCTAAAAAGCGTGTCACCAACATGAAAAGTTTGGAAAGCTCTGTGATAAGGGCTTTGGATCAGATTGCTCCTATGTAGCCTCTCACTGTGTATCAATCCTGAGGTGCACCTTGGTTTTCTGAGGAGCTACAGGAGATGAAATGCCAGATGAGATGCTTAGACCACCATGGGAGGAAGACAAAGTGTGAAGTTGACGGAGCATAAGAAACATCCCTAGCCTCTTTAAAAGCAGAAGAAAACAGGAACGGGGGAAAGGACAGCAACACCCCTCTCCCTGAATTGTGTTGAACGAATCAATGTAGAAAATGTACTAAGGTAAAGGTAAAGGTTCCCCCCGCACAGTTGTGCAGTCGTGTCTGACTCTAGGGGGCGGTGCTCATCTCCGTTTGTTAGCTGAAGAGCCAGCATTGTCCAAAGACCCTTCCGTGGTCATGTGGCCGGCATGACGCACGCGGAACGCTGTTACCTTCCCACCGAAGTGGTACCTATTAATCTACTTGCATGTGCATGCTTTCAAATTGCTAGGTTGGCAAGAGCTGGGGCTAGTGTGGGAGCTCACTCTGTCATGTGGGGCTAGGGATTCGAACCTCCAAACGTGCAACCTTCCGATCGACAAGCCTGGCATCTTAACCGTGGAGCCCCCACGCCCCCACAGAAAATGTACTACTCAAACATAAAGATAGCAACTATAAAAGGGGCTTACTTTTCCACTTGCTTTTTTGGGATGCCAGGCTTGGCATATTGAATAATACTCATTCTTGTTTCCTTCCTTTGATCAAAGAGTTTTGTGGGTTGCTTGTAGAGTTGGTGTAGCTGGTTGTGAGCATGGCTCATTCTGGGAAGGACCTCTCAATCACTGGCTTTTGGGGCCGCTAGGTTGGATAGCACACATTTGCTAATCTGGGCAAGGCTTGGAAGAATGCTCACTGATTTACCTTCAAATGGTATGACCTTGTTGCTTCTGATCAACGTGTCACAGCTATTGACAAGACACACTGGCAAAGCTGGTTTCTTCAGTTATTTATTTATTTATTTATTTATCTTATTCATACCCCGCCTATCCCCTCCCTAATGGAGGGCTCTAGGCGGCTTACAATCATGTAAATTCAATTTATACAATCATATCATATATTACAGTACCCGCGCGATTAGGGAGGGGGTGAGGGAACCGGCTCTTCTTTTCCAGGCATCGGAACTACAAGTCCCAGAATGCCTCGCTTTCTGAGCCGGCTGCTGACATCCCAGAAGTTGTAATTGGGATCCGTCGTCCTCTGCCGCCATCCTCAGCCGCCATCCACGGGCTTCTCCAGATCTCCGTCTCCGTCTTCGGCTCCGAGGCGACTCCCCGACAGGATGCCAGCATATTGCCCCACGTGAGTGGTACCCATTTATCTACTTGCTATTTAGCTTTCGAATCGCTGGGTTGGCAGAGAGCTAGGGCTAGTGACGAGAGCTCACCTCGCCACGCGGATTCGAACTGCCGACTAGATGGCAATACTGTCTGCTAGTCAGTAGAAGCAGCAGAAGCAAAGCCACAAAAAAGCTGGCATAGAGGGTTAAATATAATCTCCACATCCCTACTCTTAAAGGCAGTAAATGTTTGGACCACTGCCTCTAAGTTTTAGCTTGTCATCCACTAATTCCTTGAGAGACTTAAACCCCTTAAATCTTTGGAAGTAAGATTTGGTTCAGGAGTCCACTGAACTTGTATTCAGAAAGCTGAGAGCTGAGCTGAACTATAAATTGTGTTGACAGGGCTAGCACAGAAATATACTGTGCTGATGGAATGCTGAAGTGAAAACTTGTGTTTGGCTACAGTAAAGAAATTGAGAGGTGAGAAAGCCAATGAAGCCCAAAGCAATGTCAGTCTTGCCACCCCACAAACTCAGTATCACCTTGTTATCTGCCTATCTGTCATTTCCTCAGGTCGGTCTGGGAGAACCTATCGTGGCATTCAACCCTCACCCAGTGTTCTCACATACACAGGAGTTGCAACATTCTATATTATCTGTAACAATTCCAGAAGCCGGAGAAAGCCATTCAATGTGTTTGTGAAGTTCTTCACAGCCATCAGATGTGATTTACTGCACTGAAGTGAGTCTCTACTTGATTTGCAAATCTGTTTCAGTGAGGTGATTCAATCAATGCTTCAACAAATCAAAACATTCCTTTAAAGTTTTGCTACTAAAATCCTACTTAATAACATTCCCTAAATATCCATTCAATTATAATAGACACTGGCATTATAATATGTAATTGATTTTAAAAACATTTTATCTGTTAAATTAATTTAAATTGGTTTATTTATGTCCTATAGTTTGGCATTAAGATTTAAATTTTTTAGAAGCCTTTCACATTAAAAGAATTTTTTTTAAATATAACTTTTATTACAAGTTTACAAAGAACATAAAAACTAATAGAGAATAAAAATAACAAAGAAAGAAGAAGCAAAAGTGCAGAAAGAGAAAATAAAAAGAAATAGAAAGAAGCTTCCAGATTCCTTTGCAGCAAATATAAGTACAATTACAAAATTATCTCTTACTCTATGATTACAAAAAAAGCTCACTTTTTCCTATTATCCAATTTTTTTCTAATCATCAAAACCACAAGTCATAAGTGCATTTTTTTTCTGTTCCATGAAAAAAGTGTATAAGGAGTTTCCAGTCAGCCATAAATATAGATATTGTTTTTTCTCTTATCAAATAAGTTAATTTAGCCATCTCCGCAAGTTCCATCATGTTCACCTACCATTCCTCCACTGTGGGTACTTTCGAACCTTTCCATTTTTGAGCATATAAAATCTCGCTGCAGTTGTCATATACAGAAACAAAGTTCCATTACTTTTTTTCTAGTTGCCTGTCCCTTAGTCCCAAAAGGAAAGTCTCTGGATTCAGTTGTACTTTAATATTTAAAATCTTTTGAATTAATACATGTTTTTGTGTCCATTTTTTTTACATGTCCACCAAACAATAAAATGTCCATGTTGTTCACATTTCCAGCATTCAAAGTACCTTTATACATTCTAGACAATTTCTCTGGTGACAAATACAAACAAAACATCATTTTATAAAAGTTCTTTTTAAGTTAAAACATAATGTAAATTTCAATCCTTTCAGCCATGTATTGTACCATTGTCCATATATTATTGTATTGTACCATATATTATAACCAAAGTTTTTACCCATTTTATCATACATTCTTTCACTTCTTCTTCTGTCTCATATTTCAACAAAAGTGTATACATTTTAGCAATAATATGTTCATCATTAGTACATAATTCTGGTTCAAATTTAGTGTTACATTGTTCAAAACCATAAATTATTTTGTCTACTTTAAGTCTTTCAAACAATTGTATGTAAGAAAACCATTTACAAGGATATCCTTCTATTGTTAAATCTTCTCTAGATTTTATTTTACAATCCCCTTGAGAAAATTCTAGTATATCACGGTAAGTTAACCATTTATGTTTATGTATTATTTCTCATCTATAAAATGCTTCTTGCGCTGAAAGCCACAAAGGTGTTTTCGGGCAGAAGCTAAATTTATATTTATTCCATACTACTTTAGAGTATGGAAAAGAAAAGGGTTTTTGTTGCATTTTCTGTCAGGATACAGATTCTATGGGGCAAAACATCTCTTCCAAAGGAGTTTGGAGGCAAGTTTATTTATTTATTTATCAAATTTTTATCACCGCCCATCTCCCCCCGAGGAGGGACTCTGGGCGGTTACTTTCCTTCTTCTATTTGCAGGTGGATGGAGCAAAGTTTAATGAAGTAGCAACCAATTCTAGTCATATTTCTATTGGAGTAAGTAAGTTCCTTTGAACCCTGTAGAAGTTACTTCCAAATAACAGATAAAATTGAACTGCCTATAACAATCAAGATTACATAATATGGAACATCATTGCTCATGTCACAGTACTCAGATGTAATTCAGGAGGAACAATGAACATGCCACAAAAATAACATAACATAATTCAGGATTGTTTTTTGAATTATCTGAAGTTCCATATGTCACCCCTGATCTCTTCAAGATGAAAACTACTCAATCTCATTTTCCAATTGTTCTTTTCTCATCATCATTGCAAATAAAAGTAAAAGTATGACCATAAACCTCTTCATATAAAGCATTTATTAATTTTTAAAAAGATGACAAGTGAAAGGAAAATGCACACTTTAGCAATAACTATATATATGTGTGGGGTGTGTGTGAAAGTGAAAGGTCCTCTGTGCAAGCACCGAGTCATTAGTGACCCTTTGGAGGGACGCCGCTTTCGCTGATGTTTTCCTGGCAGACTTATAGCGGGGTGGTTTGCCATTCCCTTCCCCAGTCGTGATTACCTTTCCCCCAGCTTAGCTGGGTACTCATTTTACTGACCTCAGAAGGATGAAAGGCTGAGTCGACCCGAGCCGGCTACCTGAGAAACCAGCTTCCACTGGGATCGAACTCAGATCGTGGGGAGTTTTGGTTGCAGTACTGCCACCTACCACTCTGCGCCACACGAGGCTCTCTTATATAGTATATATATCATATATATATATATATATATATATATATATATATATATATATATACATACATACATACATACATACATACATACATACATACATACACATACACACATACACATACACACACACACACACACACACACACACAATACATACATACTGTATATCTTCATTTTTAGGCAGACATGTTGTTGGTCTATCATTGCAGAATTTTCCTATTCCCCTCCCAGCTTCCTTCAAATTTTACCAAGGAAAAGTAATATTAGCTATTGACTTGATAGTGCAAACAAAAATGTTGGGGAGTTTGAAATCAATTAAAAAATATGCAGTTAGAACAAATAGATGGTAGTAGGTGTGAAAAAAATTAATAATATAAACTTACACCCCAACTGCTCCTAATTTTTTAAACCATGCCATTTTTTATTTCTTCTGGGGGATGTTTTACATTAGATAGTAAAAAGGAGCCTCCACTCAAATGCTAAATTAATGGTGCTGTATTCACAAACTGCATAATGTATCTCCTAATTGGGCTATGGCTTCTTTGTCTTCTTTTTTGTCTGATGATTGGATAACAAACTTTAAAACAGAGTAAGAACATTTTTCCTCCATGGAAATTTTTTGGTATTTTCAGAAAGATAAAAGATTGTATCTTCATCCGTGGTTGCCATGGAAATGATTATGCTGACCCAGATGATTGCAACTTCAGAGAATGAATAAACTGCAGAGATCTCTACTCTAAAGAAACAAATATCTCATTCTCACTTTTATATTTATGGATAAGTGTCTGAGCAATAACAAGATAAGCCTGAAAAGCTCTGAAGAAGGATGGAGGTTTATGTTAGCTTTAAATATGAATGTGTGTGTGTTTGGAGTGAGAAGGAAAGGGATGTTGCACATGCTATGAACAGAATCCCTTATTTGTTGTGCAAAAGAAGCGCAATCTACAATATTTTCTCCCACTCTGCACTTCCCAGTTGCCTAACAGTGAATGTTTAAAGTTTCTTCTTAATAATAAAAGTTGGCTATTTAGATATAGTCTGTGGCTTGAATCATGTCAACTGGATTTCTATTTTCTCAGTAGATACGTTTCACTCCTTATCCAAGGAGCTTCTTCAGTCTGAGTAAAGTTAGTAAGGGAATCCTTAAATATGTTTCTAGGGTGGCTGTGTGACCTTGCACCTGGGGCTAGGTCATGGTTATTTTGAGATGTTTATTTCTAAGTCCCTTTATCATCTAAAGGAGGATCGTTAAGATTACCCTGCTGCTGTTGAGCTTGCGAAATGGTCTTAATCTTCCTAGGCACAGAAGACAAAGCAGGAAGGAAGATAGGGGAAAGGTTGTGCCTGAGGCCCCCACCTCTATTCAAGGAAGGATTTTCCAAGTTGGCATAAATGGATTCCTTGACCCCTCTCTATAGTGTTTATATGGTCCGTATAGATGCCAACATTAGGTTCACCAGAGAAGACACCAAGGACAACAGACTGGCATTCCTAGACTGTGAAGTCCTCATTGGGACCGGTGGCAAGCTAGAAATAGGGATCTATAGGAAACCCACACACACAGATCAATACCTGATGTTTGACTCCCACCATCCACTGCAGCACAAACTAGGAGTCATCAGGACATTATCACACAGAGCAGAAACCATCCCCACCTCCATGGATTCCAAAAAGAATGAAAAGCAGCACCTGAGAACAGCTCTGAAGGCCTGTGGATATCCAAATTGGGCCTTCACTAAATCTAAGTCTACCAGACCTAAAACAGCGACAGATAGGGCTGAGACTCAGAGTAAACGGAAGAACCTGGTCATTCCTTACATGGCTGGCGTGTCTGAAAAGATAAAACGGATATTTGGCAAACACCACATACCTGTATATTTCAAACCCACCAACACACTGAGACAGAGGCTTGTACACCCCAAAGATCAAACTCCAAAACACAAGGAAAGCAATGTAGTGTATGCAATCCAGTGCAGTGAGGAGTGCTCAGAACTCTACATTGGAGAAACCAAACAACCTTTGTACAGGAGGATGGCCCAACACAGGAGAAGTAACACCACAGGACCAGAGTCAGCAGTTTATCTTCATCTAAAGGAAAAAGGACACTCATTTGAGGACATTAATGTTCACATTTTAGACAGAGAAGATAGGTGGTTTGAGAGAGGGGTCAAGGAATCCATTTATGCCAACTTGGAAAATCCTTCCTTGAATAGAGGTGGGGGCCTCAGGCACAATCTTTCCCCTATTTTCCTTCCTGCTTTGTCTTCTGTGCCTAGGAAGATTAAGACCATTTCGCAAGCTCAACAGCAGCAGGGTAATCTTAACGATCCTCCTTTAGATGATAAAGGGACTTAGAAATAAACATCTCAAAATAACCATGACCTAGCCCCAGGTGCAAGGTCACACAGCCACCCTAGAAACATATTTAAGGATTCCCTTACTAACTTTACTCAGACTGAAGAAGCTCCTTGGATAAGGAGTGAAACGTATCTACTGAGAAAATAGAAATCCAGTTGACATGATTCAAGCCACAGACTGTTCCACCTGGATGACTGAGAACCTTCATCGAGCTATTTAGATATAGTATTGCTGGAACCAGTTTGCTGCAGTAGATAAAAACACTAGCCTAGAAACTGGGAGAGAGTGAGCTCTAGTGCTGCCTGCTGGGAGACCTTGGGCCAGTCACTCACTCAGTGCTAGGGAGTTTTGTAAAGTATTTTGTAAAGTATTGGCAATATTTTATATTCCAAAATAGTGCCAATAAAACTGCATGGACTTGTCCATGCGGTTGCCTGGAGTCAAGATTGACTCAAAAGGTTTATATGATCGGAAGAGAAACCAGAGTAGACTCTGGTGACCACTGCATGTTACACTCCAATGAACAGTGATAATGAAAGAACCAGGAATGAGTTTTGGAAAAAGTCCTTTGGAATCTGATCACTCACAGTATTACCTCCTTTCCTGAAGACCTTTTTCTTATTATAAATTATTTTAAATCCTTATCAATATGTATAGGTATTAAATTAATGCAATATCTGCATTAGGATACATATTTTGCAGGTTTAATAAATAAAAGTCCAACTGATTCCAAGAAAAATAGCAATAGTTCAGGAAATTGTGAGGTGGAATATATACATTAATCAATAATAGTGATCAATTTTAACGAGAATACTGGTAATAATTGTAATACAATTACAAATTGTGATAATTTTGTCATTATATTAATTACAAAAGGAAGCCTTCTAATGCTCTGCCAGAAGTTATAGTTGGTTCTATATAAATTTAAAACTCTGTGACTACCTGAGCAGCCAAAGTACCTACAAAGCAGCTACAACAATTTTCATTAGAAAATGAATCAAGTTAGAACCATGAATTGTATTTTCCCTACCAGCAAGTCTATTAGATCAAAGATAGCATATATTTATCTTGTATTGCCCTAAGGCCTAACTAGTTTTTACACAGTTATGAGCAACTTTACCAATATATTGATCCAATCTCCACAGTTTAAAGGTCTGTTCTTACTATATTCTGGACTTTGAAGAAGCAAAATAGAAAGAGTATTGACGCTTTTGAACTTTGGTATTGGAGAAGACTCCTGAGAATACCATAGTTAGACAAGAAAACAAACAAATAGATCATCAAACAATTCAACCCTGATTTCTCATTTAAAGCATAAATGACCAGGTTCAAATTATCATACTTCAGACACATTAGCTCTCTGGAGAGATCAATAATACTGGGAAAAGAAAGAGAAGAGGGCAACCAGCAGCAAGGTAGATGGACTCCATTACAGCAGCAACAGATGCACCATTGGAAGACCTGAAGAACCAGGTTGGAATCATATCCTTCTAGAGAAAATCTATCTATGTGGTAGCTAAGAGTCAACACTGACTTGATAGCATATAATCAATCAATCAATCTTACTATAATCAATTATTTCTATTAAATGAGCCTTTCCATAAGGATCCAGTTATGTTTGTATAGTCTAACCTTTCTCAACTTTCTGTTATCCAGATGTGTTGGGAAAACTGCCACTTATGCTGTCTGAGAATTCTAGGAGTTATAATCCCAACATCTCTGGAGTTACAAGCTTGGGGACAACTGGGTTAATCCAGTCCCCAATATTAGCATCCAACCATATTAACTTTTTAGTTCTAGAATCTATCTTTCCTGTTCTAAATGTAAATGTGTGCCTTTGAGTCCATCTTGACTCCTGGCGAGTACATGGACAAGCCCTTGCAGTTTCTTGGCAATGGTTTGCCATTGTAGACCTTGTGGGTGGCCCATTTTTCCATTGCAGGAATTCTTGCCTCGCTGTACTTTCTGAATCCTGGGTTCAGAAGCTCTTTCCTGCAGATGTTTAGCATCCTGTTTCTGCACACCTCTATTTTTAGACCTTATCAAGCCGATCCTCCAATTCAATGAGGGTAGTAACATACCACTATGGTTGCAGCTATTGAGAAAAGTGTCCAGTTGCAAAATTGAGGACATGCTATTATTTCATCTTCACAATTCAATGGAGCTTTTAGAAGCAACAGAGAAATGACAAAGCGGTTCAGATGTCTGTGGGATTCCTATGCTTTCGTATGTATGGTATTACAATCAGTCTTCCCAGGATTTCATTCATAGCAACCTCTCAATTTTTAAAAACTTTTTTGCAAA
Source organism: Charina bottae (assembly GCA_023362775.1). Taxonomy (NCBI): domain Eukaryota; kingdom Metazoa; phylum Chordata; class Lepidosauria; order Squamata; family Charinaidae; genus Charina; species Charina bottae. The sequence continues at coordinate 79,805,702 of JALMGJ010000002.1, forward strand.
CTACTAAACAGATGCGCCGAAGAATTGATGCTTTCGAACTGTGGTGCTGGAGAAGACTCTTAAGAGTCGCTTGGACTGCAAGGAGGTCAAATCAGTCAATCCTAAAGGAAATCAACCCTGACTGCTCATTGGAAGGACAGATACTGAAGCTGAAGCTCAAATACTTTGGCCACCTAATGCGAAGAGAGGACTCACTGGAAAAGACCCTGATGCTGGGAAAGACTGAAGGCAAAAGGAGAAGGGGACGGCAGAGGATGAGATGGTTAGATAGCATCACCGATGTAATGAACATGAATTTGAGTAAACTCTGGGAGACAATGGAGGACAGGAAGGCCTGGCGTGCTATGGTCCATGAGGTCACGAAGAGTCGGACACGACTAAACAACTGAACGACAACAACAAAACAGATGCATACAAATATGTATACTGAAAACACATATAGCTTATATTATGTCAAAGGAAAATACCAGCTTTGCTGCAATAAACTAGACAGAAATAAAAGAACAACATCCCCCCAAATATACAGTATTGTGATATTAATCAGGTTCTAAAATGCATCTGCTTATAGAATTAAAACCCAGGGTCATTGTGGTGGTGCAGTATCACTATTCAAATAGACTTGCACTAGGACTTTCCCAAAGATCAAAACATCACTCTTCTGGGGGCTACTTCCCACATTAAGGAATCGCCACAGTTGCACAGATACATTAAACTAGTTTCCTATTATTTATGTTGAAGTCACTGAAGCAGGAAAACTATTTTAGAGCCAATCTGCCACCTATATACAGATGAATTCAGGTGAACATTTATGCCCTACTGAATCAGTAAGAATAAATTGACCAAAGCATCTTGATCCAGGACTGTCCTACTTGTTGCTGAACTTTTGCTTGTGCTACTGCATAGCTGCCTACCTCCAAGCGCATCCAGTTGATCCAGCATTCTTCAGTTGTATTATGGACTTATAATTGTAAATAGTTTTTATATAATAAAACTATTTCTATAAAGTTCTGGTGGTCATACTCCAAACAGAACAGTTTGGTAGGCCTGCCTAATGGAGTCCTGAAATTCACTTTCTTGAGTCACAGAGAAAATGTGATTTCTTTCAACAAGGAATTGCTCATCACTTTGCAGCCTCTTCTAGTTATTTCATGAGGTGGTAGACGATATGGAGGAAAGTGAAGCAATGTCATCCTTAGTAACAACAAGTTTGCATTTCTTTTGTTCCACAGTTTTGAGGGGGACCTTCATTCAAACTATTGTTGAAGTAAGGCACCCACTTGGAGATTTGTATAACCCTAGAGTATGGTATTACAGATGCTCTAAGAATGGATATCAATGACCCCTATTGATATTTCCTGCACTAATGTGCAAATTAGGCCATTGGTTTTGCATTTCTCCAAAATATTGCTATATTCCTTTAAAAGCTTACAGAGTGCAAATGTTTCAAGGTTGGACATGATAGCTTGCAGTTACAAGGTGGTTCAAGGACTGCCATTTAATATATCTTTCTTCTCCTTACTTTTTGGGCAAGTAAGAGCTATTGCAAGTGGTTAGTAATCTCAGCTGCTCCTACAACATACCAAATGTGGCTATAAATGTCACCTAAAACAATTATAATGATGCACCAACACTCCCAGGGATACTGTGTGTACCCTGTGCTTATGTGCAGATCATAGTTTTCTTTTTTACAGGTTTATTAAATAGATTAGCTCAATCGTGTACCGAAATTGCTTTAAAACTTCACGTGTTGTATAAGTGCTACTTATTATTTCTTGTGCCCTTGGATAGTGTTTTCAGAAGATCCACTCGTGCCATTATCTGAGTCCATAGTGCAGATAATATACAGATAAACAGAGTCTGTAAGTGTAATACACATCCAAATTAACACAGCAGCAACCACTTCTTTTATTTGTTTGTTTGTTTATCAAATTTATTCCCCACCTATCTCTCACAGAGTGCGACTCTGGGTGGGTTACATAAAACAGTTTGTTATTATTCTGAAGCTCATGTCAATACGTTTGATCCACTTCTGTGGCAGAAAATATCAGAAAGTGTGCCGATTATGCAAACTAATCAATTACCATCTGGTTGCTTTCAAGCTGACCAATCCATTTTTTGGTCTTGTTCTCTATCTGTGGGTTCCTCCCACATTCGTCTGAACCTAAAATCATCCTGGAACTGAAAAAAAAAATCCTTTGTCTCTACCAGAACAAATGACAGAAAGATCTTTCTACGTCTTCATTCTCAGATACTCCACAATCTATCTGTTTGACTTCTGTAACCACAAGTCCTTTGGAAATTATCTTGAATTAGGGTCTGAACACATGCATAGAAGTGAGCAGTCTTCAGAACTGGCTGATAGGAAAGGAAGGAAATGCATTTAAATGGGTGAAAAAGATCCTTTAAAAACCAGTGGGGTGTTTTACTGCTGATCTGAGACTGAGAAGAGAGGAGAATGGGAAGAGAAGTAAACTTAAGTGAGTCCTTGAATGAACTAACTCCATGGAGGAAATGAAATGGCAAGGAAGAAATAAGAGGAAAAACTTGAGAGAACAGAGAAAACATTGTTGCAGCTGTATGATTCCAGGAAAAGGTAGATCCTACATTCACACTCCTGCAAACTCTGAAGGGCCTTTTGGAAAACGAATCCAAAGAACTGAAGAGCCCTAGTAAATGCAGGATATGGATGGTGTGGTAAAAAAGCCTATGGAAAACCTTATCTTAATTTTTGTTTTCAGGGATTGATTGGTCATATAACATTGAGAGCAAGACTTTCCTTGCAAACTTTTAGTATTGTTCAAAACTATAGTGTCTTCTTGGATAAGTGGATTTGGAGAGCATGCATACTGTATGTTTGTTTAAAGTTGAGCAATAAATTAACTCTGCTAAAAGTTAAGTGATTAAATCTTCATTTTTCATTAGATTTATAGAGGATTTCCAGTATCTTTAATCTAGACCCGCTTTTGACAGGCAGCATGGAAAGATTTTTTTCAGTTCTGGTTGTTCTTTCCTGAGTACATTTTCACAGTCACCACAGCATATTAATACCTAATGTTTTTTTTTAATCTACATCATATTCCTCCATGCCAGTATTTAACACTGACAATTCAGCTACTAAACTAAAATATAAATCTTGTTAGGTATGGCAACAAGAATGCAACATTCCAGAGACATAACGGGAATGTTGTAGCATTTTCTTTTCATATCAGCCCACAACAGTTGTTCATATTTTCTTCAAACAGAACAGAGCCAATCTTAAGCTGTTGTTATTTCAGACAATTTACCATACAGCAGGTTGATTTAAGCTCTTTCTAGGTGGCAGTCCAATTCATTTGTATTCTTCATAAACTCATAATAAAAATCAAGATTACTATTCCAGGTATCCAACTCTTTCAAATATAACCCTAATCCTGTTGGATCAGCCCAAGATTTATCTTAGTGCAGCATTTTGCTTCTCACAGTGGCCAACCACCTTTGAAGTGTGCACAAACAAGAAAGAGATATAATCTTCTCCCACTGTTGTTCACCTGTAACTGCTGTTCAGATACATGTTGCATCCAACCTGGAGATACTGTAGCACTGAATCTTAAAGACCAATATTCCTTGATACACTTGTCCTCCATATCCCCTTTTAAAGTGAGCCAAGTAAATGTCCATCATCATGGTAATAAACTGTTCAGTTAATTATGTGCTGTGTGAAGAAATGCTTCCTTTTGTCTGTTTTAAAGCTTCCAAAAAGCTTCATTGGATGGTCCCTGGTCCTGTTTTGAGAAGAAAATCTTTTCTCTGTACAGGTTCTCCATGCTATGTATGATTTTATACTCCACAATCGTGTTATGTCCCCACTTAGACATCTTTTTTTTCTAAGATAAAGGGTCCCAACCATTCTTTTTCTCATAAGAAAGATGTTCAAGCCTCCTTATATTGGTTGCCTCTTTGGCAGGCTTTCCAGTGTTATTATATCTTTTTTTTTAACGTGGTGTCCAAAACTGTATACAATAGTCTACTATACATATGCCATTAATTTACATACTGAAATTATATCTTGAGTGTGCTAGCCATTATGTCTCCCCTCTGCCCTCTTGATTGACTTGACAACTAATTAAACCACTTCCAACGTTGGCCCTATCCTTTATAATGCCCTCTGGAACATTCTGCCCCCGGAGGTGAGGCAGGCCCCCTCGCTCCCGGCCTTCCGGAAGAACTTGAAGACCTGGTTCTGCTGCCTTGCCTGGGATGGGAAGGGTAACAGTTCCTCCTCAGGATGGCTGGCGCCATAGACTCCTCTTTTAAACATGATTTTACCACCCCTTGGATTTTATATTTAACTTATTTTTATTTGCAGAGTGTTTGTATTGTATCGTATTGTATCTTACGTATTTTAATTGCTGATTTAATTGTAAACCGCCCAGAGTCTCCCTTTTGGGGGAGATGGGCGGTGATAGAAATTGGAAAAATAAAAAACTAAAATAAATATTTCCTAAAATATCAAAACTCTTCAAAATGCTGCACAGCACCTATCAAAACTCTTCCAGATGCTGCACAGCACCTATCAACTTTCTCTCAAGAATCAATTTAAAAACTGCTCTGCCACCTTCTTGATGTTATGTGCTAGTAGCCTGATTCCATTTTGGTTCAAGTGGAGCCCATTTCTTTTATATAGGTTCAGCTTGTTTCAGCAGTTCCCCGTTGCCTAACACATCTGAAACCCTCTCCCTGACTCCACTATCTTATCCATGCATTAAAACCCAGAGTCACTGGGAGTTGGGTGGCATATAAATGTAATAATAATAACAATAATAATAAACCTCCAAGCTTTGCAGGTTCAGTTGGCTTCCCAATGTTACTGGTATTAACATGGACTCTGACTGCTGCCTCTTCCTCAGCACTTTCTAGCAGCTTATCTAGAGAGCACATGACATCTGCAGTCAGGAAAGTCACCATCAATCAACACACTTGTCATAGACCCATCTCTCTCTATTTCTAATAACTGAATTACCCATAACTAAGACCCCTCATATCCACCCGCAAGAGAATTCTTGGTATAAGAGGATAGGGTCTGACCTTGTCCACAAAATGATGTGCTCCTTCCCCGAGACTTTCATTCTCCTTGACAGCAAGGGAGTGGTTATCTGTAATTTTTTAATATTCTTTTTTTTTTAGAACTATTTATTGATATAAAATGGCCTCTCATGTATGCCTTACTTGCGTCCCATATTGTTTCTATTTTGACTTCTGTGTCTATGTTCCAAAGGAAAAACTCTTGCATTTTTTTTTAAGATCCAACAAATTTTGTTCATTTTTCAAAATATTTTCAGTCTCCATCTAAAATTTCTGGGCCCCGTTTTTATATTAATTTGTACTGGGTTATGGTCAGATAGTGTTTTAGCCAGAATTGTAGACTCTTTAATTTTATTTTGTAACTTATTTGACATCCATATCATATCCAATCTTGAAAATGATTTGTGTCTGTTTGAATAAAATGTATAGTCTCTTTCATTTTCATTTACTGTTCTCCATGCATCAATTAATGATAGATTTTTAACTATATTAAAGAATTCTTTTGGTAATTTACCATGATTTTTGTTTATTTGACTTTGAGTCTTCTTGTCAATTTTTGGGTCTACAACTCCATTTAAATCTCCCATCAATAACCAATTATTTTGTGTATGTTCTAAAGAAATATTTAGTAATTCTTTATAAAAAAGTTTTTGATTTTTATTGGGAGCATATATACCCATTAACATTTTAGAATTATATATTTCCGTTTCAATGATAATATATCTTCCATTTTCGTCTTCTTTAAGTAATTTAGGTTTCAAATATGGTTTTATGTATATTACTATTCCATTTTTTGTTGTTGTTGTTTGCTGTAATAAATTCTGTTCCTAATTTTTTTATTTTTTAGATATTTTAGATCTGCTTTCCTAATGTGTGTTTCTTGGAGACAAATTATATCTAATTTTAAACTATTTAATATTTGAAATGTACGTTTTCTTTTCACTGGTGAATTAAGTCCATTTATGTTCCATGTAATAATTCTTAAATCACTCATTTGTCAAGAGAAATGTAAATTCTTTAGTATTGGTGGTTTCTCTTTCTTTTTGATGTTGAGTTTTACTTTTTCCTTCCTGCCTCTGGTCTTTTGGTTGTGATATATCTTTCTCAAGTCTCTTCTGAAAATCTTTTGCTTTTAGAATTGAATTCAGCTTATATCTTTCACCTTTAAATGTTAAACTCATTCCCTCTGGAGTTTCCCATCTAAAATTTATATTATTTTTCACCAAAAGATCTGTCAAAAATCTGTACTCCTTTCTTCTTTTTAGAATTTTCACCGGTATTTCTTTAAAGATAAGGACATCTTTTCCTCTTATTTCAATTTTTTTATTATATGAAGCCCTTATTATAATATTTCTAGTTTTTTTTCTTGCAAATTCTACCAAGATGTCCCTAGGTTTGTTATACATAGCTGCAAACTTTGAGTTGATTCTAAATATTCTTTCTATTTCCTCATCTAGTTTTTCTTCTTCCCATTCTATTAGATTGGCCAACATTGGAATAACAGTATCCCTTATATTATATTCTTTTTCTTCTGGTATCCCTCTCAATCTTATACAGTATTCTTTTTCTTTTAGTTCCAGTAATGTAATACGCTCTTCTTCTTTGTCCAAATTTTCTTCACAACATTCTATTCTTTTTTTCACTTCTCCTATATCTCCCTTTAATTTTTCCTCTATTTGTCCTAATTTCAATTCTAATCTTTTTTCTAACCCTTCTATTTTTTCCTCCAGAACTTTTGTTATGGTTTGGGTGATTGTTTGTGTGGTTTTAACTGTAAATTCCTCCATTATTGCTTTCAGCCATTCTCCTCCCCCAGGGTCTGAATTTCTTTTTCCTTGTAATTCCTGTCTTCTCGTGGTCATACTCATTTCCAAAAAATATACCAAATATTTAAAGAAGTAAGATAAAAGGTATTTTTCTTTTTCTCCACTTTCTCCACTCTTTACCCTTTAATCAAATTCTTAACTTAAGATATAAATATATAGATAGTTATCTTTAACTTGTAATAGACTTATATTTGACTTATCTATATCTATACATATATAAACAAATATATTTCTTAAATTATCTAACAAAAAGTGAAAATGAGGTTATTATATTGCTATCTTATACTTAACTTATACTTATACTTAACGAGTTTGAACAAAGATATTATATTCTATAATTCTATTAAGGCAAAATGTCTTCTTCAACTTATTAATTAGGGGAGTCTTTGGTGGTCTCTGAGCCTTGTTGTTTTCATGCAGACGTTTCATTGCCAGGCTAGGCAACATCTTCAGTGCGAAAAGGGGTTGGAACTTGCTGTCTGTTTATATACCCTGGCTTGTCTTGCCTGTGTTGGTGGGGGTCTTGTACTCTCCTTGGTAGTTCCTTGATTGGGCTGTTGTGTGCTGTTTGGGTGATTGACTGAGTTAATAGTTCCTTGATTAAGGTCTATTGTGTTGTTTGATTGCTCCTCTGCTGCTAATCTTCCATATCAAAGCAATAACCCAACCTCACACAAGAGGAGCTGTGTAAGAACACTATTCAGACGAGCACAAACACACTGCAGCAACCCAGAACACCAGAAAAAGGAAACAGACCACTTATATAGCATCTTCCAGCAAAATGGATATCCACACAACTTTATCAAAAAGTGCCTGACCACTCAACCCACCACAGCAAAACCAACAGAAGCTATGAAAAGGATTACACTGCCATACATCAGAATCATCTCAGAAACTACTAATAGACTGTTACATCCACACGGCATCACTGTAGCACACAAACCTACCAAAACCCTTCAGAACATTGTAAGTAAACCAAAAGACCCAGTAGCCCAAGAAGAAAAAACAGGAGTTATCTACAACATACAGTGTAAGGACTGTAACAGCCACTATGTAGGACAGACTGGCAGAAGACTAGCAGAACGCATCCACGAACACCAACTAGCAGTCAGAAGACATGATGAAAACTCCTTAATCTCACAACACATGGACAGACTTAACCATACTTTCAACTGGGAAACTGTGAGCATATTAGACCAGGCCAAATCCAAAAATGCTAGAGAATTCCTAGAAGCTTGGCACTCAGACAAATCAAACAACACAATAGACCTTAATCAAGGAACTATTAACTCAGTCAATCACCCAAACAGCACACAACAGCCCAATCAAGGAACTACCAAGGAGAGTACAAGACCCCCACCAACACAGGCAAGACAAGCCAGGGTATATAAACAGACAGCAAGTTCCACTCCCTTTTTGCACTGAAGATGTTGCCTAGCCTGGCAATGAAACGTCTGCATGAAAACAACAAGGCTCAGAGAGCACCAAAGACTCCCCAGTTCAACCCTGAGCTACAAATATTCTCTTCGATTGGTACTTATTAATTAATTAAATATACCAGTCCAGATGTACATTCACTGTCTATTCACACTCTGGAGATTTTATGTTTGCTCACCCTCCTTTTTACTTGCTTCTTCATTCAGAAACAATTTTCTTTCTTATCTTGTAGTTCTTTTAAACAGTTTAGTAAAGTAGACAACGACGTTTGTCTATTTCAAGACTCTCACCCGCAGAAACCGACTTTCGCTTTAGGCTTCTCAGCTTGATCTTTATCCGCGAATCCACACCAACACGCTGACAAGACAAGACAACTTTAGATTCGCTTTTCTTTCTCAAGCTTTCCGAAGCCGCCGAAGATTTCTCTCCTTCCGAAGGTGCCAATTCTCCCGCACTTTCTGGAGCCGCTTTTCGCTATTTCTTTTTAAAACGCGGCTTGGTTCTGCGCGATCTCGGATTTTTTCTTCACGGAGCGTCTTCGTTTTCGCTCCAGCCGTCGTCCATCTTTACCGGAAGTCAAAAATGTCTGCATTATTAATCTTCAATCTAGTAGTGAAATGCTGCTGCAGAACTTGGTCTCTAGTCTTCTTCCTGACAAAGTGCACAAGAATATCCCTTGGTACATTTCTTAATTTTGCAAATCATGTATTAACCCTATATACTTTGTCAATCTCTGCATCCATATCTTCTTCATCCCATTCCAGAAATTTTGTTAAGGATTGAACAAACTTTTCTCTGGTATCTTTGTCAGGATCTTCTGGGACTGCTCTAAATCTCAGACAATATTCTTTTTCTCTCAGATCCAAAAGAGCCAGATTGTCTACGTCCTTTTCCATCTCTCTGTTTATTATTTCTGTTCTGCTTTCTAACATTTCCACTTTGTCTTTAACTTGTTTTACTTCTCCTGTCAATTGTCCTACAGACTCTTCAATTGCTTTAACTTCTTCTCTCATTTCCTCTTTCATTGCAAATCTTTCTTCCATTCTCCCTTCAAATTCCACCAAATCTTTTTTATGAGATTCAGATAAGTTCTTCCCTAGTTCTTCAAACATTTTTTGTAATATTTCTGGAGTAATCCCCTTTTCGGTCAGTTGCTCTAACAATTCTCTCTTCCCTTCACCAAGCTTTGCTGCTTTTCTGGTGGAATCCTTTGGTATCCTAATATTACCCCATGCAAGTATGTGGGAGAGGGTGAAAATGGAGTGAAGATATTCATTTTGTGACCACTTCTTTCCTGACCTATAACTGGAGGCCCAAAGGAGTTAATTACAGAACAATTCCCCAGCCAGAGTTCAAATAACATACATAGCCTTGACATCAATTTTTAGCCACAGTTAAATTCATGGTTTGAGTTTGCACATTATATTAAGCCTATTCTGCAATGTGAATCAGGATACTGCGCTGATTAAGTTATTCCATGTATTACATTAGTTAACACTTCTATGAGCAGGTGAATGCTGAGTTTCATTTTCCACTTTAAATTTTTGTTTAAAGTTTTCATACAAAACTATACTTTGTGACATATAATTTACAATGTACCCATTCCAAATACAAATTATATTTATTTCTGAGTGTGTGTACTATTTGAATATATCTATATTAGTCCCCAAAAGATGAAAGGTATATTGTGGTGCTAGCAGACTTTTCCTTTTGAAACATGAGCTTCTTTTTATGCACAAAATATATATCAATTATTCAGCCTTGTTTTAAAAAAGCAGTTTTAGGGAGAAAAAAATGCACTTTATGCTAAACGATACAGCAGACTCTTCTGCTGTCACTGCAGTTCTATTCAGGTGCAGAACTGCATTGGATCCAGTTACAGTCATAGGGAAAGAAACATTTTAATGAATTGCAAAATATGCTTTTTTAGAAGTTGGCATAAAACATTTGGGCTTTTGAGTACTTCACTGTTTATCTGACATGAGAGAGTTATAATGCAGTAAACAAAAGCAACTGAGGGCCTATAAATGATGTTAAAATTAATTTTTAAAAATAGAGTAAATTTGCACCATATATTAGTGAGAACAGGAGACTAAAGTCAGGCAGCAATTTATATTACAATTTTGTAAAAAAATGTTTAGCTTATGAGAATTAGATAATGCACTAGCCACGTTAATTTTCAGAAATAAGTCTAACAACCCAAAACAGATAAAAAGCATTATGAACAAGCATACTTATGTCAGTAGGCTGTACCTGTGTTGGGGTTTGATAAACCCAGGAATTTACTTCTAGATATAAATTATACAGAGAGGCTTGATTTCTAGGTAAAAGGTGAAATATTCTGCACAGTCACCCAATTAGCAGCCATTGTTGTAGGAATGATGTGTCATGTGTGACTCATTCAACAGGTGCTTAGAGTTAGGTTGGGTGTGGTGAATAACGAGAGTGACCTATAATGTGATTGGTCAGGTTCACTATATATGCAGAGACATTCTCATTTCCCATTATTCCCATTTTACCTCGTGAAAGCTGTATCGTTGATGGTGTATCATTTGTTACTTGTGGAAGTGATCTGTAAATACGTATGTATATAAAGTAAATAGGATATTTGATATAACTTCTGTTTGGAGTCTATTTACTGCATAGTACGTGGATCACTGGTGCCTAGGAGAGAGGCAGGCCGCTCCATCTCCGCTCGCTCCCTCTGACAACCTGCCATTGTTATATGTAAAGCAAGTGGTTACTGTACATACCATCTAACTATCTTTGGTTAGCAAGTAAAGATTCGTTCCCATCTTAACAACATACCTTCTTATCTTCAACATAGTGGTATGTAAATATTACCAATCAGTCTGAAAAATTCTATGTATGTAATCTAAAGGTTTAGGTGGCAGTAAAGTCAGTTACTATCTGCTTCAGAATTATTATGAAGAATAATCTGCCAATTATCTAATTCATTAGCCTGGGAAACAGCATACAATTTCCTGTTATCATAATAGCTCCTTAATTATCTAGTCCCCCATAGAAAGTTAAAGAGCACAATATATTGTCCCTGCATTTCAACTGTTGTAGCATTTCAGTGAAAGCTTCCCTTTTATTCAAAATTGTTAAAAATATTTCAAATGTCCATTAAAATTATAACACTATTTACTGATTAAGTTAGCAATTAATATTTATTCAAGATGGGATAAAGCATAAACACTTTCCATTACAGAAGCCTTCCAAACATGTTTTTTTTCTTTTTGAAGGCAAGCATACTGTTTTCTTCTGACCAAAATATTCTGTATCATCCACAGTGAAGATGAGGCTGCCTTCCTTACCTATCCATTTAATCAGTTGAAGAGTAATTTTCCACCTTTTTATGCTGCTCAGTATCCCACCTCTTAATCTCATTACTTTCAAATTATTAAATATGACAGGAAAGGAAATCAGACCAAGCATGGTTTCTCATCGTGGCCAAGCAGTTGTCTATGGGATGCCCAGAAGTAAGTGAAATAGTCCTCTCTTACTGTTACTCTGAGCAAATGCTATCCAGAGTCATACTTTTCCTCATCTGTTTCCTCTACACCAGTGTTTCTCAACCTTGGCAACTTTAAGATGTGTGGACTTCAACTCCCAGAATTGTCTGGCTGGGGAATTCTGGGAGTTGAAGTCCACATGTCATAAAGTTGCCGAGGTTGAGAAACACTGCTCGACCCTATCCATAATTACAAAACCCTTTTTACCCACCTCTATTTTCCCTTCACAAATCTGCAATTATGCCAGATTTCTGCATTCCCCCTCATCGTTTTGTTTTGTTTTTTGGTACTTTTACAAGTCAATTACATTTCTTCTGAAATGCAGTACTGTAACAAGAACTCTGCAATAACAATGGAAATGTGTACACATAAAGGCACTGTATTATTTTGGATCCTCTTACATATGAGAGGGTGAGAGGGAAAAAGGAAGGACACACCTCAGCCAGGCCAGGATGTCAAAGGACACCCAGCCTTCTCTATTACTTGATATTAGGGCAGATTAGTGTAAACCCAATCTGTTTTATTGCTTGCTTTTCATTTTCTGTTTGTTTTTTCTCCAGATTTTTATTTACTAGGGGAAAAGTCACCAGACAGTTTAGGGGTAGGCTGACATTGATCTTACATCTTAAAGTAAGAGATAGGGTAGTTAACTGTAAAAATGTTACTTTTGAACATAGATGGCCAAAGGCCAGAACCAAATCTTGGATTCAGTAAATTGATGGATTTAATTGATAAGTGTTTTCTTATGTTTATTTTTTTTATTATGAATTTTATTAAGTTTGAAAAGAAAGATAAAAGCTACGAAAAAACAAAAAACTACAAAAAAGAGAAGAAAAACTAAAAAGGTGTGAAAACTCAAAATACATTTTTTTCTTCAACATTACAAAGAGATGTGACTTCCAACTTTTAACAGCAAGGATATACAAAAATTTTCCATAATCAATCATACTCAATATTAAACCAAAATCACATTATTTCTATATATCATTCCCATTTAGCACATTATAAAAATCACTAAGTACAGTTACTCCCTCCCCTTATATTAAAATAAAGAAAAAAATTCATATAAGCCCCCTAAACAACTTCCCCCAAAAATAACACTTATTTAATTATTACCTTCCTACTACTATTCTATACATTTCTGTATACTATAATAAAAATCAAACTAAAAAGCACATACATTGTCTTCCATTATACTAAATAATATAACAGTTTTAATAATCTTAATCTTAATTAACCCAAAAAAGAAAAGCAATTCGAAACAATGACTTTAAATCAAATTATTAAAACCATCCAAATAAACATTTTATACCCTAATAATCTTAATCCATATCCTTAAAAACAAATAACATCAGTCAAATCCTAAAAGCGATCCAGATAAACATTCTTTAACCCTTATCCCACTTCAAAATAAACCAAAGCATTTACATATCCCCACAATGTGCACAGAGCTTTTCTCTTTAAAAAATCAAACAACCCAACTGCCCCCCTCAAAGATTCCAGGTTCTCTTCAGAAAACCTCCCATACATAATGACCCCTTCTTTTTCATGACATTTCACCAAAAAGTCAATTTTACTTATTGCTTGCAGATCCCTCTCTCTGTTAAATTTCTCCAACTCCACTATCCAATCTTCATCCAGCATCTCAACAGAAATCCCAATCTCATTCTTAGAAGAAACATTTCTATCACTGTTGAATTCCTCAATTTCATCCACTACATCCCCAACCAGATGACACATTTTAGAGCTCATATTTTCCACAATGTCCTGAATGTCTTGTATAAAAACTTGATAGGAGTCAGAAAAAATCTGCTTAAAATCCTCCATGTCTCACCCAGTAGATTATGGCACCCCCTAGGAGCTTAACCAGTGAAAGCTGAAGATATGGAAAAGTTTTGAAGTATGTTTACACAAAGTGAAAGTGAGATAAGCAGACAGTTCCCAAGGGAAAGTAGAAGCAGAAAGCTGAAGGTTTAAATCAGCCAATTCAACATGTAGGAAAATGCTTATATCTTCAAATTTAATACCAAAATAATAACAGAAAGACAATTGTTTACTCTCAATCCTACTTTATATTTGGAAGAAAAATGAATTCCAAAACTTAAAAAAGAATTTTTTGAAAAGTAATCCCAAAAATAACAATAAGCACCAAGAGAGCCACCTTCTCCTTGCTGTAGAAAGCCTCTCTTGGGGTACGCATACTTAAATATATATATATATATAAATTTGGTGATTTTTTATACTGGCGGAGGACAATTAGTACCCACAGCTTTAAAACATTTTGAGGCCAAAACATTGGCCCAAATTCTCTATGGGGCACAGATAGGAATTTATATGAAGAAGGTGCTGCAGGAAACAGTCCAAACAAAATTCCTGCGATTAATTTTGGCCGCACCCAACGGTACAGCAAACGCCCAGTTAAGGCTCGAGAAAGGAATGCCATCAATTCAAGTGAGGGCCTGGAAGCTGATGATAAATTATTGGCTAAAAATCCATTTTTTTCCAGTTGGTTTAACTCCTTTAGTCCTAGTAGATAATTTCTCTTCACCCTGGAAGCAAGCGGTAGAACACAAGCTGGCTTCATGTCGATGAAGGTTCTCAGTCATCCAGGTGGAATTGTCTGTAGCTTGAATCATGTCAACTGGATTTCTTTTTTCTCAGTGGAAACGTTTCGCTCCTTATCCAAGAAGCTTCTTCAGTCTGAGCAAAGTTAGTAAGGGAATCCTTAAATATGTTTCTAGGGTGGCTGTGGGACCTTGCACCTGGGGCTAGGTCATGGTTATTTGAGATGTTAATTTCTAAGTCCCTTTATCATCCAAAGGAAGATCGTTAAGATCACCATGCTGCTGTTGAGATTGCGAAATGGTCTTTATCTTCCTAGGCACAGAAGACAAAGCAGGAAGGAAAATAGGGGAAAGATTGTGCCTGAGGCCCCCATCTCTATTCAAAGAAGGATTTTCCAAGTTGGCATAAATGGGTTCCTTGACCCCTCTTTCAAACCACTTATCTTCCCCGTCTAAAATGTGAACATTAATGTCCTCATCAGATAGCAATGCCAATATACTTTTCTTTGTTAGAATGAAATTCTTCTCGGGTAACTTTGTCACACTGATGCCTTTATATTTGACAATACACACTGAAACAACTGCAGCTTAGAAAAAAAAATATTTTCCTACTTTTATTTTATCCTTCTGCATCCCAAGTGGTTATTCTGCATATGAAAATTGTAGTGGGTGAATACTATACAATAGAGTGATTCACAGTATTGTATAAAAGGCAATTGTTGGCATCTACTGAAGAGCATGGTGTGATCTCATCTCCGCATGTTACTGGTGTATCATTTGCCTACTTCATCTGGGATGGATTTCTTGTATCCAAGGTTTAGTAAATCATTTGCTTTTGTGCTTGCTCCAATATCAGGTTTTAGGATGAAAACCAGAGCAGAGCTCCTTGATAACATGCATTTCTTATATTATCTCCTGCAGCACTTCCACACTACCATCATTTCCCCTGTCCAATCTCTCAAAAGCAGTTTGAAGGGAATCCAGACTATGCTTGTCTTCACTGCTGCCAACCTCAAAAACCTGAGAACACCATAGCCAGCCAGTTGTTCATAACAGCTGTCCAATAAGAGAGGGCAAGAGAGGGCATTCAATCAGTGCTCCATCCCATCCCTTTTCTTCATGTTATCTCATGATTAAAAAAATGAAGGGGGGGAAGAATGGTTGCTATGGGAGGAGATTCAAAGCTGCCAAATTGCTATCTCTCTGTTGCATTCGAAAGACCTACATTAATTGAACCTCTGTACAGATGGGGCGTGGTGGCTCAGCGGGTAAGATGCCAGGCTTGTCGATCGGAAGATCGCAAGTTCAGAGGTTTGAATCCCTAGCCCCGCGTGACAGAGTGAGCTCCTGCACTAGCCCCAGCTCTTGCCAACCTAGCAATTCGAAAGCATGCAAATGCAAGTAGATGAATAGGTACCACTTCGGTGGGTAGGTAACAGCATTCCGCGGGTGTCATGCCGGCCACATGACCGCGGAAGCGTCTTCGAACAACGCTGGCTCTTCGGCTAACAAATGGAGATGAGCACCGGCCCCTAGAGTCGGACACGACTGCACAACTGTGCGGGGGTAACCTTTACCTTTTATTATTTTCGTATACGGCTAAGACAATACAGATATAATTTATATTATTACTGCCATTAATCATCTACAAGAGGGCCGCTAGTTACATTGGAAATGTCAGTACTTGTGTTCTAGTGCAAGAGAGTACTAAGCAGTTTTTAAAAACCCATGATGTAGTACTAAAATAGTTACAAATTCAATTGAAGAAATATGGTATAATAATGTTTAGTAATAATTATTCCTTTAAAAAAGTATTTGTTTAATATGTAACTAATTGTATCTGTTTAATGAGTGCAAACTTGTTTAATCTGTCAGTGCTTGAGCATCTGTTGAAACTATCTGAAAGTGCTTTTATTTTCAGCAGACACAGTGGGTTTTCATAACAACTGAGAATTCCATTATTGAGTGGTGAAATGATGAATTCAATAGCTTTAGTCTAAGTATGATGGCTGCTAGATTTACATATTGCACTATATCACAGTTTGATGGCTTGTTAACTAGAGCAAAATTGGCAAGGTTCACACATCACAATAAGCTGTAAAACTAGGCCCAGCATTTTATCATTGTTATCATCGTCATCACCACCACCATCTTTTCCTCTGAGGACCACAGGGGTGTGTAGCCATTGTGATGTACTTGAGCTCAATTTTTTCAGTTTGTTTCCCCTTCTAACTTAGCCTCAGAGAAGCCTAATACACTTATTTTGCACTTTTTAATTAAAAATTAAAGAAGTGGAAATTTGTACGGATGAGGTTCAACATCAAAATCTAGATGTGCATTGGGGGACCGGAAAACTGGTGGGGGGGGGAGGTGTGATAGGGCTGCAGATTGCCCATCCTCATCATAAATTATGGTTTATAAACCAGAATAGTTGTATTTGCCCCAAGTTCAAAGCCAAACTCAAACCAGCCACATTATGACTTACGGGCATATTTCAACCCTGTATCTGGATCCAATCACTAGCTACCCAGGGGTGTGTGTCAAAAAAGACAAGACAACAGTTGTGGCAGTGTGATTAAAGCCCCTTTACATGAGACTGACACATGTACAGAAGAGGTGGGACTTGAATCATGCTCTATGGCTGCCATCTTGCCTTTTTCAACCTCCCTCCCCCCCATCCCCGCAAATGCTGATGTATCCAACATAGAGAAAATATGCTTTAACCTTGAAGGAAACAGTATCTGCATGTGAGCATAAGCCACTTTCCACAAACTAAGCAAAGAACACAGCTGTTCTGCTCTTTGTACTGCAGGGACACTTCAGTTCACAATTTTGCTTCAATGAAGTGCTTTTCTTAAAGACCTACCCTTTGAAGGTCTGCACATTTTAGGATCAAATCACAGTATTTTGAGAGAAGAATATTTCCTATCAATGCCATCTAATTTTATCCAAACAAAATTATTGGTACTTTTTGGTTTTTTTTAAATCACAGTTTGAAAACTTCTCTCTCTGAACCTCTGCATGCTTCTGGCCTACAAATTTTAATCTATTTGGTTTAACAAATTACAGCCATTTCTGAGTTTCCAAAGCTAGTCAGTGGGTGGCACGACACTTTGGGTCACAGAACAATCAACTCTAACTTTTGCTCTGAATCAGCCTTTCATTCAATTTGCATCTGTGAACGAAACTCAAGGAATGCCTGTAGTTTATATGGGTATGCATGTATGAGGCATCAAGCTGACTTGTTTATGTTATCATGCCTCGTGTTAACATTTCATTCCTTCTTGCCTCTATGCAATTTTTTCATCTGAATTAATTTATTTTGGTGAGGCTATGTAATGAATTCCAGTGGGACCAATTAAATAGCTTAAACAAAAAGGAACTTCTTTCATAATGTACGATTCAGATCATTATAGTGATTCAAAAACAGAACTCTGAAAGAACACAATATTTATAGCTGGCACTTTACATTTCATAGTATTTTCTGTATAACCTAAACCAGGTTATAACGTAGTAAAATGGGCAAAATGTTTGCCTTTTTAAACCTTTTTTCTTTTTTTACTGATATTGAGCTTAAGTGTGTGGCAACTGCTTTAGTTATGGTTGCTATGGGGAGAGACTTCAGATTGACAGTTTTTAAAAGTGGATAGGGAAAGACAATTGGCAGTGCGTTAAGAAGAGAATAGAGCTCCAAAGCGAGAATCTTGTTGGTAGAAAACCTGAAGGCTGTCAAAGGGAAGCAAGAAGCATTATGTTGTAAAGCAGACATTGATGTTTTGAGCAGACAGCACCAAAGACATTATAGGTAGTCCTCGCTTAATGACCATTTCTTTAGCGACCGTCTGGAGTTATGACGGCACTGAAAAAATTATTTAAGACCATTCCTCGCACTTATGACCATGACAGCGTCCCCACAGTCACGTGATCACAATTCAGGCACTTGGCAACCGTTGCACATTTATTTTTATTTATTTATTAATTAATTTATTAATTAAATTTATATGACCGCCCAACTCCCCCAACAGATTTATGACAGTTGCAGGGTCCCACAGTCATGTGATTGCCATTTTTTACCTTCCCCGCTGGCTTCCGATAAGCAAAATCAATAGGGAACTGCGTGATTCACTTCACGACCATGTGGTTCACTTAACAGCCATGTGATTCACTTGATTGCTACAAAAATGGTCATAAAATCGAGTCCAGATTCATTTAATGACCACATCACTTAGCAACCTAACTTCTGATCCCAATTGTGGTCGTTAAGTGAGGACTACGTATAAGAAATCTGACCAGAGGGAAATAGTCCTTGAAGCAACTAAATGATCCTAGAAACCAGAAGCAGCAGCATAAGATTACTGTAAACATCAATTCCAGATTGTGAGAGATTTGTTGGAATAAAGGTCAAGGAACTCTTATATAAGCATACATTCATTTCGTATTTCCAGGTGCAAAGAATTAATTTGTACTCCTCATGAACCATTCCCTTAAGAAACATTTTTCCTATCTTGTCTCTAGAGATGATATCAATACCATCTTTGTCGCCTTGCCTGGGATGGGAAGGGCAATAGTTCTTCCTGGGGATTGCTGGTGCTGTAGTGCCCTCCCTATTGAACGAGATCTTATCGTCACTTGGATTTTATATTTATTTATTCTCTATTTATATTGGTCGTTTGATTGTAATGTTATGCTTGTATAGTTTTAATTATCGATTTTATTGTAAACCGCCCAGAGTCCCCCTTTTGGGGGAGATGAGTGGTGATAGAAATTTGAATAAAAATAAATAAATAATACATACATACATACCATGACCATGCTAAAGAATCCATGATATAATATTTTTATAAAGAAATGGAGGATTTATCTTGATGGCATCACCTCAAAAATGTAAGCATGTGGAGATTACAATGTTTCTTAACAATGAAGAGAGTTCCACAAATAAAACTTTACAGTTTTTAAATGGAATGTAACTGTAGCAACCATATTGCCTTGTCTAGGTACCTAATACGTATCATTTTTGTCTTGAAAAATGACCATTTACATGTAAGGGACATTGAAACCTAATTTCATGTGGACACCATCTACGTCATTCCTTATCAAAGGACCAATTTACATTCTGTTTTCTGTTTGAGTAGCATATTATATAGTCAGAGGAATAATTTTTTCATGACGTACTGGAAAAAACTAGCCATTACAGCATTTTTACTTTTAACAGAATCATATAATTAAATCCCAGTGCATTATAGGAATCAAATAAATAATAAAATAATAAAATAAAATAAAATAATAAAATAAAATAAAATAAAATAATAAAATAAAATAAAATAAAATAAAATAAAATAAAATAAAATAAATAAAATAAAATAAAATAAAATAAAATAAAATAAAATAAAATAAATAATAAAATAAAATAAAATAAAATAAAATAATAAAATAAAAAAAATAAAATAAAATAAAATAAAATAAAATAAAATTAAAATTAAATTAAAATTAAATTAAATAATTAAATTAAATAATTAGATTAGATTAAATTAAATTAAATTAAATTAAATTAAATTAATTAAACAAAACAAAACAAAACAAAACAAAACAAAACAAAACAATGCTAGAAATGTGTTGCATCAAATTTCCTTAATGCACAATCTTTGATTATTCAATTTCGTGCTGCCACCAGATGGCACTTTAGTGGATTCAATGACTGAGTCATTTCCTGCTTCCTGGCAAAGAAGCTTCCTCAAAATTCTATGAAGAATTAAAGTGAGGGCTACTCATGGATATTGATAGAGAATCAAATATTTTAAGGTAATTGAGCATAATCAGATCACACCCTATCAAACAAACAGGAGGCACAAAAAATAATTAGTGATAATGCGGCATGCCCAGCGACCACAGAATGGTGTTTGACTTTAGGGGTGTGAGATGAAATGAAAAATTAAGGTGAAGGAGAATAAAATACCATAGCGAGATTTTTATACTGGTTAGATTTTTATATGAAAGCAATTGGCAGTGTAGTATTTGGTGCAAGATATCACCTTCTCATAGTCCATTATCTTATCTTTTAGAACTAATTCTAAAAGGAAGAGGAAGGGATAGTTCCTCATGGGGGTGGCTAATCCCCTAATTTTATAATTGTCCTTCTTTTAATTATTCCATCACCATCTGGATTTTAGAATATGTATTTTATTGTATAACTGTGATTTAGATATTTTAGACTTTATTTTAACTTATTTGTTGTGAACTGCCCAGAGTTCCCCATGGGGGGAGATGGGCGGTCATATAAATTAAATTTTTAAAAAATGACATTGGGGCATGGTGGCTCAGTGGGTCAGACGTCAGGCTTGTCGATCGGAAGATCGCAAGTTCGGAGGTTCGAATCCCTAGCCCCGCATGACAGAGTGAGCTCCCGCACTAGCTCCAGCTCTTGCCAACCTAGCAAGTCGAAAGCATGCAAATGCAAGTAGATGAATAGGTACCACTTTGGTGGGTAGGTAACAGCGTTCCACATGCGTCATGCGGCCACATGACCTTGGAAGCGTCTTCGGACAACGCTGGCTCTTCGGCTAACAAACGGAGATGAGCACCGGCCCCTAGAGTCGGACACGACTGCACAAATGTGCGGGGGGAACCTTTACCTTTATTAGCACTCTCTGGCTAATTACCCCAGCTACTATCAGGTGCTTTACAACACAGCAATTCAGACTTTCACATTTGTATTTGCCTGGCTTTCTGTTTGCATCAGCTGGCACAGGACAAAGGATTTAGACAGAAGATACGATCTTTTTTGTCACATTCTTGGAAATATGACAGATACTGTATAGGCAAGGCCTCTGGATTGTAGTCTCAGCATTTGTGAGTTTTTTTACTTCCCAGTCTAGAACTGAGAGTGAGTGACTGACAAAGTTTCCCAGCCAGTTTCTGTGCCTAAGGCAGGAACTTGGGTCTCCCCACTCCTAGTCCAGCATTTTATCCACTATACCAGGGGTCAGCAAACTTTTTATGCCGGGAGCCATTTTGACATGCTCGTGCACATTTTGAAATGCTAGAGAGCCAGGGGGCGGGGTTTGCGGGCGGAGGCCAATCGCGTGGAAGGGGGCGGGGTTTGCGGGCGGGGGCCAATCGCGTGGAAGGGGGCGAGGTTTGCGGGTGGGGGCCAATCACGTGGAAGGGGGCGGGGTTTGCGGGCGGGAGACGGCGTCCACCCGGCCCAGCTGCCCGGGGTCCAGGGAGATCAGCTCCGGCGGGATCTGTGGCGAAGAGCGGCCGGGGGGGTGGCGACGACAAGCGGCGCACTTCAGGCTTCCAGCGCGCCACTTGTCATCGCCGCCCGCCCCCCCCCCACGGCCGCTCTTCGCCACAGATCCCGCCGGAGCTGATCTCCCTGGACCCCGGGCAGCTGGGCTTGCCTCCCTCCGCGAGGCCCAGGCGCCGGCCCGGGCCTCCTCCTCCTCCTCCGCCGGCGCTTCAGGCTTCCAGCGCGCCGCTTGTCGTCGCCCCCCGCCCCCCCCCACGGCCGCTCTTCGCCACAGATCCCGCCGGAGCTGATCTCCCTGGACCCCGGGCAGCTGGGCTTGCCTCCCTCCTCGAGGCCCAGGCGCGCTGGAAGCCGGCCCGGGCTTCCTCCTCCTCTGCCGGCGCTTCAGGCTTCCAGCACGCCGCTTGTCGTCGCCGCCCGCCCCCCCCACGGCCGCTCTTCACCACAGATCCTGCCGGAGCTGATCTCCCTGGACCCCGGGCAGCTGGGCTTGCCTCCCTCCGCGAGGCCCAGGCGCGCTGGAAGCCGGCCCGGGCTTCCTCTTCCTCTGCCGGCGCTTCAGGCTTCCAGCACGCCGCTTGTCGTCGCCGCCCGCCCCCCCCCCCCCACGGCCGCTCTTCACCACAGATCCTGCCGGAGCTGATCTCCCTGGACCCCGGGCAGCTGGGCTTGCCTCCCTCCGCGAGGCCCAGGCGCGCTGGAAGCTGGCCCGGGCCTCCTCCTCCTCTGGCCTCCGCCGCCGGGCCCGCCCTCGGCCGCTTCCGCCCACCCGCGTTGAGCGAAGATGATGATGGGGGCGGGAAACGAGGCCTGCCCGCTTACCTGCCTGCTTGCCTCCCTCCGCGAGGCCCCCCGCTGCCTTCCCGGGGTCCAAGCCGGATCGGGGGCCTCGCGGAGAGAGGCAGGCAGGCAGGTAAGCGGGCAGCCCTGGCCTCCGCCGCCGGGCCCGCCCCCCTCGGCCGCTTCCGCCCGCCCGCATTGAGCGAAGATGATGATGGGGGGCGGGAAACGAGGCCTGCCCGCTTACCTGCCGGCTTGCCTCTCTCCGCGCAGGGGCTGCTGCGGCTGGAGATGGCGCTGCCTCCCTGCCGCGCCGGGCCTCGCTCAGTGCAAGAGCCAGGGGGTGGGGTTTGCGGGCGGGGGCCTATCATGTGGAAGGGGCGGGGGTGAGTTCAGCTGCGGAAGAGCCACACTCAAGGGGCCAAAGAGCCGCATCTGGCTCACGAGCCGCCATTTCCGACCCTTGCACTATACCACACTGGCTCTGCAAAAGTGAATATATGGGGGGGCGATGGGCGGTGATATAAGTTAGGATATATATATATAGATAGATAGATAGATGATAGATAGATAGATAGATAGATAGATAGATAGATAGATAGATAGTTATTTAATCTATCCCTGCTGAGATAAACTGAATTAAAATTCAGTGTGAGAACACTAATCCCCCTGAGAGGCAGGGGGTGAGGAGTAGCACCTGGAGTGCCCCTCTTGCTGACCAGTGAGAGAGGTCGAAGGGGGGCACAGTGAATGAGTGTGAGAGTGGTGACTGGGCTCCGTCAGTGCTGAGAGCATGAGCTGGTACACGGGGTGGGGGGGGTCCTTCATCTACTGTGTTGATTGGGAATGAGTGAGTTGGTTGAATGAATGGAGGGAGACCTGCTTTTAACCAGTGATCTCAGGAGTCCAGGAGCGGAGGCAAATGGATTCAGAGACTCTGGGGGTTATAGGGCGGGGCAGGCCATTGAAGTCATGATGGGCAGGGGATGTTATGACGGGAGCTGGAGGGTGGGCCAACTTAGGGGAAGACGCCCCCAGTGTTTATTACCAGTGGTGTGTTCCGGCCCTCCATGCTCAAACCTAGGTCCTGGACAGCAGACTCGTGGTTGCCCTAACTTTTGGCTGCTGTTTTGTAATGCCAGGTCAATTAATAACAAGGCCCCCCTCATATACAATTTGATCATGGAGGAGGGGGCAGACCTGGCATGCATCACTAAAACCTGGCTGGGCCTGGAAGGAGGTGTTCCTCTTTCTGAGATATGTCAAGACGGGTTTCAGGTTTGGCACCAGCCAAGACTTCTGGGCAGGGGAGGAGGGGTGGCTGTTGTCATCCGGGAGTCTCTAGTGGCCTTCAGGGGCCCTGCTCCACACGTTGCTGGTTGTGAGACCTTGTTTTTCAAGTTGGGTTCTCGGGAACAGTTGGGAGTGTTGCTACTGTACCAGCCTCCCTGCTGCGTAGCAACCTCCCTGCCTGAGCTGCTGGAGGCCATCTTGGGGTTGGCAGTGGAGTTCTCCAGGCTTATGGTCCTGGGGGACTTCAACCTGCCATCCCTGGGGTGTGCCTTGGAGGCGGCTCAGGAGTTCATGGCTACCATGGCAGCCATGGGCCTGTCCCAGATTATTCAGGACCCGACTCGAGACAGTGGCCTCACCCCAGACTTAGTTTTCTTGTTGGAGCAGTAGCAATGTGATCTGAGGGGAGAGTTAGATCTGTCCCCATTGTCATGGTCAGATCATGCCCTGGTGGCCCTGAGATTCTCTTATGCTGCCCCGCTCTGCAGGGAGGCAGGACCCATTCAATTGGTCTGCCCCCGGCAACTTATGGACCCGATGAGGTTTCAGATGGAGCTGGGGGTTATACCCAAGGACCTGCTGCATGGTCCAGCGGAGGTCCTGGCCGCAGCCTGGAATAGGGAAGTGGCCGGGGCCTTGGACAGGATTGTGCCTGTGTGACCTCCCTTACCCCATTCAACCTGTCACTCCCCGTGGTTCACGGAGGAGTTGAGGGTTTTGAAGAGGGTTAAGAGACGTCTGGAGCACTGCTGGAGAAAGACGAAGACTGAATCTGACTGAACACAATCTAGAGCCGCTATTAAGGCCTACCTTATGGCAGTAAGAGCGGCAAAACGTGAATATTTCTCCGCTCTTATTGCATCCACTGAATGCCACCCGACTGCGCTATTTAAGATTACTTGATCTCTTTTAGGTCAGGTAGACTCAGTGACCCACTTACAGGGCCATTCAGAGGAGTTTTCTGAGCATCTGCAGGATAAAATCGCTCAGATCCATTCCAAGCTGGACTCTAAGCATGAGACAGAGTCTGAGGAGATAACCAGGGAACGTACTTACCTTGTTATCTGGGGACAGTTCAATCCTGTTGGACCTGAGGAAGTGGACAGAGTCCTCCAAACTGTAAATGCCACCACCTGCCAATTAGATCCATGCCCCTCCTGGCTGGTGAAAGCAGCTCAGGAGGTGACATGTGGCTGGGTTCAGACGATGGTAAATACATCCTTGAGAGAGGGGGTGTTCCTGGCAACTTTTAAGGAAGTGCTGGTGCGCCCCCGCCTCAAAAAGCCATTGCTGGACCCTACTGTACTGGATAATATTCATCCAGTCTCCCACCTTCCCTTTTTGGGGAAGGTGGTTGAGAAGGTGGTGGCGTTGCAGCTCCAGAGGATTCTGGATGAAACAGATTATCTGGACCCCTTTCAGTCAGGTTTCAGGCCTGGTCATGGAACTGAAACTGCATTGGTCACGCTTATGGATGATCTCTGGCGGGAACGAGATGGAGGCAGTGCATACATTCTCGCTCTTCTTGACCTCTCAGCAGCGTTCGATACCATCGACCATGGTATCCTTCTGGGACTGCTCAGGGAGTTGGGGGTGGGCGGCGTGGTTTTGCGCTGGTTCACCTCCTTCCTCCAGGGCTGGTCCCAGACGGTGTTGATAGGGAGCGAGAGATCCAGCCCACAGGCCCTTCTTTGCGGGGTTCCACAGGGCTCGGTACTCTCTCCGCTCCTTTTTAACATCTACATGAAACCGCTCGGCGAGATCATCCGTCAACACGAGGTGAGGTATCATCAATACGCCAATGATACCCAACTATACATCTCCATCCCGGGTGAAGTAAGTGATGCAGTGACCACCCTGTCCAAGTGCCTAGGGGCTGTAGGGGCCTGGATGGGGAAAAACAAGCTTCGACTGAACCCTGGTAAGACAGAGTGGCTGTGGATTAATGGCTCCTCGGCATCTGGGAAATTGTCATCTTTAGCTCTGGATGGGGTTGCACTGCCCCAGACAGACCTGGTGCATAACTTGGGGGTCCTCTTGGACTCACGACTCCTGCTCGAAGAGCAGGTGGCAGTTGTAGCCAGGAGGGCCTTTGCTCAACTTCGTGTTGTGCGCCACTTATGCCCTTTCCTGGAACGAGAGGCCCTTCGAACGGTCACTCATGCCCTGGTTATCTCTCATATAGACTACTGTAACACGCTCTACATGGGGCTACCCTTGAAGAATATCCGGAAGCTACAGCTGATCCAGAATGCAGTAGCACAGACAATTCTGGGTGTTCCACAGTGGACACATGTAACACCTTTGTTGCGCAAGCTGCACTGGGTTCCAGTCTGCTTCCGGGTCCAATTCAGGGTGTTGGTTATGACCTTTAAAGCCCTACATGGCATGGGACCAGGCTACCTAAGGGACCATCCCATCCCCATTACATCGTCCCGTCCCACCCGGGCATGCAGAGAGGGCATGCTATGGACCCCTTCCGTTAACAAATTCCATCTAACGGGGTCATGGAAGCATGCCTTCTCTGCAGTAGCCCCTGCCCTTTGGAACATTCTTCTCCTAGAGGTAAGACAGGCCCCTTTGCTCCTGGACTTTCGAAAAAAACTTAAAACCTGTTTCTGTCAATATGCCTGGGGTGGGAAGGAGAATGTACACTCTTGGGGATGGCTAGCACCTTAGGGTCACCTTAGGGTGGCCCTAGAGTGTCCTTTTTACCTATGGACTTAAGAAGACCCTGCCATTTGGATTTTATTATATTATTACATCCACAAATTGTGATTCTTATGTTTATTTTACTCTATTTATAATTGTATTTAATTAATTATATTTTATTGTAAACTGCCCAGAGTCCCCCTTGGGGGAAATGGGCGGTGATAAATCTAATAAATAAATAAATAAAATATAGCCAAGAAATGGGGCCCTTAACACACTCAGGACTGGGTCACCTGAAATAGGGCCGCCGGGCGACTATCTGCGGATGCAATATGGATGGAGAAATAATCACATCTCACGGCCCTTACCGCCACGAGGTAGGCTCCAATAGCGGCTCTAGCTTGTGTTTGATCGTCTTCGTTTCCCATCTTCCGCCAGCGGCGCTCTAGGCATCTCTTAGCCCTCTTAAGTCTCCTCAACTCTTCTCAACTTTCAACAGTTAGTTATACCTTTCACATATTTTTATAGAACCAATCTTTATAACCAACTAAGGGAGAGTTTTCATGAACACCTCTGATGTGCAGATATGCCCTGAAAGTAATGATGCATGTAGTAACATATACAATGCAGCTTTACCCACACTTCTTCCAGCAAGATTGTGCATGCATGCACTGACTTTTTGCTATGCTTCTGCATTCAAACATCCATGCCAAGTAGATAAGTAAATATTCAATTTTCCACTTTAAAAAGTATTAAGCATGCAAACACAAAACTCAAATTAATACACATTACTGCCTCCAAGGCCATAAACAGATATTTGGAACCAAGTGAGTGCAAACATTTCTCCTCGTTATTACTGAAGCAGTAATACATTAATTTGACTTCCATACCATAAGCCACAGCATAGAAAGTGATTTTCAGATCAGCACTATAATCGCCAGAATAATTATTTTTCTCTTAAATTGTAGCATTCGTGAAAGCAAACAAAAACGCAATTAAGAATACCATACCTTCACAGATTCATACATACTTTAGATTGAAGAACATATTGAAGTAGAAATTAGATCTAACAGCATGAATTGCAGTAGTACTATGTTACAGCGCCTGCCCTCTGGAACACCATACTCCCCAAGATTCAGCTGGCCCCAGCTTTGCGGGCATTTCGGAAAGCCTTAAAACCATGGGGGCTTTCCTGGGCATGGAGGTTGAGAGGTTAATTGGGCCCATGAGACAGATGCTGTTGTCGTGATTGTTGTGGTCCTCACTGTATATGTAGATTTATTGTTATTGTTGTTTTCCTATTGAATATTAATTTTATGTTAGCCACCCACAGTTGATGTTGCAGGATGGGTGGCCATATAAATGACCAGAGTTCCCTGGTACAGAGGAGATGGGCAGTGATACAAATTTAAATAATAAATAAATAAATAACATGGATTGAAACAAACAAGCAAACAAACAAATTCAGTGTGACTTATTCCCAGATAAAAGCATATAGATTTTCCACTACTTTTCCTCTCCTTTCCATAGCTTTAGGAAAAGTTGGAATCTTTTGTACACATTGGTGCAGTCCACAGTGACATTAAAGAAATAAACTCTTTTTTTTCATATTATCTATAGCTCCATTAAGAGGATGGAGAAGATAAAACTTCTGTCTCTTCTGCCTATCTCAGAGAATGGAGGCATGCAGCAAGCTTGCTGCACATGAACTTTTTATTTAACATACTTTTTTTCTCTTTTAGGCAGAGATCCTTTTATGTGTGTGTAATTTTATTAAAGATTTTCAAAAAAGAAAATTAAAAACTAATACAAAGTAATATAACGTAAGAAAAAGAAAAGAAGAAAGAAAGCTAAAAGTGCAAGAAAGAAAGAAAAAGTAAAAGATATTGTCTTTTCTCTGATCTAAGAAGTCAATTTAGCCATCTCAGCAAGTTCCATCATCTTCACCAACCATTCCTCCATTGTGGGTAGTGCCAAATCTTTCCATATTCATGCATACAATAATCTTGTTGCAGTTATCATGTATAAAAACAAAGTTCCATGACTTTTTTCCCAACTGTTTGTCCATCAATCCCCAAAGAAAAGCCTCTGGTTTCAATTGTATATTAATCTTTAAAATCCTCTGAATCAGTGTATGTATTTGAATTCAGAATTTTCTAGCTTTTTTACACGTCCACCAAACTTGATAAAATGTCCCTTCTTGTTGTTCACATTTCCAACATAAATTTGAATTGTCTTTATGCATTCTAGACAATTTCTCTGGTGACATATACCAACGGTACATCATTTTATAAAAATTCTCTTTAAGATTATAACATAATATAAATTTCAATCCTTTGAGCCACATATTTTCCCATTGTTCCATCTGTATATTATAACCAAAATTTTTAGCCCACTTTATTATACATCCTTTCACCTGTTATTCTTCTATTTCAAACTTCAATAAAAGTTTATACGTTTTAGCAATTACATGGTCAACATTGGTACACAATTCTGTCTCAAACTCAGTCTTACAATGTTCAAAACCATAACTTCTTTTGTCTACTTTAAATCTTTCTAATAATTGTAAAGAAAACCATTAACAACTGCAGGTAGTCCTCGACTTACAACCATTTGTTTAGCGATCCTTTGAAGTTACAATGGTGCTGGAAAAAGTGACTTAGGGCCGGTCCTCAGACTTACGGCTGTCGCAGCATCCCTGAGATCACCTGATCAAAATTCAAGCGCTTGGTGACCAGCTCGCACTTATGACAGTTGCAGCATTCCAGGGTCATGTGGTTGCCATTTGCAACCTTCCCAACCAACTTCTTACAAGCAAAGCCAGATTCGCTTAACGACTGTGGTGATTTGCTTAACAACCAAACCATATTATGAAATGCAACCCTGTGAAATTTGACAATAATTACTCTTAGGAACTCTTAGAACCTCAAACTGGTTCTAATTCTATACACACCATCAATTTCCAAATCCATCTTCAAGTGTAATGAAAAATAGCTTTTGTAAACATTTTTCCAAAAAGCTGGGCAAAGAATTCAAACCTTCAATATCTACACAAAGACCCTGTATTTTTAATAATACAAGACCCTGCATTACTTTTGTCTGAGAGTCAGCTCTCCTTGTAGTTTAATCAGGGCTTTGTCATGCAAATCCATGTCTTTTACTTGCTTTTGAATTGTAGACTCATCAGCATTCAGCCTGGGCTTATGGCAACAAGCAATTGCTGTTTTTACATTCTCCAGCTCTTGTTGAAACTTGCTGAGTTGTGCCTGTATAGATTTCATGTCCTCACTTAGTAATTTCACCAAAATATTGCTCCAATCAAAGTAATTTGAAGAGAGGAGGAGGAGAGGGATCAAGCGGGCAACCACTTAGATCTCCGTGCCACCTTAATGTTTACGGAGTCTGATGGCTGGCCATGAAATAAGTCTTCTAATTATGGGAGGTGACTATTTACTCAATGGGCCATTTACTGTAGGTCACTGAGTCCAATCCTCTGCTCAGTGCTGGAATAAAAGTTAAAACATTTCTAATGGCTGTCCTGCCTCTGCTTGAAAAGATCCAGTGAAGGGGAGCCCGCAACTTCCCTTGAGAATTGGTTTCATGGTGGAACTACCTTTACCATTAGGACGTTTCCCCTGAAAGTACCAGAATGTGCCTTCCTGTAACTTAGCATTGTTCCATGTCCTGAATGCTGGGAAGATAACTAAGTTACATTGGCCATCTTTTGTAGGATGCTCCTTCGGGTATTTGAAAAGCACTATGATATTCTCCCCATAATCGTATTGTCCCAAGGCTACACATATTCTGTTGTCTCGATCTTTTCTTGTCAGACTTATTTTCTAGTCTTTTGATCCATCTCTATTGCTTTTTTTGTACTTGTACTTGTTTCGGTTCCCCTGAGTCATTCTGATACCCGGGACAGGACACAGGACTTGAGGCTGGGTCTGACTGATGCAGAATGTAGTGGAATGGCATTTCTTGCCATGGTTTAGAAAATATCCTTATACTAGTGCAGCCTAAGATTGCAATTTGCCATTTTATCAGCCATGTCACACTGCTGACTCATATTCAGCTTGTGATCAACTACAATTCCATGATCTTTCACTGAGCAGCTGGTGTACTGATCTTGTATCTTTTATTTTGAGAAAGACATAAAGAAACCCATTTTTGTTCTTAACATCCTGCAGTAACCTTAGAGTCCTTTGCATCTGAGTGTTAGCTTTTTTGATAACTTTTCTACAAATCTAGGCTACCTACATACGTTTTGCATTTTGACCTGCCTTTCTTTCCACCTCCTATATGTGTCCTTTCTGATTTTAAGACTTTTATGAAACCTTTTGAGCTGCTGCATTAGCCTCTTCTATTGTTGTTTTTCCAAAAAAAATTAACCCTTCATTGGAATTGTATGAAATTGTGTGTAGCCGGGAGAGGCCCCACAGGGGTAATGCGGTCCACAGCTCCAAGCCCCCCACCCATTCCAGGCAGCAACCGAGGTCTCTGCCAAACCACCCACCAGATCCTTGGGGAAAACCCCGACACCATCTAAAACCCCATCGGGTCCATCAGTTGCTTGGGGTGGGCCAATTGAAAAGGGGAGGGTGGCAGCAGAGAGCTGAATGGCAATCAGAGTGTGATCTGTCAATGGCAATGGATTTTATTTATTTATTTATTTATTTATTTATTTATTTATTTATTTATTTTCTATCCCGCCTTTATTATTTTGCTGTTAATGTCCTCCAATAACAAATCATGTTTACAACTGCCACAAGACAAAAACGAAAAATAATGTACCACCACCAGTGTGCATCATACCACTGATGACTTGGGGCAGGTCCATGGTTGTCATGGAGGACACAAACATCTGTGCTGACCTGGACTCAATGCTACCAGGTGGCAAATTGAATTCTCTGAGAACCAATAGCCTCAGAGACCCTATTGCCAGCCTGGCAATGGAATCCAGCAGAATGATGCTGAGCAGCAGAGAAGACAGTATACCAGCAGTAATCCCAACTATTCCCTAGAGCCCAACTTCAACCAAAGCATCTTGTATCAGGTTATCTGAGGAGCAGGGTCTCTGAGGGCCTTCAAGGACTTGTAGATAACAACAGCCACTCCCTCCCCCTCCTGGGGTCTCAGCTGGTACATAACCTGAAACCCAGGTGGTCAGAGATCAGCCAAGTTGGTGTCCTCATCTATGATAGGATCATAGACAAGGGCAGCCATATTACAATTGACCTTTGAAAAATCTGCAATTGTCTTTTGGAAGGCATGATCCATATTTTCTCCTTGTTTTTGTCATTCTGATGATAGCAGTAAGAGCCTGTAAAGGCCACTGTTTTCTACTCTCTTCCTTATCCTCCTGTAGATAGCAATTGCATCCCCTTTGTTGTTCAATGCTCTGGCTTTGGTTCTTTCAAGCATATTTATTTGGCTCTATGGTGGTCTGAGTTCTAGCATTGAAAGGTATCTTCTTACTCTCTTGTTCTCATTGTCAGTGAACAGAGTCCTCCTGTAATTTTCTTCTGGAAAAATATCTCCTGCATCAGCTCTTGGTGCAGTACCCCCTTTGTGTAGAACACTGTTATAAGCTGAAATGTGGACCCTGTCTTCTATTCTACTTATTTTTTCCTTAAATTCTGCAATAAGTTGGCATTTGTCTTATAATAGTCAAAAATAAATAAACTTACTATTATGTGCTGGATTTAAACAGGTTTTCAGCTCAGCATGTCTCACACGAACATGAAGGAGGGGCTTCTATGTTAAGCCTAACCCTACTGCTTGTGTGGGAGGTGTCTGAGTCAATTGACTTCCTGTTTCCTCTTCTCCCCTCTCTCTCTCCTTGGACCTCCACGAGGGAGGAAGGTTTTGTCAGAGTGCGCACCGTGGAGCGGCCTGCTCCTTTTTCCAAGACACCAGTGATCCACGTTCTATGCAGTAAATAGACACTCAAGCAGAGATTAGATAAAATAGCCTATTTACTTTATATACATACGTAGTCCAAATACATCCAACAGCAGTAACAAATGATACAGCAACGAGACGGAATACAGCGATGAGAAGTTTAGCAGCGAGAAGACAGACCACCAGATCTTCTCTGCTTATATACATAAACTGACCAATCACATTATAGGTCACTCTCATCATCTGCCACACCCAACTAAATGATAGCATC
The DNA here is from genome assembly GCA_023362775.1 of Charina bottae. Classification (NCBI taxonomy): domain Eukaryota; kingdom Metazoa; phylum Chordata; class Lepidosauria; order Squamata; family Charinaidae; genus Charina; species Charina bottae. The sequence goes on from JALMGJ010000002.1 coordinate 79,838,254, forward strand.
TGTAGTATGAGTCATTGCTGCCACATCATCCCTACAACAATGGCTGCTAATTGGGTGACTTGCAGGATAATTCCCTTCTCACCTAATTATCAAGCCTCTCCAGTATAATTTATCTATCTGTAAATTCCTGGGTATATACAAACCCCAACAGGTTTTCACCTTCTCTGTCCTCGTGGCCCATACTTGCATCCAGCAGGGCCACATGCATGGGTCTGGTCAGAACAACTCGCTTGCATGCATGGGACTGTTTCAACAATGAAACTGCTTGTGACAAGATCTACAAATAAAATCTAAGCAATCTTTATTTTCCTTTTTACACTGACTAAATGTGTTACTGGGGAGGAACAGAGGATACGTTCAACTAGCCCCAGACGTGATGACGCAGCTAGCTCAAAGCCGAAAGGACGGCTAGCGGCCGACGGTGCTGGTGGTGAACGACGAATCCGATGTTCTAAAGATCAACACACCATAGGAACCTGGAATGTAAGATCTATGAGCCAGGGCAAATTGGATGTGGTTATTGGTGAGATGTCAATATTAAATATAGACATTTTAGGTGTCAGTGAACTGAAATGGACTGGGATGGGCCACTTCACATCAGATGACCACCAGATCTACTACTGTGGACAAGAGGACCACAGAAGAAATGGAGTAGCCTTCATAATTAATAATAAAGTGGCTAAAGCAGTGCTTGGATACAATCCAAAAAACGATAGAATGATCTCAATTCGAATTCAGGGTAAGCCATTTAACATCACAGTGATCCAAATATACGCCCCAACCACAGATGCTGAAGAAGCAGAAGTAGATCAGTTCTATGAGGATCTGCAGCACCTACTAGATAATACACCAAAAAGAGATTTTATTTTCATTCCAGAAGACTGGAATGCTAAGGTGGGTAGTCAGACGACACCTGGAATTACAGGCAAGCATGGTCTGGGAGAACAAAATGAAGCAGGACATAGGCTGATAGAATTTTGCCAAGACAACTCACTGTGCATAACAAACACTCTCTTCCAACAACCTAAAAGACGACTTTATACATGGACTTCACCAGATGGTCGACACCGAAATCAGATTGACTACATCCTTTGCAGCCAAAGGTGGCCGACATCTATACAGTCGGTAAAAACAAGACCTGGAGCTGACTGTAGTTCAGATCACGAACTTCTTATTGCAAAATTTAGAATCAGACTAAAGAGAATAGGGAAGACCCACAGATCAGTTAGATATGAGCTCACTAATATTCCTAAGGAATATGCAGTGGAGGTGAAGAATAGATTTAAGGGACTAGATTTAGTAGATAGGGTCCCAGAAGAACTATGGACAGAAGTTCGCAACATTGTTCAGGAGGCGGCAACAAAAAACGTCCCAAAGAAAAAGAAAACCAAGAAGGCAAGATGGCTGTCTGCTGAAACACTGGAAGTAGCCCAAGAAAGAAGGAAAGCAAAAGGCAACAGTGATAGGGGGAGATATGCCCAATTAAATGCAAAATTCCAGAGGTTAGCCAGAAGAGATAAGGAATTATTTTTAAACAAGCAATGTGCGGAAGTGGAAGAAGACAATAGAATAGGAAGGACAAGAGACCTCTTCCAGAAAATTAGAAACATCGGAGGTAAATTCCAGGCAAAAATGGGTATGATCAAAAACAAAGATGGTAAGGACCTAACAGAAGCAGAAGAGATCAAGAAAAGGTGGCAAGAATATACGGAAGATCTGTATAGGAAGGATAATAATATTGGAGATAGCTTTGACGGTGTGGTCAGTGAGTTAGAGCCAGACATCCTGAAGAGTGAGGTTGAATGGGCCTTAAGAAGCATTGCTAATAACAAGGCAGCAGGAGACGATGGTATCCCAGCTGAACTGTTTAAAATCTTGCAAGATGATGCTGTCAAGGTGATGCATGCCATATGCCAGCAAATTTGGAAAACACAAGAATGGCCATCAGATTGGAAAAAATCAACTTATATCCCCATACCAAAAAAGGGAAGCACTAAAGAATGTTCAAACTATCGAACAGTGGCACTTATTTCACATGCCAGTAAGGTAATGCTCAAGATCTTGCAAGGTAGACTCCAGCAATTCATGGAGCGAGAATTGCCAGATGTACAAGCTGGGTTTAGAAAAGGCAGAGGAACTAGAGACCAAATTGCCAATATCCGCTGGATAATGGAGAAAGCCAGGGAATTTCAGAAAAACATCTATTTCTGTTTTATTGACTATTCTAAAGCCTTTGACTGTGTGGATCATAACAAATTGTGGCAAGTTCTTGGTGGTATGGGGATACCAAGTCATCTTGTCTGCCTCCTGAGGAATCTGTATAACGACCAAGTAGCAACGGTAAGAACAGAGCACGGAACAACGGACTGGTTTAAGATTGGGAAAGGAGTACGGCAGGGTTGTATACTCTCACCCTACCTATTCAACCTGTATGCAGAACACATCATGCGACATGCTGGGCTTGAGGAATCCAAGGCTGGAGTTAAAATCGCTGGAAGAAATATTAACAATCTCAGATATGCAGATGATACCACTTTGATGGCTGAAAGCGAGGAGGAGTTGAGGAGCCTTATGACGAAGGTGAAAGAAGAAAGTGCAAAAGCTGGGTTGCAGTTAAACCTCAAAAAAACCAAGATTATGGCAACGAGCTTGATTGATGACTGGCAAATAGAGGGAGAAAAAGTGGAGGCAGTGACAGACTTTGTATTTCTAGGCGCAAAGATTACTGCAGACGCTGACTGCAGCCAGGAAATCAGAAGACGTCTACTTCTTGGGAGGAGAGCAATGGCAAATCTTGATAAAATAGTTAAGAGCAGAGACATCACACTGACAACAAAGGTCCGCATAGTTAAAACAATGGTATTCCCTGTAGTAACCTATGGCTGCGAGAGCTGGACCATAAGGAAGGCTGAGCGAAGGAAGATAGATGCTTTTGAACTGTGGTGTTGGAGGAAAATTCTGAGAGTGCCTTGGACTGCAAGAAGATCAAACCAGTCCATACTCCAGGAAATCAAGCCAGACTGCTCACTTGAGGGAATGATATTAAAGGCAAAACTGAAGTACTTTGGCCACATAATGAGAAGACAGGATACCCTGGAGAAGAAGCTGATGCTAGGGAAAGTGGAAGGCAAAAGGAAGAGGGGCCGACCAAGGGCAAGATGGATGGATGGTATTCTGGAGGTGACGGACTCAACCATTGGGGAGCTGGGGATGGTGACGGCCGACAGAAAGCTCTGGCATGGACTGGTCCATGAAGTCACGAAGAGTCGGAAACGACTGAACGAATAAACAACAAAAATGTGTGAAGAGTGTTTATTTCTCTGAACTAAAAAGATAAGCCTTCTGTGCAAGTTGATTTCTAGACGCTTCTACTCTGCTAAACTAAATAAAATGCTGCTTGGGTTTTCTGTTACTAACATTTCAGAACCCAACATTATGAACTATTAGACTGAGCTATACATTGTGCTTGACTGCCAGGGTGTGTTGAAAAAGCCACAAACTCGTGTGATATAGATTGCCCATTCCATGCTATTGGATCCACATTATGGATTGGATCCAGCTTCTAATCTATAGCTTTCCAAACTGTCTGTCACGACACAGCACTGTGTCGCCTGCGGGGCCCAGATGTGTCGCAAGAAAACCCGGAAGTGCTCATGACGCACCGCTGCCACCATGCGTGGCAGCGTGCGTGGCAGCGGCCCATCAGCGCTTCTAGGTTTTCGTGCGACACACTAGGACGACGATGACGCGCCGCTGTGCACGAAAACCCGAAAGTGCTGCCGTGGTGGCGGCGCATGAAAACCCAGAAGCACCACCGCCGCTGTGGTGCGCAAAAACCTGGAAGCTTATGGTTTTCATGCGCCACCATGGCGGTGGCGCTTCCAGGTTTTTATGCGCTGCCGTTGGTGTGTCACCAACGAGAAAAGTTTAGAAAGCCCTGTTCTAACCTAACATTATTTTCACTGGCAATCAATTTTTGTTCACTTCTTCCTCATCTCACCTCACACTCCCCTGCTGGAATCCTGTTGAACTCTTCTGGGAGCTATTGCTGGGAGCTACAAGAGGAAAAATTGGGAAAGAAAATCACCTGTCCCATTTCTGCCATTGGGAACATTCCAAATAGAATTTTGATGCACCAATGGAATAAAATATAGCACTGAATATATTGTAAGGCTATTGTACAGCCATCTTTAACTTGGGATTGACAGTTCTAGCCATACAGTTTACACCAAATCTTCTAAAACTGACCAAAAGTATATAAAAAAGAGCAACTGGTGAAATTAAGCTGCTGAAATTGTATTTCCTGCAACAAAAAACTTTATTTATTTATGAATATGTATATATGTATATTTATGTATATATGTATATTATTTATGTATATATTGTTTCTATCATGGAAGATCTAAATGATGAAAATTACAGAATATGACATTTTAAAAAAATATTGCAGAAAATGAATTTTTCCAATATCACCTTATTAGAACTAAAGATCTTCTAATGGAATTATTTGGAACAGTTAGGAACAGTTAGGAATAGTTTGAAAGGAAACTATTCTTCACACAATGTCTAATTAACTCACACTGGTAGTGGCAGCCACTATCTTAGAAAGTTTTTTTAATAAAACAAAACACAAAAACACAATTATACTACTAGAAGATTGGTGGTCAATCAGCTGTTATTATTGTTGATAATGTCCAGATCAATACTGTATTGCAGAGCTTTCCAAACTGTGTGTGGTGACACAAAAGTGTGTCACCACACACAGTCTGGTGTGTCGCCACACAACCCGGAAGCGCTGATCATCATCAGCGCTTCCGGGTTTTCCCGCGGCGACACACCAATGGCGCTGCGCAAAAATCTGAAAGCAACAGCAGCGCTTCCGGGTTTTTGCGCGGGTTTTCCCGCGGCGACACACCAACGGCGGTTGGTGTGTCGCCGCGGGAAAACTTTGGAAAGCCCTGCTGTATTGGCTACCTCAGAAAAAAATGTCCCATGAAATTAAAATGTGACATTTTGGTTTGGGGACAATGTATATATGTGTACAAAATGTTTTGGACAAATAATAATGAGAAAAGCGTCCAGTCTTTGATTATGAAAATCTAGCAGCATCCAGGATAGTGTAGGTAGTAAGGAAGATGACCTTGATGGAGATATGCAAAAGCCGTTGCCTGGGGAAAGAGGGCTGAAGCATTTTTTAAAGCCGAAAATGGCCAGATAATGTTCGGAAGCAGCTCAGGCAGACACCTTCCTAATTCACTGAAAAGGAGGAGGAGGTACAGCACAAACAGACTTGGAAGATTCTGTTATTATAGCCAATCTCAATAAAAGTAATTTTAGCCAGTAGTTGATTTCATGGTCTGATCTACCTAGTGGGGCTGACAGATAGTAAACTAGATGGAAAGGTTGGACTTGTCGAGCTGAGAAAGATTATGGTTTCAAAGTATACTGTATTCCTTCAAGGAATCAAAAAGGTGTGCAGGAGAATTCTTAGTTCTCTGATATCATGTCTTCCAATAAACACAATGGTCACAGCTTTCCACTTTTTCTTGTTTATTGCTGGGCAAGCCACACATTCCTTGCATGCTTTCTTTGGTACTATTCTCATAATATAAAGGAAAACTACCTTTCTAAATATTTGTAAACAACTGTTTTATTCAAGAATTAATCTCTGCATTTTCAGAGAACAGGTCTAGTAAGGTATACCTTATTAGAAGTAATCGGATACAACATTTTAAGAATTTTTTTTAAAGCAAGCTTCAGCTAAAATTTCCCTGTTGGTTTAACTGGACAAAGTCAGTTCCCTAGAACTCCATTCATAAGAACTTGCAACTGCTTTAGCTGTACAGAACCTGAATGTGATATTGATGCCATAAATATGCTTTCTCTCCCTCTCGTTGGCAAGCTTTTTTAATTCATCTGGTGCAGCCAAGTGAATAGACTGTTTAAAGCTCCTGGGAAGAATTGTGATTTCTCTCCCTAAGCACTGCAGGCAGGGCCCAGCAGCATCCAGCAAAGTAATGGCTATTCTTAGAGAATCTTCAAGCCAATATTCACAATATTTTTTTCCCCTCTACTTTGCAGAAACTTTAATCTTTAAGAGAGAAGTTTTGTGATAGCAAAAAGATATATATATATATATATATATATATACACACATACATACATACATACATACATACACATACATACATACATACATACAGTATCTTTTTATATATCGGGTAACAATACATTTTGTTGTTTATAAAAATTTGTGATCAGAGTTATAGAAATATTAAGAGACAAGCAAAACTGAAAGCTTGCAGTAAAAACGTTGCTTTTATTTTAAAACAAAGAAACAGAAACGAACTCAGCCAGTAGACCACATGGCTGATTAACATAAGCTAGTCACATTGTAGAACACAATGAAGACAAAAGCAGAGAGATAACAGCAAGGTAACCAAGATTTACAATTTTAAAGCTTTTTACAATTTAAAACTTGGCAGTACCTGAGTGGACAGAGCTTGGCATGTGACCAACCACCTAAGCAACCACATTCCCAATTTGGGAATAACTAAAAGGTAGCTCTGTGATTGGGCAAGCAAACCAGACTTTGTGGCAACAGCCATCAACATTCCTGAGGGGAAGGAGCCAACCCGTGCTCCCCTAGAGCCCAGAAAAAAAACCAAGGCTTGACTTTTAAAACTCAGGTCCCAATTGTCGATGAAGGTTCTCAGTCATCCAGGTGGAACAGTCTGTGGCTTGAATCATGTCAACTGGATTTCTATTTTCTCAGTAGAAACGTTTCACTCCTTATCCAAGGAGCTTCTTCAGTCTGAGTAAAGTTAGTAAGGGAATCCTTAATGAGGATTAAGGATTCCCTTACTAACTTTACTCAGACTGAAGAAGCTCCTTGGATAAGGAGTGAAACGTTTCTACTGAGAAAATAGAAATCCAGTTGACATGATTCAAGCCACAGTCAGCTCCCAATTCTTTCAAGACATAAAAATATATGCAACAATACACACACACAAACACAATTACTGATATCTTCAGGGAGAAAAAAGGGAAGCAGTTGTAGAAGAAAGCTCTTAACATATATCTGCTGTTGAATTCCTTTATTAAAATAAACCTTAGTATTGAAGAACAAAGATGTTGTATTTGAATGTGCAACCATTTTCTTACAACTGGACAAGGTTGTGAAAGGCATAGGAAACTTGTCAAAAAGTAGCAATTTTAAAATAAGGCATAATTTCATCAATATCTATTTGTTACAATTATAAATTATCTTTCACCCAGGCATAAGAGCTTCCAAGCCATTTTACATTGATTCAAAATTATAAATATTTATTTATTTGTTTGTTTATTTATTTTCTATCCCTTTATTATTTTTATAAAAATAACTCAAGGCGACGAACAAGGCGGGACTAGAACTCTCAGTTTCCTGGTTTGCTATTGGCTCCTACCTAGGGCTGAGACACAGGGACTGGCCCATGGTCACCCAGCCGGCTTTCATGCCTAAGGCGGGACTAGAACTCACAGACTCCTGGATTCTAGCCCGTTGCCTTAACCACTAGACCAAACTGGCTCTATCTCAAAATAATATATTTATGAACCAAAATTAATCAAGCATCACACCTATACCACAAAATCTACAAAAAGAAACTCCAAGTGACCCCTATAGTGTTAGAATTTAACCATATATAACCTGATTAATGAAACATGAATCAGTATGTTAAGGCTAGTATACTATCACTAGCATATAATGCCAATCATGATATAATGCCATGATACAGTGACATATAGTGTTATGCCACGTATTTGTGTAAATAGATGTATGTGAAAGATAAGAGTACATGAGATCCACTCAGAGCAGGCCGTGGAAGCAGAAAGGTTTGCTCAGGAGGTGCAAGCTTTCAACTTATACCTCTTGAAAAAAGTACCAGAATGTAGACTTTGAAGAAGATACAAGCTACAGTTCTCAAAGCGACATATGATTCCCATATGAACTGGGTAAGGCAATGACACTCCAGTGGAAAAATATCAGGTTGTGATATCAGGTGGAAAGTATAAAATATACAGTATATGAAAACTTTATTTCTTCGAAGCCATCATAGAACAAGGTGCATAACAGAAAAAGTGTCTTGACTCTTCTGAAACTCAAACCTGAAGTATATGAATGAGTAGAGCTTTTAGTTCCAAAAACATATACAATAAATGTTGTAAACCTGCATTTGTTTCTACATATCTGCCTCTCTCAATTTAAAGGAGAAGAAAAAGAATGGCGGGGGGGAGGATGAGCAGCAATTACTGTAATAGAGGTAGTCCTCATTTAGCAACCACAATTGGGGCCAGCAACTCGGTCATTAAGCAAAGCAGTTGCTAAGTGAAACATGACTGTGCTTACAATCTTACTTCAGCTTTCTTTTGCTTGAAGGTCATAAATGTGAGGATTGGTTGTAAAGTTACTTTTTCATCTCCGTCGTAACTGCAAATGGTTGTTAAATGAGGCAGTCGCTAAACAAGGATTACATGTAAAAGTTTTTTAGAAAATTTTTTGATAAAATCACAATCTACACTTAGTGATTTAAAAATTATACATCACCTCATAAAATTCCTTGAAGACACTCTTTTGTTAGCTAAAAATTATTGGAGAAAGCTTATTTTATTTATTTATTTATTTATTAAATTTCTATTCCTCATTTTAAAACAAGTCCTCTGGAAGTTCTGACAAGAGCCTGAGTAAGGAAGAGGGTTCCAGCCAATCAGATTAGGTCACACTAATTTGGAACCTGGGACAAGGACCTGGCTGTCAGCTACCACTAATGATCCAATGAAGTGGGTTAGGGCTTTGAGTGAGAATAATCTCTTCTGGGTTTCCTCTGAAGCTGATTTAACTAAGAAAGAAACATATTTACTTCTCTAAAGGATTCATGCAACAGGCAGCACGTATGTTGGTTTGCTATGGGTCTCAAGGACAAGGAGGATCTTTGGAGAGAAATGCGAAATTTAGTACCAGAGGATTGTAAGTTTCCTTCTCAGAAATTGGCTGAGTTTGCATGACACATCTGAACCACAAACTAACCAACCACATCCAAACATAGTAGGTACCGTATGGTTAGCTTCAAAATCCACATTAAGCAAAAGAAAGCGTCACAGCCAGGTTCTCCAGAACTCCTAATCAGGCTAGACAGTAAAGGAAGCAGGTAGTTGAGGAAAGCTGAACAATATTGAATCCACTGTGTTTATTCATAGTCTTAAAATAGAACCTTGGGAGAAGGTAACATTCAAATTAGGTACTTTGAAGAGCATGGGTCATTGATCACTGTTTGCACTTTCCTTCATTTCAAAGTCCTATGTGCAACTGGAAGACAACAGATCCTATCTAGAAAGTCCTCCTGTATTCCACTCTAAGATTATAAATAAATGCAGACAACATGGTTTTAACATTTGCTAGAGGTCCCCCCTCTCTTTTTTTTCTTCTTGTTTTTATATAGTCTGGTGTAGAATAGAGTCTTCTTCGTTGCCCTAATAATTGAATTGTTTTAATATTTCAGGCTTATTTGGTTAGCTGTTAAGCTGAATACACAGATCTATCAGGATACCTCAAGTATGATAGCTGTTTTTAGTAAGATGCATTTGTTTAAACTTCTAACATCCGTTCCTGGTGTTTGGAAATAATAAGTACAGTGATGCTAAAATGAGATGGTCAAGTTCCTAACTCTCTTTACTTTTTAAAAGATGATGATGATGATGATGATACCACCTTTCTGGCCTATTAATAAAATAGGAAAGCTAATTTGAATGGTTATTAATCACAGATATACTGAATGCATTTTTGCAGCCCATTTGTTTCAGAGCAACTCTATTATTAAATGGGTCTACTCTGAGTATCTTGGATGCTGCAGGAAGAGGGAGGGGAAAACCCTTACCATTATTAACCTCTCAGGTTGCTTCCTTTTCTGAATCACCTTCTTCCCTCAAGCTGCCTTTTCGGTCAAGTATTAGCAAGAACTGCAGTCTAGATTGGTTTCACAGCAGCTGACTTTGCAAACGAGGGGCGAGTAAAATTAGCGAAGCAGCAAATGCTACTGCGGTATTTTGAGTATCGATACGCGTTTAAGAATGTAGAGGGAAGGAAAATAGAGAAATATGATTGGGAAGTGATCAAGAAAGAGGAACCCAAACCCCATTTTCTCTCCTGCCCCCCATTCCCCCAACTCACAGGCTTCCACCTCCTTTGGAACGTCTCTTTGGTCAGCCGCTGGGTCACTTCCAAAAGGTTCCACGCCCCCACTCGCGCCGAGGCCTCTTGAGGGAGGGCGCAGCTCGCGCTTCCTGCTGCCTGAGGGCTGCCCGAGAAGAGACAGGCTGCTACTTCACCAGCCAGAGGAGGGAGCGTGGCCGTGGGCATATGGCTAGAAAGCTGCCGTTTGGAGCGCCCGGGTGGCGATGTTTTCAAACAGCTTCGGCTCTCGGCGGGAGTGGCTTTCTGCTCATTGCTCTCCACAAGACCCCTCTCTGTCCTCCTCTTCCAGGGGGAAAGGGAGGTGAGAGGGGCTGGGGCAGTGCCAGCGGGGCTCTACTTTCTGTCACCCAACTCCTCCCTCCTCTTTCCCTAGAAACTCAATATTCTCTGATGAAATCCTGGAGCACATTCAGGGTGTGTGTGTGTGTTTTAAGCGCTTCAGAGAACTGAAAGGAAGGTACTCTGCGAGCTTGCCACAAACGTCGTAATATGGGGAAGAGAGTAGAGTGTCTAAATTCCAGCCGATGGTCGGATTTGTTATGGGTCAGATTGCTGGAGGCTACAAGCGAAAGGAGGCGCAACCCACCTTTTTAAAAAGAGAGCAGCAAGGACGGCTCCGAATCGACTTCGTTTCCTCCACACTGGCGTGCTATCCTCCCCTTACCTGGCGGAGCTTACTGGCTCTCAAGCGTCCCTCACAATTCCTTGTTCGGTGCTGGGTGTGAGATAGGGAGGAGGAGGAGGAGGAGGGAGGAAGGCGGCGTCGTCCTTTTCGGTAGCCAATATTCCAATCTTTCTGCCGGTAACGGTGTTGTGCGGCGGTGCTCCGCGTAGGTCCCCACCCAAAAGGGAAGCCGTGCTGAGGTGTCGGGGGCTGCTCGCTTCCGCGTGGTGGTCACTCCCCGGCCAGTCCCCCGCCTTCGCAGCGGTCCTGCAGCTGCCGTCACGCGCCGTTCTGCCTCGGCTTCCCGGCGGGCTGGGATTTATGCGTGTTGGAGACTGGGGAGTGAAGTGCCGTGACTTGTCTGACCGTCCGGCCGTCAGCGGCCAAGAGGACGCCGCCGTGACAGCCATAAACAACAGCGGCTTAATCAGTCAGCCGCGCAGCTGCTCAGCACCAGCTCTTCCCCGAGCCTGGGAAGCAGCGCGACATCCAGTAGGGAGAGGACTCTTTCCAAACTCTGCGCTGGTCCTTGCGCGTCGTCGGCGTGCGGAACCAAGGGACTGTTGCGGCTTAACCAGACCAGTAACAGAAGGGCGGGAGGGGGCAAAGCGCCTGCGTGAGCAGAAGAGGGGGAAAAAGAAAGAAACAAGAAGGGAAGCGGGAGGAGTCAACGCGAGAGGCGGCTGAGGTGAGGGAGCCGGCTGCGAGCTGGCCGTGGAGACTTTTCCCTGGGGTTGGCTGAAAAAGAGGAAAAGCTGGCGGAGAAGAGACCTGCGCGCCAGAGTCGCGGGACGCCTGGGCGGAGGAACAACACGCTCGGCCGGCTCGGTCAAAAGCAGTAAGAGGGCCCGTGGGCAATGGCGGCCCGGCGTAGGAGCAGCTCCGTTGGCGCTCTCTAGCCCAGAAGCAGGCTCCCAACTGTGGGGGCAGCCGGACTGGCGCTGGGGTCGCCGACTCTCGACGCCCGCGGTCTAGCTGAGCGTTCAGGCGTCGCTGCTGCCTCCCTTCCCCAGAGCCCTGTCCCCACCGCCTTCGACCGCCGAGGTGCGTGGCGGGCAGCAGGGCTGGCCGAGCCATGGAGGCGCCGGCCGAGAACCCGAGCAAGGCAGCGGAGTACCTCAAGGAACTCAACAAGATCATTGAGACGCAGCAGGAGCTGCTGGAGAAGCAAAAGCTCCGGATAGACGAGCTCGAGCAGCAAGTGGCCAAGCTGTGCCACGAGAACGCCCGGCTCCAGGAGGAGCACCGGCGGCACCTGGCCACTTGCAGGCTGCTGCTTCTGCAGCCGCAGGGCGCCCTGTCCGCGCCGCCGGGGAAGGGGCAAGAAATCGCCCGGGATGAAAAGTAAGGAACGGGGACGGGGAGCGTTTTAACCGACGTATGGAGGGGGGCACGTGTAACACTTTTAAAGCAGCCCAGGTGGCCACGAAGCATTAGCGAGTGACACGAGGCTTTTAGCCGTGCTTTCCCTGTCTCGGCGGTCTTTGCTGGGTAGTTGTGAGGTTATGGATGGTCTCGGACAAAGACGAGTTTTCTCCTTCGCCCTCTTCATTCCCCGCCGGTTTCTTTCATGCTTTGATTGATGCTCTTCCTAGTTTGCCGCTTCCCTTGTGGGCCAGTGTGCAAAGGCGAATGAAAAGAGCTGAGATGTTATGTGGCAACCATCCTCGGCTGGCTGGCGGAGTTGCGTCCTTCGCGGAATTCATTCCTAATTTCTTGCCTCGATACCCAAGGGCTCATTTCTGGGAGTGGGTTTTGAACCCCGCAGTCTGCCTGTGGACAGAACTGTGCTGCTGCTCAGGGATCGAGAAGGCTTCAAGAAGAGGCGTTGGGGAAGGGTGTGTGTACAGGATGCTGTTTTGCCTTCTAGTCCTGGAGAGAGAATTGGCCGTCTAGTGCAAGGCAGTGTGGTGAGTGGCGTTTGGAGACTTGGAGGTGGAGTTAGTTCCTAACGAATGGGAGTCAGTAAACGTTGGCAGGTGGCCACCCTTCTAAACTCTGACTCCTTCACATTTAAACTTGTTGATCATCAGGACCTGTTTGCTCTCAGTCTCCGGGTCTATTTTCAGATGGCTTTAAGCTTTCATAATGCAATACTTGCTGCATATGGAAAGGCGTTTAGCTGTATTACTGCTTAAAGTAAAGCCATTTCAAGAGCAGAACAACATCTCTGATTCTTTTACAAATGATTGAAATTGCAATGAGCACATGTCTTTAGTAGATATGGCAAACCTATTTATTAATCAGAGTTCATGGCGCAAAATATTAAGGTACTTTGTTTCTTGGATTTTGTTACATTGATTGTGTATCCCGTTCCCCCACCCTCATCAGTGTTAAAGTTCTTTGAGAGGAGCCGTATGTCTCCTTAAACTTTATAATTTACTGTTGTGATATAGTTAAGAAAAAAATATTTCTCTTTTGGGACTGTTCAGCTAAAGGGTTTAAATAAATTGTTCAAAAAGTGTTCATTGATAAATGTCTAATTGGTTAGCAGTTGTCTTAAAGTTTTTACAACTGGCTAAGAGACATTCCCTTCTATAGAAAAAGGGGAATGGCTTTTAAAATGATGCATGTTATTACTAGTCTGCATCATTTAAAAAAACAAACTTTATGTATGTTTATGCATGTATACAAATAAGAGTATTGTCTCACAATGCAAAACACCAATATGAACTCTTGACCAACATTAGTCTTTACCTTATTTCTGCTGCATGTGGGTTTTACTTTTTAAAAAAATTAAACTGAGTTGCTGTCTGTATTGCAACATTTGCATCTGTATTGCAGTTTTGCAATTGCAAACATATACAGATTATATTCTTCCAAGTTCATGCTTTGTAAATATTATCAACTGCTTATATGCAGAAGTGATTTCCACCTAGGAAAGGTATATTATATTTAACTATTAGGAACTATACTCCTATAACTATACTTGTTAACATAGCTACTCAGTGTGAAGTCCCAGGAAGTGGGCTTAAATGTTTGTTACTTGTCCAGTATAGAGATGTGTATAAGTGAGTTTTATGTTTTTTGTTTCCTGTCCACCAAATATTGCTGGCCTCCTGTGATTTTTCTCCTTATTGTCTGGGACACTGTTTATTTTAGTAAGCAGACACTAACTTATTTTTTTACATGCTAGAAATGTGAAATTGATTTGAAGCATACTGAGGCTAAATCCTGTCTAAGAACAAATCACTATATAAACTGAGTAACTAAATAAATAAATGATTGAACCTGTAGGAAGAGTGGGGAAAAAAGTTCCTTAAACCTGTAAATACTGTAGTTTAGAACAACCTGTGCTGCTTTTAGGAAGCAGAGCTCCTGCTTTTGAAATAGGAGGGTTTGTTTTAAAAATAAACCTTAAACCTAAACAAACCTGTGTTTGTTTCCTGTATAAGCTCTGAGAATGGGTTATATAGATGTGCCTTCCCTCATATTTCGGACATTTTCTTACCAAGTAACATACCAAAAATAGTATATATTTTTATACATATATATTTTTAAGGGTTCCTCCTTGTGGGGGAGATGGGCGGGATACAAATGTGATAGATAAATAAATAAATAAAATAAATAAATAAATTATTTGCCATGCTTTCATTAATTGTTTCTGATTTTCCAAGAGAGCAATCTCTGTGTTACAGCCTTGAGAACTACAGTATTTTTAAAGTCTCTCTAAGTGGATTTGTTGTTGGGATCAGTATTAATCTGGGGTATTTATGGAGTGCTTATAATCTTTCTGAGGTGTAGTCTGAACAGCTCAGGGCGAAAGTTTAAAGTTACCAGGCTTCTATTATCACACAGAAGTTGAGCTAAGAGGAGTTATTTTGTGTAATATGAATATTGACTATACACTGCAAAGGTTTAGGCAGAAAAATGCTGGCTCTTCCCTGGGACTTTGTAATCAGAAAATACAGTATTAGAGGTTGTGCCCCCCTCCCCCCCTCTTTGACTCTGTTAAGGCAACCTGCAAAAATCAATGCAGCTTTCTATTTGTATGTTACATAGTGCAATGTTGTTTTGTTGTTTATTCGTTCAGTCGCTTCCGAGTCTTCGTGACTTCATGGACCAGCCCATGCCAGAGCTTCCAATGTTGTTAGGATATCGGAAATAAGTATCACCATAATTACAAATCCTCTATCTTACTATAAGGTAATGGGGGACAAAGTCTAACAGATTTGATAGACCTTGAGGTTATCCATGGATGGTGTTGGAACAGGTGTGAAAACATTGCATTAACCTACAACTAAGGATGCTTTAAGCCTGACTCAGTCATGGGCTAGGGCAGTGCTTCTCAACCTTGCCAACTTTAAGCTGTGTGGAATTCTGGGAGTTGAAGTCCATGCAGCTGAAAGTTGCCAAGGTTGAAAAACACTGGGCTAGGAATAAGAGGAAAGCAATGTCATGGGCTGCAGCAGAAAAAAAGACATTGTTAGGGCGCTGTTTGTGCCATCATAAGGTACAAATGACAGAATTGCCCATTGTCATCTTTCTGACATTCTTGGGTAGTTTGTCTCAGGCTGGTTGTCTCCTTCTGATTAGTTTCATTGGAAGTTCTTTTGGATCAGATATAATCAGAGTTAAGTCGAATTGCCAAATTTAATTCTATTGTTTTGTGAGTTGCTCTGCTCATAATTGTTCTGCTTCTACTATCCTCCAGGCAGAATTGCTGATCTTGGAATTGGCATATGTGTAGTTTGTTCATGTAATATTTTTCCTTTTGAATTATTGCTTTTTAAAATGTTTACTTACTTATTTAAATGATTTATGTGGCTGTCCATCTAGCTTCCACAGTTCTGAGTGGCTAACAATATTTTTTTGCGGGGTGGGGGTGAGTGCCTTTGAGTCAGTCTTGACTCCTAGCAACTGCCTGGACAAGTCCCTGCAGTTTTCTTGGGAAGATTTCGGAAGTGGTTTGCCATTGCCTGCTTCCTAGGGCTGAGGGTAAGCAACTGGCCCAAGGTCACCCAGCTTGCTTTGGGCCTAAGGCAGGACTAGAACTCATGGTGTCCCAGTTTCTAGCCTGATGCCTTAACCTCTGCACCAAACTGGCTCTCCTAACAATAAGTAAACAATAATTAAAACCATAATAATCAAACCCCAACAGACAGTTACAAGTATCACAAGAATAATGTTGTAAAATATAGCTGAAGTCCTCAAAAAACGGTCTTCAGCTAACTGGTCTCATCTAATGTCCCGGCCTTAGGGAAAGTAACCCGCCCAGAGTCCCTTGCATGGGAGATGGGCGGGGAATAAATTTGAATAATAAATAAATAAATAAATAAATAAAATAACCACGTTTTTACAACTTTTTGTAACACCAACAGGGCAGAGCCATCTGACACTCAACAAACCCCTAGCTCAGTGCTTTCCAAACTGCCGCGTTGGCGACACACCAGCAGTGGGGGCACGCGCGGCGGTGGGGGTGTGTGCGGTGGCGGCCTCGTGTTTTTCCGCTAAAACGCGGAAGTGCTGATGGCGCGTCGCTGCTGCCACCGCCGTACACGCCGCCGCTGCCGCTTCCGGGTTGTGTTGCGACGCACACAACTGTGTGTTGTGACACACTAAAGTGTTGCAACACACAGTTTGGAAAGCTATGCCCTAGCCAGTTCAAGTATTTCATGTGTTCCAGCTTAAGCACACCTGGTGCAACTAATGAAGCCCTTGATTGGTTGCATCAGGTGTGCTTGAAACAACACCTGTTTTGCATACTGTACAGTATGTGTGGTGTTGTGACGGATTCTATTTAGGGGGTTGAATAATTTTGAGACTGGAGAAGTCATAAACTGCATTTTCAGTTGAATTTGGGGACACCACTTGAAGCATTCGTGTTGAGCTATTTCAATTGCTTTTGTTTGATTTGTTCATTGCAAACAGCTGAAAGTCTGTCAATTTTGACAATAAACCTGATTTGCAATGGGGGTTGAATAATTTCGATTACAACTGTATGTATCATGGCATACCAGTGAGTCAAAAGATAAAATGTTCTTCCTTTCTGTTTTTGGAGATTTAATTGATAAGAGCATAGTTTAATTGATAAGAGGATAGTTATGGCAGACATCATGTAGCCAGAGCAAGACAGGTTCTCTCCTATTGGTTTTTTTTTAAATATAATTTTATTGTAATTTTTAAAAACAAGAGTAAAAATTAATACAACCTAAAATAAAGGAAGATGGAAAAAAGAAAAAGGAAGAAATAAAAGAGAAAGCTAAAGTACAAAAAGAAAAGAAAAAAAGTAGAAGAAAAATAGAAAAAAGATACAAAGAAGTGGCTTCCAATCTTCTTTACAGCAGTTATAAGTACAATTGTAGATTTACCTGTTCTCTAAAGTTACATCCTGGCTCTCTTCTTTCTATAATCTATTCTATCTAATTGTCAAAACCATAGATCATAAGTTCATTTTTTTCTGTTTAACGCAAAAAGTCCAGAAGGGGTTTCCAGTCAGGAATAAATGTAGATATTGTCTTTTCTCTAATCAGACAGATCAATTTGGCCATCTCAGCAAGTTCTATCATATTCACCAACCATTCCTCCATCGTAGGTACTGCCAAATCTTTTCATCTTTTTAAGTACAATAATCTTGCTGTGGTTTTAACATATTTAAAAACAAAGTTCCATGACTTTTCCCCAACTTTTATCCATCAATCCCAAGAGGAAAAGTTCTGGTTTGAGTTGTATATTAATCTTTAAAATCCTCTGAATCAGTATATGCATTTGAACCCAAAATCTTCTAGCTTTTTTGCACATTCACCAAGCATGGTAAAATGACCCTTCTTGTTGTTCACAATTCCAACATAGATTTGAAGTAGCTTTATACATTCTAGATAATTTTTCTGGTGTCATATACCAACGGTACATCTTTTTATAAAAGTTCTCTTTAAGATTGTAACATAGTGTAAATTTTAATTCTTTCAGCCACATATTTTCCCATTGTTCCATCTGTATATTATAACCAGAATTTTTAGCCCATTTTATCATACATTCTTTCACTTGTTCTTCTTCTGTTTCGAGGTGCTCCCTTATCATCTTCTGTTTCAAGGTACTCCCTCATTTTAACACTGTTGTGGTTGTGACTATCCTTTTTGGGGAGGGTGCAAAATATTGGACTGGGTTGCAGTTTCCTTCCCTAATGGATCATATTTAGTCTCCGTAAGTTTCATACCAACTAGATTACAATTTGTAATCCCTATTGAGATATAAAGAGGTATCTGATTTAAAAAGATAGAAAATATTCTGTCAGGAAATAACTTTGTTATTCATTTGCTTCCAGTTGTTCATGACCCAAAGAATATCATTTTGGCAAGGCTGTCAATAACTATTTATTTGAGTTCTTGCAAGCTTATGGTTGTATCATCAGTGATAGTAATTAGCTTTTTATTTATTTCATGTCCAGATCAAGCTTTACTCTGCCAAAATGTAGCCACCGCCACAGCTTTGTCATTAGCTTAGCTGTCTTGTCTTCTTTGAGCCTCCTTTTCAATTTCATTCAATTATTCCAGGCATCAAGGTCTTCTCCAATTACTTGCTTCACATTGTGTATCCAAAATAAGTTTTAGTTTTGTTATTGGTGCTTCTAGAGAGTATTCTAGTTTTATGTAATATTGAATTATTTGTTCTTTCTGTCCAAGGTATTCTCCAGCTTCACAATTCAAAGGCATCCATTTTCCTTTGTTCAGCTTTTCTGATGATCTGGCTTTCATTGCCACATGTTACAGCTGGGAAAACCTTAGCCTTGATAAAATGTATCATTGTTTTCAATGTAATGTCTCTCCACTTAACTGCTTTGATTATATCTGTCATAGACTTTCTTCCAAGTAGCAGACAGTTCTCTCTTTCATGGCTATAGTCACCATCCTGGTGAATTCTTGAGCCTAGAAATATAAAGATGTTACTAAACTTCTTCTATGCCTATTTGCATTGGATTAGCATTGCTGTTGATATAATTTTAGTTATTTTACTATTAAGTAGCTTAATACGCTGGCTTTTACATTCCTTTTTTTCCACAAGGGTTTTCTTAAATCGAGTTTGCTTCCAGTAATCAAAGTATTATCACCAGCATATCAGAAGTTATTGATGTTTTTACTAACTAAATATAGCTTCACCATGTTTGTCTGCAGAGTATATTGTCGATTTAACTGCCAAGCTGTCTATCCAGTGATGTCCATAGTTCCAATATTCCTTCTATCAACAGTATATGTACCTTTGCCCCACTGAACTTTCATTTTGCCTCTGGCCACATCAGCAGCTAGATATCCTTTTGGCTTTAATCCAGCTAAATTATATGCACTACAGCTACTTATACTTGTCCTCTGTTTTCCCCAGTTGCTTGTTGGATAACTTCCAATTGGGAGGTAATCTTCAATATCATTTTAACACTGTTGTGGTTGTGACTATCCTTTTTGCGGAGCGTGCAAAATATTGGACTGGGTTGCAATTTCCTTCTCTAATTGATCATATTTAGTCTTAATACCTCATCTCTGACCTCCTGTCATACATGACTAATCTGAGAGTGTACACTCTTAACTGCATAGCCCATTGGGATTCTTAAATCCCTTTCTCACTGTAAGGAAACAGTCTATGGAAAGGCCATGAAATAATAGATATGGTTAAATCAATGAAAGCATTAAAAACTCCTGGTTCTGATATTTACCATGTTACATGGTATACGGTTGCATTCTTGGCTCCAGCACTAATGGAGGTCCATAATGATGGCTTTTTAGTAAGATTTTTCTAGTCTTCTGTAAACTGAATTAAATCCAACTTGATGTCATTAGATTGTAATAATAGTCTAGACAATTATAAGAATTGGGTCTCATTCAAAGGCTGAGAGCTGACAAATTTCATTAGGCCAACATTTAGTGTTTGGAATACAAGCATTCTTCAAAGAGAAAAGAGTTCAACTATTTTGGGAGCTCAGTTGAGAGTTACTGTCTGATACCATTGAAATCCTGATATGAGGAGTCCTTGGTGCTCTCTGAGCCTTGTTGTTTTCTTGCAGACGTTTAGTTGCCAGACTAGGCAACATCTTCAGTACGAAAAGGGAGTGGGACTTGCTCTCTGTTTATATACCATGGCTTGTCCTGCTTGTTTTGGTGGAGGTGTTGTTCTCCCCTTAGGAGTTCCTTGATTGGGCTGTTGTTTGCAGCTTGGTTGATTGACTGAGTTAATAGTTTGTTGATTAGGGTATATTGTGCTGTTTGATTGCTCCTCTGGTGCTAATCTCGGTGTTAATCTTTGCATATCTGGGTATTGATTGATTGGATATTGGACACCTCAGAGTATGTTTAAGAAGGGTTGGTTGCAATTACCTTGCTGTTGGAAGTACAACTCAGGAATTGAGATATTAAATTGAATGGTTTGGGCTTCTCTTATTTTCACATTTTGGGCTGATAAAAACAATTATTAATGTAATACTGGATCAATCACTGTATGCTAAAGAAATGTATGCTGTTCTTGGCTGTGTTTATAGCCATAAAGGCATCAAGAAAGGTGGATTGTTTGTGTGTAGAAACTGGCTAAAAATTATATCAAACTGGAAGGAGAAATCTATATTGGATTTGCAGAAGTGGATTGTTGATTTGTGTTGTTAACATCTGAATTAGATTCTTTCTTTTAACAAAGGAGTAAAGAAGAAGACTTTCAAGCAAATTTTCAGTTTTTTGGAGATGTTCTGTTCATAACATAATTTTCCAGGCTGTTTATCTGCTCTTTTCCCCTTCATTATCATAATAATTATTACTTTTGAAGTTATGTCAGTACAGTTGTATCTGTATTTCTGTTCTTTAAATTAGTTTACCTTAATAAAATAATAAAATGGTATTAAATCATTTGACCAGTATGCAGCAAAGTGCCATATTTAAGTATTATAAATATATACTCTGATATCTAACTATGTATCATTATAATTGAATATGCCTGAAGCAATCAAAATAGTTTCTCCAGTGTTTAAATAATTTACATCTTGTAGAGTACAAGAAGACCAATAAATTCAATTGCATTCCATATCAGCAGTTTTTTACTAATGGGTAAACTACTGTGGGGTGTGGTGGCTCAGCGGGTAAGACGCCAGGCTTGTTGATCGGAAGATTGCAAGTTCGGAGGTTCGAATCCCTAGCCCTGCGTGCGGAGTGAGCTCCTGCACTAGCTCCAGCTCTTGCCAACCTAGCAATTCGAAAGCATACAAATGCAAGTAGATTAATAGGTACCACTTCGGTGGATAGGTAACAGCGTTCCGCACGTGTCATGTGGCCACATGACTGTGGAAGCGTCTTCGGACAACGCTGGCTCTTTGGCTAACGGAGATGAGCACCGGCCCCTAGAGTTGGACACGACTGCACAAATGTGCGGGGGGTACCTTTACCTTTTAAACTACTGTAGCCATGCAATATTGGTATCATGATACATGATGACATGATAAAAAAGGGCCAACTACACTTCAAAAAAGAGTATTTTCATGACAGCTTAGACAAATAATTATTGGAAAAAGGTACTGAATAATAATTAATTTTTTTCTGCTGTTTGCAACACTTCAAAATCCATTTGTTTTCAGTGTCAACAACTGAAACTGAATTTATTAAATAGCAAGAGAGAAAATGTGATCTTTTAATTTATCTAGCTTAACTTTCTGTGATGTGCTGATCTGTTCTGTAAATTCACTTTAAAGATAAGGAAGTTTGGCTAGAAGCTCATACAAAACATAAAACTGAGTAATGGTTTTCCCAGTGTCAAAGAATGACTACACTATTTACACTATGAGTCTTTAAAAAATTAAAAAGAAATCTAATCCTGAAATTCCAACTGCAGTTATTCCAGTGTTTTCCCTGAGCCAATGTGTGCCTTCTTACTTTGCTCTCTCTTTTTGCTACTGATTTTAACACACTACCACACACATAAAACATATCAGGTGAATTTGCAAACAAGCATAATTCTGGTACGAAAGGAGAACCAGCCATTGGAGAACAGATTTACAGTAGAGGCCTATGCCACAGATGAAATGTATAAAATATAGATTGCAAATGATTGCCTGTCAAATCTTAGATAAAAAAATAAAAAGCATTTATCTGTAAAGGGCAAATTAAAGAATATTTATTTATTTATTTAATTTATTTATTGTTTGATTTATATCACTGCCCATCTCCCCCCACAAGGGGACTCTGGGCGGTTTACAACAAAATTGATTAATTAAAAACATATAAAATACAATACATTATTCCAATTTAATTAGATATAAATATATAAAATCCAAGAGGTTATGTTATTGTTTAAGGAACTCTATGGTGCCAGCCACCTCCAAGAGGAGCTATTACCCCCCCCCCCATCCCAGGCGAGGTGGCAGAGCCAGGTCTTCAATTGCTTTCGGATATTCGAATATTCCAGACTTAATTCCTTATTTTGATAGCTGTGTATAATTGGAATTCCAGTTCAGAGATACAGTCCTTATAGCAAAACAAACAAACAAAAAAATGGGTATCTGTATTTGGATAAACAAAATATGTCTGACTCCAAGGAATCCATCTTTAGGGATTTTTATTTAATGGGTGAAAGAGCAGAGAAAGAGAATTTTCAAGTTAGATACAGCCAGGGGAAGTAAGTTATTATATTGAAAATGTGATTAATTATTGCAGTCATGCATTACAAAAATGTGTTGCTAATAGATTTGAAATTGGATGTTAACATAATGGCTACGTGGCTTTATGATGGGACTAGACCACAGATAGCAGCACCTGGCTGACCTATTTCTGCTTGCAAGCTAACTATGGTTGGGCCTGGTTACTACTTGGATGGGAGGATTGGAAAATCCTAGGGTTGCCCTTGGCAAATTAAAAAAAAAAATCCCAGAAGAAACTAGTGGCAAACCACTTCCATATTGCTGCCAAGAAAGCATTTCTAGAAGAATTACAGTAGTATCTGCAGTTGTAATGGGAGTGAACACATCTTGTCAAAAGTCTTGATCTAAATTAACACACATAATTTCTAATCTCTATATTGTTAAGGATTAAACACTACTTAAATACCATTGTAGTAAATAAAGTTGCTCAATAGTATTCAGTTGATGGTGACTTACTTGCACTTATAGAGGAAATAGGGCATAGCTTGTTTTGCCATAAATCAGGAATAAAGTCAAAAGTCCTACCCAGCCTTTCCTAAACTGGTGCTTTCTAGAGGCATTGCCTAGTTTATGAAAGGCTGCTATACAGTTTATACTTGATCCATACTTAGAATAGCATTTTTTCCTGATTTTATATTATTTATCATGCATAAGAGAACTCTAGTCTATTAAGAATATAATGTTTTCCTGTCATTGCTTGCACTCCAACACTTATTGCTTTTCCAAAGGGAGAGTAAAGTTAGCTCAATTTGGATTTGGTATCAATCTGGAGAATTGTTGGCCTCTGTAGAAATCTTAATAATATTGTCCTTCCATAAAGATCCAGCAAGCTGTATTCTACAGAGTTTACATTCTGAAAACATACTTACATTTTAGGCTTAAACCATGTATTTAATTTGCACAGGGTTAGTTTAGACCTCACAAAAATAACTAGGAGTTGTATGCATAACTGTTGGATTGTAGCTGAATTGGGCAATTTAAAGCCCCAGTTAGTAGTACATGCTATATCACTTTCATGAATTAGTGATTCATGCTCCCTCTGCTGGTTCATTATCAGTATTCAGCTATTTTGAAGATACCTCTGATTCTTTCACAATTCATAATGATGAATAGTGATGACTGTTTATAGTTTTGGAGTTATGAAGGCAGTAAGGCAGTTGAGGTGCTTTAGTTAATTGTGAAATATATTTCTTCAAGCTTATTAAGAAGTTAATCAAATTAGGATACTAATCTGAGGGTACCAAAATTTTAGTTCATTTCAATAATTTTAGTTCATTTCAATAAAGTCTATATTCTTGTCTTTCAAGAAGTTAGAAGCCAAACCAACTTGGCACAAAAACACAGTTTTTTATTACCAGTCAGCTAAATACGGTGGATAAACTAAAATAGTATATATTCTGTTTCTAATATTCAGGCAGATATAGCCAAATCATGGCAGTCTCATAAAGAATTTTTTGTGAGATCAAGGATTCCTGACATTTACACATGCACAAGAAGTCATTGTAATAGGTTATTAAAATAAGGTGAAAAAAATACCTGTGTGTCTGCATGCACACATATGGTAAAGGAATTGGATGGCAAGCTGGTTAGGAGAGGAAGCTGAAACAGAAAGTAGTAGTGATGGAATAGCGGGGAGGTGATAAATAAGACACTGACTTGAGGAGGGGAGATACATAATCTTACTAGCTTCCTTCTCACAGATCCTCCTTTTCCTATTCTAGTTTATTCCTCCTAAATGTGCAAACTAGATTCCAACTCTCTGTCACATCTAACTTTTCCTAAATCTAAATTATTTGGTCAACTGGTCCAACAATGTACTGGATTTACTACACATCAGTAAACAAGAAGAAAAAACATTGGTGCTATTATAAATGGGAAGTTAATGTTACACCTTTCTCTTCTCACTGTCACTTTCAGCATTTGCTTTCAATCTACTGCTATGGAAGACAGAATTGGGGGCTGGAGGAGATAAGGGCCTATTAATAGAGAGTACTTGTATTATTTATTTTCATATGAGTCCTTAAAAGTTGACCCAATCTCTGTTTTGGCTTTTCCTCAAGTGAAGTGTCCGCCCAGAACTGCAACAATTCCATGCATACAGTTTTTGTTGGAGTGTCTTAGAAATACCCTGGTCCCAACCTGGTGTCCTCTAGGTATATTGTACTATAATTTCCATCATCGTGACCAGCATGGCCATAGTCTGAGCTAATGCCCATGTAAATAATTTAAAATTAAAACTATATTTTTATCATCTTTAAATAATCCCAGAGTCAACAAGAGGATTATGAAGAAGGAGCTTTGGTTTGGACGACATCTCCTATTCTCCCCCATTTGTTAGAGGTGGCAGAGACCTGGGGTCCCCCTGGTATGAGAGTGGTATCCCTCCTGGATGTGAGAGACCCTGGAGGAGGCCAGAGTTGTGTGATTGTATATTAGAGTGCCTGCCCCTGAGTGAGAGACAGGTGGTGGGCAGGAGTGGATGGTGCCCCTTCGACCAGTGAGAGAAGCTGAATGGGCGCGTAGTGAGTGTGGAGTGAGTGGTTAGGGGGTGGTTAGGTTCTACTGGCGCCAAAAGCATATGCTGGTACGCTGGTGACCCTACTGCCCCCTGAGGTTGACTGAGTTAGGAAGATGTGTGCATGGGAGAGGGCCCCCCTGTTTCAATCTAGGGTTTTCGGAGGTCCGGTGGTGGAGGCAACTGGGCCTCGTAACTCTAGGGGCTCTGGGGCGGAATGTCCTATTGAAGTGGTGATGGGTCGGGGATATTATGGTGGGAACCGGAGGGCAGGCCATCGTTGGGGAAGACGCCCCCGGTGTTTATTACCGGTGGTGTGTTCCGGCCCTCTGGGTTCAAACCTAGGCCCTGGTCAGCGGATCCTCGAGTGCCCTGATCTCTGGCTGTTGATGCTTAATGCCAGGTCGGTTAATAACAAGGGCCCCCTCATATGTGATTTGATTGCGGAAGAGGGGGCCGACCTGGCATGTATTACCGAAACCTGGCTGGGTCCTGGAGGAGGGGTTGCCCTCTCGGAGATCTGCCCAGCCGGGTTTCAGGTATGGCACCAGCCGAGACATCGGGGTAGGGGAGGCGGTGGCAGTTATCATCCGAGAGTCTATACTGGCCTTCAGGGGCACAGCTCCACAGGTGGCCGGATGTGAGACTGTTTTTCAAGTTAGGTTCCCGAGAGCAGTTGGGAGTGTTGCTGCTGTACCAGCCTCCCTGCTGCGTAGCAACCTCCCTGCCCGAGCTGCTGGAGGCTGTTTCGGGGTTGGCAGTGTAATTCCCCAGACTTATGGTTCTGGGGGATTTCAATCTGCCGTCCCTGGGACGTGCCTCGGAGACAGCTCAGGAGTTCATGGCTACCATGGCAGCCATGGGCCTGGTCCAGATTATTCGGGACCCGACTCGAGACAGTGGCCTCACTCCGGACTTGGTTTTCCTGTCGGAGCAATGGCAAGGTGATATGGGGCGAGAGTTGCATCTTTCCCCGTTGTCATGGTCAGATCATGCCCTGGTGACCCTGAGATTCTCATATGCTGCCCCATTCCACAGGGAGGCTGGACCCATTTGTTTGGTCCGCCCCCCGTGACTAATGGACCCAATAGGTTTCAGAGGGAGCTGGGGGTTATATCCGAGGATCTAATGCACGGTCCAACGGAGGTCCTGGCCGCAGCCTGGAATAAGAAAGCGGCCGGGGCCTTGGACAGGATCGCGCCTATGCGACCTCTCTTGTCCCATCCGACCCGATATTCCCCGTGGTATATGGAGGGATTGAGGGTACTGGAGAGGGTTAAGAGACGTCTAGAGCGCCGCTGGAGAAAGACAAAGACAGAATCAGACCGAACACAAGCTAGAGCTGCAGTTAAGGCCTACCTTGTGGCGGTAAGAGCGGTAAAACGTCAATATTTCTCCGCTCTTATTGCATCCGCAGAATGCCGCCTGACGGCCCTGTTTAGGATTACTCGATCTCTCCTAGGTAAGGTGGGCCCGGTGACCCACCTGCAGGGCTGTGCGGAGGAATTTTCAGAGCATCTGATGGATAAAATCGCTCGGATTCGTTCTAAGTTGGACTCCAAGCGTGATGCATGGTCTGGGGAGATGCCGAGGGAGCGTCCGTGCCCGGTTATCTGCGAACAGTTTGATCCTGTTGGGCCTGAGGAAGTGGACAGGATCCTCCGGACTGTAAGGGCCACTACTTGTCATCTTGACCCATGCCCCTCCTGGCTGGTGAAAGCAGCCAGTGAGGTGACATGTGGCTGGGTCCATGCGATGGTTCTTACATCCTTGGGTGAGGGAGTGTTTCCGGCGGCTTTTAAGGAGGCGCTGGTACACCCCCTCAAGAAGCCATCGCTGGACCCTACAGTGTTGTATAACTTTCGTCCTGTCTCCCACCTCCCCTTTTTGGGGAAGGTGGTTGAGAAAGTGGTGGCATTACAGCTCCAGAGGATTCTGGATGATACAGATTATCTAGACCCCTTTCAGTCAGGATTCAGGCCGGGATATGGGGTAAAAACTGCATTGGTCGCACTTACTGATGATATCTGGCGGGCGTGGGATGGAGGCAGTGCATCCATCCTGGCTCTTCTTGACCTCTCAGCGGCTTTTGATACCATCGACCATGGTATCCTGTTGGGACGGGTTGGGGGTGGGCGGCGTGGTTTTACGCTGGTTCACCTCCTTCCTCCAGGGCCGATCCCAATCGGTGGTAATAGGAGATGAGAGGTCCGACCCTCGGCCCCTACTTTGTGGGGTGCCGCAGGGTTCGGTTCTCTCCCCTCTCCTATTTAATATCTACATGAAACCACTGGGTGAGATCATCCACCAACACGGGATGAGGTATCATCAATATGCTGATGATACTCAACTATATATCTCCATCCCGGGTGAGTTAAGTGATGCAGTGGCTGCCTTTTCTCAGTGTCTGAAGGCTGTGGGAGTCTGGATGGGGAACAACAGGCTTCAGCTGAACCCTGGTAAGACGGAGTGGCTGTGGATTAATGGTGCCTCGAGATCCAGGGAGTTGTCATCTTTAGATCTGGACAGGGTGGCACTACCCCGTTCAGACAAAGTGCGGAACCTGGGTGTCCTTCTGGACTCACGACTCCTGCTTGAAGAGCTGGTGGCAGCCGTGGCCAGAAGGGCATTTGTACAACTTCGAGTTGTGCGCCAGCTACGCCCTTTCCTGGACCAAGACGCCCTCCATACAGTCACTCATGCCCTGGTCATCTCCCATATAGACTATTGCAATGCACTCTACATGGGGCTACCCTTGAAGAGTATCCGGAAGCTTCAACTGGTCCAGAATGCGGCTGCGCGCGCAGTTATGGGTGCCCCAAGGTTGGCACATGTGACACCTCTGCTGCGCGAGCTGCATTGGTTACCGGTTTGCTTCCGGGTCCAATTCAAGGTGTTGGTTGTCACCTTTAAAGCCCTACATGGCATGGGACCAGGTTACCTAAAGGACCGCCTCATCCCCAGAGCATCGACCCGCTCCACCCGGTTATGCAGAGAGGGCTTGCTTCGGACCCCGTCTATAAGAGAATTCCATCTGACGCGGTCCAGGAGGCGGGCCTTCTCAGCAGTGGCACACGCCCTCTGGAATATTCTGCCCCTGGAGGTGAGGCAAGCCCCCACACTTATGACCTTCCGGAAACAACTGAAGACCTGGCTCTGCCACCTCGCTTGGGATGGGGGGAGTAATAGCTCCTCTTGGGGTTGGCTTGCTCCGTAGAGTTCTTTTAAAACCTAACATCAGAGCCTCTTGGGTCTTATATATTTAATTAATTTATGTATTGTATTTTATAGATTTTTATATGTTTTAATTTGCTGGCTTGTGTAAACCGCCCAGTCCCCTCCGGAAATGGGGGGAGATGGGCGGTGATATAAGTTAGAAATATAAATAAATAAATAAATATAAATATTCTATTTTGGCATAGCATCGTCTGAGGAGCTCATAGAACAAAGCTTCATAATAGCACTATAAAGTGTGGTAAGAGGCAAAAGAGCAGGGCCGCAACTGGGGGGGCAAGCGGGGCATGTGCCCCGGGCGCCACTCGGGGGGGTGTGCCAAAATGATGCCCGGGGCCGCCAACATGACAAAATAACCCATGTTTGCCCCGGGTGACACAGACCCTAGTTCCATCCCTGCAAAAGAGCAGAGCCTTTTCATTCCTTTACAGTTTAACTCTTACTTAGTAAACTCAGCGGGTAAGATGCCAGGCTTGTCGATCAGAAGATCGCAAGTTTGGAGGTTCGAATCCCTAGCCCTGCGTGCGGAGTGAGCTCCCGCACTAGCTCCAGCTCTTGCCAACCTAGCAATTCGAAAGCATGCAAATGCAAGTAGATGAATAGGTACCACTTCGGTGGGATGGTAACAGCGTTCCGCGTGCGTCATGCGGCCACATGACCGTGGAAGCGTCTTTGGACAACGCTGGCTCTTTGGCTAACAAAGGGAGATGAGCACTGGCCCCTAGAGTCGGACACGACTGCAGAAATGTGCGGGGGGAACCTTTACCTTTTTTAGTAAACTCCAAATAAAGACCAGCTTCCCTAAAATTGAGTCCCACCCTGAAATATTATAACCATATTTGTATAGTTCCTTGTTACAATTATTAACACACATGTTAATCTTCAAAAACATATAGAAACAATATTTTAAATTAAGAAATGTGTAGCCCTTGCATGAAAATGTTATAGGAAGATTTAGTGATTTAACAGCTTCTCAAAACAAAGCACTATGTTTATTGCAAGTTTTGAGTCATGCAGCTATATGGTTCCATTCAGAGCAAAAGAAATGGAAGCATTCCAATTTGTACTTGTGTATTTTTAATTTTGACTGTCATTCTCAGGATTATTATTACTAGTGGTGTTTGCAGTGTTACTGCTAGTTTTATTTTCTTTTAGTTTGTTCTGAACATGATTTTGTTGTTGATTTTATTCAACATTCATAATCTGAGGAAGCAACAGATGCATATGTTAAACAAAGAACATTTTTATTCTTAGAAAAGGGTTAACAGCTTCCGGAGTGCTGTTCCCACATATATTAACCAATTGCTCATCCATTAGTACTTGACTCTGGATATCAGTGGTGGCCTCAGCTAGGAAAAAAGCATTTGAAAAGAACTACTGGGGTTCCATCTTTGGGACATTGACATTCACAATAATGCTGGTAGCAATTTAATAAAGAGACGTAAAGTCTAATAAGGTAAGTTGAGGCAGGGCAAGACAGTTAAGTAAAAACAAAAGTCCTGTTATCAAAAAACAGATGAAAGCAGCATGCTAGATAGCTCCAGCCGAGTCTTGTTGCAAATGTAAGAGGATGTTGTCTCAGTAGTAGCTAAAACTAACTGTTGAGTAATTGCATATGGCACAGAAAACCAGATCATATATAAATTATTGGGGCCTAGCATGTATGCAACACACTCCTCGTAGCCACGAAGACTTGAGCTAATGCAAAAAGCACAGTTTCATTACATAGGTTGAACTGGAATTTTTCAGGCATAAACAGAGGAAGTTCCAGTTTAGCACCACACTTAATACCACCCTGGAAGGTTTTTTGGCAGAAGGATAAATAGTACATCACCTATTTTGAATTAAGCGCATTACTTTGTTATAAGGGAACAAAATCTAGTGATGACCTCTTAGAGAAAATGGTATTAAATTACATGCTAGTTCTTCTGTTTAAAGCTTCATCCTGTGCAATTGTTTTCTTCAATATGTACCTGCTTATGTATTGGGGAAGAATCCTAGTACTGACCTTGAACATTTCAGCCTCTAAGGCTGAATATAGTAAATAGTTTCTTGTTGGATGGCCTTCTGAAACAAGTAGAATGACTCATTATTTTGATAGATTGCAACTCACTATGCAGGCTATTTCCATTTTAAAGTGTTGTACAGAAAAAATCCTATGCATTTTTTCTCAGAAATCAGTCCCTCTGTTTTAACTAGAGCTTATAACCCATTGTGTGTATTGGATTACCACCTGAAGTTTGTCATCGCGGCCGATTACCGCTCCGGGAGAAAGCCACAGAAACCCTGTGAAAACCCCCCCAAAACCCCCCGAAAATTCACCTTTGGGGGTCTAGTGAGGTGGTGTTGTCAGTGGGTGAGTGGCTTTCTCTGGGGGGAGTGCTGAGACGAGCCTTTACATCCGGTCGGAGCCTCCGAGGAACGGTGTGGGGAGGCGAGCGAAGAAGCGGAGAAGCGAGCCCAGCGAGCAGCCGGAGACGCTGTAGGCTGCCGAGGTCCGTGGGAAGCTGGAGGCCGCAGAGACTGTGGGGTTCGAGTTGGGCCGGTGGAGCTGGCAAGGAGCTGTTGCCCGGTGCCCACCGAAGGTTGGAGACTGCGGGGGGCTGCCGGGTGGCAGCTGGAGGCTGGAGATTTTTGATTGCTGGTCTCTGGGCTGGGGCCGGTGGAGCCTGCGGAATCCAAAGACTATCGTGGTCGGCTGGAGGCTGCCGGAGGCCTCTCTGTTTTTGACTGCTGGAGGCTGGAGACCATCGGAGTTTGAGCTAGGCCGGTATAGTTGGTGGGGGCCTAGCGGAGCCGTCACAGCCGTCACAGCACGGAGGGGAGCCTGGTTGAGGCAGCGGACTCCTGGACTTTTTTCCTGGACCGACTTCTAGAGGGGGTTCGGAGGCTTCCGATGTTAGAGCGGACTGGAGTTGGTGGAGAGCCCTGCGGCCCGGGAAGACGCAGAGGCTGGACAGATAGCCCAGGAGACCAGGGCCTACGAAGAACACGGACTAACTCCCATAAAATTCTGCATGTCGTCCCATTTAAGCTAAGGTGGCAGAGGGTTTGTAGGGGTCCCTTGGTATGAATGTGGACCCCCCCGGGTGAGAGACGAGGGGGAGCCAAGATTGTATGGGTATGTAAGAGTACCCCCTGGGTGAGAGCCAGGTGGGGTAGGAGTGACTGTTGGTGGGTGTTGGTACCTCTCCCTGACCAGTGAGAGAAGTTGAGGGAGAGGTACAGAGTATGAGCGGGGGTGGTGCTGGACCCTAACAGTGCCGAGAGCGAGAGCTGGTGCACTGGGGGGTCTTGTCACTGCCCGACATTGTGTGCGACTGTATGATGGATGAATGGGATAAGGGACCCTTGATTAAGCCCAGGAATTCCGGAGGTCTGGGAGTGGAGGCTACCAGGCCAGAGCCGGGAATCTCTGGGGGCTGTGTGGCGGGCTATTTGATTCAGGTGGTGACGGGCAGGGGACGGTATGACGGGAACCGGAGGGCAGGCCATCATTGGGGAAGGCGCCCCCGGTGTTTGCTACCGGTGGCGCGTTCCGGCCCCCCGTGTTCATACCCAGGCCCTGGTAAGCAGATCCTCGTGGGCTCCGGTCTCCGACTGCTGCTGCTGAATGCCAGGTCGGTGAACAACAAGGCCCCCCTTATAGGTGATCTAATCATAGAGGAGGGGTCCGACCTGGCGTGTATTACCGAGACCTGGCTGGGCCCAGAGGGGGGAGTAGCCCTCTCGGAGATATGCCCAGCCGGGTTTCGGGTGTGGCATCAGCCGAGACACCGGGGCAGGGGAGGAGGGGTGGCAGTGGTCATCCGAGAGTCCCTTGTGGCCTTCAGGGGCGCTGCTCCACAAGTGACCGGGTGTGAGACCCTGTTTTTCAAGTTGGGTTCACGAGAACAGTTGGGAGTGTTGCTGCTGTACCAGCCTCCCTGCTGCGTAGCAACCTCCCTGCCTGAGCTGCTCGAGGCTGTCTCGGGGTTGGCGGTGGAGTTCCCCAGACTTATGGTTCTGGGGGACTTCAATCTGCCGTCTCTGGGACGGTCCTCGGAGGCGGCCCGGGAGTTCATGGCTACCATGGCAGCTATGGGCCTGTCTCAGATTATTCGTGACCCGACTCGTGACAGTGGTCTCACCCCGGACTTAGTTTTCTTGTCTGAGCAGTGGCAATGTGATCTGAGGGGAGAGTTACATCTTTCTCCATTGTCATGGTCAGACCACGCCCTGGTGACCCTGAGACTCTCTTGTGCTACCCCACTCCGCAGGGAGGCGGGACCTATTCGATTGGTCCGCCCCCGGCGACTTATGGACCCAGTGAGGTTTCAGAAGGAGCTGGGGGTTATTCCCGAGGACTTGCTTCACGCTCCAGTGGAGGTCCTGGCCGCGGCCTGGAATAAAGCCGCGGCCGGAGCCCTGGATAAGATCGCGCCTATGCGACCTCTCCGGCCCTGTTCGACCCGCTGCTCTCCGTGGTTCACAGAAGAGTTAAGGGCTTTGAAGAGGGTTAAGAGACGTCTAGAGCGCCGCTGGAGAAAGACGAAGACTGAATCTGACCGAACACAAGCTAGAGCCGCAGTTAAGGCCTACCTTGTGGCGGTAAGAGCGGCGAAACGTGAATATTTCTCCGCTCTTATTGCGTCCGCAGAATGCCGCCCGACGGCCCTTTTCAAGATTACAAGATCACTTTTGGGTCGGGAGCAGGGCGAGACCCACTTACAGGGCCGTTCGGAAGAGTTTTCTGAGCATCTGCAGGACAAAATCGCTCAGATTCATTCCAAGTTGGACTCCAAGCGTGAGACAAGATCTGGGGAGATGCCAGGGGCTCGTACTTACCACGTTATCTGGGAACAGTTTGATCCTGTTGCGCCTGATGAAGTAGACAGGATCCTCCGGATTGTAAACGCCACCACATGCCAGCTTGACCCATGTCCCTCCTGGCTGGTGAAATCAGCTAGTGAGGTGACATGTGGCTGGGTCCAGGCGATGATTAATTCGTCCTTGAGTGAGGGGGTGTTCCCGGCGGCCTTTAAGGTGGCGCTGGTGCACCCCCTCCTCAAGAAACCTTCCCTGGACCCTACAATCCTGGGCAATTTTCGCCCAGTCTCCCACCTTCCCTTTTTAGGAAAGGTGGTTGAGAAGGCGGTGGCGTTGCAACTCCAGAGGATTCTGGATGAAACGGATTATCTGGACCCCTTCCAGTCAGGTTTCAGGCCGGGATATGGGACGGAGACCGCATTGGTCGCACTTATGGATGATCTCTGGCGAGAGCGGGATGGAGGGAGTGCGTCCATCCTTGCTCTCTTAGATCTCTCAGCGGCTTTCGATACCGTCGACCATGGTATACTTTTGGAGCGGCTCGAGGAGTTGGGAGCGGGCGGTGTGGTTTTGCGCTGGTTCGCCTCCTTTCTCCAGGGCCGCTCCCAGTCGGTGTTGATAGGGGAGGAGAGAGCTGACCCGCGACCCCTGACTTGTGGGGTGCCGCAGGGGTCGGTTCTCTCTCCACCCTATTTAACATCTACATGAAGCCACTGGGCGAGATCATCCGTCACCACGGGATGAGGTATCACCAATATGCTGATGATACCCAGTTATACACCTCCGTCCCGGGTGAAGTAAGTGATGCGGTCAATGCCTTATCTCAGTGCCTGGAGGCTGTGGGGGTCTGGATGGGGAACAACAGGCTTCAACTGAACCCTGGTAAGACGGAGTGGCTGTGGATTGATGGCCCCCCTGGATCCGGGAAGTTGTCATCTTTGGTTCGGGGGGGGGTTGCACTACCCCACTCGGATCCAGTGCGGAATCTGGGGGTCCTCCTGGACTCGCGACTCCTGCTTGAAGAGCAGGTGGCAGTCGTGGCCAGGAGGGCCTTTGCACAGCTGCGAGTTGTGCACCAGTTACGCCCTTTCCTGGATCGGGAGGCCCTCCGAACAGTCACTCACGCCCTTGTCATCTCCCGTATAGACTATTGTAATGCGCTCTACATGGGGCTACCCTTGAAGAGTATCCGGAAGCTTCAGCTGGTGCAGAATGCAGCGGCGCGAGCAGTTATGAGTGCCAGAAGATCGGCACATGTAACACCTCTGCTTCGCGAGCTGCATTGGGTGCCAGTTTGCTTCCGGGTCCAATTCAAGGTGTTGGTGATTACCTTTAAAGCCCTATATGGCATAGGACCAGGGTACCTGAGGGACCGTCTCGTCCCGATAACGTCGACCCGCCCCACCCGTACATGCAGGGAGGGCATGCTTCGGACCCCCTCAACAAGACAATTCCATCTAGCGGGGTCCAGGAGGCGTGCCTTCTCTGCGATAGCGCCCGCCTTGTGGAATATTCTGCCCCCGGAGGTGAGACTGGCCCCCTCCCTCCTGGCCTTTCGGAAGGCCCTTAAGACCTGGCTTTGCCACCTGGCCTGGGACGACGGAGGTGGTAGTGCCTCCTGGGGTTGGCTTGCCCCATAGCTCTACTATCTATTCTGCGGGTCCAAGCCCATCCTGGATTTTATTTTATTATGTTTTGTTTGTGTTTTTAGATATTTTGTATAGTTTTAAATTTTTATTTATTGTAACCCGCCCAGAGTCCCTTGCATGGGAGATGGGCGGGGAATAAATTTGAATAATAAATAAAATAAATAAATAAATAAATAAATATGAGACTCTCTTGTAATTTGATAGATAGATAAAGTAAATAAACTAAGTAGTCTACCATTTTTTAAAGTTTTAAAATTTCTTAAATGATAGAAGACTTGGCACATAGTGTTTTTTAACCGTACAAATATAATGGTAATCTTAATTCTTTTAGGGGCGCGATGGCTCAGTAGTTAAGATGCCAGGCTTGTCGATCGGAAGGTCGGCAGTTCGAGACCCGAGCGCCACGTGACGGAGTGAGCTCCTGCACTCGCCCCAGCTCTTGCCAACCTAGCAATTTGAAAGCGTGCAAATGCAAGTAGATAAATAGGTACCACTTCCGTGGGATGGTAACAGCGTTCCGCGCGCGTCATGCCGGCCACATGACCGTGGAAGCGTCTTCGGACAGTGCTTGCTCTTCGGCTAAGAAACGGAGACGAGCACCACCCCCTAGAGTCAGACACGACTGTGCAGGAGAAAACCTTTACCTTTACCTTTACCTTTACCTTTACCTTTACCTTTACCTTTACCTTTACCTTAATTCTTTTAAATTTTCCACAAAATAAGTTAAAGTTACATCCTTTTAAAGATTATTATTATTATTATTATTATTATTAATAATAATAATAATAATAATTTATTCCTTAAGTTTTATAGAATGGAATGAAAAAATATATAATGTAAAAGAGGAAAAATGCAGAATGAATGTGAAAAATAAATGTAAAACATTCACTTTTATGCTGTTTCTCTATTTTGTAAAAGGGATGAATTAATATCGTTGCAGTTTATATATTTCATTATGAAATGACAAGCCAGTGTGAAATAGCAAAAAATAGTGTCTGAAGGAAATAATGACATTCCTGCAAATTATTTAGCATTGGTACAGAAAGCATCAAAGTTACAGTCAACAGAAAGCTGTGAATTAATTTTCATTAATCTTTATCCTTCTAGAAATAATAAAGGTGTGCTTTTTAAAATGAAAATTAAAAACAAAACAATTTCATTTCCATTTCTCATTCCTGTGTATAGTAATTGAATCTATTCCTGAATACATAGAACCATGTGGAATGCAGAAAGTATCTCTTTAACATTAGCAGAGCACTGAGGACCTTGAGTTTCTTATACTGTAATATTCTGGGGAAAAATATGGGGATGATGTATGAAATAAGTACTTTCAATCATTCAATTTCACAGCCGGCAACCAATTCAAGCCTGCTAAAATTATAAAGGGTGTAGAAGTAGAATATTATTTTAAAAGTGTTCTGAGTTTGAACCATTTCAAACTCAAAACAGGCTGTTCTGACCTTACCAGAAGTGTTCTGACCATGAGATACCCCTTCTGGTATGGTCAGAACAGCACTGAAACACTCCTAGTTAGACAGGAATAGTCGTCTTCAAGCTTGTAACATTCAAGCTCAAAACATTTTGCACAGGTTTTCACATTTGTTGCATAGCTGCGTATCAATAAAATCAAAACTTCTCCCAGATATGGACACTAGGACTTCTAAAATTTTGTTTGACACATCTACAAAAAAGAGGTACATCTAAAATAGTAATATTTGTTGAGTTTCCTGTTGCATATGAAACATACAGATCCATCAATAGTTATACTATTTTCAATAATTATTTGCTGTAACATGCTAAGTGAAAGTATTGACTAGAAGAGAATACACATAGCTCAGGATTGAACTGTGGAGTCCTTGGTGCTCTCTGAGCTTGGTTGTTTGCTTGCAGACATTTTATTACCCAACTAGGTAACATCATCAGTGCTGTATTGAATCCAGTGTAATAAATTATTTCTTTGTGTTGTATTGATTTAAACAACTCCCATTTAAATTACTTCTTTAAATTATAGAGCATAATGATTCCTATTAGATTTAGCTTCACTTTTATTTTTTATTTTATTTATATAAATTTATTCACTGCCCAGGGGCGTGGTGGCTCAGCGGGTAAGACGCCAGGCTTGTTGATCAGAAGATTGCAAGTTCGGAGGTTCGAATCCCTAGCCCTGCGTGCGGAGTGAGCTCCCGCACTAGCTCCAGCTCTTGCCAACCTAGCAATTCGAAAGCATGCAAATGCAAGTAGATTAATAGGTACCACTTCGGTGGGTAGGTAACAGCGTTCCGCGCGTGTCATGCGGCCACATGACCGTGGAAGCGTCTTCGGACAACGCTGGCTCTTTGGCTAACAAACGGAGATGAGCACCGGCCCCTAGAGTCGGACACGACTGCACAAATGTGCGGGGGGTACCTTTACCTTTATTCACTGCCCATGTCACTCAGAGAGCAACTCTGAGTCTCATTGTCATGAGGGCATTTGGGGGTATGGGAGTTGAAACTTGTGAATTTTCTCTCTCGTTTTATTAGCAAGATGAGACAAGTTCTCCATTTTCATTTTCAGGCAAGTTAAACAGTTTCGGCAGTATTTTGTTGAGAGCCAGTTTGGTGTAGTGGTTAAGGCATCAGGCTAGAAACTGGAAGTTCTAGTCCCGCCTTAGGCACAAACCCACTGGGTGACCCTGGGCCAGTGACTTTCTCTCAGCCCTAGGAAGGAGGCTAGGGCAAACCATAATGTAATAAAACAGAGGCTTGATTTATGTGTATCCAATCAAGCATTTTAAAATAATCTATTCCTTCACTAGATATATGTGCAGCCTATAAGGTTGATTAAATGTGTGAAATGCTGTTTCTAGATTCTCCCTTAGAGTTAAATAAAGGGAATAATTATGCCGGCTGTTATCTCTCTCGGGCTGGCAAGACATGGTCTTTCTCTCTCCCTTCAGCTTCCCATAGAAGCCATCTACATTGAGTACAAATGTGAGTTGGTGTCCATCTTCTTCTTTCTGGTTTTTGAGCCACATACAAATCTGCAGTCTCCAGTTGTCTTCTCTGGAATCTGCCCTGGAAGCCACAGTATTTCAGCATTACAGAACTGCCCAGTCCACCCCAGAATCACTAGCCAATTTCTTTTTCATCTTTCAAACTTTCTTTAAATCTCCCATTTTCTTCTCCTCCCTGTCTGTACAGCAACAGCCCTATTTTCCTATTAGAGAGTTTGTCATTTAGTCACTAGATGTCACAAGGATGATCTAGTCCAATCCTCTGTAATGTGTACTATCCAGCACCTTCTTAAAAACCTCCAAAGATGGAGAACCTACAACCTCCATCAGGAAGGTTTCCTTATGTTTGAATGAAATGTAGTAGGTGCAACATATACCTGTTATTTCTGTTCCTAGTTCCATAGCCATTGAAAATAATTCATTGTCATCTTCCCTGTACCTTCCCTTAATGTTCTGAACATGGCTAAGTGTTTTTGTTTTCAAACTGAAAATCCCAAGTTCCTTCAGCCTGTCCTCATAGGGAATGTCCTCAAGTCCCTATATTATCTTTACAACCATCCTCTAGACCTATTCTGTCAGTATCCTTCTGGAAATATGCCCAGAATCATACAAAGGTCTCAGATGTGTGTAGATTCACCAGTGCAGAGTAGAGTCCAATAAGTATTTGATGCTTCTTTAATTTGATGCTGCTTCTAATGCAGCTCAGAATTGCATTAGCCATTCTAATAGCTGACACACATTGCTAACTCCTGTTCCGTAGTGTTAATGACTCCTGTTAATGACTACATCCAAGTCCTCCTCCGATGTAGTAATTCCAAGCCATGAATTCCCATCTTGTATGCATGTTCTACATGTTTTTCTCCCTAAATATACCTTGTATTTCTCTCTCTTAAAATACATCTTGTTCCTCTCAGCCCAATCTTCCAACATGTCCTGATTAGACTGCAATCTCACTCTGTCTTCCCAGGTGTTGCCCAGATCTGACCCCCCAGTTTTGATAAACAGCCCATCAATCCCTTCATCCAGGTCAGTAATTAAGATGTTTAATAATACTGGCCCCATGACTGATTCCTATGGAACTCTACTAGTTATTGCTTTTCAGTTTGGTGTACAGCTATTAAGTTGACTCTCTGAATGCAGTTAGCTAGCCAGTTGTACATCTGTAAGTAAATATGTCTATGAAGGTTCTCAGTCATCCAGGTGGAATTGTCTGTAGCTTGAATCATGTCAACTGGATTTCTATTTTCTTAGTGGAAATGCTTCGCTCCTTATCCAAGGAGCTTCTTCAGTCTGAAGAAGCTCCTTGGATAAGGAGCGAAACGTTTCCACTAAGAAAATAGAAATCCAGTTGACATGATTCAAGCTACAGACATCTGTAAGTAAAGGTTCCCCCCACACATTTGTGCAGTTGTGTCCGCCTCTAGGGGCTGGTGCTCATCTCCATTTGTTAGCCGAAGAGCCAGCGTTGTCTGAAGATGCTTCCACGGTCATGTGGCTGCATGACACACATGGAACGCTGTTACCTACCCACCGAAGTAGTACCTATTAATCTACTTGCATTTGCATGCTTTCGAATTGCTAGGTTGGCAAGAGCTGGAGCTAGTGCGGGAGCTCACTCCACACGCAGGGCTAGGGATTCAAACCTCCAAACCTGCGATCTTCCGATCGACAAGCCTGGCATCTTACCTGATGAGCCACCATGCCCCTTTGTACATCTGTATTGCCATTCAAATCACATTTTAAAAGTTTATCAGTGAGAGTGTCCTGTAGATCTTTCTCAAAAATTTTGCTAAAATGAAGGGAGATTATATCCACAGGATTCCCCCTGTCCTCTAATGTAGTTTCCATGCCAGAGAAGGAGAAGATTTGACTCACCTGATTTATTTTTGACAACGCCATGTTGCTCTAAGCCAAAGCTTTCCAAACTTTTCATGTTGGTGACACACTTTTTAGACATGCATCATTTTGCAACACACTCTTACAGCAGGGCATCATTTCATGACACACTCTTACAGCAGGACACAAGGCAGGCACTAGGACCTGCGTGGAATCACAGCAGGTTTGGAGGCAGCAACGCACAAGGCAGGCACTAGGACCTGCATGGAATCCTGGCAGGGCTCGGAGGCAGCAGCAGTCACGACACACCTAGACACTGCAGCCAACACACTAACGTGTCCCGACACACAGTTTGGAAAGCTCTGCTCTAAGCAATCATAGCATTGTTCTCAAGTTGCTTACAAACTGTCTGTCTGTTTCCTGCTCTAACATTTTCCAGGTAATGATGTCAGAGTCATTGGTCAATAAGTACTGGGATCCTCCCCTTTTTTGCCTTTCTTTAACAAGGGCACCACATTTCCTCTTCAAATGTCTGATATCTCTCCAGTTTCTCAGGACTCTTCAAAGATAATTGACAGACTATTTTCAGAATTCTTGGGTGGTGGGAGAAACTAAGGTGCATTAATCAATTTGACACCTCCCAGTTAGGGTAAGCATGATAGAAAGATAGAAGAATAGGACAAGGAGATTCATTCTAGTATTAACACACTATGTTCAGTGATTATTTATTTATTTATTATTTAAATTTATATGACCGCCCATCTCCCCCAACCGGGGGACTCTGGGCGGCTTACAATAAAAACTACAATGAAAATACAAATATAAAATTACAACAAACAATATAATATAATAAATAAGTATAAAATCCAATCTGGGCAAATCAATCTTAAAAATAGGGAGGCCATTATGGAACTAGCGATCCCCAGGAGGAGCTGTTACCTTTCCCGTCCCATGCTAGGTGGCAGAACCAGGTTTTCAGATTTTTCTGGAAGGCCGGAAGCGAGGAAACCCGCCTCAAATCTGGGGGCAAGATATTCCAAAGGGCGGGCTCTACTGCAGAGAAGGCTCGCCTTCTGAACCCTGCCAGATGAAATTCTTTTATTGATGGGGTCCGGAGCATGCCCTCTCTGCATGACCGGGTGGGGCGGGTCGATGTTATGGGGATAAGACGGTTCCTCAGGTATCCTGGCCCCATGCCATGTAGGGCTTTAAAGGTGATAACCAACACCATGAATTGGACCCAGAAGCAAACCGGCACCCAATGCAGCTCACGGAGCAAAGGTGTTATGTGTACCGATCTTGATGCCCCTAAAACTGCCCGTGCCGCCGCATTCTGCACCAGCTGTAGCTTCCGGATATTCTTCAAGGGTAGCCCCATGTAGAGTGCATTGCAGTAGTCTATATGGGAGATGACAAGGGCATGAGTGACCGTTCGGAGGGTATCTCGGTCAAGGAATGGGCGTAACTGGCACACAAGCTGAAGCTGCGCAAAGGCCCTCCTAGCCACGACTGCCACCTGCTCTTTGAGCAGGAGTCGTGAGTCCAGAAGGACCCCCAAGTTCCTCACCAGTTCCGAGTGGGGCAGTGCCACCCCATCCAGAACCAAAGATGACAATTTCCTGGATACAGAGGGGCCATCAATCCACAGCCACTCGGTCTTGCCAGGGTTCAGCTGAAGCGTGTTGTTCCCCAGCAATGCTTTCCAATCTGCCGCCATTGGCGACACACCAACGGCGGCAGCAGCAGTGGCGCGGGGGCACGTGTGGTGGTGCGTGCATGGCGGGGGTGCAGGGGACGCGCGGCGGCAGCGACGTGTATGGTGGCAGCGGCCTCCGCTAAAACGCGGAAGCGCTGATGGTGCGCCGCCGCCGCCATGCATGCCCCCGCTGCCGCTTCCAGGTTGTGTGGCGACACACCAAACTCTGTGTTATGACACACTACGACTAAAGTGTCGTGACACACAGTTTGGAAAGCTGTGGGTTAGAGAAAAGCAGGTATCCAGATCAATGGCACAGTGATGGGTACTTGCAAGTCATCAAAACATGTTTATAACTTAGAAAAATGTATTTTCAGCTCTTGCATCCTAAATCCTCTACATCATAGCTTTCCAAACTGTGTGTCGCGACACTTTAGTGTGTCGCAACACTCAGTTTAGTGTGTCACGACACAACCCGGAAGTGGACGTGCACGGCGGCGCGGCAGCGTGCATGGCGGTGGCGATGGCAGCGGCACAACATTAGCACTTTCACTAGGCTTTTGCCGCCGCCGTGCACGCCGCCGCGCCCCCCCCCCCCGCTGCCGCCGTTGGTGTGTTGCCAACAGCGGCAGTTTGGAAAGCACTGCTCTACATGATATTAATTTATGACTCAAGGACAAGAGGCTTGGCAAATTTATGTCAGGATCTAATAACTTCCATTCCACCATCAACAAGAGCCTACCTTTACTTTGTGAACACTACTGTGAAACTAACAGTAGACCTATACATGCCACTTGATATAGGAAACCAACTGTCAGCTATACATAGTTACATACTTGTTGATACTGTGAATAAAGCTCACAGGACACAGTAGGTCCTATTGAGGACTAATGAATGTAACTTGGACCAATTCATATTTTCAGGATGCTGTGACAAGGGACTACTAGAAAATAGAACCTTGAAAGGACTGCTTGGACTAAATCCTATAAATAGAAAGTGTTGCTTTGAGGATCCGTGGTCTGAATAGAAGGTTGCCTTAGGAAATCCATATTAGATTTAGATTTCTCTCTTTTTTCAGCTGAGACATGCAGAGCTGCTGCAAGAATAAAACTTAGCATGTAACTTAAGTTTATGAAAAGGTAGACAATAAATCACTGTTGTTCTACACTGTGAGATTCTCTGTGCTACTTAAGTCTGAAGGACTGAAGATAATGTACCTGCAGTTCATCAAAATAAAAATGAACAATTAAAACTAGGAACTGTGTCTTGATTTATAGCACTCAATTTGTGGAAGGATAGAGAATTTGTTAGAACTTTCTGGAAGGTCTAAATTTAACAAAGAATGTTAAGAAAAAGTTACACTATTATTACTTAACAATTACACACAATTAAATGCATCTTTGATTGTATTACTTCCCTCACATGACTTGTATAATTTTTTTAATCTGTTCAATCATGTCTGATTCTTGGAGACTGCCTGGACAAGTCCCTGCAGTTTTCTTGACAAGGTTTTTCAGAAGTGGCTTGCCATTGCCTCCTTCTTAGGGCTAAGAGAAAGTGACTGGCCCAAGGTCACCAAGCTGGCTTTAATGTAGTGTTCTAATAAAAAGAAACAAGTTTTATTTTAATAGACATGAAGACAAAAATGTGATTTGACCTATCTTCAGTAACTGAAAGCTTGCATAGGCTTCAATTATCTTAGCTATGCACTGGTGACAATATGTAAGCTACAGTAGTCTGACATTTTGCTTTACGGGTAAATTGTAACAGAATTTAATTTTATTTCTGATTTTAATTTTTAAAGAGAAGGTGTCTTAAGAATCTAGTATTAGAATGAAGAGATGCAGTCTAATATAAAGAAACAAATGTATGTGGATAGGTTGTTTGATTTTGTGCCAAGGACAGAACATTTGGAATGTGTAAATTTAAATTCTGGCTACTGATAGAAACTTCCCCCTAAAGTATCAGATTGTCATTGTTTGTTCATTTAACTTTGTTAAATGAAAATATCTTCAACCACATATATCTTTTTTAATGGAAGATTGATAAACCAGTTCTGGTTTGTATTTGATGAGAAAGAAGAAGATGGACCTGTTCCCATCCTAGCCTATCTGAATTCTAAATTACTACTGATGGATTGGGACTCCAGTATGTGGGGAGAGGAAGTTGACCTCACCCCCACAACCAATGAGCAGCCATGAAAGCTTACTATTATTTTGCAATTTTTCTTTCTTTTAATAGGAAGAGAGGTCAAAATACCTCCCACCCTAGTATATGTGTGATCTTAATCTTACAAAAAGTCTCCCTGGAATAATTATTTATTCTTTTGAAAAGTTAAGTGCAGTAATATGTTTAGACAAGCCAGTCTGCCATTCCCTTATTTCATATTTACTCAGAAATCATACTGATCAGCTACTGTGGAGGAGGGTAAAATGGGAATTTGTTATGATACTTTAATATTCCATTCTATTTATTTAGATTTACAGAGACACTGCAAATACATGGTTTACAAATGATTTACTGGGTGACCTAGTACATGCGTGGTTGTTTCCTGTTAGCTGCCAGATTTCAGTGTATTTATTAATATACTTCCTTATAAAATTTCCTT
The DNA here is from genome assembly GCA_023362775.1 of Charina bottae. Lineage (NCBI taxonomy): Eukaryota > Metazoa > Chordata > Lepidosauria > Squamata > Charinaidae > Charina > Charina bottae. The sequence continues at coordinate 79,882,090 of JALMGJ010000002.1, forward strand.
CTTCAAATGGTTTTGAGTAGATTTGTAATAAATAAGAAAATAAAATATATAGTAATTATTTGCCGTTTTTGACTTTTCTAGTGAATAATATCGATTCAATTAGCTTTGATCCCAAATAAGAGTATTTAAATGCAAATTCATAGCATTATTTATTTTATTCGATTTGTAAGGCTGCCCAATTCAGAACAACTCTTGGTTGCATACAGTAGTAAAAACAGATAAAAACAACAAATACATAAGATGATAGCCACACGGAAGAATCAAAATACACCACATAGGCAAGAGTACTCTAAAGCAGGGGTCCCCAACCTGTGGGCCGCGGCCTGTTAGGAACTGGGCCGCGGGGCTCCCTCCCGCAAACCCCACCCCTTCCGCGGGATTGGTTCCTGTCCTCAAACCCTGCCCCTTACATGTGATTGGCTCCCACCCACAAACCCCGCCTCCCGATGCACACAATTGGCTCCCACCCGCAAACCCTGCCCCCCCGGTCCATGGAAATCCCGGAAACCCCACCGCCGTGGTCTGTGGAAAAATCGTCTTTTGAAACCAGTCCCTGGCATCAAAAAGGTTGGGGACCCCTGCCCTAAAGGATCTCACCATTATATATATTTATGAAGAGTCCACTTTTTAAATTCATCACACTTTGTCATTTGTTTAATTGGGTTCTCTTTATCTTGTTTTAGGACTTGTATAGAGAACAGATCACATTTTAGGTCATATTTATGCAGAAATATTGAAAATTCAAAGGCTTCACAAACTTTTAAGCACCACTGTATATATAAATACATTATAAAATAACTCCTTTTGATATAAGCATATCATTCTCCAATTTAATAAATTATCTTTAGAAAACAATTCAGAGTAGACGACGATGATCATGATTATATGCCATCAAGTCGTTTTCAACTCCTAGTGACCACATAGGTTTTCTCCATGACTATCTATCCTAACCTCCTCTTTCAGGTCTCCCAATGTTGCAGTCACCACTATTGTGACTGAGCCTATCCACCTCACTGCTGGTCGTCCTCTTCTTTTCTTTCCTTCCACCTTTCCCAGCATTAGATACTTTTCCAGGGAGCTGGGTCTTTACATGATGTATCCAAAGTAGGATAATTTGAGCCTGGTCGTTTGTGCCTCGAGTGACAACACTGGGTTGACTAAAGATATATTCAACTTCTTTAATCATTGAGATGCATGAAGTTACATCCATGGCAGAACACAAACTAGGAAGTAGTTGTTTATTAATTATCTATATAATGTTATATATATATATATATCCTAGCTAATGTTATATATAGTATATCCTAGATGTAACTCTATGATGGCTGTATAGAAGGATCTATAATGGCTGTATAGAAGGATCATATCATTTACACAAACTGTTATTTATGCTGCTTGCCTACACTGTTGCTAAAATAGATCAGTAATATAAACAGGTAATTTGTATCCAGAGCAACTTGTTTACCTTTTGACTTCTCCGTCCATCAAAAGATAATTAGTTTCTTCCTGTTGTGTCCATGGTTAATTATAGCATTGATTGAGCATTTCCTGATCAGCAATGATTTGCTGGATTTGACATCTATAGCTACATACTGGGCTTCAGGTTTTGGAGAAGGCCGTTAATAAAATGCAAAGAACAAATTGGCTATGTATGATTTAATAACTACATTTATCATGAGTTCCAAAAATGCATTTGTAGCATTCAAATTTATACTGCTGCATATCTCAAAAGTTTCAGGTTATGGCATGTCACTAACAAAGTAGACAAAACAGGTTATTCATAAAGAGTTAATTGAGAGATATCAGGTGGCATTCTAACATCCTGTTGAAAGGAGCAAGCAAGTGTTTTCAACATTTACTGTAACAATAATTGTAAACCTCACCATTTAAAAATTATATAGGCTGGTGGCTACAGAAATTAGAAAAAGGGAAGTTTTCTGTTTCTTCTACTGAAAAATTCACGAATAGTGGGGGGCCATTGTTCTTCAGTGTGGTGTGTTTGATTCACACATGAGCTCTACCCTTGTACAATAGGCTATTGAGAAACCCCTCCCTTCTTACATCTTGCAGAATATAAGAGTGATCTTCCACTTGTCTTCTGATTAACATGTCTACTGTTTACTCTTCATTTAGTTTGTCTTAATCTTTCCGATGGGATCCCTCAGTGTTGCTCGTCCCGCATGGTCCTTAGAGCAAGTTTCCATTATTCAGTGGCTATTGGTGGGGGAGAGTGTTAATTTGTATTTAATCTCGGGGATCATTATACTCCATTAGTTTTGGCTCCATTAGTAACACTGGTGCCAGTTACCCCTATCCTACTATTGCCTCAACTGGCAAGCTCTCTAATCCTCATGCTGCAGGTGGAGCTATATGTTGCATGGGGTATTTATGATGATGGTATGTTTTGCAACCTATATCTTCAAGATGATCATTTATAATGCTGCTGTACTACCACAAAGCCTGGATCCTACTCTCTGGCATCCAGAATATCTGTGGAGTTGGTCATGGCACCAAGTTTCCTGATGATGGTGCTTATATAATCCAAATAGCTTTCTCTCTTGGTTTGGAAATCAAGCAGCCTGGGTAACCTATATAAATACGATGTATTATTTGTGACAAGGCACTGATACACTTCAGGTTCAGAAGCAGCTCTGCCATGGATCACGTCTAAAAACTCCTGCTGCTAAGAATAAAGGCTTGGCTTCACCAGTAATCAGGACAGTACAGACAAGGGGATTGGCCATCATCACAGAGGCTATGCAAATGAAATGGAGACTATGCAACCAAATCTTTTCCTTTTTGTTTGGCAAGGATGAGTTAGCAACTGCCAAGTAAAAATCCTACTCCTTCAGGGGTGTTGTGAAACAATTTTGTATAGATTTTTCAAACTCCTTTTCCTCTAATAGGTCTATGAAGGTTCTCAGTCATCCAGGTGGAATTGTCTGTAGCTTGAATCATGTCAACTGGATTTCTACTTTCTTAGTGGAAACGTTTCACTCCTTATCCAAGGAGCTTCTTCAGTCTGATAATAGCTTATAATAGTCCTCTAATAGCTTATTTCCCTATCTTGGAACCCTTCCCTATTTACATTGATACCCCTTGAAATTATAGGATCTGTCCACTCTTAATGCTCTTTCAGAATATAGGCTTTTTCATTGCTGCTGTATCAGCCAAGTGGGCCAGTGAGCCAATCTTATCTAATTTCCATAGGGAAACATTGTCTTCTCTCCAGATACTTCTTTCTTGCTTAAGACAGTATCTAATGTTCACTTTCAATAAAAGTTGATCCTTCTTACATTTTTCTTGGATCCTAAATCCACTTTCGAAAAGACCTTGTATGCATTTAATATTTAGTGGATGGTTTTGTTCTACCTTTATATTGTTATTTGTCTTTTACTTTGGGTGTAGGAAGGGCAATAAAACTAACCCTTAACACAGAGCTTTCCAAACTGTGTGTCGTGACATGTTAGTGTGTCAGCTGCAGTGTCTGGGTGTGTCCCGGCTGCTGCTGCCTCCAAACCTGCTGTGATTCCGTGCAGGTCCTAATGCCGGCCTTGTGCCTTGCTGCCTCCAAACCTGCTGTGATTCCGCGCAGGTCCTAGTGCCGGCCTTGTGCCTTGCTGCCTCCAAACCTGCTGATTCCGCGCAGGTCCTAGTGCCGGCCTTGTGCCTTGCTGCCTCCAAACCTGCTGATTCCGTGCAGGTCCTAGTGCCTGCCTTGTGCCTTGCTGCCTCCAAACCTGCTGTGATTCCGTGCAGGTCCTAGTGCCTGCCTTGTGCCTTGCTGCCTCCAAACCTGCTGTGATTCTGTGCAGGTCCTAGTGCCTGCCTTGTGCCCTGCTGTAAGAGTGTGTCGCGAAATGATGCATGTCTAAAAAGTGTGTCACCAACATGAAAAGTTTGGAAAGCTCTGCCTTAACATCTAAGCAAGTGGATCACAACACTGATCAAACTCTCTTATGACTTAGCCAAGCAGCTATATCCTACTGGCATCTGGGGTCCTTCCACAAAGAGTTGGGCTTCTTTGACAGCCCTTTTGAGTGGGTTGTATGTTTTAACATGTGATGACACAACTGCTTTGACCTTTGTTCATCTAACACTACTGGTAGGACCTTGGGTCCCTTTAGGATGCAGCATTTGGGAGTTACTCTATTCTAATTTTTCTCCTAATTGCCTGGCTGCTTCCAGATATGGTAGTTTTCCACTCATCACAGTCACTAATCAGGAGAACTGATTACGTACTTGCAATATGCAATTTTATGAATTCATATTCCTTACTTGGATTTGAGGGAACTCCACTTATGTTTTAGGCACCTGTGGCATGAACTCCATCCTTGTACACTACATGCTGAAAAGAACAGGATTCTTGCCCAAAACCCTTCACTCTGGAATATTATAAATATCCAGGTTTTTGTTCCAACCACTGATGCAAAAGAAAAAGAGGTTGATTAATGTTATGGTCAACTTCAATCTGAATTTGGCAGAACATATAAGAAAGATTGTGTGGCTGGGAACTGGAATGACAAAGTTGTAAATACTGAAATATTGAGGAGGAAAATATAATGGTACTGCATACCTTAGGAAACAGCAATGAAGCAAAATGACTTACCAATTTCTGCCACTCCAATTATTTTTTTCACTGCTAGCACAGTCTTCCAACAACCAAATCATGCCTGTATACATAGATATTACAAGATGGAGTACTAGAAACCAAACTGAAGTGGAAGAAGAAAGCCAACCAATTTCCACAATATGATCTTGAGCATATCCATATACTACTAAAACTCTCCTGTCTGTTTGTCTGTTTGTAACCTTCAATTGGCCAAAACTGTGCATCATAGGGCAACAATTTTTGAAGCAAGATACCTCAAATGGGCTAACTTAAATAATGTATCCAAAATCCAGGACCCATGACTCCTGTGGAATTGAAATTTCAAGGATTTTCACATTAGTTGTATTTGCAAAGTTGTGGCTGCTACAGTGTCACCATGGTTAGATGCGGTCACATGATCATGATTTCTGACTACACTTCCCATAAACCCATAGGTTGCATGGTGCAAGGGAAGATGGAAGGGATGTATCCTCACCCTCTTTCCCACCTCCCTCTGACGCCTGTGTCCAATCGGCTGGTGGCAAGGCCTGATAGGCAAGTGGCAATTGGCTCCTTTGGAACTGAGGCTGAAAATGGAAATCTCTTAACCATGGTGGACAGTAAGGGAATGACAAGGGAGTAACTCAGATGCCTACTGGTGAGGTTGGGCTGGCTTGGGGGGTGCCGGTAGTTGACGGGTGAGCCCTTTTCCTCCCTGGAGGGAGAGGGCTCTTGGGAACACATCAGGTTGGGGAGTGGCGGTCCAGTTTTCCCCATGGTCCATGGGTCCCTTTGTTCTCCCTCCCCAACAAAGTGACAGGATATCCCATGGGTCAGCCGAGGAGGAGGAGGAGGAGGAGGCAGCTTCACTGGGGTTCTGCTGAAGGTTGTGAGGGAAGGGGAAATGGTGCCAGCCTATATTATGTGTGGAAAGAAGGATGACCCAATGGGTCATGGGTTGTCTAGTACCCACCATTTTCAAGGAGAACATAAGGAATTGCTTTGAAGTCCTGAACTTCATTGACGGAACCAGAAAAACTGTGGAATGAAATTAAAGTGGTTTTCAAAGATAAATGTGAGAAGAGACTGCCAAAGATCAAGGAACGGGAAAACAAACTGGATGTCACAACAATTGAGAACAATCTTCGAAATTGCGAAGAAGAGAAGAGAAGCCAAAGCCAAGAAAGACAAAGATCCCCGGAATGAACCTAACAAAGAATTTCAAAGAGTTGCTAGAAGAGACAAGAAGCAGTATTATAATGACACCTGTAAAGACACTGAAAATGGAAACAGACATGGAAAAAGAAGGAAAGTCATCCAAATGTTTTCTAAACTCAGAAGGAGTGGGTGGAAGCTTTACAGTGAGAGAACCAAAGTTGCAGTAAGGAGGAATTTCCTGACTCTGAGAGCAATTAAGCAATGGAACAGACTGCCTCCTGAAGTTGGAGGTGGTCTGTCATTTGTCCAGAGTGGTATGAGGATTCCTGCACTGGGCAGGCGGTGATTAGGAGACCTCCAAGGTCCCTTCCAACCCTATGATTCTATGAGATTACAACTCCTAATTGGTGCACTAAAGGATGCAAATAGATAGATAGTAACAGATTCATAGAAGGTGAAACAAAGATGGAAGGAGTATACTGAAATTCTGTGATGGAATGTGAGGGTGACCTTGGAAGATGGGGGGAAGAGATGCCACCTAGATAATGATCAGATAAAAGAGAAAGGAGTCCACAACAGAGTAATGGCCAGAGAAAGAAACTTAGGAAGGACCCGCCCTAACTACTCAGGCAGTAAAAAGGGAGGGCAGGAGGTTTGTACTTTCAGACTTGCAAGATTCTGTTAATGTAGCCTTACAATAAAGTAGAATTAGCTCACCTTGTCGTGTTTCCTGTCTGGTTTACCTTGGAGGGCTGACAAATTCTGTACAGTAGAGATGTCAACATCCAAGATACCTCAGAAGATATTCCCTATTTACTACTAGGAGATCAGAAAGGTAGAAGGAAAAAGGATGACCAGCAGCAAGTTGGATAGATTCAATTAAACTGGTGATGAGTGCACAACTGGAAGACCAAAGGACCAGATTGGACAGAGATCATCCTGGAGAAAGTCTGTTTGCATAGTCAATAACAGTTGACACTGACTGGATGGCACACAATTAAGTCAATAGCCAGATCTATCTATATCTATATATATCTATACATCTATATTCTCACCCTACCTATTCAACCTGTATGCAGAACACATCATGCGATGTGCTGGGGTTGATGAATCCAAGGCTGGAGTTAAAAGCACTGGAAGAAACATTAACAATCTCAGATATGCAGATGATACCACTTTGATGTCTGAAAGCGAGGAGGAGCTGAGGAGCCTTATGATGAAGGTGAAAGAAGAAAATGCAAAAGCTGGGTTGCAGTTAAATCTAAAAAAAACCAAGATTATGGCAACCAGCTTGATTGATAACTGGAAAATAGAGGGACAAAAAGTGGAGTCAGTGACAGACTTTGTATTTCTAGGCACAAAGATTACTGCAGACACTGACTGCAGCCAGGAAATCAGAAGACGTCTACTTCTTGGGAGGAGAGCAATGACAAAACTCAATAAAATAGTTAAGAGCAGAGACATCACACTGACAACAAAGGTCTGCATAGTTAAAGCAATGGTATTCCCCATAGTAACCTATGGCTGTGAGAGCTGGACCATAAGGAAGGCTGAGCGAAGGAAGTTAGATGCTTTTGAACTGTGGTGTTGGAGGAAAATTCTGAGAGTGCCTTGGACTGCAAGAATATCAAACCAGTCCATACTCCAGGAAATAAAGCCAGACTGCTCACTTGAGGGAATGATATTAAAGGCAAAACTGAAGTCCTTTGGCCACATAATGAGAAGACAGGATACCCTGGAGAAGATGCTGATGCTAGGGAAAGTGGAAGGCCAAAGGAAGAGGGGCCAACCAAGGGCAAGATGGATGGATGATATTCTGGAGGTGATGGACTCGACCGTGGGGGAGCTGGGGATGGCGAGGGCCGACAGGAAGCTCTGGCGTGGGCTGGTCCATGAAGACACAAAGAGTCGGAAGCAACTGAACAAATAAACAACAAAATCTATCTATCTATCTATCTATCTATCTATCTATCTATCTATCTATCTATCAAAGGCCCTCATCAGAAGAGGCATGGAATAATACTGTCATTGAAAGAAAGTCATTGCCAAATTTGTCTCTGCATCTTCAGCAACTTGGATGCTTCTTCAGAGTTTGATAGCTGCAGCTGATGGAGTGAAATCTTAAATTATATCCATTTATCTGTTCAGAAAGTATAGATTTGAAGGCTTCACTTTGGGAACGCTTCAACTACTTCGATACTTCCCTAAATAATATGTATAATCTATAAATGCATTAGTATTGGACATATCTATTGACAATATTTTATGCTCTCACAAAGAATAATGTTGAAGGAACAAACAATGTAAATATGAAAGCAAGCACACAAATGTGTGTGCCTGGTTATAGAACTTAGTTTTATGAGAAGGGGCTGAAGGGACTAAATCTAGCAATAAGGAATTCATGCTACATTTGTTAAATGCACCATATTTTTGCCAATTATTATCACTTTAACTGAATAAACTGCAGATCATCTTGCAATTGAAGTATTATTTATTTATTTAATTTATATGACCTATATGAAGAAATATGGGTGGGTGAAGGTGCTCTTACAATGCTTCTTAGTGAAAATTTGAACAAATAGATTCTACCCTAGGTAGAATGTTTACTAAGGATGGGGTAATTGATGAAGGAATTTTAAGGTGTGCAAAATCTGGAAGAAAGGGAGTGAATAATCCGTGGTGAGGAATAATTGCTTGTCAAAAATGGAGATGCATAAGGGTGTGCTTCTGCCCACTTCATTACATGCGAAATGTCAAGAGGAAGGGAAAGACCAAGGTAGTCATGTTAGGATGGAGTTGATTGGATCCTTAAAGGGGAGAAATAATTTCAAAGACAAAAAACAATGTATGAAGCAGGATATGGTGGAAGTGAAGATGATTTCAAAGAAAGGAAAGCTACACTGAATGGTGTTTATATAAATTAGTTTTAGCTGTATTCTTTTCTGTCGTCTGCATAATGTTGCTTATTCTGAAAGGAAATAATTTGGTGAATATATATGTACAATACATCATACATACCATCCCACTATTCCATTTCAGGATGAGCAATTTACACAGATATAATGGTATGAAGAGATATAGTGAATGATGTTGGTGTAAAACTGATTATCTCCTGCCTTTAATTTCTTTGGCTTACTAATTCTTACTCTTTTTCAGATTTTCATGAGATAATCAGTTTTACACCAACATCATTCACTACATCTCTTCATACCATTATATCCGTGTAAACCATCCTTGCTGCTACCACATCCATTCACCACTTCATATATTGCCTTTTGATCTTTAAAACAGAATAGGGTTTTTTACATATTCAGATCTCTATTCCTGTCCTGATCCCCATAGATCATCAGAATTATTACATTAATAGTTATTTTAAAATGTGAAAATCTATTTTAAAATTTATATTTAGTAATATAATACAATAATATAATGATTCTTCTAATAGGTATTGAAAGGAGATTCAATAAACAGCAAATTTTAATATATCCAATACACTGGTGATATTTTGATTGTGGTTTCAAATGGGGGGCAGAGAATCTTTAGTGGTACTCTAAAAAATACTAAAATTTATGTATAGTCGAAGGCTTTCACTAAAATTTTCACTAAAATTTATGTTGCATTTTAAAATGTTTGACATCAGTCATTTTGCTGCATTACTTACAGCAACTGAAGTTAGCCCTAGTTTACCTGGTGAATTCATGGCAGAGGTGAGTTTTGAACTGGAAGTTTTCTTTCTGATTCGTAGCTTAGTCTCCTAGGGAGTATGGCACAGTAAATTGCTATTGATGCCATTATGTAACAGCAAATTAATAGTTTTATACCTGTCTGGATTGGAAGATTACTTCAGGAGTTTTGTTGTATTTGCAAAATAAATAAGGGCATTCTTTGAAGATAGATGTGATAGAAGTTCAGTAAACAAATCTTTTGGCCAAGAGTATCTTTCTTAAGTCACCAACCAGATCTGCTGACGTGAAATTTATAAAATTATAAAATAATTTTGTCATATACTTACATAGACTGTTTGATCTTACAGTTTTCACGACAAATATAATAATACAATAAAATGCATTTTATTGTATTAATCTATATTGCAACTCAAAATATATGGTATACCTTTAAATGTATTTACTTATTCTGTATAATTAAATGTTTTAGTTTTAGTTAGAATGTTTGTTTAGCTAGGATGAATGTTCTCTTTATTACTGTTTTCTGTCTGGTAATTCTTTTAGCAAAATAAGCTGCTGTTTGCTTAAACCTAAAAATTCTTTGACAATTACGAGATTTGGAGAATGAATTGTAAAGTACTGTTTAATATTCAGCTATGGATCCATTGTCCATGGATTATCAATGCATTATGTCATTATGTCTGTGGAAGGATAAACTACCCTGAAACAAGAGATTGTTCTGTGCAAAAGTCAAGATCAAAGGTCCCTCTCCCTCTCCCTCTTTCTCTCCCTCTTTCTCTTTCTCTTTGCTGGTCGGAATGCCAGGTGCACAGCTTAGGCAGATAGGCAGTTATAAAGAAAAAAGGAAAAAAAGTCTAAACTCATTAGAATCACCTGCAAGCTGCCATATACACTTTGTAGGAATAAAGTATAAAAAGGAGCCTTGTTCATTTAGAAGAAGATGCTGTTGGAGTGAGTGAGAGGCAACTGGACAGGATGTGGACCAGAGGAAGCCGTGGCCGAGAGAGCCAGGAACCAGAGGATATGTGGCCAGGGAGAGGGAGAAAATGGGAGAACCCTGTAGCAGTTGAAGACTGAGGAGAAATCTACAAAGAGGTGGGAGAAAGGAGAACACAGCCCTGGACTACAGATGGTGGCAAAGGAAAAACCAGGTGGTTTAGGTGCTAGAAAATTGGGCAAGAGTGGGTTAAGGAATATACAGAAATAGATTCTATGATAATAGAAAACAGCTTGTTGATGCTAATTGTTTCGTACTGAATTTATGTATCATCGATACATTTTTGTAAAAGGAAAACCAGTAAGTTCTGCTTGCCATGTGGTTCCATGATAGCTGGCTTGCAGCAAATTATGAACATTGGTGTCCTTTCTGGAAATAGGGATACTGGAAATGGGAAAAGTCAGTTCTACAGTATAGAAAGGGAGCAGTTTGAGCAATCATGGTGTCACTAACACAAGCCATTTATGATCATGCTGTCCCAGCGTATCAGATGACTTGGGATACATTCCCACTTAGCTGAAAGGGAGTAAATGTCTGAAAGTTTCCTAGATGCTTATTTCAATTGTTGATTTTTAGAAATGCTCTAAGGCAGAGCTTTCCAAAATGTGTGTCGCGACACAAAAGTGTGTTGCCACACACAGTCTGGTGTGTCGCCACACAACCCGGAAGCGCTGATCATCATCAGCGCTTCCGGGTTTTCCCGCGGCGACACACCAATGGCGGTGCGCAAAAACCCAAAAGCGGCAGCAGCGCTTCCGGGGTTTTGCGTGCTGCCGCAACCGCAGCATTTCTGGGTTTTCCCACGGCGTGTCGCCGCAGGAAAACTTTGGAAAGCCCTGCTCTAAGGTATAAAGGGAGGCTAGAAGGTGATTGCCATGATTTTTGTGAGTTTAGACAGGATTTTTAAAAATTATTTTCATCATAACTCAGTTCTAATGTGAGAGAATAGCCAGTGATAGAGTTCACATTTATTCTATAATGAAAATTCTAGGTAAAGCAGTGATGAGCTTTAGGGATGAATGGCCATGGTCTAGGTGTTTTGTTTTGTTTTGTCCTGACATTTCACTAGCAATTGTGGCTGACATCTTCAGAGGCAGAGTGAGTTGCTTTGTGGTGTACAGTACCACTCAGCAGCTCACAGGTATAACACAAAGCAAGTCTTTCTGCCTCAGAAAGCTGTGAGCCACAGCTGCCAGCGAAACGTCAGGACAAAAGAAAACCAGACCACTGCCCAAAAACTCATCACTGCTTCATTGATGCAGTCGTGAAAGCCTACACTGGAATTGTAAATAGCTTGCATGGAACATTTCAAACATTGTTTGATTTTTATGGGATGTGCACTGGCTGGTCAGTCACTACTTTATTTGCTTGAGTTATAAATTCAATAATGTAACAATGAAACCTGTCATTGTATTTAACGTGTGTGTGTGTGTGTGTATGAAGTATGTGTATGAAGCACCTCTCTTTGAGACATTAAAGTAGTAGTGTCCTTTATGAGGTTCATGAAGTTGCTTTAAAAGCTGCTCATGGCTATCTCTGTATGTGTCTGCATGTACAACCACTTTGGTTCAGTTGTGATCCCAACAGAAGTATTATTTGTGCATGTATGCACACACTGACAGTTGAGGGCAGCTTTCAAAACTGCCACATGAACTTTGCAAAGGATATGGCTGCTTTAAAGGCTTGGTTAAGAAATCTATATATTGATTCTAATTAATTCTAGCATAATTACTAGCTTTAGGTGATGCCAGGTAATGGGCATTTAAATGCTACCTTAATTCCCAACTGTAATTCAGTAAAATTTATTTTGGATTATTGCAAAATGCTAACCATGGTCTTACTGAACAAGTATGATGACTAAGCTTATTGGATAACACTAGTCATACTTAATATTCTAAAATGTTAAAATCAGTGTTGTACAGTGTTTCCAATTCCATTTGGAAGAGGTGCTTCGGGAAATAGACACCACTGCTCCCATGAGTTGCAGACAGATGTTGACATTCCTATGAGTTCTGAAGCACCTCTTCTGAATCAGATCTGAAGCACTGCACAGCTGTTAACCATATCAACAAATGCAGCTGGCAGCATATATGACACAACCACTCAGAATAACAGACTGGCCAACAGTGAGATGATCTGAATGTTAAGAAAGATTTTGGTATACCCTCCAAGTGGAGGTGTGTGGTTTTTTGTTTTGGTTTGTTTGTTTATTTATTGTGAGCAATGTTTTAAATTAGTCTTAGTTGCAATGGCAAATCATTCTGCCAAAATAGAAATACTCATCTGAGGCATTATTTGTTGATGTGACTCCTTTTCCTTTCTTTTTGTTACAAAATTCAAAGTTTGAATTAGTCACAGTTTGAATACTGTAACTTATTTATTTACAGTAATCATATCTTGTGAAGATGAAAAGAAATAAAACTAACAAACAAAGAATAGTTTCCCCATAAGTTATTTTAAAAGTTCCATTTTAATCAGCCATTGAGGTACTTCCAAGCAAGAAAGTAAAAAAATAATAATAAATCCAAAGCGTCTCTCCCCTTTTCTATCATTTTTTTTCTCCTTTCAAGTCCACTAATTTCTTCTCATCCTAGAACAGTCTAGTATTTTTCCAGTACACCTCTGCCTTATCTCACTCCCAAGACTTTGATTATCAGTTTGCACTTCCTCTGAAGCCTTCTGGGACAGGTACTGATTAGATGCTCTATGACATTCTGCTTTTTTTTAATTGATGCCATCCTTACACACATGCAGCTCTTCTCCTTTAACATCAATTCCAGGTGTCAAGCATGCCAAACATCAAATGTTGGGGTCTTCATGGGATCACAGCATGTAGATTTCTATGTAAAGGAATTTAGAACTGACTTTGGGGAAGTATGAAAGGAAGGAACAAGCCATTAAGAAGGGACTTCGAGAAGAGATTACACAGTCCAGAAGTTGAAGCAAGCATGAGGGAAAAACTCAAAATAATCCAGCCTTGATTTTCTTTAGCATAAGATGGGACAGAGAGAAACTTGGACAGGCTTTCAAAGTTCTGTTATTATGTCCTACAATAATAAAACAATGTTCCTAGAATCACTTCAGTGTTTGTTTCTTGACATGGACACCTTGAAAAGGGTGTCTCTAACTCACAACATTACTACTCTCATCCTCTTCTGTCAAGTCCATCAGACTGGTCATCGGTGGGGTTTTTGTTTTTTTGCTTAAGCTGATTAGTTCCCATTTGGACTTTCTAAAATATACAGCAGATACTGTAATTTTGGCCATCTCAGATGGTGACTACACTCTGACAGTGAAATCAAGCTGCTGCCATACAGGAACACTACTGCTAGCACCAGGAAGACCAAAAAGATATTTGGTTTGTTTGTCTTATTTTCATGTGCTTTTATATTGCTACAGTAGTAAAATGGGAAAATTACATTTTTCTAAGTAAAATGTTGGTTAGCACACATTTTAATAAAATCCAAATAAAACTAGAAACCTAAACTCATCAATTGGAATATATAAAGCAACTGGCTCCAAAGTACAACCAGGGTGTACTCAAAATATCATCTTTTAAAACAAAAACACATGGGCAATGATCATGAGCCTTGTGTAGCTTTGTTATTAGGTCTCTATGTTGTCAACCACAAGAACAATGAAAAACAAAACTCATATGGATAGTTACACTGAAATCAAAATAATCTTAAAGGAAAAAATGATTTGTTATCTTTTGTTTATTTTGTTAAATAATATTTTCTTTAAAAATATGCAATAAAATGGCAATAATAATTAAATTTTGTTCTGGTTGCCTATGATTTCTTTTTATATGAACTAGATTTCTTTTTTATTTGCTAAGTTGCTGGGCTGCCTCAAAATTGGATAATAAATGCATAGAAAATGTATGATTCAACTTGCACTTCATTCTATCGAAGAGTTGCATTATTCTGGAGAGGGGGAGTTGGTGAGCTAAGTATAACCCCTTAAGGTTTTGCCAGAAGTGATAAAAAGGAAATAGTAGGGGCAGATTTCAGAAAACAGCCATTGCCTGGATAGTAGACTGTAATCTGCTTAAATTTGTGTCAGCAGGACCATGGACAGCTACAGTATGAGACACTGGCAATTGGCTTCAGTACATAGAACTCAACTAAATCCTGCTGCAGGCTGAGCCTCCTACCTCCTTTATTGAAGAATGATTTCACTAGATGGAATAATCCAAATCTCAAACAAATAATGTTCAGATAGCGTTTTATTCAGCTGACATCACAGGCAACATTCATACCCACATCTGCTAAGGCTGCATTATATGCTTTCAAACTATCCCCTGTGATTTATTTTTTTAACATGCTTAAAAGGGATTGGAAGTGTGTGCTTATTTTGCAAGGGAGCAGAATTTAAGAAACATTCAGCCTGAAAGAATATATTACACATATTTGTAAATTAAGCAATAAGTCGCAAAACAAAACAAAAATTAGGAAAGAAAAATGTGGGAAAAGTGAATTTCTTAGACTGTTAGTGCCTAATAGAACTAAGGAGGAAATACATGACTTCTTCCCAACTAGAAGACTGAAGAATAAAATGAGATTTTAATGTCCTCAGGGAAAGGTGGTCCATAGGTAACCTGGCACCATGCCATATAACACTTTAAGGTTATAACCAGCTCTTTGAATTGCATCTGAAGATCTATTAGTTTGAATGGTGTTTATATACTATAGGAAACACTATGAACATAAAAGGAAAAAGTACATTTTTGGATTCAGAATAACCTGTGGCTACCTTCTAAGCATGCTGTCTTATTCAAAAGCATCCTCTTATTACCCTACTTTCTCTGTGTTACACAATATATCATTTTTGTACATAAACTTTGGGAAGTTGCTGTTCTTGATCTTGGGAAGTTGCTGTTAAGGAAATGGGAACTGTGGAGTCCATGATGCTCTCTGAGCTTGGTTGTTTGCTTGAAGATGTTTCATTACCCAACTAGGTAACATCATCAGTGCGAGTGAGAGAGGGGTTTGCTCCCTGTTTATATACAGTGGTTTGTCCTGCCTGTGTTGGTGGGGGTGTGGTTTTCTCCTTGGCAGTTCCTTGATTAGGGTATTGTTTTCTGCTTGATTGTTTATCTGGGGTTAATCCCTGCTTATCTGGGTGTTGGCTGCTGGAGAGGATGTGTTCTGGTCCTTTTGTTTCCTTCTTAGCTTTTTTATTGTCTCTTTTGAATGGTGTGTAAATGTAGTTTATCTCTATGCAACCCAGAAAACCAGCCAAAAATAGATCTTCGAAGTGGTTGGCTATTAACAAAACAAATTTTCAACCTGAAAAATACCTCTCTATGAGTTTGCCCAAATCTTTAAGAAGAGCTTTTTCCAGAACAAAATTTGAGTTGTTGGATTCAATGGCCAAATATGGACACTTTCACAACATTCTATATTACGAGAGAACCTGTATATGCGGTTCGCCTGATATTGAAAATATTTCTCATATCCTGTTTAACTGTCAACTATATGCATCCATCAGGCTCAAATATTTGTCTCCACTATTGGAAAGAACAGCGTACTGGGACCCGAATTTTAGATTGTTTTACTTTCTCCAGGGTACTAATATATATAATGTACGTAGAATTGCTGTGTTCATATTGAAGGCTGGGGCTTTAAGATCCCAATATATTGAACAAATTGGGGTATCCTGTAAAGGTGACTCTCTCATCTGATTACTGTCTCCTTATATATAATAAGATATACAATATATGTATCCTATTTTATTATTGTATCCCTTCCTATCATTTGATTATGCTTTGTTTATATTTTAATTCTATCTTGTTGTATTGATAAGGTCAATTCGACTAATCAATAAAAATGAAATAAACTATAAACAGTATAGAACACCAGAAAAAGGAAACCCCACACTCACTAGCACTGATGATGTTACCAATCAAAGAGAATATTTGTAGCTCAGGGTTGAACTGTGGAGTCCTTGGTGCTCTCTGAGCCTTGTTGTTTTCTTGCAGACGTTTCATTGCCAGGCTAGGCAACATCTTCAGTGCGAAAAGTGAGTGGGACTTGCTCTCTGTTTATATACCCTGGCTAGTCCTGCCTGTGTTGGTGGGGGTGCTGTACTCTCCTTGGTAGTTCCTTGATTGGGTTGTTGTTTGCTGCTTGGTTGATTGACTGAGTTAATAATTGCTTGATTAGGGTCTATTGTGTTGTTTGATTGCTCCTCTGGTGCTAATCTTGGTGTTAATCTTTGCCTATCTGGTTGTTGATTGCTGGCAAGGAGGTGTTCTGGTCTTCTGGCTTTTCTATTGTCTCTTATGAATGGTATGTAAATGTTGTTTACCTCTATGTGTCTGTGTCAGACACATAGAGGTAAATGACATTTATGTGTTGTTTACCTCTATGTGTCAGACACATAGGGTTAGGGTTAGGGTTAGGGTAATGAAAGCTGGGTAATGAAATGTCTGCAAGCAAACAACCAAGCTCAGAGAGCACCAAGGACTCCACAGTTCAACCCTGAGCTACAGATTTTCTCTTCTATTGGAAATGGGAACTGAAAGCCTTCAGCCTGTTATATAAGTTCTTGTGTGGTTTTGTAATTGTGATTGTTTGGAGTTGTGACCCAAGGCATTTTCTGAAAGCCTATTTTTGTAGAAAATATTCTATCATTTCCTTTCTCTTAAATATTGTTATGTTCATCTATATTCAGTCATTTTGAAACTGTAATTTTGCCTTTCCCTACTCGATGCTCTTCAGATTCTAGGATTGTAATTTTATTTTATTTATTTATTTATAAACATATTTATATCCTGCCCATCTCCCCCGCAAGGAGGGACCCTGGGCGGTTCACAACATAAGTTTAAAATCAATAAAAACATAAATATTACAAAAATTCAATAAAATAACTAATACAGTTTAATCCTAAAAATGGCAGTTCTTACTATCCCATGGTCGGAAGGTTGGTCAAAGTAGATCTAAGCGATCAGCCAACCCCAAGACTGGCTATTTCCCTCCCCTCCCCAAGCATGATGGCAAAACCAGGTCTTTAGATTTTTCCTAAAGTCCAGGAGAGAGGGGGCCGATCTTATTTCAGGGGGGAGAATATTCCAGAGGACGGGGGCTACGGCAGAGAAGGCACGTCTCGACCCCGTCAGATGGAACTCTCTTACAGACGGGGCTCATAGCATGCCCTCTCTGCAGAACCGGGTGGGACGGGTTGATGTGATAGGGATGAGACGGTCCCTCAGGTAATTTATAGAATTCTGGCTGGACAGTCTTGGAATTTCAGTCTTTTTATCTAGAGAGCATCAGACCAAGGAAGGCTGCTTGCAATTGTTTTAATTATGGTATTTCATAAAGTATTGTTCTGTATTGTGGCATATATTCATTTTTATACCTCTTGTATGGAGTTTGATATCCATGAAGGAAAAGGTAAAAATTAATTGCATTCATTGACTGTTGGTATTTAATCAGCTTTTAAGAAACAGTGTCATTTTTAAGAAGTATAGGCTCATTTGACTATATCATGTATCCTTTTTTTCTAGTATGAACCATTCGTACTAAAAACTGGAAAAAGTTATTTATATTATATTATATTTAATATGCTATTTATATACCTCATCTGGAATTTTGTTTTTACTTAAGAAACCTGAGTTGGACAGCAATATGTAAAGAAACTAAAGTGCTAAAGGAGGCTTGTTGAATATGTATTACTTAAATGAGAAAAGCATCCCAGAGCAGATGTATTACTTCAACTGTACTTATCCCAATGTTTAATTGTAATGTTTAATTTTAATGCATATATTTAAAGCTTTTCACAATGAACATCTATTTTTAATTGTTCATTCTTACTACTGTAACATTGCTAACTATAAAAAACCATTGAGTAAAATACCATTGTCGCAAATAAATATGTAGATAGGAATCTGCTGCAAATTTTTAATAAGTATTAAATTATGTATTTATTTTACAGGTCTGAAGGTGAAAATTCAAGAAGCATCAGGTATGATTCTCAGATTTTTTTTTCTTCTGATACTGCTTTTCAGCCTTTTGGCTTAGATCAAGTGTTGGAGTTCTTCTGATATTGAATTAATTGTGACAGCTACTTTTTCTACTTTTTCCTGTTTTTCTTCTTTTTGTATCTTTTTTTCTTTCTTTTCAATAGGGAACATTCATGCTTACAGGAAAAATATATTTAATAGCAGTTTGCAAGGCCAAGATTTTTATATTTTACTTGCAGATTTAAGCATACGGGGTTTCTTAAGCATGCCAAAGTGTTGGACTTTAGTTAAGAATAATAAAAGATATTCTATGTTTAAGCAAAGTTGACATTCAAAAAATATTTCAGAAAAGTGTTCTTTATTTTATTCTATGTCGTACTATGCAACATTTTATGTGTGTGTGTGTATGTATGTGTGTGTATGTATGTATGTATGTATGTATGTATGTTCTGTATGTTCATAATACAGATGCTTGAGAGGTTTGAATGCCTCCCTACCTATAATCAAAGATCTGAGCGGATACTTCTTTCATAAATGTAAAACATTGTAATGTTACTTATCATTACTATGGGAAACTGTATATTCAGCACTTTATGAGACAAGTTTGTTTTTTCAAACTTGTAATAATTAAAAGATCACCCAACATTATTTTTGTTGCTTCATTAGAACCTTTTGAATCATCTTTCCCTTAACAGTCTCTGTTGTTTCCCTTGTGCATTTATAGAACTTTTATTTTATATGTGGATTTTATAGAACTTTTAAGAATGTATCTTGAGGTAGGTGTGGCCTAACATTATTTTGATACTATTTTGGAGTCGTCTTCAAAGAAGCTATTTGGTCCTTTGGGTTAACCATTGAAAATATTTATAGAAAATGCTGTTCCTTTTGGTTGCTCTCCAGTGTGCAAGTTCAGTGTAGAAGTGGATTCATATGGAGATAAACAAATCACATTTCAGACCAATTAGGTTGGCAATTTGAATCATGCTTATATTTCACACAGTGACACGTGTTAACAAAAACGTCATTTATGCCAACTAGGAATGCTCAATAAATGGCATGTCATCTCAGTACCTATGAAATATGTTGCTGCGTCATTTCTTCACTGAAGTTTTTTTCAGGAGATCATTTGCATATTCCTGGTGTATTCTGGGAATAGAGCAGAGGTCACTGTGAGCAGCAGAGGAATTGGAATTCACCTGACCACCTCAAGCCAGTTGCCCAGCATCTGACACACCAGATGATCAATTGCATAGTCACGGTGTATTCTGGGAAAAAAGAGTTCTATTTGCTTTCTTAGTCCGGTGAGTATAGGAGACATCATGGCCATCATGGGGTTTTGGCAGTTGCCTACAACAGATGTGCCATGTTTGCTTTGTTCCCAGAGGAGAAAGAAGGCGGTTAAATATCAACTTGTGGAAGTCCTTAAAACAAAGTTGGATAAACTGGAGGCCAGAATATTATTTGTATACCTCACTTGTCAGGATGAAGACTTATGGATTTTATTGTTTTCCAAAAGCAGAAGAGCAATGTGATGTTTACAACTCTGAGGATGAGAATGAAGGCAGCTGGCAAAAAGACCACAAAGCAAAACATTGTCCTACATCTTGGCATCCAATTCTTACATCTAGACTTTGAAAACTTGTTAAAATAAAACATTTAATTTTTTTTAAAAAAAAATCCAGACTTCAAAGAAGCTTCTAGAAACATGAGTGAACTACAGAAGACTCCTACAGTTGAAGCTCTGCCATCTGATCTGTATAGATGTGATCCATCACCAATCACCCAGAAGAAGAAGTTAATAGGCTACTCCCTCTTGAGAGGTACAGAAGCTCCCATTTGTCAACTAAGTATTTCATCTCAACATGTGTATTATCTCTCAGGTGCCTGAACCTGAGATGTGATGAAAAGACTGACAAGACTCACCCATGTGGGCAAACCCATGTCAGTTTTCATCAAAACAAAATCCCATTTAAGTCCAGCAAGAGAAAGGACCGTGTGTCATGTTAATTCCTGGTTGCCACAGAGGTTTCAGTATTTCAGTAATGGTCTAAATTTCAGGGCGGAAGGGCTGCTTTGCAGAGATAGAATTCATCTCACTAAGGAGAGAAAATAGGAGAGATTTGTAGCTATGGCTGATTAATCTGAACAGCAGGCCTTTAGACAGCAGCAAAGTGAAGTGTTTTGGAAATTACTAGTTTAACAAAGGGGGAGTAAATATAGGCATAAAGAAAAAGGGAAAGTGAACACAAAGAATTCTAACTCATTGTCTTAAATATCTCTCCAATAATGTATGAAGCATAGGTAACAAGCAAAATGAGCTGGATGTCATGAGACACAAGGGTAAGTGTGATATAATAAGGGTTATGGCAGAGCTTCCCAAACTCTGTGTTGGGACACGTTAGTGTGTCGGCTGCAGTGTCTGGGTGTGTCGTGGCTGCTGCTGCCTCAGAGCCCTGCCAGGATTCTGCACAAGTCCTAGTGCCTGCCTTGTGCCTGGCTGCCTCCAAACCTGCTGTGATTCCACGCAGGTCCTAGTGCCTGCCTTGTGCCTGGCTGCCTCCAAACCTGCTGTGATTCCGCGCAGGTCCTAGTGCCTGCCTTGTGCCTCGCTGCCTCCAAACCTGATGTGATTCTGCGCAGGTCCTAGTGCCTGCCTTCTGCCTGGCTGCCTCCAAACCTGCTGTGATTCCGCGCAGGTCCTAGTGCCTGCCTTGTGCCTGGCTGCCTCCAAACCTGATGTGATTCCGCACAGGTCCTAGTGCCTGCCTTGTGCCTGGCTGCCTCCAAACCTGATGTGATTCCGCGCAGGTCCTAGTGCCTGCCTTGTGCCCTGCTGTAAGCGTGTGTCGTGAAATGATGCTCTGCTGTAAGAGTGTGTCACGAAGTGATGCATGTCTAAAAAGTGTGTCACCAACATGAAAAGTTTGGAAAGCTCTGGGTTATGGAAATAGGATTAATCCCACTAGTTGAACATTGGGCTTGATGGAAGATAACTATAAGTGAAATAGGGAGAGCAATGTTCCTTCCTCTTTGTGGTCTCCTGTGCCCAGTATACAATCTGCAGGGAAAGGAGGAATCATCAATATTGTTCACCTCCTATTCCACTAGTAGATGCCTTCAGCTGATGAGAAGAAAAATCATTCAATCACAGAGCAAATTTGGTGACTTTAGGCTACTGTCTTTCAACCTAACCTAGCTGACAGGGATGTTGTAAATATGAAATGAGGCACGAGAGATTGTAGGAAAGTGGGGGCAAGCCAGTTGAAAGATTACTGTATCTCAGAAATAGTAACTCATGCCAGATGTTGAGGGACTTGAGAAAATGCTTCAAAGAGACTTACTTAACTCATTCTAAATAAGGCTAGGAAATTTCTGTTACACTTTCCAAGATTTTGTATTTACCCCAGACTAGAATTAAAGATTTCTTACTGAAACCATGTTGGCCTTGCTTCCTTGGTCTTGCCAGCTACATGGGGCTTTACATGAGAGGAAACCACCCCATGTGAATTTTAAAAATGCTGAGAATAAATTAATAAGTACAAATATTGGAGTTTACTCCTTACTCATTGTTGAGGAAGTCCATCCTGTTTGGTGAAAACAGAAAGCTTTTTCTATCTCTTAGGAACTGTCATTTGATTTATTCACAAATCACAGTACAATGTAGAATAGTTTTCCACTGTGCAAAATCTGAGTTCAAGCTGCTGGCATCTCCAGATCTTGAAAAAATTATGTCTGAAGCTTTAGAAAGATTTTACAAGTATAGATATCTCTGAGCTACAAATGTTCTATGTCTCTACAGTTCAAATCCAATCCAATGGTCAAATCAAATACTTTTATTATGATCATAGATCAGAATTTCTACAAGGTTTAGATATAACATTGTTCTGGGACATGTTGGTATAGGTGATGTTCACATACCTAAAAGCTACTTCCCAGAGGAAGAAATTACTATTGTTTTTGTAGTGATAGCCTTTTTACTACTTCCTCTTGAGCAGCCATCCCTAACCTGGATGTCTTTTAGATGTATTGATTTCAATTCCGTTGATTTCCCAACCAACATGGCTTTTCCTGAGACTTCTGGGATACATCTCAAAGGACAGGACACAGAATTGTTCTATGTTACAGGAAGTAAAATAAAAAGTGGTTAATTGAATATTTAAGATTAATAAGAATCAAAGTACTAATAGCATGATGAATGTGTTTGCAGGTAATGAACACATGAATGTATGTCATCTCAAAAATAAAAATCAATGGATCAATGAAAGAACAATATTTTTGTATATCCTTTGATGTTTCAATTACTAACAGTTTAAATGAGCAAATAACTTGAAAGTAGCACAAAGGTCAGTGAGATTCATATTAATTCATATTTTATGCAGACTTAGTATATTTTTTAGTTACAACTCAATATTGTTTATATTACATTTTGCTACAAATAATGAGTATTTTGGCATGTTGAAGATTATTTGCTTTATAATTATTTAAGTTCTTATGCATGTTAAATGCAATTTTTATTTCAAAGTTTACATCTCACATAGTTATTTAATAGTTTTAATTTTTCAGTATAGTTAATTTGCCTGCAATAACTGTTTTTCTCACTGCAGCTAATAATATAATTTTATAATAAAATTATAAGGTCTTATAATTTTAATAATTTTACTAGAGGCATTTAATAAAGTGTGAAGTTTAATAGACTGATTATTAAGTTGCTTATTAAAGGCAAAGATTATGCTGCAGTTTCTGACCAGAGGCAGGACAATGCTGATTGCAGGCCGTGGTATTTAGTTGTATTAAATTGTCATGAACTCCACTGAAGAAAGTAGAAAATGTCCTGAACCAACTAGATTAGGAAAGAAATACCAAGTATTGTAAGAATTATATTTCAGTTGTATCAGCATAAGAAATGGTAATGCTCCATTTTAATAAAGGATTAGGAGAAGGACAAGCACATCACGGAACTATAATGAGTTTTTTATGGCTCGGTTCCTGGGGATGAGATAAGAAATTCTTCAGATTTGTAAAAGAAGGAACAAGAAAGCAGGATTCGCTCACTTGCTTTTTTTGTTCTTCATGCTGTTTCTGGGGTTTGGATGTCACAGGATTTCTCACTTGAGGCATGGGAACTTAACAGAGAGCAGTCATGCTGCTCAAAAATTCACCAATCATCTCTTCAGTTCAGTAATTATAGGCGGAGTTAGAGTGCAGTATGGAATTAGGAGATCGACCAAAGTATTCATGGTCAGTTTGTTAGACAGATCTGTAGAACAGATAGTCCTTGGTTAATGATGGCAGTTGGAATCGGAATTTCTATTGCTAAGCAACGTGGTCATAAAGCGCAATGTCACATGACTGTGTTGCTTAGCAACAGCAGTTCTGGCACTTCCAGTTGCCATTGTTAAGCGAATCCCGCACCATTGTTAAGCGCAACACCATGTGATCGCCATTTGAAACCTCCTGCCAGCTTCCCTATTGACTTTGCTTGTCAGAAGCTGGCAGTGAAGGTGGCAAATGGTGATCACGTGACCATGGGGATGCTGCAACAGCCAGAACAGCTGGATAGTGGGAGGAGCAAGAGGCTCAGAAGAGACACTCCCTAATTTCTTGGGGGTAAAGGAGATGGGATGAGAATTGTACTTTCAGACTTGCAAGATTCTGTGAATGTAGCGTTACAATAAAGTAGAATTAGCTCCTTTGGTCATGTTTCCTGCTGGTCTACCTAGTAAGGCTGACATTTCATTAATTTGGAGGAATCCTAGAGAAAGGAAATATCATTTACCATGTCAGGTAGCTGCCCCTGGTATTTTGTATTATGGGTTTGAGTCTCCCATTTCCCACCTCTCACTTTGCTTTCACATCATAATAATCAGACTTGGGTATGTATTGTTACGTTATCTTATATAAAATGCCTGATTGAGATCACATTATAGAGAAGAATGAAACTCTGAGCAAGGGAGAGAATGCCATTGAAATAGTTACCTAAAACTGAACTTTCTCAAATTTTAAAATTGAAACTGACCTACATGGTTGTACCTTACAGTTGTAATCGAAATTATTCAACCCCCATTGCAAATCAGGTTTATTGTCAAAATTTACAGACTTTCAGCTGTTTGCAATGAGCAAATCAAACAAAAGCAATTGAAATAGCTCAACACAATGAATGCTTCAAGTGGTTTCCCCAAATTCAACTGAAAATGCAACTTATAATGACTTCTCCAGTCTGAAAATTATTCAACCCCTTCATGGCAAGCATCTTCAGTACTTAGTAGAGCACCCTTTTGTTGTTATGACCTGCTGCAAATGAGATGCATAGCCAGACACCAGCTTCTGGCAGTGTTCCTGAGGAATCTTAGCCCATTCCTCATGAGCAATAGCCTCCAGTTCAGTAATATTCTTGGGTTTGGGTGCTGCAACCGCCTTCTTCAAATCCCACCAGAGATATCCTATGGGGTTCAAGTCAGGCGACTGTGATGGCCACTGTAGAATCTTCCAGGACTACTTCTGCATCCAAGCCTTAGTGGAATTTGAGGTATGCTTGGGATCATTGTCCTGTAGGAAGGTCCAATGACGCCCAAGCATCAGCTTCCTTACAGACGGCATGACGTTTTCTCCTAGGATTTCCTGATACTTCAATGAATCCATGTTGCCTTCCACACGCTGCAGGTTTCCAGTGCCAGAGGATGCAAAGCAGCCCCAGAGCATCACCGAGCCACCACCATGCTTAACTGTAGGCAGAGTGTTCTTTTCAGCGTATGCTTCATTCTTCTTCCTCCAGATATACCGCTGATCCATCGGGCCGAAAAGTTCCAGTTTTGTTTCATCACTCCACAGAACAGAATCCCAAAACTTTTGTGGCTTGTTTATATGATTGTGAGCATATTGGAGCCAACTTTTCTTGTGCTTTTCGGTCAATAGTGGTGTACGTCTTGGAGTTGTGGCATGGACACCTTCTGTGTTTAGTACACGCCTTACTGTGCTCACTGAAACCTCAGTGCCTGTTGCCACCAAGTCTTGCTGCAGGTCTTTTGCAGTCACTCAATGGTTTCTCTCAACCTGCCTTCTCAGAAATCTGGTTGCAGCCATTGACAGCTTCCTTTTTCTGCCCCGTCCAGGTAGTGTAACCACTGTTCCTTTAACTTTGAACTTGTGAACTATGCTTCCAACGGTGTCTCTAGGTCAGGGCTTTCCAAAGTTTTCCCGCGGCGACACACCAACCGCCGTTGGTGTGTCACCGCGGGAAAACCCGGAAGTGCCGCCATTGCGGCAGCGCGCAAAAACCCGGAAGCACTGCTGCCGCTTTCTGGTTTTTACGCACCACCGTTAGTGTGTCGCCGCGGGAAAACCCGGAAGTGCTGATGATGATCAGCGCTTCCGGGTTGTGTGGCGACACACCAGACTGTGTGTGGCGACACACTTTTGTGTCATGACACACAGTTTGGAAAGCTCTGCTCTAGGTACATTCAGTGCCTTTGCTATCTTTTTGTATCCTGTTCCTTGTTTGTGAAGGGTGATGATCTCTTCTCTTACCTTTTTGGACCATTCTTTTGACTTAGCCATATTTCTAACATGCAGTCAAACGTGACACTCAACAAACCCCTAGCCAATTCAGGTATTTCATGTGTTCCAGCTCAAGGACACCTGGTGCAACTAATGAAGCCCTTGATTAGTTGCATCAGGTGTGCTTGAGGCAACACCTGTGTGCTGTTGTGACAAATTCTATTCAGGGGGTTGAATAATTTTGAGACTGGAGAAGTCATTATAAGTTGCATTTTCAGTTGAATTTGGGGACACCACTTGAAGCATTCATTATGTTGAGCTATTACAATTGCTTTTGTTTGATTAGTTCATTGCAAACAGCTGAAAGTCTAAATTTTGACAATAACCCTGATTTGCAATGAGGGTTGAATAATTTCGATTACAGCTGTACATTTTAAACTGTATATATCCCTTCATTCTGTCATTATTTTATTTTTCTTTTAATTGTAATATATCTGTATTGCTTTTACCAAAATATCATCAATGTTAATAGCTTAAAACTACTTGCTAAGCAAAGCTAATAAAAAGTAACTTATATTACAGCAAATTCTAACAAAATAGATTGTCCTATTTTTGTAAGGAAAATTAGATGTGAGATTCCTGCTATTCTTAACATGCACTGTAAAATGACAACAATGGAAATAACCAAAGTTCCTTATCTTAATATCAGTGAGCATTCAACCATTTAATTCAGGAGATTAAATATTTGCATTCATGCACAAATATTTTTAGGTTTTTGTGAATGCAGTTAAAGAATGCAAAGGCCCCTTCCTACTGCTTGAGAATCTGCTCATTGCTATGTGAAATGAGCAGCATCATACAGCCAAAATAAGCCTCAAGTATTTTAAAATATTCTTATTAATTTTTTTTTAGAACAAGAGACTTACAAGATCACATGTAGCAAACTAAATACTTATTAATGATCCTGTGATGGAAAGCTTAGGCAACTTTCTCTTGCTAATGCTATACATGGCTATATTCTTAAAATATATCTATCCAAAGGGTTAATAAACTAGTGATAGAAATACATGCTTTGGTTTTTAGAACCAATAATTCTTGGAAGTTCAGACAAATTGTTTTTTTTCCTTAACTGGAAGTTGAATTATGTTTTGTTATATTTCACATGCACAAAAATTAAAATCTTTAAAAATTAAATAACTAAATTGGTCCCTTTTAAATCTGAAACAGAAGGTTTGCATCTAAGCATCATGTCTGCACTGTAAAATATAAGGCTAATTTCAACATTTCTCTACCTGCCTTTCTGGACTAATACCTAAAAGGAGATATTGTCAGAAGTCACACCAGGCATCAGAAATCTCAACTCTTCGGACCCTTACCCCCATATTCAGGAATTCGTTACCAGAGCTTATAAACACAAGTCAACTCATTGCTTTCTTGCAGATTCAGGTAGTACTTGTTTAGCGACTGCAATTGGTTGCGGTGAAATGATCAGTAAGCAACATGGTCGGTAAGCAAACCACATGATTGAAAGAGAGAGACCCTGTGAAGATCGCTTGTTGCTGCTGTCTCATTCAGATAAAGTTCTCTCATACAGTGTCCTATGCCTGACCTGTTTTTTTCCCCTTTTTTTCCCCTCTTGCAAGGTGGAGAGATTGCTTAAAGCAGAGCTTTCCAAACTTTTCATGTTGGTGACAGACTTTTTAGACATGCATCATTTCGCGACACACTCTTACAGCAGGGCATCATTTCGCGACACACTCTTACAGCAGGGCACAAGGCAGGCATTAGGACCTGTGTGGAATCCTGGCAGGGCAGGTTTGGAGGCAGCAGCAGCCGCAACACACCCAGACATTGCAGCTGACAAACTAATGTGTCCCGACACACAGTTTGGAAAGCTCTGGCTTAAAGTATCTCATCCTGAGCTGCTGTTATTTGCAGCTCAGGGTATCCCTAAAACAGGGCTTTCCAAAGTTTTTCCCGCGGCGACACACCAACCAGTGTTGGTGTGTCGCCGCGGGGAAACCCGGAAGTGCAGCAGCGCGCAAAAACCCGGAAGCGCTGCTGCTGGTTTCGGGTTTTGCGCGCTGCAGTTGGTGTGTCGCCGCGGGGAAACCCGGAAGCGCTGATGATGATCAGCGCTTCCGGGTTGTGTGGCGACACACCAGACTCTGTGTGGCGACACACTTTTGTGTCGCGACACACAGTTTGGAAAGCTCTGCCCTAAAAAGTGCTAACCAC
This sequence comes from Charina bottae, assembly GCA_023362775.1. Taxonomy (NCBI): domain Eukaryota; kingdom Metazoa; phylum Chordata; class Lepidosauria; order Squamata; family Charinaidae; genus Charina; species Charina bottae. Next base: position 79,910,223 of record JALMGJ010000002.1, read on the forward strand.
AAGTTAACAAGCTCAGCTCTGTGACCTTAATTAGTTGATTGGATTCCTCTGACCAGCTGGCAGCTGCTGCCAGAAACTGACCAGACCTTAATCAGTTTCACACTGAAGGCTTTGGTGGTTGTAAATGTGCACATTGGTCAGAAAATGAATTTTTTATTATTGTTTATTACTGTTGTATTTGTGAATGGTCGCTGTCTGAGGCAGTTGGTAAACGGGCACTATCTGTATATATTTGCAGAAGATGTGCCCAGTGCAAAACGCAGCTATCAAGCCCTATACATATGCCTGGTCTAGCATTTAAATTTTAAGCCATTTCCTGCCCTTTGTGGGTCAGCAGATAATTGGTCATTCTCTTCCTGGCCTTGAGACTGGGAGACATTTGCTCAGTGTTTATTTAAGGCCATACCCACCTTTAATGACTATATTGGAAGTTCCACTGCTAAATAAATAAATACTCTAAACGAATAAATAAACTAAATAAATGAATATGTCAAAATGAGCAGGAGCATACATTCACATAGGTAAAATTTTGTTGTAATCTATGATTATAAAGAGCCTTCAGATTATTGTCTATATGTACATAGATAGTACTGGCCTAGATGAACCAAAGGCCTAAGTTATATAAAATATTTTAATTTGATCATAGGTTTTCTGTCCCCGCTGCCTCCAATCTTACTGGCTGCAACACCAATAGTGTGTGTTTAAACAATAGAAATGTAATTTATAACACAATATATGGATTAAGTTGAATCTGAATTACCTTTCCAGGATCCTTTCCTACTCTGTAACTTTTAAGCGCTATTGATTTTATGAATGCCTTGAGGCAGTGCTACTTAAATCTTGACCAAGCGGCAGTTGATAGCTGTGACTGTGGTTTAGTGACCCAAGAAGGCGTCTGGTGGCTGATGCTGCTCTGGAAGAGTGTTTGCAATAGGAATTGGAATGGCCACTGATGGATGGAGATTACTCGACTTCCTTCTTTAACAAGAGTCTAGGGAAAGCGGTGGAAGTAGTGTGCGTGCATAGCAGAAAGTCTGAGCTGGAATTGAAAAAGCGGGGAGAATAATAACTCTGCAAGAAATACCAAAGCTTGAGAGTTGACAGGGCAACGGTTGAAGTAGTAATTTGGTATATCTTTATAAATAAACCTTCTAGAGTAGTGAGGATGTCATGCTACTTACCCACTATAAAAGGATGCGCATTCATATTGCCCTCAAGATGCCAATGCAGCCTTGTCTTCTTCCTTCATTAACTGTCCTTGTCCACTAGCAGCAGCTTTAGCAATTTCCTATCCCATACCTCATATTTTTATTCTTAAAGAAAAAATGTCTGAATGATTTGGCAACCTTTCAGTATTATATAGTGCATTGTTCTTTGTAAATGTGGGCAATAAGTTTGGTCTAGTGGTTAAGGCAACGGGCTAGAAACCAGGAGACAGAGAGTTCTAGTCCCGCCTGAGGCATGAAAGCCAGCTGGGTGACTCTCTCTCAGCCCAACTCACCTCACAGGGTTGGTGTTGTGGGGAAAATAGGAGGAGGAAGGAGTATTAGGTATGTTCGCCACCTTGAGTTATTTATAAAAATAATAAAGGCGGGATAGAAAATAAATAAATAAAATAGGAAGCCACTGGGAGAAGAATGAAGAAACTGCTTGTTAATGTGATCAAAAGGCATGTGGTACCTGTTATAATAAATAAATAAATAAATAATAAATATATATTGAAAAGTAGGCAATTTGGAATGCGTGCTCTATTCAGCACCCCAGAATGCATCCTTTTCATCTAGAAGGATGATAGAAGTGCTGATAATCAAAAACAACCCCATGCTGTTTGTTTGAAGTTCAGGAGGATAACATTTTCCATATTTACAACTAGGGTAATAATATAGAGAAAAGAATGTGTATATGTGTGTGTGTGTGTGTGTGTGTGTGTGTGTGTGTGTGTGTGTGTAATGTCCATCTAAGGGGCGTGGTGGCTCAGTGGGTAAGATGCCAGGCTTGTCGATCGGAAGATCGCAAGTTCGGAGGTTCGAATCCCTAGCCCCGCATGACGGAGTGAGCTCCCGCACTCGCCCCAGCTCTTGCCAACCTAGCAATTCAAAAGCATGCAAATGCAAGTAGATTAATAGGTACCACTTCGGTGGGTAGGTAACAGCATTCTGCGTCATGCCGGCCACATGACTGTGGAAGCGTCTTTGGACAACGCTGGCCCTTCGGCTAACAAACGGAGATGAGCACCGGCCCCTAGAGTCGGACACAACTGCACAAATGTACGGGGGGAACCTTTACCTTTTAATGTCCATCTAGAGGCATGCTTTTCTAACAGTAGAATCAGCTGAAACAACAGTCAGTTATAAAATTAATAGGGACATATCATCATTGGCGATCACTCGTAGCCGAGTAAGATTGTCTTCCAAAGGTAAAATTTTAACAGTGGATCCGTAAGTGGCTATAAAGGCCAATTCTGGATCCGCACAACCTCCCACAGTGAGGGCATAGGTTTCCGGGTGGTAGACGGTCATGATGGTTTGCCTGACGTGCCTTCCTTTTAGCTCTTTTCTCCCTTTCACCCTGTACTCGTGCTTCTTCAAAGTCCATAGCGCCATTAATAAAGGATGACCTCCAATTGAAACGCTCATGAGTTAGGGCTTCCCAGTTCTCAATGCTGATATTACATTTTTTTTAATTAGCTTTGAGAGTGTCTTTGAATCTCTTTTGCTGTCCACCAATATTCCGTTTTCCATTCTTAAGTTGGGAGTAAAGTAGCTGCTTTGGAAGACGATGGTCAGGCATTCGAACAACATGGCCGGTCCAGCAAAGTTGATGTTGGATGATCATTGTTTCAATGCTGGTGGTTTTTGCTTCTTCTAATACGCTAACATTAGTCCGCCTATCTTCCCAAGTAATTTGCAGAATTTTTCGTAGGCAGCGTTGATGGAATCTTTCAAGAAGTTGGAGGTGGCGTTTGTAGAGGGTCCATGTTTCACAGGCGTACAGAAGGGTTGGTAGTACAATGGCTTTGTAAACAAGCATTTTGGTCTCCCTGCGAATGTCCCGATCCTCAAACACTATGCTTCATTCGGGAGAAAGCTACACTCGCAGAGCTCAGGCGATGCTGAATTTCAGCGTCAGTGTCGGCTTTTGTAGATAGATGGCTGCCGAGATAAGAAAAGTGGTCGACATTTTCTAGTGACACACCTTTAAGCTGGATTGATGGCGCTGCGGAGGGATTGGTTCGAACTTGCTGGTAAAGCACTTTGGTTTTTTTTAATGTTAATCAAGAGGCCGAGCTTTTCATATGCTTCTGCAAAGATGTTTAGGATAGTTTGAAGATCTTCCTCGGAGTGTGCACAGACTACGTTATCATCAGCATATTGAAGTTCTATAACAGAAGTTGTAATTATGTTATTTTTTGCTTTCAGCCTACTAAGATTAAAAAGCTTTCCATCTGTTCGATATATAATTTCTACACCAGTAGGAAGTTTCTCTTCAACAAGGTGTATAATCATAGCGATGAAGATAGCGAACAAGGTTGGAGCAATAGCACATCCCTGTTTAACGCCGGATTCCACTTTAAATGGATCGCTTTGAGAGCCATTGTTATTCAGGATTGTTGCCATCATGTCGTCATGGAGTAGCCGCAAGATGTTCACAAAATTATCAGGGTATCCGATTTTCAGAAGGATGGTCCAGAGAGCAGTACGATTTACAGTATCAAAAGCTTTAGTCAGATCAATAAACGCCATGTACAGAGGGCGGTTTTGCTCCTTGCATTTTTCTTGAAGCTGTCGTGCAGTGAAGATCATATCCACTGTTCCCCTGGAAGGGCGGAAGCCATTTTGCGTTTCAGGGAGGATGTCTTCTGATACAGATAGGAGACGGTTTGCGATGATCTTTGCCAGGATTTTGCCTGCTGTGGCTAGAAGGGAGATGCCTCGATAGTTTCCACAGTCAGTTCTATCACCCTTTTTAAAGAGAGTGATAATTATGGCATCCCTAAAGTCTGCTGGAATCTCCTCCCTCATCCAGATTTTTTCGATGAGCTTATGAAGCTTATTTTTTTTATTTTTTCGATGAGCTTACGAATAGGGACATAACAGGAACACTAACTCTAGCTTTCCTAATCAGTAATCAAAATAAACCACTCGTTTGATCTAAAGAATAAAGCCACAGTAAAGTGATACTGCTCAGACGCCATTGATCTCTTCATAAAGTGTTAGGCTGGAGGCTAGATAGGTTTTCTGAAAAAAATAATGTCTCCATCAAGAACTCTTTGCTGTTTCTCTCCCTGACCATGTTCGGATGTTTATGAGCAGAGCTAAACTCAGGCTATACATCCTGTATTAAATGATGAAAGGAATCAAAGTGGAAGTGACAGCCTGGAAGATGTCTTTATATTTTATATATAGCATGCTACATACATAGATAAGCATGCTAGATAATGTAGATATGGGCCTCCTAAGAGCCATGCAAGTTTGTAACAGATGAGACATTAACTTTGACCTAATCTAGTTAGATGTTCAAAGGTTGAAACTAACACATTAAATTGTACCAATCGAAGAGAACATTAAATTGTGCCACTTAACTAATAAGCAAATAGGGATCTTTTAGTATAGGCATCATATGACCTTTGCTGGGTTCAAGCCCCGCTTTTCTAATTGTTGCCTTGGTAGCAGCTCTTCCTCCTGTCCTTCAAGGCCATTCCCTATTATTTTATTTTATTTTATTTTATTTTATTTTATTTTATTTTATTTTATTTTATTTTATTTTATTATTTATTTTATTTTTATTTTATTTTATTTTTATTTTATTTTTATTTTTATTATTTTAATTTTTATTATTTTAATTTTTATTTTTTTTATTTTTATTTTTATTTTTATTTTTTTTATTTTTATTTTTATTTTTATTTATTTATTTTCTATCCCGCCTTTGTTAATTTTATAAATAACTCAAGGTGGCTAACATACCTAATACTCCTTCCTCCTCCTATTTTCCCCACAACAGCAACTCTGTGAGGTGAGTTGGGCTGAGAGAGAGTGACTGGCCCAAGGTCACCCAGCCGGCTTTCATGCCTAAGGCGGGACTAGAACTCTCAGTCTCCTGGTTTCTAGCTCGTTGCCTTAACCACTAGGCCAAACTGGCTCTCTCTCTCTCCGTATACCCTCAACATATTGCTAAACATCTACATGTGAATTCAGTGAAGTTCACAACCCCAGATTGAATTTTATATTTTTGGTGCTTGGATGATAAGTTATTTTCAGAGAATTTGAAGTAGTTATGGAAACTCTGAAATACAGAAGGGAAATAAATTCTAAAGTTGTGGCATATTTAGCAGCTATAGTAAGATTTAAATAATACACATTCATTTTGGTAGTGATTTGTTTTTCCATTATATATGGAAATACCATAATTTCAATAGAAGTGCTGATGCATTACAAACACCTTCCAAATATATTGTTTGATATTCACAATGAAAAAGTTTACTGCAAGAGTGAGATTTGGAATCTGTACAAGAAGATACTATTTCAGTGTAGCTCAGATTCAACACTTTAGTTCCTAGCAAATGAGGCATATAACAATACTATTGCAAGGCATTTCCTTAAGTAGTTTCTTCTCAATCAATCTAGGACAACCTTCCCCATCTTATCCCTCCAGATATATGGTATCATTTTGGCCGTGTGTTGAGTATTTATGGAAACCTGATTATTGAATATTCCTTGCTATGATTTACTTTTTTCTAGCAAATTATCGTGTCATGTCTTTCACAACCCATTTACCAAGTTTGATTGATTTAACTCACATTTCTACTTAATTAAGTAAATAACATGGAAGAGTGGGAATTCCTTAGTCATCTTACCAGATTGCTTGGGAATATCTAGAGCAGTTTTATATCTGACAATGTTTCTGGTGCCAGTGACAAGAGCTGGGACACCTTAATCAAAAGCTTGGATCAGAATTCTCATGCAACCCTCCGTTGTAGCATCTGATATCTCCAATGTTATTTTTAAGTCTTACTACTTCATGATCACATGGAGCAATATGCCTAATGACTGGCTTTTTAGGTATAGTGATGAGGATAGTCACAGCCATTTCAGTATTATCTCTGTAAGAAAACCAGGGTGGCTTTTGCTAACACCGAAGAAACCATGCCACACCAGGCATTCACACCATGGAATCACTGTATCTTAAACCATAATGTCTCTATTCCCTATCATTCTTTTCATGTGCCCTATCCTCAGGTTCCAACTTTGAGGGTAACTCCACCAGAGTATTTTTTTTAATCCTAGAGCTATGAAGGAAGATGAGGCTATGAGACACATCCTTTGATAAATGTGCATGGTTAATCTGATATCTTTGCAAAAACCCATTAGATCTACTGAGGTAAAACAACATATTAAAATTGGCTTTCTGGAATTATTAATTGCAAAATAACAGGTGTTTTGAAATGAGATGCAATTATAACTTTTCCTATACTCTGTTCTTATGTAATACTGCAGCTAGTGTGGTGCAGTGGTTAAGGTGTTGGAACAGGAGGAGAGAGTCTAAGGTTCTAGTTCTCCCTTAGCTAAAGAAGCTGGTTGGGTGAATTTGGGCCAGTAACACTCTCTCAGCCCTAGACCAGGGACTCAGTAAACATCTATCCCAGTGCACTGGACCAAGGTGGTAGATGACAATCCATAATCTTCAAAGAAAAGGCCTTCACCTGCAGTGGACTAATATGGACTGACATCTAGCTGTCGGTCTCTTTCCATTTTTTCAGGGAGCTCTGGGAAGATGTCCACGCATCCTATTCTAACCAAAATTCTTGATTCTTGATTCTGGCTGATAAAACATCGACACAAAAGTATCAGGCTTGGGAGGAGAGGATAGAAGGGAACCGCCCAGAGTTCCCTTGTGGGGAGATGGAGCGGTATATAAATTGAAACATAAATAAAAAATAAATAAAAATAGAATTAAATTCAGATCTCTTTAATGCATGTTTAGCACTATATCTTAGCTCAGAAAGAAAGAAAAACATTTCACCAACACAGAACAATATAGCAGTCCTTTGCTGATGTTAATACAGGAATAAACTGCTTCTCTCTCTCTCTCTCTCTCTCTCTCTCTCTCTCTCTCTCCCTCTCCCTCTCTCTCTCCCTCTCCCTCTCCCTCTCCCTCCCTCCCTCCCTCCCTCCCTCCCTCCCTCCCTCCCCGAATAAACACATACAAATTTAGTATGGTTGGTTGCTTCATCTAAAACTTAGAATATAGAAATATGGAGTAAGCAAACTGCCCTGAGTCAGTTATAGGATTTATGAGGCTTCAGTTAAAAAAAGACAAAGAGTGCTGTTTTACCTGTTACTCAGTTAATTTGATTAACATATTTGTACCCAGAAATCTTGAAAAGGTAATTATAAATACGTACAGCTTACAAAATGTAGTGTAACCAGTATGCCTCAAAAGAATAATAAACAAGAAACACAGTGAAGTATTTATGTTGTACACAAAGCGGATTTATGTTCTGTAAAATAGGGCCCTTAGGGTTTGCCTTTTAAATTAATAGTGATATGATTCACACTCTCTTGCTAAATATAAAAGTGCAGAGAACATGGGAGTATTAGCTGCCTGTCCATGTATATAAAGTTAACAATTTTTAGAATTCATTGCTTTCAGTACAGTTGCTTACTATCCAGTTGAAAAAAGAAAGGTATGGGAAATGATAGGCAATGATTTTTATGCAGCACTAATTGTAACTTCTCCTTCTCAGGGGGTCCAAGTGCACTGATAATAGGCTTAATTTGTTTTGATACAAATTAAGTGGCAATGCAATGCCACTTGTATTCATGTAAATAAAGCTATGTAAAGAAGACATAGGCATGGAGCATGTTTTCAGCAGAAGTCATGGAGAAACAGAACTGGCCCAAGATAGGTTCTTAACCAATTCATTAAAATTGGGGTGAATGTGGAATAAATAGATATGGGTCATTATGTTTGCTAAAATAGAACATATGTACAGTATATTTGCTCAGTTTCCTTCACACAGTACAACTTAAAGATACATCCAGGATGTAAACCTGCAAATTCAGACTCACTCAGATTTTCATAGAGACTTGAATATATGTTTTATTCAGGTGAAAGGCCTTGAATAAATTTACATCCCTGTGTCCATAATTATAAAGAGCATTCGTATAAAACAAGCACGAAGGTATACTCACAGAAGCAGAGAAAATGGTGGACAGTTTAACAAGAGTGATTGAAATATTTATATAATGCCTTGTGTAAAGTATCTCAAGGCAATGTTTAAAATTTAAAAACAATAAATTAAAACCATACAAAAACATGTACATTAAAATGAAGATAAAATATTTTTAAAAATCTGACTCTGTCTTTCAAACAGTTTTTTTTTGATGACATTAAAAAAAAGGACACTAATTTGAGGACATTAATGTTCACATTTTAGACAGAGAAGATAGGTGGTTTGAGAGAGGGGTCAAGGAATCCATTTATGCCAACTTGGAAAATCCTTCCTTGAATAGAGGTGGGGGCCTCAGGCACAATCTTTCCCCCATCTTCCTCCCTGCTTTGTCTTCTGTGCCTAGGAAGATTAAGACCATTTTGCAAGCTCAACAGCAGCATGGTAATCTTAACGATCCTCCTTTAGATGATAAAGGGACTTAGAAATAACATCTCAAAATAACCATGACCTAGCCCCAGGTGCAAGGTCACACAGCCACCTAGAAACATACTTAAGGATTCCCTTACTAACTTTGCTCAGACTGAAGAAGCTCCTTGGATAAGGAGCGAAACGTTTCCACTGAGAAAATAGAAATCCAGTTGACATGATTCAAGCTACAGACAATATGGAAGAACTTATGGATATACAGGAAGATAGATAGATAGGATGATAGATCATCTCATTCATTGGCGATCACTCATAGCCGAGGAAGATTGTCTTCCAAAGGTAAAATTTTAACGGTGGATCCGTAAGTGGCTATAAAGGCAAATTCTGGATCCGCACAACCTACGCTAACATTAGTCCGCCTATCTTCCCAAGTAATCTGCAGAATTTTTCGTAGGCAGCGTTGATGGAATCTTTCAAGAAGTTGGAGGTGGCGTTTGTAGAGGGTCCATGTTTCACAGGCGTACAGAAGGGTTGGTAGTACAATGGCTTTGTAAACAAGCATTTTGGTCTCCCTGCAAATGTCCCGATCCTCAAACACTCTATGCTTCATTTTATTCGCAGAGTTGAGAGTCCTTCGTTAATCCCAGTGGGAACTTCTGACAAGAGCTTCACAATGTCGTTTTTGATAGCAAAGCCTACCCCATGTATTCGTCGTTCTTGTTCAGGCAGTCCTTTCCAAAAGAAGGTATAACCTCCTTTTTCTTCCTTCAACTGTCCTTCTCCTGCTCTTCGAGTTTCTTGGAGTGCTGCTATATCAATATTAAAATGTCTCAGCTCCCTTGCAATAATGGCAGTCCTACGTTCAGGTCGTTCACTATCCATATTGTCTTGCAGTGTCCGTATATTCCATGTTCCAAAATTCATGTGTTTTTTACGACCGCTAGATGGTGACCCCACTGGTCGCGGTAATCCAGTCAGGGAGAAAATGAGGCAGACTATGTTTAGGGCACCTTTTCTAGCCCCTTCCCCATATGGGGTGAGCAGAGTGGATCCTAAATAGGGCTGCTCAGTCGTGGATACAGCTGCCGAACTACTCAACTGCCTCGATCCTTGAGTCAGGGTGACTGAATCCGTATCCACCGCCCATGTGCTGGTCCATGACTAGGAGCTTCCGGATTTCACAGTCCTGCCCCCGTTGCCATTCGTCAGTCGCCATGGGACTTTTGGTTGTTTTGGGTTTGGTGTGGTTGGAAGACGCCTGTGCGTGAATTTGTTTTATGTGTGGAGATCGGTGCACAACGATCAGCACACAACCTTCACAGAAAAAGGCTCTAATCCAATGGCATGGATACCATGACGATTGGTGACCTTTTGTCTGCTGCAGCCTTCATCCGCCTTCACAGCCATTGTAACAATACACCTTGTTATCTTCCGCCTGTTCTGCCGTTGAGGACTTTCTTGGGTCGTTCTTTGTCTGGTTCCTCCCCCTGGACCTTACCGCCATGGATGACCCTGCCAGGAGTACATGACTCCCGACGGCTTCGCTCACAGGGTTCATTGGGAACACACAAGCCCACTCACCACAACAAGGTGATGATCCAGCGAGTGAGAGGATGATAGATAGATCCTACCTGATATAGAGATATTGGAAAATAATAAAATTGTGGATTATAAAATAAAGATGACAGTCAGAGTGGTAACACAAATGACAAAACCAAGAGATGGAAAAGGACCTGGGCAAGGACTTATCTTTGATTCTGCAAAACAAGGTTTCTAAAACTTTGGTGAAATCTTTGAGAGGGGAAAAAGAAAGCTTAAATGGAGATTCAATCCTGTGACAGCAACTTGATGAATTAAAGGTTAAGATTGTCAGAAGCAAAAGAAAAGAATTTAACTATCAGGGTGAAAATAAGAAATATTTTAATAAAATAAATAAATAAAAATAATAAATACATACATACATACATACATACATACATACATAAATAAAAATAAAATAAAATTAAAATAAAATAAAATAAAATAAAATAAAATAAAATAAAATAAAATAAAATAAAATAAAGTCCCTTTATGGACTTTTTGGTGACATTAGGACAGAAATGACAATGTTTTTTGGATTGGTGAATGGTTGGGGGGTTATGGGAAAGAGTGAGCTATGTATGTAATTTTATAGAGGGTGAGAAAATATTAATTTGCTCATACTTGTTGCAAGGAAGATCGGGAGTCACTTATTTAAATATTCTTTTTTTTTCCTATTTCTTTCCTTTCCCCTCTTGCTCTTCTTTTTTTTCTGCACTTTGTATTTCTTTCTTCTTTTTCTTCTGATTTTAGTTTGTATTATCATTTAATATTGTAAAACTCTTCAATAAAAAGTATTTTTTTAAAAAAAGGAAAATGTAGGGCAAGAAAAAGCAATGTGTAACCGAATGTAAACATACAATAAGAACCTACTAGAATATATTCAAGTGACAATAGATTCTTACTCTCTTTGTTAACATGATGGACAGCATGTTATAAAATAAAAGGTTGGGTCTATGACTTATTAACACTTTCAGAAATGCAGATACTGAAAAACCTTGTGAAGAGTTTTTGCTTAGAGTTTTTCCCTCCCTCTATCTCTTTTATAATACATGCATCCACAATATTATAGTTTTAAAAATCTAAAAAAACTTGCTCAAAATAATAGGTATTTTATCCTGGAAGTACACACAAACCCACTCTCAAAAATAGCTAAAATGACATTTCTAAATGAACTAATGTATTCAACCTGCCTCAAATTGGCCACACTTTACTTGCCACCTCAGTGTTTAAATGAGGAGCTAATGATTTATTCTTAAATAATGGGACAGCACTTCCACTGGAATTACTAATAAAGTAGCTGCAGCAATAACAAGTGAAAGTCTTTGAAGGAGCTGAGCCATACTTGGATGCAGCTGCTTTAATGGTTTGCTCCCAGCGGCTGTCTGGACTAGTCCCTGCAGTTTTCTTGGCAAGGTTTTTTGGAAGTGCCCTTGCCTGTTTCCTAGGGCTGAGAGAGAGAGAGTGGCCCAAGGTCACCCAGCTAGCTTTGTGCCCAAGCTGGGACAAGAACTCATGGTTCCCCAGTCTCCAGCCTGATGCCTTAACCACTACACCAAACTAGCTCTCTCCAGATCCAGATGCATCTAGGAAACCTACCAATCAAGGCAACACTCCTCTCCCATTGTTGCTGTCATGCTCTGGGTATGTAGAGCCAGGACTGCCTCCTTCCCTGCAGAGAGCATCTGGTCATCAGGCTATAGCCACTGATAGGCTTGTTCTGTGGGAATTTGTCTAGTCCCCCCTTTTGAAGCCTTCTAAACTAAAGACCAACATCACAGTTTGTAGTTTGTTGCATTTACAAGCGAATTTCATGTGCCTGACAAAAAAAGCCTTCAGTGTGAAACTCAGGTCTGGTCAGTTTCAGGCAGCAGCACCAGCTGGCTGGAAGGCTCTAATCAACTAATTAAGGTCACAGAGCTGATGGTTGTTGTGGGTTTTCCGGGCCGTGTGGCCGTGTTCTGGCAGTTTTGGTTCCTAACGTTTCGCCAGTAGCTGTGGCTGGCATCTTCAGAGGACAGGAGCACAGCTAGAAGATTCTCTCTGTGCCCAAGTGGAGGGTGTGTGTTCCTGCTGGTGTTTATAGCTGCTGAGAGGGTGTGTGTCTTCTGTGGGTCATTTACAAGAGATTAGGAGAGGGTTGTTTGTGGTGATTAGGGGGTGTGGTGCTGTCGTGTGTGGGATTAGCACATCTATTGTGTGAGTTTGTATATTTCTGTGGTTAAGTAGAGTTCGTTGACCTTTTGCAAGCTGTGTTTTTTAGGACTGGCAGCCAGGTTTTGCTGATCTTTAGGCTTTCTTCTTTTTTATTGAAACTGTGTTGGTGTTTATGTATTTCAATGGCTTCTCTGTATAGTCTAACATAGTGGCTGTTGGTGTTGTCCAGTATTTCTGTGTTTTCAAATAAGATTTGGTGACCAGTTTGTTTGAGAGCATGTTCAGATATTGCAGATTTTTCAGGTTGCTGTAGTCTGCAGTGTCTTTCATGTTCTTTTATCCTGGTATGGATGCTGCGTTTTGTGGTCCCAATGTATACTTGTCCACAGCTGCAGGGTATGCGGTAAACTCCTGCAGCGGTGAGGGGGTCCCTTTTGTCTTTTGCTGATTTTAACATTTGTTGTATTTTTCTGGTGGGTTTAAAGACTGTTTGGAGGTTATGTTTTTTCATTAGTTAATTAACAGCCAATGAAACAGCAGCAATCAGTGATCTTTGCAGTCTGTCTGTCACGTGTTTGGTCAAAATACACACACACACACACACACACACACATATATACTTGGGAGGGTCTGGCCCATACACTGTGGCATTGTGTACAGGAACATCTGCACAGTGTATGGTCTAATTATACCTAGCATGGTTCTTGCCACTGCACACTATTGCATTGTTTGACTGTGGCGGTCCTGGACGGGCGGTGTGGTGGCTGGGTGCCACGAGGGACCTTTGGGGGGGCAAGATGGACCCCCACGGACTCCACGGATGCATGCGTACATTTGGGCAGACCAGGGAACCCCCTGTAAGTGTCCCTCCCATGTGGTGAGTGGATGCCCAAGCATTGAATTGAATTATCCATTCAGTTGTATCCGACCCTTGGCGATTCCATAAGCCAGCTCTCTCCATGATTTCCATGATTTCCAATCTTGTACAGCTTCTTTCAGTTGCTTTAAATTTTGGCCTGTGTCTGCTTTGATTACATCCAACCAGCGTGTTCCTTGGCGTCCTCGTCGTCTTTTGCCACTGACCGTTCCAAGCATAACATCTTTCTCCAACGATGTTGATCTCATTACATGACCAAAGTAACTAAGTCTAAGTTTTGTTATTTTTCCTTCTAGTGACATGTCTGGTTTTATGCGCTTCAGCACTTCTTTATGATGGGGTATATGCTGGCTTAAAGGGGAAAAACCGAGGCTTGAGAATAAACAGACAAGAATTCAGCTTGTTAGGGCCAACAGTGTTTACTGTTTAGCATAGGGCAATAATGCAGATACAGTACATTATCGCAAAAATGAAAAAGATGAATATACAGGATACATCATTGTAAAAGGAAAAACAAAACAAACTTATAAGCAGAGTTCCGTGTATTGATCCCAGGGCCAGAGTTCCTGCCATGGCCTATACCCAAAGCCAGGCATAGCTCACTCTGCCCAGTCCACGGGAAGTGAACACGTGAAGAACTACATGGCTAAGAGACATTAGAAATCAAGAAGACATAGAACACCATTTTGCATGGTTGTATATTCAGTTCTTCTAGCATTCTGATTGGCTGGAAGTTAGCTGTTACACACACTAGGCCTCAAAGCATTAGGCCTAAAGCACATAGCATGACCTGCTATTGGTTAGCAGTGCTGCATCTACGCACTGAGTTCCCCCCTTCCTTGCTCAGGGGGGGCTTGAGGAAGGCTTCCCATGGAAGGATATCAGGAGACCTTGTTCCCATGCAATCTAGTCAAAACAATACACACGTGACCATTGCTATCTTGCACCTGCACTTCACGTCACCATGAGAAGCTTGGCTTTGTTTTGTATAGGAATAATTCGCCAGGGCAACACAAGAACTCTAACACTTTATTCGTTATCTTTGCAGTCCAAGGGATTCGCAAGAGCCTCCTCCAACACCATAGTTCAAAAGAATCAACCAGGCCTGAAACCAAATTGAAATGTATCTAAATACTTTTCATCATCTCTGAAGCTGAGATATCACTACTATTTTTCCAAAGAGTGAAGTATTAGAACTGGCTAGAAGTAATCCCATATGGCAGGCCTTTCCAAAGTGCCGCCGCTGGTGACATACCAGCGGCGGTGGTGGCACGGCGGTGGCAGGGGGATGTGCGGCAGCGCACGGCGGTGGCGCGGGGGGCGTGCGGCGGTGCGCGTGTGCACAGCGGCAGCGGCGGCAGCCTCCGCTAAAATGCGGAAGCACTGATGCCGCTGCCGCTGCCGCCATGCACGCGCGCGCCGCCGCTTCCGGGTGGTGTGGCGACACACCACGCTGTGTGTGGCAACACACTTTTGTGTCACGACACACAGTTTGGAAAGCTCTGCCATATGGTATGGTTAAGGGAGTTTTGATATAGTTTAAGGCAGTGTTTCTCAACCTTGGCAGCTTGAAGTTGTGTGGACTTCAACTCCCTTAGTTGTATGGCTGGCTGGGGAATTCTGGGAGTTGAAGTCCACACATCTTCAAGCTGCCAAGATTGAGAAACACTGGCTTAAGGAATGCTTTCTATTTTCTACCAGGGAAAGGGACAAGATTCCAAGGATATGGATCGCAAAAGACTAGCCACTTTTTCTTTTGCACTCTGTTATAAACAGAGGTTACTGCTACCGTTTACTCGTTTAGCCACTTTTATAAGCCAGAAAAGACACTAGTTAGCAGCCTAGTCACCGTTGCAATTTGTGGAATACTTTGCCCATCTAGGTTTTGGTATGGGGGGCGGGGGTTGCAGGCGGGAGCCAATCAGGCCTCACACTCCTCGGCCCGCCTCTCCGCCCTTCTTTGCCGTGCACTGATAGGTGGAGGAGGGACCACTTCAGGGGCCCCACCAATCAGCTGCTCCAGCTCCGGCTCTGTCTTTGTGCCTTCCCAGCTTCTTCCTGCTACCAGCTGCTCTTCCTCCAACTCATGGTGGCAGGGACAGGCTGACACCTGTTCCTGACACCACCGCTCACCTGCTGTGCGGCCCACTTCCTAACAGGCCACGACCCACTAGTTGGGAACCCCTGCCTTAAAAAGACTTGTTTAAATTGTGGAAGGAGGTAAAGAGGGCTAGGTACCCCATCCCCAGGTGCCACACTTCAGTCACAGTGAGAGCCCCAATAGCTGCTTCAAACAAACAAAAATCCCAAAGCCCAAAAGCACAACTTTTGATCCACAGTAACATATGTAAGTAGGATTCAGATCTGTCATCTTTCAAAACTGGATATTTATAGATAGTAATGAGTGATAAATGAAATCTGCTTGTTGTTCCTTTCAGCGCATTTATGATCAGCACTGCAATCATTTTTGTGAATGATCACTGCCATCTGTTGGTAGACGCATTAAAAATGCCACTTAGAATGAATTTCTGAATAGCCATTCTACTTCATTATATTATACTGCTGTATTTAGTTATTATATTTAAGTTGTTAAATACAAGCCATCACTATAAAATGTTTAATATAATTAAATTTTGCTTTAATAAAGTAGAATATGAAGCTTGTAGTAGATAATATCATTTTTATCACTGCAGATAAAGTATTATTTTTCCTTGAGGCATTTTGCTTTCCAGAAATTCTGTTTTGTTGCAATTTAAGACTCTAGAATTTGAATCAGTATATTTATATATTGCTATAAGCATATACTCTCCATTTATTTTATATTAGATTTAAATATTTCTTAAAACTGGCTTCAGAGAGATTTTCCTGTATACATTTTACTAATTTTTAATTTTAATCAAAAGCAAAATGAAAGCTAGTAGAGACAGCTTCCAAATTGCCCCCATTTATAAATAATCTAATTTTGTGTGTGTGTGTGTGTGTGTGTGTGTGTGTGTGTGTCCAAATGTTCCTTAATTTAAGAGCTAGGGTTAGATTTTCATAGGGTCTCTCTAAGACAGAAGGAGAGAAAAAAAATCTCATATACAACTGTTTATCTGTTATTATAATCTTTTAAAAGCCATGATGTAATTATATTCTATTGTGAACAACCCTCTTTCATGAAATGCTGTGTCCAGGCTTATGGGTGTATCATGGATTTTATTAAAAGAGCTGCTGATTATTGATGGCTTTTACTAAGTGTGTGTGTATATGTATGTATGTCTATATCAGTGTTTCTCTTTTTTTAATTAAAAATTACTGAATTTCAAACAAAGATAAAAGTTACAGAAAAATAAAAAACTACAAAAAAGAAAAAAAACCTAAAAAGAGTGGAAACACAGAAAAGAATTTTTTTTAGAAATTACAGAAAAATATGACTTCCGACTTTTAACAGCAAGAATATACAACAATTTCCATAATCAATCCCTCACTCTATATTAAACCAAAGTCACATTATTTCTATAAATCATACCATTGGCACATTATAAAAATCACTAAGTACAGTTGCTCCCTCCCCTTATATTAAAAGAATATACAGTATATATCTCCTAATCAACTTCCCCCTAAAGATAACATTTATTTGATTATTTCCTTCCTACTACTCTTTTATACATTCCTGTCTACTATAATAAAAATCAAACTAAAAAACATATAAATTGTCTACCATTATACTTAGTAATACAGCAATTTTAACAATCTTAATTATGTCAAACCCAAAACCAAATGTCATTCTTTGTTTTGTTATTATTATACCTTGATAATCTTAATTCAAATTGTTAAAAGTAAATGAAGTCAGCCAAACCGTTAAAGCAATCCAGATAAATATACTTAAACCTTCATCCCACTTCAAAATAAACCAAAGCATTTACATACCTCCACATTACACACAGAGCTTTTTTTCTTAAAAAAATCAGACAGCCCAACTGCCCCCCTCAAAAACTCCGACTTCTCTTCAAGAGAACTCCCATACATATTAGCCCCTTCTTTTCCAAGGCATTCCATCAAAAAATCCATTTCACTTATGGCTTGCAACCCGATCTGTCCCTTTAATTTCTTCAACTCCACCGTCCAATCTTCCTCTAACATCTCAGCTGAAGTCGAAGAAACATTCCTGATGTTGTTAAATTCCTCCATTTCATCCACAACATCTCCAAACTTAAAGGTCATATCTTCCATAATGCCCTGAATGTCTTGCATAAAAAGTTGGTAAGAATCAGAAAAAGTTTGCTTAAGGCCTCGCTGGAAATCAGAGAAAGTCTGCCTGAATGGCTCTCGCAGTTGATTATGGCGCCCCCTAGGAACTTAATCAGTGAAAGTCAAAGATAGGAAGACGTTCAAAAGTTGTTTACATGAAGTAAGAGTGAATAGGAGACTGTTCTCAGGCGAAAGTGAAGCTGAAGGTTCAAATCGGCTGATTCAACGTGTAGGAGAATAGTAATTTCTTCAAATCCAGTACAAGAAATAATATCAAGGAAACAATTATTTACTCTCAAATCCTCCTTAATATTTGCATGGGAAACAAGCCAAAACTTAAAAAGAATTTTTTTAACCCCAAAAATAATGATAAGCGCCAAGAGAGCCCGCTTCTCCTTGCTGTAAAAAGCCTCTCTTAGGGTACATAAACTTAAAAACATATAAATTGGGTTATTTTGAAATGGGGTGGCCAAACTTAATGTCTCTTTAAGGCTACAACGCGGCTTGGAAATGACGTCCCAGCCTCCCGGCAGCTCTTACCAGATGAGCGTGAAAGCTGTTTGTGATCCTCTGGCTATAAGTCGCCATTCCGGAGGACGGATGGGATGATTCCGAGTGTTTTCTTGTCCGTGAAAACACTCCTGGACTTCAGGAAAAACCTGCCTGAGTCCAAAAATAACTCGCCGCATTGTCAATTGTGCCCACAGAGCCCGCAGGCACAGCTGTTCGGTCTGCTATGTCCCCACCAGAAGACCTCTATATCAGTGTTTCTCAACCCCAGCAACTTTAAGATGCTGGCTGGGGAATTCTGGGAGTTGAAGTCCATGCATCTTAAAGTTGCTGAGGTTGAGAAATACTGGTCTATATATATGTAAATGTACTACCAACACAAAAGACATGTTCTTATCTCTAAATTCTTTTGAATTTTAGCAAATCTGTGCTACATTTCTGGATTAATGAATCTGTAATTATGGAGGGCTGTAGATATGTCTAAAACAATTCAGAAGTAGTACTTTGAACCTCGTGGACCTCTCTGCTATTCATTAAAGTAGTTATTGTATTTAAAGGCTTCTGACAATGGTGTGCCTATTTTAAGGAATCAACTCTTTAAAGTAAATACAACCCTTAACATAGCTATACTTCTTTGCAGGTTAGTGCAGAAACATAAAAAAGAACAGGTGCTTTAATGAATAATAGTTGCAATATTTTTATATATGCTCATTGACCACCCAGATACAGCATACACAAATACAACAAAATAAAATAAAATAAATCATGAAATAGAAGAATCAGTAAAGGGGGAGAGGAATATTATATTAACCTGGTAGTATATAGGATAAAGAAATTAAATCAGTTTTAATTTCAGGGCCCAAGAACTCAAATCCAGGTGTTGTTTTTTTATATTGTTAGACCTGCAGTGGTAGTATAATAAACAATCTGAACAGTTTTAAATATTTGATAAGTACTCTGCTATGCCAGAAAAAAAAAACTATGTATGTATTCTAAGAGCTGCAAAGCAAAATTCAGAAATGGAACTTGTAACTTGGAACTTGTGAGATAGATCATCTCTGCATGGAAAGTCTTTCAAAAAAAGGGGCAATGAAAATGGCTCCTAATCCGTACAGAAGCTACAAATAGGAAGGCATGACCTACGTCCTCTTTGCTAATGACTACCAGAGAAGGGTGAAGTCTGAAGTACTTCTGAATCATTTTTGAATGATTTCTATTTAAAGGTCTTTTGCCATTTTTATTGGAGTACTTTCAACTCACTTTTCAGATCTCTTCTACTATTCAACTGCTAATATTGACAACAGGCAGGCTTTTAGAACTTGGCTGGATACTTTGACAAACAACATTTTTTTCATTTTTAATTATATACAGATTGAGGCCAAGGTCTGTCTATTTCTGCTTAGGAGAAGGGAAGTGCCAGATTCCTCAGAAATAATACCAGGCTTCCCTTCCCTTTCAGAGACGAAGTCTTGGCAGGCTCCCCTGGCTTTGTTAGAAGCCTCTGTTGGCAAAGGTGGCCTGTGGGAGAGTGGGAGGGAGAGGGACTCGCAGATGGAATGCAGGATCAAGAGGGAGTGGAAGCCCCCACTGCTTGGGGAAGTGTTGATATTGACCTTTTAAAGAGCCTTCGCTGCAGCAAGTTGCTCTGCCTTACGAACTGCAGAAGCTCTTCCACAAAGCTCCACTGAAAGGGAATGCATGATTCGTGCCTGGTCTCTCTGAACCCAGGAAGAAATTGACTTACTAGAGTCAAGGAAAAGGGTGCTGTAGTTGACTGGGCAAATAGTCTCCTCTTGGACATATTCTAAGGGAACCAGTCTCATATTATTGAGGGAAGGAGCAACCCTCTCAGTGAGATGCTCACATCTGTCCGATCAGAGAGCATCACATTTGCCTTACCTTCTGGCAATCAGGTGTCTGTGCCCATGGTTATGGAGTAGACCCCAAATGGCCCAGCAGTAATAACTGGCCAAATGCTGAAGGCACTTTTGGGTGCAGGACATTAAAATGTATAAATATTGAGAAGGTTGGGAATACAGCATTTTGCTTCAGGATAGGAGTGAATCCACGTTACCCTAAAATCTGATCTTAGTAGAGCCTTTGCACTCTCACACCCAGTGGCTGTGGGAAATGCTCCCTAATTTACAGAGTAGCCTGAGTGAAGCTGCTGAAGTAGAACATTTTGGGCTTGGAGGAGCATGGATTTAGGCCACAATAAAAAGATCAAAATGATCTGAGGCAGAGGCAGAATTCCCTGAAAATTTCAGAGAATTCCATAGCTTGAACCCTCTCTGGAAAAGCTATATTTCACCAGAAGGAAAAAGAATTTACCAGAAAAATTGATACATTTTGGTAAATCCATCTCTGGATTGTGGTAAATCAATTTCTTGCACTTCCCCAGTCAAAGCTGGTATGCAGTTTGGGGGCCCTCTTAGACTCATGTCTCCTGCTCAAAGGGCAGGTGGCAACCGTGACCAGGGGGGGCTTTGCACGGGTTAGCCTTGTGTACCATTTGGGCCCCTTCCTGGACCAGGAGGCCTTGCTCATGATGATTCATGCCTTAGTCACCTCCTGCTTGGATTACTGTAACACATTCTACATGGGGCTGCCCTTGAAGACTATTCAGATGCTGCAGCTGCTCTACAATACGGTGATGTGGGAAGTTTTTGGTGTCCCTCTGCGAGCTGCACTGGTTCCCAGTAGGCTTCTGATCCAATTCAAGGTGCTGGTTACCACGTATAAAGCCATATGTGACTTAGGACCAGGCTATTTGCAGGACTGCCTGTCCCCAATTGTTTCAGCTCCCCCCATCAGGTCTAGCAGGGAAGGCATGCTCTGGGTCCCCTCCATCAAACAGTACCAGACTTCAGCCCTGCAGCTTTTTGGTGGTGTTTCTTGAGACTCCTGGCACTTGCAACTTTAGAAACCAGCTCTTCCATTGGCAGGGATGGACTCAACCACACCAGGCATTGGGTCTATTCTCTACTACCTTTTGCCTTGGCACAGCTGCAGAATTCTTCAGTTAATTAGCCACAGTTTATCATTATGTCAGTATCAGAAAATAATAGTTACTAAAAGGTAGATTAAATTCTAATCTGAAACATCAACTTTTTTTCTGTTAGGCATACTGAGAAAGTGAAAAATATCCCAGATTTGGGCATATTCTGGCTTGATAAACAGATATATATCCCATTGGCATGTGGTTTCAATCTCATGAGTAACAAAGACCTTGTACACAAACACCAGTTCAAATAAGTTATGGGTGTTCTTGCAAAATGTTACGATTATTAGCACTGTCAATAATAAAACATTCACATAGCAGAAAGCAAACATGCTTGCGGCTGGTGCTTGGTTTTCTAGCATGTTTGCTTTCCATTCATTTTTTAAAAATTAAATAAAGGCATCTTTTTAAAACATTAGGTCAGGCAGGGAGCTTGGCAGGCACCAAGAAACATGTTGGCAGGCCCATTGAGGTCCAGGCCAAGTAGTTAGACTTTTTCTCCTGCTCTTCTGGGTGCGAGCAAAGAGTCCTTCTAATGCTGGGAAGACATCAGTTAACTTCTGTTCTAAGATGGAGAATGGGCATTAGTGGATTGTGAATTTTACCATTAAAATGTTGCTTATTGGAATATAATACATAAGACGACAGGCTTGTCGATCGGAAGATCGCAAGTTTGGAGGTTCGAATCCCTAGTCCCGCGTGATGGAGCGAGCTCCCGCACTCGCTCTTGCCAACCTAGCAATTCGAAAGCATGCAAATGCAAGTAGATTAATAGCTACCACTTCGGTGGGTAGGTAACAGCGTTCCGCGTGTGTCATGGTCATGCCGGACACATGACTGCGGAAGCGTCTTCGGACAACGCTGGCTCTTCGACTAACAAACGGAGATGAGCACCGGCCCCTAGAGTCGGACACGACTGCACAAAAGTGCGGGGGGAACCTTTACCTTTACCATTAATTAATACATTATTTGGATTAGATTCTCTCTTTAAAAGATTGGTCAAGATGGCAAACATTCTTCATCTGGTTACCAGGGGTAGAGGATAATTCAGTGGTAATTGACTAACACTAACTTTTATTCTTCTCTATGCTCTCTAGCATTCCTTTCCAGAGTTGTGTGTTTAGTTATATTTTATTTTTAGCAATAAAACCAAATGCTTTTGTAGTTAAAGCTTTCTAATGGATATGGCATGGTAACTGATTGTACATTCTGTTATGTAATCAGCTGTTTTGTGTTGCCACATCTATGTTTTTATGCAAATTGGTACTATAAATAAAATCTATATCCAGACTTTTAATTATAAAAGATTCTTTAAAGATGCATAATTGCCTCTACTCTTTGAACCAATGAATACACTTTTTGAATTGTAAAAATAAATTTTAAAATGATTGCATCAAATTGAAATTGTTTACTTAATGGTAAGCATGGTTAATGATTCATGCAATGGTGTTTATTTTGTTTCTGATTAAATTGTACTTACAACTTATTTTACAAGCTTGTAAAATAATTTACAGCCACTTAGTTTTTACAAGTTTTTATTGCCCAATCTCCAGCAAAGGAGATTGTTACCTTGTCGTGGTGCTGGAGCTTGAGCACCTCAATGAAACCATGAGCTAAACCGTGAAGGGACACCCAAGACGGGAAGGTCGTGGCAGAGAGGTCAGACTAAATACGATCCCTGGGGAAGGTAATGGCAACCCACCCCAGTATTCTTGCCGTGAAAACTAAATGGATCAGTACAACCAGAGATATGTCGGTATACCATCGGAAGATGGGACTCCCAGGTCGGAAGATGGTCAAAATGCTACTGGGGAGGAACAGAGGATAAATTCAACTAGCCCCAGATGTGATGACGCAGCTAGCTCAAAGCCGAAAGGACGGCTAGCGGCCGACGGTGCTGGTGGTGAACGACGAATCCGATGTTCTAAAGATCAACACACCATGGGAACCTGGAATGTAAGATCTATGAGCCAGGGCAAATTGGATGTGGTTATTGGTGAGATGTCAAGATTAAATATAGACATTTTAGGTGTCAGTGAACTGAAATGGACTGGAATAGGCCACTTCACATCAGATGACCACCAGATCTACTACTGTGGACAAGAGGACCACAGAAGAAATGGAGTAGCCTTCATAATTACTAATAAAGTGGCTAAAGCAGTGCTTGGATACAATCCAAAAAACGATAGAATGATCTCAATTCGAATTCAGGGTAAGCCATTTAACATCACAGTGATCCAAATATATGCCCCAACCACAGATGCTGAAGAAGCAGAAGTAGATGAGCTGTATGAGGATCTGCAGCACCTACTGGATAATACACCAAAAAGAGATGTTGTTTTCATTACAGGAGACTGGAATGCTAAGGTGGGTAGTCAAATGACACCTGGAATTACAGGCAAGCATGGTCTGGGAGCCCCTTCATGGATCATTGCCTTGTCGTGGCGAAGGGGCTTGCGTAACTCAATGAAGTCAGGTCAAGAACAGGTCATGATGGAGAGTTCTGACAAAACGTTGTCCAAAACTGGAGGAGGGAATGGCAAACCACTCCAGTATCCTTGCCAAGAAAACCCATGGTCAGTATCAAAAGGCTAAAAGATATGACGCCGGAAGATGAGCCCCTCAGGTCAGAAGGTGTCCAAAATGCTACTGAGGAACAGCGGAGGGCAATTCCGAGTAGCTCCAGAAAGAGTGAAACGGCTGGGCCAAAGCCAAAAGGATGCTCAGTTGTGGATGTGTCTGGAAGTGGAAGGAAAGTCCGATGCTGTAAAGAAAAATATTGCATAGGAACCTGGAATGTAAGATCTATGAATCAAGGTAAGCTGGATGTGGTCAAACATGAGATGACAAGATTGAACATCGACATCTTGGGAATCAGCGAACTAAAATGGACAGGAATGGGCGAATTTAATTCAGGAGACCATTATATATACTGCTGTGGGCAAGAATCCCTTAGAAGAAATGGAGTAGCTCTCATAGTCAATAAAAGAGTGGGAAAGGCAGTACTGGGGTACAACCTCAAAAACAACAGAATGCTTTCAGTTTGGATCCAAGGAAACCATTCAACATCACAGTAATCCAAGTCTATGCCCCAACGACTGATGCCGAAGAAGCTGAGGTTGACCAGTTCTATGAAGACCTACAACACCTTCTAGAACTAACACCAAAAAAAGATGTCCTTTTCATCATAGGGGACTGGAATGCTAAAGTAGGAAGTCAAAAAATAACCGGAATAACAGGCAAGTTTGGCCTGGGAGTACAAAATGAAGCAGGGCAAAGGCTAATAGAGTTTTGTCAAGAGAACACGCTGGTCATAGCAAACACTCTTTTCCAACAACACAAGAGACGACTCTACACATGGACATCACCAGATGGTCAATACCGAAATCAGATTGATTATATACTTTGCAGCTAAAGATGGAGAAGCTCTATACAATCAGCAAAAACAAGACCTGGAGCTGACTGTGGCTCAGATCATGAGCTTCTTATCGCAAAATTTAAGCTTAAATTGAAGAACGTAGAGAAAACCACTAGACCACTCAGGTATGACCTAAATCATATCCCTTATGAATATACAATGGAGGTGAGGAATAGATTTAAAGGATTAGATCTGGTAGACAGAGTGCCTGAAGAACTATGGATGGAGGTTCGTAACATTGTACAGGAGGCAGCAACTAAAACCATCCCAAAGAAAAAGAAATGCAAGAAAGCAAAGTGGCTGACTGATGAGGCTTTACAAATAGCTGAGGAAAGAAGGGAAGCAAAATGCAAGGGAGAAAGGGAAAGATATAAACAACTGAATGCAGAATTCCAGAGAATAGCAAGGAGAGACAAGAAGGCCTTCTTAAATGAACAATGCAAAGAAATCGAGGAAAACAATAGAATGGGGAAGACTAGAGATCTCTTCAAGAAAATCGGAGATATCAAGGGAACGTTTTGTGCAAAGATGGGCATGATAAAGGACAAAAAAGGCAGGGACCTAACATAAGCAGAAGAGATTAATAAGAGGTGGCAAGAATACACAGAAGAACTATACAAGAAAGATCTTAATATCCCTGATAAATATGATGGTGTGGTCACTGACCTTGAGCCGGACATCCTAGAGAGTGAAGTCAAGTGGGTCTTAGGAAGCATTACTAACAACAAAGCTAGCGGAGAAGACAGTATCCCAGCTGAGCTATTTAAAATCCTAAAAGATGATGCTGTTAAAGTGCTGCACTCAATATGCCAACAAATTTGGAAAACTCAACAGTGGCCACAGGATTGGAAAAGGTCAGTTTATGCTCCAATTCCAAAGAAAGGCAATGCCAAAGAATGTTCAAACTACCGTACAATTGCGCTCATTTCACATGCTAGCAAGGTTATGCTCAAAATCCTACAAGCTAGGCTTCAGCAGTATGTGAACCAAGAACTTCCAGAAGTGCAAGCTGGGTTTCGAAGAGGCAGAAGAACTAGAGATCAGATTGCCAACATTCGCTGGATCATGGAAAAAGCAAGAGAGTTCCAGAAAAACATCTACTTCTCCTTCATTGACTACGCTAAAGCCTTTGATTGTGTGGATCACAACAAACTGTGGCAAAGTCTTAAAGAGATGGGAGTACCAGACCACCTTACCTGTCTCCTGAGAAACCTGTATGTGGGTCAAGAAGCAACAGTTAGAACCGGACATGGAACAACCGACTGGTTCAAAATTGGGAAAGGAGTATGACAAGGCTGTATATTATCACCCTGCTTATTTAACTTATATGCAGAGTACATCATGAGAAATGCCGGGCTGGATAAATCACAAGCCGGAGTTCAGATTGCCGGGAGAAATATCAACAACCTCAGATATGCAGACGATACCACCCTAATGGCAGAAAGTGAAGAGGAACTAAAGAGCCTCTTGATGAGGGTGAAAGGAGAGAGTGCAAAAGCTGGCTTGAAACTCAACATTAAAAAAACCCAGATCATGGCATCTGGTCCCATCACTTCCTGGCAAATAGAAGGGGAAGAAATGGAAGCAGTGACAGATTTTATTTTCTTGGGCTCCAAGATCACCGCAGACGGTGACTGCAGCCATGAAATTAAAAGACGCTTGCTCCTTGGGAGGAAAGCTATGGCAAACCTAGACAGCATATTAAAAAGCAGAGACATCACCTTGCCGACAAAGGTCCGTATAGTTAAAGCTATGGTTTTTCCAGTAGTAATGTATGGCTGTGAGAGTTGGACCATAAGGAAGGCTGAGCGCTGAAGAATTGATGTTTTCGAACTATGGTGCTGGAGAAGACTCTTGAGAGTCCCTTGGACTGCAAGGAGGTCAAACCAGTCAATCCTAAGGGAAATCAACCCTGACTGCTCATTGGAAGGACAGATGCTGAAGCTGAAGCTCAAATACTTTGGCCACCTAATGCGAAGAGAGGACTCACTGGAAAAGACCCTGATGCTGGGAAAGACTGAAGGCAAAAGGAGAAGGGGATGGCAGAGGATGAGATGGTTAGATAGCATCACCGATGTAACAAACATGAATTTGAGTAAACTCCGGGAGACAGTGGAGGACAGGAAGGCCTGGCGTGCTATGGTCCATGAGGTCACGAAGAGTCGGACACGACTAAATGACTGAACAACATGGTCTGGGAGAACAAAATGAAGCAGGACATAGGCTGATAGAATTTTGCCAAGACAACTCACTGTGCATAACAAACACTCTCTTCCAACAACCTAAAAGACGACTTTATACATGGACTTCACCAGATGGTCGACACCGAAATCAGATTGACTACATCCTTTGCAGCCAAAGGTGGCGGACATCTATACAGTCGGTAAAAACAAGACCTGGAGCTGACTGTAGTTCAGATCACTAACTTCTTATTGCAAAATTTAGAATCAGACTAAAGAGAATAGGGAAGACCCACAGATCAGTTAGATATGAGCTCACTAATATTCCTAAGGAATATGCAGTGGAGGTGAAGAATAGATTTAAGGGACTAGATATAGTAGATAGGGTCCCGGAAGAACTATGGACAGAAGTTCGCAACATTGTTCAGGAGGCGGCAACAAAAAACGTCCCAAAGAAAAAGAAAACCAAGAAGGCAAGATGGCTGTCTGCTGAGACACTGGAAGTAGCCCAAGAAAGAAGGAAAGCAAAAGGCAACAGTGATAGGGGGAGATATGCCCAATTAAATGCAAAATTCCAGAGGTTAGCCAGAAGAGATAAGGAATTATTTTTAAACAAGCAATGTGCGGAAGTGGAAGAAGACAATAGAATAGGAAGGACAAGAGACCTCTTCCAGAAAATTAGAAACATCGGAGGTAAATTCCAGGCAAAAATGGGTATGATCAAAAACGAAGATGGTAAGGACCTAACAGAAGCAGAAGAGATCAAGAAAAGGTGGCAAGAATATATGGAAGATCTGTATAGGAAGGATGATAATATTGGAGATAGCTTTGACGGTGTGGTCAGTGAGTTAGAGCCAGACATCCTGAAGAGTGAGGTTGAATGGTCCTTAAGAAGCATTGCTAATAACAAGGCAGCAGGAGACGACGGTATCCCAGCTGAACTGTTTAAAATCTTGCAAGATGATGCTGTCAAGGTGATGCCAGCAAATATGCCAGCAATATGCCAGCAAATTTGGAAAACACAAGAATGGCCATCAGATTGGAAAAAATCAACTTATATCCCCATACCAAAAAAGGGAAGCACTAAAGAATGTTCAAACTATCGAACAGTGGCACTTATTTCACATGCCAATGAGGTAATGCTCAAGATCTTGCAAGGTAGACTCCAGCAATTCATGGAGCGAGAATTGCCAGATGTACAAGCTGGGTTTAGAAAAGGCAGAGGAACTAGAGACCAAATTGCCAATATCCTCTGGATAATGGAGAAAGCCAGGGAATTTCAGAAAAACATCTTTTTCTGTTTTATTGACTATTCTAAAGCCTTTGACTGTGTGGATCATAACAAATTGTGGCAAGTTCTTGGTGGTATGGGGATATCAAGTCATCTTGTCTGCCTCCTGAGGAATCTGTATAACGACCAAGTAGCAACGGTAAGAACAGAGCACGGAACAACGGACTGGTTTAAGATTGGGAAAGGAGTACGGCAGGGTTGTATACTCTCACCCTACCTATTCAACCTGTACGCAGAACACATCATGCGATGTGCTGGGCTTGAGGAATCCAAGGCTGGAGTTAAAATCGCTGGAAGAAACATTAACAATCTCAGATATGCAGATGATACCACTTTGATGGCTGAAAGCGAGGAGGAGTTGAGGAGCCTTATGACGAAGGTGAAAGAAGAAAGTGCAAAAGCTGGGTTGCAGTTAAACCTCAAAAAGCCAAGATTATGGCAACCAGCTTGATTGATCACCGGCAAATAGATGGAGAAAAAGTGGAGGCAGTGACAGACTTTGTATTTCTAGGTGCAAAGATTACTGCAGACGCTGACTGCAGCCAGGAAATCTTGGGAGGAGAGCAATGACAAAACTCGATAAAATAGTTAAGAGCAGAGACATCACACTGACAACAAAGGTCCGCATAGTTAAAGCAATGGTATTCCCTGTAGTAACCTATGGCTGCGAGAGCTGGACCTTAAGGAAGGCTGAGCGAAGGAAGATAGATGCTTTTGAACTGTGGTGTTGGAGGAAAATTCTGAGAGTGCCTTGGACTGCAAGAAGATCAAACCAGTCCATACTCCAGGAAATAAAGCCAGACTGCTCACTTGAGGGAATGATATTAAAGGCAAAACTGAACTACTTTGGCCACATAATGAGAAGACAGGATACCCTGGAGAAGAAGCTGATGCTAGGGAAAGTGGAAG
Source organism: Charina bottae (assembly GCA_023362775.1). Taxonomy (NCBI): domain Eukaryota; kingdom Metazoa; phylum Chordata; class Lepidosauria; order Squamata; family Charinaidae; genus Charina; species Charina bottae. The sequence goes on from JALMGJ010000002.1 coordinate 79,938,976, forward strand.
GCAAAAGGAAGAGGGGCCGACCAAGGGCAAGATGGATGAATGGTATTCTGGAGGTGACGGACTCAACCGTGGGGGAGCTGGGGATGGTGACGGCCGACAGGAAGCTCTGGCGTGGGCTGGTCCATGAAGTCACGAAGAGTCAGAGACGACTGAAAGAATAAACAACAACGTTCTCCCTTATTCCATATTCTCCTTACACCCACGTATCTGTTACGTTCTCTCTTGTTCTAACTGTTATCTGTTCCAATTATTATCTGTTCCAATTGTTATCTGTTGTTGATCCTCAATTTATGCATAACAGCAATGTGAATACTCTAGTGAGTTCATGAACGGGACAAGCATAGCTCACTATCTGGTTCTATCAAACAATGATTTTATACATCTATATTCATATAAACTGAACAATAAAACTTAATAAATATAATCAATATATAATTTCATTACACCTGGACTGCAAGAAGATCAAATCAGTCCATACTCCAGGAAATAAAGCCAGACTGCTCACTTGAGAGAATGATTTTAAAGGCAAAACTGAAGTACTTTGGCCACATAATGAGAAGACAGGATAGCGTGGAGAAGATGCTGATGCTGGGGAAAGTGGAACGCAAAAGGAAGAGGGTCTGACCAAGGGCAAGATGGATGGATGATATTCTGGAGGTGATGGACTTGACCGTGGGGGAGCTGGGGATGGTGACAGCCGACAGGAAGCTCTGGCGTGGGCTGGTCCATGAAGTCACGAAAAGTTGGAAGGAACTGAACAAATAAACAAATTGCCGCATTCCTGGAGTAGGGTGTTCTGTGAGTAAAAGACTTCTTGCTAGTGAGTGATTGATTATATGCCATGAAGTTGATGTCAACTCTTAATGATCACATAAATAGATTTTCTCCATGATGATCTGTCTCTAGGATGGTCCTCCAGGTCTTCCAATGATGCACCCATTGCTGTATTTGGGTCCATCCACCTTGCTGCTGGTCATCCTCTTTCTCTCCACTTCCCCTGGCATTACAGCCTTCTCTAGGGAACTAGGTCTTTACATAATGTGTCTGAAGTAGGATGATTTGACCTTGATCATCCGTGCCTCAAGTGAGAACTCTGGGTTGATTTGTTCAATGATCGATTTGTTTGTTTTCTTGGCTATTCATGGTATTCCCAGAAGTTTTTTCCAACACCAATTTTCAAAAGCTTCATACTCTTTCTATCCTGCTTCTTCAAAGTCCCTACTAGTAGAATATCATTTTCTAAATTCACTATTTTTTTTCTCCTTATCCATTTGCCTGAGCACTTCGTGAGTAAATTGTATTCTTCACGCAGAGTATTTATCTCTAAAACTCCAGTTTGAAGTATTAATCAGGAAGCCACTCTGTACTTCTCTGATGAGAAAATTTCTGAGAACAATCTTATATGGAAAGAAGATTCCATTTCTATCCTGTTTTATAACATGATGAATGTTCAGATAGTTAACAGAAGGCCTAGTTTGTGTTTGTTCTTATCAAACAAGTAAGATGTACTTGAGTTAAGAAATGTGAGAAAAGGATAGAACAACATGGACAGCATGCCCAGTATGAGAACTGAAGAAATAGGAGACAAAATGGAAATTCTCATTTCAGGGTCTGGATGGCATATCAATTACATGGATCCATTGCTGGTTTGAAAACCATACTCAGAGTATTAGTGGTTGATGCTCAACATCAATAACTTCTTGTCACCTTGGAGTGAGGTATTAACTTGGTTTCAGAGGATAATATGTGGGGTGTGTGGAACATTTTACAATATTTTCATTAAAGACTTGGATTAAGTAGTGCAAGGAATGCTTACCAGCTTTGCCAGTAATACAAAGATAGGCAAGAAAGCTGTCACGGTGGAAAGCAGGGACAAAACTCAAAATGATATTGATAGGTTAGAGCTGAAAAAACAGAATGAAATTTCAAAGACAAATGCAAGGTTCTTCATTTTAGTCAAAGGAATCAGATGCACAAGAATAGGATGGCAACACTTGACTTGGTTTTGAAACTGAGACAGCTTTGATCATCTTGATGAATCATCTTTGCTAATATATTGGGGAAGCATGTTGCTGTTGGTCCTATTAATTTATAAATTATGTTATTTTGATTAATTTATATAATCCTCCTTCAAGGATCAGTTCCAATCCATGTTGAAGGATTCCCATTGAGTAGCTTGTCCTATTCAGATTTAACATAAATCAAAAGATAGACTTTATTAATTAAAACCTACCAGATTAGCTATTTATCAGGAATATCTTTGAGTATACTTATAAAATGCTGGAATTCTGTAGCTGGCATTTACTCTGCCATCCTCTTGGAGGCAAAGCATACTCACCCAGCTTCTCTTGCCCACCCTTCTGGTGTGGGTAGGCAAGAGAAGTTTCTAAACAGGGAAATTTAAATTGACCCATTAGTGTTTTGAATGACCCCATTAGATGTCCATGGTGATTTCTATAGTAGCCAAGTTGCTAATATTGTCCTATAGAATGAAAATTCATATTAAAATGAGTTCCATTATATGATCAAGATCTTAATTTGGTGTTATAAGGATGCCATTATTTTTCTTTTTCATAGCATGTTATGCTTGATCAGACAGGCAATATTTATGCTTCAACAAATAATGAAAATAATTATTGACACTATAAAAAGAGGAAGAAACTAACTTGTTCGGGACATTTATTAGAAAACTAGTGCAATTCAGTTCCTTTTCCGTGTATTTTCAGACCCAAAGTAGAAATTACAATCTTAACAGAATTTTCTAATATTACATTTACCATAATAAATTATAAATGGATTTCATCTATTTCTAATGTGTTCTGATCAAAGTTCACCTGAATTAGGCAGTTCATGGCAGTATTGGTTCGAGTGGAATATGGATGAGGTGCATAATGAATATTTATTGCCAGCTACATCTTGATTTCCTTGCAAATGTCCTTCTCAAATGTATATAAGTTCATGACTTGTTTTTATTAAAGTACAGGAGCAGGCAGGAAGCCTGACATTTTCCCCTTCTGTCCATCCTGCAGGAATTACATTTGCCCTGAAGCAGTAGCTGCAGTTTTTCTCAGGTGCAGCCTAACAAATCTCAAATCTGCCACATCTGGGAAACGATGCATCTGAAAGAAAAAATGTGTGTGTGTGTTCAAATTGCTTCAGTATTTACTCTGCTGTTGTTTTACCAGCTTTGGTGACCATTTTGCATGATTCCTGAAGTCCAATTTGCCTCATTTCAACATATTTTTAACAATCTCCATTGACAAGTCTATCATAATCCTTTATTTCAAAAAATATGAAGCAGAACCTTTAGAAACTTATTATTTCAAATGTGTAAAAAAGATGCAACTTAAGTTATCAAATGTTAACTAGCTTCAGTTTGTGTGATTATTTGCGTGTATTTAGATCTTGATGGTAGTATTTTTAGATCATGCTAATGTTGTATTTTTCAGACCTCTAAATTACATTTTGTAATTAGTGTTTATGTTAATAGAGATAATTTTTAAATTACTGATAAAAAGCATAAATTGGACTTTGGAAGATATAACACAGTAAATTATGTATTTTGGTTTCATAATCAAAGTGTCCTGCATGATTTCCTCAACAATAACTGCTTGCTGTTTCTGCTTGTTTCCTTTCAGCATCAAGTGTGAAATTTTTGTTATCTTCCATAGCAAATCATTGCCCTCTGGTGGATGTTGTAAGCATTTCATAAAAGTGCTTGATTTGGATTTTCTGTTTAATCTCATTTTAGTCTATATTGTCCTATGGAAGAAATGTAGCTTGAGTGTTGAGTTTTTTCATATATTGTTTTGTTTTAAGGATGTTAAAATATGTTAAATTTCCCCTCTCTGAGTGCATGTACTGGTTAATCTGACTATCTAGTTAAGTGCTTGAGACAATGATAGTCATACCTCTAGGAAAATACCTGCTGATTGGCTTTCTATGGCCCTGGGAAATTAACTTCCTGAAAAACAGTTAAATACTGCAACATTCATAATAGAAAAATTAAATATATTGCCAGAATTTCCCGTCAGGAGGATCAGTCAATGATAAATCTGTAGCACTGTTCTCCAGCTGAAATCCGCTCAGGGTTTCCTGAATGGCAAATGAATGTGGCAAAGATCCATCTGCCTAGCCCTTTATTGCATTCATTTTAACTAACAAACCTAGAGCTTGGCCCAAACCGGTCATTTTTTTTCTTTAGCCTGAACTAGAGACAACCAGACTGCTGCCCAATTTAGATCTGTACTACAGAGAAAACCTGAGGCCTTCAATCAGAGAGATAATTTCTAAAAAATCATCTGCTCTTGAGCCATTCATGACAAATCACCCTTTCCTCAGATGGTGAGAAGAACCTTCTTTGACTACTTACAGCATAGCTTTCCAAAGTGTGTGTCGCGACACACAGTACTGTGTCGCCTGCGGTGTCCTGGTGTGTCACGCAAAAACCCGGAAGCACTGATGGGGGAACCAAAAGAAGCGGCATCCCCGCCAATCAGCGCCGCCGCCACCGCCAGCGGTGGCGGCGGCGCTGATTGGTGGGGGTGCCACTTCTTCCGGTTCCCCCCATCAGTGCTTCCGGGTTTTTTGCACGACAGACCAGGACACCGCAGGCCGCGCCGCTGCCGCCACCACCACTGCCGCCGCCACCACTGCCGTTGGTGTGTGTCACCAACGTGAAAAGTTTGGAAAGCTCTGACTTACAGCATGCCTGCAGTCTAACTTAATGTTTAAAGTGTTGGACTGGACTTGGGAGACTTAGATTAAAGTTCACTATGGAGACTACTCAGCCCGACTTGAGTATAATAATAATTATTACTCTGACCTGTACTTGGACTTGGTCGCTCATCACTTCCAAACTACATGCTAGATTATCAAATGGGACTTTTAAAATCCATCTATATCCCCCTCCTGTAATTTCTAGATGATCTCCTTCCAAAATAAGCACCATCCTTTTTTCATGCTCGATCCTTCTCATGTGCATGTAATCCTTCCTTCCTTCCTTCCTTCCTTCCTTCCTTCCTTCCTTCCTTCCTTCCTTCCTTCCTTCCTTCCTTCCTTCCTTCCTTCCTTCCTGATCCCAGCCATTCATTCCCAGCTAGCTAGACTGAAAGGATTGCAGCCAGACTCCTGTGATCCATCTGTAATCAGGTCCCTTATGAATTAAGTTTTGCCTGCTTTGTAGTAGCTACTCTTCTTAGTGCAGGAATCTACATTAAAGCATCTCCAACAGATAGCTGTTTAGACTGTATTTGAACACATCTAGTAAAGGGGAGCCTCCCACTTGGTTCCACTGTTAAACTGCTGTTACTGCTAGGAGGTGTTTCCTAAAATCAGAAACTGTCTTCCAGTAACTTAAATTCATCATTTAGTGTACTGCCTCTGCAATAATAAAGAACAGATCTTGAGAGCTTTTTCATTCTCTCTTCGTAAGATTTAGTTTTGATCCTCTGTTCCTCCTTGTTGTTCTACTCTGAACCTGTTCCAGTTTCTCAAATTTTTATTTAAGGGTGGTGCCCAGAATTGAGCACAGAACTTCAGATGGAGTCTGACCAATGCAGAACAGTTTTACTTGGAAAAACTGTTCTGCATTGGTTTGGAAACTATACTTTTGTTGACAATGTAAAATTGCATTTGCATTTTTCATAGTCCCATCATCCTGTTGACTCAAGATTAATTTGTAGTCAACTACTATTACAGGATCTTTTTCACAATACTATTATCAATCTAGTCAAACGCCCCATCCTATACGTGTGCATTTGGTTTTTGTTTCCTGAGTGAATAATCTTGAGTTTGTCTATGTTAAATTTTATTTTGTACTTTCAACCTATTTCTCTAATCAGTCAGGATCATTTTCAGTGTCACTTCTATCTTCTAGGTATTAGCTATGCCACTCAATTTTGTGTCATCTGAAATTTTGATAACCATTCCCCCCACCTCTTCATCCAAGTCATAAAAATATTGATGAGTAAAGTTCAGGGCTGAACATTGCAGCATCCTGCCCAAGATCTTAATTGACATGTCATCCAACTCATGCTTTAACTAGCTCCCTGATTAGAATGTCATGGGATAGTTGGTGAAATGCTGTGCTAATCACTGATAAAAGAATGGACTTCATGGAGGAAGCTCCTGGGGACAGAATGTTTACAACTCCACAAACATTTTTGAATATATGCTCCCCCTCACTTTCCACTCCATTTTGAAAATGTTGTCTCATTTCAGCTGGAAGTACAGCATAGCAGCAAAAGATGAAACCCTGCCAATATCCTTGAACTCCTTCATCTGAAAACACTTCATCTGAACTTTCTTCTTTCTTAGTTCCCAAGAGCTGATGGTCTTAGACAGATATGTGGGTTCCCAGCTCAGAGCCCAGCCAGTCTTATTCAGCCACATGAATATATCAGAATTTGAGGATGTGATTTAAGTTGCCTTCATTAATCAGATTTTTATATTGTCCTATTTATGTTTACTGGATAACAGGTTGCCAAGGTCAGTGATCCTTTTAAAGTGTGCCAACATGGGACCTAAGTTTAGGCACAGGTCTGGAGCAGATGTAGCACTAAGTGCTTGGCACCCTGAACAGAGAGCACTTTTGTACATAAAGTGAGGGATTAAGGAGCAACAAAATGTGATAAAGAACATCTAATTTTCATCTTTAAATAGCAGTGATATTTCATAGTGATTCTCAAGTACTAAGATGCAGCACCTGAAGAAATGTGAGGATTCTTAATTTAATTAACAGCAATTTAGCAGAACCTCATCTAACTTCACTACTTGAAATGTTGGTATCACTTAATTTTTTTTAATAGGCATTGGGATTCAGAGTAATTTTAAGAAATGAAGCCTTACCTATAAGACTCTTTGTTGCATTTTTTTTAATCTGCTCAATCATGTCCGATTCTTGGAGACTGCCTGGACATGTCCCTGCAGTTTTTTGGCAAGGTTTTTCAGAAGTGGTTTGCCATTGCCTCCTTCCTAAGGCTGAGAGAGAGAGAGACTGGCCTAAGATCGCCCAGCTGGCTTTGTGCCTAAGGCAGAACTAGAACTCACGATCTCCTGGTTTCTAGCCGATGCCTTAACCCAGGGTTCCTCAACCTCAGCCATTTTAAGATGTGTGGACTTCAACTCCCAGAATACTCCAGCCAACGGCGGGACTTTGGAAAGCACTGCACTACTGTGTCACCTGCAGTGTCCTGGTGTGTCGTGCAAAAACCCAGAAGCGCTGATGGGGGAACCAAAAGAAGCGGACCACCGCCAATCAGTGCCACCTCCGCCGCCGCTGCTTCTGGCGGCGGCAGCAGCGCTGATTGGTGGGGGTGCCGCTTCTTTCGGTTCCCCCATCAGTGCTTCTGGGTTTTTTGCGCGACACACCAGGACACTGCAGGCCCCGCCGCCGTCGCCACCATTGGTGTGTGTCGCCAATGTGAAAAGTTTGGAAAGCTCTGCCTTAACCACTACACCAAACTGGCTCTCAATTTGTTGTATACTTAGGGTTAAATTTCATATGGTATTCATGATCTTTCAGAATTTTTTTTCCATGTGTAAATTTGTTATCACAATGTAGTTTTGCTAGAGCAAAATAATGTATATAGCATAGTTCTGTAAGCAGCCATTATTTCTTAGGACTGGGCATTTGATTAGCTATGAGGGCTTCTTGAATGTTTTTATATCTTTACAAACACATACGTATCTGGGGGTATGGATGGAAGAATGTACCGCTTGTCAACCTGGACAGAATACAAATACTTCTTACAGGTCATTCCTCAAGTAGAAATGTACAGGTCTGAAATGGGGTATCCTCAGATATGCTATGCAACATGTTTTTCTGAACATGTACGTTTATACCAAGTGGGAGCAAAGAATTTGACCTGGGAGGTCTGCCACAAAACAATCTTGCATCACCGCTTTTGCACTTTTTGCTAATGATGTAACTAAATCTAATTCTTATTATTTAGATTTCTATTTTTACAAAGAAAGATGATTGTTGAAGAGTTTTTGAACCAATTTAGCAGCATCTGCATATTATGATGATTAGGAAATTCAACCTCAGTAGAAATGTCATTCTACACCTTTATCACATTGCATCTATCTATCTATTCTGATCTGATTATTCTGTCATCATTAGCTAACTTTTTCATAGAAGAAAAGAGACAACAAATATGCTTATTTATGTGTTTCAGAGGAAATGCCATATTTTAATTTAAAATGACTGTATGAGTCAGGAGTCATATTTTTGCATGCAAATGTATCTAGTGAGGCTGACTAAAGTACCCTTGACAAAGTAAAGTAAAGTAAAGTAAAGTAAAGTAAAGTAAAGTAAAGTAAAGTAAAGTAAAGTAAAGTAAAGTAAAGTAAAGTAAAGTAAAGTAAAGTAATAAAATAAAATAAAATAAAATAATATATATATATATATATATATATATATATATATATATATTCATTCATCCATCCATCCATCCATCCATCCATCCATCCATCCATCCATCCATCCATCCAGGAGGGAACAAGATGATTTGCAGTGCTATCTCTTCAGTTATTTTTTCCAGTGATACCACATTATTAGTCAGTTACTCAGACTTCTATAAATAATTGCTAAATATAGAAAGTCTAGCACCTGAATAAAGGCTCAAACTAAGGATCCATGTGGTACTGCAAGTTAAAAAGCACACTCAACCTATAGCATCATACATGATTAGGGCACAATATTTTCGTATCATCTTATATGCAAATTAACAGTAATTGGAAGCATCCTACTCTGAACAAACCTTGAATATCATAGCCACTTTCAAGGCAGAAAACTTGCATCATTCTCCCAAAACAAAACTAATTAATAAGTGTCAGCCTTACCAGGTAGACCAGACAGGAAACACAACCAGATAAGCTACTTCTACTTTTTTGTAAAGCTACATTAACAGAATCTTGCAAGTCTGAAAGTACAATTCTCCCACCGTCTCCTTTGCAGCCCAAGAAACTAGGGAGGGTCCCTTCTGAGCCTCTTGCCCCAAGCACTATCCAGATGTGGGCTATGCTGTCTCTTATCTGACCATTCCCTAGGCAGCATCTCTTCGCTCTGTCTCCCAATGTCTTTCCCACTGTCCTGTTCAGAGTAGGAGGCAACCAGAGATTGAATAGAATCAGTCTTTATTTACAAATTCAACTATTTACATCTAATAAGTCTTTTGAAAGAATGACCCGACTGAAGACCATTGCGTGGCAGGACAGGATTCAGCTGGAAGGTGCGACGCGGCTACGCAGGACTCCGTGGAAGGGAGCGGCTCTGCAAGGCAGGACTCGGATGAAGGTGAAGGCACCTGGAGGATTTCCGAAATGGTGAAAGGCGCTGACTCTGATTCTGTGGAGGTTACAGAGCAGGTTTTTGAAGGCAATTCTGGCTCTACTTCTACTGAAGAAGTTGTTAGTTCAGTGGAACGGTTGTCTCCGGCGGTTTGCTCCTTGCGCTGGCATCCTTTTATCCTGTTTCCTTCGCGCCGTTTATCCTCGGAGACCAATTGGGCTTCTTTCTGTTTGGCGCACTTTTCAGCTCGCCTTTCCCTTGCACTGATTGGTGGCTTAGAGCATGCTCCCTGGTTCTGGCTAATCAGCTGCTCAGGATTTTCCCGCTCTGCTTAGTCATTCTGAGTTTTGGTTTCCCACGTTTTCTCAGGATAGGTTTCGATTCCCCTTTTTTGCTTAACATAGGTTCCGGTTTCGTCTAGCTCAGCATCAGATTCAGACTCAACTCTTACACCCACATACCATTACAGTAAGTGTGAATTAAATTTGTCTCAATAGAGAGCTCTTACTGAACACAATCAATACGATTTCTGCAAGTAGAAGTCCTTCTCACTAACCTTTTCAAAATTATCAATCAGATGGGTGCCTTCCATGTGGAGGGCCTAGGGAATTGCATCATCTTTAAAAGACTTGTTTGATACTGTTGCTGCAGGTCATCCTATACACTAATTCTGTACCCCTTATATCCTAAGTCCCAAATTTACTCCATAGAAGAATTTGGGTCCCACCATTATATAAAAAGCCCACTTAACTCCATGAATGTCATCTGTAAGTTTATAGCTATTCTTTTATTCTATTTATTCTTGGCCTTTTGGCTAAGATCAAGTGTAGTATTCTATTTATCAATTACAGAAGGTTTTAAAGACTTAAATGCCTTAACCCCTGTCCCAATTAGAGTACTTTAGGGATCCATCTGTGATATACAAGACTCTAACCCAGTGCTTTCCAAAGTGCCGCCGTTGGCGACACACCAACGGCGGCAGCGTGCACGGTGGCAGTGCAGGGGGTGCGCGATGGCGGCGGCACGGGGGGGCACATGGCGGCGGCCTCCGTTAAAACGCGAAAGCGCTGATGGCGTGCCGCTACCGCCGCTGCTGCCGCCACACACGCCACCCCGTCCCCACCGTGCACGCCCCCACCGCTGCTTCCGGGTTGTGTTGCAACACACCAAACTCTGTGTTGCGACACACTAAAGTGTCACGACACACAGTTTGGAAAGTTATGCTCTAACCCTTGAATAACCAATTTAAATTGCTTTGTACTATTGTAGCATGTTTTGTGAAGTCAACCAGTTTGTAATTTTTTAAAATCAAAACATTTATAATGTGTATATTCAGCTTCTTAAAAATCAAAGATCCTCACCAAAGATCTCTGATCCAACTTTATTCTCTTAACCTATGACTAGTTAGACTAGTCTCTTGTGGGCTAGGGGTAAGCATGATGTTGAAATATGTGGATAACACCCAAGTATTCAGGGTAATGAAAAGAGATTGTAAAGAATTGCAAAATTCTTTGCAATTGATAATTGCAAAATAATGATAAAGTATTCCAAAAGGACACACTGAAAAAGCTTGTGGTATTTTGAAAAATTACTTGGTGTATAAGAAAAAGCAAATTTGATGCTGAGATAACTAGGAAAAGGAATAAAAATAAAACCACTAATGATTTAAAATCTTCCATACAAACCTGGAAAAAGTTGCAGCTGTCTTAAGGAGTTGACTCATTAAAATAATGTGACTCTTAGAGCAACTGCTATGTTTTTCAGACTTGAACAAAAGCCTATGAAAAAGAGGCTAGTTTAAGAAAGAGCACAGAGAAATTCTATTTAAGTTCAAAACACTGCTTCTGAATCATTTTCAAAGTATGCACAGCTCTACTAATTAAATGCTTCCCTATCTAAAATTCTTACATGACAGGCAGAATCCAGACATTAAATACAACAAGAATAACTGTAAAACATAGGGAATGTAAACTAACTAAAAATGCATAGGATAAAAGAAAAAAATTGTTTTCTTAAAGGCCAATAGAAAAAAAACCCTATAGATTTCCCTGGATATATTTAATGTATTTTTTCAAAGTTCTGTAAGTTGTTTAGATGCTAACTACATAAATGAATGATAGTTTTAAATAATGCTTTTTCCATTTTTCTATATAAAATCAGTGAGCATAGCTTTATTTTGTGACAACTATATTATACACTACAAATTTATTTATTTATTTTATTTATAATTCGATTTGTATTCACCGCTCCATCTCCCCACAGGGGGACTCTGGGCGGTTTACAAAAATCAGCAATTAAAATCCAACAATTAAAACAACATATAATACCATACAATAATAATTAAAATAAATATAAAATCCAAGATGCGATGGGTTTGTATTTAAAAGGGCTCTATGGCACCAGCCATCCCCAAGAGGAACTGTTTCCCCCCCCCCCCATCCCAAGCAAGGTGGCAGAACCAGGTCTTTAAGTTCTTTCTGAAGGCCGGGAGCGATGGGGCCTGCCTCACCTCCAGGGGTAGGATATTCCAAAGGGTGGGTGCCACCATAGAGAAGGCCCGCTTTCTAGACCCCGTCAGGTGAAATTCCCTTACCGACGGGGTCCATAGCATGCCCTCTCTAAATGACCGAGTGGGACGGTTCGATGTTATGGGGATGAGATGGTCCCTCAGGTACCCTGGTCCCATGCCATGTAGGGCTTTAAAGGTGATAACCAACACCTTGAATTGGACCTGGAAGCACACGGGTACCCAGTGCAGCTGTCGCAGCAGAGGTGTCACATGTGCTGATCTTGGGGCACCAATAACTGCGCGAGCAGCCACATTCTGGATCAGTTGAAGCTTCTGGATACTCTTCAAGGGTAGCCCCATGTAGAGCGCATTGCAATAGTCTACACTATATGGGAGATGACCAGGGCATGAGTGACTGTACGGAGGGCATCCTGATCCAGGAAAGGGCGTAACTGGCGCACAACACGAAGTTGTGCAAAAGCCCTTCTGGCCACGGCTGCCACCTGCTCTTTGAGCAGGAGCCGTGAGTCCAGAGGAACCCCAAGTTACGCACTTGGTCTGAATGGGGTAGTGCAATGCAACTGCCCAGAGTCCCCTCTGTGGGGGGAGATGGGCGGTGATATAAGTATAATAAATAAATAAATAAACAAACAAACAAATAAATAAATAAATAAACAAATAAATGTAATAAATTGACTTGATACATCCCACCTTTCTAGTCAGAACAAAAGATTACGTTTTGGTTGGAAAACACAAATTTAGGGTTCTTTTGCACACTGGCTAATTTGCACTTCTTTTAAAAGTGCAACAAAATAAAGCAGGAACCCCAAAATGGATGCTCCTGGTGACATAATGACATTATTGAACATGCTCCCCAAAGATGTGTAATGATAAAATAATACATAATAATAAAGGTGCAGTTGCCCATAATATGGATGGCAGCTTGATTGATTGACTGAGTTAATAGTCCAGTCAATCAACCAAGCAGCAAACAGCAGCCCAGTCAAGGAACTTCCAAGGAGAGAACAACACCCCCACCAACGCAAGCACAACAAGCCATGGCATATAAACAGAGGGTAAATCCCACTCCCTTTTCGCACTGAAGATGTTGCCTAGCCTGGCAATGAAACGTCTGCACGAAAACAACAAGGCTCAGAGAGCACCAAGGACTCCACAGTTCAACCTTTGCACAGCTTCGGCTTGTGCGCCAGTTGCGCCCCTTCCTGGATCGAGAGGCCCTCCGAATAGTCACTCATGCCCTTGTCATCTCTCATATAGATTATTGCAATGTGCTCTACACGGGGCTACCCTTGAAGAGTATCCGGAAGCTTCAGCTGGTCCAAAATGCAGCCGCTCGAGTGGTTATGGGTGCGAGAAGATCAGCACATGTAACACCATTGCTCCGCGAGCTGCATTGGGTACCAGTTTGCTTCCGGGTCCAATTCAAGGTGTTGGTTATCACCTTTAAAGCCCTACATGGCATGGGGCCAGGCTATCTGAGGGACCGTCTCATCCCAATTGCATCTACCCGCCCCACCCAGTCATGCAGGTAGGGCATGCTGTGGACCCCGTCAACAAAGGAATTCCATCTAGCGGGGTCCAGGAGGCGTGCCTTCTCTGCGATAGCGCCCGCCCTGTGGAACATCTTGCCCCCAGAGGTGAGGCAGGCGTCCTCCCTCTTGGCCTTTAGGAAGTCCCTAAAAACCTGGTTCTGCCGCCTGGCGTGGGACAAAGGTAGAGATAGTTCCTCCTGGGGGTGGTTAGTTTAATAATGACCTCCTTTTAAGATTCTACCATCCTCTGGATTTTTATATTCTTATTTATTGTATTGTTTATTGTATTTTAATGATTATTGATTTTTAACTTTAATTTTAACATTTGTTGTAAACCGCCCAGAGTCTACCGTGGTAGAGATGGGCGGTGATAAATTTGATTAATAAATAAATAAATAAACCCTGAGCTACAAATATTCTCTTTGATTGAAATCCCAGTACATCAACCATTTGTCTTTGTCTGCTGTTTCTCTTCTATGATAAGCTTCTTGAGCTGAGATCCATAAAGGTGTTTTGGGGCACAATTTGGGTTTATATCTATTCCATATTCTCAATATGCCACATCCAATAAAATGATTTTTAAAGTCCACATTCATTTTAACTTTATCCATGCCATCCAAACCTCAGGTCGTGACCTTCTAACCGTAAAAGTCTCTTGTTTCTCAGCAACATCCATTCTTTCATCCAGACCAAACACCAAGCAGTGAAATACAATTTCAAATCCGGTAAACCCAGTCCTCCTCTTTCCTCTGCATCTTGTAACACTTTATATTTAACTCTTGGTTTTTTTCCCTTGCCTTATAAATTTAAATGCATCTTTTTTCCCATTGTTTAAATGGGCTAGTTTAATAATACTTTCAATATTCATTTTCTGAAATACTAAACAGCATGCTCTTTGATCAGTGGAAGATCTTATGCTCCCATGCTATAATCTCTAAACTCAACAGTTGGATGTTTACAATGCTAACATTCATATAGTCACAAAATAGATGGATCATGTTGGGGTTTGTATAATACCCAGAATTTACAGCTAGATTAATTAGACAGGTGAAAGGCATTAAGTTCTGCAAGTCATTCTATCAGCAGCCATTGTTGAAGAAGTGACTCATACCACAGCTGATATAGTTTAAGCTGGGTGTGGTAGATAATGAATTTGACCTATAATGTGATTGGTCAATTTAAGTATATAAGCAGAGGAGCTCTAGTGTTCATTTTTCTCTCGTTACTATCTTCATTATCATCTGTATCTGTGGACATTATTGGACTGTGTATGGACTGCGTATGTATATAGAGTAAATAGACTATTTTATCTAATCTCTTGTGAGTGTCTGCTTACTCAATAGAACGTATTACTCTGAGGTCTAGAAGGAACATTGGCAGCCCCAGCGCTGTATACTCTGACAGATCATGGCCAGTTGTGTGCAAAGCAGATGACCTTTTTCCAGAATGTCTTGATGTCCCTACCCCAAGCCATTCTAAGCATTCCCGGGGAGTGGGGTGGAGCAGACTTAATTTTTAAAGCCTTTAATTGTTGATTAAAAAAACACTAGTAATTGTCTTGATCTGAAAATGCCAGGCTGCTGCAAAATATTTGTAATAAGAATATGTTTGAAGAAATACCTAAATAACATTGGGCATGCATTTGGGGAGGAGGAGGAAAAGGAGAAGAATGATTAAGGAAACCAAATTACATTAGTCATTGCCTGTGTATCTTCATTTCTCCATGAATTTGACAAATATATTTTAGCTGGGGTAATATTTTCTTTAAAATTAAGAGCAACTGATTCTTTCTGCATAGCCATCTTGGTTGGAGAACTACGGAGTGATTATCAGGTTATTCACCACTATAATATTGGCTGGGAAAGATCTAAATCTCTACTCTTGGACCTTTACAGTGATAGGTGAATAAAATATATAAGTATATTCTGGTAGCAGTAATGCAGAATGAGAGAAAGTTTAATAAAACAAAATTATGATACTGCACTTTTCTGAGCAAACACTTCAGTTGTAATGTTAATGATTTTCAAGTATATAATGGAACATTATGCCCTAGAGAGCTTACTGGCAGATGAGGAAAGTGGCCAATTATTTGCTTTATATGTATAATACGTACTGTGAATCAGAACAAATTGAGTCATTCATCAAGCTGACAACTTGTGATTTGAATATTTTGCAGGTGTTTTTTCTACAACTTTCTATTGTTTATAAGAATGCTAAGAATTCAATATGAAGCATTTAAGCAAGGTATCGATTCAGAATAATGTTTTGGAAAAATGCTTTGGCCCTGCAATAGGTTTCTTCAGAAACCTGCTTAATGTTCTCTGTGGTTGTTGTTAGCTAGTAAGTGGGAGTGAACAGGCAAAGCAAACAAAAGTTTGCCTGTGGAGTTTAACAGGAAGAAGAGACAAGATATGTCAGTGACAGTGACTAGAGGAGTAGTATGTTCTGAGGGGTTCTGTACTCAGCTGGGAGAAGTGAAAGGTCATTTCCTGAATAACTGCTAATTGCCCATTGTCAGTGACTGAGTGACAGCTTCCTACTGAGTAAACAAAGGCTGGGAGGAATATAAAATATCCAGTTTTCAGGGCAAGAGTTCACTGACCATGTGAACAGGGAGATCAAACAGTTTGGAAGAGTCTCTTAACTAATTTTTCTTACAAGTCGAGAATCTGGAAAAAGAAGAAATGCAAGAAAAGCCTTGTGGTGCTGATGTCTTAAGAAGCAAGAAATATAAATAGTGGACAGGAATCTACGATCATTGCCTTTGGTGCTTGTGACATGTTCACATTCTTGCCTGAAAACCACTTGGCATATATTCATGGGAAGCACAGCTTGGCATAAACATACAGCAGAAGGCCTGTATAAGAGAGGATAAATCTTCAACTCAAAAAAGGTGATGCTACAACAAGCACTGACAGAAGAAGGAACTTTCCATAACAGGGGTCCGCAACCTGTGGGCCGCGGCCAGTTAGGAAGTGGGCCGCACAGCAGGAGGTGAGCGGTGGTGTCACGAACGAGCCTGTCCCTGCCGCCATCAGTCGGAGGAAGAGCAGCCGGTAGCAGGAAGAAGCTGGGAAGGCGCAAAGACAGAGCCTGAGTCAGATCAGCTGATTGGTGGGGACCTTGAAGGGGAAACACCTCCACCTATCAGCATGCGGCAAAGAAGGGCAGAGAGGCAGGCCGAGGAGTGCGAGGCCTGATTGGCCCCCGCTCGCAAACCCCTCCCTCCGTCTGCGCGATTGGCTCCCGCCTGCAAACCCCGCCCCCCGATCCGTGGAAAAATTGTCTTCCACGGAACTGGTCCCTGGTGCCAAAAAGACTGGGGACCCCTGTTCCATAAGATATGAACAGTGATTGACAAAGGATGTAAAGAACAATATAAAGAGCTTTTTCATATGTATCCAAAGTAAAAGACCAGTGACGATGGCAAAATGGTAACAAATAACAAGAAAAGATAGAAATAATTCAACAATTCTTAATTTCCTCACTCTTGTCCAAGAAGAGGGTATGTGACCCCCAGGTAATTCCAAAGAGCAGGATAAAAGGGCGGGATTGAACACTTTATTTGAATAAGGACCAAATGAACTGCATTCTTTGGCACTGAAGGAACTTGCTAATGGTCTGGCCAATCCTTTATTTGTTATCTTCAAAAAAGTCCTGTAGAACCTAAGAAATACTTTGTGACTATAGGAGAGTAAATGTTGTCCCTGCTTGAAAAAGGGGGGGGAAAGAGGATCCAGGAATTATAGAACAATCAGTCTGACATTGATACAGAGAAAGATTCTAGAACAGATCATAAAGAGAGTGATTTGTAAACATCTTGAAAATAATGAGATAATTAACAGGACAGCATGCCTTTCTCAAGGAAAAACTTTTGTGGGGGATTGGCTTATCTGCAAGTGGTGCATTTTTCACAGTATTTTGATTAAAATTCAAGGGTCAGCTTATATGTGGATGGGCTTATACCCTAGTATATACTGTACAGTACTTGGCTTGATAATAGTATGTACTGTATGAAAAAAGTGTGGAATACTACTTGATTACAGAGTGATTTTTATAAAGTATGATATGACTAAAAAAAAAAGAGAGATGCAATCTTAAACTGCATCCAACAGAAACATTGTTTCCAGATCATGGGAAGTAATAGTTCTATGTTATTCTCTACTGCAGTGCTTTCCAAACTGCTGCCGTTGGCGACACACCAACGGCGGCACGCGCGATGGTGCGCGCGCACATGGCGGTGGCCGTGTGCACGGCGGCGGTAACGGCAGCCTTGCTAAAACGCGGAAGCGCTGATGGCGTGCTGCTGCCACCGCCGCCATGCACACCGCTGCCACTGCATGCCCCCCGCGCCGCCGCTTCGCGACACAGTAAACTGTGTGTTGCGACACACTAAAGTGTTGCAACACACAGTTTGGAAAGCTATGCTCTACTGCTTAATAAGGATTTAATTGGAACAGGTTCAGAGAACAGTAATGAAGATTATGAAGGGGGTAGAATCTAATTTCTTTGAAAGCAGATTTGAAGGAATTGGAAATATTTATTTTTGAAAAGAGAAGACCACAGGGAGATAATTGAGCACTAATCAGATATCTCAATGATGTTACACAGGACAAGATCTAAACCTGTTCTGTAGTGTTGCATAGTGCATTGCATAAACACTGGATTTAAGATAAAGGGGTTCTAGTTGAATGTTAGAAAAAAAATTGTATGCATAAGAGCAGTTCTACAGTGGAACCAATCATCTGAAGTGATAATCACAAAGCAACAGGCCCAATTACAATGCTCGGAATAGTCAGGAACACTCAAAACCATGCCTCTCGAAAGAGAGAACTTTATTTCATACTGGGAGCAAAACTCAAAACGTGTGTTTTGTTTCACTAAGAATACTGAAGTGATTGTGAGATCAGAATATTTTGTACATCCCAACAGGGACTAATAATGTATAGCAACAGGAACTAACTATATCCCTGCTGCTATTGGTTTAGATTGGATAGGTTGCTATTGGTTTAGATTGGATAGGTTGATGTATGTAGGGCAATGTAAAGAGGTGATGCAGCACTTAAGTACATGGCCAGATAGAAGACTGCTTTTACCTGCACATTTGCCAAATAAGTTACTACTGTTCACACACACACCCCAATTAAAATGTCTTTGGGAAAATTAGAATTTGTATGTCTCTCTTGTGCCTTGCAGGCAGGCTGTCCCCCCAAAAAAAATAATGAGAAAGAAAAACCAAATCTATTGCTTATGTGAGGTGATAGCAAAAATAAAAAGATTGGCCAAGGAGATGATTTTTAAAAAAACATTAAGAGTATCTCATAGAGGTCAGCTGTGAGGGTTACTCTAGACATCTGATAAATAAAATTGCTTGCATCCAGTGAGCTAGACTCTGGCTGGACAAGACCTTTCAAGTTGACTGAGGCTCCGTCTTTCCCTATGTGAACCCCTAACTCTTGAGGAAATGGACAGAGTTCTCAGGGCTGATAAACCAGCCACTTGTTTGTTAGTTTCATGCTCCTCTTGGCTGGTTAAGCCCTACGGGATGGAAAATATGGTTGGTCCAAACAATGCTAAATTCATCCTGGGTGAGGGAGTGTTTCCACCACCTTTAAGGTGTTGATATGCCCTTCCTCAAAAAGACATTGGTGAACCCAACAGCATTGGATAATGTCTAAACAGTCTCCAAATTTCCCCCTTTTGGGGGGAGGAAGGTAATTGAAAAGGTGTTTGGGTTGCAGCTACAGCTTCAGAAGGCTCTTTGATGTCATTTTAATTGTGTTTTTATCTGTTGCTAACTTCCTAGCATTGCTACAACAAGATAAGCAACTCTACAAATAAAATAAATAAATTATCTAGACCCTTTTTGGTCAGCTTCCAGGCCTGGGTACAGTATGGAAGCAGCATTGATCATATTTGGCAAAACCACAATTTTGGTTTATCCTGGTTCTTCTTGATCTCTGAACAGTTTTTCATATAATTGGTCATGGTATCCTTCTGGACAGGCTATAAAGTATAGCTTTCCAAACTCTGTGTCGCAACACATTAGTGTGTTGTGACAAAACCCGGAAGTGCTGATGTCGTGTTGCTGCCGCCCTTGCGGCAGCATGTGCATCGGCAGCAGCGTCGGCAGCGGTGCTTCTGGGTTTTAGCGCGAAACACAAGGCTGCCACCGCCATGCGCACCACCGCTACCGTGCGCACCGATAACTATATTTTATTGCAATAGGCTATAGTAACAGAATCATGCAAATCCACTTGTGCTTTTCTTCCCTCCCCCTTATACCCAATGAGTAGGGAGGAGTCAGCCTGAGTCTCTTCTTAATGTTATGTTCCTTTTCAGTATTTAAGGAATGCTTATATACTTTTTGTTTACATAATAGATTCTGAATATTTACTTCAAGACCATCTCCCCAGCTCTCTATATTATGTGAGCTGCACTGGCTACCAGTGGGCTTCCAGGTGAAATTCAAGGTGGTGGTCACCATCTTTAAAGCCCTACATATGACCTGGCTTACCTTTCTCCAATTGTGTCTCCTTGTCTGGTAATATTTGACAGGGTTGGCATCCTTCAGGTCCCATTTATCAAACAATGTCATTGTCCTGGTTCAGCCTCTGCCCCAGGCCTCCAGTGAGGAGTCAGCAGACGAGCTGCCCCTGGTGAACCCCCAGGGGACTAAACCAGACGAAGCCCCAGAATTAGGCACGGTTCCAGAAGTAGACCCAGCACCACAGGGCAGTGGGGAGTTGGCAACAACTGAGGCTACAGGGGAGCAAGCCGGGGATGGTGGTTTGTCCCCACCCTCTAGCCAGCTGGTTCTCATCAATCTCCCAGCTCGCCAGAATCACCCAAAGGGCAGAGATGGAGACGTGTACGCATTGTCTTAAAGGACAGATGAAGAAGTGCGAGGCTAGCTGCAAGGGAGTTACGTAGGGGAAACGTTGAGTCTTTGCAGGATTCAGATGACAGCCCCATATCTCCTAATAAATCACCAGCAGAGCAGTGAGTGAGTTGTGGGAGCAACGTAGAATATTGGCTTCGTGACCACTCCGGCATCTTGGCTTGGTTCCTGATTTCTTGACCCTGGTTGGACTACTGTTGATCTGTTTTCTGGACTCTTTGACCCGGCTTTGACTTCTCGCTGACCTACTTGTTACCACCCCTGACCTGGCTTTGGAATATTGGTTGTCTTCTGGCTCCAACTCTGACTTCGGCAAATGGACTCCTGGTTTCTCTCTCTCGGCTTTTCCCTGCAGCATGACTTCTGGCTGTATCTGTTGCTAGCGTACAGCTGGTGAGTGCATTCCTGCCTTCAGCTCACAGCAGAGACTCTGTGTAACCTGATACCCGTGACAGGCCAGCACAGTTTGCTCCAACCACACACACGCTGGGAGAGAGACGCTTTATCGGCAGAATGACTGACCCAGCTGCCGATGCAATGGCTGATTTGGCAGCCCAAAATCAGACGCTGTCTACCCAAGTAAACCAACTTGCGGGGCTTGTTAGCCAGCTGCAAATGCAACTGGCTACTGTGGTTTCTGTGCCCAGCAAGTGCCCAGTGAGCCCTCCCGAAAAATATGAGGGCAAGCCTGAGGATTTCCCTGCCTTTCTGGGACAATGTGCTTTATACATGAAGGTATGGGAGAGGGATTTTGTATCAGATCAAACCAAGGTCTGTTTCCTCATCAGCCTCCTAAAGGGCCGTGCGGCTAAGTGGGCCACCCCGCTCCTGGTGGCTGACTCTCCGCTCCTGAATAACTACCCCGCCTTCCTGGCAGAATTCAGGAGTGCCTTTGAAGAGCCTCAAGCCCTGGCCAGAGCCAACCGGCAGATCAGGCGGCTGCAACAGGGCAAAGGGTCGGTGGCAGACTATACAGCGGAGTTCCGGCTCTACGCCCAGGACTTAGGCTGGAATGAGGCTGCCCTGTGTGACCAGTACTTGGACTATCTGAGTCAGTGCTGGATGAGGTAGCCAGGGTGGAACACCCTACCACCCTGGAGCAAACCATCCAGTTGTGCCTCCGCATCGACGGGCGGCTGGAGGACAGATGCCAGGCCCAACGGGGGGATTCTGGTCGAGAGCTGGGGTGCAACTGGCCTCCTGCACCTACGCCTCGCTGGGCCCCTAGTGGCCCCAGTCCAGCCGCACCAGAGCCAATGCAGTTGGGGGCTGCCCGGCCTCGGCTTACTCGAGAGGAGAAGGAAAGGAGGCACCAGGCCAACCTGTGCCTATACTGTGGCGTGGCGGGCCGGGGCATTACGCCAGCTCTTGCCCCGAGAAGCAATCGGTGCCGGGAAACAGGCAGCCCCAGGTCAGTGTCGGCCGAGCGACCTGGGGAGTGCTGCATCTTCCCACAGGCCAACAGGAGATGGACTCCAGCACCTGCTGCTGCCAGTTAAGCTGCAGCTGCGGGCAGGGCAGTGGCTCCTGGCCCATGCCTTAGTGGACTCAGGGGCTTCCCACTCCTATATGGACATCGACTTTGCAGCCCAGCAGCAGGTCTTGCTCCACGCAAAGAAGGTGCCCATGTCTGTGGAAGCCATCGACGGGCGGCTGCTGCAGTTGGGCCCTGTTATCAAGGAGACGGCGCTCCTATCCATGTTTGTGGGTCAGCACCAGGAGCGGCTACGCCTGGACATCACCAAGATTCCCCGGTTCCCGCTGGTACTGGGGATAGACTGGCTAGAGCAGCACAACCCAATGATAGACTGGCTCGCCAGCAACTCAAGTTCCGGGAACCTTGCCCGCACCTGACTTCCAAGGTGCTCCTGGGGGCAGCCAGCACAGAGGGGACTCCTGCCATTCCCCTGGAATATCAGGAGTTTGCGGACGTCTTCGAGAAGGGAGCAGACCAGCTACCGCCCCATCGGCCCTATGATTGTGGTATCAATCTCAAACCTGATGCACCCCTGCCCGTGGGCCAGCTGTATTCGTTGTCTGAGCCGGGACAGGCCGCCCTCCGGGACTTTTTGGCCAAGAACTGGTGGAGGGGTTTCATTCGGCCCTCCAGATCCCTCACCTCAGCCCCGGTACTCTTTGTTAAGAAGTGCGGGGAGCTGAGACTCTGTAATGACTATCGGGCACTTAATCGCATAACCATCCGGGACCGGGACCCGCTTTCATTGATCCCGGAACTGCTGGATCGGGTGTGCCAGGCCCAGCTATTCACCAAGCTGGACCTGCATGGTGCCTATAACCTGATTAGGATCCGGGACGGGGATGAGTGGAAGATGGCCTTTGGAACTCGCTACGGGCAGTATGAATATTTGGTGATGCCCTTCAGACTCTATAACGCGCCCGCCGTCTTCCAACGGTTCATCAACAATGTATTTAGGGACCTATTGGACCGGTTCGTCATGGTCTATTTAGACGATATTCTCATCTACTCCCGAGACCTGGCCCGGCATGTAGAGCATGTATGCACTGTTCTGCAGCGACTGCGAGAACACCAGCTCTATGCAAAATTAGAGAAATGCGAGTTTCACGCACGGGAAGTGGACTTCCTGGGGCACCGCCTTACTCCTGAGGGTGTAGCAATGGACCGGGCCAAGGTAACCTCGGTGACCCAGTGGCAAGCCCCTAGGAATCGAAAAGAGATACAGAGGTTCCTTGGTTTTGCTATTTATTATAGACAATTCATTGATGGCTATTGATTTTATGGATCAATATGGATATTGATGGTTCTATGAAGACCTACAACACCTTCTGGAACTAACACCAAAAAAGATGTCCTTTTCATCATAGGGGACTGGAATGCTAAAGTAGGAAGTCAAAAAATAACTGGAATAACAGGCAAGTTCGGCCTCGGAGTACAAAATGAAGCAGGGCAAAGGCTAATAGAGTTTTGTAAAGATGCTGGTCATAGCAAACACTCTTTTCCAACAACACAAGAGACGACTCTACACATGGACATCATGATGGGATATACGCTGGCTTAAAGGGGAAAAACCGAGGCTTGAGAATAAACAGACAAGAATGCAGCTTGTTAGGGCTAACAGTGTTTACTGAAAGCATAAGGCAATAATGTATATACAATCACATTATTGCAAAAATGAAAAAGATGAATATACAAGATACATCATTGTAAAAGGAAAAACAAAACAAACTTATAAGCAGAGTTCTGTGTATTGATCCCAGGGCCAGAGTTCCTGCCATGGCCTATACCCAAAGCCAGGCATAGCTCACTCTGCCCAGTCCACGGGAAGTGAACACGTGAAGAACTACATGGCTAAAAGACACTAGAAATCAAGAAGACATAGAACACCATTTTGCATGGTTGTATATTCAGTTCTTCTAGCATTCTGATTGGCTGGAAGTTAGCTGTTACACACACTAGGCCTCAAAGCACATAGCATGGCCTACTGCATCTAAGCATTGAGTTCCCCCCCCTCCTTGCTCAGGGGGGCCTGGGCAAGGCTTCCCACAGAAGGAAATCAGGAGGATATCTTCCCATGGGAAGATCCATTGCTTGTGTGGGCACTAGTCATAACAATACACACGTGACCGTTGTTATCTTGCACCTGCATTTCACGTCACCATGAGAACGCTGTGCTTTGTACAGGAATAATTCGCCAGGTCAACACAAGAACTCTAACACATCACCAGATGGTCAATACCGAAATCAGATTGATTATATACTTTGCAGCCAAAGATGGAGAAGCTCTATACAATCAGCAAAAACAAGACCTGGAGCTGACTGTGGCTCAGATCATGAGCTTCTTATCGCAAAAGTTAGGCTTAAATTGAAGAACGTAGAGAAAACCACTAGACCACTCAGGTATGACCTAAATCATATCCCTTATGAATATACAGTGGAGGTGAGGAATAGATTTAAAGGATTAGATCTGGTAGACAGAGTGCCTGAAGAACTATGGATGGAGGTTCGTAACATTGTACAGGTACAGGAGGCAGCAACTAAAACCATCCCAAAGAAAAAGAAATGCAAGAAAGCAAAGTGGCTGACTGATGAGGCTTTACAAATAGCTGAGGAAAGAAGGGAAGCAAAAAAGGGAAGGGAGAAAGGGAAAGATATAAACAACTGAATGCAGAATTCCAGAGAATAGCAAGGAGAGATAAGAAGGCCTTCTTAAATGAACAATGCAAAGAAATCGAGGAAAACAATAGAATGGGGAAGACTAGAGATCTCTTCAAGAAAATCGGAGATATCAAGGGAACGTTTTGTGCAAAGATGGGCATGATAAAGGACAAAAAAGGCAGGGACCTAACATAAGCAGAAGAGATTAAGAAGAGGTGGCAAGAATACACAGAAGAACTATACAAGAAAGATCTTAATATCCCTGATAAATACGATGGTGTGGTCACTGACCTTGAGCCGGACATCCTAGAGAGTGAAGTCAAGTGGCCCTTAGGAAGCATTACTAACAACAAAGCTAGCGGAGAAGACAGTATCCCAGCTGAGCTATTTAAAATCCTAAAAGATGATGCTGTTAAAGTGCTGCACTCAATATGCCAACAAATTTGGAAAACTCAACAGTGGCCACAGGATTGGAAAAGGTCAGTTTACGTTCCAATTCCAAAGAAAGGCAATGCCAAAGAATGTTCAAACTACCGTACAATTGCACTCATTTCACATGCTAGCAAGGTTATGCTCAAAATCCTACAAGCTAGGCTTCAGCAGTATGTGAACCGAGAACTACCAGAAGTGCAAGCTGGGTTTCGAAGAGGCAGAGGAACTAGAGATCAGATTGCCAACATTCGCTGGATCATGGAAAAAGCAAGAGAGTTCCAGAAAAACATCTACTTCTGCTTCATTGACTACGCTAAAGCCTTTGATTGTGTGGATCACAACAAACTGTGGCAAATTCTTAAAGAGATGGGAGTACCAGACCACCTTACCTGTCTCCTGAGAAACCTGTATGCGGGTCAAGAAGCAACTGTTAGAACCGGACATAGAACAACCGACTGGTTCAAAATTGGGAAAGGAGTACGACAAGGCTGTATATTATCACCCTGCTTATTTAACTTATATGCAGAGTACATCATGAGAAATGCCGGGCTGGATGAATCACAAGCCGGAGTTAAGATTGCCGGGAGAAATATCAACAACCTCAGATATGCAGACGATACCACCCTAATGGCAGAAAGTGAAGAGGAACTAAAGAGCCTCTTGATGGGGGTGAAAGAGGAGAGTGCAAAAGCTGGCTTGAAACTCAAAATTAAAAAAACCCAGATCATGGCATCTGGTCCCATCACTTCCTGGCAAATAGAAGGGGAAGAAATGGAAGCAGTGTCAGATTTTGTTTTCTTGGGCTCCAAGATCACCGCAGACGGTGACTGCAGCCATGAAATTAAAAGATGCTACTCCTTGGGAGGAAAGCTATGGCAAACCTAGACAGCATATTAAAAAGCAGAGACATCACCTTGCCGACAAAGGTCCGTATAGTTAAAGCTATGGTTTTCCCAGTAGTAATGTATGGCTGTGAGAGTTGGACCATAAGGAAGGCTGAGCGCCGAAGAATTGATGCTTTCGAACTGTGGTGCTGGAGAAGACTCTTAAGAGTCCCTTGGACTGCAAGGAGGTCAAATCAGTCAATCCTAAAGGAAATCAACCCTGACTGCTCATCGGAAGGACAGATACTGAAGCTGAAGCTCAAATACTTTGGCCACCTAATGCGAAGAGAGGATTCACTGGAAAAGACCCTGATGCTGGGAAAGACTGAAGGCAAAAGGAGAAGGGGACGGCAGAGGATGAGATGGTTAGATAGCATCACCGATGTAACGAACATGAATTTGAGTAAACTCTGAGAGACAGTGGAGGACAGGAACGCCTGGCGTGCTATGGTCCATGAGGTCACGAAGAGTCGGACACGACTAAATGACTGAACAACAAAATAGACAATTCATTGATGGCTATGCCGCTCTGGCTGTACTTCTCACTCAGCTGCTGAGACCCCGTGAACCGTTCCGTTGGACTGCGAAGGCAGAGCAGGCGTTCCAGCACCGAAAAAGCCGGTTTGCTACAGAGCCCGTGTTGCGACATGCAGACCCACGGCTCCCGTTCATCGTGGAGGCGGACGCCTCCAGCTATGCCATTGGGGTGGTCCTCTCACAACAGGCCACCCCCACCGAGCCCCTGCACCCGTGTGCATATTATTCCCACCAGTTTACTCCCACAGAACGCAATTATACTATCTGGGAGCGGGAGCTGCTGGCCATAAAAGCGGCATTCGAGGTGTGGAGACACCACTTAGAGGGTGCCCGGCATCCTGTGGTTGTCCGGACGGACCACAGGAACCTGGAGCATCTGCAGACTGCTCGGTGCCTAAATCAGCGGCAGATTCGGTGGTCGCTCTTTTTCACCTGCTTTAATTTTAAAATAGAATGTATTCCCAGTGCCCAAAACAAGCGGGCCGACACCTTGTCCCGGAAGCCGGAATACATGGCACCGGCAGACACGAGTGCCTCCCCGGCCACCGAGCTGGCTCCAGAGGTGTTTGCGACCACCACTTCTCAGCCCCTGCTCCATGACCGGCTCCGAGAACAGGAGGCGAGTGACCCATGGACCCGAGACCATCTGCACCACCTGCAGCAAGCCCCTTCACCGGCCTCAAAGGACTACGCCGTCTGTGACGGGCTCCTGACGCACCAGGGACGTTTGTGCGTACCGGCCGGACCCCTACGAGGGGAAATCATGTCGCTCTGTCACGACGCTCGTCCCGCTGGACATTTTGGACGATATAAGACACTACACCTGCTTACCCGGGAATTTTGGTGGCCCCGGGTCCAGGCGGACGTAGCACGCTACGTACAGACTTGTGAAGTGTGCTGCCGCGCAAAGAACCAGCTGGGTAAACCCACAGGACTCCTTCACCCTCTGCCCAACCCACTGCACCCTTGGCACTCCATTTCCATGGACTTCATCACAGACCTCCCCAAGGCCGGCCCCTATTCTTGTATTCTGGTGGTAGTTGATTTATTTAGCAAGATGGGGCACTTTATCCCGTGTAGCAGACTCCCTACTGCTCGGGAGATGGCTCAGTTGTTTGTGCAGCACATCTTCAGACTCCACGGCCTTCCAGAGCAGGTGGTGAGCGACCGGGGCACCCAGTTCTCGTCTCGGTTTTGGAAGGCTCTGCACACCCTGCTCGGCACGGAGGTGCACCTCTCGTCTTCGCACCACCCCCAGTCAGACAGTCAGATGGAGAGGGTGAACGGGGTGCTAGAGCAGTACCTCCGGTGCTATGTGGGGCACCAGCAGGACGACTGGGCAAACCTGCTACCCCTGGCAGAGTTCGCATACAATAACTCACTCCATTCCTCGACCTGGCAGACCCCATTCATGGATATGGATATGGATATCACCCCCGGTTTTTTCCTTCTGTCCTTCCAAGCACCACAGTCCCAGCGGCAGAGGCCTTCGCTCAGGAACTCTGTGCCCAACACTCCATGCTGAAGGAGCACCTAGAACAGGCCAAGCGGGCCTACAAGGCTAACACCGACTGGCGGCAGCAGCCAGGCAAGGCCCTCCAGGTCGGGGACCGAGTGTGGCTGTCCACCAAATACCTGCCCAGCTCAAGACCCTCCAGAAAGCTGGACGCCCGCTTTATCGGCCCGTACCCGGTGGTGGAGCAAATCAACCCTGTGGCCTTCCGTCTTGACCTGCCCCCGTCTTTCCGTATCCATCCCGTGTTCCGCCGGTCCCTTGTACCTGCTGCCCCTCCGGGTCCCCATTGTCCCACTGTACCACCTCCGCCACCGGTGATGGTGGACGGCCAGGAGGAATTTGAGGTGGCCCGTGTTTTGGACTCTCGCATGTGGAGAGGGCGCCTCCAGTACCTAGTGGACTGGGAGGGGTACGGGCTGGAAGACCGCTCCTGGGAGTCCGCTGCTCAGGTCCATGCCCCTGCCTTGGTTCAGGACTTTCACCAGGCATATCCCCACAAGCCTGGACCCGTTGCTTCTCGGGGAGGGGGCCCTGAGGGGGGGATAGTGTCCTGGTTCAGCCTCTGCCCCAGGCCTCCAGTGAGGAGTCAGCAGACGAGCTGCCCCTGGTGAACCCCCAGGGGACTAAACCAGACGAAGCCCCAGAATTAGGCACGTCTCCAGAAGTAGACCCAGCACCACAGGGCAGTGGGGAGTTGGCAACAACTGAGGCTACAGGGGAGCAAACTGGGGAGGGTGGTTTGTCCCCACCCTCTAGCCAGCAGCCAGCTGGTTCTCATCAAACTCCCAGCTCACCAGAATCACCCAAAGGGCAGAGACGGAGACGTGTATGCATTGTCTTAAAGGACAGATGAAGAAGTGCGAGGCTAGCTGCAAGGGAGTTACATAGGGGAAACGTTGAGTCTTTGCAGGATTCAGATGACAGCCCCTAATCTCCTAATACAAGGGCCGGAAATGGCGGCTCGCGAGCCAGATGCGGCTCTTTGGCCCCTTGAGTGCGGCTCTTCCGCAGCTGAACTCACCCCCGCCCCTTCCACGTGATAGGCCCCCGCCCGCAAACCCCGCCCCCTGGCTCTCGCACTGAGCGAGGCCTGGCGCGGCAGGGAGGCAGTGCCATCTCCAGCCGCAGCATCCCCTGCAGCCGCTCCTGCGCCGCCTCCGACAGCGCCGCTTCCCGGGCCAGCAGCGCCTCCCTGCCGTGCCTTATTGGGGCGGGTGGGGGGGCGCGGGGGAGCCGCACAGGCACCGAGGGGGGCGGGCGGGCGCCTGCTTGCCTCCCTCTGCGAGGCCCCGGACTGGCTTGGATCCCGGGAAGGCAGCGGGGGGCCTCGCGGAGGGAGGCAAGCAGGCAGGTAAGCGGGCAGGCCTCGTTTCCCGCCCCCATCATCATCTTCGCTCAACGCGGGCAGGCGGAAGCGGCCGAGGGGGGTGGGCCCGGCGGCGGAGGCCAGAGGAGGAGGAGGCCCGGGCCGGCTTCCAGCGCGCCTGGGCCTCGCGGAGGGAGGCAAGCCCAGCTGCCCGGGGTCCAGGGAGATCAGCTCCGGCGGGATCTGTGGCGAAGAGCGGCCGTGGGGGGGGCGGGCGGCGACGACAAGCGGCGCGCTGAAAGCCTGAAGCGCGCCGCTTGTCGTCGCCGCCCCCCCCCCACGGCCGTTCTTCGCCACAGATCCCGCCGGAGCTGATCTCCCTGGACCCCAGGCAGCTGGGCTTGCCTCCCTCCGCGAGGCCCAGGCGCGCTGGAAGCCTGAAGCTCCGGCGGAGGAGGAGGAAGCCCGGGCCGGCTTCCAGCGCGCCTGGGCCTCGCAGAGGGAGGCAAGCCCAGCTGCCCGGGGTCCAGGGAGATCAGCTCCGGCAGGATCTGTGGTGAAGAGCGGCCGTGGGGGGGCGGGCGGCGACGACAAGCGGCGCGCTGGAAGCCTGAAGCGCCGGCGGAGGAGGAGGAGGCGGCCCGGGCCGGCTTCCAGTGCGCCTGGGCCTCGCGGAGGGAGGCAAGCCCAGCTGCCCGGGGTCCAGGGAGATCAGCTCCGGCGGGATCTGTGGCGAAGAGTGGCCGTGGGGGGGGCGGGCGGCGACGACAAGCGGCGCGCTGAAAGCCTGAAGCACGCCGCTTGTTGCCGCTGTCCCCCACGGCCGCTCTTCGCCACAGATCCCGCCGGAGCTGATCTCCCTGGACCCCGGGCAGCTGGGCCAGGTGGACGCCGTCTCCCGCCCGCAAACCCCGCCCCCTTCCACGTGATTGGCCCCCGCCTGCAAACCTCGCCCCCTTCCACGCTATTGGCCCCCGCCCGCAAACCCCGCCCCCTGGCTCTCTAGCATTTCAAAATGTGCACGAGCATGTCAAAATGGCTCCCGGCATAAAAAGTTTGCCGACCCCTGTCCTAATAAATCACCAGCAGAGTAACGTAGCATATTGGGAGCAACGTAGCATATTGGCTTCGTGACCACTCCGGCATCTTGGCTTGATTCCTGATTTCTTGACCCTGGTTGGACTACTGTTGATTTGTTTTCTGGACTCTTTGACCCGGCTTTGACTTCTCGCTGACCTACTTGTTACCACCCCTGACCTGGCTTTGGAATATTGGTTGTCTTCTGGCTCCAACTCTGACTTTGGCAAATGGACTCCTGGTTTCTCTCTCTCGGCTCTTCCCTGCAGCATGACTTCTGGCTGTATCTGTTGCTAGCGTACAGCTGGTGAGTGCATTCCTGCCTTCAGCTCACAGCAGAGACTCTGTGTAACCTGATACCCGTGACAGGCCAGCACAGTCATCCTATAGGACCAAGAAGCAGTGTTTTCTATGTCATTGTTCCAACCCTTTGGAACAGCATCATTTCCCCAAGGTTTTCATGATCCCAACCCTGCTGCCCCTTATGAGAACCTTGAAAACCTGGCTCTTCGCACAGGCACTGGGCCAGGATATTGTGTGAATCCTCCACTTGAGTTGATATTGTTTAATTGTAATGGTTCCCACCCCCCACCCCAGTAAAGTTTTACTATTCTTTAATTTGTTTTAAAGTTCTGTAAGACACCTAGAGTTGTTGGTGAATGAATGACCTTAGAAACTGAAATTATAAATAAGTAAAAATAAAATAAAGGATATGTGCTAATTGAAAGGAATCTTGACAGGAGTAGCGTGTCTCTTTGTCTTGCAATTCAAGGTGCTGATTATCACCTTTAAAGCCTTACATGGCCCAGGGCCAGGTTATTTGTGGGACCGCCTCTCCCTGAGGGTGTCTGCCCATCCCACCAGATTGGACAGAGTGGGCATGCTCCAGGTCCCTTCCCTTAAATGTTGCCATCTTGCAGGACCTAGGAAGCGTGCCTTTTCCATCGCAGCCCCTGCCCTGTGGAACACCCTTCCCCTTGAGATCTGGTAAGCCCCCTACCCTTTTAACCTTCCAGAAAGTACTCAAGAGCTGGCTTTCCCCCAAGTGTTGGGATAGGGTGAGTTTGGATTTGGAGGAGAACGTTGTGGGCTGCATCGGGGAAGTTGGTGTGATGACTCTGATTTCAGAATCCCAGTATACGCTTCTCAATGCAGTTCATTTGAAATGCAGAATAAGCTTTATTAAGAATACATGTGAATCAAAGCAGTTCTAAAGACCCGAATGAAGGCTCCCCACCAAAAGATTGAATTTTGAAATTCCCCCTCCCCTTGTGCCAGCCCACTTTTCAGTCATTTCCATTAAGGTCCATTTCCCCACTCCGTTGCAACCCCCTCCTGGGTCCTTCTCACAGGTGCACGACCTTGACGTTCTGCCAAACAGTCTCTGCCAGTTACAAACGTGCCTGATGGAATGTGCTCCCCCTCCCGTCTGCAAACTCTCTCAGGCTGACACGCATCTCCCCGAAGCGTAGCAAGCTCGAACAAAGTAATGGCAGGATTCGCACTGGATCCTGACAGTTGGCTGTGGCGCCAGGTTTCTCTCTCTTTGGCTTTATTGTTTTCTGTTTTAACATTGGTATTTACTGTTTTACCCTTTTATTGTGAACCGCCCAGAGTTTGGTTTGAAGATGGGTGGCCATATAAATATTTTAAATAAACAAACAAACAAACTGTTGGATGAGTGACCTAGAATGTTTATTTAAAGGAAGTGAAAAGTTTTGTATACCTTCTCACTTATAAAAGTTGCAGAAGGTGGGGGTGGGGTGTGTATAATTGATTCTAAGCTAAACAGACTTTTCAGTTGGTGAGAGATGATTGTTTTCTATGGGAATTTGTTGTTTTTTTCAAAAATATTTTTTTAAATTATCCCCTGCAGTCACGTTGTTTGCAATTTGAATGCTAGGGAGCTTTTTGCCTGAATTACCCCCACATCTACTTTTGTTGCTGTTGCATGAAAAACAAGAAAGCAGCAGCTGGTTCCAAGTTCCTTTTTTTGTATAGGCAGAACATTCAAACCATTTCATGGGTTACCACCAACTCAGAATGATCCAAGGAAATGCATCAAATAGGATATTTTCTCTGAGCTCAAAACGAAATACGTTTTCCATGTTATGAATACCTTTAGCTGTAACCTTCATCATAAAAGTGTCTTCTCTAAGAATCTGGCAGAGATGTTCCAGTTTGCCTGTGTCTCTTCCCCTCACCATCAAAAGAAAGCAAGAAAGAAAGGCCTCAGAGAGAAGATGAAATTAATCATGCAAATGTGTTAAATGTAAAATATAATGCAAAATATAATCACTCTTGATATATGTAAAATGACTTTTCAGTTGCCTTCATGCTGGCATTACAGAAGAGCAAGAATGTGCAAAATTATATTTCTGAGAGTTGGATGAGAGCATGCATTGATTACTGAATATGCTTGGTAATGTGATTCAAACTTCGACCACTTCCTGATGAATATGAATTTGGAAATATTTAAACAAAGGCAAAAATGCATCTTGGTGAATTTA
Source organism: Charina bottae (assembly GCA_023362775.1). Classification (NCBI taxonomy): domain Eukaryota; kingdom Metazoa; phylum Chordata; class Lepidosauria; order Squamata; family Charinaidae; genus Charina; species Charina bottae. Next base: position 79,971,631 of record JALMGJ010000002.1, read on the forward strand.
CTCCATTACTAAAGTAGTCCAATCTCTTTTAATTAAAGAGATTAATTGACAAGCACATATAGAGTATTACAATAAGAGTGCTCACATAATATCTTTGAGATCAGTTATATCAAGTGATTTTAGTTAGGGTTATTAACATTTCTGAAAATAATTACAAACAAAATAAAAGTTAAAATGTATCTTAAATTAGCAAAATGTGCATAACATTTGTTTGTGTACTAGGTTTATAAGTTGCTCCAGTCAAGAAACGACTCTAAGCAACTCACATACCTCCTTCATTTATGAAATGAAAAATATAAAACCATAACAAAGCAACAGTAATAATTCTGTTGTGATATAAGTTGGAAATATAAATAAATAAATAAATAGTAATATTTCAACAGAAAAAAAGAGAAAAATTTGGCATGGGGAAAAATCACTTAACCAGAAAACATTCTACAGGAAACATCCAATCCTTGTGGCCCAAAAGACTTGCTGAAGCCAGACTTGATGGCTTTAGGGAATCCCAAAAATGTAGGAAACAATCTGATCTGCAAGGGGATACTATTCCTTAGAAGGGAGGAGAACAACAGGAAAGGCATGCCCCAGGATCCTTGTAGATCACATTCCCTGAAGACAGTGGTGAATGCTGGGTTGAGTTGGCTGCTGCAATTCAGCTTTCACTTTCCAGGAGGGATAGGGCTCAATGGGGGTGAGAGCAATAACATCCAATATCTACCCTAAAAGCTCCCAAACATCCCAAATTGCCATTTTGAGAACAAATTTCAAGCTATTTGGTTCAATTAAGAATGGGGATTTCCGTATTTGTCTTCCAAAGGCCTCCCACTCCCATTTCCACCTTTACATTTGAATAGAAGCAGCACCAGTTTTGCACCTGAATTTCAGTATTGCAGTCTTTGGGTAGTCAGGTGAGGTGGGGACTACAGATTTATTTATTTAAATAGATTTATATGCCCTCCCCCATCTCACTAATGCGATTTTGGGCCAACAAAACGAAAAATTTAAAATACAATATATAGAGAATATAAAAAAATATGTTTAGACCAATTAAAACACAAAGTGACTACCAAAGACACCATACACCAACAGTGTGGGCTCAGTTACTTTCTCAGTCCCCATGCCTGGGAGAAGAGCCAGGTCTTTAAGGCTTTCCAAAAGGTGAGCAGAATTCCAGAGGACAGACACAGTTATGAAAAAGACATGCTTCCCGGGTCCCACTAGGTGACAATCCCTGATCAATGGGACCTAGAGCATGCCTCTCCTGCCTGACCTGCACTAAGACAGAACCTCCACAGCATCACTTGTCCAGCAAGAGGTCGAAATATACAGCTGAGTGTTATTGGAATATTGATGATACTTCACCCGTTGAATGCCATTGAATGACTTAATCCAACGGCTTCACGTAGATGTTAAACACGAGTGGGAAGAGTTGAGCCCTGAGGCACCCACATGAAAGAGGCCATGGGACAGACCAATACATATTAACAATATTAATACCATCTGGAACCAAATCCAGCGGAAGGAGGAAAAACAGCGTAACACTGTGTCCCCAACTCCTAACCCATGGAGTTAGTCCAGAAGGTTACCATTGTCAGTAGTATTGAAAGCCACTAGCAATCAAGGAGAGCAAGGATGGATGCACTATCCCCACCCCGTTCAGGGCATCATCCAGAAGTCATTCACAAGATTGAACAATGCCGTTTCCATCCCATACCCCAGCCTGAACCCAACTGAAAGGGTCCAGATAATCTACTTCATCCAGGGCCCTCTGAAGCTGCAAGGCAATCCCTAGGGAAGGTTGGAGACAGGGCAAAAGTTTTTTCAAAACAGTCAGGTCTAGGGATGGCTTCTTGAGGAGGGGGATGCACCACCACCACTTTCAAGGATGGATTTACCACCACCCAGATCCAACCACACATTTTGTCCCAGGCAGTCTTGCCTATCCAGGAGGGATATGGATGTAAAATTGAAGTGGCTGAACTTATAACCCTGAGAACACTGTCCGCTTCCTTGGAACTAACAGGATCAAACTCAGACCAGATAACATAGGCCAGGATGCACTTCAGTCAATTCTATAGGGTTTGATGCTAGAGAGTTGCCCATCCTTGAAGTAAAATGCCTGTTTGGAATGAGAATTCTCAGGCACTCTGTTTTGTTGATGCTAAATAAGACAGTAAGCAATGGGGAGCAGAGTTAGAGAAGACTGGCTTTAAAAATATAGAAGATTCAGAGTGTTTGGTAATTTGGATAGAATGGAGACCCAGGTTCAAGTCCAGTCTTAGTTAAGAAATCTCATTGGCTGGCTGACTTAGAGACACTACCCTTTCCTTCTCCTTGTTGTGGAGAAAAAATGGAGGAGATAATACTATGTATATTGCTTTTAGCTTCTGGATGTTAGATAGGATAAACATCTAATCAACAACAAACCTTTCAAATGTGTGAGGGGCTGCTTCCTTGCCATTAATAGACCTTCACTGGGGGGAAAATTGGCTTATATTACATGTCCTTGATTTTTCAAATCAAGCATTACCTGCCTGTAGGATTATGCAATAAAAAGGACTTGGTCCAATGAGCAAATGCCATGAGGAATAAAGTGGGACAGAGCATTCACAAGGTGTGAAGGGAAAATCTATTTTCAGTAGATCTGAATAGTTTCTGAGAAGTTATGAAAGGGCTCCTATGTTGAGGGATTTATATAACCCTAAGGGGCGTGGTGGCTCAGTGGGTAAGATGCCAGGCTTGTCGATCGGAAGATTGCAAGTTTGGAGGTTCGAGACCCGAGACCCGCATGACAGAGTGAGCTCCCGCACTTGCCCCAGCTCCTGCCAAACTAGCAATTCGAAAGCATGCAAATGCAAGTAGATTAATAGGTACCACTTTGGTGGGTAGGTAACAGCGTTCTGCGCGTGTCATGCGGCCACATGACCGTGGAAGCGTCTTCGGACAACGCTGGCTCTTTGGATAACAAACGGAGATGAGCACCGGCCCCTAGAGTTGGACACGACTGCACAAATGTGCGGGGGTACCTTTACCTTTACCTTTTAAGGTGGCAGAAGATTGTATGTGGGGGAGTAGAGAAGAAAGCCCCAAATAACATATACACTTTAGCAGAATAGGAAGACAAGACTACAAAAAAGCTTAGAAAAAGAATATCTTGGCAGCAAGAGATTTTAATTTAGTTGTACATCTTCATAGTAATGCTTTGCAAAATATTTTAACAGGAAACTATTTTAACCGTCTTAATTTGCTCTTTCCATTCACTCTCACAGAACAATCAATTAGTTTTACAAAGGGCTTCTTGCCACAATATTAAATTTTCAAAAGGATCCTTAAGTGAGGTTTATACTATATTATTTAATGAAATGAAATTTTCTTACCAATTGAGTTAGATAATTAATGATAATACAGTACTGTATTTTAAGGCCATGCCCACCTGGGTATGGTCAGTATGAATAACAAGAACATGTCATTCTGTCCCCAGAAAATTAACCTTCAGTATAGTGAGAGATTGAAAGTGAATCCTTTTAGTTTCTTATTATCATAGTCCAAGAATGCTTGGTGCGGACCAGTTTTTCAAGTCAGAGGGTAAAGCCTCATAATCAATTTCTTTAAATTCCTATGTCTTTATGCCAAATGCAAACCTTCGTGTAAAATGAAAGAAGTCAAAAGGCATTGCATACGTTCCAATTGTATGTGTCAAGTTAAAAGTAAAATTAAAACTATGCTCGTGAAATCACAAAATCAGAAAACCATTGTTGAAAGATACGTTCTTTCATCTAGAGGAGCTTATGTATAGGGTTAAACCAGTGATGGCAAACCTTTTGGGCTCGGTGTGTCAAAAATTCAGGAAATGCCTAACTTGACTCTGCTGGTGTCACACACACACACACACACACACGCACACACACCCCGAACAAAAGAGAAACAATTCTTTTCATATTCATTTATTTTAAAAAATACAATCCAATTTTGGGTGGCCAAAAGGGCAGAGATGGGGGGGAGATAGGTGGGGGGGAGTTGCAGTGCCTTTTGTTCTTTCAGTTTCTTTGGTAACTCAAATGGAGAATAGTTGTTGTCGGGTATTGGTGAACACTGGCATGTCACCCAAAATGTCATGGCATGTCACCTTTGACATGCGTGCCATAGGTTTGCCATCATTGGGTTAAACATACCAACTAATACCTTTAGGGATAGCTTACCATTAGGCATTAGCACTATTATTATTATTGTATCAACATAATTACTAAACCAAAGGATACATACAACAGAATTAATAATATAATATAACCATAATAATCATAATAACAGTAAAGAAAAAAAAAGAAGGAAAAATAGGCCTGGGAAAGCAGGCCAACTCTGAAAAGAATTGACCAAAAGGCTTATTTCTTGCCCTTTGTCGAATCCCTCCCCTGAATTCAAATGTTGACAAAAACAACACACATCAGCAATTCATTGCTGTGTATCAGGTGTAGATTTCTCTTTCCTGTGTTGTACGGTAATTATTTTAGCCAGCCCCTATACCCTGCAAATTCATAATTCTTGATAGATTCCAGTACTGGGGATAAAACCAAGAAGAACATATGCATCTTGAACATATTGCTTGATCCAGAGATGTATTACCAATCCTACACCAAACCGATTCAATAAGAAATGATTTAGTTGAATTAAATGAAAAAGCACTCTGTAGTAAATCAGATGCATTTTTTTAATTCAGTGAAAGTTTTAAAACAGCTTCCTAATTTAGTTGAATCTAGACGTGGATTTATTCATTATTTTTAAAATTATCCTGTAAGGTAAACTTTTCATGGGTAAAAAGGTCAGACTTACATCTGTATTTGTCTTTCCCACTCTGTCAGTGTGTGCTCATAAATATGTACATACACACAGAGTAGGCTGACCATATTTCCTTGAGACAAAAACAGCACATTGGGATGGCAAAAATGGGACGGGGCTAAACTTATGTAATATTCCGTATTCATGAAAAAGTAAGATGATAAAAAAAGTTTTAAAGAGTTTTTAAGATCCATTTTCTGGTCCTTAAACAGTTCTAAGTGGAAGCAAGGCAAGGGTTAAGAACAAGGCAAGGCTTGACTCAGGAGTTCTACATGGAAGCAAGGCAAGACTAAGAGCAAGGCAGCATTCCTACTTGACAGCAAGGAAACAGGCAGGCACTAGGACCAACGCGGAATCCCAGCAGAGATCGGAAGCAGCAGTAGCTCAGCAAGATCCGGCAGCAGGCTCAGTGACGGCAGCAACGAGGCACAGAAATGGCAAGGCGCTTTGCAAGGCAGGAGGGCAGGTCGGCGGAGCGTCGGTGCAGGGTAGTCAGGACGGTTGTCTCTGACAACCAGCTCCTGTGCCTGTCGTCTTTTTATCTGCTGACTTTCCCGCCGCTGACAAGCAGGAGCCAAACGCTGCTGTCGTTGTGCAGCTCTCTTCTCAGCTCTCCTAGCTCGTGCGCTGATTGGCGGCGGGGAACTCACCTCTAGTCCAGTCTCTGCCAGCTGATCAGCTTCCCCCTCAAACCCTCCTGCGCTTTCCCCAACAACATTTCCTGTGCTTTCCCTAACAGGCTCTTTGCCCTCCTCCTCTGACCCAACCACCATCTTTACAGGTTTTTAAAAAAACGGGTCAAAATTGACATTTGTATTAAAACGACGGGACAGTCGGGAAATGTGAAAAAAACGGTACTGTCCCATTCAAAACAATACGTATGGTTAGCTTAACACAGAGAGACATGTGTACATGTGATGGATTAGACATTGGAAAGCTTCTCAAAGCATAAGTCAGCATTGAAGTTAATGTTACCCTAATCACAGGTACAGGTAGTCCTTGCTTAACAACCATTTGTTTAATGACGGTTTGGAGATATGACAAGGCTAAAAAAGTTACAACCTGTCCTCGAAGTTATGACCGCCGCACCACCCCCACAGTCACATGATCACGATTTGGGTGCTTGGCAACCGGCTTGCATTTATGACTGGTTGCAGCATCCTGTGGTCATGTGATCGTGATTCGCAACCTTTCCAACTGGCTTCTGAGAAGCCAAATCAATAGGGAACCATTGAATTGCTTAATGACCGCAGTAAAAATTGTCATAAAATCGGGTCCAGTCACTTAATGCCTCAATTCCGGTCCCAATTGTAGTCGTTAAGCGAGGATTACCTGTATCATACTCCTAATATTGAACGGAATTCTAAATCATATGTTTAGATCAGAGCTTTCCAAACTGTGTGTCGCGACACAAAAGTGCGTGTGTCGCCACACCACCCGGAAGCGGCGGCGCACATGTGCACAGCGGCAGCAGCAGCGGTGCGGGATCAGTGCTTCCGCTTTTTAGCGGAGGCTGCCGCCGCCGCCGTGCATGTGTGCGCCGCCGCCATGTGCACGCACGCCGCCACACGCCCCCGCGCCACCGCAGGCCCCCTCGTGCTGCCGCCGTGCGCGTGCGCCGCCGCACCCCCCCATGCCACTGCCGTGCGCGTGCCGCCGCCGCACTACCGCCGCCACCGCTGGTGTGTCGCCAGTGGCAGCACTTTGGAAAGCCCTGGTTTAGATCTTTAATTTGCCTCACAAAGGGGAGTGAGTTCAAATTGACCAGTTCAGAGAATTCTTATACCAAGATAAACAAAGGAATCAGAAGATAACCTAAAACTCCCATCCTTAACACTTGTTAAAATTATTGTTATGAGCCTGTGGCATCAAGTCTGATTTATTTCAATTTACAAAGTAACCAGACAGGATCCCAAATTAAGGAAATAAGATTTGGAATAGAAATTTCTGCCTGTCTATATAGCATAGTACTGTATATGCTCTGTCCCGTACTATAAAAACATACTATTACGTTTTCAGAATTTCTAAAGAATGAGGTGCCAAAGGCAAATTAAAAAGAGAAAGAGAAATTATATCCTTGCTGTGTTCATCAAAATAAATTAAACAAGGAGTAGACAAAGTAAAGTAACTGTGGAGTCCTTGGTGCTCTCTGAGCCTTGTTGTTGTCTTGCTGATGTTTTATTGCCAGACTAGGCAACATCCTCAGTGCAAAAAGGGAGTGGGTAAAGTAAAGTAAAGTAAAGTAAAATGGTCAACTTAGGCAGCAGGTAAAAAATGATGGGGAAGGAACACCGGGTCTCTGATTATTCCCTCAGTTAAAGATTACGGAGTCTTACACATGGCCTGTCTGCTCCCACCCACCTCTGAAGTGGAAGATGGTTTCTCCCAGACTGAAATACAATTCACCTGCTTCTACAGATTCAGATGAAACTGTCACTCCCCTGATTTTCACCCATGATAACATAACTAATTTCAGACTGGAATTGGTTACAAGATCTCCAGTATTCATGCTATTTAAATATCCTTTTAGATTGTGCAATAGCAAGCATTTCTTTGAAAGCCTTCTTGCTAGCTGAAATATTTCCTACCTGTTGGTTAGCCTTGAACTTATTACTTATCCATGTACATGAGCTGTCCATATAATAATTTTAACTTAGTATTGAAAGCAGATGGTCACCATGAGTGATTAATTAATCAGATGAGATAGATTGGCTATCTGAATTATTTTGAAGGAATGCTGAATCATTCTAAAATTGAGATGAGGGTATACATTTCTCTGATTCCTCAGATCTCTGGCTAGTTGTATTGTTGTAAATAAGATGCAAGTTGGATATGTTTACTGAAAGAAAGCAACAAATTAGTCTTACTGTTTTTGTTCCCAAAGAGCTGACAATGTAATACAATACAGTATTACTGTAATACAATCATGATATTCCCAACATGTACATCCTGTTTCTATCGTGTGCGTGTTGTACTGACATTTATGTTTAAAAGTGTATTTGGAATTTTCTGGTGTTTAATGTATTGCATTTTTACAATGGTTGTGGAAACTAATAAAGGGTAGCCTGACTTTCCATAATTAAGCACATATACAAATAAACCTTCCTAAAATACCTACATCATAAATATGTTGTAGTGATCCGAAATTATGGGGTGGTGGTGGTGCTGAAGTAATATAAATTACTTCCTGTTTTAAATATAATGTTATGTATAATTCATCTTTTTACTCAAATTACTAATATTCATTTTCTGTACCTATTTTTATTTATTTGTTTCCATTTTATCTGTTTGTATGATCATATATCACTATATATTGACTTTGCAGTAGAATTTGGCTCCACAGATGCTGCTGTTACCATGGAGATAAAAGGACCAATGGGCTTTTCCTAGCTTGGACTGTACTATGCTGTTCATAAAAAGACGGTGAATTCTAAAACTGTATCACTAGCTTGCTTTAAAAAGATATGAAACTGAATGTCATAACAGAGTTGAATTAGGATTTTATTACTAATCTAACCATAAACATATGATATTGCATGAGACAGAAAGTATAAAGGCAAATCAGTGTGAATCCTGAGCTCGTGGTTTATACATCTGCTAATCCTCCTCTTTAGAAAAACCTTTTGCTTTGCAAAATATAACCCCTTAGAGTGTTTGGGTTCATCTGATGCAGTATTTGATGTTGGTTACATCACAGGCTTCTTAATCTGTGGTGTTCCTCTGTGGCCGAGAGTTGAATGAGCATGTGAAAGCCGTGAATGTGAATTTTGATTCTTGGAAGAGAGATACTGAGACAACTGTACAGAGCTGAAGAATTTTTAAATTCTTCCTGAAAAACCCAGGATGGCTTGCAGAAGGTGTCATTTGTAAGTATTCTCTTCCTTTGTTAAAACTCAAAATAACTCATATTTGCTGAAGGGGACAAAGAATCTACATCACTCCAGGTGATAATAGGAATAACAATTAATTCACTGTGCAGCAGCTTTCTCTTCATGAACCATTTTATGGGTGTTTCCTCTTAGTACTTTACTGATGGGCATTTTAGAAATCTACAGTTTGAAGACTTCAAAGGTTTAAAAGTAGAAATAATTAAGCATGGTAGAAAAGGAAAGAAGATCTGTTAGTGATTATGTCAAATCCTATAATTTAAAAAAATGAAATTGAAAGAAATTCTATTTATAAGGCTTTGGTTATTGCATTGTTCAGTTATTAGGAAATTCTTTTGTTAAGGCATGTTTAGGATATGGGTTTGCTATTTCTGGACACTCTTTGATATTGTTTTTGGCACAGCAATATATAATTGTTACACATTTTGTCATGGTGTTTATGTATTTTGTGAGCCAGTATTCATAATATGAACACTGCAGGAATATAATATTCAGAGTAAGTTGTTTGGTTTTTTGTGTGCCAGTGATAAATGTAAGATTTGTTCAGATTTGGTTTATATCGGACTGCAATTTTTAAAATGACCCCAATGGCTTTAATACTTGAATTCTTGATTACAATCAGTTAAATAAGTATGTCATATCATTTTAATCAAAATCAAAGCAAACGTAATGAATGTATGATAGCATATTTCACTGTAACTTGTTAATTCCACCATTTTGTTTGAAGCATACAAATCAAGAAGTTTACAACTTTAAACTCATTGTTTCTACATTAATATTTATTCCATATATGCAAAGTTTTCTTCTGCATTGATGTCAATAGAAGTCCAAGAATGTGGTTAATGTTCAGATCTATTATTATAACTTGTATTTCTGCATAATTTTATCCTCTAATGTAAAGGGAACAATGCTCATCCCAGAGGCAGATGTCTTGAAATTAACTGCTTATGTGAGACTGGCTATGCAGCATGGTTTCTGCTATAATTCACTTTCACTGAAGCCTACTTGGCATAACTCAGCTGAAGTTAAATTTAAACCAATATAAATTCTATTATAAGAAGCAATTGATTTCAAGGTTTGATACTCATAGGTAGTTTTTCATTACTCAGATGAAAAAGAGGGTCAAGCCCTGGTTTCAGTGTGACTAAATTGGTTTTAATCCTAGAACTTTAGATTCACTGACTTGTGAATCAAGCTTTTAGGCTGCAGCTCATTTCATTTACCTTTAATGGGGTTGTTCTGCAGGATATGATGATTTTTAGCCTTGAACTGCTTATTCCATGGTAATGGGTATAGTAAGAATTGTACCGTTAGGATGAAACTATGAAGATGTCTTTAAATTTACTATTATCTGAACAAACATTGACATTTTATATCAGATTTACTTGGCTGAGATTCAGAGATGACCTTAGTTAACATATTATCGTATGAGTTACCTATTTTGCTATATACTAAACTGTCATTTAGAAAGACGTTCTACCTGGATTCCACTTGCATTTGTTTGTAAGATTAACTATGACTAACTTACTTTGTATGCTTAGCTTGATTTTTATTGGAATCTGCATCTATTCAATTTATCTATACATAGATTTGCTACATGATTTATGCAAACTTGGTATTCAAGTACAGAACTGTTATAATATTATGGTGATTGTTTTCATAAATATGTAATCAAGAATGTAACAGCTTAATATGACACAGGAGGTGGGTGTTGTAATAGTTTTTCAGATCCTATTTAATTCCTTGGTGTGTTACTTATCTTCTATGTTATAGTAGATTGCTGGTGGATCTCTTTGAGCTGTTTACATTTAGAGGTTGCTTCCCCTGATAATGTCAGTTCTTAATTTTTAAGAATAATTTAAATGCATCTTGCCATCTGTAAAAGGGCCAGGACCACATTTTTCGTACAAGAGAAGTCTTCATTTCATTTCATCTGAAGTATCATCTTTTGGTTTGTTTGACTGAAATGTTATTCATTTCCATCAAATGACTTTTTTATAATGTGAGCTGCTTAGAATTTATTGAATGTGGCAGAGTATAAGTTGGGTCATACATAGATACACACATACATACATACTTACCTTATGATAAAAAAGCTTTCCAATTAAGAGTGTCAAAATCTGTCTCTCTTTAATAGGTATGTGTTATTTTCTCTACAAAAGTGTTCTATAGGACATAGTATTTAGTAATTAATAATCATACATAGATTAAATGAAGATAACACAGACTGTATCTTGATATTTCAAGTAATGTCTATTAAAAATGTAATAGTGTGTAGATCTGCATTAATTTATGCACTAGTAATAATTCACATAGATAATGGCAGGGAAAGTCTTATTTTCAGTTCGGTACAAGAAATATGAATGAGTTCTGTGATTTAGCAGCATCCCCCCCCCCCCCCATTGAATGGAACACATTATATACAATTGTACTGGGTAATAACTGCTTTCAGATGAATATTTTCCTTTTATCTGTTTTAGGGCAACTTTTTTTTCCTTTGAGAATCAATAATTTCAATGTATTACTGCTGTGAGAAAACAAGTTTGCAATCCTTGGCATCTTTTCTTCTATTTGTGATATATTTTCTAAACAGTATAATAAGAATTTATAATTGTATTCTTAATTATTTCAAAGGTGTATAAGTGCAGTTTTCACAATGATTCTGCTTAATTTAAAATATTTTATGAGTGCTGTTTCTTTTCCTTACTTTTACTTTTATTTCTTTGTTTATTTCTTTGCAGACTTTTAGACTGAAAAAATATTTAAATGCTGGTCTTTTACGTTTAGTTATTATATAGGATTTAAATCTTCAAAGAATAAGCAAATAATAATTTAATTTCACCTGAAATAGGTTGAGTATTTTCTATAACTTGCATATTATGCTGTTGCCTCTTGCTACAAAACATGGCTAGTTTGAAATAACAGAAAGGAATACATAGAAAATAAGGGTAATATATTCAGAGTATGCGCTTGTCGGGAAATATAATGAGAAACCCAGTTTCTGTTAATGTGCTTAACTAATTTTCAGATATAGCATCTAAAATGGTTTTAAATCTAAAATCATAAATTTCATGTCTGTTCAGGGTGCTTCTCATTTTGCCTCTGGCTATGATCTATTTAAAACTGGCAAGTAAAAAAAAACATTGTAAATATGTCTCATAAAAATAGACTAATAAGGTGATGTTAAGGGTTAGTGCCTGTTTTATGCCAGTTGGTGACAGAAACAACTAAAATAATATATTCTATTAAAATCCCATGAATATATATTTCTACTTTGGTATATTTATCTTTGTTCAAGAAAAGACAGTATAGGATTTCACATCTAGAAATCCAAGGGGTGTGCTATATAGTAATGATTCATAAAGCATACTGATAGTTGTAAATTAAATAAAGATTTCTGACACAGACTTTTTATATCTGATAGCAACACAACTGGGATGGGTGGATTGTTTCTAATAGGGCATGTAAGCCAAAACAAGTACATAAAGTTTGTGTAGACTCATTATTATTATGTACGTTTTATAATCTTAGAGTATACAATAAAATAAAGAGATACAATCCATTTTCTATCATATATGTGCTCCAACAGCACTTTCTTTGAAGGAGATACGCAAACTATGGTAGCCTTTTTTACAAAAAAGTTATGTGTACAGTCAGTGCACGGAGGATGGGATATAGACAACTTAGCATCTGTTGGACCTTATGTAGACCTGATTTAATAAACAGATTACATGCATAGCCATTGTTCAAGTCAGATAAATATGTTTGTTTGAATGAGGCTACCAAGCATTGTCCTATTCTGTTCTCCAAACTGTGATAATAGCAGTGGGCACTTTATTCTAGAAACTCACATTAATTTGCAGGTCTAATGAGACACTGCATAAATAATCTATCCACTTTATGCCTAGAATGTGCAAAATCCCAGTTGAGATTATTTTAGGGTGCATACTGTACATTCTGCCTCCCCTTACATTCACATGCACAGATAAAAAATTCCACTGAGCATATCCTCCATGTTCAAGACGATGCTACTGTACTTTGAATACCAGATGCTGGTGACAATAGAGAGCTAGTATGTTCCAATTAAATTATCCAAGAAGCACTAGGTGTTAATAAAATTAGGGCTGAAGAAGGCTTTATTTCTTATTCTTTGTATAACTCAAGAAGTAGGAGGCTGCATGCAAGAATATAGGCTGCTTGATATATTGTCCATACCACTTCATGTCAAATTGGGCGTGCTGTTGCATATTATCTCAAGTTGCTGCAGCTTGAATTTGGGGTAGATAAGTATAATTCTTTCTATTCTTAATGAACTGTGATGTAAATGTAGCTTCTATTGTGTGCCCTCTATACTCATTTTCATCATGCTAATTTTGTCTACATTATCAATTTCTAACAATAGAATCTACCAATAATTAGGCAGGACTATTATGGCAATTACTAGGAATATGATTTGTGTCTTATGTGTATGATTTGCATTTTGATTTGCTTAATAAAGACAATCTATGAAAACAGCTCAGTTTTTAACCATTCTGCCTATATTAAGTTGTAAGAGGAGAGTTTTCTTGGTACTCCTGCTTTGATTTTGTCTGCTTGTTTCAACTATATCAGCCTTAATTATATTTATAGAAAACCAGAGTTTTCTCATAAAACCAGGGCTTTGAAATTAGCTTCAGATCCTCATTAGCCTTAATCAGAACCAAGACCTGTTCTTAGCTTAGCCTTAATCTAACTTTCAGGGAGCAGGGAGCATGTGATTCCACAGATAACATTTTGGTTCCTTAACTGTGACTGTGAAATTGAAGCTTGATGGAACCTTAAGTTCTCTTAAACTATGGTGTAGTACCCTGATATCTTGTACTAAGGGGAAAAAATTATGGTCATCCTTCTGTCTAAATATGAAGCAAAGTCAGTGTTTTGTTACAAATAATATTTATATTTAGGAAACTGCCCCACTATGACTGATTCGTTTTGAGTTAAATGTGTATGAGTTATTACAGAGAGAATTGCAGCCATAATATATACATTTTTCTGCAGGAATTATCTTGTGTTACTGATATATGATTTCAGAATACAAAAGTATTTTATTAATATACTAATATACTATATTATTAATAAATTATTAATATACTTCAGTGTTCATGGAACTTGGTTCTGGGAAATTATTTTATGATTTAATTAGTAAGATTATAAATATATATTTCAATAATTTATTATTTTGAATGGTAGAAATATTCATAAACAAAATGCAGGTGATAAATATAGTAAAATAAGAACCATTACAATGGAGAGATTGTTTTTAGAAAAGCTTTAACAAAAATCTGGATATTTCAGTGTAAGTATAAAGGAATGATCTAAGTATTTTTCCAAGCGTCTTTGGGTCAAGTTTTACACCATTAACATTTCCTTGTTACACTTCATGTGAAGGCAAGCAATGAGAACTTAAGGTGCATCTAAGCAGATGATTTTTTTTTAATCCATTCAGTCGTGTCCGATTCTCAGAGACTGCTTGGATAAATTCCTGAAGTTTTCTTGGCAAGGTTTTTTGGAAGTGGTTTGCCATTGCCTTCTTCTTAGGGCTGAGAGAAAGTGACTGGCCCAAGGTCACCCAGCTGGCTTTGTGCCCAAGGCGGGACTAGACCTCACAGTCTCCCAGTTTCTAGCCTGATGCCTTAACCACTACACCAACCTGACTCTCAAGCAGATGATAGTGAACCTGAAAACAGAACGGCAGTTGATAGTCTATGATGGAGATAAATACTGATTGAATGTTATAAATATGAAGTTCTTCTGATGATAGTTCCTTTCTAGATAGTAACTTTTGACCAAAATTTCCATTTCCATGTATGTTTTCTCAGCTTTATTGCCTTATTGTATCATTGAAGATATTTCAAAATGAAAGGTGTTTAAAATAATTATAGGAATTAACAGATATTTGAAGGGAATTCAGACTGAAATATTTTTAAAAATAAACACTTTGAACATTCTAAAAAAAAAAGGAAGTATTTTAAAACTGAAATTGTTAGTAAAGCAACCTGAAAAACCATGGGTTTTTCTATTGTTGTCTGTTCCCTAGAACAGTCTTAAAAGGGACATTGAGAAGTGGAGTGCATTCAAAGGAGTGTTACTGGGTGATAAGGGATCTGGAAACCTAACCCTGAGGTTAAAGTTGCTCGGGCATGTTTGCTTGCAAAAGAAAAAAACTGAGGAAAGATACAAGAGTGGTCTACAAGTGCCACATGTCAAAGGGGGTGGATTTGTTCTCTGTTAAAACCGAGAACACGACAACTGGTTTAAATTAAAAGAAAAAAGATCTTGAAGGAATTTCCTGATGGTAAATACTCTTAAAGAGTAGAACAATCTATCTAGAACATGATGGGACCTTCTTGCTGGTGGTTTTCAAATGTGGGCTGGATGACCATCTCCCAGGGATGGTTTACTGGAATCTTGCACTGGGCAAGGTCTTGGACTAGACAACCTATAAGACTGCTTCCAACATGGATACTCTATAAATCTATGTTTCTATATCTGAGTATTTAGAATAAATAATATTCTATGGTTAATTATGTTTCAAAATATATTTTTCCTTAATATCACAAATTTATTTGAAACTTTGGTACCCACAGGGAGTTTCTCTGTCCAACCTCCTGTAAACTTTCTTCCCCAATTAGCAGGAATATTCTCACCAACCTTTGTGAGTATTTTCAAAGGACATAGGGGGAAAAATTGTTGTTTTTCATGGGATGATATCTGGATTCAAACCTTTTGAATTTTATCTTCCTTTCATGAGATATTTTTACTATTCCTAGATAATAATACATAAGAAATCAATTTTCCTTTTGGATTTCATGATTTTGCTCACTGATAGACCTGTCTTATTGCCAGACCCGAAAGAATAAAATATGTTTATATGTTTTCACCTTTATGGACACTGAATAGGGTTTAGCTTGCTTACCTAGTTTACCTTGCTGTGATGGTAAAGTAATTTTGGATAGATAAAATCACAGCAATCTGAATTTTATATTAAAAAGATTAGCTTGATATAATTCCCCTTACTGGAGACTCACAGCATAACATATTCCTGCTTAATTCCTCTTTTTGATCTCATAAGAGGATGACCTCAAAGGACTCACTCTTCAATATACAGTATTTTATTTTGAAGCTCCTCGGGAAATGGCTGCAAGCAAAAGAACAGGCAAGAGCAAAATAAAATGTGATTATATGTAATATTTTAATCTTGTCGTAAATAGTTTCAGGTTTTATACTTAATGAACTACGCATGTTGGATACAACTTCATTTGCTCTGAAACATTGGAGTAATTTTCTTACATTTTCTTTAACTGATTTAATTGTAATTTGTATTGGAAAAAGTTTATTTTTCCTAGTTAAAGGCTTACTGAAAATGAATTCATATACTGGAAAATAGGATATTGTATAATCACATATACTGTAGTTTATTTTAAGAGATTGTTTCACAAGCATTTAAAACTTATGTAACTATTCAGTATCCAATTAAATTTATTAATGCCTGAATGCACAATGGAATTTGAAGTAGATCAGATGAACAGCTAGACTGGTGCAGAGTAATCCAAAGATCTATTTTTCATACTTTCCCAGAAATCTTTGCCAGCCCTGCTAATTTTTCTTTGCTACTACTCTTCCACTTAATCTAGCAAAGAGAGCCATTTTAAAACTTAATGCCCATTGAGACTTTTCAAAGTTTAATTGCAATCATTTGTCGTTGTCATTTCTGACATAGATATAAATTGGGGGTGGGGTGGGAAAATCCCTTTTATTTTCTAGAAATTGGAATAAAGGATTTAGTTTATTTTTACTTTTTATCAAATGAAAACTGAGTGAAGCAACTCAGATGTAACCAGCAGCGCTTGCTTTTCCATTAGAAAGCCCCTTACTAAACACTCAGTGTGTTGTTGACTTTGTTTTTCCTTGTGTCGTAGGTCTATAAATACTCTGCACCAGTTTTGCTGTCCAGCTCCATTGTACCATACTCTGCTAACTCTCCCTGCCACACACTCAGAGTACAGGTAAGAGTAGTGATGGACCACCCACTTGTTTCCTTTCATAGAGAGATCTGACCATACATTTATTTAATTTTGGGAGCCCTGTGTGATAAAAAGAGTTTGCTATAAAGGTCATTACCCATTGAATTCATTTTCTAAAAAATGTAAATAAATTTGCAGACCGTAGAGTTTTGTAGAAATTCCATAGAGAATTAGCATAGCGGGTCTAATTATTCCTGTTTTTATTCACTAAATAAACAAAAGGACATATGGGGGTACATGGATAAACAAAGGCATAGGATGAAAAATATATTTATCTTATTTACACTCAGCTTTCTAGTCTAGCAAGTATTCAAGATAGCTTTAAAAATTGTACACGGAGAGTACATGTGAAATGGATATCTAGTTTTATTTTTTAATCAGCAAAAGAGTGGCAATTTGCCATTTAATGGCTAAATATTTGTATTAAATATTAATAGTATGTTGAAAAATCCTGGCATTTTCCTTCTTTAGGAAAGAATCGGCAGTAAATCCTAAATCTGTAAATGCTGAACCATACTTTGTTGTATTGTATAAGATGTATGTCCATACAATTCATTAATTCCATATTTGTTTTCCATATTTTCAGCATTTTCCTGTTTCTCTTCGTGGTTAGGTTTTCTCCCTTATAAATACAAGCAATTTGGAAAGAGTGAATGTGTTATGCTCTTGTAGATACTCTCAGCACAATAAAATCCAGTTTGCCCAAACCACTGACATTTGGAATAGGGTTTTTTCTTTATTATTTTTTAAGTAGATCTTGATCTTTGCTATAAAGCGTGTTTAAATGCCTTGTGATGCACCAAGGCAAAGGCAACTCCTAAGCTGTGCAAAGCAACTGACTAGAAATCAACTACGTGAGCTGGTTTTACCATTTGCGAAGACTACAAAAAGAGAAGGCTGTCATAGATCTGGCAGCTTAAAGTTTATGAATGGTGGATTCAGTCACTGTTCAGTGGATCACAAATTGCAGCATTATTGTACCTGCAGCAAATGATGCTTCTGTATTATATGGGGATAATATACTTGTTTGAAGCAAATTTTTTTAAAAATTCCCATTAAGGAACCTTTTGTCCTGCTATTTTTATTTAATTAGTGCTTCATTTGCATCTGAGATGGTCTGTTAGGTTGCGGTCTTATGATCTCGTGGTCCCTTGGAAGCATATTTCCTAATCAAATTAAGAATAATTGGCTTTCTTATTACCACATAAAAATAGAACATACAGTTGGTAGTTTTACTAAAAGCATGGAAAGTGTGTTACTGTCTCCTTATTTAATGACATCATTGATTTGACAAGAAGAAATCTCCGCAAAATGAATGTACTTGCAATTCTAAACATGTATGCATACAAACGGATTTTTTAAAAAATCCATAGCAAACTTATACAGTAAATTACCTTGGACTTGAATTTTCATTAGAGCTTACTATTAGAGCTGTACAATACTTTGGATTTAAGGTAAAGAGATATTTTGGAACTTGTAGGAGTACCCATGTAGCACCTGTCTATAACTCCTTAAACCAAACCCTTATTTTCCTAGGAGAGCCAGTTTGGTCTAGTGGTTAAGGCAACGGGCTAGAAACCAGGAGACTGAGAGTTCTAGTCCCGCCTGAGGCATGAAAGCCGGCTGGGTGACCTTGGGCCAGTCCCTCTCTCTCAGCCCTAGGAAGAAGCCAATAGCAAACCAGGAGACTGAGAGTTCTAGTCCCACCTTAGGCATGAAAGCCGGCTGGGTGACCTTGGGCCAGTCACACACTCTCAGCCCAACTCACCTCACAGGGTTGCTCTTGTGGGGAAAATAGGAGGAGGAAGGAGTATTAGGTATGTTCGCCGCCTTGAGTTATTTATAAAAATAATAAAGGCGGGATGAAAAATCTAATAATAGATTAAAAAAAATTGTGTGGAAGCTGTGGAAGGCAGGTGGACATGCTTGAGCTGCAATCAGGCACTACATTTAAACATTTATGAACTCCAAAGCACCTTTCTGCCTTTGAATCTGAAGCACTTCACAGAATCATACAGTCATGGAACTGTGAAGCTGAAAGGGAGGGACCACAAGGATCATCTAGTGCAGAGCTTTCCAAACTGTGTGTCGCGACACAAAAGTGTGTCGCCACACACAGTCTGGTGTGTCGCCACACAACCCGGAAGCGCTGATCATCATCATCAGCGCTTCCGGGTTTTCCCACGGCGACATACCAACGGCGGCGCGCAAAATCCGAAAGTGGCAGCAGCGCTTCCGGGTTTTTGTGCGCTGCCGCAATAGCGGCACTTCCGGGTTTTCCCACGGCGACACACCAACAGCGGTTGGTGTGTCGCCGCAGGAAAACTTCGGAAAGCCCTGATCTAGTGCAACTCTCTGTGATATACTGTATAAGAAAACCAATCAAACAATTCTTGAGAGGTGGCTGTCCAGGCTCTTTTTAAATATCTCCAGAGATGGAGAACCCATAACCACTATAACTATACTGTTCTTACCATCAGGAAGGTTTTCCTTATATTTGAATGAAATCTAATTATTATGCCCATTGTTTCTGGTCCTAGTCTTTGTGACAAGGGAAAATAGTTTCTGATCATCATTCTTATGGCACCCTTTTATGTACCTTAATACTGATATCCTGTTTCCTATCAATAATTTTTTTGTCCAGATTAAGCATGTCCTGAAATCCCTGTATCATCAACTATTATTTGCAACTGTTTGGGTATATAAATAATATCCCATGATATTTTATTTATTTATTTTTATTTTATTTAAGTGATATTTATACCCCGCCTATCCCCTCCCTAGTGGAGGACTCTAGGTGGCTTACAATCATATATATACAGTTCAATTATACACCAAATTTCAAATATACAAATGCACCGCGCGTGAAGGGAGAGGGGTAAGGGAACCGACTCTATTAGGCTCTGGACTACAATTCCCAGGATGCCTTGAGCCGGCTGCTGACGTCCTGTAGCTGTCACATCGGGTCCGTCGTCACCACCGGCATTTGATCTTCCTCCGATCCTCTCCTCCAGTGGAGCCGACTTCCCGACAGGACGCCAGCAAATTAGCCCACTTTAAGGTGGTACCCATTTATCTACTTGCAAGGCTTTCGAACTGCTGGGTTGACAGGAATATTCTCTTCTGTTGCTGTATAGCATAAGTGCTAACTGCTGTTTTGAATCATTAAGTGATTAAAGTTATTGTACATGTGACTCACTCAGATAGACCTGTATTTGTTTGTTCAGAGGAAGCAATGGCAAGCGTCATCCATACTGCCCCGAAGAAAACTATATGGATTTGTTTATGAAGTCACCAGGAATATATCTTGATTTGAATGAGACTTCAGCTTCACCCCAGAATAAGAGAAGTCATAGAATTGTGGAGTTGAAACAGACCCTGAGAGCACACAACCACATAAGTAGACTGTTCTGTTTTACAGATCTTACGCAGAAAGTTTTTCCACATATTTAAATTAAATCTAGGTAGCTGCAACTTATGTCTGATTTTTCTGGTTCTAGTTTCTGTGGCCATGGAAAATAGTTAATGATTGTCTTTCCTGTACAGCCTTTAAGTACCTGAACATGGGTGTCTCTCCTAAGTCTTCTTTTTTTCAGACTGAACATTCCAACTTCCTTCAGCTTATCCTCATAAAGGATGTCCCCAGGTCCTTGTTTCCTCTTCATTGCCCTCCTCTGGAGCTGTTCTAACCTGTCCTTCTGGAAATGCGGTGCCCAGAATTGTACACAATATTCTAGGTGTGTTTTCACAAATGCAAAGTAAAGGGAAATAAGGACTTCACATTTTTATTAAAAAAAATCTAACTGCATTAATCTAGCAGCAAATCTAGCAGCCACCTCACACTGCTGTTTTATATTTAGCTTGTTGTTGAAGATTACATCCAAGTCCTCCTCTGGATATAGTACTTCCAAGCCATAGAATCATAGGGTTGAAGGGACCTTGTTTCTAGTCCAACACCCTGCCCAAAGCAGGAATCCTCAGACTATCCCAAACAAATCACACTCCAACCTTTGTTTGAAAACTGCCAGTGATCAAGCACACACAACTCCAGGAAGCAGGTTGTTCCACTGCCTCATAGTTTTGTGGTCAGGAAATTATTTCTTATTTCTGTTTGGATCTCTCTCTATAAAGCTTCCCCCTGTTGGTTCTTGTGCTGCCTTCAGGCACTTTGAAGAATAAAGTCATGTCCTCTTCCCTATAACAGCCCTTGAAGTAGCCTTATCTTCTTTAAGCTAAACTTACCCAGTTCTTTTAACCATTCTTCATAGGATTTAGCCTCTAAGTCTCTTACCATCTTGTTGCGCTTCTCTGTAGTCTTTTTCAGTTCTTCAGCATCCTTCTTGTATTGTAACCAAAACTGGAGACAGATTTCCAGATGCAATCTGACTAGTGCAGCGTAGAGCAGAACTATAACTTCCTGTGATCTCAGTACTATTCTGCTGATGTAGCTCAAGACTGCATTGGCTCCTTTGGCAGCTGTATCACATTGCTGGCTCAGTCTACCAAGACATCCAGATCCTTCTCACAAGTACTGTTAAGCCAGGTACTGCCTATCTTATACCTATATATCTGATTTTTGCTACCTTAGGATAAAACCCTACATTTCTTGCTATTTTATTGTATTGTTTCCTCTGCCACTTACGTGTTTGTTCAAGATCTTATGAAAAGATACTCCATCCCCAGTCTCTAAAACAGGCCTCTTGTTTAGCTAACTTTGAAGATACTTCATTTTTCAGTACTCATGTACAGTTCCTATTTAGCTATTATATTTGTAGGTCAGTCTTCCTCCAAGGGAAGAATATACATGTTAACTGGTTTTATATTTTGGAGCTCCCCAAATAGAACAAAAAGCAAGAACGGTTGGTTAATTCTAACATTAGGTTGCAATATTAATTTGTAAAATAATCCAGAGTAATTAATATTGCATGCAAGAATGAAAAGAGAAACAGATTAATGGTCTTATGTTAGAGGAAGGCAGATGCTACTTGAATGTTAGGAAAAACATTCCAACACTAAAAGCAGTTACAATACTAGAAACAGTTACGAAAGATGGTGAGGAACTTCTCTTCTCGGAACAATTTTAAACAGAAGCTGGACAGCCATTTGTTTGGGGATATTTTAAACTGAATTCCTCATTGAATAGAGGTTGGACTTGATGGCCTAAGTGGTTCGTTTATGATAAATGCATTCATGAGTCTTGAAATAGCACCACTTTAAAATCTGAAAAATCTAATTTTACTCTTAGTTAATTGGTTGAATTTTTATTCACTGTTGCAACTTTTCCCCCCAAAAGAAGAATTAGAAATTATTTTGGAATCATTAATACTTTTTATACTGCTTTTCTTCTTTCTTTTGACAATTTATGGACTACCTTAAGGAAAAGAAAAGTATCTTTCATGTATAAGGTATAATTTGAAATAAATTTGTTTTGGGCAGATGTAGATTTTTTTTTCTCTATCAAACCAAAAAGTGGGTTTAGTTCATTGCAGTACAGTTATCTTGGATAGACAATCCATACAATTTACTGAATGTGCATATAATTACATGCACATTCTACGAATGACACTACACATTGAGAAAGAGAGAACCAGAGAATGAATTAAACACCATTGTCAACTTTGATGTTATTGGTTATATCTTCATCACAATTATTTTAGCAAGGAGCTATCTTTTGCTGGCCTCCATCAGCCGGTTATCTTTCTGTCTGATCTTGTTCACATCTACAGTACAAACTGGAATCTAATTCAGGTTTGGCTCTAATAACATGTCTGAAGTATTGTTTATAGCATTGATAAAATTAACCACCCTGACATATATAGTTTACTCAGTTCCGTTTGAAACTGGAGTGAGTCAAATAAGAAATCTTTTGATTAACTCCAGCCGTCCTTTTTTGTTTCCAGAAGTTTTTAAAGTAGCACAAAAAACCTGGGTATCCACTGAGGTTTTGCACTTCTTCATCAAGGCAATACCTATTTAAATTTTGCTTCTGTGTATGACTGAAACTAAAGAAACATATTCACTAATGCCATTGGGCATCTGACAAATAAAATTCCCAAAAACATTGTTTTGTTTGAAATGATTTTTTCATTTAGTATATGTAGATTTATTTTATTTTCCTATACATACATTCATCTGACATCTTCCTTTATAACCATGCTGATTGGTTTCCATTTACATTATTTGCCTGACGGTTCAAATTTTCGTATCGTATCCATTCTTCAACACATGTTATTTAAAAATTGTGGTGTAAAATCTTGAAACTGGAGACTGTCTCTCTTCTTTTCCCCCCCCAGCAGCACCTGTGAAAGCAAAAATATATTGCAAAGGACGTTATAGTGCCAAAGAAATACCATCATTTTCTTGTACTACCTATCTACATAATATTTGTTCAACACCTCTATGAGGTAAAAAAAAATATTCCGAGAATATTTTACTTTCAAAATAATGTTTGTTGTTGTTGTTGTTGTTTTTGTCTTAACCATATGATGGCTTCTGAAGCATCAGAAAGATGATAGTCAACTGCACTGATTATCCTGATGGCAAAGAAGGCTGTTGTTTAGAATTTATAGTCTCTTTTATAATAGTAAGCAGAAATCGACATAGGAGAGTTGTGCTAGATGATTGCAGAAAGACACAACTTTAAATATATTTCCATATTTATTGTTTTAACACCTTGATAAGGTGTTTCACTGTAATATTATTAATAAGGACAAAAATCATTCATAAGGAACAAGATTTTTATACATATTCTATAACCACAAAACCTTGATATGATGGGCAATGACTGAAGTGTGTGTAACATATTTTATTAAAATCCAGTAGCAATGCTTTATGTACAAGATTATCTTTTTCTTATTCCTACACTGCATAGTTTTATTTGCATTACTACTTTATTACAATAATGTAGTTTATCATGGAGAGTCAGCTTTTTAAAGGCTTGACTGCAGAAAGAAATGATAAGAATGAAACGTTGAGGATCCTAAATATAAGATTAAATAATAGACTCATCAGTAGCTCTCAATTTAGAGAATACAGACTGAACTATAAATTCAGTCTAAGCTATAAGCTATAAATAGCACCTTATCTGTTAGATTTTATAATTGCATAGATTGCAAGGATTCTATCTATCTATGATAAGATAATATCACAAAACATGCATTAATAGACCTCATATACCCCACTAGAATAACAGAGCGTTCTTTCCAATATATCACAGATTAGGGAGATAGCTACTTCTGAGCTAGCTAGTTCTGAGGTACTCAAACAGCAAAATCCCCTAGGTTGCCAACCAAGGCAAATTTTAAAAGTAGTTTCAGATACAATAATGGAGAGGAGTAGGCTGTTCTGAGAAACCAAATTAAGTGTAGAGAGAGGGGGAAGATCTGTTACCAAGGCAGCAAACAGATAAATGTGTGTCAAGCTCATATGAAGATAGAGATTTATGAAAATGCCTAAGGCAGGTGCTCCCTTAATTCACTTGAAAATAAAAGTGGGAGGAGGGGATCTTGCAAGATTCTGCTCTAATAAAAGTAGTTTTAGGCTTATGTGGAGTCTGTTTCTTGATCTGGTCTACCTTGTAAGGCTGACATTAAGAAACATTCCTATACAAGATAGAATAATTTAGGTATGATATTCCATTTGTCTATCCTGGTTGTCTCTAGTTATTGCAATTGAATATAAAACAAATTATCTTAAATGGTATTTGGAACAAAACTTTTTATAGTGCTGCAAGAAGAGTAGTATTTGTTTCTAGATTTCATATTTTCTTTTCTTTGTTATATTTGTTTCCATTCTTTAACCTGCTATTTAATTAAAGAAAATGGCCACCAGTGGTGGTACTGATAAAGAATGATATACAAACTTTTTGCTAAATTGGCATTATTTTTTTCCAGTGCACAGAGAAAGAGAGAGATTCTTTATTACGGTCAATGACCAGGCCATAAAACACTTTACATACCTGAAACTAATATTAGTTATGAAATTAGGTAGGCGTGCCATTCAAATTGCTATGCATTTTGTCATTTTGTACATGGCAAAATTTGGGCAGACTTAAATAGAGTCATTTGATAGTAATAGTTATTAATAAAACTGATTAAAATACCAGGGAATTTGGTTAGGTGTGGGGTAATCATCTCAAGGTGGGTGTCAACATATAACAAGCAGTATAGTAAGACATGTCTAATGGTTTCAATGGATCCTTCTCCACATGGGCATAGTCTAGATTTGGATGGAATGCCCTTATATCTCCTCTCTAAAACTGCTGATGGGGCCTCCCAATACCTAGTATATTGCAGCTTTACAGATATAGACATTCCTCTTGTATTCTGAGAGTTTAATTTATTTATTTATTATTTGGATTTATCCCTGCCCATCTCTACCGTGGTAGACTCTGGGCGGTTTACAATCACAATATAAAAGTTAAAAACTTATACATTTAAAACTACCATAAAAATAAAAAATAAAAATCCAAAAAGATGGTATGTTCTTAAAAGGAGGATATTATTACGCTAACCACCCCCAGGAGGAACTATTATGTCCTTCGTTCCAGGCAAGGCGGCAGAACCAGGTCTTTAACGACTTCCTGAAGGCCAGGAGCGAGGGTGCCCGTCTCGCCTCAGGGGGCAAGATATTCCATAGGGCGAGTGCTATAGCATAGAAGGCACGCCTCCTGGACCCCGCTAGATGGAATTCTTTTAGTGATGGGATCCGGAGCATGCCCTCCCTGCATGATTGGGTGGGGCGGGTAGATGTAATCGGGACGAGACGGTCCCTCAGATACCCTGGTCCCATGCCATGTAGGGCTTTAAAGGTAATAACCAACACCTTGAATTGGATCCTGAAGCAAAATGGGACCCAATGCAGCTCACGGAGTAGCGGTGTTACATGTGCTGATCTTATAGCACCCAGAACTACCTGTGCAGCCGCATTCTGGACCAGCTGAAGCTTCCGAATACTCTTCAAGGGTAGCCCCATGTAGAGCGCGTTGCAGTAATCTATATGGGAGATGACAAGGGCATGAGTGACTGTTCGGAGGGCCTCCTGATCCAGGAAGGGGCGCAACTGGCGCACAACCCGAAGCTGTGCAAAGGCCCTCCTGGCCATGACTGCCACCTGCTCCTCGAGCAGGAGTCGTGAGTCCAGGAGGACCCCCAAGTTTCGCACTGAATCTGAACGGGGCAGTGCCACCCCATCCAGAGTTAAAGATGACAACTTCCTGGAAATCGAGAGGCCATCAATCCACAGCCACTCCATCTTACCAGGGTTCAGCTGAAGCCTATTGTGCCCCATCCAGGCCCCTACAGCTTCCAGACACTGAGAAAGGGTGTTGACTGCAACACTTACTTCACCCGGGACGGAGATGTACAACTGGGTATCATCAGCGTACTGATGATACCTCATCCCGTGGTGACGGATGATCTTGCCCAGCGGCTGCATGTAGATGTTAAATAGGAGAGGAGAGAGAACCGAACCCTGCGGCACCCCACACAAGAGGGGCCGAGGGTCAGATCTCTCCTCTCCTATTACCACCGATTGGGAGCGGTCCCGGAGGAAGGAGGCGAACCAGCGTAAAACAACGCCACCCACCCCCAACTCCCTGAGCCGCCCCAACAGGATACCATGGTTGACGGTATCAAAAGCCTCTGAGAGATCCAAGAGAGCGAGAATGGATGCACTCCCTCCATCTCGCTCCCGCCAAAGATCATCCATAAGTGCGACCAATGCAGTCTCTGTCCCATATCCCAGCCTGAAACCTGACTGAAAGGGGTCTAGATAATCCGTTTCATCCAGAATCCTCTGGAGTTGCAGCGCCACCACCTTCTCAACCACCTTTCCCAAAAAGGGAAGGTGGGAGACAGGACGAAAGTTGTTTAAAACAGCAGGGTCCAAGGAAGGCTTCTTGAGGAGGGTATGCACCAACGCCTTCTTAAAGACCGCCGGAAACACCCCCTCCCCCAAAGATGTATTAATCATCGCCTGGACCCAACCACATGTAACCTCCTGGGCTGACTTAACCAGCCAGGAGGGACACGGGTCTAGATGGCAAGTGGTGGCATTTACAATCCGGAGGATTCTGTCTACTTCATCAGGCCCAACAGGATCAAACTGTTCCCAGATAACAGGGTAAGTACGAGCCTCTGGCATCTCCCCAGATTGTGCCTCATGCTTAGAGTTTAACTTGGAATGAATCTGAGTGATTTTGTCCTGCAGATGCTCAGCAAACTCTTCCGACTGGCCCTGTAAATGGGTCACTAAGTCCATCCGACCCAAAAGAGATCTAGTAATCTTAAACAGGGCCGTCGGGCGGCATTCTGCGGATGCAATAAGAGCGGAGAAATAATCATGTTTCGCCGCTCTTACCGCCACAAGGTAGGCCCTAATAGCGGCTCTAGATTGTGTCCGGTCAGATTCAGTCCTCGTCTTCCTCCAGCGGCGCTTCAGACGTCTCTTAACCCTCTTCAAAACCCTCAACTCCTCCGTGAACCACGGGGAGTGACGGGTTGAACGAAGCAAGAGAGGTCGCATAGGCGCGATCCTGTCCAAGGCCCAGGCCGCCTCTTTATTCCAAGCTGCGGCTAAGACCTCCGCTGGACCGTGCTGCAGATCTTCAGGTATAACCCCCAGCTCCCCCTGAAACCTCATTGGGTCCATATGTCGCCGGGGGCGGACCAATCTAATTCATGGATTGTAGCATTATTCATGATGCTGAGAACTCAGGAGACACTGGAAGAAAAGTTATTTAAAAAGTATAGCCATACCTGTAAGAAATAACTTTGGATGGAGGCCATTCCTGCAATTAAAAAGTCCCAATTTATTTTTCAACTAATTGAATGAAAGTTATGGAGTGGGCCAAAATAAATGTAATAACTTTCCAATCAAACAGAGAACTTCCCACTGGAAGTTACTTATGAATCCAAGTGAAAAGTTGTGTAAAATCCCTAGCACATGATTACTTACAAATATGCCATATTAATATTAAATGTCTATTCTCATAACATTGTCTTCCTCCAACTCTTTTTTCACCTCCTTAGCAGGGAAAATAATACTCTATATCAATTCTACTGCCCATCTTCTGGGTCTAGAAGTCTGTCTTCAAGTTAATAGAGAAGTTCTGTCTCAATGTTCTCTATAGTCAAAGTACCTTATAAGTATAGTCGAAGGCTTTCACGGCCGGAATCCGATGGTTATTGTGGGTTTTCCGGGCTGTGTGGCCGTGTTCTGGCAGTTTTGGTTCCTAATGTTTCACCAATCGCTGTGGCTGGCATCTTCAGAGGACAGGAGCACAGCTAGAAGATTCTGTCTGTGCCCAAGTGGAGGGTGTGTGTTCCTAAACACCAGCAGGAACACACCACCAGCAGGAACACACACCCTCCACTTGGGCACAGAGAGTATCTTCTAGCTGTGCTCCTGTCCTCTGAAGATGCCAGCCACAGCGACTGGCGAAACGTTAGGAACCAAAACTGCCACAACACGGCCACACGGCCCGGAAAACCCACAACAACTACCTTATATGTACTTTCTACTGTTTTCACTAGTTGGTGTGTTATAGCTGACACCATCTTCCATGAATACAATAAGGATTATTTCAAAGTCAAGCATAGACAAAGTGGAATATAGTCATCTGGTACTTCCCCCTTTGCATTTTCTACTCCATGTTCTCACCATTCTTGCTTTTTCCTCATGCAATTTTGAATGCATATAAAATGTAAACTAATAAGTTTAATGCACATATTTTGAACTAGAATAAAAAGTTGCACAAAATTATTTCTTCTTGCATATAATTCTGATGATTTTATTAATTCTTGTCTTAATTACCCTTAGTAATTACCATTATTTAATCTTGCTCCTGAGAGCAAGAATCTAACCTTAGTAATGGCTCATGAAGTAGATTTTACTTTTATCTGTAGCTTGAATCATGTCAACTGGATTTCTATTTTCTCAGTGGAAACGTTTCACTCCTTATCCAAGGAGCTTCTTCAGTCTGAGCAAAGTTAGTAAGGGAATCCTAAATATGTTTCTAGGTAGCTGTGTGACTACCTACAGCTACCTAGAAACATATTTAGGATTCCCTTACCAACTTTGCTCAGACTGAAGAAGCTCCTTGGATAAGGAACGAAACGTTTCCACTGAGAAAATAGAAATCCAGTTGACATGATTCAAGCTACAGACAATTCCACCTGGATGACTGAGAACCTTCATAGACATTTTACTTTTATATTTTACAAAATATAAAAGGCACTGTTTCAGAATTTTCAGAAATTCATTTAACAGATACACCATTTCTTGGAGGTTGAAGTGTTCTGGGTGTGCATATCACTGTACCTGTAAGGTTTAGTAAAACAGATTTTATAACTATAACATTAAGAAGATTACGTTAACAAGAAATACACTGTAGAGCTCAGCAAAGCCTAGCATCTATTAAGCTACATCTTTCCAGGATAGGAGTCAAAAGAGGACATGCTTTGTGTGTGCATGCCTGGGAATAATATAATTAGCTTGGTACTACACTTTGACTATTTCCATTACATATTTCCTGTAAATAAATCATAATAAAACCGGTTTCACTAATCATTGCTCAGATTAGATTCTCATTCTCAGGAATGCTCACACACACATAGGGAGACACTTCAGCCCTGAACAGAATCCTGGTCTCCAATGACCGCAGTTATGTTACTGAAGAGGTTCCATAAAGGAGAGAAAAGGAAACAGACAACTTTCAGAAATGGAGTCAGGAAAATTTCAGCACATGGAGAAGCTGGAAAGACCAGAATTCTCTCTCTGGTTGTTCAAGAGGAAATGGTCCTTAAGTCTCAAGGAATCCTCTTTTTGCTTGACAAAGAGAGGCTCAATAAGTCAAGGTAGTCGCAAGAAACCTGGGATGCAGGAGATCACAAAGCAGCTGGAATAATATGCCCGGTGGTGAGTGACTCCATTATTGTGCATTTAAGGAATAAGAAATCAAACCAAAAATAGTTGAGAAATCTGCTCAGACTTATTTGAGGGGAAAAACCACAGCCTCCAAGGTGATTTTTTTTACAGAAGGCTCGGACACAACTAAACGACTGAACAACAACAACAAATACAACAAGTGTCTGGAGAACAGCTCAGTCTAAAACTGCATATATATATATATATATATATATATATATATATATATATATATAGAGAGAGAGAGAGAGAGAGCGCGAGCGCACGCTCACAAATCACCTTGAGCAGCTAGAAGGAGAAGAAGAAATGCTTGTTGCCTTCATTTTAAGTAAGTTCATTTGCTAGAAGTTACCAAGCTGTGGTACATGTAGTAGAAATGAAAGAGGAAACTGATATTAATTATGTAATACATTGTTTGCAATCTGTAATTGTAATCTATATGAATCTCAAGTGCAAAATGCAAGTCTCAGTGAAGAATCTGCTTGTAAGGCCAGAAGAAAAGAAAGGAAATTTTCATTTGCAATGGCTTGGATCATTTGCAAGTCATTTGTCCTAGGAAAGTGAGAAATGACAGACCCATTAGACTGCATTCCATAGGATGACTCATCTCAGCCTAGTATTAAAAAAGGCCAGAAGGAGATCAAGCAATGAATACAAGAACAAATGGACCACCAGATAGCATCTGTTTTGATTCTACCACAACTTCTAATTTCATTAAAGAGAAAAAGAGTTTCATTGAACTGAATGAGTATAAATTTGCCATTTATTTGGCAAACGGACAAAGGTCACCTCAGCTGGGAGAGGCTCTGAAAATTTCCATTGTGCATTAGGCAAAGGACAGCTGCTCAATTTAACAAGGAAAGATGCTTTATATGTACTGTATGTCCCAGATCTGGAGCAAGTTTCCTTTCAGTATAGTGTATTACAGAGAAAGGACGTGGTGCAAGATATAAAGAAAATCATTATTATGTAACTGAGAGTGCACAATTGCTTATGAAAGGCATTTTCCAGCAAAATGGACCCAGATTCTGTTTGTAAATTGGAGGGCTTAGCTCAAGCAGTAAAGTTACATTCATGCACAGATCAGTCCTGATGTGGATGTTGTATGAAGGCCAAAGGCACTAAGCCTATAAATGAGGAAAGAAAAAGTTTGTGCACAGTGATGTTTCTGGGCCAATGTATATCACTACACCAGATGGAAACAAATACATTCTTGTATTCATCACACAAGATACTCATTTTATTATTTGATCAGTGGAAAGAGTTAGGTCTGGAGAAATTCAAATAATATGTGGCTTTAGCAAGCAACCAATTTGGGAAAAAGCCTCAAATATTTTGGCCAGACAATGGGGCCAATATGCAGCAGGCAACATGAAAAGTATTGAAACAGCAGGGTATTCTGCATGAAACTACAATAGCCTATACCCTAGAGAGAAAATCAGGTGTCAGTTTTTGTTTCTATATCCAGGCAAATAGCAAGCAGAGATTACAAGCTTCATAAGACATCCTTGCATGCCCAGAAGTTGACTTTGTGGCAGAGCCACATGAGGAAACTAAGGCATTGCAGCCAGATGCTCTAAGACAAGGGTCGGAAATGGCGGCTCTTGAGCCAGATCTGGCTCTTTGGCCCCTCGGCTCTGGCTCTCTCTCTCTGTCTGCCGCCCGACATCCGGAAAGCCGGTCTCCGGAAGCAGCGCGAACCCTGGGGAAGAAACAGACGCTGATTGGTAGAGGCTCAGAAGGAAGGACGCCTCCACCAATCAGCGCGCGCCAAAGGGGAGCAGAGAGGCGGGCTGAACAAGGCAAAGCCCGATTGGCCCTGCTTCCCAGAGGCGCGAAAAAAAGACCGGCGTGGGGCCTCGCTCAGCTGTGCGCGGAAGCGCTCCAAAAAGACCGGCGTGGGGCCTCGCTCAGCTGCGCTGGGCTGTGAAACTGGACGAGCCGCCGGACCTGGAGCGCTTCTGCGCGCAGCTGAGCGAGCCCCCGCGCCGGTCTTTTTGGAGCGCTTCCGCGCGCAGCTGAGCGAGGCCCCGCGCTGGTCTTTTTGGAGTGCATTTCCACAGCCCAGCGCTCAGCTGCGTGCGGAAGCGCTCCAAAAAGACCGGCGCGGGGCCTCGCTCAGCTACGCGCGGAAGCGCTCCAAAAAGACCGGCGCGGGGCCTCTCTCAGCTGCGCGCGGAAGCGCTCCAGGTCCGGCGGCTCGTCCAGCTTCACAGCCCAGCGCCAGCGCGCCCGGACCAGCTCAGAGACGCGCGCCGCCAGCAGCGCCTCCGCCTTGGCCAGCCTGCGCACCTTGGAGAGCTGGGGTGCAGCGGGATGGGAGTGTCGCCGGCGGCCCGCGAGGACCGGCCATGGAAGGTGAGTGAGGGGCGGGGCGGCCGGCCAAGCGCAGCGCAGCCCTGTATCTTACCCTTCCACGCGATTGGCTCCCGCCCCCAAACCCCACTCCCTTCCGCGCGATTGGCTCCCGCCCGCAAACCCCGCCCCCTTCCATGCGATTGGCCCACGCCCGCAAACCCCGTCCCCTTCCACGCGATTGGCCCACGCCCGCAAACCCCGCCCCCTGGCTCTCGAGCATTTCAAAATGTGCACAAGCATGTCAAAATGGCTCCCGGCATAAAAAGTTTGCCGACTCCTGCTCTAAGAGATCCAACAAAGGAATTCCAAGGCTGTCCCACATGGCAAGAGGGAACAAGTGGAAGGGCACCTGCACATGGAAGGACATTGAAGGGATGAGAGCCACTGAAGGTGGGAAATGGAGAAAGGCTACAGAAGAAGAGAATGAAGTACTCCACAAGAGTTTTATTTATTTATTTATTTATTTAATTTTTTATCCCACCTTTATTATTTTTATAAATAACTCAAGGCAGCGAACATACCTAATACTCCTTCCTCCTCCTATTTTCCCCACAACAGCAATCCTGTGAGGTGAGTTGGGCTGAGAGAGTGACTGGCCCAAGGTCACCCAGCCGGCTTTCATGCCTAAGGCGGGACTAGAACTCACAGCCTCCTGGTTTCTAGCCCAGCACCTTAACCACTAGACCAAACTGGCTCTCTACTGTATTATGTTACACTTGGAAACCTGTCGAGCTACCTGCAAGGAACACAACTATAGGATGAAGTTGTTTTCAAGATCATGCAGAAGAGGGAGTCCACACCATAAAACCAGACTGATGGCCAAGAGATACACTCAGTAGTGTAGTGAAGGCTATGATGAGACATTTGCACTAGTAGTCAAGCACACTTCTATGACGATACTGCTCAATATAGCAGCAGCAAGACACATCAAGTCAATCACCTTGATGTAAAGACTATATTTCTGCATGGAGAAATCAAGGAAGACCTCTACATGCAGCAGCCACCTGGATTTAAGCGACCAGGGGGGGAAAAAAACTAGTTTGCACGTTTCTAGAGCTTCTACTACCTGAAGCAAACAGCTGGAACCTGGAATGAGAAGCTGAACAAAATGCTGGTCAAGCAAGGCACCACGAAAGGTAAAACTGATCCTTGTCTTTATTCCAAATGCAGAAATTACAGATAGACATACATTCTCACCCATGTGGATGATTTAGTTATCTGTTGCCAAGATAAGAAGGATAGCTAAGAGATTGTAAAGAACCTCAACAAGGAAGGAGGTGAAAGAGCTGGGAAATAGCTCCTACTATTTTATTTTATTTTATTTTATTTTATTTTATTTTATTTTATTATTTATTTTATTTTATTATTTTATTTTATTTTATTTTATTTTATTTTATTTTATTTTTTATTTTATTTTATTTTATTTTATTTTATTTTATTTTATTTTATTTTATTTATTTTATTATTTTATTTATTATTTTATTTTATTTTATTTTATTTATACCCTGCCTATCCCCTCCCTAATGGAGGACTCTAGGTGGCTTACAATCAGTACATACATCAAGTTATACATCATATTATATTACCCGCGCGATTAGGGAGGGGGTGAGGGAACCGGCTCTTCAATCGCAGGTCGGACTACATGTCCCAGGAACCTTTGCTTCAGAGCCGGCTGCTGACGTCCAGGAAGTTGATGTTTTTTCGGGATCCGCCGTCCTCTGTCGTCCGCCGCCGCCATCCACGGGAACCAGCTTTCTTCTTGGTCCGAGGGCGACCCTCTGAAAAGGACGCCAGCAAATTGGCCCACGTGAGTGGTCCCCATTTATCTACTTGCCGGGCTTTCGATCAGCTGGGTCTAGATGCTATATCTTAGCATCTAGACCAAAGCTTTCCAAACTGTGTGTCGGGACACGTTAGTGTGTCGGCTGCAGTGTCTGGGTGTGTCGCAGCTGCTGCTGCCTCCGAGCCCTTCCAGGATTCCGCGCAGGTCCTAGTGCCTGCCTTGTGCCTTGCTGCCTCCAAACCTGATGTGATTCCACGCAGGTCCTAGTGCCTGCCTTGTGCCCTGCTGTAAGAGTGTGTCACGAAATGATGCCCTGCTGTAAGAGTGTGTCGTGAAATGATGCATGTCTAAAAAAGTGTGTCACCAACATGAAAAGTTTGGAAAGCTCTGATCTAGACAGAAAGAGAAAGGGATGGAAGTTACTTCCCCAACCAAAGATAGAAGACAAAATATCATCTTGAGTTCCTAGGTTTACTGAAGCCAAAGCATGTTTCACTTAACCTTGCTCAGGTTAGGATCCAGGAATGCTGACATGCACACAGAGAACACTTTAGCTTCCAAAAAACATTTTGTATCTGTTAAATGAATTTCTGAAATGTATATTTTCTATGTGAAGTCTCCTATCTGAATGTGATGATTCAACCTAAATTCAGGGTGCTAAAGTATTTTTCTATGCAGTATACTATTTCATATGATTAGCTGACAAACATGAAAATTATTTTCAAGATAAAAGTGAGGAAAGATACTTAGATGCAAAGTAAAACAGACATTTGTCCACTTAGAAAAAACAAGTATTATGCTGTAATGACTAATAAATAGTGCAAGATACTTCTAACTTACAGTTTTTTATTACTTTTCTAGCACAATGCACCTTTTTATAACACCATAATCTCTTTTTTTTACTTCTTTGTATTATTCCAGTAGTTTCATGCATTGTAAGGGAAGCATTTTAAGGAGCAAAAAGCATGTATATTTATCCAAATGTAATGCCTAACATGTATGTGCCCAGAGATGAATTGCTGTGTTCACAAAACAGTATTTTCAATATTGCTGTTCCTACAATAAGATGTTAAGCAACAGCAAACTGTAGTTAATTTCGTATCCTTTGATACGGATATTATGGGTAAATATATGTATCTTCTTGACATTACCCGAGTCTTTTAATTTGTTTACTAAGGAGGACTAAGAATTTATGTTGTATCTTTGTATATTTTCAACAAACGTAAACAATAATTACTACCACCCTCAATGTAGCAAAGTGGGAGTGTATAATTACTTCTTTTCACATAGAGAGAGATCTCTGTAATCTTTTAATCTAATTATAATTCTGTTTATACATGTAATAAAAAAGGTCTAGTATCATGGAAACAAATTCAAAGCATTAACTTTAGGACTCAGTATGCAAGTTTTATTCATCTGTCCATAATTACAATTATTCCTTTGTTGTTGTTTACAAATAAAGGGTAGTGTTGGAGTTCTACTGCTATCTGTTGTGGAAAGAATACTATTTTCTCTTTTTTTCTATTTTCCAACCTAGTTGCCAGTCTTTGGGCTCTTACGCTATTGGCACATGGAATTCTTTGCAATGATTACAGTAATATTTTTTTAAAAGATCTATTAACTTGTTTAAGCAGCTAAAATAATTGCTTTATTATTTATAAAATAATTTATAAAATAATTGCTCCTTTTCCTTTTAGAAAAGGAAAGTTCCAGTGAAAGGTGAGGAAGAGAGGAGAAAATCCATCTTGTCTTCTAATTTTGCTTAAAGTTCCTTGTTTCCTTATTTAGGAGCAAAAACCATGCCTTCATCCTTCAGAATATATCTGATAACTATTGTTACTGATAGCTATTGTTAGCCTCTTTCTTAATTCACCAATGTAAAGATAGTATAGGTAGCACCTGCTGCACAGTTTACTGTGGATAGCACACTTAATTTAAGACGTACTGGGAACATTTATAATTAACTGACCATTGACTGATTTCTACCAGGACTCAAATCCAAAAGCTGGGCTGATCCTGGAACATGTAGATTATTAATAAAAAAGACGATCCTTCTGATACTGTACAGAAAAAAATGCCTTCAAGACACAAATTACTATATTTTGGAGATACAGTATTATCCGAAGACCCAGCTTCCTTGAGAAGTCATAATGTTGGGAAATGTAGGAGGAAAGACAAGAGGACAACCAGCAGCAAGGTAGATGGACTCACTGGGTGCATTGAAGAGTCGGGTTAGGGAAGATCATCAGTGTGGTTCCTAAGAGATAACATTGACTTGCTGGTGCATAATCAATCACTGATGAATCATCTTCCTTTCATCTAGGATTAAAAGATAGTGTTTTGTAATGTTAAGAATTAGACTCCATGGATGTTTAAACCCATAATCTAATTTTAGGAATAACATTTTCTTTAATATAATTTTGAAAGTAAGACATTAGTCCTATTATTCTGATATATCATAGATCTTGTTTAAAATACAAATACTTAGAAAAAAGCTGGAAAAATGTTCAGTGAAAAGAAAGCATTGCTTTACAATGCCAGCTTTTTATCTTTCAGCTTCCTTGGGTGACTGGATTCAAAGACAGGGAGAAAAAACTCTCTTACCCACCTTTTTGCTAGGTATTTATTTATTGCATTTATATCCCATCACAGTCAAATATGTATCTCAGGAGTTACAGTTATAACACCTCAAATATTGTACTTTAGTTAGGGGCATTGTTGTACCCTTGTATTAATTTAGGTTGCAATAAAAAGTAGACTAGTGGGAGTTGTAGCTTGACACTGCCACCAGATATGGTAATGACCATCAATTCAACTAGTTTCAAAGGGTAAGTCTAGAAATCCCTTTTTAATGGCTACTTTCAATGTAGTATACAGTTACCAATTGGAACTAGTCTTAATAGTTGTATTCAGAATCAGGTAATATGCCAGTAGCTGGTGTACAGCAGCTGAAAAGGCTCACTTTCATGTCACGCTTGTAAACTTAAAGACTTTCAAGGGACATAATAATCATGACAGTGGATTAGATAGGCCTTATTCTGATCTAGCACAGGCCTATTTTTTTCCAATTGCACTGATTATTTAAAATTTAGCTGACAGACCATTTACGCCATATGCACATGATAATATTTTGAGTGCCCTCCCAGGCATTATCATGATGTCATTGTGTCATGCCATTACACAAATAACATAAATTATGTGACATAACCTCATTTGCTCCCCCCCCCCGCAGATGCCCATGCGCATACATAATGCCATACTAATAATTTGATAGCCATAAGTTGTTGAACAAGCAAACCTAGGTTTTGAACAGTGCTAAGCCATAACTGGTGGGTTCAGTTTCACACTAAACCAAAAATAGAGAAAGCACATTTGGTGTATTGTTATGAGTGACAGCAATTAGAGGTCAGAGTTGGTAAACTTAATTACAGTGATTTTTCTGCAACAGTTTTTTAAAAATTGGAATTGTCTGGTTATTATTAGCGATATCTCTTTCCAGATATACCTGCTAATAATAATACACCTGAGCAACTAGTTATCAGCATCAGTATTTATTTAACTCCCTTAAAACATTATTTTAAAAACTTCCTATGAAATTATATTTATTGATATCTTCAGAATCACAAGAACAGTCTTAAAATGTTTTACTTGATGGACATGAAGTCTTTCCATGTCGTCATTAAAAAACAAACAAAGACCAGAATCCTGGTTAGTAGGCAATGCACAAATACTGGTAAATAATTAAATAATTCAGTAAGAATAAAATTTGTGCTTGTGAGTGTAGTTGAAGAATCTGTGATTTAGAGAAACAGGAAAGATCCATGAAGGGCCGGAAGCTCTGGTGCATGGTGGCAAGTATCTGTGTTATATTGTGAAATAGCTGATGGCTAAGTTCTTTCAGTTGTTGTTATTGAGAAAAAAATTAAAAACAGGCCTGAACAAAAAATGGGCTACAGTTATTAATAGTAAAGTTCCTAAGCCCATCCAAGGCTTTACAAGAATCAGAGTGCCTCATTCGGCTTGCTGTAGCTTATTAATAATCCTGAGATCACAGTGGCAACAGCTAGATTTTTAACTATGGTTATAAAAACAAGGACTTTAGTAATAAAACATAGAGTTGGGCTTTTAAGTGTATCATGTAATATTTATCAAATATTTTATCTGTTAAACTGCTTTATCTAATGTTAGGTCTGAATTATATGTGCAATTTGTTTTCAGGCCTTTTGGCTGCAAAATAAAATTTATTTATTTATTTGTTTGTTTGTTTGTTTGTTTGGCTATTAAGTCTGGTTGACCATCCCGCATTTCCTTCTTTGGCCAGAATTGAATTTATCAAAGACAAACTCAGTTCTTGCCTGATGATTGCATCCTCACAAGATGATTTTGCCTCTGGCTTCTCTAAAGTACTTATTTTTTTTGGGGGGGGGGGTTCATAGGTTCATTGCATCTATGAGTGATCCACTTGTTTGTTTCAGGTTTTTTCTAATCCAACACTGCTTATACTGTACATTTATGAATAATATATGATGAGTTGTAATAAATTCTGGCTTTTACAAACAGCAATGCTGTTCAGTTATATCAAAACTGTAAAAATGCAGCTGTATATGTAACATAATAATTTAAAATGGACCTCTTTCTGCAGTTGCATATGAAAGGGCTTCGAATAGGCTAATCAAGAGCAACTAACATTGAAAAACCTAAGACAGCTTTCATTTTAAAGTGATACAGGACCAACATATGAATGCTAGGGGGAGCTCTGATACAGCAAGGTTTGAACGTTTTATGGAGTTGCTTAAAAAGAATGTTGTGATTGAGATTGCTTAGATGTTTTTTTAATGTACATTTTAAAGTCCAACAATGAAAAAATCTTATTGGCCCTAACTGTTTTTATTTGTTTTAAAAGAACAAAGACAAAGAAC
The DNA here is from genome assembly GCA_023362775.1 of Charina bottae. Lineage (NCBI taxonomy): Eukaryota > Metazoa > Chordata > Lepidosauria > Squamata > Charinaidae > Charina > Charina bottae. The sequence continues at coordinate 80,010,401 of JALMGJ010000002.1, forward strand.
AATGTAATTAAAAATCAAAGCAAGCGTTCTAGTCACAGGGTGTCCTAGGCTCCTGCAATAATTCTTTCTTTGGAATTCAAGGAGTTGAGTTGAGTGAATTAAGAATTTTATTGTAGTTACAATTTTATTGCAGTTCTTCTTCAGTCTAAGAATCTCGGTGTGTTTGTGTATTTATATAGTGCATGAGAGAGAGATATCCCAAGTTTAAACCTTTAGTCTCATTCTCACCCTTTTGTAACAGGCTGCTTTCAGTCCTTTCCCCCATGCTGGCTAGTTGGTTGCATCAGTCTTTGTTTACAAAACAGCCCTTCCTGAGCATTCCCAAGCAACATTTTTCCTGCTTTGCCAACTCCAGTCCGCACAGTCTGGCCTCATTGATCGTTGCAATGTATAAAAATAATAAAATAGACTGGGGGGCTATCAGATCTGGGCTTCTAAAACTATCTTTACTATCTTGTAGTTGAATTTTTGCAGGCTTGATCTGATTGCCCTAGTTAGATCTAAGAGTTTCAGACTTTCTTACTGCTTATATTGATATTTAAGTCCAATACTGGCCTTGCCCAAACAAAAAAATTCAGATTATTAGCTTTGGGGATGGTTCACAGAATGCTAGGCTTTCCTATGTGGTTTATCCATATAATACAGTTATAGGAACACCAATGTCATTATCTCACCTGCCTTTGTTAGCTAGATTGATATGGTAGAATATGAAAAGTAAAATATCTAAAGCAACAAAGAGAACCAAATTATGTAGAATAATTTTAATCTAGTTATATTTGGTGAGTTAAATCACTAGATCTTGTTTTTTTGTGGAGGTGCAAGAAATATTGAGTTAAAATTATTTCATTCCCTTATACCAGCCTTTCTCATTTGGAGTTCTGCAGAACCCTAGGGTTCTGGGAGGGATTGTAAGGGGTTCTATGATATTGACAAAAAATAAACATAGTGCTAGCGCTTGCAGTGGTGGGAATATTTATGCTCAGCTGCTGGCCTGCCACTTTGCTGTTGTTGTAAGCATTGTAAAACATGGATTTTGTAGGTTCAAAGTGAATTGTATTAGTAAGTTTTCATATTTTTTGCAATTTTTATGCAGGGGTTCCCTGAGACCTGAAAAGTATTTCAAGGGAACCTGTAGGGCAAAAAGGTTGAGAAAGGCTGCCTGAGCCAAAATTAAATATATGTTGTCTACAGTTAAGTCAAAGAGTTTTGTTTGCATAACCTAGGATACAAAAATCCAAACTGCTTTTGCAAGATGTGGATTAGCTGTTGGGGAAGTGGGTGGATTATAACACTGGATTTCAGTGCTGTGCATAACAATGTCTCTCTGTGTGTGTATTTAAATTTAAATTAAGAACTTTTAATACCGCCAACTTGGATTTTCTATTTTCTATTTCTATCTATATCTATATTTAAGAGGTATGGATTTCTTTAGTGTATTTTAATCTGTATTGTTTTTAGTTTTGTTGTAAACCACCCAGAGTCACTTCGTGCGAGATGGGCGGTGACGAAATTTGAAATATAAATAAATAAATAAATAAATTTGTGTCTGTGTTTGCAATAGAGGAGAGTTTCAAAAGTAGTGTCTAATACACTACAGGACGTAGGTTGGAGGGAACCAACCTACCAGCCTAAAACATGGAGGGAACACAGGCCTAAACACTATTGATTTTTATTGTGAGAGCAAAGGAGCTGCAGGAAAAAACCCACTTGAAACTGCAGCTCTCAAACTACATGAGCTTCAATGGACCATAAAACATTAAGGACAAATACTGTACTTCTGACATACAAAACAAAGACCCTGTAGACTACAGCAACTCCTTTAATCATGCCACAGTTTCTCCTATTCTTATACTTTCAGGAATACACAAACAGAGATAAGAGAGAACAAGCACCTGCTCTCTAGTTTATTTCCATTCCATATGGTGACAAAGATTACTCGCATAGTAATTTTCCCTAGGCTTGCTTTCTTTAGAAATTACAAGGGAACAGTTATCACGTAAGTTACCTAGCATGGAAAAATACTAAAAACTGCTCATTTTAAGTTTAATAAGTATGCATAAATGCTATTTGCCTATACAAGTAATTATGCATTCAAAAGCATTCAAAGTAACACCTTAGCCCAGAGCTTTCCAAACTTTTCATGTTGGTGACACACTTTTTAGACATGCATCATTTTGCGACACACTCTTACAGCAGGGCATCATTTTGCGACACACTCTTACAGCAGGGCACAAGGCAGGCACTAGGACCTGCACGGAATCCTGGCAGGGCTCGGAGGCAGCAGCAGTCGCGACACACACTAAAGTGTCCTGACACACAGTTTGGAAAGCTCTGCCTTAGCCTATTAGTTTTATTTTATTCTTGTATTCCTTTCTATACTGTTATGTTTGTACATTTAATGCTTTTTATAATATTTAGAATAAGCATATTTCAGAGAATATTCACAGAGGAAATTCATGGGGAACTATACAATATTTTCAATATGTGAATCACAAACACTGTTTATAGACAGGCCCCGTTTGCTGCTACTCTGACTAGGCTTGCATATCTTTATACAACAGCTGGTGCAAAATCTATTATTTTTTATGATACATCAGTAGACTATATTCTAGACACTTGACTGACTGGTTGGTTGGTTGGTTGGTTGATTGATTATGTGCCATCAAATTGGGGTCAACTCTTAGAGACCATATAAATAGATCTCCAGGATGAGGGCTAGGCACTTCCTTTCCTTCAGCATTATGTTTCTCACACTGCAGAGCAGGAGAACCCTCCTGTGGGGGTGGTTCTGAGCACCTTTCAAGATTTTGCTGCAAAATTGAAATATTTTAATGTGACAAAAGCAGAAAATTATTTAACATCAAGGACAGTAGTCTTATTCATTATATTTCATTAAATTACACTAGTATTGATTTAGGTGGTCAAGCCTAATTTGTCATAATTTGCTTTGTGCTGGTTACTTACCATAATAAAGATGATAATGAGTTTAAACTTAAATCCAATTTATTTTCCGCCATAATTTGGCAAGCTTTTGGAATGTGGCATCCACATGAAAGACCTAACATAGTCTTCTCCAAAAAAATTGGGAAAAGGAAAACAAGATCCATTGTGTTTCTGAATTGTAGTGGTCATCTTATAGCATTTGCATCAAAGGGTTGCTAATTATATTTTTGCAGTTCTTTGGATCTAAGGCAATACCTCCAAGGCAGTCTTACAGAATTTTACTCAAGGGATACTCTAGAGAGTTGGGAAAGCTTCCAGAATATTATTTACAGAGGGATTGATGGCTACAGAATGCAAGGAAAATCAAAAATTGTGCCCCTGTCCCTTCCACCCATGAAAACCTCTGTCACATCAAAGGTTTTTTTAAAAAGGAGGAACTCGTGATTTTTACTGATGTCTGAACCAATCAGACAGGCCAGGAAAGGCCATTTATTTGGTTTGGGCATCAAGCTCAAATAGGTCTTCAAATAATGCTTGAATTAATGTCTCCCACCTACAACCACCTCAATCTCCAGTGCAACTTTCATACCTAGAACACAAGGTCTGCAATATTATAAAAAGTAAAATAATTTTTGTTTCACTGTATATATAATTTACCATATATTCTAAGGAAACAACTTATAAAAATTACAAATTGCTCATCTTGATGAGCAGTTTCAGTGCTATATCCTTCCTGTTATGAACTGTGAAATTAAATTTCTCTGTTAATATTTACAGGAATTATATCAAATGACCGTTCTTACACATATGCATGCACACACCTGCACACACATGCCAGCATTTAGCAGACACCATTCAAAAGATTTGTTGTTGAGCAAAAAGCCCAATCTGAAGATAGTGAGTTCAAAGCACTAGAAGTGTTACAGGTACTGCAGTGTGAAAATGCTTTGGTGGAAATCAGTCCTTCGCTTTTTTCCCCCTGGTACTAGTAGGATGTCATCCCATGGCTGTCCTCAGTGGAAGGGAAACTCTACAAAGAGCTGAACCTACTTCCACTGTTCCCTCATTTTCCTCTTCTAAGAAAAGTTGAGAGGGCTCTGAGGCACTGAGTCAGCAGATATGACAGATGTTTTATAAACTATCACTTGAACTAAGTACAAGCACTGGGAGGTATCATGTATACCTATGTAGCTCTTTAGCAAAATACTAGAGAACAGCATGCAGCCTACTTATTCATCTTCTGTAGTTTTATGTTTTGATACTTCGAAGGTTCTTGTTCTAATTATATTGCAAAATATTGTTGGACTGGTTTTGCTGTGGAACACTTATAAAGTGCAGTATAGTTGTTGTATGAGGGATAATTCCATATTGTAAATACTCTATGTAAGCAAGCTGCTTTGTCACAATTATTTCCAAATGATATAGGGTAAATGATTCCATTTCCATGTGGCATCAACCACTGGAAAATGTTTCATTTCTAAACCAACTGAATTCTCCTGATCCCCATTGCCTCCCCACCCCCGTCTCTGCAACTCCCATTATTATGGCAGATTTAAAAGCTCTGCTGAAGAAATCGAATCAAACTGATTGAAATGTTTGGACTGCTGGATTTCTGTTTGATGGCAACACCCTTTCCAGACAATTTTACTCCTAAATTGTATTCACTACATAAATATACTTGTTGTGGTTTTGAAATAGAAAACAGAGGAAACCATATTCACTGTTACGAAAATCTTTTAAAAGATCCAAGTTGTCAGCAAAAGGGAGTTTTTTGTCTCTCTGGCATCCTGAGATTTTCCTTTACTTTTCCTTTAAATTTCATGTATTTTAGAAATGCAGATGTATTTAATTCCTTCCCTTGATAATCTGTGTGTGTGTGTGTGCATGCATGTGTGCCTTCACGCCAGTGTTGACTCTTGGTGACTGCGTGGACAGGTCTCTACAGTTTTATTGGCAAGATTTTCAGAAGCCGCTTGCCAGTTCCTTCTTCCTACAGCTGAGAGAGAACGAGTGGCCCAAGGTCACCCAGCCGGCTTTCATGCCTAAGGCAGGACTAGAACTCTCAGTCTCCTGGTTTCTAGTCTGGTGCCTTAACCACTACACAAAACTGGCTGTTGATCTATATTAGAGAATTCTTACAATTTCCGATGAAACAAACTATGATCAGACTTCTCAGTAACTCTCAGAATTTATTACATAGCATTCATTTCCTTCATCCTGCTGCATAAGGGGAGTTGAACAATCAAATCAAGCAGAAGGCTATAAAAAAAACCTTAGGGGCCACAAGTATAATCACTTAAATGATTATACTTGTGGTATTCAAACAGTGTTTCCTGGAACCCCAGGGTTCCATGAGAATCATCCATGGTTCAACATGACAGTTTCTGTTTACATTGTATAAAATGTATTATTGCAACATTAATTGTAACATTTTGTTCAAATAAGATGTATTACATAAAACATATTTATTAATGGGTTCTGCACTGATTTTTCACATTGAGAAGGGTGCCTCAGATATCTCAAATTTGAAGACCACTTAACTCTAAGATAAAAGACAGTGTCCATCCCTGGATTGTGTTTATTGCTTGATTTTCACCAAAGAGGAGAAGTGCTGACCAATATAGGTTTCTTATCTTCATTTTTGCATCCTGCATACTCTTTTTTTATGTGCTCAGTAAAACCATTGTATGAAATATGATAATTAACAGTCCTTTGCATTAGCTTTCCTGAAAAGCAATTTGCAAGTTACATGTCATTTTGATTTATAATTAATTAGTTAATCCTCATCTTATTACTTTTAGAAAAATTGTAATCCTTTCCAAAGGGGCTGTTCTGCTTCTAGTTAGACACAAGATAACTGTTTATTATGTATTCATATGCTTCCCCAATTAGCATTTCAGGTGTGGCACCAGCCGAGACACTGGGGCAGGGGAGGAGGGGTGGCGGTTGTCATCCAAGAGTCTATAGTGGCCTTCGGGGTGCTGCTCCACAAGTGGCCAGCTGTGAGACCCTGTTTTTCAAGCTGGGCTCCCGAGAACAGTTGGGAGTGTTGCTACTGTACCAGCCTCCCTGCTGCGTAGCAACCTCCCTGCTGGAGGCTGTCTCAGGGTTGGCGGTGGAGTTCCCCAGACTTATGGTTCCGGGGGACCTCAACCTGCTGTCCCCGGGACGCACCTCGGAAGCGGCTCGCAAGTTCATGGCTACCATGGCAGCCATGGGCCTGTCCCAGATAATCCGGGACCCAACTCGAGACAGTGGTCTCACCCCGGACTTGGTTTTCTTGTCTGAGCAGTGGCAATGTGATCTGAGGTGAGAGTTAGATCTGTCCCCGTTGTCATGGTCAGACCACGCCCTGGTGGCCCTGAGATTCTCTTGTGCCACCCTACTCCGCAGGCAGGCAGGACCCATCCGATTGGTCCACTCCCGGCGACATGGACCCGATGAGGTTCCAGAGGGAGCTGGGGGTTATACCTGAGGACCTGCTGCACGGTCCAGCAGAGGTCCTGGCCGCAGCCTGGAATAGGGAATGGCCGGGGCCTTGGACAGGATCGCACCTGTGCGACCTCTCTTGCCATGTTCAACCCAGCACTCCCCATTGTTTACGGAGGAGTTGAGGGTTTTGAAGAGGGTTAAGAGATGTCTGGAGCACTGCTGGAGAAAGATGAATACTGAATCTGACTGAACACAATCTAGAGCTGCTATTAAGGCCTACCTTGTGGCGGTAACAGCGGCGAAATGTAAATATTTCTCCGCTCTTATTGCATCCGCAGAATGCCACCCGACTGTTTAAGATTACTTGAGTTTTTGGGTCAGGTTGATTCAATGACCCATTTACAGGGCCGTTTGGAAGAGTTTTTTGAGCATCTGCAGGATAAAATCGCTCAGATCCATTCTAAGTTGGATTCTAAGCATGCGGCACAGTCTGGGGAGATGCTGAAGGAATGTACTTACCCTGTTATCTGGAAATGGTTTGATCCTGTTGGACCTGATGAAGTGGACAGGATCCTCCGGACTGTAAATGCCACCACATTCCATCTAGACCCATGCCCTTCCTGGCTGGTAAAATCAGCCCAGGAGGTGACTTGTGGTTGGGTCCAGGTTAATACATCTTTGAGGGAGGGGGTGATCCCGGCTGCCTTTAAGGAGGCACTGGTGCACCCCTTCCTCAAGAAACCATCCCTGGACCCTACTACTGTATGTTGGACAATTTTCGTCCAGTCTCCCACCTTCCCTTTTTAGGGAAGGTGGTGGAGAAAGTGGTGGCGTCGCAACTCCAGAGGATTCTGGATGATACGGATTATCTAGACCCCTTCCAGTCAGGTTTCAGGCCAGGATATGGGACAGAGATTGCATTGGTCACACTTATGGATGATCTCTGGTGGGTGCGGGATGGAGGAAGTGCGTCCATCCTGGCTCTCCTAGATCTCTCAGTGGCTTTCGATACCATCGACCATGGTATCCTTTTGGGGTGGCTCAGGGAGTTGGGGGTGGGTGGTGTAGTTTTGCGCTGGTCTACCTCCTTCCTCCAGGGCCGTTCCCAATCGGTGGTGATAGGGGATGAGAGATCTGACCTGTGACCCCTCTTGTGTGGGGTGCCGCAGGGTTTGGTTCTCTCTCCTCTCCTATTTAACATCTACGTGAAACCACTGGGTGAGATTATCCGTCACCATGGGATGAGGTATCATCAATATGCTGATGATACTCAGCTATATATCTCCATCCCAGGTGAAGTAAGTGATGTGGTCGCCGCCCTATCTCAGTGCCTGGGGGCTGTTGGGGTCTGGGTGGAGAACAATAGGTTTCAACTGAACCCTGGTAAGATGGAGTGGCTGTGGATTGATGGCCCCTCAGTTTCCAGGAAGGTGTCATCTTTGGTTCTGGATGGGGAAATGGATACCTGTAAGGCTAGGTCCAATGTATACTGCTCCTAAAAACCAAACAGTTTTTAGGCACTAAAAAAAGGCACTGGTAAGCCACTTCCAAAAATCTTTCCAAGAAAACTGCAGACTAGTCAAGGCAGCTTCCAGGAGATAACATTTACTCAGTCACACACACACACACAAAAAAAATGTTTTAAAAAATCAGTCTATTAGACTGCAACTTCTGAACTGTTTGGTTTTTAGGAGCAGTATACATTGGACCTAGCCTTACAGGTATCCATTTCCTTCTGTTAGGTTAATGTGCTCAGAACTTCTCATGTTCTGAGTCTTCCTAAACGACTTATTCAGAGGTGATGCAAAGAGTGGCACACATTAGCCAGAGAAAAAGAAGAAAAAAATAATTAAAATACTTACATTGTTTACATAAAATACCATTGTGGGAAGATGGAGGAATAGTAGATACAGTGACAATGCTCCCCTTGTCAGGATGTCATCCATGCCATCCTGCCATGGCATCTGGAAGGAATATCCCGCCACTCCGTTAAACTCACAGGGTCATTTGGGGATGCCTGACAGTAAAACTACCAGACGTGTAAAGTAGGGATTTGGTGTATTCACAGAACTGCAAACTATGTTAATCAAAGTCTCGTGCCGAGCATTTCAGCACCCAGGATAGATCAAAGGGCGATATCGCGGCGTTAGTTGATTCGGACCCAAAAAGATCTGAGAACTGAGAGACAAAGGGCAGGGTGATCGAGCCGCAAATCCCGATGGGGGGGGGGAAACTTGGAGATTTTAAACTGTTGGTTGCGGGAGCTTGATTCACTCGAGTCTTTAAGGTGCAGTGGATCACTGGCTTTAATAAAGATTCCTTCATATCCCTGAGTGGCTTGTGTCAGGAACTCTGATTTAATAGTCAACGGATTGAGGGCATCACACCCCTCAAATCAGAGGGATTCTTCTAACCAGGCAATCATTGGTAAGCCCAAATAATAGTATCCAGACAGACAGAAAGCTCATGGGATGCAGAAATATTCTCATTCTCACTATTGACTCCTCAGTGTGGTTTTGGCTCCTCATCTCTTTTTTTTTATTTGTGCCTGTGTTAGATTTATATCCTGGCTTTTCTCCAGGAGCTCAAGGCAGCTTGTATTGGGATCTCACTTCGCTTTATCTCCACAGTTGCAGCCCTGTTGAGCAGATTAGTTGGAGAGATGGGTGGGGCTGATGATGAACTTGAACTTGGAACTCCCAGTCTTAGTCCAACAAATTAACCATTGCAGCGTATTGGCATCTAACCTTCAACAGGTTAACTCTGTGAAAAACATCAGCATGTTTATTCCTTATAAACATTTTTCCTCATAGTTCCCAACATATTAGGAAGAATATCCTTTCCCTTTGCATAAAATCACTCTCAACTATTGGTTCGGATTTTTGTGCCATAAGAGGTATTGTTAATGCAAATCATACATTCCTCCAAAACAGCAAAACTACAGACGCTTCCTTTAAAGAAAAACAGGTTTAAAAGATATATAGCCTGAAAACCTCTTATCAGTTTCTATGAAATTTAACTTGTACCATCCCCACATAAGCTTTAATGTTCCTGCAAATTTTATTTATTTATTATTTATTATTCCAATTTATTCCCCGCCCATCTCCCATACAAGGGACTCCTGGCGGGTTACAATAATTAAAAATTTAAAAATATACAAATTAAAAGTATCTAAAAAATACAGCTAATATAATAGATAAAATCCAAGATGTGTAGGGAATCGTAGCACAGATCGTATTGCTATGGGGCTAGCCAACCCCAGGAGGCACTACCGCCTCTGTCGTCCCAGGCTTGGTGGCAGAGCCAGGTCTTAAGGGCCTTCCGGAAACTTTATCCCATTCTGCTAAAAAATGAAAAGGATATATCCATTTGTGTGTTTCTTAGATAGACTGGGGAGAACCGAACTCTATTTTTCTAAATCTAACTCTGGATCTAGATAATATGTCAGACTGAACTCTCTCTGGAATAGAGGTGTACAGTATTTGGATCCAAAACAGGCATTGACTTGTACCTCTCAACTGTTCCTTAAAGAAACTGTGTCTGGAGTTCACATGGTAGCTGCACTGGCTTTGGAAATACATGTTTGAGTCAAAGAGGCATCAACAAGATGGCAACTCATGGTTCCATTCTGTTGCAACCTCCTTAACTAAAATGGGTATTTTTCTGTGTCTGCATGGCTACAATGCGAGTCCTGGAAAATGCATGGCTCCTTTAAGGAACAGTTGACAGATGCAGGAAGGGTGCCCATACCGTATGCAAACTCTTGCCCACTTCAGAACCAAATGCTACACACCTCTATCGTGAAATAACCTAATCTAGATTAGATGGTAGTTAGAGCTCTGGATTGGGGGCCCCTACTGGATTAGGTAGTATCTATACTCCTCTATTTCTTATATAAATTCCATATATTTTTAAGGTGGTAGGGAAGGCAATTATGTTAGTAAAACACTCTGGCATTTATTCTCCTTTGCAGCACTCTGAACTGCTGAGACCACACCTTGAGTGCTATATATGGTTTTGTGCACCACATTTCCAGAAGGCTATTCACAAGTTAGAATAGGTCCAGAAGAGGGCAACCAAGATGATACAGGGACTTGAGGGCATGTCTTAGGGGGACAGGCTTAAGGAACTTGGGATGTTCAGCCTGGATAAAAGAAAACAGAGAAGACACAATATCAGTGTTCAGACACTAAAAGAATCCCACAGGGGAAATAGTCAGAAATAACTTTCCTTTGCCACAGAAGCTAGGACTAGAAATAATAAGTATAAATAGCAGCAACGTAGATTTCATTTAAATATTAGGAAAAACTTTATGACAGTAAACTTTGTTCAACAGTCCTTTTGACTCCATAGACGAATCCATATAATTTCCTTGGCAACAGTATAGAAGAGGTTTGCAATTTCTTTCTTTGAAGCAACAAATACAGATCTGTCTGATTGAGTCACGTGGGCAATAGCTTTAATCATTCAGTGATTCAGCACAGCAATGGGCACTTATGTTACACAGGCAAAGGAAGATAGTATCATGGGATGCTATTGATAGCATATGATGCTATTTATATACCTTGTTTTTTGATCCAAATAGTTGTGACTAATAGTTGACTATAGAGAGGAAAGCTAGAATATGTTATGATTCAGGCTTAATTTGAGTGTGGGACTAATAGGACATCTGTGGTTTTTGTCCTTTGCTTTGTTTATATTAAGCTTTGCCAATAATTCTTCAAAAGCTTGAAGTAGAACTATAAAATAGCTTATTAAAAGTTGATACACATATCAGTTTCCATATTTTTCCATAGATGAGTCAACAAGAAGATAAATGTCTGGAAAACATTGCAAAATGCATCAATTTAACTACGCTACAATGCCATCATTTGTAATGAAAACCACAATATTAATAGGGATACTATTTTGAGCTTATTTTGTAGGGAATGCTGTAATTTGGTCTTGCTTATATTCTTCTAGCAGACCTGGTCCTTTAAAACATCTGTAGACAGTTAAACCTTTGTGACATGGGAAATTTTAGCTAAAATGTGCTTGTGAAGTCATTTTCCACTGAGATTCTAGCTGTTTTGACTTAAAACACAACTTACTATAATATTTCAAGCAGATGTCCTTCCTTTGTTCTGGTTCTTGTAACTTCTTATGTCATTAACTTATAGAGGCAACATCAGGCTTTGGCAAAAGTATACTTTCATGATGTGAAAGTACACTTTCTGCAGCGAAGGTTTAGGCTACTGGGTTATGCTTCACACAGATAATAGTCTAGTTTGAAGATGAATGGTCTATCAAAAAAGCTGTTCTTAAAAGAGAAAGTTGAGTCGTATAAATAAGCTAAGGTTTCCTTTGAGTAAAGCTCAAGTCATGGTGACTTTGTGGATATGTCCACTTAGTTTTCTTGGCAAATGTCCACTTAGTTTTCTTGGCAAAATTATAAAAGTAATTTGCTATTGCCTTCTTCTGCGATGCTTTACAATATAGACTAGGTTACAGTCCTGGGATTTCTTTGTGGTCTCCCTTCCAAAAACAAAATCAGCCCATAATTGGCTGAATTAGTATTTGACCCAGGATCAATTAAGTGCTGACATTCAGCTGTTGTTTGGAAGACTGCGATCATTTACACAGCCTACTTATACTTTTCATCTTCTTTTGCTTATAAAAGAGCATATGCTATTTTATAACTGTGTTAATTTTCACAGGTAAAAAAAATGTGTAGTGTCACTTGACACAGTCAAGGTTTTACTGAGCTGATCAGCTAATCAGTGCAACTTAGTAACTCATTTGCATGTCTTAATTATATACAGTAAACTGCCACTTAATGAAGATAGCAGAAAGATGCTTAAATATTGTAGAAACAATCTAGAATATTCTGAATACAGTTTCATTTATAGTTTATATTATATTGCAGGCAAGACTTATTTGCCAGTAAACTAAGTTCATCCTTTTCAATTCCCAATTCTCAACTTAACAAAGAATTGCAAGATCATCATTATTAACTTCTCCTAGATCATACTGAGAGCAAACAAAAAGAAGTAAAAATACTTGAACATGCATTTAAAATTATATTTTTATTTTGTTAGCTACAATATATTTTGGAACTGTTTTCCCTAAAATAGGATTAAATATTTTGCAGACGTTTAGACTCCTACCAATTTAAAAAGATAGTCCCTTTTATAGGCAAATTATACATCAGAAAAATAGCTCAATACTTAAGTTTTGTTAGGGTTTTTGTATTAGTTTCCAGAATCAGGATTTTTAGAATTCAAATTACACTGGAGTTATTACATAAAATCTCCAGCAAAGGAGATTGTTACCTTCTCGTGGTGCTGGAGCTTGAGCACCTCAGTGACGCCATGAGCTAAACTGTGAAGGGACACCCAAGACGGGAAGGTCATGGCAGAGAGGTCAGACTAAATACGATCCTTGGGGAAGGTAATGGCAACCCACCCCAGTATTCTTGCCGTGAAAATTAACTGAATCAGTACAACCAGAGATATGTCAGTATACCATTGGAAGATGGGACTCCTAGGTCGGAAGATGGTCAAAATGATACTGGGGAGGAACAGAGGACAAGTTCAACTAGCCCCAGATGTGATGATGCAGCTAGCTCAAAGCCAAAAGGACGGCTGGTGGCCAAAGGTGCTGGTGGTGAACGACGAATCCGATGTTCTAAAGATCAACACACCATAGGAACCTGGAATTTAAGATCTATGAGCCAGGGCAAATTGGATGTGGTTATTGGTGAGATGTCAAGATTAAATATAGACATTTTGGGTGTCAGTGAACTGAAATGGACTGGAATGGGCCACTTCACATCAGATGACCACCAGATCTTCTACTGTGGACAAGAAGACCACAGAGGAAATGGAGTAGCCTTCATAATTAACTAATAAAGTGGTTAAAGCAGTGCTTGGATACAATCCAAAAAACGATAGAATGATCTCAATTCGAATTCAGGGTAAGCCATTTAACATCACAGTGATCCAAATATACGCCCCAACCACAGATGCTGAAGAAGCAGAAGTAGATCAGTTCTATGAGGATCTGCAGCACCTACTGGATAATACGCCAAAAAGAGATGTTATTTTCATTCCAGAAGACTGGAATGCTAAGGTGGGTAGTCAGTCAACACCTGGAATTACAGGCAAGCATGGTCTGGGAGAACAAAATGAAGCTGGACATAGGCTGATAGAATTTTGCCAAGACAATTCACTGTGCATAATGAACACTCTCTTCCATCAACCTAAGAGACGACTTTATACATCGACTTCACCAGATGGTCGACACCAAAATCAGATTGACTACATCCTTTGTAGCCAAAGGTGGCGGATATTTATACAGTCGGTAAAAACAAGACCTGGATTTGACTGTAGTTCAGATCACAAACTTCTTATTGCACAATTTAGAATCAGACTAAAGAGAATAGGGAAGCCCCACAGATCAGTTAGATATGAGCTCACTAATATTCCTAAGGAATATGCAGTGGAGTTAAAGAATAGATTTAAGGGACTAGATTTAGTAGATAGGGTCCCGGAAGAACTATGGACAGAAGTTCGCAACATTGTTCAGGAGGCAGCAACAAAAAACGTCCCAAAGAAAAAGAAAACCAAGAAGGCAAGATGGCTGTCTGCTGAGACACTGGAAGTAGCCCAAGAAAGAAGGAAAGCAAAAGGCAACAGTGATAGGGGGAGATATGCCCAATTAAATGCAAAATTCCAGAGGTTAGCCAGAAGAGATAAGGAATTATTTTTAAACGAGCAATGCGCGGAAGTGGAAGAAGATAACAGAATAGGAAGGACAAGAGACCTCTTCCAGAAAATTAGAAACATTGGATGTAAATTCCAGGAAAAAATGGGTATGATCAAAAACAAAGATGGCAAGGACCTAACAGAAGCAGAAGAGATCAAGAAAAGGTGGCAAGAATATACGGGAGATCTGTACAGGAAGGATAATAATATTGGGGATAGCTTTGACGGTGTGGTCAGTGAGTTAGAGCCAGACATCCTGAAGAGTGAGGTTGAATGGGCCTTAAGAAGCATTGCTAATAACAAGGCAGCAGGAGACGATGGTATCCCAGCTGAACTGTTTAAAATCTTGCAAGATGATGCTGTCAAGGTGATGCATGCCATATGCCAGCAAATTTGGAAAACACAAGAATGGACATCAGTTTGGGGAAAAAATCAACTTATATCCCCATACCAAAAAAGGGAAACATTAAAGAATGTTCAAACTATCAAACAGTGGCACTTATTTCACACGCCAGTAAGGTAATACTCAAGATCTTGCAAGGTAGACTCCAGCAATTCATGGAGCGAGAATTGCCAGATGTACAAGCTAGGTTTAGAAAAGGCAGAGGAACTAGAGACCAAATTGCCAATATCCGCTGGAGAAAGCCAGGGAGTTTCCCTGGAGAAAGCCAGGGAGTTTCAGAAAAACATCTATTTCTGTCGTGTGTAGATGCAGAAATAACACGCCGAGGCCAGGAATCTAGTCTCTAGTGTTTATTGCATACCTACAAGCAGAAATCCTGCTAAACTAACAGTGCCTGAAGATTCCCAAGTATATCAGCTCAACCTAGGGCGGAGCTTTCTTCTGACGTTTGGGGAAATAGGCTAGGCTCTCTGAGCTGCGTGCTCGCTTCTTATCTAGCGCCCAGCCCTCTTCTCTGCTCTCCCCGACAATTTCTGTTTTATTGACTATTCTAAAGCCTTTGACTGTGTGGATCATAACAAATTGTGGCAAGTTCTTGGTGGTATGGGGATACCAAATCATCTTGTCTGCCTCCTGAGGAATCTGTATAGATAAGGACTTTATAAAATACCAAAATTTGTTAAAAATGGAAGGAAACAACTATAGATTAAAAACACGGGAGGAACTAGAAAACGAAAATATAACATGCCACTGGTTTACGTACTTTCAACTAAAAGAACAATATAAAATAGACAATAAAAACGATCAATTCATAAAAGATCAAAATAATTTGGACAATATATTAGAAAGAGACAATGACCACTTGATATCAAAAATATACAAGATATTATTGGAAATGAAAACTAAAGATATAAAAATTAAAAACTATATGAAGAAATGGGAAGAAGATTTAGGTATAGAAATTACATATGAGCAGTGGCAAAAGATTTGGTCAAAAAATATAAAATTCACCCTAAGTAATAGTTTAAGGGAAAACATATACAAAATGATATATAGATGGTACCTATCACCTGAGGTGCTATTTAAATCAAAAATTAGGAATACGAATATCTGTTGGAAATGTAAAAAAAAAAAAGAGGATCTTTTTACCACATATGGTGGTTATGTGACAAAGCAAGAAAATATTGGACTAAAATAAATACATATATAAATGAAATGTTAGGTAAGGATATACAAATGAAGCCAGAAATCTATTTGTTAGGTAAAACTGAGGATACCATGAATAAAAGACAAAAGACATTATTTTTATATTTAAGTACAGCGGCAAGAGTAAAATATGCGCAATTATGGAAGGAAGAAAATGTACCAACAAAAGAAGAATGGATTATGAAATTAATGGAATTAATGCAAGCAGACAGATTAACTAACCTAATAAAAGGGAAAGAAATAGGGAAGCATAAAGAGATGGGACCCTTTTACAGAGTATCTTAAAAAGGAATATAATATTAAATAGATATATATGTAATTATACAACTATAAATAAAAATATAGTAAGGGGGGGGGGGAAATAAGGAAATATAGAAAGTAAGAGAGAAAATGTATACAAATTAGTTACATTTAATGTTCTGAGTTAAGAAAGCCGGAAGCAATTTTAAAGGTGTATGAATATGTAGTATGTATGTGTAGGTAATAGAGGTTAAGTCTTTAAAAATTAAGAAAGGAAAAATGCATAAGAGAATAATAGAATAAGTACATATATATAGAAACATAAAAATGAAAGAAAGGAATTAAAGAACTAAAAATAGATAAAAAAGATAAGGGAGGGATTTTGTGGGTTAAGAGATATGTAGTAGTGGGAGAGGAGTGTGGGAGGAAAGAAGGTAGGAAGGAAAAAGAAAGTAGAATGGATAAATAGAATTGAAAGATCGGATTATATAAAAGACTAGAAATAAAAATTTATAAGTTATGAGACTATGAAAATATGCAACTGATGGAATGCCTAAGTGTAAATGAGATATGTTTTATGTAAAATGTAAACGTCTGTGTTAAATGTTAAATGTAAATAAAGTTTATTTTTAATAAAAAAAAAAGGAATCTGTATACCGACCAAGTAGCAACGGTAAGAACAGACCACGGAACAACAGACTGGTTTAAGATTGGGAAAGGAGTACAGCAGGGCTGTATACTCTCACCCTACCTATTCGACCTGTACTCAGAACACATCATGCGACGTGCTGGGCTTGATGAATCCAAGGCCGGAGTTAAAATTGCTGGAAGAAACATTAACAATCTCAGATATGTAGATGATACCACTTTGATGGCTGAAAGCGAGGAGGAGCTGAGGAGCCTTATGACGAAGGTGAAAGAAGAAAGTGCAAAAGCTGGGTTGCAGATAAACCTCAAAAAAACCAAGATTATGGCAACCAGCTTGATTGATCACCGGCAAATAGATGGAGAAAAAGTGGAGGCAGTGACAGACTTTGTATTTCTAGGTGCAAAGATTACTGCAGACGCTGACTGCAGCCAGGAAATCAGAAGACATCTACTTCTTGGGAGGAGAGCAATGGCAAATCTTGATAAAATAGTTAAGAGCAGAGACATCACACTGACAACAAAGATCCGCATAGTTAAAGCAATGGTATTCCCCGTAGTAACCTATGGCTGCGAGAGCTGGACCATAAGGAAGGCTGAGCGAAGGAAGATAGATGCTTTTGAACTGTGGTGTTGGAGGAAAATTCTGAGAGTTTCTTGGACTGCAAGAAGATCAAACCAGTCCATACTCCAGGAAATAAAGCCAGACTGCTCACTTGAGGGAATGATATTAAAGGCAAAACTGAAGTACTTTGGCCACATAATGAGAAAGGATAGCCTGGAGAAGATGCTGATGCTAGGGAAAGTGGAAGGCAAAAGGAAGAGGGGCCGACCAAGGGCAAGATGGATGGATGATATTCTGGAGGTGACAAACTCGGCCGTGTGGGAGCTGGGGAAGGCGACGGCCGACAGGAAGCTCTGGCATGGGCTGGTCCATGAAGTCCATGAAGTCACGAAGAGTCAGAAGCGACTGAACGAATAAACAACAATGTTACATTAAATGTTGTCTGGAAAGATATAACCTGACTTTGGAGGTGATATGGGGTTGTGTGTTTTACTGAAAATGCAATTGAAGCACCAGCCTGACTGATGGAGGGCTCTTTTGCCTTTAAGTGAAAGCTTTCTTAGTGCTTCTGGTCCTATAATTGTTTCCTAAACCAGGGGTGTTGTCAAGCCTTACCTGCAAAGTAGGATCAGGGAAGCAAGATTCACACTTGCCCTCCTTCATTAAAACAGGGTCTTTTGAAAGCTTTTGATTTCCCCAGACTGTTTTCATGACAGACTAAGAATCCATTTCCTTGATAAGCCTGTAACAACCTCTCTCATCTGTTGATTGTTTGTGTCTAGAGATAGTTTTCTTTCTCTCTCAAGGTCAGCACAATCTTTTATAAGGATACTGTTTTACTGACTTTTATTGTAGATGTCCGTGTTCTTTTTTTTAAAAAGAACAGAGTGCTAAAAGAGTGCTATTTTTAAATAACAAAAAAGGAAATATAGTGCCAGAGTCATTCATTCATTCATTCATTCATTGGCGATCACTCGTAGCCGAGTAAGATTGTCTTCCAAAGGTAAAATTTTAACGGTGGATCCGTAAGTGGCTATAAAGGCCAATTCTGGATCCGCACAACCTCCCAGAATGAGGGCATAGGTTTCCGGGTGGGAGAGGGTCATGATGAAGGTTTTCCTGACGTGCCTTCCTTTTAGCTCTTTTCTCCTTTTCGCCCTGTACTCATGCTTCTTCAAAGTCCATAGCGCCATTAATAAAGGATGTCCTCCAATTGAAACGCTCATGAGTTAGGGCTTCCCAGTTCTCAATGCTTTTATAATTATAAGGTAATTGCAACTTCTGTTATAGAACTTCAATATGCTGATGATAACGTAAGATCTTCAAACTATCCTAAACATCTTTGCAGAAGCATATGAAAAACTCGGCCTCTCGATTAACATTAAAAAAACCAAAGTGCTTTACCAGCAAGTTCGAACCAATCCCTCTGCAGCGCCATCAATCCAGCTTAAAGGTGTGTCACTAGAAAATGTCGATCACTTTTCTTATCTCGGCAGCCATCTATCTACAAAATCTGACATCGACGCTGAAATTCAGCATCGCCTGAGCTCTGCGAGTGTAGCTTTCTCCCGAATGAAGCGTAGAGTGTTTGAGAATCGGGACATTCGCAGGAAGACCAAAATGCTTGTTTACAAAGCCATTGTACTACCAACCCTTCTGTACGCCTGTGAAACATGGACCCTCTACAAACGCCACCTCCAACTTCTTGAAAGATTCCATCAACGCTGCCTCCGAAAAATTCTGCAAATTACTTGGGAAGATAGGCGGACTAATGTTAGCATATTAGAAGAAGTGAAAACCACCAGCATTGAAACAATGATCATCCAACATCAACTTCGCTGGACCGGCCATGTTGTTCGAATGCCTGACCATTGTCTTCCAAAGCAGCTACTTTACTCCCAACTTAAGAATGGAAAACGGAATATTGGTGGACAGCAAAAGAGATTCAAAGATACTCTCAAAGCTAATTTAAAAAAATGTAATATCAGTGCCAGAGTACCAAACATTAAAAGAATCAAAACTGACTAATTGATTATTTGTAAGGCTGTGGCTTTGTTCAGAAGGTGATTCTCCATATTGAAGTAGACTGCATGGTTCCATGATGGAAAACATGCAACTGGACTGGATATTTACTTCTTTTTTTATTTATAAATTACATTTTAAGGCCATCCAACTGGTTGACGACTCTAGGCAATGTACAAAATTAAAAACAGATATAAAATAATATGTATCAGCAGAAAAGGAAGATGGGTACCCTGACCAAAGAGACAACCACTAAAAATCTATCAACCCTCACATAGGGAACCTGTGTCCCACCAAAGCCGAGAGCCTGGGGAAAGAGTCAGGTTGTCAAGGGATGTTTAAAAGAGAGCAGTGCAGGGGCTGATTTAATCTCTGGGAGATACTTTTCCAGAGGGCATGTACTGTAACAAAAAAGGCACGCCTTCTAGGTCTCATCAGATGGCATTGCTTAATAGATGGGACTTGAAGCATGCTCACTCTGCCTGATCTTACGGGATGGGCAGAAACACTGGGAGAAAGATGGTCCCTCAAACAACCAGGCCTTAGTCCATGTAGAGTTCTGTAGGTGACAACCAGCATTTTGAATTATACCCAAAAGACAGTGCAGCTTGCATTGCAAAATTGTTACATGGATGTACCATGCCATACCCATAACTGGTTCTGTCGCTGCCTTCTCCACCAGCTGAAGCCTCCAAGTATCTTCAAGGACAGTCCCATGTACAGTGCATTCTAGTAGTCTGCATGCAAGATGATCAGGCCATAAGTGTGAGACTGTGAGTTCTAGTCCCGCTTTAGGCACGAAAGCCGGCTGGGTGACCTTGGGCCAGTCACTCACTCTCAGCCCAACTCACCTCACAGGGTTGTTGTTGTGGGGAAAATAGGAGGAGGAAGGATCTTTCTTTCTGTTGAAAACCTCCTTCAAAATCTATAGAGATTATGTTACACGGTACTGTTACCAAAGGAAGTCTTTGAATGATAATAAAGATTGTACATGTGGTTATGTCTTTTTTAGACAATTCATGTAAACTGTGAATGAATTAGAAACTCAAATCTGACATCACATAGTTATTTCAAATAATTTTTGCTTATGTCAAGAATAGTAACAATGTAAAAGAGTTTTTCATTGACTATGTTTTATTATGCTATCAGTTAAATGTGTATATACTGTATATATATATATATTATATATTATACACATCAGTTAATGTGTGAAAATAATCCTGATTGCTATTTAAGAGAAGAGTAATGATAATTTGCACATAACAGTATTGCCTCTCCAGAGCAAGAAGCAGCTTATATTTTCACTTCCAGTGATTCAAAATATTAAGGCGAGTGAAAAGGCAAGTTTTAGCTTCTACCTCTTGCCTCCTGGAATTCCACTGTATTGCTACTCTGGCCTTCTGTTCTTTTAGCACTGCAGAAAAGTGGTGTCACAAACCAACTGTATAGACCATGTTATGTAGATGTTGTCCCCAAATAAACCATAAGCCAGAAGTCTACTGACATGTCAGAGGCCTTTGGATTTCCCTTGAGCTGAAAACCATAGGAAGGTAGGTTTTCCTGTTTTAAAATATTTCGTTATTTTACTTGTCCAAATAAAATAGAGTTAGATTTTCAGACGGGAAGACTGAAGTTCAAGTCCATCCTTAGCCATAAAAGTTAGTGTCTGAGTTTGGACCATGCACTATATCACAGTCCAGTCTACCTTCACAGAGTTGGGGTTGTGGGGAAAAAAGGAAGGATACACACTATTTAAGACAAGTTGAGAAAAGCAAAACCAGTTCATTTGTTTATTTGATTAAAAAAATGTTTGAAACAGATTCCTTTTCATGCTATTTTAATCCCATTGGGGTTAAATATTAGGTGCAAATGTAAATGCAGAATTTACCTTCAAAGATAATTTGTACTGAATGGAAGGCTAGCAGTAGCAGGACAATCAGTCCTGGAAATGTTGTAATTGAATTAGAAAAGGCTACAAAAAGAGCAACTAAAGAAGGAGATGTGATTTCATCCTCACAAAATAAAGCTATTCACTAGCATGAGATAGTAGGAATATTTATCCTAATTTAAACTTGGACTGCAAGGAGGTCAAATCAGGCAATCCTAAAGGAAATCAACCCTGACTGCTCATTGGAAGGACAGATACTGAAGCTGAAGCTCAAATACTTTGGCCACCTAATGCGAAGAGAGGATTCACTGGAAAAGACCCTGATGCTGGGAAAGACTGAAGGCAAAAGGAGAAGGGGACGGCAGAGGATGAGATGGTTAGATAGCATCACCAATGTAATGAACATGAATTTGAGTAAACTCCGGGAGACAGTGGAGGACAGGAAGGCCTGGCGTGCTATGGTCCATGAGGTCACGAAGAGTCGGACACGACTAAACGACTGAACAACAACAACAACAAAAACTATTTATGAAAACTACTTATAAATGCGAGAACAGGTTTTATGTGAGTAGGTACATTTTTTAAAAAATCTGTAAACTGTGGAACATTTATATGCATCTGTATCAGAGTGTTTGACAGCTGTCTACATGATCACAGTGTTTGACCATCTTACAGGTGAGAGTTAGCTAAGTTATATGCTCCTGGTCCAGGTCCACTCTTTCAACTAAACCATGCAAAAGAGATTCCCATCCTTAAACTGAAATGAAATACCAGGCTTTAAAGCAGTTGATCTACAAAGATCCATCTGTTCCTATGGTGAAAGGGAAGATAATTGCATTTTTAACCATTTCATAGAAATGTCAAGAGAGAAGGAGATACTGTAGATACAACACTATAGCAATATATTAATAAAAAGAACAATAATAATATAATGTTTGGTGTATGTATATAAGATTTCTTCTCTGAAATAAATTCCAGAATGATTAGAGTTAACCCTTGGCATGTGTGAAATTATAGGATAACATAATAGAAATCTTCAAATTGTAAAGCCATAGTCTGTAGCTCTAGCATACAGATAAAAATTACTCCATAAGGCATCTTTATTCATGTAAGGGTTAGATGAACAGTCAAATGTGTATAGATTACTTTCTGTTCTTCATGTTTTCAAATTGTTTATATTGCTTTATTTAGTATAGATCCTTATGTTAGGACATACTAATTGGTTTTACTGGAAATACATACTTTTGAAGATTTGGGGAGCAACATGTAAACAAAGAGAAATATGCTAAGTATCAGTGCAAATATTTTTGACTCTCTCAAATAGACTATAAAATATAACAATAATGCAGGTATATATTTGTATGCCATTATAGAATGACAATATAGATCCATGAATGAGTATTTATACTTCAGATTTCAAAGATTTATAAAAATGATGTTTAACGATAAACCTTTTTGTGGCATTTCTTCATATGGCACTCAGTTAAAGCTTCTTTTTAAAAACTAATTTTAAGGTTTTAAAATATACGTTACAATATATAGACTCTGTTTATGAGCTTTTAAACATAGCACAAGGCTAGCCGTTTTCAAAAACAAACTCCATAAATGTTAAGTAAGTTGTTGGATAATTTCTGTAAGAATTTTTTTCATAAGCTTATCTAATATTGTATGTTTAATATTCTTAATTGTATTTTTTTACAACTATCTCAGGACTTCCTTGGAAACAAGAAAGAGCCTTTCAGCTGATCCACGCAGGTAAAATATATTGAATATTTTTAAAAAATGGAGTAGAAGGATTAATTTCAGTATATCATGAACATCGTACAAGTTCAGTATAATATTGACAATTAACCTCACTGTCACCAACCAAAACAAAACTTACAGCTCTCAGTGCTATCTCTCACTCTGTTGTGGAGAGTCATTCTGTATACTCTAGAACAGGATAGGATACTGTGGACTCCAATGGGAAGGTGAGTGGACTGTTATGAGTCTGCTCATATAAGGTAGCTTTCATTGTTTTTTCACCACTGCAGCACCCTCAAATACTGTTTACCAAGTAATCCTAGGAGATTCTTAAGAAATGGTTGAGATGTAGCGTATGAGATTGCCCTGTAGAAAAGGAATTGCCCCACAAATCATTTACAGGCTGTTATTACAAATAACTCCTGCACTGCAGTAGGAAATTCAGCTTAGAAGAGAAGGTAGCTCTCATACAGCATTAAATACAGCCCATGGTTATTTTAAAAACAAAACAATGATTTAATAAAATTCTATTTGAAAAATGTTCTGCTGAAGCTGTGTTTCGTAAAATCAAGCAAATTAGCAAGCAATATGTTTAAAATGATTTGTGTTATTGCAAACTATACTGGAGAAATCAATTGAAACAGTATATTTCAATATAGTTGATTGAAGTGGTTTGTCATTGTGACAAATAATCTCTTGGACTTTACTTTCTGCAAATAAAGGAATGGAGGAGATAGATTGTGTTTGACAGTCTTAGAAGAGGGTCTCTGTGCAGTCATTGTCAATAAAAACCCATCATCCATTGACCCATTAAATAGCTTCTTTTTGTCCAAGCAAATGGCCTTCCTTCATCTAAGATATACTTGTCTCTATATTTACCTTTTTAAGTCTTTTTGTAGATTTATCCTGATAGTGCCATTACAGTATAGGTTATACAGTATATCACACTGTCTTCTTAATTGTCAGACTATTGTTGGTATAATGAAGCATCTTCATCTATCTGTATGGAAGGTTTGAAAAAACAGGAAATGAACCAGTTGTCCCTTGAAATGCTAAAATCCCCCTATATGTTTATGCTGCATTTGAAGTCAAATTGCTTGCCTAATTACAATTAACTTTTGTAGCTATTAATGAGGTACAGTGTATGGATGAATGGTAAATATGTTTTAGAAGAAGAAAACTATGAATTTTAAAAATCTGTGAATGTTTCCAGATGGTAAAACAAAATTCCCTGCAAAATTTGTGAGTTCTAATCTAGTCTGGTGTGGTTATAGTGCTTTTGAATATTGCTTCATCCATCTGCAGTCTAGTGGAAATCAGGTTTTGCTGACTGCCAGCTTGAAAAAAAATACACATTTCTTTGTAGTAAAGAGAACAGAAGTGAAGTTGGGGAAACTTGCACTGGACTTCTTATCTATAAACTGACCAAGATTGATTTATATTTGTGATTAATGGGCATCCCATAAAAGAGCAAGCCCAATCTCCTGTATCCATATTACTGCAAACATTTAATATATCTTTTTGTAAGAAGTTTCATTATGACAGTCTTATATCCTTAAGGAGGGTCCCTCCTTGAGAGGGAGATGGGCGGGATATAAATATGATAGATAGATAGATAGATAGATAGATAGATAGATAGATAGATAGATAGATAGATAGATAGATAGATTAGATAGATAGATAGATAGACAGACAGACAGACAGACAGACAGACAGACAGACAGACAGACAGACAGACACAGAAAGATAATAAATAAAATATTTTATAAAATATGTATGGCATTCCACCAAAGTTAAAATACTTAGCAGTTCAAATAAAATGGTTATTATACTTTCCAAAATACTTACAAATAGTAAACCAAAGGAATTAATGCATGTAATAAGAACAATGAATGGAAATATAGCTAAATTTAACCACCCAGAGTATCACCCAGATGGGTGGTGATAGAAATATGAACAATAAATAAATAAATAAATTTAAATAGAGCTATTTAATTTAAATAAATTAAATAGAGCCAGTTTGGTCTAGCGGTTAAGGCAATGGGCTAGAAACCAGGAGACTGTGAGTTCTAGTCCCACCTTAGGCATGAAAGCCGGCTGGGTGACCTTGGGCCAGTCACTCTCAGCCCAACTCACCTCACAGGGTTGTTGTTGTGGGGAAAGGAGGAAGAGGAAGGAGCATTAGGTCTGTTCCCCGCCTTGAGTTATTTATAAAAGTAATAAAGGCGGGATAGAAAATAAGTAAATAAATAAATTAATTTAATTTAATTTAATTTATACCAGATCATTCATGATACCATTCCATTAAATCTTGCTATTAGATTTACAGTATATTCATTCCTTTGCCCTATGTATGTATGGATATATGCTTAAACCATGCATTTGAAACAGACCTTTTTCTAATCAGATACTCTCTAAACAGTCTTGATTCTCATTCTGTCCATGTCTCTAGAAAGCCAATCATGTTTTCTATACTCTCATTTTGTTCCCAACCAACCATTCATATCACCCAACAGAGTAATTTGCTCCAGAGTGTTGTGTATCTTTTCTCAGAACTTATCTCTGGTTCTTCCATTATCACTGGAGCATAACATGCAATTATCAGCAATCTATAGATTTCTATTTTCATATTCACACACAACAACCTGGATGACACCAATTCATACTTTCTGATAGATATTTTAGCCCTTACATTCATAATTAACCCTACATTTCACTTCCTGATGTATTCATCAACTCTACTCCACAAAATAAGATCACCTTCATTCAGATCGTTTACATCCTTACTCCTTTCTCCCAACTTTGCAGATGCACATTCTTATTTCTTTCAACTCATTCATTATTTATGCCTTTTATCATTTATTCCTCTTACATTGCAAGCCACAGTCTTCCATATGCTATTGTGAGCCCATAGATAATAAGAGAGGCTTAATTGGCTAGTTCAAGGGGTGTGGGGGATTGCCTGATGAAATTTGAGATGAGCTAATTTTAAAGGCACTCCAGCACAATGACTGCCATTAATCCATCTCTGCTTAGGCATTGATGGAAGACTCAAGGAATTGTAGGTAAGCATGGGTGCCATTATTCTCTCTTCTGCTTCCCCCTCAACCTGCATATTAGAGCCTTCAGGAATTTAAAATGAGTGGAATGCAACAGAGTTCTGATTACTGCCCAACAGAAGTTACACCATCATGCACTAGGCCAATATTTATACTGTGGCACATGGCCACTACTTATGAAGCCCCCACTTTTGAAGGATCAGTAAAGTTCAATATTTGTGGAAACGAGGGGCATTTCTTCAGCAGATGCCCTTACTGGGCATTACAGCTCTTTAGTACAAAACCCCTGCAAATAACTAATGTCCACGTTATGAATACTCTTCAATTATTTATTTTAAAAATACCAGTTTTGGAATCATCCAAAATATTCTATATCACTAATTCAGGATTTTTAGATGCTGCTAATGCATCTGGGCCAAAAAAAATGTTTTAATTGAATATTCTGCCATCCTGCAACGTTAGACAATCCAAATTACTCTTGCAATAACTGAAACATTAAAAAAGACAAGCTGATCTAAAGTATTAGTAGAAATAAAAATATGTGACTCATAAAGTTGAAAGTTGGCAAAGTTAAAACCTCCTATCGTTGTATGATGCCTGTAATGTAGATGAAGTATATGTAGGGGGTTGTTTTTCCATAAAAACTTTTTAACTAAATCAACAATCCATTGTCTTGGGAGAACCCCTGCATTATGAAAGATGTACTGTGTTTCTTGGGATTGCCTATTTTTACCATAGAATTATTCCTAAATTTGCTATTCTGGTCACACAATGGGTGCTGCTTTTAACTCCAAATTTTAAGTCTAGTTTTCACCTCAGGCAGACATTGACTTCTCAGTTCATCTTCCACTGTCCAGATTCTGCCTGCCTCTTTTGTTGTACAGACTATTGGTTTCATCTTGGGAGCTGTATTTATCCAATCTCCTATGATGTTTTGAGGCAATTTCCTCCCTTCTGCCTTCTTTTCTCGACAGCTAGTACAAGCTGAATGAAACTATGGTTTAATGAGGAACTTTGGGCCACCAAGGATGCCCTCCATCCCGGCATCATCTACTAGAGTGTGCTTGTTACCCGTAGAATTTAGAATTGACCAAGAACCTAGAACATCTGCAGACTTCTCACAAACCTACCCAGTGCTGGTCAGGTGAACACACTTTGAATCTTGTCTGTTTCAAGTATGCAGAACAGGAGGCTGATGCCTTTTCCTGTAAAACAGGATACTTCCTACCTTATACCCTCTGTAAGCTTCATTCCACACCCAGAAATATTTGGAGCCCAATCCTGATTCCCTATCTGCCCTGTGTGATTCTTGGAAGAGAGACTCTTTCCTTAACAAAAATTATGCTCAGCAAAAACAGGAGCTTTATGCACATGATTCAGTGGCCACTTTGGCTTCTTCATCCCCCATTTCCTAGGAACAGGCCACAACAGGCGGCTATACATCCCTCCTTCCTTAAGGGATGAGGTTTTGCAACTCTTTCTTGACAGCTGACTAGCTGGGTGTTTTGGAGTATTTAAAACTACCCATCTTCATTGTGACTTTATGTTGGAACAGATGTCAAGAATTACCTCATGATATCTAATGGTATGTGGGAATGACCTTGGGAGACAGGGAAGAGCTGCAGCCAGGGCAATGGTCAGATAAGAGGCAGCTGAGACCGCAGCAGGAATGGGGGCATGGCAAATGTCTCAGAAGGGACCTTCCCTAGATTCTTGAGCTGTAAAGGCAACGGGGGAGAAATGTACTTTCAGACTTGCAAGATTCTCTTAATGTAACTTTACAATAAAGTA
The DNA here is from genome assembly GCA_023362775.1 of Charina bottae. Taxonomy (NCBI): domain Eukaryota; kingdom Metazoa; phylum Chordata; class Lepidosauria; order Squamata; family Charinaidae; genus Charina; species Charina bottae. The sequence goes on from JALMGJ010000002.1 coordinate 80,038,083, forward strand.
GAGCTAGTACTTCTGGGTGTGCTTCTTATATGGACTACCTCACATGGCTGACATTGTGTGATATTTGTTGCTGTGCAAAACCTCAGACCAGGAAGTCTACTGGCCTGCTGTAGCTATTCCCTACTCTTCAGGGGCCTTGGGATACAGTTTCCATGGACTTTATAATTGACCTACCACATGTCAGTTTCTCTCTCTCTCTCTCTCTCTCTCTCTCTCTCTCTCTCTCTCTCTCTCTCTCTCTCTCTGGATAATAATCTCTTTTTAAGATCTTAGAAAAAGATGGTCTTCTTCATTCTATGTTAATTCTGTGTTGGTGCCTCCCCTCCATGCCTGAAATAGTCTGATTTAAGATAGGCTGACCATACGTCCCATTTTGAACGGAACAGTCCCATTATTTAAACAATTCCCAACCGTCCCGTTGTTTTAAGAAAAATATCCATTTTGTCCTGTTTTTTAAAGTTCCCACAGCAAAGCGCGCCCGTGCTCCCACCCACTTTGTCCAGCGAGCTGTGGTCCCGTTTTTCTCTCAAGGAAATATGGTCAGCCTAATTTAAGATAGAGGCTTACACCTCATGACACATTTCTGAAAATCACTATTTCAGTTATTAATTGGAAAGGTTCATCTGTCCTCAGCCCATCATCCACATTTGAATGGATAAATGGAGAGGACAATTGTCACAATAAAATAATACTCTATTGCAGGGCTTTCCAAAGTTTTCCCGCGGTGACACACCAACCGCCGTTGGTGTGTCGCCGCGGGAAAACCCGGAAGTGCCGCTGTTGCGGCAGCACGCAAAAACCCAGAGGCGCTGCTGCCGCTTTCGGGTTTTTGCGCGCTGCCGTTGGTGTGTCGCCGCGGGAAAACCCGGAAGCGCTGATGATGATCAGCGCTTCCGGGTTGTGTGGCAACACACCAGACTGTGTGTGGCGACACACTTTTGTGTCACCACACACAGTTTGGAAAGCTCTGCTCTATTGCATAGCTTTCCAAACTGTGTGTCACGACACAGTACTGTGTCGCCTGCGGAGCCCAGGTGTGCTGCGCAAAAACCCAGAAGTGCTGATGGCGCACTGCTGCCCCGCATGGCAGTGGGCCATCAGCACTTCCGGGTTTTCGTGTGGCACACCAGGACACCGCTGCTGCTGCGCATGAAAACCCAAAAGTGTCGCCGCAGCGGCACGCGGAAACCCGGAAGCCCCGCCGCTGTAGCGGCGTGTGAAAACCCAAAAGTGGGTTTTCGCCTGCCACCATCGCCACCACGCTTCCGGGTTTTCGCCCGCCGCCATTGGTGTGTCGCCAACTAAAAATTTTGGAAAGCCCTGCTCTATTGCTTTGTTAGCTACCAGTAAGGCAATTTGTTGTTGTTCAGTCGTTCAGTCGTGTCCGACTCTTCGTGACCTCATGGACCATAGCACGCCAGGCCTTCCTGTCCTCCACTGTCTCTCGGAGTTTACTCAAATTCATGTTCATTACATCGGTGATGCTATCTAACCATCTCATCCTCTGCCGTCCCCTTCTCCTTTTGCCCTCAGTCTTTCCCAGCATCAGGGTCTTTTCCAGTGAGTCCTCTCTTCTCATTAGGTGGCCAAAGTATTTGAGCTTCAGCTTCAGCATCTGTCCTTCCAATGAGCAGTCAGGGTTGATTTCCTTTAGGATTGACTGGTTTGACCTCCTTGCAGTCCAAGGGACTCTCAAGAGTCTTCTCCAGCACCACAGCTCGAAAGCATCAATTCTTCGGCGCTCAGCCTTCCTTATGGTCCAACTCTCACAGCCATACATTGCTACTGGAAAAACCATAGCTTTAACTATACGGACCTTTGTCGGCAAGGTGATGTCTCTGCTTTTTAATATGCTGTCTAGGTTTGCCATAGCTTTCCTTCCAAGGAGCAAGCGTCTTTTAATTTCATGGCTGCAGTCACCATCTGCGGTGATCTTGGAGCCCAAGAAAATAAAATCTGTCACTGCTTCCATTTCTTCCCCTTCTATTTGCCAGGAAGTGATGGGACCAGATGCCATGATCTGGGTTTTTTTAATGTTGAGTTTCAAGCCAGCTTTTGCACTCTCCTCTTTCACCCTCATCAAGAGGCTCTTTAGTTCCTCTTCACTTTCTGCCAATAGGGTGGTATCGTCTGCATATCTGAGGTTGTTGATATTTTTCCCGGCAATCTTAACTCCGGCTTGTGATTCATCCAGCCCGGCATTTCTCATGATGTACTCTGCATATAAGTTAAATAAGCAGGGTGATAATATACAGCCTTGTCGTACTCCTTTCCCAATTTTGAACCAGTCGGTTGTTCCATGTCCGGTTCTAACTGTTGCTTCTTGACCCACATACAGGTTTCTCAGGAGACAGGTAAGGTGGTCTGGTACTCCCATCTCTTTAAGAATTTGCCACAGTTTGTTGTGATCCACACAATCAAAGGCTTTAGCGTAGTCAATGAAGCAGAAGTAGATGTTTTTCTGGAACTCTCTTGCTTTTTCCATGATCCAGCGAATGTTGGCAATCTGATCTCTAGTTCCTCTGCCTCTTCGAAACCCAGCTTGCACTTCTGGTAGTTCTCGGTTCACATGCTGCTGAAGCCTAGCTTGTAGGATTTTGAGCATAACCTTGCTGGCATGTGAAATGAGCGCAATTGTACGGTAGTTTGAACATTCTTTGGCATTGCCTTTCTTTGGAATTGGAACGTAAACTGACCTTTTCCAATCCTGTGGCCACTGTTGAGTTTTCCAAATTTGTTGGCATATTGAGTGCAGCACTTTAACAGCATCATCTTTTAGGATTTTAAATAGCTCAGCTGGGATACTGTCTTCTCCGCTAGCTTTGTTGTTAGTAATGCTTCCTAAGGCCCACTTGACTTCACTCTCTAGGATGTCCGGCTCAAGGTCAGTGACCACACCATCGTATTTATCAGGGATATTAAGATCTTTCTTGTATAGTTCTTCTGTGTATTCTTGCCACCTCTTCTTAATCTCTTCTGCTTCTGTTAGGTCCCTGCCTTTTTTGTCCTTTATCATGCCCATCTTTGCACAAAACGTTCCCTTGATATCTCCGATTTTCTTGAAGAGATCTCTAGTCTTCCCCATTCTATTGTTTTCCTCGATTTCTTTGCATTGTTCATTTAAGAAGGCCTTCTTATCTCTCCTTGCTATTCTCTGGAATTCTGCATTCAGTTGTTTATATCTTTCCCTTTCTCCCTTGCCTTTTGCTTCCCTTCTTTCCTCAGCTATTTGTAAAGCCTCATCAGTCAGCCACTTTGCTTTCTTGCATTTCTTTTTCTTTGGGATGGTTTTAGTTGCTGCCTCCTGTACAATGTTACGAACCTCCATCCATAGTTCTTCAGGCACTCTGTCTACCAGATCTAATCCTTTAAATCTATTCCTCACTTCCACTGTATATTCATAAGGGATATGATTTAGGTCATACCTGATTGGTCTAGTGGTTTTCTCTACATTCTTCAATTTAAGCCTAAATTTTGCAATAAGAAGCTCATGATCTGAGCCACAGTCAGCTCCAGGTCTTGTTTTTGCTGATTGTATAGAGCTTCTCCATCTTTGGCTGCAAAGTATATAATCAATCTGATTTCGGTATTGACCATCTGGTGATGTCCATGTGTAGAGTCGTCTCTTGTGTTGTTGGAAAAGAGTGTTTGCTATGACCAGCGTGTTCTCTTGACAAAACTCTATTAGCCTTTGCCCTGCTTCATTTTGTACTCCGAGGCCGAACTTGCCTGTTATTCCGGTTATTTTTTGACTTCCTACCTTAGCATTCCAGTCCCCTATGATGAAAAGGACATCTTTTTTTGGTGTTAGTTCTAGAAGGTGTTGTAGGTCTTCATAGAACCGGTCAACTTCAGCTTCTTTGGCATCAGTGGTTGGGGCATAGACTTGGATCACTGTGATGTTGAATGGTTTGCCTTGGATTCGAACTGAAAGCATTCTGTCGTTTTTGAGGTTGTACCCCAGTACTGCCTTTCCCACTCTTTTATTGACTATGAGAGCTACTCCATTTCTTCTAAGGGATTCTTGCCCACAGTAGTATATATAATGGTCTCCTGAATTAAATTCGCCCATTCCTGTCCATTTTAGTTCGCTGATTCCCAATATGTCGATGTTCAATCTTGTCATCTCATGTTTGACCACATCCAGCTTACCTTGATTCATAGTTCTTACATTCCAGGTTCCTATGCAATATTGTTCTTTACAGCATCGGACTTTCCTTCCACTTCCAGACACATCCACAACTGAGCGTCCTTTCGGCTTTGGCCCAGCCGTTTCACACTTTCTGGAGCTACTCGGAATTGCCCTCCGCTCTTCCCCAGTAGCATTTTGGACACCTTCCGACCTGAGGGGCTCATCTTCCGGCGTCATATCTTTTAGCCTTTTGATACTGTCCATGGGTTTTCTTGGCAAGGATACTGGAGTGGTTTGCCATTTCCTCCTCCAGTGGACCACGTTTTGTCAGAACTCTCCATCATGACCTGTTCTTCTTGACCTGACTTCATTGAGTTACGCAAGCCCCTTCGCCACGACAAGGCAGTGATCCATGAAGGGGAGTAAGGCAATTAGATAGTCCTTTTACCCATGGGGGAGTTTGTTAATAATCTCAATCCATGCCTCCACTCAGTTGCCAAACTTTGAGGCCAGTTATGGCTGCCTTTTTCCTAATGTCTCCCAGCCCTCATGCATCCCAGAAGTCTTCCAATTTTTCTAGGAGCTTCAGGCAACTCCACCCTTCTTTAAGGGGCAGGTAGACCACACCAGTCCTTCTACAAGAGCTCTGCTGACTGTCATTATCAGAAAGACACCCCCCCCTGTCCCATCACTGTTGGTGATCATGACTGACTTTCTAGCAATTGCTCCCTTCTAGACAACCATTTAAGAAAGCAGATATCAAGTTTATTAGATAATTTCCCAATACAGCACAAAGCAGTCCTGTAGCTTTTCAATAAAGGCTAAATATTAAAGATTCACCAATTTTCCACCATTCTCTTGGCTTGAAAACACTCTCCCTTCCCCTTTTGCACTTTGGTCTCACCGCCCTCTTTTTTCCTGAGAAATCAGTGAAAATCACATTACCAACAGAAGTAGCCCATGTGCAAAGTTCCATTTATAAAAAGTCTGGAGCCAACCTGTATGCTATAGAAGAATGTATAACTGCTCTCTCTTTCTTAACTGAAATTATCATTATCTTATTTTTCATTTCTGTTTCCATGAAAATTCTATTATAACTTACTGAGTATGACGTATGCAAAAAGCTCAAAATAATTAGACAAGGTTAGCCAAATTTTACTATTCATTTCATGTAAAAAAAATTATTAAGAGATTTTTTACCTATCCTGGTTGTTTTCAAGTGTCTTTCACTATGATATGAAGTAAGACAACTTGAAGTTTATGCTTTATTTAATTCATAGAATATTCTCTCACTACCAATGTATGTCACCGAGTTTGCCTCTGCATCACTGATTGCTAAGGCAACCATTCTTTTAGAAGAGATGTACTATAGTTTTGAGCCTATTCATTGGAGCTGCTTTTTAATGGCCTGTTAGAGTACTCTACCCTCGTTTGCTGTCAGCCACTGAATTCTGCAAATGAATATACAACAGTTGAACGCGGCTCACTGAGCATCACAATGCAGAAGCTGTACCACATCCAAAAGTTACTATGCTTTTAAGGCTGTGAATTTGAAGACAAAGAAAGTAGCTGGAAATGCCTTTTCAGAGAATTGGTTTTATATTCAGACTGAGTGTGAGATGAAACTTAATGCATTTTACTTGTTTATATTCCAAAGGAAAAAAGAGACTGTATGTTAAGTTGGTTGCGTATATTATTCACAAAAGTCCACCATTAGCATTTTCTTTAAATATATACAATATAATATGTATTAGAAGCTAATTTATGAGTAGTTTTTCAACCACTGAGTACTTATTTTTAAAATACAGAGTGATAATTTTTTTTCTTGCTCACAAAAAGTGAAGATATGGCTGTTCTGAAATCTCTGCTTTCAACTCTTGGGGATTACATTTGAGAGTGAAAAACATTTGCAGAATTGGGATGCCCAAACGTTTAGGTGAAATAGCATATAAGAAAGTAGGCCCAAAGTATTATTATTTTTTCCTCTGGGAGGGGGGGAAAGTAGTATTACCTCACATATAGCATCTTCTGAAGGAACAGTTCTAACCAAATTTTGAGAAGTATGTGAATAGAAAAAAAAGTAACACTAAAAAAACTTCATGATTTTAAAAAATGTATCTTTACTAATTGTCATTCTGAGAGTGGATGAATATGAAAGATACAGCTAACAATTGCCTTTTAAACATATGTCAAAAGGGAACAGAGGCAGACCCATAAAGAATTTGGTTTAATATTTATTTTAGTTAAGGAGGGGGGGAAATCTGTATTCTTAATACTTCAGTCAACATTTTGAATGATAGTAATTTACCAAAGCAGAGTATCTACTTCCCCAAAGCTGATCTAAATTCTATTTTTAACTATAACATGGTATGCTCCATTAAGGTCATAATGATCAGACACTAAGAAGGAACTTAAAACTTACCATATTTTTTTTAATATGGACAACCATCTCTAGAACACTTTTTTCCAGAAGAAAAAATAGAGAGCCGAGTTTGTAGTCTAACGGGCATCTACAGCAATGGCCATTGGCTTCAAAATAGTGGACATGACTTAGTGATCAAAGCCCCGCCTCAGACTGCACATTAATAGAGGTGGGACTTTGATCACCCTGCCATGCCCATCATTTGGAAGCCAGCGATGGTCACTGCCCCTGGTCTACAACTAATGTAAATTTCTTGCCAAGCAAAAAATGTTCAAGCTTCCCAAATCTCCAGATCAGGCTTAACCCTTTCTAGTCTCTGAGTATGTTCTGTATCTGCATGTCATAAAAATCTGTAAGCAAGAACTGCCTGATTTTCCTCCAACAGATTCTGTATGAGTAATCACAGCTTCACACCAGTATTAATATACCAATGAAAGTGAACATTTTATGCTTGGCAAGAAATTTACATTAGTTGTAGACCAGGGGCAGTGACCACCTCTGGCTTCCAAATGATGGGCATGGCAGGGTGATCAAAGTCCCACCTCTAGAGAAGGCAGAAGTGATAAATGGGAGGGATGATCCAAATTTGAATTGCAATTTATTAGCATTTGCTCTGAAATTATGAACATTTTTATCTCTGGAGAAGCCTTTTCACACTGACCAGTCCATTCTCAGTACTGGCCTTTTTGTAATATTTAGTTCAGTGAGATCAATCAGAATACTTAGCAATGATATTCAGTCTTGATTATGTATTCTCCAACCTATTGCTTCCTTTTATGTACTGTTATGTACTGTGTTGCCCAATAACTTTAGAATCTGTGTTAGATTATCCCAGTCACTTAGATGTGTAAGGGTTACATAATTTAGGATGTATCTTAGGCTTTGACAACTTGGTTTTGTTTATCATGTTGCATGAACCTAATAATTGAATTGTAATTTTGGAGTATACTGTATTCAATAATTTGTGGTTAAAACAAACAATGGTTTAACATAATTTAACCATAAGGACAGGGTCAGATATCCATCCTTTATCTCCAAGGTGAAGGCAACATGCTGAAAGTTGGAACAAGTTACTTCCTCATAACACTTGTTATTTTTAACAAAGCATTCCCCAAAATTCAACTACATAAAGATTGGTAGGATACTGAATACATAATGGGAGACAAACATACACAAACATACACATACAGATGAGGCAATACAACAGTAGCATTGTTTGTTGAAAGCTGAAGAACATTTTTTTATGTTATCCCTTACCATCACCACTATGGCTGTGTTTTCTTTTTACTTTTTGTTTTGTTTTGTTGACTTGGCTATTATATAATTTGTGAATGAGTTTACGTTATTTTACAACATTCAACACACACACCCTTAAAATTCCCAGGTTTCATTGGTGAGGATATTGTAATATGAATTGGCATTGTAACCATTCATAATTGTTTTTCATTTCTTTTGGTTATTATTATGAGGTCAGGTTTGTTCTGAAATATCATTCCCTTGTTACCAGGTACAGTATAATTCATCTTCTCCAGAATATATATTTTTGGGACATTTATTCCTGGCATATTTTCATACTAAGCAACTGCCATGTATGCAAAGGAAGCTGAACATTAATTATATATATATATATATATATATATATATATATATATATATACACACACATACATACATACACACACACACACACACACACACACGCAGAAATGTGTTGTGTAGTCTCTTCTTCAAAGATAAAGGACCCAACTAGCTTGAGGTTTCAAATAACAGTAAATGAAAGCTGCTTTTATCATTCCTGTTTCACTCAAAAGATTCAAATAGTAAATGCTTCTAATATTAAAGTTCCTTTTTCTCAAAGCATCTCTTTGCTAATTGCTTCTGTGCTCCCCTTAGAATAAAATTCCACTGTAACTAAATGAGGACTAGCTGCTGTTTCACCGAACTGTTAATTAGCCTAGCCCCAAATTCATTCTTCACTGATGAGATTGCTAAAAGTGCCTGAGTATATTGCTTGTTATACATGCATTATATCTCTGGAAGCCAATGAAAAACTGTCATCAGGCTTCCATTTTAGATTTTATCAATGTGTTCTTGTTGCCATAACAACCAGAATCAACCTTTCTCAGGGAGGCTTTATCCTACTGGCTTTTATAGCTGGGAGCGTGCCCCACTGTGCACCATGTGGTTCAGATGATTAGTTTTTCTTCAGAGAGACCTAACTGGCAAAGTGTGTTGGGATTAAGATAAGCATAATTTATTTTGTGAGTGGGGAGGGTCCACACTTCTGTGTGTCACTTCCCACCTCTCTTCTCTTCCTAATCATAAAGAAACCAACATTTTTCCTATGTACTGGCAGACAATGGAGCAGATGTGATTCACACCAGAGGAGCAGGCTTAAAAAAAAAGTTATATTCAGCTTAGTTGCAGAACTGAGGAGTTTTATATGATACTCTGCTAAATCTGTTTTTGTACTCAGCAGACTGGAATATTTGCTTGCCTCTTTCTTACTCAAGAATTGTGAATTATCCTGATGCTTTTGGAGGGGCCCTCAAGAAACCTGACTGGAATATTTACTAATTACTTTAGATTTTTGGAATGGTCTAAATTGGCAATATTTTTCTTCTTTTTGTGTTTGTAATACCAATCACTGATTGTCTGGAAGAGCGGTGGGAAAATTAACTGAAATCGAAAGAAACACGGATCAGAAAATGAATTTGTAGCCTTTGTACTACTGTCTCTTTGTATTAAAGGACAGCACTGTAGCTATGCAGGTGCAGTACCATGTGGATAAAGAGCTGGCATACATTGGTAGCAACAAGAAAACACACTGCTTTCTTCTTAGAAGAGGGGAGGGATATTAACTGTAATACTGTGTGGCCTTTTTCTCCATTAAGAAGTGGGATAGTCTCTTATTAAAGATTACAAACAGGGTTTCACTTGCTGCAGGTCAATTGTTTTAAAATGCTGAAGTTAAAGGCCTTCTGTTTGGATTATTGGCAGTTTCTCTGTCTTCAGCCTCTTCATGGTTTCTATAAAAGGTAAGTAAATGCTGAATCTAAAATCTTGTCAAAACTGAATGTCTCCAGGCTGCTCAGTTCACTTGATGTAAGGCACTTTTACATGGAGAAGAAAGGGGTGTGGTGGGGAAATTAATGCAGGCTTATTACAATGGTTGAAAATCTGTTGTACCCTTTAACTGTGGTGACGATTGCTCTTGCGATGCCCAGATGCTGTGAGGCTGTGTTGTGTCCTTACACATTTAATTTAAATCAGAAATCTGCTAAACAGTAATTGGTTGTTTTAATTCACCATGAATTTTCTTGGCCACAGACAGAATATTTGTTAATGCTAAATTTTACCCATTACAAATTGTGCTTGGCTATTTGGAAGGTGGAAATTTATGTAATACAGATTAATGTTGCTACGAGGAAAAAGTTTTAATAGAACAGTTCATTTCACATGGTACAAAATCAAATGCTGTCCACAGTTGTTCTGACAGAAGGCAGAAGTGATAAATGGGAGGGATGGTCGAAAGTAATGAGACTGAGTGTTGAGTGCATTGTTCTTGCCAAAGTCATGGAACAGCAAAATAAGCAATTTAATTTGACATGTATGCTACACTGATGGCTTTTTTTTAATCCAATAGAGGTCTCACTATTGAGAATAGCTTCTTAATTAGAGTAACACATAGTTCAATATTCATTACACTTTAAAGCTATTTTTAATAAAATCTCGCAATCCATTAATTTTCCATCATAGAAGAAGAGCTATGTAAGACTGCTATTTTCAACTTTATGATATCAATATTGCAAAGGAACTTCCAGTTATTTTTAAGAAATTATACCTTTTAAAATAATAATAAAATAAAATAAAATTTACATAAGCAAATATAGTTCTGAATTTATTACTCTTTCATTGTTGAGGATATAAGAAACATTAAAACTCCTATTTGAAGTTTTAAAGCTTGTGTTGCAAGAAATCTGACATCACTTTTGGTCCATGTAGGCAGTTCATTTTTATATTTATTGTTTTAGCTAGAAATATTTCAGCATGAAATCTTTACATATCATGAGCTCTGTAAACAATGTTATTATTTATATGCATTTTTCATTCATGGCTAATTCCTGTCTAATTAACATTATCTTAAATGAATGAGAAGAAATGTAAACTATTTCCTTTTGTTCTGCTTATGATCATTTTTATCTCTATATATTTAGAGCTTATCCTGCAAATGAAATAGGCTGGATTTACATACAAAATGAAGACTGCACATTACAAAATAAAGAAATAAATGATGACATTAAAGTCTTAAAGTTTTGAAATATGATCATTAGGTAACAGAATATTTAAGTAAAACCTTTTGTTTCTTAAAACAAAATAACAAAAAGTGTGAATACCAGATGACAGAGAATGTATAATTAGTTTAAATATATATTAGCCAATTTCTAGACACTTTCAGTTCTTCATTTGAATTTTTAAATCTTTGTCTTAAATGCTCTTGGGGATGTGCCTGAAGGCCATTTAAAGTGTGTGTGTGTGTGTGTGTGTGTGTGTGTGTGTGAGAGAGAGAGAGAGAGAGAGAGAGAGAGAGAGGGAGGAGGGAAGGATGAGTGTGTGTGTGTGAATTATATGATCTGAATTGGAAATTAGATTACTCTTTCATTTACACATTATTTATGGAGAGATGTGTAATAAAAGGTTTGGGATTCTTGCTCTCCTGTAAGTGGGTAAATGTTTGACTTAAAACGGTATGATCTAATAGCTGAAGTTGTTAGATTAAGTGCACTTAGAACAGTTAGAAGTCATAGAAAATAATTTGACAATCTGGTGTGTTCAGAAAGCATGCTTAATGAAGTCATAGGAAAAAATCTAGCAAATACATTAACACAACATACTGTTTTGTTATGGTCAGTTTGTTAGATTTTTTGTGCAATTGAGTGTATTATACAAGCCCAGTCTCTTTAGCTAGTATATGGATTAATATATTGTACAAACCTAGAAAATTGGTTAGCACAATAATCAAGTTGAACATGTGTCAATGCAGCCTCTGTTTACTATATTATACTACCACATCCTGAATCAAGTAAAAGAAAACAGTGATGGAAAGGGATATAAGACAGCTAGACAAATATAGTCAAGTACAGTGATAACCGTGCTGTAATGACAATGAAAATTTCTTCTTAAAATATGAATTTGGACATAACAGTATATTTTTCTGAGTATGCTGATATTGCTACTGCTGATCTAAAATCAAGTTTACTTGAAATGTAACATGGGTTTTTAAGACATGCTGGAAAGACACAAAATTGCTTTCAATTAAGCATAGACATTGCCATTTGAAGAGCAGGGCAAAATTATATAAAATGTGAAAGATAGTTTAATGATTTCTCTGAGCACACTTTTATGCTATTCATTTTAAACAAATGCTATTTTATGCTATTCATTTTAAACAGAGTCCCCCGTTGGGGGAGATGGGCGGTCATATAAAATAAATAAATAAATAAATAAATAAATAAATAAATAAATAAATAAACAAACAAGATTCGTGATTGATTAAAATATAGGGATGTAACATGTACTTGAATAACCTCTGAATAACCTCAAAGAACAGAAGTAAAGGTTGGATCAACCAAAAGACAATGACATTTGTGACAGCAAGGACATCTGGCAGATCTTTCCCTTGTTATCCAGGGAGAAGTTATCATATCCATATAGATTGCAATAATTATTTTACCATAAACAGAATTCTTATTATAGTACAAAACATGTACTCTAACCCAGTGAGGGAGAAAGATTCATTAGATTTCATATCAGATTGGCTTAATTAACATGAAGTGTATTAAAAAAAAGTAAAACTAAAGAGTAAAGCTTAAACTAAAAACAAGTAGGCAGTGTGTTGGGGGAAAAGGTGTAGAAAGAATCATAGTGGATAGTAGGGTAGTGATGCAAACTGGCAAGACCATCATGCATGTGGATGAAACTAAAAACTGCTTGTTTTTCTTACTGTAACTCTGTTAAGTCTGTTTTTATAGACTGACCATTTTCAAACTGTATTGCCAGTTTTTAGCAGTAATGGTGAGAGGGTTCAAATACTTCCCCCCATCCATTGAGTCCTATCAGTTCTTCTTTAGGGAATGTCATAGACTGTTAACCCTTCAGCTTCTCCAATAATTTGACATTCTTGGGAAAACTATGTTTTCAGGATTGCTTCCACATACAATAGTGCATTTGCTAGCAGGGATAGAAAGGGGGGAAAATTTTTTTCTTCTCTTTCTTTCATTTACCTACATGCCATTGCTGACTGAGCAGCAGCTCTAAACAAATACATAGATGGGAAGACAGTTTGGAGAGGTGAAGGCATAAAATTGCTCTCTGGCATGTTTTTAAATTACAAGCCAGATAATAATTTGACTGTTGTAACACCAAGATGCTATTTTCAAGCCCAGAAGTATGAAACTTATTTCTCTATTGCTATGTAGCCAAGAGTCCCCCCTGGGGGAGTTGGGCGGTGATAAATTAGATAGATGGATGGATGGATGGATGGATGGATGGATGGATGGATGGATGGATGGATGGAAGATAGATAGATAGATAGATAGATAGATAGATAGATAGATAGATAGATAGATGAGTTTTTTTTAAAAAAATTCCTCCCTGCAGTTTCACAACATTAATGGACATAAATAGTTTAGAATTATCATTCTATTAAAAATAATGTTAAAATGTTGTTTAAGTATGTTCTAACCTATTAAGTTCTCAAAAATTTATAGCATAGAGTATACATACATTCACATACACACATGCATTAAGTTTAAGATTACTGTTACTGAATTTTGGTAAAATTCTCCCATTTTCTACAATTGGTGATAAAGCTTATTTTTATTTTATTTTGTTTGGAATGTATTATTCTCTACTGGAGTCTAGACTAAGTTAACAGATCACTTATTTATTTTTCTATAATTTAAAGGATTCAGATATTCAATTAATCTGATGCATTACAGAACCATACCACTTTGCTGCAGCATATATAAAAAACCACTTAGTCAACTATATTTTTGTTGTGACTATAATGTGTGTACAACAGCTTAGCTGTAATAATCCAAATGAAAAATTTGTAATTAATGCCATATTAAACATAAAGGGAATATCACAAAATAAAGGAAATATCAAATCCTTAAGTCTATGAAGGTTCTCAGTCATCCAGGTGGAACAGTCTGTGGCTTGAATCATGTCAACTGGATTTCTATTTTCTTAGTGGAAACGTTTCACTCCTTATCCAAGGAGCTTCTTCAGTCTGAGTAAAGTTAGTAAGGGAATCCTTAAATATGTTTCTAGGCTGGCTGTGTGACCTTGCACCTGGGGCTAGGTCATGGTTATTTTTGAGATGTTTGTTTCTAAGTCCCTTTATCATCTAAAGGAGGATCGTTAAGATTACCCTGCTGCTGTTGAGCTTGTGAAATGGTCTTAATCTTCCTAGGCACAGAAGACAAAGCAGGAAGGAAGATAGGGGAAAGGTTATGCCTGAGGCCCCCACCTCTATTCAAGGAAGGATTTTCCAAGTTGGCATGAATGGATTCCTTGACCCCTCTCTCAAACCACCTATCTTCTCTGTCTAAAATGTGAACATTAATGTCTTCAAATGAGTGTCCTTTTTCCTTTAGATGAAGATAAACTGCTGACTCTGGTCCTGTGGTGTTACTTCTCCTGTGTTGGGCCATCCTCCTGTACAAAGGTTGTTTGGTTTCTCCAATGTAGAGTTCAGAGCACTCCTCACTGCACTGGATTGCATACACTACATTGCTTTCCTTGTGTTTTGGAGTTTGATCTTTGGGGTGTACAAGCCTCTGTCTCAGTGTGTTGGTGGGTTTGAAATATACAGGTATGTGGTGTTTGCCAAATATCCGTTTGATCTTTTCAGACACGCCAGCCATGTAAGGAATGACCAGGTTCTTCCGTTTACTCTGAGTCTCAGCCCTATCTGTCGCTGTTTTAGGTCTGGTAGACTTAGATTTGGTGAAGGCCCAATTTGGATATCCACAGGCCTGCAGAGCTGTTCTCAGATGCTGCTTTTCATTCTTTTTGGAATCCATGGAGGTGGGGATGGTTTCTGCTCTGTGTGACAATGTCCTGATGACTCCTAGTTTGTGCTGCAGTGGATGGTGGGAGTCAAACATCAGGTATTGATCTGTGTGTGTGGGTTTCCTGTAGATCCCTATTTCTAGCTTGCCACCGGTCCCAATGAGGACTTCACAGTCTAGGAATGCCAGTCTGTTGTCCTTGGTGTCTTCTCTGGTGAAGCTAATGTTGGCATCTATAGTGTTTATATGGTCCGTGAAGGCCTGTACTTCCTGGGCCTTGATTTTGACCCAGGTGTCATCCACATACCTAAACCAGTGGGTGGGCACAGTTCCCTGGAATGTGTTGAGTGCTTTCTTCTCCACTTCTTCCATGTATAAATTGGCCACAATGGGTGACACAGGAGAACCCATGGCACAGCCGTGTTTTTGTCTGTAAAAGTCACCTCTGTATGTGAAATAAGTGGTGTTAAGACACAGGTCCAGAAGATGGCAGATCTGGTTTGGGTTGAGATGGCTTCTCCTTTCCAGGGTGCTGTCCTCTTCTAGTCTCTTCCTGACAGCGGATAGAGCATGAGTGGTGGGGATGCTGGTGAAAAGGGAGGACACATCAAAGGAGACCATAGTTGAAACTATGAATAGGGAGGCGGCTGGAGCCTTGGACGGGATCGCGCCTGTGCAACCTCTCTTGTCCCACCAAACCCGATACTCCCCGTGGTTTACAGAGGAGTTGAGGATTTTGAAGAGAATTAAGAGACGTCTAGAGCGCCGCTGGAGGAAGACAAGGACCGAACACAAGCTAGAGCCACTGTTAAGGCCTACCTTGTTGTGGTAAGAGCAGCGAAATCTCAATATTTCTCCGCTCTTATTGCATCTGCAGAATGCCACCCGCCGGATATGCCATATTCCTACCAGAAGTCCGTTATTGCATTGATAATTTGATAGGGTTTCTGAACATTAAAAAAAAGGAACTCAGAAGTTGTATCACACTGAGTTGTATATCCTTCTGAAATTATTTTGGACATTACTAAGTAAGATTCAAATATATTTCCTATATATGTCGGGGTCAGCCCAGGAACGATGAGTCAGTGTATTCCAAATCTCCAGTTCTTTATTGCTCCCACCATACAGACAGAATCTTGCCAGACTAAAGCTATCCTAACTAACCTAAGGGGAAATAACCTAGGAGAGTCTAGGGTGGGGCTACTCTGACTCTCTTTGACTCCCTGCCAAGACTCTCTAGACCAGAGCTTTCCAAACTTTTCATGTTGGTGACATACTTTTTAGACATGCATCATTTCGTGACACACTCTTACAGCAAGGCATCATTTCGCGACACATTCTTACAGCAGGGCACAAAGCAGGCACTAGGACCTGTGTGGAATCACAGCAGGTTTGGAGGCAGCAAGGCACAAGGCAGGCACTAGGACCTGCGTGGAATCCTGGCAGGGCTCGGAGGCAGCAGCAGCCGTGACACACCCAGACACTGCAGCCGACACACTAACGTGTCCCGACACCCAGTTTGGAAAGCTATGCTCTAGACTGTGAGTCCTCTAATCTCCTTGGAATGCTGAGAACCAGCAGCAGCCTTGAAATCCTTCACAATATATTATAGAAGTGATTATTAAAATACATATTTTAACAAAATTAATGGTAAGCATGATCCCTTATTTCATATTCTTTTTTAGTTGTTTTTGAGTTAAAGAACAGTGTAGCTTAATATTAAGGACATCTTGTTTTTATATACCTTCTGTGAAATAAAAAGCTGTTGGAGATCATCTGGAATACTATTCATTATGAATTTGCAATGATTATGCTTATGGAAGGGATGAAAAGTCTACTGACAACAGGAGGTGAAAAGAGTTAATACTCTTTTAATGGCTACATCTATTTATAGACTTTGAGGCCAATTTCCTCCTTTCTTGCAGACAGCTTCTATGTGTGTATTGCTGAGTTCAGTAGATCTTTTCCCCCAAATAAATATGCTTAGGAGTACCTCCGGAGAGATTAATATCAACTAGATCACAATCAAAATTGACTTAGATGCCCCAAAGAGGACAGCATAGTTCTATGTATTTTGAGTGAGACACTGGAGTGCTGTAAATCAAAAAGGCAGTGGATCTGTTATGAACTTATATATTTAGTTTACTGTTGAGATGGTTAGGAACAAATGATTTCCTTTCACTTGAGAGCAAGCTTGTGAGTCATAGCGTCTGCAGTACATCTCTCCAAGGAAGCTAGTGTTGGATAAATTTACTGTAGCTGCAGAGCAGCTGAGCATACATATCCTCCTTTCTCTTCTTTCTAGCACAGACCATAGTTCCATGTTATTTTTATATGCGGTTTACATTCTGCAAAGAGTTTGTTTCGTAATAAAATAATGGAGACAGCCAATCAAAATAAACTTCTAAATAGCATGTATAGAGCAAATACATAAATAATGTAAAGGCTTTTAGCCTCTTTCCATGCATACCAGTACATGTAGTTCTTGCCATTTGTAACTACAATCCACTGCCTATGTTGTAATAAAATGCACAGTAAATATATGACATCTTAATAGCATTGAAAAGTGCAGTTGGCATGACTGTGTATATTCTGGATTCTCTAATTTTTTAAAATAGAAAAATTAAAATTTTATTTTCTTGGCAATTTTGAATGCTAGTCTCTAGCATTTAGATTATATCTAAAGACATATCTAAGTAGAAAATTTCTAATATTCTGTTGCCAATTCTGAATCACTGGGGAGCAAACAACACACCGCTGAATATAAAACAAGATGTGGTTCCTTATTTATTTTTCCATCTATTTACTTACTTACTTACTTACCTGCTTACTGCATTTTTATCCCATTTTACAGACAATAATTGTTCCCCAAAACAGCTCACATTATTTAAAAGTGAGAGACGGCTCCTATGCTCAGACTCAGAACATAAATAAGAAGGGATGAGCAGAGGAGAGAATCAATTGTTCAAGATGGAGATACTGTACATGACTGTTAGTAATATGCTGGCATCTTCATTTCAGAATAGTCTAGTTCAGGGGTCCCCAACCTTTTTGGCAACAGGGACCGGTTTCGTGGAAGACAATTTTTCCACAGACCGGGGGGAGGGATGTTTTTGGGATGATTCAAGTGCATTACACTACGGGCAGCAGCTGGAGTTCAGGCGGCTGGAGTTCGGGCGACGGAGATATGCACGGCAAGGCTTCGATTTTCGCGCTGTTTGCAGGTGGGAGCCAATCGGAGCTACCTCTCTAGCCTCCTTTGCCATGCACTGATAGGCGTAGGTTCTTCTGCTTCCTGGTCTCCTCCTATCAGCTGCTTTGGCTCAGGCTCGGCTTTCGTGCCTTCCCCGCCTCTTCCTGTTATTGGCTCCTCTTCTTCCGAGTCGGAGACCAGCATGGCGGTGAGGGAAGACTCATTCCGGACAGCGCGGCCCGGTTCTTAACAGGCCACGAACTGTTACCGGTCCACAGCCCAGGGGTTGGGGACCCTTGGTCTAGTTTATCTCCCTGGAGTTTATTTTCTTTTATTTATCTATTATGAATGCTTTTATGCTACCTCAGTCATTTTGTCTTTAAGTAATTCAGAAGCATCAAAATTCAAATACTATCATAATATAATCATAAAATAAATTGTCAAATATATAACCATAATAATTTCATTGTAACAGTCTCAATATTAGCATCATAAAATGCCATTGTGCATCATTAGAATCTCATCACATACCCAGGTGCCTCTCACACCTAGTTCCCAAATGCTCATTGGACAAGCCATATTTTCAGAAGTGTTCTGAATATTTATTTATTTATTTATTTATTTATTATTTAAATTTATATCACCATCCATCTCCCCCAATGGAGATATTAGAAGCAAGGATGCAGATCTTACATGTGGTGGGAAGGCATTCCATGGGAAGTGAGCTCCTGCAGAAAATGCTTGCCTCTGAATCTCTTGCCACTCTTGCAAACACTCTCTGCAGGCATGCCTTGGGTGGGCAAATTATTTTGAAAATCTCACAGGTAACCAGGCCCCAAACCATATAATTCTTACTTGACTAGTGTAGACCCAGAGTGTGCTGCTTCATGGCTTTGCAGTCTTAGGCAACTCTGAAGAATAAAATTGTTCCATTTGGAAGGAAAAACCGAAACAAGTATCCTGTGGCAGTTCCATTTCAGGTCAATATCAGTGATCATGGTTAATTTTCCCTTTGCCATAGTATTATGCCTCAGAGTCAAGGATATAGTCTCCTCCTGACCAATGTTTTTCAGGTTGATAGATGAGGCAGTGTGTTCTGATCTTTAGCACTCCTGTTCTGGAAGAACTCTGGAGTGCTTTATCTGGCAAGGAGGGGCAAAACAAATTCTCTGCAATTGTTCCATCTCTGACCAATTTTAAAAGGACAAGTTACTCCTATAGAAAATCATTAACTTTATGTGATAAAATTATATCTAATAATATTCTACATCTGGTTACCCCTATTCCAATTACAATTGCTAGAATGTTGCCAAGTATCATTTTATTTATTTTAATTGAAGTAGATACAACTCACTATTACTCTGCAAACTAATTGTGTCACAAAAACAACTCTTTGGATCAGGCAAGGATCATCTAGTACAGAACGCTATCTTCCTCTTACAGCAGTACATGGTAATTATGATTATTGCAAGCATCTGATTTGGGGTGCTCGTCAACATGAGCATTTGCAGTTGCATGATTATACAGCTCTTCCCTCAATCTACTGCCAATATAGGAAAAAGGCAAAACACTAGTGGATTTGGCTGTTCTCTGTCTCTGTTAAAGTGTCTTGTCACATAAAGAACTAAGTTAGGACAACAACTTTCCTCATCTCTGAAAAATAATGTCATGTCATGTTATGTCAGGATCTTCATCCCTGGCTAGCAAGATAACGTGTCCCGATGTGTCATTAAAACCCAATACATATGACAGGACACATTCTGGATTTTATTTTTTCAGGAGAAGGAGAATCTAAGGGTGGAGTATTTTACATATGTATGATCTCATGGTCAGATCATTTCCTACTGAGATTTGAACTTTCAGTGATTCCCCACCCCACCCCAAAGCTTTAGGAATTTATTAAAATTGTTTCCTCCAAGAGGCTAATAGAATCTGATGAATTTCAAAGGGCCCGTAGGGATTTTCCTGTTGATCCAACTGATGCTGCTATAGATATCCTGTCACTACAGAACTGTCCTGGGCAATTGACACCTCTATATTAAAGTGCTCTTTTCCTCTTTGCAGAGTTCATGCAGCTTCTATGTATTTATCCAAGTTGAGGACAATAAAACTAGGTGGTATGATAGCCAGAATACAAGTGAAAGAACACTGATTGAGGTTCTAATATGTAATAAAACCTATTTAGGTTTGCAATGTCTATTGCAGTCTAGCCTAACAAAAGAGGAAAAGAGTTGATTGTACCACCAGTGGGATGTTAAATGTTCAAAATTATGTTAACTTAGATTCCACATAGTGGTCTCATAGGATTGGATGAATGTTGATTGTTGATCTTTGAAGACATGGACAAAGTGCTTGATTGTCCAGCCAGTCTAGGAGATTGATAGATGGATGGTAAATCAGGCAAAACTTCAAGTCATATTTCTGTCCAGTTAAATGGTATTCTCATTTTCTTCTTTGTTTGTTTGTTTATTTGATTTATATAGCCACCCATCTTATACAAGTGACTCTGGGCAGTGTACAGGGATTAAAAAAACACCCACACCCACCCCACAACATATAACCCCAGGTATCCAAAGATGATAAATAACCCACTCACTGGGAAAAAAAGGACATTAACAACAACAGAGCTCATCTAGTCACCTGACCCAAATGCCTGGGGAACCAGCCAGGTCTTCAGTGCCTTATCAAAGGCTAATAGGGTTGGGGCCATTCAAAACTCCAGGAGGATGCTGTTCCATAAGGCAGGCATTGCCACTCAGAAGGCACAACTCGGGGGTCCAACAAAATGGCATATAGAGGTAAACAACATTTACATATCATTCATAAGAGACAATAGAAAAGCCAGAAGACCAGAACACCACCTTGCCACCAGAACACCACCTTGCCAGCAATCAACACCCAGATATGCAAAGATTAACACCAGGATTAGCACCAGAGGAACAATCAAACAGCACAATATATCCTAATCAAGGAATTATTAACTGAGTCAATCAACCAAGTAGCAAACAACAGCCCAATCAAGGAACTACCAAGGAGAGAACAACACCCCCACCAACACAAGCAGGACAAGCCATGGTATATAAACAGAGAGCAAGTCCCACTGCCTTTTCGCACTTAAGATGTTGCGTAGCCTGGCAATGAAACATCTGCAAGAAAACAACAAGGCTCAGAGAGCACCAAGGACTCCAAAATGACATTGTTTGATAGAAGGGACCCGGAGCATGCCCTCTCTACTAGATCTGGTGGGGCAAGCAAAAACAATGTGAGAAATGTGGTCCCTCAAGTAGCCTGGCCCTATGCCATGTCAGGCTTCATGAAGCCTACTGAGAGTCAGTGCAGCTCTCGGAGCAGTAGTGTTATATGGGAGCTGTAATCCTGCTAAAAGATTGGGTTGCATCCATTAACACTAGAAGGATAAATACGTTCATTTTATCATATTGGGGACCCAACCAGGTTGCTTTGAACAAGTGAAAGGTTGTGATACAAATCTATATGTTACTAAAACTCAGTGTTTGTCTCTTTGTAACCTTCATTTGGGTGAAATGAAGTGGGCATCATTTGGTGCATCATAGGGCAACAGTTTTTGAATCAACGTACCTCAAATGGGCTACCTTAAAGAATGCGTCCAAAATCTGGGACCCATTACTCCTGTGGGATTGAAATTTGGCAAAGTTGTGGCCACTTCAGTGCCACCATGCCTTCTGACTACACTTCCCAGAAACCCATAGGTTGTGTGGCGCAAGGGAAGATGGGAGGGGTGTATCCCCACCCTCTTTCCTGCCTCCCTCTGGCCTCTGTGCCCAGTTGGCTGGTGGCAATCGGCCCAATGGGCGAACTGTGATTGGCTGCTTTGAAACCGAGGCTGAAATTTGAAATCTCTTAACAGCGGTGGGCAGCGAGGGAAGGTTGAGGGAGAAACTTGGATGCCTGCTGGCGAGGTAGGGCTGGCTGGGGGGCGCCAGCAGTCGACAAGTGAGCCCTCTTCCTCCCTGGAGGGACTGGGCCCCTTGAGGACACACTGGGATGGGGAGTGGGGGTGCAGTTTTCCTCACGGTCCATGGCTCCCTTTGTTCCCCCTTCCCCCAGCAAAGTGGCAGGCAGTTCCGGGGGTCAGCTGAGGAGGAGGAGGAGTGATTTTTTTTCTCCCAAGGTTTTTATTATTTTTTACAACAAAGATAAAAAGCTACAGAAAACAAAAACACTACAAACAACAACCAAACAAAACATTAAAAGTGTAAAAACACAAAAGAAAAGACTTTTGGAAAGTTACATACATACAGGTGACTTCCAGCTTTCCACAGCAAGAATATACAACAATTCCCACAAACAAACCCTTCCTCTATATCAAACCATAATCACATTATTTCTATAAATCCCTCCATTAACACATATATAAATCTCTATTACAATTGCTCCTTCCCCTTACATTATATATATATATATATATATATATATATATATATATATATATACACACACATACATACACACACATACATACATACACACACACACACACACATACATACACACACACACACACATACATACACACACACACATACACACACACACACACACACACACACACATACATACACACACACACAAATTTGTTTCTCTTTAAATATATATATTTAAATTTTTACTTCAAACTTCCCTTCCTCTTAAAAAATAATCCATTTAATTTTTTTTCTTTCTACTACTATTCTATATACTTCTGTCTATACAATAAACATCAAATTATAGAAACAAATAAATTGTCTGCCTTTATAATAAACAATCTTAACCCTATTAGATCTAAAAAACAGTATAAAACATTATAATATCTTATCAATATCCTTTAAATTTTACAAGTCTATAACCCTATAAATCCTAATCCAAACCATAAGAAAAGAAAAGAAAAACAATCATATTAGTCTCTTTATCAATCCAATTAAATATTCTTAATTTTTATAAATTGTCTACCTTTATAATTAACAATCTTAACCCTAAGTAAGGGTTCCCCCCGCACATTTGTGCAGTCGTGTCCGACTCTAGGGGCCGGTGCTCATCTCCGTTTGTTAGCCGAAGAGCCAGCGTTGTCCGAAGACGCTTCCGCGGTCATGTGGCCAGCATGACGCGCGCGGAACGCTGTTAATCTTAACCCTAATTATGCTTAAAAACAATATAAAATATTACCAGAACTTGTCAATACCTTTTAAGTCTTAGAAATAAAAAATCCTGTAAATCATGTTAACCTCATTATCAGTCCAATTAAATATTCTTAATTTTTTATCCCTCCTCAAAATATACCAGGGCATTCAGATATTTCACCATTATACCAACAGCATTTTTTTTACAAAGATCTGACAGTCCAATAGCCTCAAAAAATACAAACTTTCCAGCGAAAGAGAAAAAAAACTCACACATTCCATACTCTTCTTTCCCATAACATTGATTGAAATAGTCATAACACTTCCCCCGCTTGGCAGTTCGTTTTGCAGTCCTAAGGTTAAACATTGTTTTAATCCCAAAAACACCAGTCCAGAGTTTTCAGCTGAGGAGTGATTTCTGATGCTCCCTGCCAGCTTCCCATAAGCAAAGTCAATGGGGAAGCCAGCAGGAAGCTGGAAGTCGCTCCTGCTCCTCCTGGTTTTTTTCCTGCCCGTGGTCATTTTGTTTCTCTGTTTAGGTAAGGAAATATCTCTGAAAGGATGAGCCAACGGGTCACCGGTTGTCTAGTATATCTTAAATGTATATTGATTTGGGGCTTTTCAATTGCCAGTTTGAATAGTTAAGGTAATGTCAAGATTTTATTCCATAAGCTTCACAAAAGACCTAACTTCATGTATGAGAGGAAACAGTTTTATACTTAAAACATACACTTTTTATAAGGGGTCTAATTTCTTATGTTGGGAAGATAAATTACTTTCTAAACCCCAAAATAAACTTAAAAGGACAGAAATATTTTTAACCATTTGTATCATGTTTTTTGAAATATAATTTCAACCCTAAATGGAATAAATGTAAGATTACTTGTGTAAAACTAGACTTGACCAGACCAGGCCTTAAATGTTTGAACTAAAAATGCAGCATGGCAATTTAACTCCTAACAGCAATGCTACATGATAAAAAGGTAAAGGTTTTCCCCTGCACAGTCGTGTCTGACTCTAGGGGGCGGTGCTCATCTCTGTTTCTTAGCCGAAGAGCCAGCGCTGTCCGAAGACACTTCCGCGGTCATGTGGCCGGCATGACGTGTGCAGAACGCTGTTACCATCCCACCGAAGTGGTACCTATTTATCTATTTGCATTTGCATGCTTTCGAATTGCTAGGTTGGCAAGATACCATTGTACAAAACGTATGTCTTGGACATCTTAGATTATCTTGGGACTTCTGCTAGGAACCTCCTCAACTGATTTTTTTTTTCGTTTGTTTTGGTAATGGCACTGGGGTCAGACATATGTGTGCAGGGCTTACAGGAGTTTGAGAAGTTTTAGAATCTTGTTGAGGATTAGAATCTGGATGTTGAGCTCAAATGCTTCAGCTGTGTCAGGTGTGGCAGACTGGAGCCTAGATAACTAGTTCTGAACTCCAGTGAAATGCAAGGCCTCCAGGGTAACTGCTGAGAGAATTATGGAGGCAGAGCTGTCCAGTGGTCTGGAGGAGATTAAGGGCCAGCTACACCAAGGGTTTGCCACAATGCCTGAAGCTGCAGTGGAGAGACCAAAATAATAGTGAAGCCCAGATCTGATTAACTCTTGCAGCCATGCCACATATCAGCTGTTTAGTAGTACCTGACTTTACTTCTGAGGTCCTTCCACTTAGCTGCTAAAGATCTTCCAGCAATATGGATGTCAAAGTTATTCTGATGATGTCTGGCAGAAAGAAATATGGTAAAAGTCACAGGGTGGGCCATCCCATGGAAGGCAACCTGTTTTTATTACTGATATCACTTTCCAGTCCGCTGTGCTCTACCCCAAGGCTTGGTAATCAGGGCTCCACTTGCCCTGGCTTCCAGCTTCTGCTACTTAATGCACAGTCAGCTTTCTCATCCATGATGTAATTGTGGATGAGAGGGCTGACTTTCTGTGCATTGCCAAAACCTGGTTGGGCATGAAGGGGGGTTTCCCCTCTTAGAGATGTGTCCTGCCAAGCTTTGTGCATGGCACCAGCCATTAACCCAGGGACAGAGTAGGAGTGTAGCCATTATCATTTGAGAAACTCTGATGACTTCTAGGGTCACTATTCCAGAGATAGCCAGTTGTGAGGCCCTATTTGTGAATTTAAGCTGTAGGGATCAGGGGGGATTATTGCTTGTGTACCAGCCTCTCTGATACAAAGCAGCCTCCCTACCTGAACTCCTTATAGTTCTGGGGGATTTTAATCTGCCATCCCTGGGTGCAGACACCATGGCAACCATGGACCTGACCCAAATTTTCTCTGGCCCACCTCAATGCGGAAGGAGGGCATGTTAGACCTGGTTTTTATCTTGGAGCAGTGGCAATGTGATCTGGACTTAGGGGATATTACCATCAGTCCCTTGTCATGGACAGATCACTCCCTGTTGGTGGAGTTATCTGAGGCTGCACCCCACTATAGGGAGGTAGGACCTATTCAGTTGTCCCCCCACCCCTGGTGTCTGATGGACCCTAGTAGGTTCCAAAGTGACTTTGGGCCAGTCACTCTCTCTCAGCCCAACCCACCTCACAGGGTTGTTGTTGTGGGAAAATAGGAGGCAGGAGTATTAGGTATGTTCGCCATCTTGAGTTGAAGAGAGAGAGAGAGAGAGAGAGATTCGCATCTTGAGTTGAAGAGAGAGAGGGGGGGGGGGGGAGGACAATTTTCATCCAGTCTCCAGCATTTCCTTTTTCGGGAAGATTGTTGATCAGCTGATCAGCCAACAGCTCCAGAGGGCCCTGGAGAAGGCAGATTGTCTGGACCCTTTTCAGCTGGGATTCAAGTCTGGATATAACACTGAGATATGGCCTCTGGTGGGCTGAAGATGGTGATAGTGCATCCATTGTGGCCTGCCTGGATCTCTCAGCAGCTTTCAAAATAACCAATTATGGTATCCTTCTGGACCAGCACAGGAAATTGGGGGTGGGAGGCATGATGTTGCAGTGGTTCTTCTCCTTTCTTTGGGTCACTGGTTCCAGTCAGTATTGACAGGGGAGAAGAGACTGAGCCTGACACCCCTGCTTTCTGGGGTTCCTCAGGGCTCTACCCTCACCCTGCTCCATGAAGCTGCTGGGTGAGATCATCTATCAACATAGGGTGAATTATCAGGATGAGATGGTTAGATAGCATCACCGATGTAATGAACATGAATTTGAGTAAACTCCAGGAGACAGTGGAGGACAGGAAGGCCTGGCGTGCTATGGTCCATGAGGTCACGAAGAGTTGGACACGACTAAACAACTGAACAACAACAACAACAACCCCAAGTCAACCAAGTAATGCCATCAAGGTTCTCTCCTAGTGCCTGGAGGCTGTGGGAGTTTGGATGTGGAACATCAGGCTTCAGCTCAACCCTGAAAAGACTGAGTGGCTGTGGGTTTTGAGCCCCCCCCCCCCAGTCAAGAAACTTCCCCCAATCCAGATATATCTTTGACTCTGAATTGACAGAGCTGGTGTGCAATGTGGGGGTCCACCTGGATTTACAGCTCCTGCTCAAAGAGCAGATGACAGTCATGGCTAGGAGGGTTCATCTTGTGTGCCAATTGCACACATTTCTAGAGCCCTACTCACAGTGTCTCCTGCCTTAGTCAGTGGAAACCTAGACATGCACCTAGAACACATGTCTTTATCAAAACAGCAAGAAAAGGTATCCTTGGTTCTTTGTTCCATTGGTCAAAGTTACTCTTTGAAACTGTCATCTTGTCACTTTCACCACACAACAATGATACTCTGCTTATCAAAGTTTTCTTATATACAGTATTAACTATAAATTATTCCAGGAAAGGAAATAAAAGATGGCTGACAAAGTATATAGCTTATGTTTGTTTTTGTATGCGTCAGAAAAAAACAAAAAAGTAGGGCAATAACTTTATTAGGATCAGCAAAATCGTCATAACACAATAGGTAAAGTTTTGAATTCTTCAGTACTTCAAAGAACAAGAAGAAGGGAGGGATGTAAAATAGGTATAATGGGGGGTGGGGACCAATAGTCTGCAATTGTCAGCTGTCTTACATACGTACCTGCTGTTCCTCTTGTGTGAGATTTGCAGTAGCCAGTTAGAGTAGTAGTAGAGTATGAATGGAGCAGGAAACTCCTTGGATCTCTTTGGTAGAAAAGAGTTATATTTGAGATAGACTGTGAAATAGAAAGCCTAGAGTTTGCCACTACAGACTCTATAACTTCAAATTGCAAAGGCAACAGTTCAGAATGATCAAAAAGTAATTATTTAGGGTCTTGAAAACTGTCATATTTTCATGAGTATGATTGATATTATTGTTCTCTTTACAAAATAATTTATATGACCGGTGATAAAAAAAACCTCACAAATATTCACACAGAGCCCTGACCTTCCTCCAACTATAAAGCTTTGTTTATCAGAAAAACAAAACAAGGATTACAACATAAAGGCATTCTTGTTCTGAAAGTGGCTTGAATTTGGCTCTTTGTTTCTCAGTACCACAATATTACAAATACTTTGTTCCTACTATCCATAAGAATCTGGATGAGTTTTCCATTTCACTTTGCATGAAAAGTGTTTCATGAAATCCACAGGCAGCAAGAACAGAAGGATCTCTTTCATTAGATTTCTAACCGTACATGATGGTAGCATAGGCAAAATGGTTCTTGAAAGCTTAATGAGTATTCAGCAGTAAAGCAAAGATGGCTACTGTTACATATACTATGGATGGATAATGAGTAAAAATAATGCTTAAAATGCATACATTCCTTTCATTATTTTAACCTGGTAAAATCAACAGATTACCACATAGGATTTATCTCTAGTATATCTCTTCCTTTTCATTTAAGCTTTCCCATTTTTTATTTTTATAACAGACTGTCCTTGCTGACTGATATAACGTTATATAGTATTGGGAGTGTAGATAGTCATTCCTGTAATATGTGTTCATATCCAGCATTGGAATATTACTCATACTTTTTCTGGTATTCAGAACTTCATTACATTAGGCAAAGGTGTTGGGGTGTTTACACTACTGCCATTACATAAATTAATTGTGTTTCCTACTCCTAAACACTTGTGGTTCTAGCAAATAATGTTCTGTAGCCTTAGAGATAGATGTTTTTAAAACCAATAAAAGTTACCTCCTTAGTAATCTGTACCAAGGATTTGTTACTTTCCAAACAGAGCTGAACAATCTTTCCTTGTTAGTGAATAATGTAAATACTGAAGAAGGCAGTAATTTGAGACCTCAGATGGGAAAACTGGCTTCCCTCTGCGAGTTGCAGAGTTTAAGCCAGCAGACGTTAGGGAATCATTGTGAGATCATGAATCACAGCTTGGCTGCCTCCTGAAACTTGGCTAACTTTTGCTCTGTGACTGCTAAATGTGCTACTTTATTAGGTTCTTCAGAAGAAGTGTGCTTTTTGCAACGCTTCTGAGGTGGTCATGACGGGAGATGGCAGTGCAATGTGGAATCTAATGTGGAAATACTGCATTTCAGTCAGGACAATCAGGTACCGTTTGAAATTTACAGCCCGTCCTGTGGGCTCAGGCTGTTTGTCTAGGGCAATGTTCCATTCTGTTGGCTTTTTGTACAGTAGAGCAAATGCTGACTGAAAAAGAATATTATTTTCCTTCAGTTGTGCTGGATGTCGAACTGTGTTTTAACCCTAAATGTGTAACTCCTTTGAATGATAACACTTACAATACATGTGACATATATTCCACCAATAATTTTTTTTGTTTACAGGTACTGCAAGTGAACTTTGTAGGATATAAGTAAAACCACAGGAATAAGTTCATATATTCCTTTTGGTAGTATTGTCAGAGTCTTACCTGATGTTCTATATGTTTAAAAAAGGCCATCTGTTTCATTATAGCATACTATGGCTGCTGTGCAACAATCTGTTCCTTTTTCTTTGGACCTTTCTTGTTTGTTATACTGAATGTTTTTTCCAAACTTTGATACTGTAACTTTGAAAGAAGCTGATGTGGGGAAGGACACCATTAAGCAAGTACTTGCAATGGCTTAGGGAGTTTCTTCCTTATTTATTTCACACCACGGTTTCTTTAAGTTGTGGCGTATGTTTTGAATGGGCTTTTTGTAGCCAAGCACTCTCAAGGAAATACATGATCTAAATAATCACTATATTTCAGACTGTGTAATTATTAACTGTGCTAAAGAAATAGTCTAGTCTGGATATTTGCATAACGTTTCACTTTTATTTAAACACAAAAGAGGCTTAGCATTTGCCTTAAGACTTCACTTCCAATCCTAGGGGAGGAAAAACTGTTGTAGCTGTAGATCCCAAGGGGTCCAAAGGGCAAAGGATTACTTAATATATAAAGTAGGATTGATTGCTTGGGTTTTCCATAAATGTAAAGAATAGTTTGGGGTCAGGGTTAGGGGCACTACTGGAGTAACTATCTGATGCTAACAAAATTTATATAGAAATGGTTTCCATTATCTTATTAAGAATATTAACCCTGACCTTAAGGCCATTAAAAAAATAACCTTAAAATATGCATAAAAAGTAAACAGTAAGGCAGAAGTAGTGTGCCATATACAAATAAGTAAAAGCACTGCAAATTTAGAGTATGGAAAAGGGATTGGTATTTGTTTATATAGCTGACAAATAACTACTTCTATCTTTGCTACAGAAAAGAAATATTTTAAGTGTGTGGACTAAACTTAGATTTACCGTGTTTTCAAGTATGGTCATGTGTTAGCTATGCCCCAATTACTGCATTCTAAACTAATAATCTTGATACAGTCCTTTGAATGTTTAGAATAAAGTGTAAGTGTGAAATGTTAGTTAGAAATCATGCATCTTCTGTGAAGCAGCACTGAAATTAACTTTTGCTTATACAAATGTATTCACAATTCCCGCTTGTGATAAGAATCACAGTCTCTTAAAGCAGCTTGCCAATCAAAATTGTTAATTCTCTTCTTTTCTAAACTTTTCAACATACATACACACACACACAGACCTGAAAGATAAGATTAACCACAGATGGGCTACCAATAGGCGGCACATGGTATCTAACTCCCTTTCTTCCTCCCACCTTCAGAAATCTCAGTCCTGCCCATTTGTATGACATCAATGTTTTCATCACCTAGCCTACTGCAGCCCTGAACTGCCCACCCACATTACCCAGCCCTGGGGTAAGCTCTTCCCACATTGGTCTTTCTTTTCTTTCTTTTTTTCTCATGTGCATGCTTTCCATCAAATGCTTTGAAGTCTTGTTTTAGATATAATCAAAACAAAGATATTATCCCAGAAATTAGCTAGTATAGTCAGTTTAGTACTAGAGATAGAGGTCCTTCTGTGGCTGGGTCCAGGTCAAAAGGTTTCAAAAATGTTGAGTATTTAAATAATTTCAAGAGGTCATAATTGCCAGATTACCATATTTCAGAAAAGGGTACAAGTTGGAAATTAACTGTCCATTGCTGCGGCAACTTTAAGTTTCAGCAACATTTTTCTGTCTAGAAGGACTCCCAAACTTTCATCAAGCAGAGATATTATCAATTACAGGAACAAGTATACAATTATAAAAATGAAGCCCCTTCATCTCTAGTATGTAAAAGAATCCCATTTTTGTCATCTGAAATGTAGTGTTTCTAGTAGAACTGGATTATTTTAGTCACTTAAAAAGCTAGACTAAAATATTGATATGCTCCTTTGCCCAGCCATACTATTCCAGATCTCCTTGGCCTGCAGGGTCTCCTTGCTTTATTTAACTAACTTCATCCTACTGATTCTTTCAATTATATAAATAATCATATTAAATAAATAAATAAATTATAATGGAGTTCTTCATGCTTCTCAGGAAGCACCAGATCCTGATCAAATTTATTCATCCATGTACTTGCTGAATTTCAGTCAGTACTTCTTTTTACCTATATATCATATGCTTGCCAGCTGACATTCCATTGTTGCTTCCACTGATAAGGAGAGTGTACTGAAAAATCCCTTTCACCTATTATTGCAACAAATTAAACTATTGTCTTAAATTATTAGCTTACACTACAGTATCTAATGATAAAGTCTCTGGGGACACTCAGTGAGTCTGCCTGGGCTCTTTAAAATGTCAAAAGAAATAGTGGGCCTCCAAAGTTTGTCAAATGGAATGGATTTAGTATCCAGAGGTATGTATTTCATTCTTAGGGTTATGATTCTTAAGGTTACTGTCATGCACAAAATAATACATGTTGTATATAAATGACATCCAGGACTACATGAAGTACTGCAAGTTTAAAAAATCAAATTCTTCACAGCATTTCTGTTGCATGTCCTTGTGGTCCTGGGCATTTCAGATCTACAGAATCATGCAAGTACAAAAACAGAGTAATAAACACTGCCAGGGAAGGGATAAAATCAATTAGATATTGCATTACCAATGTTTTTAATAGCAAGGCCTGAAGTAGTTTGTTCCCAAGATTTGGTTTAGCGGTTGGAAAAGTAGACTGGAACTTCCTTAGTCAACATATTCACTACCCACAGGGAATAAATTGCAGGTTTTACAAGAGAGTAATGCATAGCTTTATGCTTGCATCTTAAAGTTCAATTTTCAAAGAATGAAAGAAAAGATTTGATGGTTTGCTTTCAAAGCTTCACACATCTGGAAAAAGTAAAACATTGTTCTTTCATTGTGAGATGTCATGGTACTTTCGTCATGTACAGACTATTTCCATCTTGTTTCAATGATCTTCCTTTCTATTAGTTGTGCTGCCTTTCTGTTGCAAACAATATATTAGCATCTTTCTAAATAGTACTGGATTAAAATTGTGTCAGTTAAAACCAGAAAGAAGTCAAAATACATAATTTGTAGATCTCCATTGGAGGAGGATGAGAAAGGGAGGGAGGGAGGGAGGGAGGATGGAAGGATGGAAGGATGGAAGGATGGAAGGATGGAAGGATGGAAGGATGGAAGGATGGAAGGATGGAAGGAAGGAAGGAAGGAAGGAAGGAAGGAAGGAAGGAAGGAAGGAAGGAAGGAAGGAAGGAAAGGCTCTGGTAACTTTTACTGAAGAAACTGACCAGTACCACTGTATTGAGTTTTAACATAAAGTGGAATGGAATAATCCCATACTGAGTTCTGTATTTCTCTTTAGCATGTGCCAAATATATCTCTAGGATACCTGTGTTTTTATAACCAAGCAGAAAAACATAGCAGCTGTGTTCATATGATCTGCTTAACCAGGTCAATGAAAGCAGTGTTAGCACTTGTGTTAGAAGGATTTGTAGCACAAAACAGCCCAATGGCATTTGGAGCTAAACTAATTTTCCCTGATCCCTTGTGCTATGCAAATAGGAGCAAAAAGATTAAGAGAACACTAACCTCTTATCCAGCAGCCAACACAGCCGCAGTCCTATAGTCGCCCTGCAGGCCTTAGAGAGTTTTTAAAAAAATGAGGCCACAACCTCAGGAAGCCTTTCCCCTTCTTCCAGAGATAAACTAAAACATTTTATGACCTATTGAGGGGAGGTCTCAGAACCAGATGCCAGGAAATACAAATGGTTGCAAGAAATTGAAGGCCAGACTTGTAAGTGGCACATAGTAAGTCCTGTGCCCCCTAAATT
Source organism: Charina bottae (assembly GCA_023362775.1). Classification (NCBI taxonomy): domain Eukaryota; kingdom Metazoa; phylum Chordata; class Lepidosauria; order Squamata; family Charinaidae; genus Charina; species Charina bottae. Next base: position 80,070,613 of record JALMGJ010000002.1, read on the forward strand.
AGTCTGCTGTTGCCATGTATGGTAGCAGACAGTCAGTCATAATGAATGTTACCAACCAAATTGGCTTCTGTCTGTGTACAGTGGAGAAGGCTACCATGTTGTCTTTTGTCTCAGGCAGCCAAAACCTTTTGTTCCAGCTTTGATAGTCTGATTAAGCATATTTTAACTTTCTTATTGCCATCAATGATATTTGAAGTGTTTATTTTTGGACCATGCTCAAACATGATTGAACTCAAAATGGTACGCCTACATATTTATGTTTATCTCAACTTGATTCCTGGTTTTTCTGTGGTTTTCTCAAACTTTTTAATGGGTTCCAACAGCCTTTAATCTTAAACTATGCTGAAGATCCGCACTTTCATGCAACCGAAACTGGCATTATGCTGTGTAACACTAGATGTTAGAAACCTAATCTAGCTGGAGAAGTTACCAAAACAGTTTTATTATTTATTTACACAGTGGTTTCACAAAATGTTTCTTAATGTAGAAGCAAAAGTACCAAGATACTGGTAAAACCAGTTACAATGCTGAGACAAGAGAGTCCTTTTAAAAATATTTGGTGATGTTCTCTATGTATCAGACTTTTGCTGGTTTTACTGCTTTTCCTCCTCTTCTGCACTTCCAGAATACACGGGACAGTATTTGTTCTGACCCAAAACTGTTAAAATTTTGAGCAATTCCTCCATGAAACCAAACTGCACATATTGTATTACTAGTGTTGGTGACAATTAATGTTGCTAAAGTTGCTGTGATTCAATCAAGAATAGGAGAATGTATGCAGATTTAATGTGTTAGACATCTTGATGAAGTGGCATTCTTAAGAAAACTGGCTTTTAAATAGTTGGTAAGTACCTTGCTTACAATATTTTTATAGAGTAAAATGACAAGGATCTTTTCTAAATCTAAAAAATTACATTCAGTATGTTTTTAACAATAAATAATTATCATGTTTTAATAGATATTTGTAACCCAATGTATTATTTATATTTGGAACAGAATTGTGATACCAACCTGTATTTTTGTCTTAATACCAAAGCAAACTGAGATTTTTACCAGATATATGTTTTACAGTATTTAAATATATAAAGTTCAGTTTTCCTACTGAACAGCCTATAGGAAAAAAAACCTGACAAATATTTGCTACTCATTATATTGCATAATAATTTTTATTTCCTTAAAAATGGCTTGCTTTTTACAAACTTTAGAGATTTAGAGTGTGTCTCCCTCTTGACATTCTTAATAGCAATATTTCATTATGCTTTCTGAAAATGTATGTTCCATGGATTATTGAATCAAAATAGGTTTGAATTAATTACAGTATGGTCTAATCCTTTAAAAATTCTTGCATGGTGATGTACCTTTAAATAATTTATTTTATCCTGTCATATTCTGACACATTGAGTGTTACTTTTATACCATTAACAACAGCTTGATCATCTAAAAAAGGCTCTACTTTTTTGTGAAGAAATTGTATTAGTAATTAATGAGGAAGTATGAATTATTTCAGGTACTCAATAAATACTTTAATATGTAATTGGAAATGAATTAGGAGACAGTATATGGGAAGCAAATTATACTCCCAAACCCAGAATTCACACTGACTAAGCTCAGGATCTTGACATCCTGAATTTATGTATGTAGAGTACATTTATCTGTTTAAACTAAAATTTAGTTGAATGATTGTATAAAGGATTCTTTTTGCATGTTATCCAGATTCCCCCTTGCTAAGAGACTTTAGTTATTTAGTAGTTTTATTTTAGTACATGTATTTTAATATACAGAGTAATTTTCATATCTAAAATTAGTTTGGCAATATCTAGACACTCATGTTTATAAACATCACTCTGTTATAGGGTTATAAAGTTCATATGGCAACATACCAGTATGCTATGATTGTTCTTCATTCTAGACTTTAAATATCATTAGCTTTAGCATTCTTTGAACCATATGTATGTATGATTATATTAACACAAATAAGTTAAAAAATAAATGAGTTTATCAGCACAATTAATCTTTCTTAAAGGACAAATCTTACCACTTGAAGTTCAAACAGCATTTAGAATGTTCTTAAGTCAAGTTGTGCTATTTCCTAACACTAATATATTATACATAATTTTCCTCATGATATTAGAAAGTACAAAGATTTAGACAAATAATACTTGTCTTTCCAGTGAATTTCATATCAGGGAATTTTCTGGTGACATGCATTTTGAATCAGTGCATTTCAGCTCTTCAAAAGACTTGTACAATTAAGTTCTACATTTGCCTTATTTTTTTAACACTCTTTATATTTGCATGTATAGCTCTTGAAAATGAAAATGAGCAAAACACATGACACAATCTCAAGGAGAGCTTAGGATTTTTTCTTTTTAGTATGGTTTTCTCTTTCTTTGAAGCACAGATCTTGCTAATTAAACAATTTGGACAACAAACACAGTCCAGCCATGGGTCAGGTAAAAAGTTCAAATCCCAGATGGTCTCTATCTGCATATAACCTATCTACCAGATGAGTCCCCATCATTATGTATTTTTTCTCAATGTTAAGCCAATTTGTTACAGTGTTGGTCAAATATTTATGAGTCTTAAAGCTCTCCTTGGATAAATTCAACCATGCTGAATAGCACTTGGATAGATTTTCATGTATATATGAAACTGAATGAGAGGAAAATTCTAGCATTCCCGTAAAGTCTCGGGGTTTTTGAAAGACTATATTAATAAATAAGCATTCATAGCACAAAGCCTAGTCATTATGGGTATAATACTATGGAAAATCAGCTAAACTGAATCAAAGCTAAACTCATTATTTTATTTATAACATTTACTAAAATAGGGTAAGAGTATATTTTGTATGTAGAATCAGTTGCATGGATGAGAGGTGCAAAACTATTCCAAGTTTATCTTACTGCTATACACTATTGTTTCCTATAGCTTTCTTCTAATTAGCTGTGAGAAGAAAGTAAGTCTGGGGAGAAAAATGTGAATAGGGCACATCATATAAGGTTTAGTCTTTCCATGTTTTAATGGGAATATACAGTGGAGGTGAGGAATAGATTTAAAGGATTAGATCTGGTAGACAGAGTGCCTGAAGAACTATGGATGGAGGTTCCTAACATTGTACAGGAGGCAGCAACTAAAACCATCCCAGAGAAAAAGAAATGCAAGAAAGCAAAGTGGCTGACTGATGAGGCTTTACAAATAGCTGAGGAAAGAAGGGAAGCAAAAGGCAAGGGAGAAAGGGAAAGATATAAACAACTGAATGCAGATTTCCAGAGAATAGCAAGGAGAGATAAGAAGGCCTTCTTAAATGAACAATGCAAAGAAATTGAGGAAAACAATAGCATGGGGAAGACTAGAGATCTCTTCAAGAAAATTGGAGATATCAAGGGAATGTTTTGTGCAAAGATGTGCATGATAAAGGACAAAAAAGGCAGGGACCTAACAGAAGCAGAAGAGATTAAGAAGAGGTGGCAAGAATACACAGAAGAACTATACAAGAAAGATCTTAATATCCCTGATAAATATGATGGTGTGGTCACTGACCTTGAGCCAGACATCCTAGAGAGTGAAGTCAAGTGGGCCTTAGGAAGCATTACTAACAACAAAGCTAGTGGAGAAGACAGTATCCCAGCTGAGCTATTTAAAATCCTAAAAGATGATGCTGTTAAAGTGCTGCACTCAATATGCCAACAAATTTGGAAAACTCAACAGTGGCCACAGGATTGGAAAAGGTCAGTTTACGTTCCAATTCCAAAGAAAGGCAATGCCGTAGAATGTTCAAACTACCGTATAATTGCGCTCATTTCACATGCTAGCAAGGTTATGCTCAAAATCCTACAAGCTAGGCTTCAGCAGTATGTGAACCGAGAACTACCAGAAGTGCAAGCTGGGTTTCGAAGAGGCAGAGGAACTAGAGATCAGATTGCCAACATTCGCTGGATCATGGAAAAAGCAAGAGAGTTCCAGAAAAACATCTACTTCTGCTTCATTGACTATGCTAAAGCCTTTGATTGTGTGGATCACAACAAACTGTGGCAAAGTCTTAAAGAGATGGGAGTACCAGACCACCTTACCTGTCTCCTGAGAAACCTGTATGCGGGTCAAGAAGCAACAGTTAGAACCGGACATGGAACAACCAACTGGTTCAAAATTGGGAAAGGAGTACGACAAGGCTGTATATTATCACCCTGCTTATTTAACTTATATGCAGAGTACATCATGAGAAATGCCGGGCTGGATGAATCACAAGCCGGAGTTAAGATTCCCGGGAGAAATATCAACAACCTCAGATATGCAGACGATACCACCCTAATGGCAGAAAGTGAAGAGGAACTAAAGAGCCTCTTGATGAGGGTGAAAGAGGAGAGTGCAAAACCTGGCTTGAAACTCAACATTAAAAAAACTCAGATCATGGCATCTGGTCCCATCACTTCCTGGCAAATAGAAGGGGAAGAAATGGAAGCAGTGACAGATTTTATTTTCTTGGGCTCCAAGATCACCGCAGACGGTGACTGCAGCCATGAAATTAAAAGACGCTTGCTCCTTGGGAGGAAAGCTATGGCAAACCTAGACAGCATATTAAAAAGCAGAGACATCACCTTGCCGACAAAGGTCCGTATAGTTAAAGCTATGGTTTTTCCAGTAGTAATGTATGGCTGTGAGAGTTGGACCATAAGGAAGGCTGAGCACCGAAGAATTGATGCTTTCGAACTGTGGTGCTGGAGAAGACTCTTGAGAGTCCCTTGGACTGCAAGGAGGTCAAACCAGTCAATCCTAAAGGAAATCAACCCTGACTGCTCATTGGAAGGACAGATACTGAAGCTGAAGCTCAAATACTTTGGCCACCTAATGCGAAGAGAGGACTCACTGGAGAAGACCCTGATGCTGGGAAGGACTGAGGGCAAAAGGAGAAGGGGACGGCAGAGGATGAGATGGTTAGATAGCATCACCAATGTAACGAACATGAATTTGAGTAAACTCCGGGAGACAGTGGAGGACAGGAAGGCCTGGCGTGCTATGGTCCATGAGGTCACGAAGAGTCGGACACGACTAAACGACTGAACAACAAAACAGTGATTTTCGACTTGTGTTCCTGTAATATGTTTAACATTAGTGATTTGGGGTCCTTATAGCTGAATGTTATTTAATATAATAAAACTCTCCTGTTGGGGGAGTTGGGCGGTCATATAAATTTAATTAATAAAATAATAAATAAAATAATACTAATTATATTTGGTAAAAACCCAGTTAATACTAAAAGCAATTAGCATTAACTCAGATATTTGTATTACTCCAAAGCACCATGCATAAAAAGTACTCAGTATTGTAATAGAGTAAAATGTATTTAGATTTCTGTCATCAGTAAGAAACATCTTTAAAATAAAATGAAATGATGCTTAGGAATTGGGTGTAACTGAAATTTAATTCTGCTGTAGCAATATTGTGATCTGCCTCTAGGTAGTTTGATTTTAAATATTCATTAAGCAGTATCTGATTACAGAGTTTCCTTCACGCAAGCTATATTAAGCTTCTCAAGGACAGAACCTTTTCTCTAATACCCTTATTCATTTTATTAGATATTTTGAAGTTAAAAGCATAAGCTAAACAAGTCTTAACAAGTTATTTTCCCCCATCTTTAATTTATTTCATTTCATTTTTTTAATTAAAGTATTAGTTTCCAAGGAGCTTGAAGAATTCCCAAAGTGTTAAACTCTGGAAGCTAATTAAAAGTAAGCTCCTAAATTAATTTTAGAAGCAATATTAAATTGAAAATAAAAACAAGCATTTTTTTATCAAATGTTACTTTTGGCTGCATATTTATCCCTGTGTACCAGTGAGAAATACTGAGTAAAGTGAATAAAGTAAAGGTGAAGATTCCTTCAAGTCATATTCCACTCTAGGTTAGTATATGGAGACAACTATGCAGTTTTTTTGGCAACAGCAAGGAAGCTATTTGCTAACTACCTTCTTATCAGTCTTTGACTTCCAACCCTCACCTGGATTTCCCTGGTAGTTTCCCACCTAAGTACTAACCAAACCTGACCCTGCCTAACTTCTAAGCCAAGACGAAGTCAGCCACATGCCAGAATGAAGGTGAACTGTTCCATATTTGATCCCTTTAAAGATTCTGAATAGGACTTCAGTTTTTAATTTGTAGCTTTTCTTTCCTAATCCAAGGGTTCCAGTATTTTAAGAGAATGATTCTTGCCAAGTAATACTTCTGAGCTAAAGAAAAGCAGTAAGATTTATAAATAATACAGGTAGATACATGATGGGAAAATTGCCATGTGAACATCTTGCCTTGTGACAAATGTACAGCGTAACCAGTTTTAAGAAAGGAAAAACAGTTGCGTTGGGGAAAATACATAAAAAATATCTCATGGACACATTAAAAGTTATTTTTATGTGCCTTTAATACTAGAGTATTTATTTCCTAATTTCCAGTGGTATATTGTTTGAAATTACTAAACATCACATGCAAGACTACCTGCTTTAATGTGTTACTCTGGCCTATAAAATACCAAGCATTATTTAAGCATAGGTTGAGAAAAGTCCTTACTCTGAGTCTCATTTTGCATTCCTTCTGGCTTTTATTTATCTCATTTCTTCTGTCATAGGTTTTAGAGTGGGTGAGAGTACTACTGACAATTTTCTCCTTTCCTTGACCTGGTAGTATCTCTGTATCATGTCTATAAGCCCTTTGATGAGAAAACTGATGGTATTCACCTCTGAAGTTGCAACATTCCCTTCTATTTCAAGATCTGGCAAAATTCAGGCATGAGTGTTTCTGAGAAACATAATTACACTGCTATTCAGTATAACCTTGAGCTATACGGAATAAGTTACTGATTGAATAACTGACAGACCTTATTTTTGATGTTATATATATTTATTTAAAAGCATAGGTGTAGTTTTCTACACAAAAGTCATTTGCTCATCATTTTCCAGCCTAGCTTATTACCCTGCAATTTTCTTGTGATCTGCTAGCCAAGAGGTTTCCAAACTGTGTGTCGGGACACATTAGTGTGTCGGCTGCAGTGTCTGGGTGTGTCGCGGCTGCTGCCCTCTCTGAGCCCTACCAGGATTCCACGCAGGTCCTAGTGCCTGCCTTGTGCCTCCAAACCTGCCTCCAAACCTGCTGTGATTCCGTGCAGGTCCTGGTGCCTGCCTTGTGTCCTGCTGTAAGAGTGTGTCGCGAAATGATGCATGTCTAAAAAGTGTGTCACCAACATGAAAAGTTTGGAAAGCTCTGTGCTAGCCAGTTCCTACCCTGCTCAGTGTCATTCCTGAACAACCTGGTGCCTCAGCAAAATACCCTTTATAGTAATTGTATCCTGCACTTTAAATGTGGATACTGTGGCTATTCTGAAGTGATTTGCTGCACCATATTAAAGCACCCCACCAGGACTTTCATCTTTAGGATATAAGCCACCTCATATATATTAAAAAAGAAAAAAACAAGGTAAAGAAATAAAATAATGGTATGAGTAAAGGAAAGCAATTCAAGTTTTCAACTACAAAATAAAAATGTATCAAAATGTATTTTTGTTAAGCTTTTTCTAGCTTCACAGTGTAACAAATATGGTATTAATTGCTTCAATAGCTTCATTTATTGTGTAAGTTTCATTGAGTAAATTAGATTTTTTTGAAAGCACTTTGACCCTTAAAGGTCTCATTTATCACCACTTCAATATTTCTATTGTTTGTTGAAACATTTTTCTTGTAAAATTAAGGTATCTTTTATGTAAAATTTTCACTTAGAAACAAAAGCCCAATAATTTATATATTTACAATTTTATTGCTTTTTCTTATACTAGAGGGTACTGTCAAGCTAACTAGGCAGTTTACAGGTCCATTTATTCAATCTGTGATTTCCTATACAACAATGTATCTTTTACGACTGAATGAAAAAGGGCTTAGCATATAATTAGCATGAGGCAGTACAGAGGGTATGCAGAAGAAAACACATTAGCAGACAGACAGACGGATATGCATATGCTATTATATCTCATTATATTTCTGTGGAAAAGTGAGCTCACCACCAGAGTGAGTAGGCATTTTTCCCTCCTGGGATCCAGAGTTTTGGAGCTGCCTGGGAAGGAGGGTTAAAACAGCCCTACTCTCTCCTTAATTGGAGAGTTCGGTTCATAAAAGGGAACTGAAAGCAAGCATGTGTGTGGGTGTGTCAAGAAAGAAGTCAAGCCAGGAAGACAGCAGAGAGGCGGGAAAGAGAAATCTCCACCCCAAAGACAAGCACTTCAGGAGCAGTCTTCAGACAGAGAGAAAACTGAAGCTGCAAGACCAGCTGAGAGGCAGAAACGGGGGAGGAAAAGAGCCCGGCCAGAGCCTGCAAACCCAAGCAAGCCCACTGCATGCCGCAGCCCAGCTGCTGAGCTCCACAAACCAGTTCCAGAAAAGAAGATTGTGAGTGCTGGGGGGGGGGAAAGAAAAAAGCCCATTCACAAGTCTGTAGAGCAGAGCTTTCCAAACTTTTCATGTTGGTGACACACTTTTTAGACATGCATCATTTCGCGACACACTCTTACAACAAGACATCATTTCGTGACACACTCTTACAGCAAGGCACAGGGCAGGCACTAGGACCTTGCTGCCTCCAAACCTGCTGTGATTCCATGCAGGTCCTAGTGCCTGCCTTGTGCCCTGCTGTAAGAGTGTGTCGCGAAATGATGCATGTCTAAAAAGTGTGTCACCAACATGAAAAGTTTGGAAAGCTCTGGATTACTGTAATGTGGTTTACATGGGCTGCCCTTGAAGAGTATACAGAAGCTTAAGCTGGTACAAAATGTGGCAGCGCTGGCAGTTATGTGTGCACCTAGATCAGCATATATTACACCTCTGCTCCGTGAGCTACATTGGTTACCAGTTTGCTTCTGGGTTCAATTCAAGGTGCTGGTAATGACCTATAAAGCCATACATGGCATGGGGCTGGGTTATATGAGGGTCCACCTCTCCCCAATCACATTTACCCATCCCATCACATCCAGCATTATACCATTCATTATTATCCAAAGAGTAATAAGAACTAAAGGAATAGCTAGTGAAAAGAATGTTATTTCATTCTTTTTCTGCTGCCTTTTTTTCCTTTAAAAATGCACAGTGCAATAAAAGTGGAGAAGTACTGCTGATTTAACACTTTACCAACATGGTCTAGGGCCAAACTTTGGCTGTGTCCAGTCAGATTTGCTTCTTGTCTTCTGTTAGCAGCACTCCATGTGTTCCCTTTGGCACTTCATCTCCCAGAGCTGGTCCTACTTCAGTGTAGAGGTTTGTGACACCAGTTGATCCCATAGAAAGCTATCTGTCTATAACAAGGGAGTAGTACTTATATCCTTTCCCATCAGATCACATCTCAACTGCTCCAAGGTATAAACCAGGCCTAACCTGTGGCAGCTCTGTGCAACACATCCATAGTAGCCATGAATGCCTGAGCTGCTTCAGACCTTCAACTCAAGAATAAAAAATTAAAATCATCTAGTACATCAGCCTGGGTATCTTAATTGCTAATCCCAAAGTAAGGGAGAGCAGCTCAGGAAGGGATGCCACTCTGCAACTGGGAAGATGAAGAAGAGAAAATTTCCCAGGTTGTCCCTGAACCCAGCCATAGAAAAAAGCCTTACAGTTGGCCACCTGCAGAACAGAGATTTTAGTGACTATCAGGATCTTCTGATGGGCAAGTGCATTCACCCCAAGGCTGATGTACTACCTGAAACCCAGGTGGGCATATCTCATTTGGGGGTAACTCCCCTGTACTGCCACAAAGAGTCGGAAGCGACTGAACAAATAAACAACAACCCCTGTACTCATCCCCCCAAGACATGCTAGGTCTGTCTTCTAATCATCAAGCCATGGAAGATGCTACTCTTATTACAGATAGAACAGTAGCATTAGCTAGCAATCCAGTTATCTGGCCCCCAAGCTGAGTCAGAGGGCTGGAAGTGGGGATTTGGTCTCAGATGTCCAATGCCCCTTTCTCTGCAATGGCTTGCCCAATCTCCTGCACTATCTACCTGTCACTATACCTCCACTATCGACCTGTTACTCCCTCTACACCCCTCCACCATTTCATCCCTGTTTTTCCATCTCAAGCTTCCTTGGAGACAGCATGCGTCAGTGACTTTTTCTAGAACCTCCAATAGCCCTTATCAGTTCTTACCCTAACTGTAACAACTATTCCTACTCTTCATTCCCTCTTTAGTCCCTCCCCCACTTCTTTCACTATAAGGGACTCTTCAACCCGTACACCTCATCTGCTACTTGGGCTACAGAGCAACTTTTGCTGTTTTCAGTCACTCCGTCTTCCCAGTATATCAACTACCATTACTTCAACACTCTTCCCAACCCTCTTTTCTCTACTTTTACACCTTATTCTCACCATCTACATACTCCTTCACTAAATCTCCTCATTCTTTCTTGCACTCCAGACCTCCCATCACTCCTCACCCTATCAACCATTCCAATACAATTCTCCATTTTGATCTGACTCTTCTCTCTTGTCTTCCAGTTAATAGGGCAAAACTGTATAATTCAAATCTTCACTACAATGTTACTCTGTTGTTGCAGCTTAACTTTTTACAATTCTGTTAGGTCTTCCAGATAAATTTGATTCCAAGTATACGTAATTGACTGACATAAATGACTGTCTTCTTTTTTCAATCAAATAGCAATGAGTTATGGGGTGTTTTCCTTTTACATTTTTAATTGATGGATTTTTTTATGAAAAGTGATGGCACATTTACTTATGGTAACTGTATAGATGGTTATATATATTACTGCATGGTTGTGCAGTTCTTACAGGGTTCACATATAATACATATACAATAAAAATCATTTTTGACAAAACTGACAAGGAAGGAATTTATAAATGCTATAAATATTTTACTTTATCAGAGGCAGTTGTTCATGGATTTTCAATTTAGGGGAGTTAGTGTTGTTCAGATCTTGGATACAATAAAATATTTTTCACTCTTCGATTAGCATGAAAATAAAAGCAAAGACCATGGAATTAACAACTCTAACATAAAAACAGTTTGCCTAAAAACTGTAAGGAAAGTTATTATAGAACTGAAGAGTAAAAGTTCTACGTGTGATATAAAATCGTATATGAAAAGCTATAAACTTACATTTTAAAATTTATTAAAATTCAAATATTGAATATTGAATATAACAGTGTGAAATAATTTAGTGTGCTGCCTATTAATGTAAAAGAATAAGCTGTGGCAACAAAAACTAAAACTGCAGCTGTTTTAAGCTATGTGAAGAAAGCAGTATAGTAGTAAGGCATGTGCTGTGTGTCTGGCTCTAGCTGGTAGTGAATGTGCGGTAGATTATGCATGCTGCAGCACCAAACTTAACATATTATACACTATGGATTGGAGTTAGAGAATAGTACTGTAGTACAATATAGTCTGTATGTCTCATAACCTGGTGAGTAGTGGAAGAATAGGTGTTGCAATGTTTTTGTAAAATGAGTAGGAGAGGAAGATGTGCTAAGTGGTTTCAACTTGCCTTGCATCACAGGAGCAGCACAGATGTTCCTGGAAGATGATCTTCCTATACCTTTCGTCTGACATAACTGTAGCTGAAGGGAGGACTTTGAAGTGAGCCAGAGTAAACACCTTTCTAAAGTTAAGGGGTTTTAACTGCGTAAGATATGCAGCCAGTATTACTATGTTTTTTGGGCCTTTAAAGATTATGAGGTGTGGAGTCTTGCCAAGGTTGGCTTGGCACTCTGTCTATTACATGCATTTGAGAAGTATACTTGTCTGCTCATAATCCAGGGATGGGGCAGAAGAGCCTAAGTATTGCTAGTTTGGCTTCTAAGTGGGTTGGCACCTGGGTTAAGATTCCCCCCCCCCCCCGCACATTTGTGCAGTCGTGTCCGACTCTAGGGGCCGGTGCTCATCTCCGTTTGTTAGCCGAAGAGCCAGCGTTGTCCAAAGATGCTTCCATGGTCATGTGGCCGCATGACGCGCGCGGAACGCTGTTACCTACCCACCAAAGTGGTACCTATTAATCTACTTGCATTTGCATGCTTTCAAATTGCTAGGTTGGCAAGAGCTGGGGCGAGTGTGGGAGCTCACTCCGTCATGCGGGGCTAGGGATTCGAACCTCCGAACTTGCGATCTTCCAATCGACAAGCCTGGCATCTTACCCACTGAGCCACCACGCCCCTGGGTTAAGATAGTCTTAACCAAAAATTAAGTATAAACAACTATTCCCTGGCCTCCACTTTTACCAGGCCAGCCTCCAGTCATAGAATGGTGTTAGAGAGAGTGGGATACCTGGAATACTGCTCTTAGGAATTTGGATTAGAAAAGTTCCAGCAAGGTAAAATTGAAAAAGGGGCTCAGCTGAGCTCTGTAAAGAAGTTGCACCAGTGACTTTGCTTCAGCTGATTCAGTGGTTGAGGCATTTGAGAGCATACCTTCATAGCATTTGAACAGTGCATTTGCTGAAGCATGGAAGTATTTGGGCTCGTGCTTGGAGAAGAAGCTGAACAGGGCTCTGAAACAGAGCAAGGTAAAACAACGTGGGCATTGCATTCTTCAAAGTGAACTACACATTGCTTTGTGAAAGGATAGAGTGCTTTGTTTGAAGCTTTGTCAAAGCAAACTATCCCTCTGAAGCTTCATACATTCCTAGTACCTGCCTGTTCTAGGTAAATAATTGAGTATGTGGAAAATTAATAGAATCTGCCAAGGAGAAAATAAATTTCCACATAGGCATTTGTTTCAGCTGTGAATGAAAAAAACAAATGCCTAAGTGGAAAAGTAAGTAAATTGACAGCTGTATTTTTATGGATTGTAGTGAAACTGAGGCTTGACAGGACAAGATGAAGAACTTGGGGAGTTTCAGTATGTAGAAGAAAAGAGATGAATAGAAGTAGTAGTGCACTGTGTATACACAGAAGGAAAAATAATAAATTAGATAAAATTTATATGAAATACATAGAAATATGCTTGAAGCGAAAGCTATTGAGAAATCTGATATTTTACAAGAGCAATCATGCATATACAGTATCAGTTAAAGGACCAAAATAAAGGTTTGATCAGAAAGTTAGCACAGCTGCTGAGAACTCTGAATTTGATTGGAGCAGTTAAATGAATAATCCTTTCATCTCTTATTTTTCTAATTTAACTCTGCTGCCGGCTCCCCCCCCCCCGAAAAAAACATTTTTTTACTTGTTTAGTAAGTGGTACGTTATAGAAGAATGTACATAGCCTCAATTACAATGACATGTCATTCCAAAGCATAGACCCCACTGCCTAGAAAGAAATGTTAGCTATTGATGTTAGATGTCTCCATGGCAGGACATGCAAGGATCTAAGCACATGAGGCAGACAGTATGGAAGTAGGCAGTACTGCACATAACCTAGACCTAAGCTGTATAAGTAATGAGCAGCTTAATTGGGTCCAGACAACAGCCAGTAATCACCATGGGAGTAATGTGGAACCTCTGATAATGCTATTCATGCTCATACACTAATATATTTTTGGTGTTTGAAATTTTTATCATGTTAACTCTTGAGAATTGGTTTTTGGTAATGGCAGTAATAATACCATAAATAATACAATAATCTGGTGTGATTATATACCCTGAATTCTAAGTTGATAGGGCACAGTGCAAAGAGCCAAATTCACTTCAATGGATAAAACAAGTCCATTGCAGTATATGCAAGTGAACATGTAGTGTGTCTGCTCCTTTCTGAGTATTCTCAGTTCTGAAAAATTAAGTTAAACACACATTACCTGAGATTTACTATTAAGCATTAATTATTGAAATAATTAATATCAACACACCTATCTCTAAAGTGCTGTGACTTCTGTTCATAGTTTTGTTGCCTTTCCTTTGCTGCATTCCTCCCCTTGTACCATCTGAAAGTTGCTTGAAGATTAGAAACCATCCAGGATAGCATGGGGTACAGCAGATATTATAAGAGGAACTGCAAAAAAGTGAGAGAAGCTCCTGTGGCATGAACTGAAGTTCCTTTTGTTCCTTAATTCTAAGAATATGATTTAGTCTATAGTTGCTTTGTTTATTTGTGTTTTTTCTTTAATGGTACATATTTAGTTTATCTTTACTAGTTTGTAATGAATTGTGTATATATAGGACCAATTTGTACATTTGCTAGTGATCTCTTCTGTGGACAGTATTTGAGAATTATTTCTTATGAACCTGCAGAGCAATTGGTAGAGGAGGATACAATAATTGCTGTCACAAGTTCATTGTGAACCTTGGAGAACATCTATGTAAATTTGGCATGTTTGGTTCTTAATTTTATAATCACTCTCTTTATATCGATTGGTGAATTAGCACAATATTTTCTTTGCTTCATCTGAGTATTTTGCTATACCAGATTACTATAATCTGTTTTATTAGCAATGTATCACCTGAATTATCAGAAGAGTCATTGCATTCATACCTGGCACAGTTTTGATGAGCAAAATGAGTTTGTATTGAAGAAAAATGCAATGTCTTTGGAGAATGGTTCAGTAAAATGTTTTAACTGTATAAAAGACATAACTACATTGCATTAGCTCGTAAAGGATAAATATATTAATAAGAATTCAGAATCTGAAATAATCCTAGTTGTAAGTGCAAGTCCCTATATCATCATATAACATTTAAATTAACTACAAAATACTTTTAGCAAATATTTCAATGGGCAAAAAGTTTGCTTTATTTACATCATTTTTTAAAAAATACTCTTTCTTTTCAACTGACAGGAATTTTTATTTGAGCTAGCTTTAGCACAGTTGGATAATAAGATGTTTGTACTACAAATTAGTTTGCACAATGGATTCATGGTACTGTTTTCACTTCTGTTAAAATTCTTGTTTCAGAGGTGTCATTAAATGCTTAAATGTTCCCAGTTATCTGAACTGGTATTCTGACCTATTGGACAGCAGTGGGTGTGAAAAAGAAAGGAAAAGATAGGAAAACCAGCAATGCTGCAAGTCCTAATTCACAGAGAGAGACACATAAACCTTACAACTTCTCAGTTTTTGCTGCATCCACCTCCCTTCCAAAAGCCCCCTTTTGTCTAATCCCTACAGTACAGCACCCACTTCACTGATTCCTGTCCAGTTTCGTCTTTCATCCACCTCCACAATGGCTGTCACTGCCAGTAGTCGTGTAGTGGTTCTAGCAGTTCTTTTCTAGAGGAAAGATTAGGTTGCTTCATGGCTTCCTCCCAGTACAGGCAGAGGACGAGAGAAATCTAGCTGCCTCTCTGTCCTTTGCCTAACCCAATGTCCACCATAGAAGTGAGCTGAACTGCCTCTCTTCTCAGTACCAGCCATGGCTCCCTATAGTAAGGGAAGCCTACTACTATGCGTCTGCTATTTCTTCATTTATTTTAAAATATTTGTAGCTTCCCCCAATTGAAACTGACTCTGGGCAGAATACAAGTCCAAAGAAGTGCACTAAAAACGTATGTTGGCCTTCCGGAAAGGGGTGAAGACCTGGCTCTGCCATCTCGCATGGGATGTGAGGAGGGGTAACCAACCCTGGGGTTGAACCCTGAAGATGCTCCCGTAAATTAAGAACTTTTTTACCATCTATGCCCTGGAATATATTCTTTATTTAAGAATATTGTTTTTATTGTAATTTAATTAGTATTTATTCTTGTTTTATTGTAAACCGCCCAGAGTCGCTCTTTGAGTGAGATGGGCAGTGACTAAATTTGAAAAATAAATAAATAATCAAGAGTAAATAAACTAATACATCAAGGGTGCTATTCAACTAACCTAAGGGTTGAATGCCCACTGGAAGAGTGCTACTTTGGCTTGTTTCTAAAATACCTGTGGAGTAGGGGCTATCCATACCTCTATGGAGAAACTTTATTACTGTTGCCAATTTCAGTCCTAAGTCTATTAATCAACCTGGAGTGCAAGTTAGTTTATACCAGGAATGTAGATTTCTACCATATCTTCAAAAAAGCAGGCATTGCTTTAATTATCCCACATTGGTAAACTACGCCTGTGAGATACAAATATCCATAATTATGACGGCATCACTGATTTTCTGCCCCAGTGTATGCTAAACATGCAGTTGATGCTAGAGGATTTTTACAAAGAATATTTGTAGGCTTCTTGATCAGTCTACTCAAAGATAGTCTGGGGTAGCTTACTCTGAAAGAGAATAGTAGGACAGGTACATACGTATGCAGTATCTCCAATATGACAATTGAGGCATTCTATTACAGCTGTTCTCCAGCAAAGGAGATTGTTACCTTGTCATGGTGCTTGAGCTTGAGCACCTCAATGAAACCATGAGCTAAACCATGAAGGGACACCCAAGACGGGAAGGTCATGGCAGAGAGGTCAGACTAAATACGATCCCTGGGGAAGGTAATGGCAACCCACCCCAGTATTCTTGCCGTGAAAACTAAATGGATCAGTACAACCAGAGATATGTCGGTATACCATCGGAAGATGGGACTCCCAGGTTGGAAGATGGTCAAAATGCTACTGGGGAGGAACAGAGGATAAGTTCAACTAGCCCCAGATGTGATGACGCAGCTAGCTCAAAGCCGAAAGGACGGCTAGCGGCCGACGGTGCTGGTGGTGAACGACGAATCCGATCTTCTAAAGATCAACACACCATAGGAACCTGGAATGTAAGATCTATGAGCCAGGGCAAATTGGATGTAGTTATTGGTGAGATGTCAAGATTAAATATAGACATTTTAGGTGTCAGTGAAGTGAAATGGACTGGAATGGGCCACTTCACATCAGATGACCACCAGATCTACTACTGTGGACAAGAGGACCACAGAAGAAATGGAGTAGCCTTCATAATTACTAATAAAGTGGCTAAAGCAGTGGTTGGATACAATCCAAAAAACGATAGAATGATCTCAATTCGAATTCAGGGTAAGCCATCTAACATCACAGTGATCCAAATATACGCCCCAACCACAGATACTGAAGAAGCAGAAGTAGATCAGTTCTATGAGGATCTGCAGCACCTATTGGATAATACACCAAAAAGAGATGTTATTTTCATTACAGGAGACTGGAATGCTAAGGTGGGTAGTCAAACGACACCTGGAATTACAGGCAAGCATGGTCTGGGAGAACAAAATGAAGCAGGACATAGGCTGATAGAATTTTGCCAAGACAACTCACTGTGCATAACAAACACTCTCTTCCAACAACCTAAAAGACGACTTTATACATGGACTTCACCAGATGGTCGACACCAAAATCAGATTGACTACATCCTTTGCAACCAAAGGTGGCGGACATCCATACAGTCAGTAAAAACAAGACCTGGAGCTGACTGTAGTTCAGATCACGAACTTCTTATTGCAAAATTTAGAATCAGACTAAAGAGAATAGGGAAGACCCACAGATCAGTTAGATATGAGCTCACTAATATTCCTAAGAAATATGCAGTGGAGGTGAAGAATATATTTAAGGGACTAGATTTAGTAGATAGGGTCCCAGAAGAACTATGGACAGAAGTTCGCAACTTTGTTCAGGAGGCGGCAAAAAACGTCCCAAAGAAAAAGAAAACCAAGAAGGCAAGATGGCTGTTTGCTGAGACACTGGAAGTAGCCCAAGAAAGAAGGAAAGCAAAAGGCAACAGTGATAGGGGGAGATATGCCCAATTCAATGCAAAATTCCAGAGGTTAGCCAGAAGAGATAAGGAATTATTTTTAAACAAGCAGTGTGCGGAAGTGGAAGAAGACAATAGAATAGGAAGGACAAGAGACCTCTTCCAGAAAATTAGAAACATCGGAGGTAAATTCCAGGCAAAAATGGGTATGATCAAAAACAAAGATGGTAAGGACCTAACAGAAGCAGAAGAGATCAAGAAAAGGTGGCAAGAATATACAGAAGATCTGTATAGGAAGGATAATAATATTGGAGATAGCTTTGACGGTGTGGTCAGTGTGTTAGAGCCAGACATCCTGAAGAGTGAGGTTGAATGAGCCTTAAGAAGCATTGCTAATAACAAGGCAGCAGGAGATGACGGTATCCCAGCTGAACTGTTTAAAATCTTGCAAGATGATGCTGTCAAGGTGATGCATGCCATATGCCAGCAAATTTGGAAAACACAAGAATGGCCATCAGATTGGAAAAAATCAACTTATATCCCGATACCAAAAAAGGGAAGCACTAAAGAATGTTCAAACTATCAAACAGTGGCACTTATTTCACATGCCAGTAAGGTAATGCTCAAGATCTTGCAAGGTAGACTCCAGCAATTCATGGAGCGAGAATTGCCAGATGTACAAGCTGGGTTTAGAAAAGGCAGAGGAACTAGAGACCAAATTGCCAATATCCGCTGGATAATGGAGAAAGCCAGGGAGTTTCAGAAAAACATCTATTTCTGTTTTATTGACTATTCTAAAGCCTTTGACTGTGTGGATCATAACAAATTGTGGCAAGTTCTTGGTGGTATGGGGATACCAAGTCATCTTGTCTGCCTCCTGAGGAATCTGTATAACGACCAAGTAGCAATGGTAAGAACAGAGCACGGAACAACGGACTGGTTTAAGATTGGGAAAGGAGTACGGCAGGGTTGTATACTCTCACCCTACCTATTCAACCTGTATGCAGAACACATCATGCGACGTACTGGGCTTGAGGAATCCAAGGCTGGAGTTAAAATCGCTGGAAGAAACATTAACAATCTCAGATATGCAGAAGATACCACTTTGATGGCTGAAAGCGAGGAGGAGTTGAGGAGCCTTATGACGAAGGTGAAAGAAGAAAGTGCAAAAGCTGGGTTGCAGTTAAACCTCAAAAAAACCAAGATTATGGCAACGAGCTTGATTGATGACTGGCAAATAGAGGGAGAAAAAGTGGAGGCAGTGACAGACTTTGTATTTCTAGGCGCAAAGATTACTGCAGACGCTGACTGCAGCCAGGAAATCAGAAGACGTCTACTTCTTGGGAGGAGAGCAATGGCAAATCTTGATAAAATAGTTAAGAGCAGAGACATCACACTGACAACAAAGATCCGCATAGTTAAAGCAATGGTATTCCCTGTAGTAACCTTTGGCTGCGAGAGCTGGACCATAAGGAAGGCTGAGCGAAGGAAGATAGATGCTTTTGAACTGTGGTGTTGGAGGAAAATTCTGAGAGTGCCTTGGACTGCAAGAAGATCAAACCAGTACATACTCCAGGAAATAAAGCCAGACTGCTCACTTGAGGGAATGATATTAAAGGCAAAACTGAAATACTTTGGCCACATAAATGAGAAGACAGGATATCCTGGAGAAGAAGCTGATGCTAGGGAAAGTGGAAGGCAAAAGGAAGAGGGGCCGACCAAGGGCAAGATGGATGGATGATATTCTGGAGGTGACGGACTCGACCATGGGGGAGCTGGGGATGGTGACGGCCGACAGGAAGCTCTGGCGTGGGCTGGTCCATGAAGTCATGAAGAGTCGGAAGCGACTGAACGAATAAACAACAAATTACAGCTGTTGGGCACAAACATCCTACTACTTTGTACTAGTTAGTCACATGTTCAGCATTGCAAAGATTTGGCAAATACTGGAGCTTCTGGTAGAAGTATCAAATGCAGGTGCATGTGGATCTTTGGAATATGGAGTACCTGTTGATGGCTTTGAAATTAAACCAGCCTTAAATTAATTGCTTGCTCTTCCCAAGAATCAACTCCACTGTCATTTATATATCCAGGTCTTGTAACAGCAGACTAACTACAAAATATAACATTACGGTCTTTTCACATATTGTAGTATATTGAGTGACTTTATAGTGCTGAGAATACAACTGTAAGGAGCCACTAGCATGGAAAGCTTCCTAAAATGATATTGAGTGGTTTCAGTAGCCAAAGAGTATAATCTTTTGATATGTGAAACCACATTTAATGTTTTTTGGGAGACCAAGAGCCACAGTAGATGGGACAGTGATATAAAGCTTATATGCTCTTTTCTGTCATTTTGATTGATCCTAGTTGAAGGTGTTGCTAAACCTTGCTTTTTAATAGCTTAAATCACCTCTGAAGAACTACTTTATATACTTGCCTAAGTTTATATTATATTATTTAATATATAATCTGATTCAGTGTTACTGTAAATTAACATGCATGGCACAGTATAAGAGATGTTCAAGGGTACTTTTAGCATGTTAAAGCAGGCTTATGCTTGTAGTGCTCTGACACTATATATCTTAAATTTCTGTTCAGTGTTCCTAAATTATACAGCTTTTAGTTGCATGGGTATTGGGAGAATAGGACTATGAGGAGATGCAAATGTTTAATATGTTAGATGTTTAACCTTGTGCCTAAGATATTTAAGCCTGCATCACTCTTAATATTCAAAGTGATGCATGAAGATACTTTATTAAACTGTAATTAAATGCATATATTTATATTACTGTTTGTCATTCCATGTATAGCACACAAACACACCTGCACAGTCACCTTCTCATTTAATAAACTGGTAAAGGCCATTATCCATCCAATGAGATTGTCAGAAGCACTAGAGAGATTAGGTATTGCTTG
Source organism: Charina bottae (assembly GCA_023362775.1). Lineage (NCBI taxonomy): Eukaryota > Metazoa > Chordata > Lepidosauria > Squamata > Charinaidae > Charina > Charina bottae. The sequence goes on from JALMGJ010000002.1 coordinate 80,091,116, forward strand.
AATTACAGTTGCTTTGAAGGCTGCTGAGTGGAGATAGAAAAGGCAGAGGTCTAGCTAGCACATCATGACAGCATCTGGCAAATTTGCTGATCAGTACAGAACATCTCTCAGCAAAGAATCCTGCACGCTGTTCCAGCTGAGGCACTGACCCAGCTTCATCCTCCTATTGGACATAATAGAGCTTCTCTTTCTCTCTCTCCTGTCTCCGCCCGCCCCCCAGTTGTTCTTTGATCACCACTGCAAAGGGAAACTGACAGAACTCCATCTGGTTATTTGGGCTTATTTTTTCATGGCCTCAGGAACAGTGAAATCAGAGGTAGGTGAATGATGCAGTGCAGAAAGTTACTGCAGCACTAGCTTTTGCTAAGGGTGTAATTCAATGAACCCGTCCGTATAGCAGTGGAAGATTATGTTCTTACATTCTATTTCTTTTGCATGCATTGGACTGGAGCTATAGTTGTTTTCAGTCTTTTTCCTGTTGTATGTGAATTGTGCTCAGAATGGAACTGAAGAAAATGAATTCCTTCTCTTCTTTTCTTGAAGAGAAAGCAGAGGGCTGCATTTTCTAGAGAGCAGTGTATTTCTCAGCTAAACAGATTAATAGTTTTATGTTGCTCTATACTGTATCAGTTCCTGCCTAGAAATAAACATGCTTATTATAATTATAGTCACCACACTGATTCTTTTTGCTTCTGTTCAAGTTCTGTGCATTTGATCAATTATGTATATTTGCTTATCCTGATACATTTATTTTGTAGAAGTTCATATAGATGCTTCTGTATGAGTGAGATTCATAATGCAAAATAGCTGTTGACTGTATTTTGTCCTTGAAACAGCCCAGATTTAACTTTTCTCCCTTCCTGATTTGGTTCATTGTGTATCAGTAAACGGGCAGATCTTATGAATAATTGAATACTCATTTCCTTTAGCAACTCAGTGTTCTATCATGTATATGGGTTGCCATGTAGTTATTTCACTTGGTAAATTTGCTCTCCTCATGAAAGGAGAAAATCTCATAAGCAACAAAATGTGCATAAGCATTTACATTGCATGTATGTATGTGTGTGAATTTTTTGTAGTAGCTGTCAAAAATATATTTATGTTTAACATGTATCTGTTAGCAACAAACTTAGTATTCCATTGCCTTCTATTATAAAGTTCTTCTTTATAATACTGCTTTTACCTTTAACAGTTGTGAGTGGTAGTGGCTTACAGGGGACTTTATAAGGGCCGCCTTTTAGTACTGAACATGCAAATGCTAGGCAGAAACTACTGAAAACTTTTAAGGCTCTTTTACAGTTCAGAAGTTGTGAGCTTTTCTTCTCAGAACTGAGAGGACATCTGGCAATCTTTCTGCTTGAGAAAGTACTTATATACCTATATTACTAAGGAATTCTTATAAAAGATGAAAGAAAAGTCACTAATAAAATTGCCACATGTTCAGTTTTGGAACTTAGATTATCAAAGGCAAGTACTATAAATAAATGAGTAAAGCTGTTTGTGCAATGTGCACCGTCAGAATAAGAATCCTGATATACTTCATGTACATGAAGTTGTAAAGGTACAATTTGAAAAGACAACTAAAATGTGCAAGGTTCTTCATCCTTTTTCCTATAACATTGTGCAGTGAAAACAATGTGCATGTACTGTATACAGTATGCTCAAACACACATCCAGAGAAAAGTTGTTTTTTTCCTCATTATGATAAAGGTAGATAAAAATGCTTTTCAGAATTCAGAACATTCAATCTTTCTGGTCAAAATGCAGCCTTAGCTACTGAAAAAGTAAAACACCTCTTTAAAGGATTTTATGCATATTACTATGTGTAATTTTTACTTTAAAATTATTTAAGTTGCTAGTGATTATTATAGAGATCAAGAAATATTTTAAAAAGATTAGCTATGTAGAATTCTAGTGAAGTTTATTCTAATGTTGGGAGAAAGTAACCAGAATCATGGCTCTGGAGCAGCCTGCCACAACTTGAAGAAACTGTGTTGACTACAGTTAGCAGTATACAGTACAGAGAAAAAAATGGCTAGCAACATGTAATACTATCTGTCAGCTTGAAAACAGTGACATCCCTACTAGGCTGCCTATTCTGCAGGGCTTCTTACATTTGGGAATGGGCACAGTCATGAGAAATGCCGGGCTGGATGCATCACAAGCCGGAGTTAAGATTGCTGGGAGAAATATCAACAACCTCAGATATGCAGACGATACCACCCTAATGGCAGAAAGTGAAGAGGAGCTAAAGAGCCTCTTGATGAGGGTGAAAGAGGAGAGTGCAAAAGCTGGCTTGAAAGTCAACATTAAAAAAACTCAGATCATGGCATCTGGTCCCATCACTTCCTGGCAAATAGAAGGGGAAGAAATAGAAGCAGTGACAGATTTTATTTTCTTGGGCTCCAAGATCACCGCAGATGGTGACTGCAGCTATGAAATTAAAAGACGTTTGCTCCTTGGGAGGAAAGCTATGGCAAACCTAGACAGCATATTAAAAAGCAGAGACATCACCTTGCCAACAAAGGTCCGTATAATTAAAGCTATGGTTTTCCCAGTAGTAATGTATGGCTGTGAGAGAGTTGGACCATAGGGAAGGCTGAGCGCCGAAGAATTGATGCTTTCGAGCTGTGGTGCTGGAGAAGACTCTTGAGAGTCCCTTGGACTGCAAGGAGGTCAAATCAGTCAATCCTAAAGGAAATCAACCCTGACTGCTCATTGGAAGGACAGATACTGAAGCTGAAGCTCAAATACTTTGGCCACCTAATGCGAAGAGAGGACTCACTGGAAAAGACCCTGATGCTGGGAAAGACTCAAGGCAAAAGGAGAAGGGGACGGCAGAGGATGAGATGGTTAGATAGCATCACCGATGTAATGAACATGAAATAGAGTAAATTCCGGGAGACAGTGGAGGACAGGAAGGCCTGGCGTGCTATGGTCCATGTGGTCACGAAGAGTCGGACATGACTAAACAACTGAACAACAACAATACAGTCCCCCCAAAGCCCCTGCTAGACTGTTTCCACTTTCTCCCTATAGACCACAGCAACACTTCTCACACTGTTCCAGAGGACCCCTTGCTCAGACCAGAGAGGAGTGGAGTCAAGTGCAACCGCACAGAATTAACGGCATTTTAATTAAGTTACATTTAGCAGATGGGCTTGCAGAGTGTGTTCTGTTTTAGTCAGTTTTCCTTTTTAAATTCTGATTGCTCTTTTGTACGAAGAGAGTGTCACAGAATTGTTGACTTGTTGACTTGTAGCATGCAGTAAATCATGCTTTTAATGTATAGAAGTGTTACAAATAGCAAGCTTTTCTATCTCTGCGTTTGCTGCCTAATATGCAGTTATGCATTCCAACTGTATTTTTCTACACTTTAAGCTTCAAATGACTTAACTTTATACAATCCTCAAGCCAACAGTCGGCAGGAATCAAAAGGGACCCAGTCTGAGAAATGGCCCATGATGACACTGTGCCTTTATTATGTTTTTAGAGAGCATAATAGAGGGTGTTAGTTCAGCTGCAAGCCCCATTCTGCTTCATCTAAGATTCTTACAATACTCTCTTAGAAAGAAACAATGTTGTTTTTTGAGATATTAGTTGCCTTTCTTTCTTTCTTTCTTTCTTTCTTTCTTTCTTTCTTTCTTTCTTTCTCCTTTCCTTTCCTTTCCTTTCCTTTCTTTTCTTTTTCTTTTTCTTTTTCTTTTTCTTTCTTTTTCTTTCTTTTTTCAAATTTTACTAATCTGAGATGGATTGATAAATATCTCTTAACAGGCTAGAAGAAGAGAGAACATTTCCTAATAAATATAAAATTGCTGGATGGCATGTATTTACTGGAAATAATGGAGAAGAGCCTAGGGGTCATTATAGATGGACCTTACTGCATCTGCTTTTTGCCAGTAGTTCTCTTTTGGAAAGAGACTGGTCCACCAGAAAGCCAGAACACTATATAAGTGAAGTGAAGCATGAATGCAAAGCAAATGCTTGTAAAATCTCTGGCCAATACAAAAGCATGGGCAGACTCCATGAAGCTACCTTGCCCTTTGCCAGAGGTAGAACCTATTGCACTGAGGTCAGATAAAGGGGAAGGGGGAGAGGTAGGGTTTGGAAGCAAAGGAATTTGGGCCTTGATTGCTTAGAATTGCCAGAAACACACACACACACACACACACACACACACTTATAAACTGTTTTTAGCAAGACACAAAATCATTACATTTGTTCTCTTTTTCAGTGGAAATTGCAAAGAGAGATTGAAGCTTGCTTTATGATATGTCTGCTTTGTTCTTAAACAGAATCAGTGAAATAGTTCCTTTTTTTTTTGTGTACATGGAGAATGTTCAGAATGTATACCCATTGTGTGAAGGCAGTGAGAGCATGATAAGGGTCCCATCCCTACAAGAAATCAAATGACCTTGAAGGTCATTTTCTGTGGTGGCCCCCAAAATGTGGAACACTTTGCCCCAGAGGTACAGCCAGCCCACTCCTTTCTTTCCATAAAGCCGAAGCTGTAATTATGGTTGTGTTTATGTAGACCCTTGGTGGTTGATTTTCAGTGCTTTTTTTCTTAATGTTTATGGTGTCCAGCCTGCCTTTTGTATTAGATTTGGTTTTACTTGTATTTATATTGGAGTTACATGAGTTTTGTTTTTAATTTTGTATTGCAAAATTAAAGTCTTGGGAGCAGGATGGTATATAAATCGTCATATAAATTTCAAGACTTTAAAAATGTAGATCCTGAAGGATAACTGTGTTTTGATTTGTATATTGATTTGGGAATTTCTCCTTGCAACTCTCTTAACATATAGCACAAAATCTTTTTTAGAACATATGAATGGAACAGCCAAAAGTTACACAGTCAGGCTCTCATCCAAAAGCAGAACCATTTATTTTTTATATATACAAACAGCCTGCAGAGATTTGAGCATTCCAAAAGAAGGGAGGGGTAGTAAATAAAGCTCAGTCCAGACAAGAAAGTATTACTGTTAGTGGGTAAACTCTCGGCCCAGGTGGGTATTATTCAGCTTTTTCTGAGGTTGGCTATGCTTCCCTTGCTCAAACAGGCTGCCAGTCTCTTTCTGGGCCTAATTCAAGGTTTCGGTTAGAGCTGTGCTAAGCCTCCAAAAGTGATGCTTCACAGAGCATAGTTGATTTTGGTGGGACTGCCAGTGAAGAAGATGGGCATGGGCATGAGGACAACTAGAGAAGGCCTTCAAAACAGCTATCCTTTAAGAGGGTATGGCTGCTTTGACATTAATGCCAACTTGACAATACTCCTTTCAGTTGTTTTTCACAGACCTGTTTTGATGCTATTTTTTAAAAGCCCTTGAACGTCTTTGGACCAGAATGCCTCCTTCCATATGAATTTGCCCACTGCTTTCGTCTTCTTTGCAGGCACCTCTGTCAAATGAAGTGAGATGGGAGAGGGCTTCTCGGTTGTGGGCCCATCTTATGGAATGCCTTCCCAAAGGGCCTCTTTGCCATCTATTCCTCTTTCCCAAGGCACGTTGATAGCCTTGTACTCGGTTTAATTCAAGCATCCACTCTAGTGAAGAATAGTGGGTTTTATGTTTTCTGTATTCTGTATTTATGTATTGCATGTATTGTTTTTTTAACACTTTCAATGCTTTAATGTGGTGTAACCCGCAAAATTTTTAATGATTTTTTGTAAGTTACCTCTTTTGACCATCTGTTTATAAAACACGTTTGCTGGCTTTATTGTAATACTGTTATGGCATTATTATTAGGTTTTTAAAACATACGTCTTATTTTATAATTTATTAACATATGAAACTTTATGAAACTTAATATACTGCAAACTACTCAAGTCAGTTTCTTATGGTTTTAAGTTTTGCTGTATACTTCCTTGAATGGATATTCTAAAAGGCAGCTTATTAACCTTTTAAATTAAGTTTAGAAGCTTAGTCACTTGAATGGAAAGTCCTCCTGTGATAATAACATTATTTTGCATGTACAGAAGCTAGTCAGTTATGTTCTGCCTTTCTATGTCCATGTAGAGCACACAGAGACTGGAAAAGCTCAGTAAATAAGCAAAAAAAAATCCTCCTCCCTATCAGTTGTGCATTTTAATTATTATCTAAAAATAAGACACAATTTAAAAGTTATTTACTGTATTTTTAAATATATATGTTGTTACATATTACTATAATAAGCTATAAACACTTTCTGTTGTGTATTTGAAAGACAAATAATTTTTGTACACAGAGAATAGAACATTAAACACTAAATCAGGTTGTAATACTACAGTAAATTCTATAGATTGCTTTAAAAAAACTGTAATTTTCTCAAGCTTTATCAAATTTAGGTTGTCTAATTTATTTAATGAATTTGTGTTCTGCCTTTTAGGATTTAAAACAAACCCTTGCAGGAAACTTTAAAAAGAAACAATAAACACAAAAAACAACAGCATGTAAAAACTAACTAGTGACATAAAATCGTTAAAAACAATAAGTAAACCATCTGAGAAAGGATCTCATGCTCCAAATAGGATACATTATAGCATTGATATTATTGATACAGTGCATGGTGATACAGTATTAGGTTGGAAAAAAGCAGAAAAGATGAGCAAGTCACATTTTAGATACAGATATGTAGGGCAATGCATTGATTAGTTGTCAACTACTCAGCATGGACTGTAATTCAAGATAGTTGATTTTTGGCAGCATGTCTTTCTTGGCAAATCTGAAGAATGTCTACCACATACTGAAGCTTGGTGCAGATTAAATTAAAGTATCTAAATTTCAGAAGGAAACTGAATGAACTATTTATGGACTGTTGCATAAGAAGGTCAAACTTTCTTAGATAGAGGAATTCTTTCAAAGTTTTTTGTTGTTTATTCATTCAGTCTTTGTGACTTCATGGACCAGCCCACGCCAGAGCTTCCTGTCGGCCGTCGCCACCCCCAGCTCCCCCACGGTCAAGTCCATCACCTCCAGAATGTCATCCATCCATCTTGCCCTTGGTCGGCCCCTCTTCCTTTTGCCTTCCACTTTCCCTAGCATCAGCATCTTCTCCAGGGTATCCTGTCTTCTCATTATGTGGCCAAAGTACTTCAGTTTTTCAAAGTACTTTACTTAAAATTACTCTTCTTACAAAGTGTTGAAGGTGCTGGATGAGTCATTCAGCTACATAAAATAAAAAGATTCAGAAAAGCTACCATGCCAAATTTAAATTGGACACAGTGGGATAATTATGTAACGTTTGTGTATACTGTTTTAGTACTGAAAGTTCAGTTATATCTAAGGGATAGCTGTTAGTGGGCATCATAAATCTCGGGAGCTGTTTATCACATCTGTAATCTGTATTCCTAGCAGATAGCACACTTTGTGAATTGATAAGTTTGGTCAGCATAGGTTATTTTGTGTTTTTATGTGGCCATGAATTGCCCACTATCACAAATTTACTCTTCATCTTCTTGCAAGGTACAACTGTCTCCCACTTGCTTCCAGAGATCCACTGTCCTGTCTCCTATCCCGTGGTGTCCATTTTCCTTCCCCTGAAGTCTGCTTCTTAGAGAAGAAAGGTTGTACACTTAGCCTACAATATCTAGTGTGAACAGCTAAAAAAAATTAGATTATGAGAGTATTATTGTCAGTCTTCTTTGACAGTCATCCTCTTAAAGCACTCAAAATACACATACATGCAAGAAAGCAAAGGATATGCCCTGTCCCAGCCTCTCCAAGTTGATGGCAGTTTTGCAGCTGAATGTAAACACAGTAGTATGCATCATGATTCTCAATTCTATTTACATCCAGTTGAACACAGTTACAATTTCCTGCAGACTTTCCACCTATACAAAACTCAGAAGTGGAAAAGATATACTTCCTATAACCTGTACTATATGTGGATTTCTTAAACATACAACCCTGTCTCCCAAGGTCTTTCCCACATACCATTACATCACCCTCCCCTTCAGACTCCCCCGCTCCCATGTTCCCAGGGGAGACAGATTGTGGGCTGTGAGAATGAAATGTAGCTGTGTTGCTCCCCTTTTCTGCCGGTAACTCCCTGAGATCACACACGGTGTCCCGTAAATCAGCTGCGCCAGTAGAGGTGGTAACTGCCCCTCCATCAGGAATCTGTCGGTCTCCCCCCCCCCCCATATCCTGTATGCCTGATGTGGAAGGAGCTGGTTCATTTCTCATGCCCCCTACTTGGTCTGTTGCTATCCCCAAGGCTCCCTCCACCCCACAGAAGAACACCTCCTGCTCATCTTGGCCAGTGCCTAACTCCTGCAAGGCCGGTAGTGGCCACGGACAGGGTTTGTTAGGGTATTGGTTGAGAAAGCAGTGCACCAATTGTGGCGCATGCACGTCTGTTGCTGCCTCCCATGACCTCCCCAACTCTGGGTAGGCTTTCCAGTGTATCAAGTACTCAACCCACTTCCCTCTGTGTCTAGAGTCTAGCACCACTTCCACCTCGTACTCTTCCTCCCCATTTACCAGTACGGGTGCTGCTGCTTGGGAACGCAGTGTGCAGGGGGGCACGTCTTTCACAAGCAAAGTTGGATGGAATATAGGGTGAACCTTCATTGATGCTGGCAATTGCAAACAAATTGCTACAGGGTTTATTTGCTTAGTTACTGGGTAAGGGCCAATAAATTTTGAGTCTAGTTTCTTGGAGGTCTTGCGGAAGTTAGAAATTTTGTAGAAAGCTACACCAAATCCCCTTCTGAAATTCTAGCTCCTTCTTGTCTGGGTGCATCTGCTGCTTCTTTGTATGCAGCCTTTGCTAGTTCGAGCTGTTCCTTTAAGAGGCTTTGGGCTGCTTGCCTCAGGTGCAGGAAACCTGAGAGATTTCAGGGTTCTGTTACAATACCCTAACTGCACTAAAGTACTTTCCAAGACTCCTAGCAATTTCCTGATCTTGTCTACCTGAAAGGGTTGTCAAAGCCCTTTCTACTTCAGGTTATACCTAACACAACTAAGGCAGACTTGTTTTGAGTTTCTTTCTCACAATATCCTTCCCACAACTCAGATATATTTTCTGTAACAGCTCTACATTCTTCTGACATTCAATCACATTAGTGTAATTAGTGTTGAATCAGTGCAATCAGTGTAATTGATGTTTAATCTTGACTAGAGAAATGCAAGTTCAGACTTCCAGGTAATAATGAAGCTCTCTGGGTACCCTTGACTCAGTTGTTATATTGTTATATAAGCTGCTTCACAGGAATATTTTGAAGATATAGAGGGATATCCCTCATTAACATCTCTCTGAGGTCAATTGTGAAAGAATAGGATATAAATTCAAAAAATCTTTGTGGTTTCCCTATTAGTTACTTAAAAACCTCACATATATCCCACTGCTGTCCACTAAATCACATCTAGTTTCTGCAATTGCTGAATCTGAAAGATATATATAGGCCGACCATATTTCAGGATGGCAAAACAGGACAGGGTCTTATGTAATATTCCGTATTCATGAAACATACAGGGGTCCCCGCCTCCCAGTCCGCGCGATTGGCTCCTGCCTGCAAACCCTGCCCCCTGGTCCGCGCTCTGGCTCGGATCCTCCTTCTGCGCCATTCCCACTGGGTTTGAAAAACGGGACAAAATTGAGATTTTTATGAAAACGACAGGACTGTTGAAAAATGCTTAAAAAACGGGACTGTCCCATTCAAAACGGGACGTATGGTCAGCCTACATATGTATCTTAATCCATATAATATTTTTTTCACTGTCACAACCTCCCTGTCCTATGTTATGTTGCATTTTCAAACCCAATATGTACTGCATTTTGCCAATTTTCATTATCAGTGAGATCATGGTTTACATTTAAGCTTTTCAGTTGTCATTCATTTAGAATTTACTGACATTGTTAGTCTTTGGTAGCCAAAACTCAGAAAGAGCCTTTTAGCATCTTTTCTGACCAACAAATTTTATGAAAAGGCATAAGCTATCATCTGATGAAGTAAGCTATAGCTCATGAAAGCATGTGCCTTTTCATAAAATTTGGAAAAGATGTTACCTGTCTCCATCTGAGTTTTGGCTAGAATTTGCTGTTTATTTTTTGTGCTTTCTCTCCATCTCACTAGTATATTGCTACACCTATCTATATTATTCATTCATTTTCAGAGACACATCTGACACATGATTTTTACCAGATTGTACTGCAGTCCCTGTATTTCAGTTCCTCTTTCATTTGTCAAGCTTGAGTATACAAACTAGCCATGTCATAAAAAGAAGCTAAATATGTTCTTTGTCTGATACAATTTTATTTTATTTTTGCTTCCTTTCCACATTAACATAAATGCTGAGCACTTCCATTTTTAGTTCTCTCCAATGTGAAAAATGACAGCTACTAAAAGAAAGAGCAGAAGGAAAAAACTGTTTGGGACATACGAAGTGCCAAATTGTTGATACCAGGAAAACTTTGAGCCGTCTTCCTTTGATTCTTTAGGCAGACAGACTCTCATGTTCTTTGACAGTGTCACATAGAACAGTATTTAGTCTGTTCTATTTTTAAATTTCTGCTCTTCAGACAAAAACATTACAGTGATATAAAAAGAGAGGATTAAAGTTAAAATGGTTTTTCAAAATCAATTTTGTTTTGAAAGTAGCTTGTACATCTACATCACCATGAATACTTACAGAAAATTAAGAAAAACATTTACTATAAATAAATGCATTGGTTTGGTATATATTTTTGAAGGACCAAACCATTGTCCCCAGAGGTGCTTCCAGCTGTTAATTCAGTCTTTAAAGGGAATTTTTCTATCATTCTAATCTGGAAATACTTTCTATTACTATCTTTGTTATTCCTGCATTTAAAGAAAGGGCAAAATAAAGTCTTGTCATTCTCACTGAAAGTAATAGTGAAAACTATTTTTCAGAGGTTACTTTATTTGAAAGCCACTTGATTTAGGCAGGAATCCTAGACATGATTATCTGAGAGCAAGGTCCACCCAGTTCAGTAAGGCTTACTTCTCAGTAGATTTCCATAGGATTACATCGTAATCAGAGAGTGTTTGCCTAATAATGACCTAAAAAAATGTAAAGGTAAAGGCTCCCCCCGCACATTTGTGCAGTCGTGTCCGACTCTAGGGGCCGGTGCTCATCTCCGTTTGTTAGCCAAAGAGCCAGCGTTATCCAAAGACGCTTCCACGGTCATGTGGCCGCATGACACGCGCGGAACGCTGTTACCTACCCACCGAAGTGGTACCTATTCATCTACTTGCATTTGCATGCTTTCGAATTGCTAGGTTGGCAAGAGCTGGAGCTAGTGCGGGAGCTCACTCCGCACGCAGGGCTAGGGATTCGAACCTCCGAACTTGCAATCTTCCGATCAACAAGCCTGGCGTCTTACCCGCTGAGCCACCACGCCCCTTAATGACCTACTTCACGGCAATCATAAGTACAGTACAAAATATAAATTGGGAAAAACGGCAGCTGTAAGACTGAACTCAGTAACATAATTTTCCTTGCAAACTGGTGTCTGTTGCTGGAATGGATTCTTTCTTCACATTCCTATGTGAAGGATTGGGGAGCATTGCAGGGCATATCTGAGGCATGTAGAGAAAGGGAGTGGGGAGAATTTCTCTGTATGAGAAGTATAGTCACATCTTGTTAGGTGTCATCTAATACTTCAAATAATGATCAAATACTCTTATCCGACACCTACAGTGTCATTAGTGGAGTATATTATAACCTAAAATGCCCCAATACTGTGGTTTGGGTTTGGGTTTAGCTGGCATGGCATGGCATGGCAAAACATGTTTGCATTGTAATGTTTCAATAGTATTATTTACTCAGAACATCACAGAACTGTATATTTTAATATATCCATGTCTATGAAATTTTAAAGTGGCAACAGAATATCTCATCTTTTACACAATATGCTAGGTTACTTCAATTAATTATTTTCCTCACTCATGCTAGAATGATGTGATATAATTACCAATCCTGGTAGTAATTCAGGAAGCTGATAAATATAGGCAGGAGAAACTCCCCAGTATTTAAAATATACTTTCTGTGATTGAAGAGGTAGTTCATAGTCATCAAGACTATTAGCTACCAGTAACCCCATAGAAAGCCAGTTTGGTGTGGTGGTTAAAGTGGTGGAGTACGAGTGAGGAGGCTCAAATTTTAGTCCACCCTCAACCGCAGAAGCTCACTGGGTGGCTTTGGGCCAATCACTCTCTCTCAGCCCAACCTACTTCACAGGGCTGCAAAATAGGAGGAGGATTTATTTATCATATTTATATTACCGCCCATCTCCCTCACAAGGAGGGACCCTGGGCGGTTCACAATAAAACACTTTAAAATTCAATAAAAATCTTAAATATCAGTAATCAATAAAATTATATAATACAATCAAATCCAAGTAATGGCAGTTGTACTTCATCCCATGAGCGGGTAAGACCGGTCGAGGGCAGATCTAAGGAACCACCCAACCCCAAGAATGGCTATTTCTCTCCCCACTCCAAGCCTGGTGACAGAACCAGGTCTTCAGTTTTTTCCCGAAGTCCAGGAGAGAGGGGGCCAAACTTACTTCTGGGAGAAGAATGTTCCAAAGGGCGGGAGCTACTGTAGAGAAGGCCCGCCTCCTGGACCCCGCCAGATGGAACTCTCTTACAGACGGGGTCCGTAGCATGCCCTCTCTGCATGACCGGGTGGGACGGATTGATGTAACGGGGATGAGACGGTCCCTCGGGTAACCTGGAGACATGCCATGTAGGGCTCTAAAGATGATAACCAACACCTTGAATTGAATCCGGAAGCAAACTGGTACCCAATGCAGCTCGCAGAGCAAGGGTGTTATATGTGCTGATCTTAAAGCACCTAGAATCGTCCACGCGGCCGCATTCTGGACCAGCTGAAGCTTCCGGACACTCTTCAAGGATAGCCCCATGTAGAGCGCATTACAATAGTCTATATGGGAGATGACCAGGGCATGAGTGACCGTTCAAAGGGCCTCTCATTCCAGGAAAGGGCGTAACTGGCGCACAACACGAAGTTGTGCAAAGGCCCTTCTGTCCACGACTCCAAGAGGACCCCGAAGTTACGCACCAGGTCTGTCTGGGGCAGTGCTACCCCATCCAGAACCAAAGATGATAACTTCCTGGGTACAGGGGGGCATCAATGCACAGCCACTCCATCTTACCAGGGTTCAGCTGAAGTCTGTTGTTCACCATCCAGACCCCCACAGCCCCCAGGCACCTGGACAGGGCAGGGCACCTGGACAGGATGCAAGATGTATGCCACCTTGAGCTTCTGTACAAAAGGTGGGATATAAATAATCTCCTCCTCCATGAATTTGTCTGATCTAAAGTCCCATCATTAAATGACATGTAATAAATATGCAGAATAGAAAGGTTGTGCTACCTTTCGGTCTTTGGCTTACTTGCTAAACATAGCATAAAACCTGATTGGAGATGGTAATCTGTGACTGAATTTGAAGTGATCACCATATACTGTTTTAATTATCTGTTCTTCAGCTTGTGCAGTTCACAATTTTAACAAAGGTGGCAGGATTTTCAAGCATACCTAGGCTAAGGGTATTTGGTATTTACTATTAGCCTTATAGTTTCCTTCAAAGCAAGCAAATCAAATGCAATTATAGATGCATGTTATTTCATTTGGACAGGTTATATATACAGTATTTACTACAATTTCCTTTGAAAATTAGATTTCAGTCATACAGACAAAGAGCAAAACTTTTTTATATAAGGATGAAGACTTGCAAAAGCTAAAATTTAAATGATTGTTTAAGCAATCAGAGAGAATATTTGTAGCTCAGGGTTGAACTGTAGAGTCCTTCGTGCTCTCTGAGCCTCGTTGTTTTCTTGCAGACTTTTCATTGCCAGACTAGGCAACATCTTCAGTGAGGCCAAACAATTACTTGAGGACAAAGAAACCTACACCTCAGTAAACACTAATCCCATACAGAAACACGACAACCAGATCAAAAGAACTCTTAACGACCTAACCAAGAAAGGTCAAATCACAAAAGAAGAACAGAGGAGGATGAAAAGCAGTGGACCTATCCTCCCACGCTTCTACAGACGCCCTAAAATACACAAGCCTGGCATACCGCTTCGGCCAATTGTATTTTTACCAGGGCCCCCCACATACAACATACAGTAGCCAAAGAACTTACAAAAAAACATGGACATCTCTCAGAAGAGAGCAAATATTCGATCAACTCCCCACTACAATGCCTCCACAAAATCAAAGACCTAAAATTAGAAGAAGATGAAATTATGGTGTCATTCGATGTCACAGCACTCTTTACATCCATAGACCCAGCACTAGTGATTCAATCCATGGCAGCAATTCTACACAACACACCCAACCTAGCCAGATAGACTAAGATCGAAATATCCAGAATCATGGACCTCATCAACCTCTGCCTCACCACCTACTTTCAGTTTGATGGACAAATATACCAACAAATCAAAGGAACACCTATGGGATCACCACTCTCAGGTCTCATAGCAGAGATGGTAATGCAGCGTCTAGAAATGATAGCACTCCCACGCATACAACCCAAAGTATGGATCCGGTATGTAGATGACACCTTCGTCATAATAAAAATGGCACAACTGGAGGAAACACATGAAACCATCAACAACAACTTCAAAGGAATAAAATTCACAAGGGAAGAAGAAAACAACACACTACCCTTCTTGGACATCCTCATCAGTAGAGGAAATGATGGCAAACTAGAAACACAAGTCTACCGGAAATCAACCCACACTAACCAAGTGCTCCATTACCAAAGCAACAACCCAACCTCCCACAAGAGGAGCTGTGTAAGAACATTATTCAGACAAGCACAAACGCACTGCAGCAACCCAGAACACCAGAAAAGGGAAACAGAACATCTATACAGCATCTTCCAGCAGAATGGATACCCACACAACTTTATCAAAAAGTGGCTGACCACTCAATCCACTAGAGCACAACCAACACAAGCTATGAAAAGGATAACACTGCCATACATCAGAAACATCTCGGAAACTACCAACAGACTGTTACAACCACATGGCGTCACCGTAGCACACAAACCAACCAAAGCCCTTCAGACCGTCTTAAGCAAACCCAGTAGCCCAAGAAGAAAAAACAGGGGTCATTTACAACATACAGTGTAAGGACTGTAACAGCCACTATGTAGGACAGACAGGCAGAAGACTAGCAGAGCGCATCCACAAACACCAACTAGCACTCAGAAGACACAATGAAAACTCCTTAATCTCACAAAACATGGACAGACTCAACCATACTTTCAACTGGGAAACTGTGAGCATCCTAGACCAAGCCAAATCCAAAAACGCTAGGGAATTCCTGGAAGCTTGACACTCAGACAAGTCAGCCATCAACGGGCACATAGAGGTAAACAACATTTACATACCATTCAAAAGAGACAATAGAAAAGCTAAAAGACCAAAACACCTGCTCCCCAGCAATCAATGTCCAGATATGCAAAGATTAACACCAAGATTAGCACCAAAGGAACAATCAAACAGCACAATATACCCTAATCAAGGAACTATTAACACAGTCAATCAACCAAGTAGCAAACAACAGTCCAATCAAGGAACTACTAAGGAGAGAACAGCACCTCCACCAACACAAGCAGGACAAGCCATGGTATATAAACAGAGAGCAAGTCCCACTCCCTTTTCGCACTGAAGATGTTGCCTAGTCTGGCAATGAAACGTCTGCAAGAAAACAATGAGGCTCAGAGAGCACCAAGGACTCCACATTGTTTTAAGCAGTATTTAAAATTTTGTATTTCTTTGTGAGATATTATGTTTAAAACTTAATAGAACTTCACTACTCTGTTGTTGCTCATGGATTAAAAAAACTGATGTACTAAGAAAAGAGGAGATGGATAAGAGTACATATTGGAGCAAATGAGGAGATACTGGAAAAGTGGAAACCCCAACATAAATCACTTTAATAATCTCTAAAAATATATTAAGGGAGAGTGAATGATTACAGAGTTCCAGTACTACATTGACTGGGGAAAAAAATATTTTTTCTCCCAGAATGTGTCTGCAGACATACACCTGCACACACATTCACACTCTGTTAACTCAGTGAAAGCTTATGCTACCAGATTCCTTCTGATTTTGGGCTGCTGCAGACTAAGTCCAGCACAATTAGCTTGTGTCTCCTAGTGTTTATCCCAATGTTCCTAGTGAAGCATATTTTATTCTTTGGAAATATTTCTTTTAATTTGTGAATATCTGCTGATTAGGAAGACTAACAACTCAGTTGGCTGATGGGGTTGTAAAGAAGCATTTGAAACAGGTGTTCAGCCATTGCAAAGCATTAAGCCTGTCTCAAGTAATGCTGGCTGCTACCTTCTGTCTCCATAAAGCTGGACAGCCAGAACAAACCTTATCTGCAGGGCCACAACTGGGGGGGGGGGGGCAAGCTGGGGGTGCGCCAAAATGACAAAATAACCCATGGGGGGTGCGCGGAAACCATGTTTGCCCCAGGTGACACAGAACCTAGTTCCATCCCTGATTATCTGGCAGCATCTTGTGAAGGGTAATAAAAAATAAAGAACTGTGAAGGATCAGAGAACATCTTCTCAAAATGTTCCTAGGGAATGAAAGTTAGTCCTACTAAGGTATAGCTTTCCAGTACTGTGTCGCCTGCGGTGTGCAGGTGTGTCGCACAAAAACCCAGAATCGCTGATGGCGTGCTGCCGGGTTTTGCACGACACACCTGCACATCGCTGCCGTGCCGCCGCCGCCGTTGGTTTGTGTCACCAACAAGAAAAATTTGGAAAGCTCTGTACTAGTTTTTCACTCTCCAGTTTTTATTTTTGTTCCAACTGTATCGATAGGAAGCCCTTTTTCTTGGTACCAGTTGTTACCTCTTCCCAAGTAAATGGGAATCCTAGGTAGGAGATTTGGCATGTCATTACAGCCATTTCTTAGCAAATTTGAAAAGGAAATTTGTCCAGCAAAACACTGAGGCTGCGCCATAGATTTTAATTGGGTATTATCCTGCTTTTTTAAAAAAAAAATTAAATTATTTTTTAAATTGAGGGGGCGTGGTGGCTCAAAAATTTTAATTTTTTTAAAAATTGAGGGGGTGTGGTGGCTCAGCGGGTAAGATGCCAGGCTTGTCGATTGGAAGATCGCAAGTTCGGAGGTTCAAATCCCTAGCCCTGCGTGCGGAGTGAGCTCCCGCACTAGCTCCAGCTCTTGCCAACCTAGCAATTCGAAAGCATGCAAATGCAAGTAGATCAATAGGTACCACTTCGGCGGGAAGGTAACAGCGTTCAGCGCGTGTCATGCGGCCACATGACCGTGGAAGTGTCTTCGGACAACGCTGGCTCTTCGGCTAACAAACGGAGATGAGCACTGGCCCCTAGAGTCGGACACAACTGCACAAATGTGTGGGGGGTACCTTTACCTTTTTTATCCTGCTTTGATCTAACAGTTTTGATAAATGGTTATGGTTGCAAAATATATGCACAACAGTAGTAAAAATAGGGGGCATGGTGGCTCAGCGGGTAAGATGCCAGGCTTGTCGATCGGAAGATCGCAAGTTTGGAGGTTCAAATGCCTAGTCCCGCGTGACAGAATGAGCTCCCGCACTAGCTCCAGCTCTTGCCAACCTAGCAATTTGAAAGCATGCAAATGCAAGTAGATGAATAGGTACCACTTTGGTGGGTAGGTAACAGCGTTCCACACGCGTCATGCGGCCACATGACCATGGAAGCGTCTTCGGACAACGCTGGCTCTTTGGCTAACAAACGGAGATGAGCACCGGCCCCTGGAGTCGGACACGACTGCACAAATGTGCAGGGGAACCTTTACCTTTTTACAGTAAAAATATAAAACCACATTTGAAGTTTAAAAGTCCAGCAAAATCAATAAGGTGTTGATATCAAAAACAAGAGCAGATTAAACTTTGGTTAAATATAACTGGAAATGCTTTTTAAAATAATGTATCATCACAGCTTTGGCTACCAATGCAGCACATCTCAGTACTGATATAATGAGGCTTGCTCTTTTACATCTTTTAAGATACTAGGATAAGATTTCCATAGTATTTGCCAGGAAGTAAATGGTCAGGTCTTAACTTTATTTATCTCAATACATGATGAAATTAAAAATCTTTAAAGGGATTAAATTAGTGTTGAGAATAAAGTTAATGGCATTAAAAAAGCAGAACTATCATATTTATAAATGTCATTTATTTATTTTGTTATTCAGTCTTTAGTCACAATCAACTTTAAGCAGCATACACTAATTCAGTAAACAAGTTAAAAGAACAAGATACAACAATAATAGGATAATATTAATAATATAATTCAAATCACACTGTGCTGAGGAATAGCATACCAAAATCATTTAAACAGTGACTTCTTGCAGGGGAAACCCACACTTCATATCAGTCCCCAAAAGGTCTTCAAATTTCTTTAAATACGGCAAATCAGGTCTTTTTGAAGCCATAGCTAGCTACATAATGTATTAAAATAGAAGTCAATACAGAGAGTAAGTGTACAGTGAGTACAAGTTCTATTATCAAGAATAACAGTAATTTCACTTGCAGCTATTTCATTAGCCTTCATTTACTTTAACCTTGCAAGATAATAACAAATAGTATTCATACTTCAAATGAATTAGAAAAATGATCTGGTGCTACTCTTTCTATAGAGTAGCCTTGAGAGTTATCAGGTGTGCATCCATCTCAATAAATATAACTGTATAATCATGTATCAGTGATATTTCAACAGTATATGGTCTTTAGAAGAATATAAAAAATAGATTTTTTTCTGGATTGTTGCTAACAGGAATATTTTATACTTTTGATTTGCCTACTCTGGGGAGATTGAAAGAGAACTCTCTTTCTGTAAAGAAATTACCTTACTCATCACTCCAAAGATTGTCTTTTTAATCAATATAATATTTGTCTGATTTATTGATTTTGGATTTGCAGTGGACATGAAATAATTAGTATGTTCAGGAAAATCAGTTCTAGCACTATCAATTTAGTAATTTCTGTATAATTAATAGAATGTGATTATAAGTTTTATTACTTTGACATTTGAAAGTGAAAAGAGATGTGCAGAATTGTGTTTTTTCTAGTCAATCCTCCTTATATTCAACCTATTATTCTGAATTAAAATAACTGAATTCTTTCAAATAAAATTATTTATTTATATATATATACGTCTTGTGACAGATTTAGGACAGCCATCCATGTAGTGTTAATAGAATTAACTAGATAGTTGGAGGAAACATCTACCAGAAAAGTAGATATAATATAATGTAATGTAATGTAATGTAATGTAATATAAATATGAAATGTATTCTGTTGTACATAATGTTATGTACAAAGAAAAAACACAAAATGCATCATCTTAGCACTAGACAAAACTAAGTGTATCCGTGTGTATTGCATTTGTGTGTGATGTTTGTTCAAATAAGAAATGTGAGTTTTTTCTTGATCAAATACACACAGAGACTTTTGTATAATTGATGTACTGTAGATGGGTGCCATCAATTTCTGTGCAATCATAAAGTCACACCATTTCCATTTCCATTATCTTTATGTTATTTTCCAAAGCATTGATGTAATTCCAAAGACATGTTTAAGCAAAAGCAGTGAAGCAAGTAATTTTAGGTACAGTTAGTGAAATCATTATGTGAAATATCTCATTGCCTTACAAAAGGCTTTTAGAAAAATTTATCAAACCAAGGTTGGATTACCTTCTGTGTAACTGATTAGAATTATCCTATACATCCATTCAACTATCCTCTTGTTATTAACAGATAGGAACTATGGTTTTACTTACTTATGGTCGGAGTTTCTTTATTTAAATGTTAACCAAGTGGCTATGCTCTTCTATGTCTTCCTATGTTCCAGCTAGTCAAGTTACCACAGAGGCATAAAGACATAAAAGATTTTAAAACCTTCCAGCTTCCAGCTTTTTCTTATAAGGAAGATAATATATTTGAACCCCCAATTATTTTGGCTGCCCTCTTCTCCATTTTCCCAGTTCTATTGTATCTGTTTTCAAATGTGATAACCAGAAGTGTGCACAGAATTCTAGTGGACATGCCATAGATTTGTATAAGGGTCATTACAATATTGGCAGTTCTATTTCAATCTCTTTTCTAATAATCTCTTGCGTTAGGTTTTCCTTTTTCACAGCTGCTGCATACTCAGTTGACATTTTCATTTGATGGGATATATGCTGGCTTAAAGGGGAAAAACCTGAGGCTTGAGAATAAACAGACAAGAATGCAGCTTGTTAGGGCTAACAGTGTTTACTGATAGCATAGGGCAATAATGCAGATACAATCACATTGTCGCAAAAATGCAAAAGATGAATATACAGGATACATCATTGTAAAAGGAAAAACAAAACAAACTTATAAGCAGAGTTCTGTGTATTGATCCCAGGGCCAGAGTTCCTGCCATGGCCTATACCCAAAGCCAGGCATAGCTCACTCTGCCCAGTCCACGGGAAGTGAACACGTGAAGAACTACATGACTAAGAGACACTAGAAATCAAGAAGACATAGAACACCATTTTGCATGGTTGTATATTCAGTTCTTCTAGCATTCTGATTGGCTGGAAGTTAGCTGTTACACACACTAGGCCTCAAAGCACACAGCATGACCTGGTGCATCTACGCACTGAGTTCCCCCCCTCCTTGCTCAGGGGGGGCCTGGGCAAGGCTTCCCACAGAAGGATATCAGGAGGATTTGCTTTCATGGGAAGATCCAGTGCTTGTGTGGGCACTAGTCATAGCAATGGTACCTTCTCGCTTCCTATCTCATGAGGATGTAAACAAAGCCAAGGCTTCTCTGTTATCCAGCCACCTGGCATTCACGTCATGAGAACGCTTTGCTTTGTACAGGAATAATTCGCCAGGTCAACACAACACAAGAACTCTTAAGAAATTTTCATTAAGCCATCTACTATGAAATAAATACCTTTTTTATAGCTCCAGGTAGCTCAGACCCCATCAGTCTATATGTAAAGATGACAGGGTGGGGAGGTTGGCCAATGTGCATCAGTTTACACTTACTTAAATTGAACTCCAGTTTGGTTGGCCATTCACCCAGTTTAAAGAAAATCTTCCAGAGCTCTTCACTTTAGATTGTTGTTATTGTTAGAGTCCTTTGAGTGAATTGTGACTCCTGGTGACCACAGATACATACAGTTTTCTTGGCAACATTTTCCAAAAATGCCTTGCCAGTACCTTCTTCCTATGGCTGAGTGTCTGGTCCAAAATCATCCAGCTGGCTTATATGTCTAAGGCATAGCTTTCCAAACTGTGTGTCGCGACACTTTAGTGTGTCGCAACACACAGTTTAGTGTGTCCCAAAGCGGCGGCGCAGGGGTGCGTGGCGGTGTGTGTGGCAGTGGCAGCGGCGCGCCATCAGCGCTTCCGCATTTTAGCGAGGCTGCCACTGCTGCCGCCGCCGTGCACGCCACCGCCGTGCACGCGTGCGCCCTGGCGCCCGCCGCCACTGGTGTGTCACCAACGGCAGTTTGGAAAGCACTGGTCTAAGGCAACTCACCGTTTCCCCACTTCTAGTCCAGCACCTTTAACCACTGTGCCAAATTATCTCGTTATTTTTATAACCCTGAATAATTTATATCATATGCAAATTTGGCTATATTGCATCTTATCCCTAACTCAAGATAATTTAGAAACAAGTTAAAAAACACTGGTCCCAATACAGATCCTTGAGAGATTCTATTTTTTACTTCTATCCTGTTTTCCTCAAACGTGTTCCAGTTCAGCTGAATCCTTGAAATGTGGTCTCCAGGATTAAACAATACTTGAGATGAGGTCTGATTAATGCAGAATAAAGTGAACAATTATTTCATATGATTTGGAAATTATACTTATTTTGATGCAGCCTAAAACTACATTTGACTTTTGAGCAACCACTCTTTTACTTCTATTACAAAGCCAGGTATCCCAAACTGTTCATTTGATTCTAGTGTCTTAAATGAAGTAGTTTATCTTTGCCTCTATTGCAGTTCATTCTGTTATTTTCAGTCTGCATCTTTAACCTGTCAAGATTGTATTGAACTGTATTATTGCCTTCTGGGATATTAGGGTATATTCTAGGATACTGTACTGTATATTGACTTGTAAGGTAGTCTCTAGATCAGAGATCCTAGCTTGCATAAAATAGTTTAAGAATTCTTGGGGTAATACGGGTTTTGGTTACATCTATGGTATACTCAGCAAAATGACCAGTACAATCCTTATCAATAGCAGGGAATGTTGTATGTGTTGTGACTAAAGCTGGTAACCTAGCCTATACTTTTTCTATCTTACTAAAAAGCATTATGTGAAAGCCTTGACTGACCAACTTCATGCTGGGTGATGGAGGTCAACAGCTATTTGTTGCCATCATGGCATCTGGAAGCTTGCAACTTGGAATGTAGCAAGGGGAAATGAAATTAAATGAAATGAAATGGGAGCCAATCTACTTCTATTCTGGTTTCTTTGACTCCTTTTCTTTTCTCCCATGTTGTTATTTCCAGGATCCACACTTGACATTGCCAAATAACAGTCTGTCCCATAGATCCTTTCACTACCCTTGCAGCCTTTATTAATCCTCTAATATTTCAATCAGACCAATTATGCTTTTCAATACATACAGCCTGGTTATTTAGACCAAACAAATTTATGCTGGGATAGTTTGTACCACTTCATGGACTGCAAGAGAGCATATTAGACTGGCCATTTGAATGTCCCCTGAGCCACAATAGGATTTGAGTAGTTCTGCTTTTCTTTGTTACCCATTATAGGTAGTCCTCAGATAACGACGGTAATTGGGACTGGAATTCCCATCGCTAAGCAAAGTGGTCATAAAGCACGACATCACATGACCACATCGCTTAGCAATCGCAATCTCTGCAGTCCCCATTGCTATCATTAAGTGAGGTTTGTGAGTTATTAAACGAGGACCTCCTCACAACGTTCTGCCAGCTTCCAACAATCAAAGTCAGTGGGGAAGCTAGCAGGCAGTTGCAAGTCCCAGGTGGCTTGCAAGCAGGCCGGCAGGCAGATAAGTAGCTGTTGCCAGGTGGGAGAGGGAGCGCAGGGTGTGCAGGTGGCTGAGGAAGTGCAGCGCAAGCACAGAGAGGCTTGGGGAGGGTGTGTGAGTGGCAACAAGGCTCAGGAAGGGTGTGGGGAGGGTGCACAAGTGGCCGGGGAGGTGCAGCGCGAGCACAGTGAGGCTTAGGGAGGGTGCGCAGGTGGGAGAGACTTACCCAAGAGACTTGCAACCTTCCCTGCCGGCTTCCCCATTGACTTTGCTTGTGGGAAGCTGGCAGGGAAGGTTGCAAATGGCGATCATGTGACCATGGGCCACTGCAACCGTCATAAGTGCGAGCTGATTACCAAGTGCCCAGATCGCGATCACATGACTGCAGGGGTGCCGAGACAGCCAGAACTTCGAGGACCGGTCATAACTACCACTCGTTCAGTGCCGTCGTAGCTTCAAACGGTCGCTGAACGAGTGGTTGTTAACCAAGGACTACCTGTACTGTTTTTACATCATCACTGAGCTGCTGATACACTGGTGGTTACATTGTTTTTGAACTGTGTAAAATGACAGTTATTAATGCAAATGTCTCCCCAATTTAAATTGAGTATATGGATATTTCCATATTGAATAATATACATACAAGCCACCATGTAATATACCTTCATATTTTTGCAAAAGTATAATTCCTCATACAGTTATAGTTAAAGGTGTCAAACATATGACCACTTCTAAGGGCATTATGATTCTAAAAAGATTATACAATATAGCAATTCAGAAGAACTATTCTTGATCTGACAAATGATCACTTGTAACTGAAGAAACTTACTCATTTTATACATATATGATATGTAGAATTAAAGCCACATTATTTTCTTCATCTACTGTGTATCATTAAACATATCTCATGAAATTTCTCAGTTACATTTCTGTTTAAAATATTGTTTTGGGGCTAAATTTCAGTATTTCAGCTTTTAACTTTGGTGGAACCTCTTAAAAACTTACTTGATGGTGTTTCAACTTGGAACCTTCTTGAAAAAATGTGAATTGCATTTATATGGTTGCCTTATCAAGAAGAAGTAAAATAAATACATGCTAAAAAATAACCCATCCTAGTTCTAAACATGTCTGCATGGAAGTACTTTAAAAAAAATTGGGATTGTTCTTCCAAAGAAGCTTAAAATTACAGATGGTATACATTTCAGAAAAGCAAAAACATGTAGTTTTCTTCTAGAAATGTATAAAGACCCATATAATGAGGCACATAATTAGATTTTGGATTTTTCAGCGCTTCACATAAATCATTGTAATTTCATTAGTTAATAGCCAAGGTATCAATGTTTTATCAGTCCCCTAGAGTGCAATAAATGCAATTTGTAATTACAAGCACATAGTTTGTATTACATGTCATCTAGATCAACAGTAATTATTAATCTTAGCTAAGAGTAGAGTTGAACATATTTGAACTGGCATATCCCTAAAATGTTGAAATAGACATTTATATTTTCAATATAATTTAAGAAAGATATTACAAAAAATAATAGAAATGACACTTAAAAAATTAATTTATATTACTATGGCCTCACGTTATTAATGACTCCATGAGCAACATACAGTAAAAAGGCATTGTTTGGAATAGCATTAAGGTTTTTCGATAACTGCATAGAAAACATTGTGCCCATGGTTAGGAGGAATTCTAAATATAGTTTATTTATTTCTCCAACTTATTTCTCCAACTTATATCACCGCCCATCTCCCCCCATAGAGGGGACTCTAGGCGGTTTTCAACAAGTTAGCAATTAAAAGATATAAAAACATATAAAATACAATAAACAATATATATAACCAACCATAAGTTAAGTTAATTAAAAATATATAAAACCCAAGAGGCTCTGATGTCATATTTAAAAGAACTCTATGGCGCAAGCCATCTCCATGAGGAGCTGTCACTCTTCCCATCCCAAGTGAGGTGGCAGAGCCAGGTCTTCAGTTGCTTTCGGAAGGTCATAAGTGTGGGGGCTTGCCTCACCTCCAGGGGCAGAATATTCCAGAGGGCGGGTGCCACTGCCGAGAAGGCCCGCCTCCTGGACCCCGTCAGATGGAATTCTCTTGTAGACGGGGTCCGTAGCAAGCCCTCTCTGCATAACCGGGTGGGGCGGGTCGATACTCTGGGGATGAGGTGGTCCCTTAGGTAACCTGGTCCCATGCCATGTAGGGCTTTAAAGGTGACAACCAACACCTTGAATTGGACCCGGAAGCAAACTGGTAACCAATGCAGCTCGCGCAGCAGAGGTGTCACATGTGCCGATCTTGGGGCACCCATAACTGTGCGCGCAGCCGCATTCTGGACCAGTTGAAGCTTCCGGATACTCTTCAAGGGTAGCCCCATGTAGAGTGCATTGCAATAGTCTATATGGGAGATGACCAGGGCATGAGTGACTGTACGGAGGGCATCTTGGTCCAGGAAAGGGCGTAGCTGGCATACAACTCGAAGTTGCACAAAGGCCCTTCTGGCCACAACTGCCACCTGCTCTTCCAGCAGGAGTCGTGAGTCCAGAAGGACCCCCAGGTTCCGCACTGTATCTGAACGGGGTAGTGCCACCCCATCCAGATCTAGAGATGACAACTCTCTGGATCTCGAGGCACCATCAATCCACAGCCACTCTGTCTTACCAGGGTTCAGCTGAAGCCTGTTGTTCCCCATCCAGGCCCCCACAGCCTTCAGACACTGAGAAAGGGCAGCCACTGCATCACTTACCTCACCCAGGATGGAGATATATAATTAAGTATCATCAGCATACTGATGATACCTCATCCCGTGTTGGCGGATGATCTCACCCAGCGGTTTCATGTAGATATTAAATAAGAGAGGGGAGAGAACCGAACCCTGCGGCACCCCACAAAGTAGGGGCCGAGGGTTGGACCTCTCATCTCCTATTACCACCGATTGGGATCGGTCTCGGAGGAAGGAGGTGAACCAGTGCAAGACCACGCCGCCCACCAACTCCCAGAGCCGTCCCAAAAGGATACCATGGTCAATGGTATCGAAAGCCGCTGAGAGGTCAAGAAGAACCAGGATGGATGCACTGCCTCCATCCCGCGCTCGCCAGAGATCATCTGTAAGTGCGACCAATGCAATTTCCACACCATATCCCAGCCTGAACCCTGACTGAAAGGGGTCTAGATAATCCGTATCATCCAGAATCCTCTGGAGCTGTAATGCCACCACTTTCTCAACCACCTTCCCCAAAAAGGGGAGGTGGGAGATGGGACAAAAATTGCCCAACACTGTAGGGTCCAGCGATGGCTTCTTGAGGAGGGGGTGCACCAGCGCCTCCTTAAAAGCAGCCGGAAACACTCCCTCACCCAAGGATGTAGCCACCATCGCATGGACCCAACCACATGTCACCTCCCTGGCTGCTTTCACCAGCCAGGAGGGGCATGGATCAAGATGACAAGTAGTGGCTCTTACAGTCCGGAGGATCCTGTCCACTTCCTCAGGCGCAACAGGATCAAACCGTTCCCAGATAACCGGGCAAAGACGTTCCCTTGGCATCTCCCCAGACCATGCATCACGCTTGGAGTCCAACTTAGAACGAATCCGAGCAATTTTATCCATCAGATGCTCCGAAAATTCCTCCGCACGGCCCTGAAGGTGGGCCACTGGGCCCACCTTACCTAGGAGAGATCGAGTAATCCTAAACAGGGCCGTCGGGCGGCATTCTGCGGATGCAATAAGAGCGGAGAAATATTGACGTTTTGCCACTCTTACCGCCACAAGGTAGGCCTTAACCGCGGCTCTAGCTTGTGTTCGGTCGGATTCGGTCTTTGTTTTTCTCCAGCGGCGCTCTAGACGTCTCTTAACCCTCTTCAGCCATAGTTACAATAAATTCACCTTATTTTGGCTCAGATGGGTTAATTCGACTGAGAGAATTAATCTACTCTTTGTTTTTTTACTTAATTATATTACTTCAAAAAAAAGGTATTCATTTATTTCCCATGGGAAATGAATGGAAAAGGTGCTGTTTCATACTTGGTTGGGGGAGCTCAAATATGAACTTAAAAAGAGATAGCGCTGAGAATGTAGTAGCCACAGTAACAGTTATGTGTAATACAATGAGCAGATGAGGACCTGAAGATACCCAGCCCCGGCTTCTTTTTTAGTTTCAATTCTGCAGATAGAGAGGAAGAGAGAGAGTGACGCTGGCAGATCAGAGTTGCCTGCCAGAAGAGCCCAGCGCTTGATTGAATGTTCACTTCTGACTGGAAGGGTGGCTGTCAATGGCTGGTTGCATTTTTCCTGGGCTCATTATAGCTTTGGCAGGTGGCACATGGAGTACACAATAGCCAGGAAGGCTCAAGAGCAGATTATTAAATTATTAGCACCTAGTTCTAATTCTCTTTAGTTGCTACATTGTGAATAAGCAGAGGGAAAGAAGGATGCACCAATTGTGGCATTATGTGAGTAAGCAGAGACAGAATATGTGACTACTTACATTATACAAAATTTCCTTACTTACAGTATAGGGATTAAGGAAATGATCCAGAGGCTTCCCAGGAACAAGTGAATTTTGAAAAAAAAAAGAAATAAGAGAGGTGCCCATATTGGGAAGATAATTCCATTTAACAAGGTCTGCAAGGGAAAATGGACAATATCCTTTCAGGGATTAGAAAACCTTCAGATATCTGACAGTTGTGATGCAGAATGAGCTAAAGAGACATGATAAAGGAATGCAACATGATAAAGATGGGCCAATTTTGATTTGTTTATTGCTCCTCTTTTTTTAAAAGAAAGTCTGTTTTGCTCTATGAGCTATAAAGGTATGTGCCTCAGAATCTCTGTAAATGATTACATGAAGATGCCCCTACAAGAATAAAAGAAACATGTAACTGAGACTTGGGCACAGAGAGAATCTTCTAGCTGTGCTCCTGTCCTCTGAAGATGCCAGCCACAGCTACTGGCGAAACATTAGGAACCAAAACTGCCAGAACACGGCCACACAGCCCAGAAAACCCACAACAACCATGTCATTGAGAGTTTGACACAAGTCATTAAATGGCTGAAAACCTAGATAGCATTCTCCCTCTTCCATTCTCTACCTCAATCAGAAGGTCTGTCAGCTTGCCCTTAGTTTATCTGGAATATGGTCCTTATCCATGGTTTAATTACATTTAAATAAGCTGGCCTGAACTGCTTTATTGAAACTTAGATGAGAGAATTGAAATTCTCTGCATCAGAATAGATTCATGGACAGTGGATGGTCTGTTGCTGAGGTATTTAGGATTTTCACTAAAAGTGGTCAATTCCAGCCACTCTTGGATTAAAATGAATTTCATTCTAGATTATTATGAATTAAGACTTAGAGTTGGGTTTGGAATATGAATTGTCTTGGTCACCTTGTGAGATAATTTATGCTGGGAAAAGGACAACACACTCTTTCCCTTCCCAGTGATTGTGGGTATCATAACCATAATAAAGTGTTGGTTCTATTTTTACTAATATGATGGATGGCTACCAGAGAAAGGATTTCTTTAGTTGTGGTGCTGTGAATATCAATTGCCCTTCCTCAAAAGGAAGCGTCTTCGGACAACGCTGGCTCTTCAGCTAAGAAACGGAGATGAGCACCACCCCCTAGAGTCGGACACGACTGTGCAGGGGAAAACCTTTACCTTATATTGATTTTACTCTGCTAATAGTAATCAATTATTTAAAAACTGACTACAAGCTTATGTGCTGTGTCAGTTTTAATCTATATATTCAATCTTTAGCATATCAAGCCCTTGAAATCAATGAAATTTTTATGGGTTTAATTTTGTCTAGATTGTACCAAATATGGTAATTTTCATGGAATAGCAAATCTAAATGCATACATTTTCATTAAAGCATTATTGATTGTGGCATCCTTAAATCAAACTATATATGGATTATAACTTTGTTACACTGCTTGAAATTGTTGGGTGTTTTAGTCATCAGATGGCCAAGTGAGCTTTGACAAGACTCAGTTTCTGGGTATTTTGAGGTCACAGGGAAAAAAACTATTAAAGAAATATTATATATACATATACATATTATTTTACCTCTTCTCTGTCTTATTTTTTTAAAATGTTAGTGTGTATATGAATGTTGGGGAAGATCTGGTAGCTACCAAAAGAAGAGAGCAGAGGTCAACTTCGGCCAGCCTGCCCAATTATGCATATATGTGTTTTTAATCCAGTCCAGGATCTGTGAGTTGTTTTTGCTACATATAATACAGCTTTCCTTAGAAATATCTTAGTACTTAAATCTTATAAAATCCTAAGACTGGAAAATGTGTTTGTGTGTGTAATGTTGAAATGTTGATGACTGCATCAAAGTCTGCATATGATTAAACACACTGTGTTTGGCACACATGTTACAAAATACCTATCTGCAAATATATTCTGAATGATTCTGATTCACATAGCAGAAACCTATGGAACATTTTACTCTTTAAAATCTGGGTTGTGTGCAGTGCAGTATTAGAAACTACAACCCATTGCCCATACAGTTGAAATCGAAATTATTCAACCCCCATTGCAAATCAGGTTTATTGTCAAAATTTACAGACTTTCAGCTGTTTGCAATGAACAAATCAAACAAAAGCAGTTGAAATAGCTCAACACAACGAATGCTTCAAGTGGTTTCCCCAAATTCAACTGGAGATGCAACTTATAATGACTTCTCCAGTCTCAAAATTATTCAACCCCGAATAGAATCCGTCACAACAGCACACATACAGTACAGTATGCAAAACAGGTGTTGTCTCAAGCACACCTGATGCAACTAATCAAGGGCTCCAGCTTGAGCTGGAACACATGAAATGCCTGAACTGGCTAGGGCAGAGCTTTCCAAACTGTGTGTTGGGACACATTAGTGTGTCGGCTGCAGCGTCTGGGTGTGTCGCGGCTGCTGCTGCCTCCAAACCTCCCCTGCCAGGATTCCACACAGGTCCTAGTGCCTGCCTTGTGCCCTGCTGTAAGAGTGTGTCGTGAAATATGGCTACGTCAAAAGAATGGTCCAAAAAGGTAAGAGAAAAGATCATCGCCCTTCACAAACAAGGAACAGGATACAAAAAGATAGTGAAGGCACTGAATGTACCTTTCAGAGACACCGTTGGAAGCATAGTTCACAAGTTCAAAGTTAAAGGAACAGTAGTTACACTACCTGGACGGGGCAGAAAAAGGAAGCTGTCAATGGCTGCAACCAGATTTCTGAGAAGGCAGGTTGAGAGAAACCATCGAGTGACTGCAAAAGAGCTGCAGCAAGACTTGGTGGCAACAGGCACTGAGGTTTCAGTGAGCACAGCAAGGCGCGTACTAAACACAGAAGGTGTCCATGCCAAAACTCCAAGACGTACACCACTACTGACCCAAAAGCACAAGAAAAGTCGACTCCAATATGCTCAAAATCATATAAACAAGCCACAGAAGTTTTGGGATTCTGTTCTGTGGAGTGATGAAACAAAACTGGAACTTTTCAGCCCGATGGATCAGCGGTATGTCTGGAGGAAGAAGAATGAAGCATACACTGAAAAGAACACTCTGCCTACAGTTAAGCATGGTGGTGGCTCGGTGATGCTCTGGGGCTGCTTTGCATCCTCTGGCACTGGAAACCTGCAGCGTGTGGAAGGCAAGATGGATTCATTGAAGTATCAGGAAATCCTAGGAGAAAACGTCATGCCATCTGTAAGGAAGCTGAAGCTTGGGTGTCATTGGACCTTCCAGCAGGACAATGATCCCAAGCATACCTCAAATTCCACTAAGGCTTGGATGCAGTAGTAGTCCTGGAAGATTCTACAGTGGCCATCACAGTCACCTGACTTGAACCCCATAGAAAATCTCTGGTGGGATTTGAAAAAGGTAGTTGCAGCATGCAAACCCAAGAATATTACTGAACTGGAGGCCATTGCTCATGAGGAATGGGCTAAGATTACTCAGGAACGCTGCCAGAAGCTGGTGTCTGGCTATGCATCTCGTTTGCAGCAGGTCATAACAGCAAAAGGGTGCTCTACTAAGTACTGAAGATGCTTGCCATGAAGGGGTTGAATAATTTTGAGACTGGAGAAGTCATAAGTTGCATTTTCAGTTGAATTTGGGGAAACCACTTGAAGCATTCATTGTGTTGAGCTATTTCAACTGCTTTTGTTTGATTTGTTCATTGCAAACAGCTGAAAGTCTGTAAATTTTGACAATAAACCTGATTTGCAATGGGGTTTGAATAATTTCAATTGTAACTATAGTCCCCAACATCCTATTTGTAGCCTTCCTGGAATAGCCAAAGAGGAAATAATTGGAACTTTTTTTGTGTTACTGTATAGGTCAAAATGTAAGTTTTACTCCTTTCAGAGGTCTAAGGTACCCACTGCATCTCTTGATAACAAAAATCAGTATAATCATAATAATTAGGCCAGTTTTCCCCATAGTAGAATAGTGCCTTAAGCTGCAAATAAGGCATTTGGCCCCAGCTGCATTCCAGAAGCACATAAACAAAAGGCATGGCTCCATGCTGAAAAATGTTTATTAAGCTAGATCTAGATGTTTAAATTTAAACATAGAAAAATGTAGGTACTTGAATAATCCAAGTTTGATGGATTTTTTTTGTCTTTGAAAACCAGCTGCAGTTGTATCATATACTGGTCCATTTATCATATAATATGAAAGTCAAAGGGAGAGGAATCAAATTTCCCTTATCTATATAGAAGCTCTGTGGTAAATCAAATGTAGTTCTTTGGAGCCTTGCCACAACATCCAGTGTGGTGTGATTTTCAGGAAAAATAACCTTATTATAATTCAAAGTGAATTACATTAACTATATTTATCAGCAAGCATACCTACTTTTCTGTTTCTGTTTCGCTTTAGTAATTATTTTAATTACTGGAAGCATGGAGTGGTAGCATGCCACCCTAATATAACAATCACATCACATGCTTAAGTTCAGGTCTGGCATTCAGTCCCAAACTGGAACTTCTTGTGCTGTATATCAAAACATAGAGGTACAAGCTTCAGAAGAGTCTAATTTATTCTTAACTTTTCTCCCAATAAGCCAATGAAGTTCTTGCCTGAGGTTGGCTCACATCATGAACAAAACCATTTACAGAGCATGGGGGATGCACTATAATTAAAGCACAAATAGGGAGATCTATGTCAGATCTCTTGATTAAAAAAAACAAAACACAGCAAACATATGCACAGCAGTGCTTACCAAAGGGTAGATAAACCATATTTAATAACCCTAACCCTATACTGTAGTATGCTAAAAATATTTTTGTTTTGTTCTGTAAAGTACTAACATTTTAATGTCAGCATGGTGAGTAAAAAATGTAGAGAACTTTTTTCTGTTTTTAAAATCATGATTTCATTACTCTGAACATAGAATGTAACAATGCCCTGAATAATTACTTGGAACTTGACAGAATTATTTTTTATATTACCATTTAAGCCAAATCATATTCTCAAAGCCACATGACTGGAACAAATGTGTGGAGGAAGACAGGAAATTTTTTATTACCAGTCTTTGCACAGTAGCTGACTAAAGTGAATTTATGTGAGTAACCATTTATCTGTAGCTTTCTTCCACTTTTTTTAAGGGGTGGCTGAAAATAAATATTTTCTTTCTATAATTTAGGTTATTCTTCAACAACATTGCTTATTAATGTTAATATAATTCAGCCCTCCCCCTAAAGGTGGGTAGTCAGAGAAGTGAGTTTTAGATGTCATGTATTCATATAACTACTCTTTAAAAGAAGTAGCCAAAAGGAATAAAAACTTAATTGAACAAATTTATTTTAAGATTGGGTAAAATATATAGATTATTTTAGTTTCTTTCAAAATAATTTCAAACTATGGAAAATTGTGACATAGCATTTTGAATGAGCCTCATTGAGAACTTATAAAGTTACAAGCCTGATAGTTTAGAAGGCATGTTAATCTATTTCTTACTGGGATGGGCAGACTTGCAACTGACATGGTAAATATTTTCTCATAACTCAGAATCAAAGTCATGTATTTTCTCAATCTAGCATAACTTTTCCAGGATGTGGTGAACAGGAATCACGATATGTGACGTAGACAGGCAAGACCAATAATCACTTTAGCATATTTAATAAGGCTTAATAAATTATATTATTATTATTATTATTATTATTATTATTATTATTAAATTTCTATGACCGTTATTATTATTAAATTTCTATGAATAATGTTAATTATTTAGAGGAAGCAACCTCTATCAAACTTTCAGTGCCTATTTTTGTGGCATGTTTCTCCTCAGGTATCCATTAGCTATGTATGGCATCTCTTGTATTACATTTCTGCCAAGTTCATTGCTCTTCTGCTGGTATCCAGTAAGTGACATGAAAGGATGAAAGAAGGAAGGGCCGCCCATAAAAAAATGAGCAGTTGAATGAAATGTTATTGGTATAATAAAATTCAAGCCAAGTTTTTAAAGTTATGGGTGAATATTATTTGACACAGGTACTCAACTCTTCCGCCAAGTGGCAACTAAAGGCAAATATGTGCTTCTATGCCGCATCTGTTGCCAGCCCTCCCATTCCTACAGTGGAGGAGTGTCAGAGTGCGCACCGTGGGGCTGCCTGCTCCTTTTTCCAACACACCAGTGATCCACATTCTATGCAGTAAATAGACACTCAAGCAGAGATTAGATAAAATAGCCTGTTTACTTTATATACATACGTAGTCCAAATACATCCAACAGCAGTAACAAATGATACAGCAACGAGATGGAATACAGCGATGAGGAGTTTAGCAGCAACGAGAAGAAAGACCACCAGATCTTCTCTGCTTATATACATAAACTGACCAGTCACATTATAGGTCACTCTCATCATCTGCCACACCCAACTAAATGATAGCACCTGTAGTATGAGTTATTGCTGCCACATCATCCCTACAACAATGGCTGCTAATTGGGTGATTTGCAGAATAATTCCCCTCTCACCTAGATATCAAGCCTCTCCAGTATAATTTATCTATCTGTAAATTCCTGGGTATATACAAACCCCAACACCCCTCCAATTTACAATAGATATTACATTTCATTTATACAGAATAGAAGACATACACATATTGGATACACACATCCTATGTCTCTCTACATTTAGAGGCTTTGTCATCACATCTGCTACATTACTTTCAGATGGACAATATTGCAAATTAATCAGAGATTCTTTTACAGCATTCCTAACATTTTGATATTTAATATCAACATGTTTGCTCCTCCCTCTGATTCTATCATTCTTTGCCATCTGTATACACACTTCACTGTCTTCATATACACATATAGGTCCCTCAATTGTTACATTTACATCTCTTAACAATTGCCTATACCAGGGGTCGGCAAACTTTTTTATGCCAGGAGCCATTTTGACATTTATAAAATTTATAATATCACTCGAGGGCCAGGGGGCGGGGTTTGAGGGTGGGAGCCAATTGCGTGGAAGGGGGTGGGGTTTGCGGGCGGGGGCCAATCGCGTGGATGGGGGCGGGGTTTGCGGGCGGGAGCCAATTGCGTGGAAGGGGGCGGGGGAGGTTTGGAAGAAGGAGAAGAGAAAGAGAGGCTCGACTGCTCCAGTCGCTTCTCTTCTGGAGCC
This sequence comes from Charina bottae, assembly GCA_023362775.1. Lineage (NCBI taxonomy): Eukaryota > Metazoa > Chordata > Lepidosauria > Squamata > Charinaidae > Charina > Charina bottae. Next base: position 80,125,761 of record JALMGJ010000002.1, read on the forward strand.
GCTCACGCCCCCAGTCCAGGCAAAGTAAAGCTGGTGGGGAATCCAGTGCGGGAGCGGGGTTTGCGGGCGGGAGTTTGCGGGCCAATTGCGCACACTTAGGGCCTGCTGCTGCCATGCCCGCTCCCGCGCCTGCCCCCGCCACGCCCACTGCTGCGCCTGCCCCCGCCATGCCCGCCATGCCTGCCTGGGGAAGAGCCACACTCAAGGGGCCAAAGAGCCGCATGTGGCTCGCGAGCCGCGGTTTGCCGACCCCTGGCCTATACCATATTAACTCTGAACATAGGTCAGATAGTGCAGCGTACTCTGCCTCTGCAGTAGATACAGCAACAGAACTCTGTTTCCGAGACCTCCACCCCACCAAGGTGTTACCAAACATAATTATCAATCCTGACATTGATTTCCTATCATGTACATCATTACCCCAATCACTATCTACATAGCATTTCAATTCCAATGGTTTACAAGGTTTTATTAATAAACATTTATTAATAGTCCCTTTAAGATATCTAAACACATGTTTAATACCTTTCCAATGCCTCTGGGTAGGTTGCACAACATACCTACTCAGTACATTTACCGCATTCCCGATATCAGGACGCGACCATTGTGCTAAGTACAATAAGCTTTCAATTATTGACTGATAGTGTCAACTCCTGGATAGGCTTCCAAAGTCCTCACAGCCGTGCCAGCATGCCAGCTGCACACGTTCCACTGCTGGGCCCATAACCCAACAAGGAGGATTGTGGTTTCCAATCAAACAAGCAGTTTACAAATTTGTATTATGGCTTGGCTTTCAACATGTTTCCTGCATATTCTTGCTGGACATCTGGTAAAATATGGGCCAACTTTTAGTTAGATGTATATTTGTTGATGGACCACCACATCCCAAAATACTCATTAATGATTCATCAAGTTGGAGAGGTGTACACATGGGATGCTACTGAATTCTGTCCTGGACTTAGTGTTGTATAACATCTCTATGAAAGAATAATGCCATTCTTTCTTTTCCTCCACTTTAACCATGTCTAATTTTAGGCACCAAAGATTAAAGTTACCAAGAAACTGGCACATGCACATAGGAGGATAGGAAAAACAATATGGGAGTCCAAGTCATATGAGGGAAATAAAAATAAAAGTTAGTTATGTATGCCATGAAGATGATAAACCTGAGAGATGGAAAGGCAGCCATCTTTAAGGGCTGAAGAACTTGAAAGTTTGATAAATGTATGCTGGAACATATTTATTTTCTATAAATGAATGGCTTCAAACTACAAGGAAAACTATTTATTAATATTTATTATGATGGTTAGAGGCCTAATCCTTGCTCAGCACCTCTCTTGGCACTCATCAAACTCTGTACCCATTTGATTATGTTTTTTTAAATACTATTTTCATGAAAATAAAGCTAGCATCCTAGCCTTCTGCAACATTTATTCATAGAATGCCTTTGAGCCCCACAGAAAGTATTTATTGGTTGTCTTTTTAACTGAGTGTTGTACTCCGCCCAGGTCCATTCTCTGTGAGATGGGCGGCTATATAAATGTGACGTAATAAATAATAAATAAATAAACCCCAGATACACAGAGTTTCTGTGGGGATAAAGAAAAGGTTTCAGGGAGTAATCCCAGTAATTTATCTTCAGGAAAATTGGTATTTTATAATTTGATATGCCTTCAGTATAGGCATTTTGTGAGTTTGTGTATGACATATTTTCAGAATTCCTAATGTGTTTACTGGCCAGGAATAGACAAGCAGTAAAGATAGTGGAACCTCCTTCATGGGAGATTTTAAGCAAATGCTGTAATAGTAAATTTTCTGCATTGGCAGGTGTATGAGCCAAATTAATTTGAAATCCATTCCAAATCTTGATTGTAAATTATCTTCCAAGAAATTAATATGGCTTTGGACTGCATCTGATAGTTCTAGAGCAGCCTTCTGCAGTTTAGTGCCCTCCAGAGGTGTTGGATTACAGTATTTCTCAGTCAAAATATGCATGGGGGGAAATCTGGGACTTGCAGTCCAGCACTTCTAGAAAGTACAATACCGTGCTCTATCAGGTTTCTGAAGGCTGTTCAGGAGCCACACGGATGGGCACAGAAAAGGCTCCTACATCATTTTTAAAACCAGAAACATTCATTTTACTCATTCATCTCTGCTTAAGCGGATATAGAACTGCTAAAATCAATTTGAATCTATTCCAGTAGCACGTATTTAGGGTAGTCATTTTGCGGTTAATAAGCGTTCTGTAGTCTTTTATCTTGGGTTTTTAGTTTTAATTAACTTTGGAGGGCAATTACGTGCACCAAATGTCCTTATGAAAAATAAGAATTATATTGCAAAGAAAAGAGAACTCGAGGAAAGGGAAAGAAGAAAAAGAAGGGGGTTGGTGTCGTTTTCAAGCCAACACAAACATTTGTTGCTACCAAAGCGAAGTGGTGTGTGAGTGCGCGCGCGCGCGCCTCCCCGTCGGCCCGAAGAAACAGCCGCTACTAGCGTCACAGAAGCTGCTGAATAGCAAAGGAGTCTGCTTTTCCCAGTCTGAATGCAACTATTAATAGTATTGCCAGAACCTCCACTCTTTCCGTCACGTGAAAAGAAGCTGGGAGAAAAGAGCGAGTGGGAGGAGGAGGAGGCTGCCGCCGCTTGTGCATTCTCCTCCTCTACGGTGTCACATGCCTGCAATGCCCAGAGAGGACAAGGAAAGCTTGCGCTTTTTTCTTCACTCCAACAATGCTCTGTTCTGGGATTGACTATCGCCCTCTTTTCTGTCTCCCCACTAGCACCCGCTTTCTTCCTTTGCATTTGCTCTGAAAATCAATCTCTGCTTCATAAGATAACTCCCCCGCCCCCCCCCGCCAACCCCTGGCATTTGTATTCTCAACTCGCACTGTTAGCGGAATGGATGTATGTGAGAGGGTAACTGAGTGAGGGCATGCGCGTGCACAACCGCGCGCTGTGGCTGGAAAGGGTGGACCTCCGGGTGCTCGTGCCTTTCCGGACCCCCTCCCCCTTGCTCAGCAGTTCCCACTCGCCGTGGAGACTAGCGGGACGCTTCTCGGTGTGCCCTCTAGTTACTCTTTCTGCAGCCTCAGGGCAACGCGAAGGTGGTGGGCAAGCCCGGGGGGGGGGGGGGGGGAGGAAATATGCTTTAAGCTTGGGGGGGGGGGTTACTTCTCTCCAGCCATGTGGTGCTTGCACTGTAACTCGGAGAGGACTCAGTCATTGCTGGAGTTGGAGCTTGACAGCTGGTAAGCCATTACCGCCTATTGGAAGCAGCGTGGGTTTTCATAAAGCGAAACAGCCAGTCTAGAAGGGAAGGAATTTTTTTCCTTGTGTTTTAGTTTCAAATTTCAGAACAGCTTTGTTTAGTTCTGAACGCTGGTTTTGTGTGATTAGTGGGGAGAGAGAGAAACAGACTGAGTGTGGTTAAGAAAATGATCGGCTGCACATCTAAATACTATTCTGGTGGCACAAAGGGCTTCATAGTGTTTGGTCTCACTGACTTTTGCTTTCTTTTTCTTTTTACTGTAACAGTTACAGCATTCTTGGCAGAAAAATATTCTAACAAATATTAGAAATAGCACAAATACCAATGTATAAATGACAGCTCTTTTCTGACATAAACCTACCCATAGACAGAAAATGTGTAAGCACATATAGAATGCATATTCTGTATTCTCTTGCCTTTTCTAGGCAGCATTATATCTAGGCAAGGATTCGTTCTGAATATTACATGATGTTGAACAGCCTGTCACAAAGTTTTAAACGTTTTGTAGAGGTATCTTGAATATAAGCATCTGTAGCTTTCTTTACATATACTGTATATCCTATCATTTATGGTTCTTTTATATTCAGTAGCATACATGTTTGGTTTTCAGAAACAACACTACTGCATTTGTATCTATCCTTCAGGATTAAGATGTATAGCTTAGTCATTTGAACATGGGGGCAAAAGTTTTTTTTAACTCTATAGCCATACTATTATTTCAATTTAACAGCGGCAGCAGCTTATCTTTTATATGTATATAGTTACACATATCATTGCCTTCTCCAATTTACTTTAACACAGTACCTCCTTTATGCATTTTCATTCTTTTTTAAAAAAATAGTATTCTGGATGTAAATGCAAACCTCTGCACTTCAAAAGCTACAATTTGAAACACGGTAAATGTTGAAACCATTTGGACTTACAGCTGCATAAGCACTTAGAATATGTGATAGGATCTTTAGAAAAAGCGACTATGGTATTAAATTAATTTTTTAGGGGGAAAAAGGATGTTTAATGCTGTTATGTTTATTTTGAAGATAAAGCAGGCACAGTAGAGGGGATTTGAATCTCAGTGGGCTACTCAGAAGGAGAATTCTGGTGACCAAATAATGAGAAGATAAAGTGCCTGCTGCTTCTGTGAGCAAGACTATATGCTGCACTTTCAGAAAGAGAGAAGGAATGATCAAGCAAATGATCAAGCATACAAGGACTGTGCAGTGTTTTGGACTGAGTTCCATAAAGATGTTTCAGAGTGTATGGGAACATGAACGTAGCACCTGTCTGTGGTTTTTTAAAGCAATCATGTCTTTTTCCGAGATTATATAGCAGCTGCAGAGGGCAATTGTGTGAACCCAGAAAAAGACACAGCTGTTTTAAAGAGTGATAGATAGGTGTTGTGCTCATGCTCCTGCACACTTTGAAGTGGGCACTTGTTTAGGAATCACATGCAAAGTTCTGCACTGCCTTACTAGATACTGCTTCTTTTGCTTGCTTGCACACTTCCCACTTAGCTCTGGAAGCAAGTTATCCAGTAAAAGAAAAAGCAATTTAGAGAAGGGATGACTGCTTCTTGCCAGCCAGTGACTGCCTACTGCCTAAAGTTACTCAGCTTTTCCCTATCTAAAGGTTGAATAAATGATGGCTGCCATTCTTCATCCAGGAAGCAAAGGGAGATAATGTCCAGATAATAAATGCTGTCTTACTGATCTGTATGGAAGAGGGGGGAAAAAACAGCCTTGTAAGCTGCTGCATGGAGGATCAACCACCCCATTTACTGACTTAAAAAAGGTAAAGGTTCCCCCTGCACATTTGTGCAGTCGTGTCCGACTCTAGGGGCCGGTGCTCATCTCCGTTTGTTAGCCGAAGAGCCAGCGTTGTCCGAAGACGCTTCCACGGTCATGTGGCCGCATGACGCGCGCGGAACGCTGTTACCTACCCACCGAAGTGGTACCTATTAATCTACTTGCATTTGCATGCTTTCGAATTGCTAGGTTGGCAAGAGCTGGGGCTAGTGCAGGAGCTCACTCCGCACGCAGGGCTAGGGATTCGAACCTCCGAACTTGCAATCTTCCGATCGACAAGCCTGGCGTCTTACCGGCTGAGCCACCACGCCCTTTTATTTACTGACTTACATGTTCTCTTATTGGGTTTTCTTCCAGGGCAGGGGAAAGGAGAGAGTGCTGTTTTCTGTTTGGTTATCCTTGAGCAGAGTTTGGCTGCTTTTCATTCAAAATAAAAATGCCAGTATGAATTATTCTTTTAAAGCACACTCTTAACCTCACATAAAGTGACTGTAATCCTGCACTCAGACACAAATACTGAAGGCCAGTTAAACTAAGCAAGTTTAATTAAGTTCAGGCTTGAGATTAACACTTGACAAAGTTGAGGTGAGTTTACGTGTATCATATTTTCTGTGATATTTGTGTGATTGCCTATCTCTGCTTCTGCTCACCCCACTAGATCTGGCACGTTGGGCATACTCCAGGTTGCTTCCATGAAGCGGTGCCACCTAGCAGAATTAGGAGATGTGCCTTGTCTGTCACAACACCTGATGTATGAATAGCATCTCCACCACCACCCGAGATCTGGCTGGTTCCAACCCTGTTAGTCTTTCACAAGGTTTTAAGGACCTGTCATTAAACACTGGGCCACAATGTTATGTGAGCCCAATTGTCTTCTGTTGGATTCACAAGAAGGAGGGGACTTTTTTGGACTTCTTTTGCACTTTTGGGGGGACTTTTTTGGACTCCGGCACATTGTTATTACAATTGTTTTTAAACATTTGGGGTTGCCATTGCTTTTGGTGTTAGCTTACCATTAGCTTCCCTAAATTGTATTTGCAAGATGGGCTCCATATAAATAGTTTAAATAAATAGATAAATCTGCAAGGTGGTCCTTGGGAGGAGATGGGCGGTGATAAAATCCAATAAATAAACAAATAAAATAAAAATAAGGTGGTAAATGTTTGAATTTTGGTTTTACTGGAAAAACCACTGTCGCCCTTTTTACAAGTGGCAGAACTGCAAAAAGCAACACCTTAGCAGTGTCACTTTTTGATATGGCCCAATGAAAAGAATAAATGCTCTGATTCCAAATGCATTATGTTAATTCCGTATGCCTGAATTGGTACTGTACAAGAGTCGTTGCTATACGAGATGGGCGGTGAAGAAATACGATAAATAAGAAAGGTAGCATAAGAAAAAACATGGATGAGGTCACTAACCTGGCGTATATAACTAAGACTTGGAAAGAACCAGAAGGGGGAGTTCCTCTCAGAAAATGTGCCCATCGGGGTTTGGGGTTTGGCATCAGTCAGGACTTGTGGGGTGGAGGGAAAGGGCTATTGTCATCCATGAGTCATTGAGGGTTCTCAGAGGCTCTGTGCCATAAATAACTAGGTGTGAGACCTTCTGGTTGAATTTGGGGTCCAGGGAACAGCTGGGGTTGCTGTTCCTGAACCACCTTCCCTATTGCACAGCATCATCCCTGCTTGAACTGCTGGATTCCATTGCTGGGCTGGCTTTAGATATCCTGAGGCTATTAGTCTATCAGGCAAGATAGAGTCTGGGGCAGCTCAGGAGTTTGTGGCCTCCATGGAAACCATGAACCTGTTCCAAGTCACTGAAGGCCTGATGCATATTGGAGATTACACTTTAGACATGGTCTTTGTCTCAGGGCAACCTCAACATGATTTGGCATTGGCGAACATTAGCATCAGTCTGTTGCCATGGACAGATCACAAACTTTTTGGCTTGCTAGTGTCATCCCAAACTGCAGGGAGATGGGGATTATGGACCCTTTTGGGTTCCAGAGAGAACTTGGGGGTTTCCATGAGCTTCTGCTGTGCAATTCAGCTGAGGCCTTAGTCACAGCCTGGACTGGGTGGGTGACTGAGGCCCTGGACTGTATTGCCCCTATGCGCCCTCTCCCTGTGTGCCAATCCCAGGGCACACTTCGTTTTTCTGAGGATGTCCAGGAGATGAAGTGTCAGAAGAGACGAAGAGTGAGTCTGATCAAATACATGTAAGAACCCATATTCCAGACTACATTGTGGTGATGTTATTTCTCTACCCTTATCGCGTCTGCCAGTAGCTTTCTGGCAGCCTTGTTTAGGGTGACTCATTCCTTGCTGGGGTGGGATGAACCACAGGAACATCTATAGGGCAACTGTGAAGAATATGCTTGTTATCTGGCAGATAAAGTCACTCAGATCTGCTCAGAGTTGGAATCCAGTTGAGGTGCATTGTGAGATTACATGGAGTGAGTTTAGGCTTGTGACATTTCATAAAGTGAATAGGGTCCTTCAGTCTGTAAATTTGGTCATCTGTTTAGTAGATCCTGGGTTGTTATGGCTGCATAGGAAGTGACCTGTGGTTGGGTCCATGTAGTGGTGTCAGCTTATTTGAGAGAGGGGTGGTTTCTTTGACAAAGGATGCAGTGGTGCACCTCCACTCCAAGCTATGACTGGACACAACAATTCTGGAGAATTTCTGTCCAGTCTCCAACCTTCCCTTTTTGGTCAGGCAACAGTTCCAGAGGATCCTGGAGGAAACAGATAATCTGGACTCATTGCAGCCTGGTTTTAGGATGAAATATATGTACAGTATGTGTATGGTAACACATAAGCAGAAGAGATTAAGAAGAGGTGGCAAGAATACACAGAAGAACTATACAAGAAAGATCTTAATATCCCTGATAAATACGATGGTGTGGTCACTGACCTTGAGCCGGACATCCTAGAGAGTGAAGTCAAGTGGGCCTTAGGAAGCATTACTAACAACAAAGCTAGTGGAGAAGACAGTATCCCAGCTGAGCTATTTAAAATCCTAAAAGATGATGCTGTTAAAGTGCTGCACTCAATATGCCAACAAATTTGGAAAACTCAACAGTGGCCACAGGATTGGAAAAGGTCAGTTTACGTTCCAATTCCAAAGAAAGGCAATGCCAAAGAATGTTCAAACTACCGTACAATTGCGCTCATTTCACATGCCAGCAAGGTTATGCTCAAAATCCTACAAGCTAGGCTTCAGCAGCATGTGAACCGAGAACTACCAGAAGTGCAAGCTGGGTTTCGAAGAGGCAGAGGAACTAGAGATCAGATTGCCAACATTCGCTGGATCATGGAAAAAGCAAGAGAGTTCCAGAAAAACATCTACTTCTGCTTCATTGACTACGCTAAAGCCTTTGATTGTGTGGATCACAACAAACTGTGGCAAATTCTTAAAGAGATGGGAGTACCAGACCACCTTACCTGTCTCCTGAGAAACCTGTATGTGGGTCAAGAAGCAACAGTTAGAACCGGACATGGAACAACCGACTGGTTCAAAATTGGGAAAGGAGTACGACAAGGCTGTATATTATCACCCTGCTTATTTAACTTATATGCAGAGTACATCATGAGAAATGCCGGGCTGGATGAATCACAAGCCGGAGTTAAGATTGCCGGGAAAAATATCAACAACCTCAGATATGCAGACGATACCACCCTAATGGCAGAAAGTGAAGAGGAACTAAAATGCCTCTTGATGAGGGTGAAAGAGGAGAGTGCAAAAGCTGGCTTGAAACTCAACATTAAAAAAACCCAGATCATGGCATCTGGTCCCATCACTTCCTGGCAAATAGAAGGGGAAGAAATGGAAGCAGTGACAGATTTTATTTTCTTGGGCTCCAAGATCACCGCAGATGGTGACTGCAGCCATGAAATTAAAAGACGCTTGCTCCTTGGAAGGAAAGCTATGGCAAACCTAGACAGCATATTAAAAAGCAGAGACATCACCTTGCCGACAAAGGTCCGTATAGTTAAAGCTATGGTTTTTCCAGTAGCAATGTATGGCTGTGAGAGTTGGACCATAAGGAAGGCTGAGCGCCGAAGAATTGATGCTTTCGAGCTGTGGTGCTGGAGAAGACTCTTGAGAGTCCCTTGGACTGCAAGGAGGTCAAACCAGTCAATCCTAAAGGAAATCAACCCTGACTGCTCATTGGAAGGACAGATGCTGAAGCTGAAGCTCAAATACTTTGGCCACCTAATGAGAAGAGAGGACTCACTGGAAAAGACCCTGATGCTGGGAAAGACTGAGGGCAAAAGGAGAAGGGGACGGCAGAGGATGAGATGGTTAGATAGCATCACCGATGTAATGAACATGAATTTGAGTAAACTCCGAGAGACAGTGGAGGACAGGAAGGCCTGGCGTGCTATGGTCCATGAGGTCACGAAGAGTCGGACACGACTGAACGACTGAACAACAACAATGTGTATGGTGCATCCATGCTAGTGCTCCTTGATCTCTCAGTGGCTTTTGATACCATCAATCACAGTGTCCTTCTGGCCTGACTGTGGGGAATGGGTGGGGGGACCGTGTTGTGCGGTTCTCCTTGTTTCTTTGTGGTCAGTCCCAGTCCTTGCTGACAGCAGAGGAGAGGATAGAGCCTGCAATCCGTCATTTGCAGGTGCTTCAGGGCTCAGTGCTGTCATTCCTCTTATTTAACATGCACATGAAATGACTGGGTAAGGTTTGGGGTCAGGTATCATCAGTATGCTGACCAAGTGATGCTTTTGAGGTCCTGTCCTAGTGTTTGGAGGCTGTGCAGGTCTGGATGGGAAGGAACAGACTCAGGCTCAATCCTGCCAAGTTTGAGTGGCTGTAGATATTTGGGCTCCCCAGTTCTAGGGAATTCCCATCTTTAATCTTGGATGGGGTTGCACTCCCCCACTCAAGACTGATGTGCAACCTGGAAATCATTTTGGACTCACAACTGCTGCTTGAAGAGTGGGTGGCAGCTGTGGCTAAGAGGGCCTTCACACGGATTCATCTAGTGCACCACTTGTGCCTATTCCTGGATTGGGAGGCCCTTCAGATAGGAGGCCCTTCAATCATGCCCTAGTTACCTCACAAATGGCCTACTATAATGTACTCTACATAGGGCTCTTTGAAGACCAGTTGGAAGCTACAGGTAGTCCAGAATGCAGTTATGCAGATAGTGATGGGCATACCATGCTATGCCCATGTGACACAACTGCTTAATGAGCTGCATTGGTTACCAATTGGTTCCAGATGCAAACAGTTAGCTATCACCTGTAAAGCCTTTCATGGCATAGGGCTTTTCTGTTTGAGAGACAGTGTATCTCCAGTTGTTTCTGCCTGGCCAGTCAGATTGGACAAAGTGGGTGCACTTCAGATCCCTTTGATAAAACAGTGTTATCTATTGGGATCCAAGAAGTGTACCTTCTCTGTTGCATCTCCTGCCCCCTGGAACAGCATCCCATCAGAGATTTGTACAGCTCCCACTCTGATGATGTTCAAAAAGTAATTTAAAATGCAGCTGTACTCCCAAGACTTGGGGCAGAATGGTGGTTGAACCCTTGTAGGATGTTTTATTGTTACGTTGATACTTATGATCTATTTCCTTTTATTGTTCTTACATTTTTTAATGTAAGACACCCAGAGTAAACTGGATTTGTTGTTACTTTATGATTGCACTGAAGTGGGCTATAAAAAATGTATGTGTCCACCACATTGTATGGTTGTATGATTATGTACAGTTTATGCCTTTATGGCAGAGCTTTCCAAACTTTTCATGTTGGTGACACACTTTTTAGACATGCATCATTTCGCGACACACTCTTACAGCAGGGCATCATTTTGCAACACACTGTTACAGCAGGGCACAAGGCAGGCACTAGGACCTGTGCGGAATCACAGCAGGTTTGCAGGCAGCAAGGCACAAGGCAGGCACTAGGACCTGCGCCGAATCCTGGCAGGGCTTGGAGGCAGCAGCAGCCGCGACACACTCAGACACTGCATCCGACACATTAACGTGTCCCGACACACAGTTTGGAAAGCTCTGCTTTATGGCATACACTATATTAATGGGGCAGATGTTACAGACATAGCATGTATCCCTGTAGTATGTCTCTCTGAATCTCTTGTATGAGTAATGTATAGATTGGACTTTAGTGGAGATGGACAAAAGACAGGTGGAGTTTTACATCCAACAGTTGAAACAGAACTTTCCAAAAAAAAGTGCTGGGAATTGTGGATCTCTGTCAGCAGTGTGATTCTTAAATATACATGAAGTTACGGGGCAGATGGAGACTATAGGAGAGAATAAAAAAGCCATCTTAGATAGGAAATCAAATACCATCAGAACAGCACCCATCTGCTTGTTCTGGAAACTAGAAATGTAAGACATATGAAAGTTTAAACAAGAAAAAAAAATGTGCCTAATGGGCCTGGTGTGTAAGCTTGTGAAAAGTTTGTAAGCATTCCAAATTCTTGTCATTTTATCAATAGTGCATTCTACATCTTTTAGGAGATGGCATAAATGCTGAAAAGCTTCTTTGATGTCTTAAAGCTGTTGTTAAAGGTATCAGTTCCTTATTGTAAAACTGTGGAGTGGATTGTAAAACCACAGCTCCCAAGGAAAATCAGATGCATTGGCCTATACATCACATGGTTTGTTGGGATTTGGATAAAGGGAATGGGCTGACAAGTGAATGTCTGTTTGAGTTACAGAAAGATTTGTTAAGCATCAGAATCCCACTTATAGGAAACTCCCTTCTTGGTAAGACAAGTCAGCCGTGTCTTTATTGCCAGAAAAATACAATGACCCAAGTAGTCCAACATAGGCCAGTCAAAGGCCCCTATCTCTGGCTTAACATAACAAGTTATAATCATGAAAGTTAAAGAATTGCTTGAACTTCATCATTGTGGAAAGCAACTTCTACTGAGTAAATTAGTAGATAAATACAATAACTACAAATTTCTCCAAAAATCATGAAAAATATTATTTATAAGTTGCATGGAGACCAATGGGGCATTGGATCAGTCCAGAAGCCATTACTGTATATTTAGACTTCCGATGTTGAAAACCAGTTCATGACCTTCTCTCATGCAAATCAGATTGTAAGACCCAATTTGGTAAAAATGTATGCTTTCTGCAACAATTCCCAAGAGTTCAGAAATGAAGTGAAGAAGATAATGATCCCTAATGATTACCATTACTACAGAGAAAGCCATCTTTTTTAACAAAAACTGTAGGAGCACTAACGGGAGAATGAGGGACTGAGAAAGGCTTTCTACAAATTATCATCAATAAACACTTTCAAGTAGGCCTTTGTTGTTGTTGTTCAGTCGTTTAGTCGTGTCCGACTCTTCGTGACCTCATGGACCATAGCACGCCAGGCCTTCCTGTCCTCCACTGTCTCTCAGAGTTTACTCAAATTCATGTTCATTACATCGGTGATGCTATCTAACCATCTCATCCTCTGCCGTCCCCTTCTCCTTTTGCCCTCAGTCTTTCCCAGCATCAGGGTCTTTTCCAGTGAGTCCTCTCTTCGCATTAGGTGGCCAAAGTATTTGAGCTTCAGCATCTGTCCTTCCAATGAGCAGTCAGGGTTGATTTCCTTTAGGATTGACTGATTTGACCTCCTTGCAGTCCAAGGGACTCTTAAGAGTCTTCTCCAGCACCACAGTTTGAACACATCAATTCTTCAGCACTCAGCCTTCCTTATGGTCCAACTCTCACAGCCATACATTACTACTGGGAAAACCATAGCTTTAATTATACGGACCTTTGTCGGCAAGGTGATGTCTCTGCTTTTTAATATGCTGTCTAGGTTTGCCATAGCTTTCCTCCCAAGGAGCAAGCGTCTTTTAATTTCATAGCTGCAGTCACCATCTGCGGTGATCTTGGAGCCCAAGAAAATAAAATCTGTCACTGCTTCTATTTCTTCCCCTTCTATTTGCCAGGAAGTGGTGGGACCAGATGCCATGATCTGAGTTTTTTTAATGTTGACTTTCAAGCCAGCTTTTGCACTCTCCTCTTTCACCCTCATCAAGAGGCTCTTTAGTTCCTCTTCACTTTCTGCCATTAGGGTGGTATCGTCTGCATATCTGAGGTTGTTGATATTTCTCCCAGCAATCTTAACTCCGGCTTGTGATGCATCCAGCCTGGCATTTCTCATGACTCTGCCCATTCCCAAATGTAAGAAGCCCTGCAGAATAGTCAGCTGGGCTTCCCATCTCTGGGCTTCACTTAATTTTTGGTTGCCCCATCTACCGAGGCTGCCCCTGGAGGCTGAAACAGACTAATTTTGTGGCAGGCCACATTGGGAGTGTTTGGGGCATCTACTTGCAGATTGTACAAGTATGGCATTTAGTTGATGCTTCAGAAGGAAGAATCTTAGCTGGACACTATATGCAGAGTTGTCAGGTTATCCAGATTATAACATCTTTTCTTGGGCAGACAACAGAGCTGTGCTGGCTCTCAACTGCATGGGTACAGCTTCTGAATTCTCAGATTTGTGGGTAGAGGGGTAGGAGGAAGGAGCCAAGAGAATGATAGTGTCTTCCCTTCCCACCCACACACTGCCATAATTCCTTCAGTCTTCTATGAATACCCAAGGAGACCTGGATAAATGCAGACAAAGTCTCTGGAGTGCCATGATTAGTTAGTTTGTCTCATATTTAAGCTGATTGTCCTTTAAATTGGCCAATTAAGATTTTTTTTCATCCTGAAAGACTTAGCCACATCCTGAGCTAACAACAGGTGGTCAGAAGTATATTCCTGCATAAGGTACTTACCATGTAAAAGGTAAACAGAGTTATTGAGTCCTTGGTACTCTCTGAGCCTTGTTGTGTTCTTGCAGACGTTTCATTGCCAGGCTAGGCAACATCTTCAGTGTGAAAAGGGGTTGGAACTTGCTGTCTGTTTATATACCCTGGCTTGTCCTGCCTGTGTTGGTGGAGGTGCTGTTCTCTCCTTAGTAGTTCCTTGATTGGACTGTTGTTTGCTACTTGGTTGATTGACTGAGTTAATAGTTCCTTGATTAGGGTATATTGTGCTGTTTGATTGTTCCTCTGGTGCTAATCTTGGTGTTAATCTTTGCATATCTGAGTATTGATTGCCGACAAGGAGGTGTTTTGGTCTTTTGGCTTTTCTATTGTCTCTTATGAATGGTATGTAAATGTTGTTTACCTCTATGTGTCCATTGATGGCTGCTTTGTCTGAGTGCCAAGCTTCCAGGAATTCTCTAGCGTTTTTGGATTTGGCTTGGTTTAGGATGCTCACAGTTTCCCAGTTGAAAGTATGGTTGAATCTGTCCGTGTGTTGTGAGATTAAGGAGTTTTCATTGTGTTTTCTGACTGCTTGTTGGTGTTCATGGATGCATTCTGCTAGTCTTCGTCCCGTCTGTCCTACATGGTGGTAATGTATTTTTTTGTATTATTTTCTCTATTTCCTCATATGTATATCATGTAATCATCTAATTTCAAGTAGCTCATTCTAATTCACCTAAATTCACTTCTTTTTGAAACACCCAAATTAATACGTTTTATTTCCATTTTAACAATTTCAGGCTTTCCTTCGTTCATGCTTCTAATGTTCCAATTTTATATATCCCTTGTAAAACAAGGAACCCTTTCATTACGGTAGTCCTCGCTTACCAACCACTTGTTCAGCGGACATTCGAAGTTGCAATAGCACTGAATGAGTGGTACTTATGACCAGTCCTCAAAGTTCTGGCCATTGCAGGGGCCCCGCGGTCACATGATCATGATTTCGGTGCTTGGCAACTGGCCCGTACTTATGACAGTTGCAGCGTCCCATGATCGCCATTTGCGACCTTCCCTGCTGACTTCCCACAAGCAAAGTCAATTGGGAAGCCGGCAGGGAAGGTCGCAAGTCACTCTGGTAAGTCCTCCTGGCCTTCCTGTGCTATGTTATCATTTCCTATATCTACTTAAGAAAGCACTGTGCTCTTTCCCAGAAATTAGAGGAGTGCCTTCTGACCTAGGAAAGTCTCTTAATCTGACACTCAAACTCATCTAAATGTTTTAACTATACGCTCAGGTAAATAGTATCAATCATGTAACAGATTCATGATAGCTTTTTCATAGCCAGCATCTGAAGAGTATCAAATTGGGGAAGGCTAACCTATGTGGTATTTAATAATTAAAGAACAAACACATACGGTCTCCCATAACATGTTCTTGTTTCAGTAGAGTGGTGTAGTGGTTAAGATGTTGGACTAGGACTGTGGAGATCCAGGTTGAAGTCCACCCTTAGGTGTAGAAGTTCACTGGGTGAATTTGAACCAGTCATTCACTTCAACCCACCCCAGATTGTTATTGTGAGGAAAAATGGGAGGAGGAAATGCTACTTTTTGCTTCTGGAAAAAAAAGTATGATAGAAATATAATAAACAAAATAAAAAGCAATGTAAAAACATAATTTCTTTTGATAAGGTTGCGGCTTTCTCAAGGCTGGCATTTTCAGATAAAGATAAATTTATAAACTGAAATAAACATGACTTGTGCTCAGGGATGCAACTAGGGGGGGCAAGTGGGGCATGTGCCCCGGGCACCGCGCTGGGGGGGCGCCAAAATGACAAAATAGTATTTGTATACTGACTGTTTCCTGGCACGATCGCCGATAGGGTGCAGCATGCAACGGTGGGGGACTGCCCCCGCCGATGGTAATTGACTGCGGGGCAGCATGGAGACAGGACGGCCGGCCCACCCCCTGACCCGAGGAGGCTGAGCGGCTCTCACGCGTGCTCGCCATTGGCCAAGGCCGCAGCCAATCCGCATCCGCCAAGCACCACCCTCAATCTCAGCCTGCCTCTGCGCAGGCGCGCCCCAGCAGCCGAGATGAGTGCTTCTGCAGAGGTGCCTCTTCCCGCCCGCCGCGCTTGATTCACCAGCGCTCACTGCAGACGGAGGGAGGCGCAGGATGGTCCTGCCGCTCCGATGCTCCAGGGGGGCCACCACCGTTGCCCAGAGCAGCCGCCGAGCCACTGAGCTGCGCTGTGGGCCAGTGGGGGCACTCCCGGGGGGAAGGCGGCGTTTCTTGGCCGCACCGGGGTTGCCCCTGGCACCCTCCCCTGCCCCATCTGTGCCGGCCGGCGGGAGCCCTGGTGCCCCCGGGGATGGGGAGGGTCGCCTTCCTCCCCCACATCCCACCACGCTGCTGTTCCCCACGGGGGATGAGGCACTCGACCCTGCGGAGGGGTGTGGAATCCATGTTTGCCCTGGGTGACACAGACCCTAGTTGTGGGCCTGCTTGTGCTATAAACATGAGTTGTGCTGATAATAAATAAATAAATACCAGGAATGAGGCTGGCATTCAGAATTGGGAGTGAAGTGTGCAAACAAAATCTAGGCATTATTTTGTCAAAGTTCTAACCAAAACAATTCCTTTGGCTTTCTTGAAACTTGAAAGTTGACATAATTGTCAGTGGGACCTTTCCTCCTATGTCAGTTATTTACACTACTGGGGAAGACTATTCTAACAGTAGTAGGTACTGCTTCAGTCTGTTACTAGTGTCTTGTTCTGTTGGATTTAGGATTTCAGAGGCAAAATGCATGGTAGGAAGGGGGAGGGGGAGGAGCATAAATTAATAAATATGTGTGACGTGCAAACTCACCTGTTTTTAGAAAGTTCCCTTTAATAGTTAAAAAAATGGCAACATTAAATCTTGCGTAAGCTATATTTTGACTCTAAAGATACAAATTTTGTTAATGACTATAAAGATCATGTGTGTGAGTATGAATTTGATAGCAAATCTGACAAATAATATGTTGTTATCCTGATTATTTAATTTAGGGCTTTTAGAATTGGAATTGGATTAATGATAGATCAATGTATAGAAATGTTTGAATTCGCAGAAAAAAAAGGCGCTAATATTCATATTCAGTAATTAAAATTTTATATGGCTGTTTCAGTCTACTTTTCATATAAATACTGGTTTATTGACTAGTATATGGAACCAAATGCAACTAGGGTTTACTAAACTGAATATTTTTTTCAACACTCAGACAAGCTGGTTTTATTTGCTGATATGTTGTCTTATATTTAAGTTACTCTAAAAGGAAGTTTTTGCAGTGATTTTTTATTAAATAAGCTTTTATGGAAAACACCACATTAATAGAAACATAAATTGGAAAGGGCCATGTAGGCCTTCAAGTCTAACTCTCTAGCCAGTTAAGGAATCTGACTTAAAGCATAAAACAAAACTTAAAAGTACAGGAATCCCTACCATTCCCTTCTCCTGCTTATATCTCTCCCAACAACAGCTGTGTGTATATACATTACTCTTTTCTCAGGACTACACTCCTGGTATTTCATGAAATGAAATGAAATCCACAAAGGCATATGCGATAATATACTCGTGAGTCCTTAAAGTGTCTCAGGACCCTTTCATTTTTATAACTTGTTTATTTTAAATTTTCTTTTTAATGAAACTATTTAGGGCTCTAGATTCCCTAATAATGAAGTCCTTTTTTCTTTTTAGGCAGGATAATTTTAAAACTGTTTTTGTTCTATTTCTTGCACTTTTTCTTAAAACATTCTCTCCCTTGTTCTTTGATTTCCACAGCAACCAAACATCCTTGGGCCACATAGCCATCCAACCTCTGCCCCACTTTTCTATTTGTATTTTCTAAATGAAATGTAAAATGCTGTTTATCTTCATCTTTTCCAACCTGATTGATTGATTATATGCCATCAGTACAATGTCAGCTGTTAGCAACCACATATATAGACCTTCTCCAAGTTATGGTTAGAATATTTAGAATTAATTGGCTTTAAGGAGCTAACCAAACTATTTCTTTATGTTTATAAATGAAGGATTATTTCCTCATGCTGTCTTGTTTGTATGAAATAAACTTGTAAATAACTTGTCTCAGCTAATTATTCCCATGTTGATTCTAAGAGCAGCTACCTGTTGAACTTTGTCCTCATGGTTTGACAGGCATGAGTACAAGTTTGAGTTTATTTTCCTCCAGTTTGGTAAAAAGTAGCTTACATCATACATGCATACTTATCATGCTTACCCCTTCAATGTAAGTAACATCATGCAAAGTGCAAAAAAGGAATCAGAAAAGTAAAATAAAGAAGTTAAAGGTATGACATAAGAAAAACAAAAGGAAATATAGCTAATTCTAGTTTACCCTAACACCTTTCACTATATCTCTTCATTGCATTGTATCCTTCCAAACTGTCCTGGTTTCCTCCATGTCAGTTCACCAATTCATACATTGCCTTTTGTTCTTGAAACTTCTCACTGCTCTCTCTTTCAGGATCTCAACAATTCCATCTAACCACATCTTTCTCAGTCTTTCCCTTTGCAAAATAATCTTCCGCTATTCACTTTTCCCTCTTACAATCAAACCTCCTCAATTAACTTTTTTCAGACTGGTCACTTACTTTTGCATTCAGTCCACATTTTTTCATTACCTATTGTCCTCTTGTTTTCCAAACACATTTCTAAAATACCCCATTCCCACTATATTCAACTTACTTTTATATTTCTCCTGATACACCCAATTCTCATTTCCCTATTACAAAGTGGGCAGGTAGTATGGTCTTATATGTAGCCATTTTTATTTTTGGCAAATATTGATTCCTCACAAAAGTCTACACACTGCCTTCCTGTATAAAATTGTATAAAATTTTATAGAGGTAGTATACATGCTATCTTACTGTCAAATTTATATCTCTTAAAATTTTTCCACCTAGTTCCCCATCTTTAGCAAACATTTTACCAAAATACAGGTATTCATCTACTTAATCTGATTTTTCACCATTTATGTATAACTTGCAATTGTTCACTGAATGTTCCCTAAAAAACCCAGCTATCTTGGTCTTCGCTACATTAAGTTTCACATCCACGTACCATATCTAAATATTTCAAAAATTCACTTGACTCTCTGAGCTGAGTAAAGATCGGTAATCTCTTTGGAGAAATATATGGAAGTTATGTTAAAATGTGCCTGAAAGTATAACCGTAATAGATAAATTGTGATGTGTCGATGAAGGTTCTCAGTCAATTGTGAATGATTATACTCAGTCAATTGTGATGATTATACAGTTAAGTTGGGTCACAAGAGGACAAAACACATGCAAAGGAATATTGCAAGACAAAACTGCCATAAGCTGTGCAGTGATTTAGTTAGCAGTAATCTTGCCTTTAAGTAACCAGGAATGTTTCTGGAAGGCCTTATCATTTATATTGTTCCACAACATCTGTTGTTGCTCAAGGTTTGACATCTCTTTCTATAAAAGTTAAGAACCTTAATTCTGATCAGATGTCACCCAAGGATATTATTTATGTATTTCATGTATAGTATTGAAAAGAGTTTGTTTCCAGTCCTGAACTACCTTATGGCATTCTACTAAAGAATTATTGTAGCACTCATAAACACAACATATCCTTTCAATATTATTGAATTACACAAAATAATCTTGTCTAATACAGAAATATTATATTTTACTGTTACTGTTCTATCGTATCTTTTGGAGTGGGGTTAGAGAAGATCATGAATGTGAAACAGCATGACATCAGTTTCAGAGGAATTGTGGTAATAGCTTCTAACAAAAGAGCAATCTAACAAAATTAGACAATCTAATTTTAGATTGTCCCAGGAGAAAGCTTTTTTGTGCAGACTTCACCTGTCCTTCTGCCTTCAATGTGGAATGAAATCTTTCTCACAATTAAACCCTTATTGCAACTTCTCTGTGGTCTCCCTGATAAATCACTTGTGCTTGCAATCTAATTAAAGTGTGTTTTCCCTTGTGAAACTACGTTTCCTGAATATTTTGTTGTGTACTACCTTGATCCAAATATAGAACACAGATTAGGATTATCATAAAGATAATCTGGTTTTGATTCTCAGTAGCTTGCACTGAATTCTGTGGCATACAGTAAATTATGGCTTTGGTATAGATGCCAGGAACATCCAAGATTTAGCCTAATTGTTTCCTTCAGTTACTTTTTTACTTCACAGCAGAATTGTTTCTATTCAGTTTTATGAGGGTTAGAGGGTAATGCTATTATAAGGATGTCCTGCAGCACATAGGGTTGCATATGCAGCCAGTTTAGGGACTCTTCTTGCAACATATATGGACCTCTGTCCTTGCTTGCCATATTAATTTATATTCTGCCTTTTCTTCAGGAGTCTGAGGTGGTATACCTAGCACTCCTTTTTCTAGTTTTTCTCCACAAAAACCTGTGAGATTTGGGCAGAGAGATCTGATGGCCCCAAGTTACACATTGACTTTCCATGGTTGAGGATAGACTTGAATCTGTGTCTCCCCAGTCCTAGTCCAAAACGTTAGTCCCTAATCCAGGGTTTCCCAAACTATGAGGGAAACTGTGAGTCCAGGGGAGGTGTGAAGAACCTTTTAGTTACATTGATACAATAAATCCACCTTTCCAATACAAGTTTCATTGTATTGTTTTCATTGTTCATTTGTGTTCATTTTGGTGTTTGGATTTTTAGAGGAGGTGTGTACATTACGATTACACTAAATGGAGGTATGATGGCAAATAGTTTAGGAACCCCTGCCCCATGCCATATATATCACTCGCATTGTTATCCCTTCGCATTTTTACATTTGAAAATGCAAATCTCAAGACCTGTTATAGACTGGAGTTATTTTCTTTGATATCAAAAGATAAAGTCTAGAGCAAGCTGTTGTTTCTAAAATTACTGTGAAGAAGCTTTGCTTTGCTGACCCTGTTTCCTGCTTGTTCTGAAATGTGTTTCATGGTGGAATGCTGTTATAGTCATGAAATTGATCATTTGAATAGTTTTAAGAAGCTTTGGTCAATAGATTGAACAATTAACTTCACATGATTAAGTACATTTTTAGAAAAAATGTTCAGTTTTTTTAAACACTCATGGCTATGGCATTAACTTTTAAAAATGGGCATGCTTTGGGTTCTGTTGGCTAAGGAATGCTGGTTGGCAGGGCCTAGAAAAGTTCCTTTTCTGCTGTACAGCCCGCCCTATGGAACATTCTTCCTTTGGAAATCAGGATGGCTCCAACCCAGCTGGCTTTTTGTAAGTCCTGGCTGTGTGCCCGGGCCTGGGGCCCCTAGTGTATGCAGGGACCCATTTCTTGGTTATTTTAGCAATTATGGTGTGTGATTTATTCTCAGCTGCTATGTATTTTAATTTTTGTATTATTGTAATTGTTTTTATTTTCTTTTTAATATGGGAGGGAGGGAGGAAGGAAAGGTATTTTGAAATGAGTCACAGTAAATTATGTGTGGCCCATAACATTTTGGATCAGCATGCCTATATTACAAGCATTGTACTGCAGTATTTCTGCAAATATTTTTATTGTGTAATGTGGCTTTAAAGTTTATTGTTTCTTGAGGCTTCTGGTATGTTCTTAATCTGCTGATTTTGTTCTTTATACTTCCTTCAACGCATGCATATAAAGATTATTTGAAAAGGGAGTACAATTTGGTCAAAATGGTTCCCGGCTGTTTGTGCTATCTCTTATGAGCATTTCTTTCAAATAGCAAAGGAGAAAATACTTCCAGAATGAATCAAGTAGCAGATTTCATCAGCTCAATTTGATTTATATCTTGGATAATTACATTGTTTAACAGTACCTTAACACATGAAACTTTAAATGAAATTTAATTGATGCGTAAAGGCTTCTCCGAAGGGTACTAAATGACTCTTGTGTTAAAATATGAATAGGCTGCCACAAAGCAGGAAGTTTATTATTTGCCTCCCTAAGAGTCTAAATTGAATATTTTGTGATTGAGGAAGATAGCCAAAGTTGCCTCTCATTCTAGATGGCTCAGCAGAGCAGCTGAGCACATAATCAAGTGGAAATAATGTTGGCTTGTAAAAGGGAAAGGATTATTCCACTGAAGCAGGTGTTATCTCAGGTGTGCATGCAGCTCATTGCCTTCTAGCATCCAAACAAACAATTTTTCCCTCCCTTTGTTCAGAGAAATGTACTGCGTGCATGTATGTACAAGAGACATAAAGACTGAGCACAAAAATTCCGTCCCCCCCAAAAAAAAGTTAGGAAACTGTTCCGTCATATACAGACATTTTCAATATATGTTCAGTGCATTTGTTGGTCCTTTTGTTGAAAAATAATTTGAGGCCAACCAACTACAAAGGCAGCTTTATGTTTCTGTTTAAAAGCCCCTGCAGCAGTGAAGCCAGAAAGATAGCAGGTGCTCTTCACAGTAGCTTGAACCATGGTTGTTTCTTATAGCAACAGCAGGGATGGAGGAAAGCAGACAGGACTGTGTTGATTATTTGCAGAACCTTGCAATTCTTCCCAGGTGCCCTTTCATTACTTTCATGCAAAGTAAGCAAGTTTGAAATTGACAAGAATAATCTTTTTTTCCCTTCCCCTTTGATAGGGAACCAACTGGCTTCAAAGCACTAGGCTGCTGCTTAGATACATTGCAAACTGAAGCTTTGTGCAAGAGACAGGAGAAAAATGGTTCCTTGTGATGAGGCAACAGCTTCCTACTGATGAGGAAAGCAGATTGCTCCCAAGCAGCATTTCAAAGTGTTTCCAAAGAAAGTGGTCATACCAGGTGGCAGCACTTGGCCAACTTTTTCGGGGCTCAGAAGTGAGCAGGGTTGGACCCTATTTGTATTGAATAGGAGACCACCATGTGTTTAGATATGGCTAGCCGATCTGGGGTGCAAAAATCCAGTTGACCGCTAGAGTCAGTTTTCTATATATCTTAGCTGATATCTAGTGGATTTTTGCAGATCTTGTGTCATGAACGGAAAATCAATAAAACATCCCAGAAGGAAATATTGGTAAGCCACTTCCAAAATGTTGCCAATAAAACTACATGGATGTGTCTAAAGTCATCAGGAATCAAGCTTGACTCAAGGGTATCTTACTTTTAAAATAAGTGGATTCACTGAGATTTCAAATACATAAAATCTGAGCCAGAAGTAAATCAGCTCCACTGGTGAATGCTGTGGGATTCCAGAGGTACAAAGTTGCTTTCAAACTGACCCCAAATCCTTGTATGAGTGAGCCTAATGATAGGTGTGTACAGAGGTGTTGTACAGAGAATTTGAGCATAAATTGTTTGGCACTGTAGAGGCTATGGACTAATAAAATAGACTTCTACCTTGTAAAATGCAAATAAGACAAAATTTATGTTTAGAATTAATTGGTAAGTCTTTGCTTTTAAATGCTAAATATTAATAAATAGAGTTTTAACCCATGAATATTCAGAGTGATACTCATGTACTAGCACAGTAATAACCTCAGCTTCCTTGCTAGAGTTTATTTTCTGATATGGTGAAGGAGGGAGAAAAGAAATCTGAGGAAAAATCTAGGTTATATAAGGCAACATAGTGACTTTATTGTTGAGATATGATAAACACGATAATTAAAACCTCAATACTGTATATATATATATATATCTCCTTGGAAATAAACATCATCAACTTCTTTGTGAGTACTCTCAAGAAAGTGAATATAGGTATAGTATTGGAGATACGGTTTAAAAGAATGAAAGTCAGGATGTCCCTGGTTGTAATCTGGTCTCTTCTATGAATTCATTGAATAGATTTAAGCAAACTGTTCTTTCATAGCTTAATGCCTGCATCTCCATCTTCAGTGTAAAAGATAATCAGCCACAGTAACTGCAGTGGCAGATTCTCAAATCCGTTCCATTGGTAGGCAGATACCATTTATGGTGAAAGGACAGTTTAGACTATAGTCATTCAGCTCAAAACTTCTAAATTTAATTTATCCATTATACAAAGAAAAAAGGAATCTTGGATTTTACATATATAGAATCATTTTTATTATACTGCTGAATTTTATATTCTTGTAGTTTAGTCTTTAAGACTGCTAGTTAGCTGTCTGATACCTACAGATAAATAATTCACATAACATGTCTGAATTAAAAATACATTGTTTTAAATCTTTGTAAGTGTTATATTTACTTGCTACAAGGCACTATTGACATAAATATTTTTTCTTTGCATCCTTTTTTGAGGCTGGGAAACTGCTCTAGCTTCCATAACTAGGGCTACAGTACTAAATTGAAAAGCACCTTAGTTTTAGATGATATTTCTGGGACAAACAAATAGCCAGAGGTCAATTTGTTTTGTTATGTTTTACCTTTGCTCAGTTCCTACCCATCTCCAATGTTGGTGTTCTGATGTGCTGAGACAGGCAGGCTTATTGAATTACACCAAAAGTTCACCTACAGTATCTGTTTCTACCAATAATGAGTCAAATGTTCTGAGAAAATTAAGAGTCAGTGACATTGGCAGTATATGAGTTAACATTTTAGATTACATTTTTACATTTTTTAATCCCGCCTTTATTATTTTTATAAATAACTCAAGACAGGGAACATACCTAATACTCCTTCCTCCTCCTATTTTCCCCAAAACAACAACCCTGTGAGTTGAGTTGGGCTGAGAGAGAGAGTGACTGACTCAAAGTCACCCAGCAGGCTTGTTTAAGACTCACCATCTCCTGGTTTCTAACCTGGTGCCTTAACCACTAGACCAAACTGGCTTAATTTTAACTAACTACTTTAACTATAGTATTTTGCCAATCATTAATAAAATAGCCTTATAAGTCTTGCCTTTAATAATATAACACTGGGACATTACTACAGTTGGTATCATCAAGTTAAGTTTGACTTCTGGTGACTGGATGGACAAGTGATTGCCATTTTCACCAGTTTTTAGGAATAACTAGTACCTCTTCAAGGACATTCTAGTAATATCTTTGTTTCCATTCGGTGACCTTATCTGTTGTCTTCCCCTTTTTCCTACTTCCATATTCTTACAGTTTTCTTGGTAACACCATGTATTTGTATGTGGCTTGCCACCATCGTCCCTCACATTTGAGGAGCCTCACCTGCTGCCATGCAAGTTGTGACTTTCTCTTAGCTTACCCCACTCCCATCTCAACCTTACCAATGAGTATCACCTTACCAGGAGTTCACATTCTCATCAACATCATGCTCAGGGTCATTGGAGCTACTGAGCCCTTCCATTACGTTAAAAATAATTGAATATCTCTGGGATTTGTTTTTCTTTTTAATTGTGTAAGTGTTTTGTTTGAAAAGGTCCATTAAACAACAGTAGGACTTCATGGGTTGGGGTAGATGAAGGCAGAGCTTTAAATTAATTAAGGTTGCTGATTCACCTGGAATCTGAGTGTAATGTTAACAAAATTCTTTTTAGATTAATATTATTAGTACTTAAACCTAAGAGCCATGCCATCTAAAAAGTGAAAATTTATGGGAAGAGGTGTTTTGGGGGGGGGGGGTTGTTTAGGCTAACACTGCTAGGCATATTCTTATAGTCTAATTATCAATTTACTTTTATCCTTGGTACTTTCTGTTGAATAGTTGTTGCCTGAAGCTTATGTTCATGTGAAATCTATGCATGTGACTGAAAAGTGATTTGCAATCCACATGTGGGTATTCTGCACTGGAATTCTTCTCTTTGAGCTTAGAAAGCAATTCCTGTGCAACTAGTTTGCACAACTATATAAACCTTTGATTTATAAATTAGCATAAACCCAACCTTTGATTTTCTTACCATTTCATCTCTTTGAAATATTGCATTTTGTTGAGATTTAGCCTTAAACAATTTTATTTAAAAAACTAGCTGATACACAGTTCTATTGTGTTGTGGCTTTGAAGATTTTCTTTCTTTGGTTTTGGCAGAGTTAGACTTTTGGATTTCTAAGGAAAAACGGGCCAGTGTTCTTTTCGCTGACAAGTGTTTTTGGTAATACATAGCAATGACATGTAGTCATCCTATGAACTCTGAACTAAATACCCCCAAACAGAATAGTTAATGGATAAAATTGCTGCTTTAAAGCAATATTTTGTTTAAATATTTTCACTGTTTATTTAGACCACACACTCAAATCTTTCCTAAAACTTCTTCAAAATAGTTAAGAAGAATATTAACCCTTGGAGTTTTTTCTATGAGGCTATCCATCCAAAATAATTCTTGCAGAAATTTATTTAACATCCTCATGAAAACTTAAATAGTGATTGCAGTGTTACTTGTTTCTGCTTATGGACAACAAGATACCCAATAGGCTATATTCTAGGTAATTCTGAATAAGAAATTATCTGTATCTGAAATAATTTCCTCAGTTGTTGATCAGAAAATATATAGTATTATTATGTGGTTTATTATTTCATTTTTGTTACTGTGTCCTCAATAAACCATGATGAACATATGTATCAAAATAAACACAATAAGCACACATCATTTCCAGTTTTTAGAATAGAATCCCAGCATTGAAAACAGACTCAAGACTCATAATATATTCCAAAGTGGGTTTAAATTATGCCCTGAGGTATAACATAGAAATAAAGAAAATAAGATCTTTGAAAGTACATCCCAATAAACATTACGTTTTTCACTGATCACATTTCAGGAAGTCCTTCATGAGATCCTCTTTATGAGTTTTCCCTTCTATAAATTATCTTCATCTGTAATCTTATTACTTAATGCTTGCTATAGGATTTGGTCTCCAAAACGGCATCATCAGCACTTTGTCAGATCTTTGACAACCAGGATCATTGGAGCTCATAAAGCTAAGTGCACTGTATAAACAGTTCAATTCCTAATAGAAGGGTTAAAACCTCATAAGATCTAACTATAATAGCTGTATGTATCTGAATGAGTTCCAGTAAGGATGAAATCATACACTGCCTCCTGGTGGTCAAGTAATGTGTAAAATGCATCGGCACTGGTGTCTCTACGGATACTTCCCTTAGCATTTTCCAGGTCCTTTGCCTTATATTTTTAAACCATAATTTTAATTCTAAAAATAGGAAGTAGCGTGCTGAAAAGCAATGGCAGCCTCCATCTTCATCTTAATTTAATTTTCAATAATATGTCTGAGCTTTGAATAAACCCCAGAAACTTTACTCGTAGATAAAAACAGTGGTTGGCTATAGTCTAATGGTTTGTTTGGAAGTGCGCCCACCTTCCCCGAAAAAAGCATAAAAAGGGGTAATTTTTATTTCATTCTCCAGGAAAGGGAATTATTGGTAGAAAATTGGCATTTTATTTTTATTTTTTTTAAATAAATTTTATTATTTAAAATATTTACACACCACAAAGATAGTTACATTTACAAAGAATTACAACACATAAACAACATATTTACATAAGACGATGACACCATACAAAGTTACATATAAAACAATTAATTTAGAATGACTTCCTGTTTCTTTTACGAAGAAACCTTTTTCATCATCATTGGTGATCACTCGTAGCCGAGTAAGATTGTCTTCCAAAGGTAAAATTTTAACAGTGGATCCGTAAGTGGCTATAAAGGCCAATTCTGGATCCGCACAACCTCCCACAATAAACCTTTTTAATCTATATTAAACAATACTATTTCCTTTATATCTTTCCTTCCCTTTAATATTTCATTATTGTGTTTATAATTTATCTCATTATTTAGTTCATTTTCATCCTTTTCTCATAGAATTATTTATTGCATTTTAATTATTCAACCTTTTAACCTTATTCATATACATTTAACATTTGTTTTCTTTATAGTATTTTTCACCTCTAATCTTTTCTCATCTTACAAGAATAATTTTATATTATAGTCCTTTTGTATAAATTTTAGAAAGGGATTCCATGTTAGTTCATAATTTCCGATTTCTTTACATTTTATTAAATTCGTTAATCTGTCCATCTGTGCTAATTCCATTGTTTTGATAATCCATTCTTCTATTGATGGGGTATGTTCTTCTTTCCAGTGTTTCGCGAAGGTTATCCTTGCTGCTGTAATCAAATGGAGTAGTAATTTTTTACAGTCTTTATTCATCCTTTTGTCCATGAGTCCCAATAAGTAGAATTCTGGGTTTTTTTCCATATTGATTTCTATAATTTTACAAATACAACCATGGATTTTTTCCCAATATTTTTTTGTTTTGTTACAAGACCACCATAGATGATAATAAGATCCCACTTTTGTTTTACACTTCCAACATATGTTTGATCTTAAGCATTTCATTTTATATAATTTCTCAGGAGGTATATACCATCTGAAAATCATCTTGTAGCTATTTTCTTTTAAGTTGTTACTCAGGGTAAATTTAATATTTTTAATCCAAATAGTTTGCCAATCTTCGTAACTAATCTCTCTACCCAAATTCTCTTCCCATTTTATCATATAATTTTTGGTTTTTATGTCACTGGTTTTTAAATCTAATAATTTTTTATATAATTTTGAAATCAAATGATCATTCTCATTCCATAATATATTGTCCCAATTATCTGTTGATTTCACAAATTTGAACATTTTTTGATCTAATTTGAATTGCTCTTTTAATTGTAAATATATAAACCATTGGCATTTGAAGCCTTCTTTTTCTAATTCTTCCCTTGTTTTAAATTCGTAATTATTTCCAATAAATTTATGTAAAGTTTTGTATCTTAACCATTTTTTATCATTTGAGTTTTCTTTTCTGGCATATGCCTCCTGAGATTATATCCACAGCAGAAGTGTAGTTATAAAAATTTTTGTATCTGTTCCATATTCTTAATAATGATTTCCTAATTATATGATTATTAAATGCCTTGTTGACTTTACTTTTGTTGTACCACATATACCCGTGCCAACCAAATCTGTTATTATGTCCTTCTAAATTTAATATATTTGTATTTTCCAATATTATCCATTCTCTCAACCAGACCAAACCACAAGTTTCATAGAATAATTTTAGATTTGGTAATCCCATTCCTCCTCTTTCTTTAATATCTTGTATATATTTTAATTTTATTCTGGTTTTTTTCCCTTGCCATATAAATTTTGTTATATCTCTTTGCCATTTCAAAAAAGTTTGGTCCGTTATTATTATAGCAATCGTCTGGAACAGATACAAAATTCTAGGTAATACATTCATCTTTATTGTCGCAATTCTACCCAATAATGATAATTGTAAAGATTCCCATTTTTCTAGATCTTTTTTAATTTCTTTCCATATTGTAATGTAGTTATTTTTAAATAAATCTATATTTTTAACGGTTATTTGTATTCCTAAATATTTAATTTGTTTAACATTTTGAAATCCTGATTTTTGTTCCAATTTCTCTTGCTCTTCTTTTGTCATATTCAAATTTATCATCTTAGTCTTTTGATTATTTATTTTGAAGCCTGCTACGTCTCCAAATTCTTGCAACTTTTAAAATTGGCATTTTATAACTGCCTATGTCCCCATTTTGTGAGTGAGGAAACTCCCCGCAGCAACAACTTGTGAGAGCACCCTAGCATGTTCTTAAAATCCCAGATGTGCCTTATCAGCCCATAAAAATTAGGGCTCTTCCTGTAAGAAACAGTTGAATTGAAGGCACACATTTTTGGTTATAAATAAAAGCTAATGTATAATAGCATTCATACTGCGGTGAAGGAAATAATCCACTGGAGGTAGTTGTAAGAGGTGGTCCCTTGCTTCATTGTCATAATTATGACAAGCCTTGAGTTATTTATAAAAAATAATGAAAGTGGGATAGAAAATAGAAAATAAATAAATAAATAATTTACTTGTTCTGAGTTTCTTCAAATGTGTTTCATTGCTGATCACTGATACTGTATTATTTTCCATGAGCTATACTAGGAAAGAGGTCTTGAATCTATTTCAAAAAGTAAAATTTAGAAACAATAGGATATTTGGAAGAGAGTAGAAAACTGTTCTGAATCTTCTGGCATGTTCAGAGCCTATACTGTAATGTTGAAGTAAAACGTTCAGCACTGTAATACTTCTGCATCATCACTGCAGGCAGATATATGCCAGAACAAATGTTCAGTATGTGCTTAACTAAATATTGACAGTCTTTCACTGGAACATCTTTAGTCCAAATAGGCAGAGTTTTACTATCAGGTTTGTGTTCACTTAGTTGTCATTATTGTGCAGTGCAAGCAGGTTAATTCAGATAAGAAACTTGGCTTTGATGAAAATCAAATTTTATATAAAAGTCAGTATTCTGTCTACAAAATAAACCATGGTAGCAATACTGTCTGAGAAGCTTTGTGCTAAAACCCACAATCTAATATTTAGAAGAATAGTCTCTCAAGATAATTTCACTGAACTTACTGAGCTTCCAGTCTGCTTACTCCTCAAAATATGTATCATGTTTACTTAATGCACATTTAAACTTCTTTCTCCAGCCATCTGAAAAATGCTTGAGCACAGAACATGAGGAAGATCCTCACTGATTCAACTGGCTAAAGAGCAGTTTGCACGCAATATGCTGTATAATATGGAAGATAGTAATTGGAAAGGATGGACACACATTGTTGAATAATAAAAGAAAGACTATCACAGCACTTGGTTGGGAGACTGTGGGCTAGACTGGAAAGTAGGAAAAAAGTAGTCTTGGAAGAAGACAAGAACACAATAGCAAAACATTTATGTATTCCTGTTAATAAAGCTACAAGAGTGTATTCCTGAAGTCACCAGGAATTGAGTTCAGCTCAAAGGAGAATTTACTTCTTTTGGTTGGCAGACACAATAAGCAAAAATATTGTAATTCATTGCAGAATATTCTTGATGTTTAGCCTTGTTCGATTTTTCTTTCAAAATCTTTTATCTTGTATGGGTTATTAAAGTTTAAATGGTTGAAAATGTTTTTAATTAGTAGTATCACATAAAGAATAGTATAAAGCATTTTAGAAAGCAAGACATTTTGGCACATAAAGGATTTAGAAGATTTTGTTTGTTCTTCCATAGTTTGCAGACTGCTTGGAGTCTTGGATTCCATTTCTGGCAATTGAGATTAAACCACAGCCATGCTTTAAATGGTCTCATTCTTATGGAATAGGCTGTGAATACTGCCTTTTGACAAAATGTGCTGCATTTTACCATCTGAGTGCACTCAATAGTTATACATGACCTTTTAGCATCTTCCAAAAGTTGAAGCACCTCTCAACTAAAAAACAATTCATTTATTTATTTGTTATTTTGGGTAATATAGTCCAATTCAAAGTATAGGTTCACCAGTTCCATTGAGAGTAGAAGTTGGATTCACTACAATATTATAAAGTTAAAGGTTCCCCCCGCACATTTGTGCAGTCGTGTCCGACTCTAGGGGCCGGTGCTCATCTCCGTTTGTTAGCCGAAGAGCCAGCGTTGTCCGAAGACGCTTCCATGGTCATGTGGCAGCATGACGCGCATGGAACGCTGTTACCTACCCACCGAAGTGGTACCTATTCATCTACTTGCATTTGCATGCTTTCGAATTGCTAGGTTGGCAAGAGCTGGAGCTACTGCGGGAGCTCACTCCGTCACGCGGGGCTAGGGATTCGAACCTCCGAACTTGCGATCTTCCGATCGACAAGCCTGGCGTCTTACCCGCTGAGCCACCACGCCCCAAAAATAATTATAATATAACAATATTATAAAAGGTAAAGGTTTCCCCCGCACATTTGTGCAGTCGTGTCCGACTCTAGGGGCCGGTGCTCATATTATACTTAGTGACAAAATCACTATTTAATTGGTAATATAATTTATGTAGATTATAATATAGTTTATATTTCTCCCTCTGGCACTAACATTTTCTGGTGCAACATTTTATTTGTATTGCCAGTCAGCCCAAATAGACCTTTGGATACCATGCATTGGAGTTAGATTTGCATGTTTTTTATGTTCCTTGGTCGAAACCTCCAGTTTTTGAATCTCTAAAGTTGAGAATTCCATTTAAAAAAAAAACATATGTGTAAAAGGTCAATGTTCCCTCAACCCATTTCTGATAAAATTAATATATGTCTTTAGAAAATACTGTATATTCTTATTCTATAAAAATATATTGTTTCTGCATATAAATGAATACTAATTAGTTCAAATTAGTAGCATCCAGAAAAATGTTGTATTGATACTACATATACATTTATGTAGTACATACTACATTTAATACATATGCATCATTGTTTATAGTGCATCTCACCAACCCTATTTCCATCACATTGGATATCAAACCAGGATGTATTCTTGCTTCCCTATTATCAGGCTTTGTTTTATTTGCATAGTACAATCTTTATCATATGTGAGTTTCTCTCTCTCTCTCTCTCTCTCACACACACACACACACACACACACACATCCAGCATTAGTAAATAAGCCCATCTTTTATACTGCGATGATGCCACTATTCTTTTTTTATCCCTTTTCTTATCTCTTATAATAATATTATAATAATATTTCTTATTACCCTTTTCTCTATTCTTTTCTTATAGTAGGTCTTTGGAGGCACCTGCAAGAACTAGTTAGATTCTGCCACTAAAAAAAAACCCTTGACTTATGTGATTGATTATTTATTTATTTAATTTTTATCCCACCTTTATTGTTTTTATAAATAACTCAAGGCAGTGAACATACCAATAAGTTCCTCCTCTTTTCCCCACAACAACTCTGTGAGGTGAGTTGGGCTGAGAGTGAGTGACTAGCCCAAGGTCACCCAGCCGGCTTTCATGCCTAAGGCGGGACTAGAACTCACAGGCTCCTGGATTCTACCCCATTGCCTTAACCACTAGACCAAACTGATTATGCGTGGCCTTAGTCAATATAAATGGCAAATTAACAGCATTCAAATAGAGAAAACGTAAGTGATTTAAACATTAGGTATCACCCTGCACTCATCTTCCACATGGAATCAATAAAGTCATGAAATTTCATCTTGTGCACTAAGATGATTAGATATATAAGTTGTAATGCTAACAACATTGTTACTGTGTCAATTAAAATTTTCAGAGCTAATGTGATTCCACTTCTGCTCTATAGACCAGAGCTAAAAGTTTTCTAAAAACACAAAAAGTAATGCAGTCCATATTTATGAGAACTATTCCCAATACTCTTCCGTTTATCCCCGGTGTCCTAATGGGGCTTGAATTAGGATCTTCATCCATAACTGCCTGGCTTAGAATATACCATTTTATGATACTGGCTCAAACTATGGAAGCAGTTTGTTGATACAGATAAATTTAATTCCTCATGGGAAAACCCCATAACCAATTATTTCTTAATCTGCAACCTCTCAGTTTAAGCATTAGCAATTATAGGTTTGAAGAAAGTTATCTGTGAGGTCAAACAACATGTCTTTGGCCTTGACTTAGAATTGGACAGATCTAAAGATCCAAATTAGGCTTCGGGAAACTTTTATCACAACCCCTTCACTATTCCAAGCTACCTTTTTAAGGGCTTTTACATTAGGTTCAGTACCCTATTCCTTGAACTTGGTGGAAGGACAGCTCATTAACATTCCTTATCTAGATTGCCACTGAATATGCTCAGATGCAACCACTAAAACAATAGCTTATATCCTTTGGCACTACCTGCTATATTATGACTGGCAATCTACAGTACATCACCACTCCAAGTATCTTTGCTAATTCTCTCAATTTTTCAAAAACACTCAAATCCATAATCCTTTTATATTTATATTCTTTTCTTTGCTGTGTGTATTTAGGTTTAAATGTATTCAAGGTAGATCTCATATTACTTTAAATGGTTGTGTATTTATGTTTTTATCATAACATTTAAGAATATCGTTAGAGAACGATGTGGTATTACCAAATATAAACCATGTTAAAGTATCAGTGTTAAAAGGCTGCTTCCACTTTTTAAAAATACTGTTCAGTCTTACATAAATATTTATAGTTGAGGGAACTCAAAAGCTATAGAGCACAGCTTTCCAAACTGTGTGTCGCGACACAAAAGTGTGTCGCCTGCGGGGCCCAGGTGTGTTGCGTCAAAACCCAGAAGTGCTGATGGTGCACCGCCACCTCGCGCAGCCACGGGCCATCAGCGCTTCTGGGTTTTCGTACAGCACACAAGGACACTGCTGCCGCCACCGCTGCGGCGCGCGAAAATCCGAAAGCGCCACAGTGGCAGTGGCGCGCAAAAACCGAAAGCGGTGGCGACGCTTCCGGGTTTTCGTGTGCACCACCGTTGGTATGTCGCTGCGGGAAAAGTTTGGAAAGCCCTGCTATAGAGTAATTGGAGAGAAAATAGAACAATGTCACACATCATAAGTTATATTTTATTCCATTTTGGTTTAATGTATGGTGTGAACTCAGACTTTGACTTATTAAACTTTTGTTGAAGAAGCCGTGAACTTAGTCAGGAAGTCAAATTTAGATTCCTGTGACAAGTCCAGAAAACACTTGAAAGTACTGTATGAATGCCAACTTACTGTACTTTGTCATATATTTTTACCCATATTAATTCAGTCATCAGCTTGAAGGAAGCTATTTTTAAAAGTGAATAATAAAGTATCCATTTTATATGAAATAGGTAGTTTAGCTGTTATAGTCCAGATTTATGGTATTCATTTCCATTCTGAATCCACATCCTATAATATCAAGTGAGATTTATTTTTAATCAGCTGTTGTTTAAATATTGATGATTCTGTATAATCAGAATAGAGCATTCATCACAGAGAATTTAACATCCTGTACCAGTTTTCTTTTTGATAGTATATGTATGCATGCACCTATGTCAGTGAAGGAGGTAGAAGTGTGTGTGTTTTTTAAAAGACTCATCCAATTTGAATGTATGGAATCAAATATTCTTTTGAGGAAGGCAGGGCGTTAGCATCTGTTGATGATTCAATTCTTGGGGTTTTCTGGATGATAGTAATTCTAAAGATCCTTCTCAGTCTGGCTTTAGGCTGCTTCTGGCTAGAAACCAACACTACATTGATAATTTGCACTGGGAAATGGACAAAGAGATTTTGATCTTTGATTGATTATATGCCATCAAGTCATTGTCAAGGTGTTAACAACCACATCAATAGATTTTTTTCCATGATGATCTGCCCCTAACCTGGTCTTTCAGGTCTTGCAATGATGCACTCATTGCCACTATAACTGAGTCAATCCACCTTGCTGCTGGTTGTCCTTTTTCCTGCCATCTTTTCCAGCATTAGAGTCTTCTCCAGAGAGTTAGGTCTTTGCATAAAGTGTGCGAACAAAGAGATTACAATATTCCATTGATCGTGGTGTCTTTCTAGGTTGCTTGTTTATTGGCTATCTCTGGCATAAGAATCGGTGGTCCTCACTTCACCCACTTCAGCCCATATACTAGTGGTCTTTGGTCAGTGACTTATGGGATTCAGATCTGGCAGGAGAGGCATGTTACAGGTCCCATCTACTAAGGAATGTCATCTGATGGGACCCAGGAAGAAGGCCTTTCCTGCTGTGGCGCCCTTTGGAACCTCATTCCCCCAGAACTTAGATTGGCCCCTATCCTTCTGGCCTTTAGGAGGGGTCTGAAGACATGGCTGTGTCACCAGGCTTGGGGGTCCAATGGTAGTGGTTAGCCTTTTTGAATGGTTATACTGATGTATTGTTTGCGTTCACCTGCTGACTGTGATTAGGTTTTTAGTTTTTAATTGTGGTTTTAATATGGTTGTATGTTTGTTGTTTTTATTTATATTTTTTTATTCCTATTTTTAATTGTTCTGAGCCGCCCAGAGTCACATATGTGAGACGGGTGGCTATACAAATTGAATAACTAAATAAATTCTGAGGATTACGTTACCTTTCTTACTCTGTTTAACATTTACATAAAACCAAGAAATAAAGTCGTCTTCCTCTTAAAATTCCTTTTTTTTTTGTATAAGGAGCATGATGATTATGATTTACCTTAGCATTCATCTAACAGTAACTTTCATATTCTTGCTGGCTACTGTATTCATTCATCTCCACGGAGATTTGGCAGGAACTTGTTTTTCTTGTGGGTTTGGCATATTTCTAAATCCTATCCTCTTGATGAGGCATTTTAGAGCCATTGAGCTATTTATATTTTGGCAAGAGAGAAGCAAGTTTAGTACGTATACTTATGTTATAAAGTTGTAAGAGTAAGACTGAAAATAAGAGTGGAATGGGGAAGGTAATTGAAAGGAGATATTTAGTTTGAAACCTGTGCAGTATTCCTCATTCTGTAATATAGAATTCATTGCATTATTGCATGAGTTGGAGTGTTTTGCTTCTCCCTCAACATTTACTGAAACATCAAATGGTGGTTGTTAAAATCATGCTTGATCTTTCATGAGAAATTCCAAATCTCATGAAATGTTGGTATCCACAAATAATATATTGCATAATTGCAGTGTTCCAATGTAAGATCTGTGAAATTTGATTGACCTTTTATTGTGTTTTATGGGGGAAAGCTGAAGTTCATCTAGGGCAGGGCTTTCCAAACTTTTGCCGTTGGCGACACACCAATGGCCGGCCCAAAAAACCCCAGAACCACCGCCGCCAGTGTGGCGCACAAAAACCCGGAAGCGCCGCCAGCGGTACTTTCGGGTTGCCGCGGCAGCGGCTGCCCCTTTGAAAGGGCAGGCTCCTGGGACCCCGAAAAGCCTACCCACGTGCGCACGCTGCTGGGCTTTCGAGCGCACAGCTGATCGGCATGCTGCTGGGCTTTCTGGCACTCAGCTGATCGGCGGGAAGAATTTCCGCCCCCCCCCGCGTGATCAGCTGTGTGGCCGAAAGCCTGGCAGCGTGAGCGCGTGGGGAGGCTTTTCGCCTCCCTGCCGGAACCGAGGGCATTTTCGGGGTCCCTGGAGCCTGCCCTTTCGAAGGGGCAGCTGCTGCCGCCGCGCGGCAACCCAGAAGCACCACCGGCGCTTCCGGGTTGTCACGCAACACACTTGGGGCCCCCAGGCAACACAGTATTGTGTCGCGACACACAGTTTGGAAAGCCCTGCTCTAGGGGTTCCAGTGGGAACTACTTTGCTCTCTGTTTTATTACTGGATGCTAATTCCTGTAGTTTCAATAGGCTAACTCCAGAAATGATTGATTAGTTTATTGTTTTTGTTGCAAATAATATAACACATATCCCATTGATATTTTTATTCATAAATTCTTACTAAAAATTACATGAGACAAAGTTTAGAGTTGCCAAGGAAATGATAGTAGTGTTTGAAGTTTCTAAATCTTCATTTTATCTATTTTGCACTGTATTACACTAGAAACACACAACAGATTTGAGAAAAAGTCTCAGAAATTTGTAAACATAATCATTTTTAGCTTCTCAAAATGTATACCTGAAAGTGAATATTTTAGAAATGATTCATAGTTCATAAAGCATTTATTATATATGGAGTTGGCAGTGGTAAAAAGGTATATCTCTTAACCATATTGCACTTTACTCTTTGGTCTTTTTTCAGTGTTGAGGGTGAAGCTCCTGGAAGTGAAACTGGCACATCCCTGGATAGTCCATCTACTTATCATCAAGGAACTATAACTCGCAGTTCAGCTCTTAGTCCAGATCATTATGACCATTCTCCATATGGTCTATACTCTGTCTCCCCTGGACAGCAAAGGCCCCGGAGGCCAAAGCTTCAGCACTCAACGTCAATACTAAGGAAACAAGCAGAAGAAGAAGCTATTAAAAGGTCAAGGTCCCTTTCAGAAAGCTATGAACTCTCATCTGACTTGCAGGATAAACAGGTATTTGAGCTGTGGTGCTGTATTAATCAAGCTAAGTTGTTATAAAAAAGAAATGTACTAATTATCAGCTTTCTTTAGATTTTTTTTTCATGACCCTTTAGATTTTAGCATTTCTGTGTAATAGTTTCCATCTGCTCTCTTTTCCCATTGTAAATTGACCCAGAAATATTTTTTTCAAAGAAAGGACTAATACCTTGTAACATTTATTTGGTGAGTTTGTATACAAGTCACTTGTCACTGAACTTGCGAAGCTTTGTCCGATTTCAGTAAGAGAATGTGCCTTGTAAAACCAGGATGATTTCATTAGTATAAAACAAATCATTTGATTGGCCTCTAATACTGGTTTGTATTAATCAAGGCAGATGGTAGAAGCAAACTATGAAAGGGAAGCAAAGAGTTATGAAACAGGAGGATGAAAAGCAAATATGTCAGATCTTATTCTGAAGTAGCAAGACCAAGTATTCTGCCTATTCAGCATAACTGGTTTTGTGAAAATAATTTAAAGCTTTCTAGAAAGCAGACCCTTATAATACTGGAAATGCTATGTTATTTTGAGAGTTTTAAGACATGATTGAATGGACTAATTTTTTTTAAAAAAAAGCTTCTGTCACATTTTTGAAGCATATCAAGAATAACCAAGTTCCCAAGATTCCAGGGGGTTTACCAATTTAAATCTTTTTATAGAAAGATTAGAATCTTCACTACAGACGAGACTGAAGCCTTAAAAAAAGAGCTGATTGCCCACTGCAGTGCAAAGAAGGTAGAGACTTTATATATCCATGCCCCAGAGTTTAAACCCATAGCATTTTCCTTCCATCCTTCTGACTTAATAGATACTTAGCATGGTCTCTAGGTGGCCTTGGGGAGCACCTTGAATAGGTTGACAAAATGACTTTCTTTAGTGTAGGAGCTGCTGCCCCCTACATTGCCCACTCAGTCTCTACACTCTGAGCCCTTACAACAAGTTTGTATTGCTTAGATTAAAAGGCCTGTTTAAAGCTTCTTTCACATATATGTTTAAATCGCTCTGTTTGTTTTGTATCAGTATCCCCAAACTAATCCTTCTCTGCTGCCACTCTGTTCCTGTATAGCACCCACAGCTCTGTTTGATAAGGGCCGCAGGAACAGCATGCACAATGCCTGTAGCCAACCATTTGCGGAAAAGAGGGGGGGATATTTTTCTTTTTTACCATACTTTAACTTGTACCATTACTAGATGACGCTTGATCATGCCTCCTATTTAGCTTTGTAATTGAAGTATTACATATAAAAGAAAATAATATTTTAATTCAATATACCTTTTATTTGTTTTCCTTTTTTAAAAGAATCAACTGTCAGTATTCCTCATTTTAAAAGCATGTTCTTTGTATGGTTTTAAATTGGAAAAAAAGCATTGCTTTGGAACAGGAGTGTCAACTCATGGGCCACATGTAGCCCTCCAGGTCATTTTGTGCAGCCTGTACCCCTCCTTGAGGTGCTTTCGTAGCTCGGATTGGGGCTTCTCAGCTTCCAGATAGCAGAGGCGGTGTTAGGAGAGCATCCTTGTTCCTGACACTTGGTCAAGAATGGTATTTTGCCCTCCCTGTGCTGGAGGCACCTCCCCTCCTGGCGAGTTTCTCTGGAGTTTGCTGAAAGATGCAATGCCACACCATTGCTGTTCCCTCCTGTTCTCTCTTTTCTGAACTTCCTTCCATAACACAACTCACGGCTGTGGAGCACAAGGAAGTCCTGTGTGACTCCAGCCCTACTTTACTTGCCCAGCTGTTCCCCAGCTCCCTGGCAAAGGTGGTTGGAGGGAAAAAGCTGCCAGGAGGGAAAAAGCTGCTTGCAGCAAGGCGTTGTGGAAGTGACGGAGGAAAAGCAGGGATCTCCACTTACTTGCTTCCCACTGTTTTTAAAGTCCCTTCCAGCAATTCTGCTCAGGTGGGAAACGGGGGGAAAGCAGTAATCACTATTACTTAGAGCTGTGTGCGCTGCAGCTGTTAGGTTGGGAGACAATGGCTGTTTTGAGAAAGGAAGGCCGAGAGAAAAGCAGAAGTGGTGCAGTATCCTCAGCAAATCTGGCCAGGAAAGGAGCTCCTGACAGTAGGAGGGTGAACCACCATCCATGGCCAAGCAACAGGAACAAGTATGTGCTTCTGGTGCGGCCTCTGCCACAGCACTCAGCCATTTGGAGATGAGGAGAAGAAACAGACACCTTCTCCACTGAGCTCTCCTTCCAGAATTTTCCTCACCAGTGGTCCAGGAACTGGCCCCACAGATAGCACTGGCACATATCCTTCCTGGCACTATTACCCCATAGAAAGTGTAAGTTACCCCAAAGGTCCCTGTTTATGCTTCAAGGTGGCTATTTTCCATCTGCAACAAGCTTATGAGGGAGGTGAGCCATAGGCTGAAATCTTAACTGACTGGAAACCCCAAAACTCCATGCTTCCCAATTAATTATAACTGAAAATACCAAATGGCAATTGTTGTCGTTTATTCATTCAGTCGCTTCCGACTCTTCGTGACTTCATGGACCAGCCCACGCCAGAGCTTCCTGTCGGCCAAAATGGCAATTCGTTTTCTTTTTTTCTGTGATGGAATGATCATTTTTTAGCCTGCTTTCCATTAAAAATAAGCAGAAAGTAAGCTACAGTTGCAGGAATTATAACCTCAAGAGAGGGTGATGCGTACCAAATTGAAAACAAAACATTTTTTCATCAGACAGCTGCCAATATCTGTTTGTTAGCAGAATTGGAAATAATTTTTGGGCATAGTTGCTTCTTAAGGGGATTACATTCAAGTTTCAGATGATAGGATTCAATTCAGAGGATTTATGTTGTCGTTCATGAAATAATGGTGATCTGGTTAATTAAAAAGCAATGCCATATAAGTGGCCA
Source organism: Charina bottae (assembly GCA_023362775.1). Taxonomy (NCBI): domain Eukaryota; kingdom Metazoa; phylum Chordata; class Lepidosauria; order Squamata; family Charinaidae; genus Charina; species Charina bottae. The sequence goes on from JALMGJ010000002.1 coordinate 80,166,165, forward strand.
AAGTGAGATGGTGAAAAAGTGCCTCTATTTCATAGTGAAGCTTTTTTATTTAATACATTTGTGTTTAATGACATATAATGATTCTTTTCCTTTCTGACTCACTAGAGACTTTTTACCACTATATGAAAAGGCTTCACTGTTGCATTTCTTAGGCTGATGAACTCCTCCTCATGCAGCCCTTAATGATGATTTGAGTTTGAAACCCCTGCTTTAGAGCTTACATATTATAAAATACATTTTTTTTTAGGTTGAAATGCTAGAACGAAAATATGGAGGCCGTCTCATAACTAGACATGCTGCTCGTACTATACAGACTGCTTTCCGCCAGTATCAGATGAACAAAAACTTTGAGCGGCTTAGAAGTTCTATGTCTGAAAATCGTATGTCAAGACGCATTGTACTATCCAATATGAGAATGCAGTTTTCATTTGAAGGACCTGAGAAAGTTCACAGTTCCTACTTTGAGGGGAAGCAAGTTTCTGTTACAAATGATGGATCAAAAATAGGAGCCCTTGTCCAGTCTGGATGTAATGATCTTGGTGAATCAACGACAATGAAATCTCCAGCAGCTTCCACAGACTTTGCTGATGCCATAACAGAATTGGAGGATGCTTTTTCAAGACAAGTAAAATCTCTTGCAGAATCCATTGATGATGCATTAAATTGTCGTAGTTTGCACTCTGATGAGGTACAGATACCTGACCAAGTCAGAAGTCGTGAAATAGAGAGAGATAGTTGTGGTCCAACTAAAACAACAAGCCATAATGTTGATCATAGGAAACTTGATGAAATGACTGCCTCCTATAGTGATGTTACATTATATATTGATGAGGAAGAATTATCCCCACCACTTCCCCTTTCTCATTCTGTAGAAAGACCATCTAGCACAGAGTCTGACTTAAGACTTCGATCAATAAACCCTTCTCAAGAATACTGGTCTATGACACACAAAGATCATAAAATAGACACTGACACAAGTTGTAGGAGTACCCCTTCATTGGAATCCCAAGAACAGAGAATGAGGATGGATCATCTTCCTTTGCTAACCATAGAACCACCAAGTGACAGTTCAGTCGATTTAAGTGACCGTTCTGAAAGAGGATCATTAAAGAGGCAAAATGCGTATGATCGGGGAATTAGTAGTCAGCAAGATAGCCCAAAACACATATCACATGGTCTCCCTAGCAAAGTAATATCTCGAGAAGATCAAGAAACTAGGCATAGACCAAGGCCTATTGATAGCCACTTGGCTATTAATGGTACAGCAAACAGGCAAAGCAAATCTGAATCTGATTATTCTGATGGAGATAATGATAGCATCAATAGCACTTCCAATTCTAATGACACAATAAACTGCAGTTCAGAATCCTCTTCTCGAGACAGCTTAAGGGAACAAACTTTGAGCAAACAAACATACCACAAAGAAACTCGTAATAGCTGGGATTCCCCTGCCTTCAGTAATGATATCATCAGGAAACGTCATTACAGGATTGGACTGAACCTTTTTAATAAGTGAGTATAGTGCTTTTTCCTTTTTTATGAAATGTTATTTACTTGATGCCTTGGGGTTTTTATATTTACCAAGAAGTAATTTATCTCCCCAGTGAAGGCTAAAACTGGCTACAATCCCATTGTGACTATAAATGTACATCCAAATATTGATTGCAAACCTGTCTTTTACCTAGTTCAGCATGTTTGATTTCTGCCCTGCTAACATTGCATTGTTTCTCATAATTTCATGGTGTGCATTTTTAGCAGGTGGTCTTTTTAAACTTTTAAAATACCCTTTGTTTTCCTTCATATCAATTTCAAAAGAAATTAAATCATTGAAGGCATATTTCAAGAATTCATATAAGTAGACAATGCAAAAATAGAAAATCAATTAAGGAAGAGGTCACATTATCCATTCTCATCATTTTACCATTCTCATCCAGCTGTGATGTTCCACGTGCCATCTAAAGAACAGTCATAATTAGAACTGATCATTCATAATAGTAATTAACAGTTATTACAGTTATTTGTGCTAGCCAAAGACTAGAGTTAAACAAACATGTTTTCCAAGGGATGCCTTCAACATACAATATGCTTTTATAAATAGCTGCAGTTTTTTTTATAGTGTTGTTTTCTTAGCTAAGACTGCCATCCTATGCAGCTGGGAGTAAGTCCTATTGAACTCAGTAAGATTTGTTTCTGAGTACTATTGTCTAAATTGCACTACAAGTATAATAAAACTGTCCATCTCCATTTTAATCAATGTTTTTAACACTAAGTATGCCAGTGAATGTATTCAGTGTTCTCTGTTCAGGTAGTCCTCAGTTAACAACCATTCATTCAGTGACCATTTGACGTTATGGTGGTGCTCAACGAATGGTAGTTACACCTGGTCCCCGAAGTTGCGGCCATTGCAGCATCCCCCGCGGTCACATGATCAAAATTCAGGCACTTGGCAGCCTGTCCACACTTATGACCACAGGGGTGCTTCAGCTCCCCCCACCTACCTATCTCCCCCCCAAATCTCTGCCCTTTTGGCTGCCCTGCACTCCACCACCTCTGCTGACCCTGCCAGCCCCAGCTGACCTTTGCCATCTTCTTCCTCCCGCTGCTGCTGAGGTGCACCCAGCTTAGTCCTTCACACGGCCAGCTGCTGCCTCATGAAGGGATAGGCCAGGCGTGCCCCGTCAGCAGGGGGAGGAAGAAGATGGTAAAGGTCAGCTGGGGGCAGCAAAGGTGGCAGGGCCAGCAGAACACAGGGTGGCAGGGCTGGCAGAAGTGGAGTGCAGGGCAGCCAAAAGGGCAAAGATGGGGGGGGGATAGTTGGGTGGGGGGAGTTGAAGAGGAGGCAGTCCCTTACCTTACTCAGGGCTGGGAGGGACCAAGCTGGGAATGGCTTGGATCGGGGTGGGTCCTCGCCTAACAACAGGATGGGATTTGGTTAACGATGGTGAGGGTGAGGGTGACCTTGGAAGACGAGGGGCAAGAGATGCCGCCTAGAGAACGATCAGATAAAAGAGAAAGGAGTCTGCAACAGTAATGGCCAGAGAAAGAAACAGGAAGGACCTGCTCTAACTACTCAGGTGGTAAATAGGGAGGGCAGGAGGTAAACTTGTACTTTCAGACTTGCAAGATTGATGTCAGCCCTCCCAGGTAAACCAGACAGGAAACACGACTAGATGAGCTAATTCTGTTTTATTGTAAGGCTACATTAGCAGAATCTTGCAAGTCTGAAAGTACAAGTTTACCTCCCGTCCTCCCTATTTACCGCCTGAGTAGTTAGGGCGGGTCCTTCCTAAGTTTCTTTCTCTGGCCATTGTTGCGGACTTCTTTCTCTTTTATCTAATTCAGTGCTTTACAAACTGCCGCCGTTGGCGACACACTGACGGCGGCGCACGGGGCGGCGTGCACGGCGGCGGTGGCAGGGGCGGCGGCCTCGCTAAAACACGGAAGCACTGATGGCACGCCGCTGCCACCGCCGCCGCCATGCACATCGCCACCGCCGCTTCATGACACACTAAACTGTGTTGCGACACACTAAAGTGTCGCAACACACAGTTTGGAAAGCTATGATCTAATTGTTTCCTAGGCAGCATCTCTTCCCCCCATCTTCCAAGGTCACGCTCACATTCCATCACAACGACAGCAACCGGAACTCCCAGGATTGCCATCGCTAAGCGATGTGGTCACATGTCATCATGCTTTATGACCACATTGCTTAGTGATGGAAATTCCAGTCCCAGTTACTGTCACTAACTGAGGACTACCTGTATTAAGAGTTAGTATTTTAGATGGAAAAGTGGATCATTATCAGAACAGCTTTCACATTATATGTTCATTTATTTTCTATATATTGTAATGCATCCCAAAAGAGATGGGATAAGGTAATAAAAAGTAATGAATGTGTGTTTTTGCATGTGTTGGTATAAGAGTAAAATCTAATTAAATGTATGCAATCTGATGATAAGACTCTTTTGGTCTGTTTAAGGTCAGATTTTGTTTGCACTTCAGTTGTTCTCAGTATAGCCTATGGAAGATTTAGCACTGTTGGGGATGAATAAAAATGTAATCTTCTACCCTGCTGCTTCATTCACACTATTAGTTCCTTAATACTAGGCTGGAGCCCCAGCAAATGTAAGATTGCCTAGGATATGGAAACTATGCAGTAGACCTAGTGACCATGAAAAACTTGAAACAGTTGTGAGTTGGGGGAGAGGCAGACAGCAATTTTTGTTGTTTATTCGTTCAGTCGTTTCCGACTCTTCGTGACTTCATGGACCAGTCCACGCCAGAGCTTCCTGTCGGCCGTCACCATCCCCAGCTCCCCAATGGTTGAGTCCGTCACCTCCAGAATACCATCCATCCATCTTGCCCTTGGTCGGCCCCTCTTCCTTTTGCCTTCCACTTTCCCTAGCATCAGCTTCTTCTCCAGGGTATCCTGTCTTCTCATGATGTGGCCAAAGTACTTCAGTTTTGCCTTTAATATCATTCCCTCAAGTGAGCAGTCTGGCTTTATTTCCTGGAGTATGGACTGGTTTGATCTTCTTGCAGTCCAAGGCACTCTCAGAATTTTCCTCCAACACCACAGTTCAAAAGCATCTATCTTCCTTCGCTCAGCCTTCCTTATGGTCCAGCTCTCGCAGCCATAGGTTACTACAGGGAATACCATTGCTTTAACTATGCGGACCTTTGTTGTCAGTGTGATGTCTCTGCTCTTAACTATTTTATCAAGATTTGCCATTGCTCTCCTCCCAAGAAGTAGACGACTTCTGATTTCCTGGCTGCAGTCAGCGTCTGCAGTAATCTTTGCGCCTAGAAATACAAAGTCTGTCACTGCCTCCACTTTTTCTCCCTCTATTTGCCAGTCATCAATCAAGCTCGTTGCCATAATCTTGGTTTTTTTGAGGTTTAACTGCAACCCAGCTTTTGCACTTTCTTCTTTCACCTTCGTCATAAGGCTCCTCAACTCCTCCTCGCTTTCAGCCATCAAAGTGGTATCATCTGCATATCTGAGATTGTTAATGTTTCTTCCAGCGATTTTAACTCCAGCCTTGGATTCCTCAAGCCCAGCACGTCGCATGATGTGTTCTGCGTACAGGTTGAATAGGTAGGGTGAGAGTATACAACCCTGCCGTACTCCTTTCCCAATCTTAAACCAGTCCGTTGTTCCGTGCTCTGTTCTTACCGTTGCTACTTGGTCTTTATACAGATTACTCAGGAGGCAGACAAGATGACTTGGTATCCCCATACCACCAAGAACTTGCCACAATTTGTTATGATCCACACAGTCAAAGGCTTTAGAATAGTCAATAAAACAAAAATAGATGTTTTTCTGAAATTCCCTGGCTTTCTCCATTATCCAGCGGATATTGGCAATTTGGTCTCTAGTTCCTCTGCCTTTTCTAAACCCAGCTTGTACATCTGGCAATTCTCGCTCCATGAATTGCTGGAGTCTACCTTGCAAGATCTTGAGCATTACCTTACTGGCATGTGAAATAAGTGCCACTGTTCGATAGTTTGAACATTCTTTAGTGCTTCCCTTTTTTGGTATGGGGATATAAGTTGATTTTTTCCAATCTGATGGCCATTCTTGTGTTTTCCAAATTTGCTGGCATATGGCATGCATCACCTTGACAGCATCATCTTGCAAGATTTTAAACAGTTCAGCTGGGATACCATCGTCTCCTGCTGCCTTGTTATTAGCAATGCTTCTTAAGGCCCATTCAACCTCACTCTTCAGGATGTCTGGCTCTAACTCACTGACCACACCGTCAAAGCTATCTCCAATATTATTATCCTTCCTATACAAATCTTCTGTATATTCTTGCCACCTTTTCTTGATCTCTTCTGCTTCTGTTAGGTCCTTACCATCTTTGTTTTTGATCATACCCACTTTTGCCTGGAATTTACCTCCGATGTTTCTAATTTTCTGGAAGAGGTCTCTTGTCCTTCCTATTCTATTGTCTTCTTCCACTTCCGCACATTGCTTGTTTAAAAATAATTCCTTATCTCTTCTGGCTAACCTCTGGAATTTTGCATTTAATTGGGCATATCTCCCCCTATCACTGTTGCCTTTTGCTTTCCTTCTTTCTTGGGCTACTTCCAGTGTTTCAGCAGACAGCCATCTTGCCTTCTTGGTTTTCTTTTTCTTTGGGACGTTTTTTGTTGCCGCCTCCTGAACAATGTTGCGAACTTCTGTCCATAGTTCTTCCGGGACCCTATCTACTAAATCTAATCCATTAAATCTATTCTTCACCTCCACTGCATATTCCTTAGGAATATTAGTGAGCTCATATCTAACTGATCTGTGGGTCTTCCCTATTCTCTTTAGTCTGATTCTAAATTTTGCAATAAGAAGTTCGTGATCTGAACTACAGTCAGCTCCAGGTCTTGTTTTTACCGACTGTATAGATGTCCGCCACCTTTGGCTGCAAAGGATGTAGTCAATCTGATTTCAGTGTCGACCATCTGGTGAAGTCCATGTATAAAGTCGTCTTTTAGGTTGTTGGAAGAGAGTGTTTGTTATGCACAGTGAGTTGTCTTGGCAAAATTCTATCAGCCTATGTCCTGCTTCATTTTCTTCTCCCAGACCATGCTTGCCTGTAATTCCAGGTGTCGTCTGACTACCCACCTTAGCATTCCAGTCTCCTGTAATGAAAATAACATCTCTTTTTGGTGTATTATCTAGTAGGTGCTGCAGATCCTCATAGAACTGATCTACTTCTGCTTCTTCAGCATCTGTGGTTGGGGCGTATATTTGGATCACTGTGATGTTAAATGGCTTACCCTGAATTCGAATTGAGATCATTCTACCGTTTTTTGGATTGTATCCAAGCACTGCTTTAGCCACTTTATTATTAATTATGAAGGCTACTCCATTTCTTCTGTGGTCCTCTTGTCCACAGTAGTAGATCCGGTGGTCATCTGATGTGAAGTGGCCCATCCCAGTCCATTTCAGTTCACTGACACCTAAAATGTCTATATTTAATCTTGACATCTCACCAATAACCACATCCAATTTGCCCTGGCTCATAGATCTTACATTCCAGGTTGCTATGGTGTGTTGATCTTTAGAACATCGGATTCGTCGTTCACCACCAGCACCGTCGGCCGCTAGCCGTCCTTTCGGCTTTGAGCTAGCTGCGTCATCACATCTGGGGCTAGTTGAACGTATCCTCTGTTCCTCCCCAGTAGCATTTTGACCATCTTCCGACCTGGGAGTCCCATCTTCCGATGGTATACCGACATATCTTTGGTAGTACTGATCCATTTAGTTTTCACAGCAAGAATACTGGGGTGGGTTGCCATTACCTTCCCCAGGGATCGTATTTAGTCTGACCTCTCTGCCACGACCTTCCCGTCTTGGGTGTTCCTTCACGGTTTAGCTCATGGTTTCACTGAGGTGCTCAAGCTCCAGCACCACGACAAGGTAACGATCTCCTTTGCTGGATTACATGCTGATTAAGAATTGAAGCTATGACACACTGTTACATACCCAGGAGCTGTTGCCACTCTCTGCAATCACAGCAGCATCAGTAGTTGCTGCACAGTTTCTGAAGTTTACTGAGGTAACATGGCTTGCACAGATGGAGGGAAATATCAGCATAGTTGTTTGGCTCAAGCTCAATGCCATAAGTAAATGTTGCCATAAATAACTATTATAAATAGAGCACTAATATATTTTCTGTGAGTTATAGAAATATTTCACATGCAACTCTAAATCGTGGTTTAACATTACATGAATTAGCATTGAGGGTCAGAATAATTAAACACTGAAACATTTTCTATGAGTTATGTATAAAAGTGGTTCACATACAATATGAAAACAGCATAGCATTATATGAGGGCATCTTCAGGATGTAAATGCCAGGTCCAGTTTTTTCTGCACTGCAAAAAGAGATTACATAATGTTGCAAGCTATTCTTTATGCTTGCTTTTCAAAGCAGTGTAATTTAAAGTGGTTTTGTATTCTGATTTGGAAGACAAGTAAAGTAATGGCAAAGAGTTTAATACTGTATCTAATTTTTTTAAAAAAAAATCTGTAAAATGTGAAATATTCTATATATTACCAAGCTTTAAAATTCTCTATAGTATAGTAAGATATTTGTGGGAATTCTTCTTTTCTTGCTTTTCTTGCCTATTAGTTAACATGTCTATGAAGGTTCTCAGTCATCCAGGTGGAATTGTCTGTAGCTTGAATCATGTCAACTGGATTTCTATTTTCTTAGTAGAAACGTTTCGCTCCTTATCCAAGGAGCTTCTTCAGTCTGAGCAAAGTTGGTAAGGGAATCCTAAATATGTTCCTAAGTAGCTGTGTGACCTTACACCTGGGGCTAGGTCATGGTTATATTGAGATGTAATTTTTAAGTCCTTTTATCATCTAAAGGAGGGTCGTTAAAATCACCATGCTGCTGTTGAGCTTGTGAAATGGTCTTAATCTTCCTAGGCACAGAAGACAAAAGACTTTTGCTCAGACTGAAGAAGCTCCTTGGATAAGGAGCGAAACGTTTCTACTAAGAAAATAGAAATCCAGTTGACATGATTCAAGCTACAGATATTAGTTAACATGTTTTGTAGTTTAAATAAAATCCTAAACTTCCATTAAAAATTCACATTCATTTATCTGTATGAAGTATCTGATGCGAATTAACACTGAATCCCTATTAGAATATACTGTACATTAATCTTGATGTAATACTCATTTTAATAATAATCTTATCCCAAAGATTGAATGGGAGTTTTGTCCATCAAGTTATATCCACTGAAATTACATCTATTCATTTAGATATACTTAATTCACCATACTGTGATAAACAAGTATGTTGTAGAATCTATACAAATTGTAATTTTTAATCTCCTAAAATAATTTGTAGATATAGTAGATCCCAAAGGCAATACATTAGACTTGTTCCAATTAATAGTAGAGCCAGAAAATAAACCATTTTACTGTATAACATAAACAGGCTTGGTTAATGACATTACATAATTGTTAAGGATTGTCAAAGATAGTCATAATTTTATATCAGCATATATGAACAATTTATAATCAGTGTGAAATATCATCACACCTTTAATATCTTGATACTGTCTAGTGGAAGAAGCCAACTGAAAATTAAAGGAGACAAGAAACATCTTTGTTGGGTCTCACAATGTAATTTAATGAGTTGACAGACAAATCCATTGGTAATATCTCTAACCACAGGATGAAGATATCGAAGTATAACAAAAATAATGGAAACACATTTTTTAATTTTTTTATTTATTTTCTATCCCGCCTTTATTATTTTTATAAATAACTCAAGCCGGCAAACATACCAAATACTCCTTCCTCCTCCTATTTTCCCCACAACAACAACCCTGTGAGGTGAGTTGGGCTGAGAGAGAGTGACTGGCTCAAGGTCACCCAGCCGGCTTTCATGCCTAAGGCAGGACTAGAACTCACAGACTCCTAGTTTCTAGCCCGTTGCCTTAACCACAGTCTTAACGCATTTAAAAAACATTTCATAAATTCATTCTGCACTATATCAAAGATTTTTTCAGCCTAACAAAATTAGAACAGCTGCTTCAAGTTTATCCACAGCTATATCCACAATATCAACCACCAGGCAAATGATATCAGATGCTTGTCTATTTCTTATAAATCCTTATTGTGATGGGGGTATTATAGATGGTATTATCCTAGCTAATGTTGCTGTTAATACTTTAGCATCCACATTAAGCAGAGATATTGGTCTGTAGCTAGCACATCTTGCAGAATCTTTCTCAGGCTTTAGTATTACTGTGATGTAAATCTCATGATATAATGAAGGAAATACACAGAGATTAAATAATTACAGGTAGTCCTCGTTTAGTGACCACAATTGGGACCCTGAGTTTGTTCATTAAGTGAAGTGGTTGCTAAGTGAAACCATGACGGTAGTTATGATCTTACTTCAGCTTTGCTTTGCAGACCTGTGAAGGTTGTAAAAGTGAGGATTGGTTGTAAAGTTACTTTTTCATCACTATCGTAACTGAATGGTTGCTAAACAAGGCAGTCACTAAACTAGGACTATCTGTAATTATAGACATCCAACACTGTAGGAGCCAATAGGTCTATAAATGTTCTATACCACTCAACAGGAAATCTATCTGGTCTGGGGGGGTTGCCTAATTTCATAGTTTGCATGTCAGGGGACTATGATATTTTACGTGTTCATTACCTTCAGTTAAAATTATTACATAGTTACTTATAGCAAGACAAGTATTCAGAATATTCAGTTTCAGTTAAGATTCACAACTTGGTTAAATATGATTATATTGTTTTGAACGATTCTAATACAAGATTCTCCTTCTCTGTCTTAAACTCTTTATAGATCTTTATGTGATCCTCTGTGCTTGCTGATTTGTCTTGTTTTGACATCAGTATACAGTATAATTATGTAGTCTCATAAGAAAAAGATTGCACAAATAAATAACGGGGACCTGTAAGGAACCGTCAGGCATTCTATCACTTGGTGGCTTGTCAGTGTGAGGTTGTTAATGAAAATTAGATCCTAAAATAACATTCCTTCAAGGGAGGGTTGATCTTCATAAACTATTAGAATTGTTTTGCTCAATTGATAGGCAGAAGAAAACATGCTTTTTGTTAATGACATGGGAGGTTTCAAAAAACTAGAATAGGAATTCTTTGCAATAACTTAGTCTGCTGGCTTCATGAAACATTTTAGTTCACTTTTTCCAATTCAGCTTTCTTGTCTAGTTGGTTTCTTCATTCTTCAGACCAATGCTGAATAATATATATTCCAGGAATAGGGCAGACAAATATGAATTCAAAAGTTTGGTGAATCACATTTGAAAGTTTGGACATCACATATTTATTTATACCCCTTACCTTATGAAACACTTTTTAAAATAATGGACTAATAATTTGTACTCTGTAGCAGCCAGGTCTCAAAACAAAAACCCCAACCACTGCTGACTTAGATACTTTTGATATTCATAGAATTTCAATTTGACCCATGCTTCACAAAATTAAAGTGGGATCTTGCATAGGTAAATTGGGCAACCTGCTCCTCCCTCTAATGTTACTTGAATATTCCAACAAACAAATGGTACAGAAAAGAACAGTTTACATAGTTTGCTAAAACAAATACTGTAATGAGCTCCAAATCTCAGGGCAGCATTCTATACTACTTTTTAGTTGGTGTGCAGGAATGAATACCATCCCAGAAAGATTAGGGAATGAGGAAAGCAAACAATTACAATACTGTATGAAGCAAAACATTATTCTATACAGCTCTTTATATACAGTATATGTGAAGCTCTTTAATGTTTAAACCTTCCATAATAATATTTTTGCTTATTAATTGATCAGCAAAAACTTTAAATATAACTTTGATCTTGAATAATATAGTTACAAATCTGAGGTGTCAAGATGTTTTCATCTTGAGCTGAGTAATCTTTATGTATTCCACTATTGCCTCTTTCAATAGCAAGGCTGTGCAGTGCTTCTATTTCATATCCAAAAATGTTCTTCAGAGCATGTAGAGCACAAATATAGCATCCATCTCCAACTCTTTAAAGCAGCTGTATCTTTTCCAAAATAGTACAGCTGTTGTTAGAGCAGACAGCCATGTGATCTTAGGACAAAATGCAGATACTGCAAAGGATCGCCAACAAATTCTACATTTGTGCTTCTCCATATTCTGAAGCACCTTTTCAAAAACTAATTATTTCTGAGGTGCTGTACAGATCTTTTAGTAGTCTGGACAATAGGTTTTTTTTGTTTTTTTTACACCCAATTATCCAGAATTCACCATAAATCTACTTGTCTTTTTGTTTTTTACTTACTTGTACCTCCTAATAGTTAATATAAGCATTTTTATTGTTTTTCACTTAACTTTTCTTGAATAACATATATTAAGAGATGTTAATTTCTTAACATGTTAACAAGAGATGACTTAAGAAAAGTAAACATCTCAATAGCCAAGCTGATAATTTTAAGTAAAATCTATAATATACCCACAGACATCCAGACCATCCCATTTTCTTTCTTTTTTTGAAAAGAATTTTATTAAGTTTAGAGCATAGATAAAAACTACAATAAAAAAATTAAAAACTACAAAAAAAAGAAAGTGAAAAACACAAAAAATTTTTTGTAAAGATTACATAAGAAGTGACTTCCTACTTTCAACAACAAGAATATATAGCAATTCCCATAATTAATCCCTTTCTCCAACTTTAACCAAAATCACATTATTTCTATAAATCATTCCATGGACATTATGTAAATCAATAAAAGCAAATGCTTCTTCCCTTTATACATATAAAAAATAAACAAATATATAAACCTTCAAATCAACTCCCCCTCCCCCATAAAAACTCATTTATAAAATGTTTCCCTCCTATCACCATTCTATATATTTCTGGCCACTATGTTAACAATCAAATTATTATAATAGTTTTTTAAAATATAACATTTAAATTATCTACTTTTATACTTAATACTACAATCTTAGCCCATTAAACCTTAAAAATCAAACTTTAAATCATTAGAAAAAAATAGAATCATACAACCTTATAATCAATCCACATACTTATTAATTTCTATATTATATTTCTATATTAACAGATTATAAAAACATTTAAGAAACATTTAAATTATCTACTTTTATGCTTAGTACTGTTATTTCAATCTTACCCCTATTAAACCTTACAAAACAAACTTTAAATCATTGCAAGAAACTTTAAATCATTACAGAAAAATAAAATCATAGAGCCTTAAAATGAATCCACATACTTATTCTTAATTTTTATCCCACCTCAAAATAAACCAAAGCATTTATTTGTCTCCATATTATACACAAGAGTTTTTTTTTATAGACAGATCAAAAAACCCAGCTATCTCCCCTACAAAGTCAACAAAAAAATTCCCACATGACTGAGCTATCTCATTTTCAGAACAGACCCTGTAATAAACAAGCCATTTTTCTTCTTGGAAACCGAATTGTAACTCCTTCATGTCTGTCATTTCTTCACCATCTGGATTCTCGCAGTCAGGAGAGATACTTCCTCCTTGATGAATCTCTTTCTCTCCCTTCAGAAAATCCTCAAATCGATTGATACATTTTAAAAGCAATATCCTGTACTTCTTGTAAGTTAGCTTGAACAATTTCATGGAAAATCTTGTTAAAATCAGCAGACTGCTCGGCATGGAGCTCTAAGGTTGTTTTCTTAAGGTTGTCCATAGTTCAAACAGTAAAGTCTGGCAACTTCTGCTGATGTGTATAAACTAGTGGGTTAATAAAAGGCTTCCAGAAGCTAAAATACAGCATCCAAGGCAAGTGAACAGAAAACTAAAAGCTAAGAACATCAAATTAAATGTGTAGGAAAATATTAAGTCCTTCAAACTAAATAGAAAAATAATAACAGAGAGATGGTTATTTATTCTCAGTCCTCCTTAAATTTGAATGGAAAGCAAGCTAGCAGCTAGAAAAAAAAATTTTAAACCTCCAGAAACAACGTTATGCAGCACCAAGAGATTTGTATCTTCTTGTTGTTAAAAACCTCTCTTGGGGTCCAGGAACTTAAAAATATACAAACTAGGTGATTTAGAAATGAGAAAGGCTCGACCTAGTGTCCCAAAGGGGCTGCAGCGTGGTCTGGAAATGGTGGCATCCCTGACTCCTCTCTCCTCTTACCGGAATAGTGCCAACACCATTGACGATCTTCAGGCTACAAAGTGATGTTGTGAAGTGCAAATGGGATGATTCCGAGTGTTTTCTGTCCATGAAAACACTCTAGGGCAACAGGAGCCTGCCTGTGCCTCCAAAAAGAATCCACGCTGTTGGGTCTGCCCGCTGATCTTGCGAGCAGAGTGTTCAGTTGGCCATCTTTTCACCGGAAGCCAAGAATACATCAGACCATCCCATTTTCAAAGAGCCAGGAAAATATGGCTGTTCAGAAAGGCGTTTAGGATATTTGAAGATACTGCTGCCCAAACAGCAACACATTAGGACCTTGCTGTTTATGTTTTTGATTTTTAATATTTTAATTACATGTTGTTACTTGTAAGACACTCAAGGTCAGCATATAAGCCAAATAAATAAATAAAATTGTCTTATTTATAACATCTGCATTACATATTATTCCACAACAGCAGTGTAAGTAGTAACATTTCCTTTTACTTTTAAATATTCAAAAATCTGTAAAAAGGAATAAGGTTTTTTAGGCCATGTATGGATTCAAACTATAGATTAATGGAAGAACTGGCTCTTTTAAAAAAGGGTGCCAGAGTCAGGGTTTCTTTTGCAACCATATAAAGAGAGTATATAAATGTTCCCAAATGTTGAAGAAGGCTACCTAATTTCATTGGGAAAGCCACAGAAACTGGAATTATATCATTCCTAGCTCATCAGGCCCATCCCTTTCTCATATTAAACATTTTAGGCAAATTATTTGCTTGAAGAGATATTTGTGTTAGGATTCAGCAAAATGTCACCGTCTCAATGCCTAGACAAGTGATCAGGATTGTAAAATGCTAACCAGAAAAAGAAGGGTGTTTGATGGTTGGCACAATTATGCAATTGTTAAATTAACACAAGATAGAATGTGCCAATGCATTTCTTGTTCTTTGGAATTCAGGATAGCTGGGCTTCCAAAGGAAAAACAGAGACAGATGCTTTTTCAGCTATTTAGAAAATCACTGTTTAAAAATGGTGAACACAAAGCAAGAGACAAAGAATAATATTGTCCCAATGAGATAAATAACAAAAACAACAGGAATATAGTCAATATATTCTGGTGACCTTGAGGCTCTCTTGTGCTACCCCACTCTGCAGGGAGGCTGGACCTATTAGATTGGTCCGCCCCCGGCGACTTATGGACCCAATGAGGTTTCAGAGGGAGCTGGGGGTAATACCTGAAGATCTGCAGCATGGTCCAGCGGAGGTCTTGGCCGCAACTTGGAATACAGAGGCGGCCGGGGCCTTGGACAGGATCACACCTATGCGACCTCTCTTGCCTCGTTCAACCCGTCACTCCCCGTGGTTCACGGAGGAGTTGAGGGTTTTGAAGAGGGTTAACAGACGTCTGGAGCGCCGCTGGAGGAAGACGAGGACTGAATCTGACCGGACACAATCTAGAGCCGCTATTAGGGCCTACCTGGGGGGGGAGGGTCCTCCTGGACTCACGACTCCTGCTCGAGGAGCAGGTGGCAGTCGTGGCCAGGAGGGCCTTTGCACAGCTTCGGGTGGTGCGCCAGTTGCGCCCCTTCCTGGATCAGGAGGCCCTCCGAACAGTCACTCATGCCCTTGTCATCTCCCATATAGATTACTGCAATGCGCTCTACATGGGGCTACCCTTGAAGAGTATCCGGAAGCTTCAGCTGGTCCAGAATGCGGCTGCATGGGTAGTTCTGGGTGCTATAAGATCAGCACATGTAACACCGCTGCTCCACAAGCTGCATTGGGTACCAGTTTGCTTCCGGATCCAATTCAAGGTGTTGGTTATCACATTTAAAGCCCTACATGGCATGGGACCAGGGTATCTGAGGGACCGTCTCATCCCGATCATATCTACCCACCCCACCTGATCATGCAGGGAGGGCATGCTTCGGATCCCATCACTAAAAGAATTCCATCTAGCAGGGTCCAGGAGGCATGCCTTCTCTGCGATAGCACCCGCCCTGTGGAATATCTTGCCCCCTGAGGCGAGACGGGCACCCTCGCTCCTGGCCTTTAGGAAGTCGTTAAAGACCTGGTTCTGCCACCTTGCCTGGAACGAAGGACATAATAGTTCCTCCTGGGGGTGGTTAGCGTAATAATATCCTCCTTTTAACAACATACCATCTTTTGGATTTTTATTTTTTATTTTTATGGTAGTTTTTAAATGTATAGTTTTTTAACTTTTATATTGTGATTGTAAACCGCCCAGAGTCTACCATGGTAGAGATGGGCAGGGATGGATGGATGGATGGATGGATGGATGGATGGATGGATGGATGGATGATAGATAGATAGATGATAGATAGATAGATAGATAGATAGATAGATAGATAGATAGATAGATAGATAGATAGATAGATAATATTGAACTCAAAACACTATACTTATAATCAGAGCAAACAGTTGATAACCATAATCAGCTCCTAAACATGCATCAAACCAAGTGCAAAAAACTATCTACAATGCTTTTATGTAACAGATTGTGTCAGCTTACCTGACTCTGTATTACAATAACTCATGATTACAAATTCCTAAGACAGATTTTGCCAGTTCCATGTTCAGGGAGTGCCAATCTTCCTGTTTGATTTTAGAAAGAAGGGGATGGTGATCATCCTCTTTTGTTTCTTTGCCCATGCAGCTCTTGATAGAACTTAAATACTTTAAAGGAGGATTATATAAAGCCATCTTCCTCAACCTGGGCACTCTCCAAAGCTGTGGATTTGCCTCCCAGAATTTTTAGCAATAGCTACTCTGGCAGGTTCAAGGTTTGAGACCCTAGCCCCGTGTGACGGAGTGAGCTCCCGCACTCGCCCCAGCTCTTGCCAACCTACAATTCGAAAGCATGCAAATGCAAGTAGATAAATAGGTACCACTTTGGTGGGATGGTAACAGCGTTCCGTGTGCGTCATGCCGGCCACATGACTGTGGAAGCGTCCTCGGACAACGCTGGCTCTTCGGCTAACAAACGGAGATGAGCACCAGCCCGTAGAGTCGGATATGACTGTGCAGAGGAAAACCTTTACCTCTACCTTTACTCTGGCAGGGCAATTCTGGGAGTTGAAATTCACACATGTGGAGATCATCCATGTTTGAAAAGCTTCAGATAAAGCTGTTTATGGTACTGATCATAATGATTAGAGTATGGGTAACATGTTACTATCAGCACAATGTTGATTATTACTAGCATGACTTTGGGGTTATCAAGCTTCAGTTCAATAGATCAGTTTTCATTTAACATCCCCCACCCCACATCCCAAAAGGAAAAAAGTCTGAACTGATGTTGATGTTGCTTCAATAAAATGGATCTTCAGCTGAATAAAATTTAATAATAATGCAGGGACAGCTGAGAGGCAGCAGGTAGAAAAAGGATGTTTCCCCTTCTTCCCTCTATAAACCTTGTTTTTTCCAGAGTTTGGACATCTCTGCATACCAGGATAGAAAAGTAAGCCTTGTTTGTCGAGTGGAGGAAGGTTCAGTACAGTCTACCTACGTATCTGGTATTCTATTTTAAAAGTTTTACAAATAGTCTTCAGGCCTTTTCTCTTTCCTTTCTAGATTTCCATATCATTCAGCATCTGACACACCCAGAGTCAGTGTGAGAAACTATTATTTTAAACATCTCACAGTGCCATGGAACCACAATATTTCAAGCCCTCTGTTAAGTTTAGATTCCCAGCTGCTTACTGCTGCTGCTAACTAGCACAGTTCATGGACACTGGAGAAGGCTCAGCAAATGGCTTTTTACTGAGGTTCCCTACAATTTTATAAGCTTATTATTATTTGCAACTCAGTGCCCAGAAAAATAGGAATCCCAGAACATCTCATTATCCTCATCAAAAACTTACATGCAGGTCAGGAAGCCACAGTATGGGCAGAACATACAGGTAGTTATGGCTGCAATTGAGACTGGGATTGCTGTCACTAAGCGATGTAGTCGTAAAGCAGGATGTCACATGACTGCATTGCTTAGTGACGGAAATCCAGGCAGTCCTGGTTGTTGCAACCCAAAATGCGTGGGTCATTAAGCAGAAAGTGGAGGGAGTCCCAGGTAAGGAGAGTGGGGGTGCCAGAGGGGGGTGGGGGAGGCCTGGGGGAGGCTGTGCCTGAGTTGGAGGAGGGGGTGCTTGGTGCAGCACGAGCTCAGAAAGGCCAGTGAAGGGGTGCGGGGTGCATACATGTGTGCAAGATCAGGAAGGCCAAGGAAAAAGGGCACGGGATGTATGCGTGTGTGTGATCACAGGGAGGTCAGGGAGAGAGGGCATGGGGTACATGCATGCATGTGTGCAATTGCAGGGAGGCCAAGGAAAGAAGGCGTGGGGTACATGCGTGTGTGTGTGCGATCACAGGGAAGCTGTGGAAAGAGGGTGTGGGGTACATGCGATCGCAGGGAGGCCAAGGAAAGAGGGCATGGGGTGTGTGGGGAGATGCGATCACAGGGAGGCCAGGGAAAGGGCATGGGGTACATGCGTGCGTGTGTGCGATTGCAGGCAGGCCAAGGAAAGAGGGTGTGGGGTGCATGTGTGTGAGCGCAGGGAGGCCGAGGAAAGAGGGTACAGGGTGTGTGCGATCGCAGGGAGGCCGTGAAAAGGCACGGGGTACATGAGATCACAGGGAGGCTGTGGGAAGAGGGTGCAGGGCGTGTGCGTTCATGTGTCTGATTGTAGGGAGGCCATGGAAAGAGGGTGCAGGGTGTGTGCAAGCGAAGGGTGGAAGGAGGGCACTGTGCGTGCGAGTGAAGAAAGGGTGGGGGGAGAGACCTACTCCAGCAACTTGCAATCTTCCTTTCTGGCTTCCCATTGACTTTGCTTGGGGGAAGCCAGCAGGGAAGTTTGCCAATGGCAATCACGTGACCGCGGGACACTGCAACTGGATGTGAGTGCAAGCTGGTTGCTCGGCACCCGAATTTTGTTCATGTGTTCTGTGCTGCAACGGCTGGAACTTCAAGTACCAGTCATAAGTCCCTTCATTCAAGCACTGACATAACTTTGAACGGTTGTTGAATGAATGGTCGTAACTCGAGGGCTACCTGTAGTGAAACAGACTGGCCCCAGGTTGGCAAAGGAGTGAGACAAGGGTGTATATTCTCCCCTTATTTATTCAACCTATATGCTAAATATAGGAAGCTGGATTGGAAGAAGATGAGTATGGTTTTAAAATTGGAGAAACATCAACACTGCACTAAGGTGATGACACTACTTTGATAGCCAAAACTGCAAAGGATCTGCAAGCCCTAATAATAAAAATCAAGGGGCACAGTGAAAAAATGGGTCTAAAATTAAATATAAGGAAGATCAAACTAATGACGACAGGTAGAACAACCAGCCTTAGAACTGACAATGAAGGTATCGAAATGGTGGATAGTTTCTGCCTTTTAGGATCAACCATCAATAGTAAAGGAACAAGCTGTCAAGAAATATGCTGCAGACTAGCACTTGGCAGAGCAGCCATGAAGGCCTTGAAAAAGATATTCAAATGCCATGAAGTGTCTATACCTGCAAAGATTAGAATTGTGCAAGCCATGGTGTTCCCTGTGACACTCTATGGAAGCAAAAGTTGGACTATGAAGAAGCAAGATAGGAAGAGTATCGATGCTTTTGAACTTTGACATTGGAGAAGACTCCTGAGAATACCATGGACAAACAAGAAAATAAACCAATGGATCATCAAACAAATCAACCCAGAGTTCTCACTCAAGGCACAAATAACCAGGCTCAAATTATCCTACTTCGGACAATTATGCAAAGACCTAGCTCCCTGAAGAAGGCTCTAATTGTCAGCCTTACCGGGTAGACCAGAGAGGAAACATGGCCAGATAAGCTAATTCTACTTTATTGTTAAACCACATTAACAGAATCTTGCAAGTCTAAAAGTATAAATCTCCCGCCATCACCTTTACAGCCTCAGAACTTAGGGAGGGTCCCTCCTGAGCTTCTTGCTCCTCCCACTATGCAGCTGTAGGCTATGCTTATCTGCACGTTCCCTAGGAGCATCTCTTCGCCCTGTCTACCAAGGTCATTCCCACATACCATTACACTAGTATTAGGAAAGGTGGAAGGAAAAAGAAGAAGAGGATGACCAGCAGTGAGGTGGAAAAACTCAGTTACAGTGGCAATGGGTGTGCCATTGGAAGAGCTGAAGGACCAGGTTAGGGACACATCATCATGGAGAAAATCTATCTATGTGGTTGCTGTGAGTCGGCAACAACTTGATGGCACATAATCAGTCAATATTATTTGCAGCAGTATATAAGACTCCTTGTCATGCTGAATTCCTGTTGTCTCTGCAACAAAGTGGATGTGATTTGCCATAGCCTTCTTCTGTTACCCCCACCGCCTCTTCCATCCCTGCTTAACTTTTGAGATTAGCCAAGATTGACACAGTGGTGCCACCTGCTGTGAAATATCAGCAAGTAAAAGCAAAAATAATGTCTTAAATCTTTTTTTTTAATAAAGATTTTAGTTTTGGGGGGGTAGCATTGCATAATTTTGATCCTGAATTGTTCATTTATGACAAGCGAAGAGAATATTTGTAGCTCAGGGTTGAACTGTGGAGTCCTTGGTGCTCTTTGAGCCTTGTTGTTTTCTTGCAGACGTTTCATTGCCAGGCTAGGCAACATCTTCAGTGCAAAAAGGGAGTGGGATTTGCTCTCTGTTTATATACCATGGCATGTCCTGCTTGTGTTGGTGGAGGTGTTATTCTCTCCTTAGTAGTTCCTTGATTGGACTGTTGTTTGCTACTTAGTTGATTGACTGAGTTAATAGTTCCTTGATTAGGGTATATTGTGCTGTTTGATTGTTCCTCTGGTGCTAATCTTGGTGTTAATCTTTGCATATCTGGGTGATGATTGCTGGCAAGGAGGTGTTCTGGTCTTCTGGCTTTTCTATTGTCTCTTATGAATGGTATGTAAACGTTGTTTACCTCTATGTGTCTGTTGATGGCTGCTTTGTCTGAGTGCCAAGCTTCCAGGGATTCTCTAGCATTTTTGGACTTGGCTTGGTTTAAGATGCTCACATTATTTAGGACAGACCAGCAGAAGACTAGTAGAACGCATCCACGAACACCAACTAGCAGTCAGAAGACATGATGAAAACTCCTTAATCTCACAACACATGGACAGACTTAACCATACTGTAAAGGTTAGCTTAGCTTAACCAAGGCTATTCTGCTTTTGGAAACTGCTTGCTGTTAGAAATTAGGTGAAAGGAGACGCAGGGACCTTGCATGCTGTTTCTAGGAGTAAGTTCGTGTAGATAATGCTCGGCATGGATGTTTAGAATAACAGGAGACATGCAGACTACCCCTGGAGGTCTCTAGGATGCTTTCTGTTAGCAATGCAGATACTGAAGCTTTGCCCTGTCACCGGGATAGAGTTCATTCATACTTCTTTACTAGCTTTGCAAACCCTATATAAGCACCAAACTTGCGGTGTGTGTGTGTGGGTTTCCTTGCAGACATTCACTACCATGATGTCTGTAGAAACCCCACCCAGCTTTGTCTTGGCCAAAATAAATGCTGTTATTTTAATCTCCAAGCCTTGACTCAAGTCTCTCTTTTGGCAACCTCAGGAACTTGGGCCTTACAGTACTTTCAACTGGGAAACTGTGAGCATCTTAAACCAAGCCAAGTCCAAAAATGCTAGAGCATTCCTGGAAGCTTGGCACTCAGACAAAGCAGCCATCAACAGACACATAGAAGTAAACAACATTTACTTACCATTCATAAGAGACAATAGAAAAGCCAGAAGACCAGAACACCTCCTTGCCAGCAATCATCACCCAGATATGCAAAGATTAACACCAAGATTAGCACCAGAGGAACAATCAAACAGCACAATATACCCTAATCAAGGAACTATTAACTCAGTCAATCAACCAAGTAGCAAACAACAGTCCAATCAAGGAACTACTAAGGAGAGAACAGCACCTCCACCAACACAAGCAGGACATGCCATGCTCTATAAACAGAGAGCAAGTCCCACTCCCTTTTCACACTGAAGATGTTGCCTAGCCTGGCAATGAAACGTCTGCAAGAAAACAACAAGGCTCAGAGAGCACCAAGGACTCCACATTTATGACAAGGTTAGCAAAGTATGCTCTGTCTGTGTCTCCTTAAAATAACAGCATGGATAACAGTTCATTTGAGTGATAATCTTCCAGGATGTGCATATATTCATTTCATAAGCCAAAGGTGTTTGTCGTTTTATAAATGATGATGTAAATCGTACTGCTTCGATATTTTGTTTGAAATTGGATCAGATGCATAAGTATAGTAAGGTTATCTTTACCACTTGATAGCGCAATACACAATGTTACGTGCATAAGCTTGGCAAGGACTACTACTTAGGTGCTTTCACACATAAACTGTTTTGTTGCAACATATTAATTTATTTTCAAAGTGTATGACACCGTGAAAAGAAAGTCTTTGCGTTGCCTTACAGATGCACCCATCCTTTTTACCTTCCTTCATGTGACCACAGCCTGAATCTCATTTACATTAACTAAGGCTGGCACCCAGCAAAGTACTATGGCTGTGGATCTTCTCCTTTTTCTTATAGCAATTAATTGATCTTCTGTTCTTATGTATTAATAGTATGCTATATGTTCAAATGCCTTTTTTAATCACTATTTTTGAGAGACTAATGTGCTAATAAATACAATTTTGTTTTTTGCCTGTTCCTCTCTACTTGATCATCTAATTCTTTTCTGAAAAAGTTCAATATCTCTTTCATATCCCTTAATCTTTGATCCACATGCTACTTTATAATATTTATTTATTTAATTTATATAGCAGCCCATGTCACAAACTTGTGACATTCGGAAAAGGGAAGATAGGGTTTTTTTTTAAATACTGATACATTTAGCTATGGATAGACTTGCCTAAATCTTGAAATCTTGGAGCTTATCAATCAAATGTATTATATTTAGACATTGAAAAAGAATGTTATAAAATAAAAGTATTTTTAAAATGTTATAACTAATTTGGTTATCAACAATATTGATCACTGTGATAACATCTCACCAAACAGACATTGTAGGAAGAGACCCATAGTAGTCTATGGTAGCCAAAAATCAGGAGGAGTCTGGTGGCACTGTTTCCAACTAATACATTTTATTAAAAGTCAGCTTTCTTAAGCTGCAGCTCACCAGCTACAGTAAAATCCTCTTCTGCACAATTCACAGCTACTATTAAATATCTGTTTTTCAATAATAGGAAAGAAAACCAAGTCATTTATGATTAGATGATTTGTAGTCATATTGAATATGAAGAGAGAACATCCTCTCCAATTAATTTAAGATACCCAATTTTAAGCCTGGAAAAATGAGCACTAAAATGCTATTTGAATCCCTTTGTGTTAGTTCCTAAGATACTTCTAATGAGATCCAGAAGTGATTTTTTGTATTACTGTATAATACAGTGTCTGAAACATGTTTCCACTTTTTGAATTTGCATTGTATGCTGTAATAATATTAAGAAAAATAAGAATAATTCATGGCATATATGGAATAATCCTTTTCTGCAGTCTCCCATAGTAAATAATACGCAGACTGATCAGTGGAGGTCATGCATCTTACCAGAGGCAGTTTTTTCTTCAAGGGCATGTACAAATCCCTGCCAGAAACTTTTATTTCCTGTTTTCTGAATGGGATGTTTTTATGTGCAGAACTAGATTTTAAATTTTAGCAAGTGTAAAACAAATAGAATACATGTGATGCTAAATTTCTAGGACTGAATTAAAACACAAACTGGTATCCAGGCTAGGCATAATCCAATTCTGATTTTCAATTGTTTAGATATTGTAATGGTGGAAAACTCTTCTCCCTGGGGGCCCTAAAATGAAAAGTGTTGGGGAAAACATTTGAATAGAAAATAAATACTTGTGCTTAGCATGTGCAGTGTTCCTTAATTCCAGTACTTTCTTCTTGAGGCACTATTTTTCCTTCCTTCTGACTGATGGATTTTGGTATACTGCTAAAAATCGTCTTATTACAAAAATAATATTACAAAAAATAAAAGGATAGAACCAGATAGGAGAAACCTGAGTTCAAATCAGGGTAATATGAGGCTCCCTTTGGATAATTCTTCCTGTTCACTCTTTTTACCATAAAGCGTATTTCTACATTCACAGAGATGTTAAAAGGGAAAATAGGGGAGAAACATTTGGGAAGAAAAATGTTTATTTTGTAGCAAAAAAAAAAATTAGACACTCTTAAATTTTTACAAAAGTTTTCTTTATTCTCTACGGTGCTATTTTAATTGCTGTTTATGTACAAAACAGATTTTTAATTTAATTATGTTCATGTTAATTAAATATTGATATATGGGCCAGAGTTGGTATAAACAGTTTAGATTTTCTTGTTTTTTATATATTTTATGGGATATGAATTTCTCAGGACTTTTAGCTCTGAGTGATCATAAATTTACATAAGATCACCCAACTTGCTTTATTCATGATAGAATGTTGACTGCTGTAGTTATTATAATAATTTCAAGATGAAGCATGTATTTAATATATCATACCAGATAACTGTTTACACAGATACAATTTAAAGCCCACTATGCTCCTTTCAGACAAATAGAAATCCCAATGGAAGAATTACTTTGGCTAAAATATTCAACTGACTTTAGTTTTCTGCTTTCTAAATAGGTAGAAAGATGCGGAAAATTTCAAGCTCAAAACAATTTTGAAAGTTCAAAACATTTGGTATTCAAAATACTTTGTACGTTTGTAAGAATAGGCTTGCACAATGTAAGGAATAATTGTGACCTTTCTTCTCACTATTGCAAAGATCTGTGAAGCTGGCAGGGATATATGGTTATGTAAGTTGAAGTAGTTATGTATAAGATAAGTGAGATACTCTGATTTACAGTAAAAGCTGTGTGCAGATAAGGAAAGCTGAGTCCTCACTATTTACTTTTTTACCCCCACCCCACCCAATCTCTATGCTTCTTTGGCTTAGCTCAAACAAAAACCAATAAATCCTTTCTCACAATGTATAGGTTTAAAAAGAAATGTTTGGATAAAACTGGGTTCTATGAGCTTCATAGTAAATTTGGCATTGTGATACTCATGAGGTTGTAAAATATAAAAGCAGTTCTCAAAATAATCTGAATTATACATCTTTGTGCTAGAAATTTACAGATCATAAGCCTTTTAGGACAACCCGGAGCCTCTGACATTGGGAAAAAAGCAAAATGGGGGATGTTGGATTTGTGTGTTTTTTCCTTTAGAAAACCTGAAAAAGGAATCCAGTACCTGATTGAGAGAGGCTTTGTGCCAGATACGCCTGTTGGAGTTGCCCATTTCCTTTTACAGAGAAAAGGACTCAGCAGACAAATGATTGGAGAGTTCCTGGGAAATCGACAAAAGCAGTTTAACAGGGATGTTTTAGAGTAAGTACCATATATGAAACCCTTGTTACACTTTTAAGTATGTGCTACATTGAAGAAGAAAAAAGCTGATGCTTCCGAGTGTCTTGTGTTTAAGCCAAAAGTGATTGCAGGGAGGAAAAATTGCAAAGATGCCAAAACTGAAATTGATCAATATAAGTTCTTCCTTAATTCATGAGAGTTAAACAACAAAATCAAGGTGAAGAAATTGTTCCATTTATTATTATATCCATGCATACAGCTCAGCAGGACTAATGCAGATGAAAGTATATAAAGGGTGTTTTTTTTGCTGTATTGCAATTCATGATTATTTAAAATAGATGGGAATAGGTTCGTCCAGATGCAAATGGTATATTCATTGTTTTTTGAAGCAAAACAATTTTCTTTTTAAAAAGTGACATGTTTTGATTATATAAGCACTGCTGACCTATAGAAGCAAGAGCTAATATTGCAAACTGAACTGTTCATCTAATTCCTCCCTTATTCAGAAATGTCAGTGTTCTCCCTCTTAAAAATCAATCAAACAAGGGAAGGAAGTAAAACAGAAATAGAACAATTAATGAAACAGTGAATAGTAGAGCCACACAATTGGTCACAAAATGTATTTTATTTATTTATTTATTTCTCCAACTTCTATCACCGCCCATCTCCCCCTGCAAGGGGGACTCTGGGCGGTTTACAACAAAGTCAGTAATTAAAACATATAAAATACAATATAACAACTCTAAAAAATAAATTAGATATAAATATAAATATTTATAAATATAAATAAATCATTTCTACTTCTACCCCTCACATTCAGTATAGTTTGAAGCTAACCAGTCATAGTATTTGCTGCTAGTCTCAAAATGCTAAGAGCACCATGAACCAATCAGTGCCCCCTCCTGTTGATCAATGGGAGAGCGCAAAGAACATCAGTCAGTGCCTTGCTCCAAGGTGCTCCATTTCTGTAACAACAGTACTGCACAGGCGCATACACACACACACAATTCTAGCATACACTCCCTCCACCTTTTCCATAAATGTTGTATTCATCTGCCTGGTTATTAAAAAAATTAAAATTAATTTTTTTTAAAAAAAATTAAAATAATTTTTTAAAATTAAAAAAAAATAAAAATTGATAAATAAATAAAATAAATAGATAAAAACAAACAAACAAACAGAGTGGCTTCTGTAAGGGAAGATTAACTGGCTGCAAAGCAACCATTCCTCTTTCACTTAAGAGCACCTCAGAAGCAGCAAAAGTTAAATGATATAATGCCAGCACTTTTGCAACCAGATGTTTTTCCAGTAGCTTCAATCTGTTGTGGTGGTGGTGGTGGAATAGGAGAAGTTGCATTCAGAACAATGACTGTAGGTAAGCACCAGAAATAAGAGACTTAAAATATGTTGTGGGGATATATATATTAATGGTTTCCTTGAGTCTGGAAATTGATGTAAAGAAAGAATTCCCACCAGTGGAAAAACAGACCTCCCACAAGTTTTGTGGAACTACAGTGATTCAAAGGAAAGAACCAGCTTTGCCTTTGTTTCAAATACATTAACACAGAGCCAGAAATAGATTAACTTCACAAGATCACAAGATCAGAAAAGTCCAGTAAGCACCGCATGAATATGCCAAATATTTAATGAAGCATCACTGTGGAAAATAAAAGATCATCTGATATTGAAGGGATATGAGCAGGCAATATGTCCTCTCTTGTGATTTTTGTGTAGCCAATGAGCCATTTCATTGGCATCTGAAATCTTAGAAGTATACAATATAGTTTTTTTTTAATCTGTTCAATCGTGTTCGATTCTCGGAGGCTGCCTGGACAAGTCCCTGCAGTTTTCTTGGCAAAGTTTTTAGAAGTGGTTTGCCATTGCCTCCTTCCTAGGGCTGAGAGAAAGTGATTGGCCCAAGGTCACCCAGCTGGCTTTGTGCCTAAGGCAGGACTAGAACTCACGGTCTTCCGGTTTCTATCCTGATGCCTTCACCATTATACCAAAATGGCTCTCATACAATATAAGTTTACCTCAATTATATGGTTTTCTGGGCTATGAAGCTAAGAATGGTCAAATCTAGTTGGTTCACTGATAGGAGACATCTAGGGAACACCAGGGTAGGGTAGGCTGGGAAATCCAAAACCATTCCAGAAGAAGGCAATGACAAACCTGTTTGCATACTCTTGCCAAGAAGGTTGCATGGAAGTGTCTGTGTAGTCATCAGGAGTTGACTTAAGTAGACTTTATCTTCTTATTCAGTAATTGGGAAATGCAATCTATATTATATGCAAGTGCCTTGTGGGCTCTTCCTGGACTGATATGTCCTATATTTTTCATTATCACACATGAATACTGAAGCAAACTGTACTTAAAATTATCCTACTTGGTCCTCAATCTTTCCTGAAAAAAATCTACATGGAAGTTCAGTTCCAAAGCTATGTATTTGTAAAAGCGATCCTATAGTATCAAATGCTGTGTAGAAACATACCATTTACATGCTATAGCAATTCATATTTTCTTCCTACATGTAAATGTCAGAACACCTTTTTTAAAAAAATTAATTAGATATTAAATGCCACTCAAAATGCTAAGTTTCATTGCAGTATGATAGTTACAACATAGCTTGCTTTTCATTCTTTAGCCATCTGTATCTATTTTATGCATTGGTACCATAGTTAATTAGGCTATAGGGAAAATTTTCCAATGGGTATGTACAGTATTGTCCAATGATTAAAGTGCAAAATAGTAAATCAGAAATAGATTAGAATTTGATCCTCAGGCATTCCATTAACTGTTTAATTGCTGAGCTCCACCATGCTAAAGGATAAAACCAGGACAAAGTCAATGTATACAGTCTCTTTAATGACATTTTATGGATGGAGAAGCAAGTTTTCATCCTTCATTCAAAAAACTAGTTCCCATTTGCCTTATCTTGGTTGTGGGTTCATACAAATCATAGCATTCTAGGAAAATTCCATCTCAGAAGAAAATGAACCAGGGGAGACCTTAGAAACCAAAAATATGTTGAATGAGGACTAAAACTTCCTTGTCAGGGAAAAATTGGGCCCCATGAATGCAGAATGTACAGCCCAAATTCTGATTTAGACTCAAAGACTGCAGGAACAATAGCATCACCATGCAGAGAATCAAAAGACTGACAGATTCAAAACTGCAAGATTTACAAAAAAACGTTATCTGGGGAGTACCGATCTACTCAGAAGACACTATTGGTCCTGAACAGACTTGCATTCTGAGCTGCATTAGACATGTGCCAGTTTTGATGTGGTTGAATCTTTTTATATAAGGCTTTCTGTTTGAGAGGAAGCCAGTGTTGGAAATAATATTCATATGTATTGTCGAAGGCTTTCACAGCCAATAATATTCATACTTTGCATACTAATAAGACCCACTCTCTTGAATCAACTGACTACTTAAATTCTGACCAGATTTGCCATTTGCCTTGTCTTGTACCATTTAGACTGGAGCTTTGATTACTTGTCTTGTCTTGGTTGACTCTTCGGCTGCCTCTAGACTATATTTTCTACCCAACACTCTGGAGACACTTTAGTTTGTGTGACTATGTCTGCTCTGCTGAGTCCAATGGCTGAGACAGGACAATACAGTCCCTACAATTCTCCGTACTCTAATCATATTTAGTGATTATTTGGGGACTAATAATAAATTGTAATGTTCCATAATGCCTGTCTCCCATAGTATCTGCCCAGCCAATTCAATCTTGCAGGGTTGACACGCTTCGGGTTCCTTCAATTAAACAATATCATCTATGGGAACCCCGGAAGTGCACCTTCTCTGTAGCAGCGCCTGACCTCTGGAATGAGGTTGCCCCCAATATCCGGATGGCCCCCACTCTACTGTTGTTCAGAAGAGCCGTAAAGACCTGGCTCTTTACCCAAGCCTTTGGCGTAGGAGACTGAGACCCCTCGCTTCTTTCCACCTGGTCTGTCATTCCTGCTGTCTTTTATTGATTCTATTGTAATTTCATTGTTTGACTGTTGTGAGCCACCCAGAGTTGTTGGGAATCAGGCGGCATACAAGTTTTAAAAATCATTATTAGAATCCTTTTTGTTTATATTTAGAACAAAAACCCGATAACAAATTTTAGACCAAATCAGTAAAATAAGACTGAGCAGGATTTGAAGTGAAGTCTTGAATCCAGAGGAACACCAATGAAAGGACATCAGCTCATGTTAGAAGAGTCTGAATTTGTTGCTGACATTTTGTGTGACAAACCTGTCATCAGCATCATAACTGAACCTCTCTTACTATTATCTAGTCTTTATTTGCCACTCCCTGGCCTGACGTTACAGGGAAAAAAGTAGAAAGCATACCTAGCAAGATTTGCTGCATTTTATTATAATGGAAATATACTGAAGACTGGTTGAATTTACAAAAAGAAAACTGGTTGGGGTGAACCAAAACAAATGAATGCTTTCTTTGTCTCAGCTGTGTTGTGGATGAGATGGACTTCTCAGCTATGGAACTGGATGAAGCTCTCAGGAAATTTCAAGCTCATATCCGTGTCCAAGGAGAAGCTCAGAAAGTAGAACGACTCATTGAAGCTTTTAGGTATGGCATTATAAGTTACAGAAGCTGATCGAAGGTTTATCCTCTCATCCATTAAGTCTCAAGAATAGTGAGGTTGAATGTACTTACTTTTTTTTAACTTGCACAAGTGATTGTTCAGATAACCCGATGAGCTAAAATTCTGTATACATATTGTAGATCCTGGTAGCTTAATTTGTTCATTCTTTTGTCATCCATTTTAAACTGAAACAAAAGAATGGTACCATTTAAACTTTTTTTAAAAAGTTAAAATAGGTGCTCTCATGTTAAAATGCATTGGCCTATACAGTTACTGTGATAACCTTGAATTAAGCAGCTTAGCTTAGCTCAGCAAAGACATTAGCTCATTAAAGCCTATTCAAATGTTCTTTATCTTGGTGGAGATGTGAGAAGAAATGTAAATCCAACATCCAGTGTTCCTAAAATAAAGAACTATACCCTCAGGCATTGATTTATAACTGTTAAATCAATGGCAGTCATTAATCAGAAAAAGGAAAAGGCTTCTATGCCCAGTAACATCAGTCTGCAATCCTGTGCATTTGGTAGATAATAGGAATCTATATAGATTACAGCTGTTTTATAGATCAATGAATAGTTACACTTTTTTGATGACTCACCTAGGGTATGTAAGCTTGGCCTGAAGCAAGGATATTTTACAAGTGTCATGGCATACTATACATGAATTCTAGTGTTCAGTCCACAAAAATCAGTACTATATATCCAGTTGGCAAATGTAAGTCATATTACATTAATAGTTTGCAATAGTCTTCAAATCACTTAGTATAAAGAATGTAAGTTCAAACTGCAGTTGTGTTGGTAAAATGTGCAAATTTGGGAAATTAATTGCATAAAATGATATCGTTATCATACTGTTATGCCTGTATGCTTCTATCTAATACATGAAGTTTGAGGGATTGAGAGCATTTACTTTAATAAAGTATCCTGGAGTATAGACTCTTATTATTAGGTGAGAGAATAGAATGAAACAGTAAATAATTTTATAGTGCCAAATGAGTAATGATAGGAATATAAACAGCATCCTGAATGAGTGTATTGATTTTTTCTAAATACCATATCGACCTCTTCTTGAATCTGACCTAGTATTTTCTTCAATGTTTTTTCTAGCCAGAGATACTGCATCTGCAATCCGGGTGTTGTAAGGCAGTTCAGAAATCCTGATACCATCTTCATCCTCGCTTTTGCTATCATATTATTAAACACAGATATGTATAGCCCAAATGTAAAACCAGAACGTAAAATGAAGCTTGAAGATTTTGTCAAAAATCTAAGAGGTAGGCGTAATTTGGAGATTTGTCAGTATTTAGAGACCTGGGTATATTATATAGTCTTCCAGTATTGATTGAACACTGGAACAAGCACTGTGAGTTTAGCCATTCTCCTTCAAAAGCTTTGGAGGACCTAGTCCACCATACCTGCTGCCTATGTTTCTGTCTTTCTGGTAACAGGCTAAGGATGTTCCTCTCAGTTCCTACTCCACCTGTTGGCACTGCTTTCTGTGTCAATATAAACTTTTTTTCCTCCATTGAAGTCCATGATCCAGTAAACAGTGTGTGGGAAGATCCTAAATAATGAAGTTACTTTTTGATGAGTTTTACTACTTGAGTGAACAGTAATGATAGATTTGATCATTTCAAATTCTGCACCATACTTTTACTTGGGTTCCTTCTAAATCTGGATCCATTATAATAAAAAGACAGATTTTATGTCCAATTATTTGCAAATGCTTTAATTGTACTTTTGACATTGTAAGGTAGCTTGGAAATATATGTGAAGGACAAAGCATGCTTTTGTGTGTGTGTGTGTGTGTATAGGTATATATTCATACATAAATAAGCCCTCTGTTTGGACTACAGAGTATCAAAATGCTTATCTGCATTTAAATCAGTTTGCTTGTGGATCTCTCTCTTAGTACCATCCAGATTCATTAATATATCTGACTTAATTTTTTAAAATAATTTTTATTGAATTAAAAAAAACAATAATAAAAGACAATACAAACTAAGCTCAAAAAGGGAAAGAAAAATAAAGAGAAAGTAGAAAGGAAAAGGAAAGAAAAAAGTAAGAAAAAGAGAAAAGAAATATTTAAAGAAGTGACTTCCGATCTTCATCACAACAAGTACAAACAAACTTAGTAATTCTTCCCCCCCTATACGGTTACATGCAAGTTTCTCTTCTTCCCATAATCCATCCCTTATCCATACACAAATCCATAAATCATTAACATTTCAGTCCTGGTGTCAGCAAAAAGTCTGTAAAGGGTTCCCAGAATTTTATAGAAGCATCTTATTTTAACCTTGGTCAGACAAACCAACTTCGTACTCCTTCCTTTTGCTTCTAGCAATCTTAATCTTTGATTAGGGACCGTGGTGGCTCAGTGGTTAAGACGCTGGTTAAGACGCTGACTCAGAGGCCATTAAGGCTGACAGCTCTGCAGTTCGAATCCCAAGAGCGCGAGCCACGTGCCAGAGTGAGCTCCCGGCAATTTGTCCCAGCTCCTGCCAACCTAGCAGTTCAAAAGCATGCAAATGCAATTAGATAAATAGGTACCACTTTGGTGGGAAAAATCACAGGGACATGAAAGGAGCCGCCTCGGGTGTCCTCCAGGCAATGGTGATGTCACCGGCAAATCCTTTCACTACAGAAGCACCACACACAAAAAAAATCTTTAATTCATTCCAATGTTGTTGTAGGATTTGATCTCTCTTCAATTTTTTTCCCCATCTCATAGGCTTCTTTAAGGCTTTAGCGAACATCTTTTGTAAATCCAGTAAGGCATCATTATCCAGATCATTCTCTTGGCTTATCATTTGTATTTATACTTTAACTGTCATCTCTGTCTTATAATTCACAATTTTTTTATTTTCCGGTATTTCAACAATTTCTTTATATTCTAATTTTTCTCCATCAGATGAGGTTTGTTTCAGTTCTTTATCCTATAGATCTTCCAAGGTATTCTCTTTCACATCAGTCATTTCTTCTTTAACATCTTTTAGACATACTCTATCCATAGAGTCACTTCCTGTGAGGTGGGCAACTATATAAATTTGACAAATAAATAAAATAAAATAAAAGCAGACATTGTTGCTGATTGTAGCTGCTAGTTTCTGTCCCCATTCTTCAAATATCTCCTGGAGTATTTCAGATGTCATACAATTTTTTGTCATTTTGTCCCAATGCTGACAAAAGGCAAAACCCCCCCCCTTCCTTTTATGCCTGGAATTTTTAGTCCCCTCTAGTGTCCAATTTCTGAAATCATAAAGTCTCAAATTTCTATTATGACTTAAGATAGACTAACCCAGAGCTTTCCAAACTGTGTGTCGCGACACAAAAGTGTGTCGCCACACAGAGTCTGGTGTGTCGCCACACAACCTGGAAGCACTGATCATCATCAGTGCTTCCAGGTTTTCCCACGGCGACACACCAATGGCGGCGCGCAAAAGCCGAAAGCGGCAGCAGCGCTTCCAGGTTTTTGCGCGCTGCCGCAACGGCGGCACTTCCGGGTTTGGAAACTTTGGAAAGCCCTGGACTAAACAATTTAGTTCCCACGATAATGCTGTTAATTTATATAATTATTTCTAAAATCTTATAGCAAAAATCCTAATATTCCAAATTTGTCTGGTCCCTTAATTTCTTTATAACTTTCTTGAATTAAAGACTTATTTAGCTTTTTGCTGTTTATTTCAAATTCTTTAAAGTCTTAAACTTATAGCTAATTTTTATTTTATTCTGGAATAAAGGCAAATTCACCAGGTGGCTTTGCAAACTTGTCATTTTGAAGATTTCTATTAGCCTTAAGATAGTTAAATAGGTAATTTTCAAAAGTGATTAGAAGGTGAGGTTAGCAAACCCAGTGTCCTTAAAACAGAAGAAATCCAGTTGACATGATTCAAGCTACAGACAATTCCACCTGGATGACTGAGAACCTTCATAGACAGTGTCCTTAAAAAGACTCTGTCTTTTAAGCATATGATGGCTTTCCTTCATCTCCTGGTGCTCAAACCCACAGGAAACTGCTATCCAGTGGTCTCCTCGCAAGGAGCAGCTGTCCGGAGCACAAATGGGCAATCTCCTACTCCTCTCCTTATCTGGAAAGGTTCTGTGGGACCGGTCTATTCGCTGGTCCTTCATGTGATGGACTACAGTAATGCAGCTGGTTCTCAGGAAGGAGGGAGCACATTCCAAGTAGGGGGGCAAGACAAAAGACAACATAGCCCAGAGCAGGACCATGAGAAGAGAAAGAGATTCACAGTAGCCCTAGAACCTCCCAGGTTATTTCCCTTTAGGTTAGAGTAGAGTAGGTTTAGTCTGGCAAGATTCTGTCTATACAGTGTAAGCAAATAGAGAACTGAGCTTGGCTGGATTGATTCTATGTCGTTCTTGGGCTAGGCCTGACATCAATCTTGTCAAACTAAATTCCATAGTGGTAGTGTCTCTAAACTATTTCCTGTACACTAATATTTGTACATACCTATTCTAGGTGGTCTGTTTATGTGAGCAGTGTGTTAATGCAGTGATTTATAGAAGAAATATTGCCAATGTTTGTGATCAGAGCTCAGTGCAGTAACCAGTATGCTACCATTAAACTATACAACTGCAAATCAGTATTCAACAGTAGTAGTCTAGTATTGTTTATTTAATATTTTTGCATTCCATAAACTATACATTTAACAATAGCTATCCCTATGAGTTGCAGAATAGAAATGCATATTAAATTAAGCAATCAGAAAACCAAGAATTAGATTTATTTTATGAAGTTACCTGTCACTGATAGAGTCATGATGGCTCTGTGCCAAGTAGACCTAGGTAGGACTTTGTGGAAATTATATGGTATTATCATTGGAATGGCCAGGGGAAGGGAGAAATATAAGGAGGTCCCTCTTGTGGTCTAAATTTTTTTTAATAAATTTTATTAGGATTTTAAAATACATAGTTAAAAGTTAGAAATGGAAAAAGAAATAGAAATACAAAATAAAGAAAAAGGAAAGAAAAAGTATAGTAAAGTACAAGAAAGAAAAAGATATGAAAAATAGGTAACTTCCAATCTATCTCTGGTCATGTAGATAAAGAATCTGCCTTAAATGTTGGTTTTTCATACAATAGATAGAAATAATTCTTTGTCTAATATACTGTACCCTATTATGTTTAATCTAATCTTCAAAACCCCATGTAAGCTTCACCCCTCCTGCATTTCGCAAATAGTCCATCAATGGTTTCCACTCTTTGAGATATCGACAACTTGAGTTTTCTTTCAATAAACTAGTCAGTTTATCATTTTCTGCCATGTCCATCAATTTTAACATCCACTCTTGTATCGTTGGTAAAGTCTTTCCAAAATTGTGCATAAAGAAGTCTTGCTGCTGTAATCATATATTGTATAATTCTGACAAAATGTTTTTCTATTTGTAAATCCAATATTCCCAACAGAAATAATTCTGGTTTAAACGGAATCTGTATTTGTAGTATACTCTGCATCAACTTATGTATTTGGGTCCAAAATTTCTTTGCAATCTTACATGTCCACCACATGTGGTAAAACGACCCCTCTTGTTTATTACATTTCCAGCAAATGTTAGAAACAGTCCCATATATTTTAGCGAGTTTTTGGGGGGTCATGTACCATCGATACATCATCTTATAGAAATTTTCTTTCAAATTATAACACAGAGTAAACTTCAATCCTTTAGACCACATATTTTCCCATTGCTGCATATGTATATTATGACCAATATTTTTTGCCCATTTAATCATACAATCTTTAACTTGTTCTTCCACCATTTCCCCTCTCAATAATAATTTATACATTTTAGCAATTAAATGTTCATCTGTTTCACAAAGTTGTATTACAAATTCCGATTTACTCTGTTCAAATCCAAAGTCTTTTTTATCTAACTTGAATTTCTCTATAAGCTGCATATAGGAAAGCCATTGAAAAGTATATCCTTCTGAAGCAAGTTGTTCTTTTGATTTAATTTTGTATTCTCCTTGTTCTTTTTCTAACAAGTCCTTATAAGTCAGCCATTTGTCTTTATCTCTTGTTTCAGTTCTATAGAATGCTTCTTGTGTAGAAATCCACAAAGGCATCTTGTAACATAAAATTGACCTATATTTATTCCAAATCCTTAACAAAGATCTTCTAATATAATGATATTTAAAGTCCACATTAACTTTAACTTTGTCATACCATAAGTATCCATGCCATCCGAATCTTAGATCGTGATCTTCTAAATTCAATCGTTTTTCGTTTTTCAAAACAATCCATTCTTTAAGCCATACTAAACAACAAGCTGCATAATATAACTTCAAATCTGGGAGGCCCAAGCCACCTCTTTCTTTTGAGTCTTGCAAAACCTTATATTTTATTCTTTGTTTTTTCCCTTGCCATACAAACTTAGAGATATCATGCTGCCATTGTTTAAAAGGTACTTCTGAAGCCAGTATAGGTATTGTTTGGAAAAGGTATAAAATTCTTGGCAAAATATTCATTTTAATCGCTGATATTCTACCTAAAATTGATAATTGCAATTTTCCCATCGATCTAAGTCTTTTTTTATATCTGTCCAAAGTGAAAAATAATTATTCTGAAACAGGTTGACATTCTTTGACGTTAAATATATTCCCAAATATTTTACTTTTTTCTCCATTGTAAATCCAGTTAATTCTCTCAATTTCTCTTGTTGGTGGCAATTCATATTCTTGGTTAAAACTTTTGTTTTCTGTAAATTCACTTTGAACCCTGCTAGCGACCCAAAGTCTTTCAATTTCTGCATTAGTAACTCAATCCCATCCAATGGGTTTTCTAAAGTAATGACTAGGTTGTCAGCAAAGGCTCTTAGTTTATAAACTTCTTTTTTAACTCTTATACCAGAAATGCCATCATCTTGTCTAATGTCTCTAAGTAAAACTTCTAAGACCAATATGAACAAAAGTGGAGATAGAGGACATCCTTGTCTTGTACCTTTTTGAATTTCACATGGTTTACTGAAATCTCCATTAACAATTATTTTAGCGGTTTGAGGGGTATATATTGATTTAATCCATTTAATAAAGTTTCCCCCAAAATTCATAGATTCCAATACTTTAAACATAAAAGGCCAATTTAAATTGGCAAAGGCTTTTTCAGCATCCAGAAATATCAAAGCAGCTTGTTTTTCATTATGTTGTTCCAAGTACTCCAATATGTCCAAAACATTTTGAACATTATCTCGAATTTGTCTCTTGGGCAGAAATCCCGCCTGATCCTGATGGATAAAATTCTTAAGAATAACTTTCATTATTTAAGCCAACACTGTTGTAAATATCTTATAGTCATTGTTCAATAAAGATATTGGTCTATAATTCTTCGTTAAAGTCAAATCCTGTTGATCTTTTCGAATCAATGTAATATGGGTTTCTTTCCATGTTTCTGGCATTACACCTGTTTCTAAAATCAAATTCATAGTCTTTAGTAAAGGAAGACAAAGCTCATCCTCAAAGCATTTATAATAAGCCGCTGATAGACCATCAGGACCAGGCGCTTTTCCACTATTAATTTTCTTAAAAGCAGTTGACATTTCCTCTAACGTTATAGGATTATTAAGCAATAGCTTTTGTTGATCAGTAAGAACAGTTAATTTTTGTTTACTCAGATATTTGTCAATGTCGTCTAATGGAACAACTTGCTTTTTATATAATGATGAATAATAACAGTAAAAAGCTTCTTGGATACCTACGCTGTCCACCAAAGCTCTCCCCTCATGTTGTATTTTAGAAATTAACTTCTTTTGTCTTTGTTTGTGCAATTTATAAGCTAACCATCTGCCTGGCTTATTTGCAAATTCAAAATGTTTCTGTTTCACAAATTTCATTTGAGTCTCTAATTCCTGTATCAATATCATTGACATTTGTTTTTGTAAAAAATTAATTTGAGTCATCAAAGTTTCATCTAATGGATTATATCTCAGACAAGTCTCTTTATTTTTAATTTCATCTAGAATCAGTTGGATTTTCTCTTGTTTTCTTCTCATCTGAGCATTATATTGGATAAAGTAGCCCCTCATATAAGCTTTGCTGGCATCCCAAACAAACTGAATATTAATGCCTTTATCTAAACTCAGTTGAAAGAATTCTCTTAACTTTTTTTTACAAGTATCAACTGTTTCATTTTTCCGTAAAATTGTCTCATTTAATCTCCATCAGAATTTATTCCTTTTCCCCTTAATAGTCAACATAACTGGATTATGATCTGAGAAAGTCTTAGGTAATATTTCAACCTTAGTAATATCCATCATCAAGCTTTTAGAAATCAAAAACATATCTATTCGGGAAAATGATCTATATCTCTCTGAAAAGTATGTATATTCCCTAGAATTTCCATTCATGAGTCTCCAAATATCTTGTAAATCCAACATATCTTTCAAATCAAAGAATGTTTGGGGTAATTTTCCTTGCGTAAGTCTCAGCCTTTTTTGAGATTGTCTATCTTCCACTGGAAAGATTACCCCATTCCAATCACCCATGTTGTTGTTGTTCAGTCGTTTAGTCGTGTCCGACTCTTCGTTACCTCATGGACCATGGCACGCCAGGCCTTCCTGTCTTCCACTGTCTCCCGGAGTTTACTCAAATAATCACCCATAAGGCACCAATTTTCATAAGGTAAATCCAACAGTTTGTCCATTAAGTTTTTATAAAATACTCCTTTGTCAATATTTGGAGCATAAAGTCCCACAATCTATGTTTTAGTCCCTTGTACTTCAACTCCAACATATCTTCCTTCATCATCAGTCAATATCATTTGTGGATTCAACTTTGGTTGTATATACAAAACAACACCCTTGGGGTTTTTTTAATCCAGCTGAGATAAATTCTTCTCCAAGTTGTTTTTGAATCAGGTACTTAATATCTTTTTCACAAATATGAGTCTCTTGCAAACAAATTATTTCCAATCTCGATTTCTTTAAAAAAATGAAAAATCCTTTTCCTTTTTGGGGGAGCATTTGCACCATTTATATTCCAAGTTAGGTATCTGTAATCAATAGGTATATTCATATTTAAAAATTCTTTTTAAGGTCCAGTCCAGAAGCCCCCAACTCAGATAAATCCTCACCCATTCATTGTCTTTTGGGGTCATTTCATTTTCCTCCAAGTCTCTTGATGCATCACTCAAATCTGCCTTATATTTCTCCAAAAATGCTCTCGCCTTTGGAATAGAATTTAATCTAAATCTTTGTTCCTTATACATAAAAGTTACTCCTTCTAATCTCTCCCATCTAAATGGGATATTATATTGCTTTAATTTATCTGTAAGGAAGGAGTAGTCTTTTCTTTTCCTTAATATTCTTAAGGGAATTTCTTTTAATACAATTATTCCCTTTCTTGCTTTATTCAATCCAATGTTGTAGTGTTTTTTTTCAAAATTTGATATCTTGTGACTTTTCTCACAAAATGTATCAATATATCTCTTGGAACTTTTCTTTCTCTAGCATAACGTGAATTAACTCTAAAATGTTTATCAATTTCGAGATCAAGATCCTGTTCTTTCATCTCTAACAATTTGGCTAGAGCAAAAGCAATCATTTCCCTTGTATTCTCATCAGGTTGTTCCGGAACTGCTCTTAATCTCAAAATAAATTCTTTCTCCCTCATTTCTGTTAATGCAATGGCATCTAAATTTCTATCAATGTCTTTAGTAACTACTTCTGATTTGGATTCCAACATTTGCACCCTTCCTTGTGTGTCTTTAAGATCCACTGACAATTTGTCTACAACTTCTTTAACTTTCTGGACTTCCTTCCTAAATTCCTGTTTTAAATCCTGGGTCAATTCTTTTTTCATATCTTCTATCTTTTTATCAACCTGTTGACCCAGTGCTGTGATTGCATCTAAAACCCTTTGCATCTCCATCGAAGACCCTTCTGTTGGTTCTAGAGAGGGTCTTCTGACATCTTTCTCCTTTTCTTTCTCCTTCCTCCCTCTTGTGGCCATTGTAGAAATAATGTCACTGTTATAAGAGTTTTAAAAAATGTCTTTCTTAATACTAATTCTTCCTCCTCCTCCTTCCAACACAGAGGGAAGAAAAAGGAAAGGGAAAGAAAAAATTAAAAAAAGTCACCCAATAATAATAGTCATGGCAACACAATCGTAATCCAATAAGTACAAGAGTTTCTTTTAAAAATCCAAAAGGCAGACAAAACACGGTAAGAAAAAGTAAACAACCCAGGCAATTCTCAGGCAGTTTTATGTTCAATGAAAACGCAACCATAAAAAAACAAAAACAGATTCATTAATCCATCAAAAATTGATAGGTAGAATAAAACAATTTGTAATCCCAAATGTAAGGTAAACCATTTTACCATCGAAAAATCTTTTTAATCAAAATTCATAAAAAGAAACCATCTATAACAAGGCAAAGTCCATTTATTAATTTCCACCCATATAACAGTTCCTTGGCAAAGAGTAAAAAAACAACTCACCAGCATCTACAAACAAAGTCCAGAGATAGATCTTAGATGGTAATAAAAAGAAATATATA
Organism: Charina bottae; assembly: GCA_023362775.1. Lineage (NCBI taxonomy): Eukaryota > Metazoa > Chordata > Lepidosauria > Squamata > Charinaidae > Charina > Charina bottae. The sequence goes on from JALMGJ010000002.1 coordinate 80,206,344, forward strand.
AAAATTAAAAGAAAAAGAAAAGAAAAGAGGGAGAGAGAAAAAACAAGATCCCCCTCCCCCTCTCCTTTAAGTGATCTAAGAAGTCGGATTCAGCTGACGCTAATGTCTCTACCTTGAGGCTTGCTGCTCCCCGCAGAGCTATGTTCTTTCTCCAGTCGCTTTCGCTGCTTCAACCCCCCACTCCTCTCGTGGTGGAGAACAAGGGGGCAGAGAGGAGCAGCGATCTGCGACCCTCTCGGGAAATCTTCTGAACTCTCCTTGTCCAGGGGAGTATTTCGGTGATCTCTCTCCTTCCAAGATCCATCAGACACAGAGAGCAGCTGGGATGAGGCTTCAGAGCTCTGAAAGCCTCAGCTAACGCGCCGCCATTTCCGACTGGAAATTGTGCTCTAAACTTTTTAAAATCATGTCAATGGAAATTAGCAGTTTTGTTTCAACATTCCAATATTTTATACTGATGTGACAGTATTCTGGAAACTACAGAAACAGGCTTGAGGTCTACAAAGTACTCCTTTCTGCTTTATATCATTTCTAAGATTGGACCAAATATAACTCTAATAGCTACTTTTAAAAGGAGAGCGGGCTATTGTCTGCACATCTTCTTCTGGTTTTTGCAGAGGATCAGGTTACTGGACTAGATGCACCTTTGGTCTAACACAGCGGGGGTTTTAATTTCTTACAATTGCTGATTGTTGTAGATTCCCAGCCAACAATTCTGTGTGAATGGAAGACCTAATTTGCCTGTTCGTGTTTAACAGTGGAAATATTACCATATCAAAGAGCCTTACATTTTTTAAAATTGCAAAATGACTGTTTGGAGAAATCTAGGCTTTAATTGGCATAATAGTAGTATTAGAAGCCAAGACCTGCTTCAGGGTTGATATTCTAGACAAATCAGATACTATCCTTGGTTTTGAGTTACATGAAAGGACAATATAATCAGAGTGGAAAGATGGTACTATATACTAATCAGCAGTGATCACAATGGCTTTTCCAGGTGTAGATGATGGTGAAGATATCCCACGAGAGATGCTCATTGGGATTTATGAGAGAATCCGAAAACGGGAACTCAAGACAAACGAGGATCATGTGTCGCAGGTCCAAAAGGTTGAAAAACTCATAGTAGGAAAGAAACCTGTAAGTTTCTTTTATGGATAATCTTATGCATAAAGTTAGACCAGATTGTCTCAGAATATTGCCAGAATATTTCAGGACAATGACATTCATCTAAAAAATCACAATATATTTATAATCAGAAAGTCTAAAAAATGAAGAAAATTGAATTACCTAGTACTGGTGGTGTATTAATTTTACAAATAACAGGATTTGGATTTCATGGATTTTGAAAAAAATGGCTGGCTGAATGGAATGGCCAAAAGTAGTCCAACATTATAAGAAAGAGCCAGAGTAGGGCTCTGAAACCCTTAGGGCTGCGGGCTTCTCTCTCCTCTGACTTGCCTTTGAGGGAAGCTCTCACTTCAGCTTCAGATTTGACTGACTGATGATCAAGTGCCATCAAGTTGGTGTCAACTCTTATTAACAACATAGAGAGATTTTTTCTAGGATTATCTGACCTCACCCTGGCCTTTTAAATCTTACCTTAGATTTCCCCCCGTTAATCTAAATAGTGATTCAAAATTAGCTTGTTTCAGCAAGCCATAGTTAAAATTAACTGGCATTTGTCTGGGTTCTGAGGATATTGTGGCAAGTTGCAGTTATTCTAAAACGTTATATCATTCCATTTCCTATACATGGGTACAGGGAGAAAGATTCGTCAGGAAGAGCTGAGGGAAGTACAGAGTGGGGGCCCTGGTTTCTGCTTTGAAAACCTGCCTGGCAAAATGAGGGGAATGGTTCTCTTTCCACTGTGTTCATTGATATCCATAGTGCAGCACCAATGTAAAAAGTGTATCCCCGGTCCTAGGAAAGTTGTCTATCCTGACGGAATTTCTGGATGGCATATCTGGTGCTTCTGTTGAAGCTGTTTGGAATGTTGTTAGTTATGTCAAGAAAGATAAAGAATACAAATGTATATCTGAGATGGCTAGAACAATCGCCCATGTAGCTGAACACTGGCTATACCAGCTGGCATCAAGGAACTGAACTTGAAACATCCTGCATGCAAATGCATGCTATACTTGGCTTTTGAGGGTATATAATTGGTTCCATATAACAGTTTCTCCCCTGAGTTGGGGGCTCTCTCAACTATCTGTATTAGTTTTCTTTTTTGGAATTCCATTCAGTTCCACTGTGAAGCACAGAATAGTTTCAGCTCCTCTACATGTAGGAAACAAAGGCAATAAAAATTCTTTCTCCCCCATTCGCAAACTTTACCTGAGCAATAAAAAGATACTAAGAAGAAATGTATCCTATACTTTTGGAACATAAGGAAGCTGTAAAGAAAAATTAATTCCAAAGTTGTAAGGCAGACACAAAGAATATCTTTCTACATGCCTGTGTTTGTCTATCCTTGGTCTACATCAGATGAACAACAAGCTTATTACATACAAGCATACCATTTTTTTCCAAGATAAGATTATACTGTCAACCAGCTATTCTCATAAAAAACTAAAAATGTCATTTCAAAAGCAGAACAAATATAAACTTTGCAAATATACAAACTTTATAATTCAATTTTTTCGATTATCTTATATTTCTAACAGTCAGTTTCACTTGGTGATGATTTGTACAGTCATCACCAAATGAAACTGACTGCTGGAAATATACAAAAGAATTTGGAAAGAATTGCTTATGAATATTATAGCAATGCTTATTTTATATACATGTAATCATAAGAAGACTGAAATACTTGCTTGATAAGGTACAGTGCTGTGTTTCTCTGAGGCTTAATGATATTTCCGGTGTCTTTTTACCATAGATTGGATCTCTGCATCATGGGCTTGGTTGTGTAAGTGTTTCCTTTCAAATTTATGTATATTGAGTAAGCAAATCTGACCATAGTTTTAGAAATTGGCCCTTTCTAAATTTGAACATTATGTACTGGCTGTTTGGTACAGTACTTTTAAATATAGTTAGTATATAGAAAAAAGTGAATCACTAATCTAATAAAATATTTCTAGTATATAAATGGAGTTGATTTGTGCTTTCTGCATAGGATTCAGTTCAAGAAAGAGGGAAAAATAAATTGCAGGTATTATGTATAAGGATCAGCCTTATAAATTTCAGTGAAATCAGTTATAATATGTTGCATTTCTGTTTCTTATCTATAGGTTCTGTCTCTCCCACATCGGCGACTTGTTTGTTACTGTAGACTCTTTGAAGTTCCAGATCCCAATAAACCTCAGAAGCTTGGATTACACCAGCGAGAAATATTTTTATTTAATGATCTCCTTGTGGTATGTGCCACATATTTTAGATTATTTTATATTAGGGGAGAACCATTATTAGGTAAGGAAGCTTCCTGTAGCCCTGGCAGAGAAGGAACAAATGTACAACCAAATTGGATCTCTGAGTTCCAGTCTGTAATCTTGCAGTCCAGGGCTGCACACATCGAGCCTTTACTTTAAAAAAAACAAACTGAAATCTTCACAGATGGCTGTTTGGTGGACTAGACTCCATCCTTCCCTATAAAATAATTGCTTGTCAAGATTTTACTTATTAAAAGCTGTATGCACATTAATGTTGAGCTAACATTGTCCTCCTCACACACTCACCATGGTGTGTATACTCATCAATGGTGCAAGACCATTAATTTCCCACAAAAAGGAATGGATTGAGTTTCTGGGTTCAATAAATTATATTTCGATTTGTTATGGGAGAAAATAGTATACCCTGGTAAATATGAGACAGGATTCTCAAATGCTGCATTCTTTTATTCAAAAAAGTAAAGATTTACTATCGTTTAAAACAGTGGTAGAAGTGCAAGGGTAATAGGGTCCTAGAAACTTTTGCCGTTTAAAAATAGCCCAATCCTAGGCATTCTTAGTGGTATTATAGCTATTGTTATTGCCCAAGTCTTCCCTTGCTGGCTGTATTCTAGCAAGAGTATATTTTCCAACTCTTTCCTTGATTTTATATAGGTATTACATTGAGGCAGAATTAATATTTAAGATGCTTGCTGATGTGAACTACCAAAAATTGATATATATCATTTAAGATTGTAAAGCTGTGTAATACTAAGTAAAACTAGAATACTCATATTCTAGTTAGACAATATGGTTCTTTATTTTTATTTATTTGTCTATTAATATTTTTAGGTCACTAAAATCTTTCAAAAGAAGAAAAATTCAGTCACATATAGTTTTCGACAGTCCTTTACCCTCTATGGAATGCAAGTTCTCCTTTTTGAGAATCAGTGTAAGTCTATTTATCTGATTTGAGATTTAATTGTATTGATCATTTTTAAGAATAATTGTATATTTCAGTTGTATCTTTCTAACTTCCAATATGGCCATGAGTAAAACATGGGAAATGAGAAGAGGCTACAGTAAAGTAAAAGTAACAAAAGGAATAGAGAAAATATATAGGAATAGAATTTTTGTTATAATGGGATCTTAGCTAATCATGGAAATGTGAATTGATTCATATAAAATAAAAATGCAACATCTTTATATCACTATGTTAAGATATTGCTTGGCTGCTCTGGCTTCCAAAATTAACATTTGGAATTTATACGGTAGTCTATAATAACTTTTCCAGATGGTAAATTACAGCAAATTCGAAACAATACAGACTCTTGAACAGAAGGAAGATAATACATGCAGGCTATGCTTAAAATGTATATCTCGGTATTATTACTTTTCTTTCTCCAGAACAATTCTGGAACTGACTTGCAGATCAACTACCAGCAGTAGCATAAGAATATGAAAGCTAACAGAGAAGCATTGGTGAACAAACTAAGAGTTTGTTAAGACCACTGTCCTGTGTTGGGTCCTGATGACTTGGGATAGGCCCATGGCTGTCATGGTGGCCATGAACTCCTGACCCACCTCAGAGCCCACTCCCAGGGAAGCCATATTGAATTCCCCCAGGACCATAAACCTGGGGAATTCCACTCCATATTCCCAAATTGTGAAATGGTTCGGGGGCATATAGAATGATCAAATCTGTTTTTAATGGGCAACTTACAGTATATTACAAATGATAGCATACCTGCCAAGATGTCAGAATCAGTAATAGGAACATAGTACACATACAGGGCTGAAGCAACATTTGAGGCTGTATTTGTTAACTTCAGAACAAGAAATATGTATAAATAATAAGTCAGAGCTAACTGGAACTAAAACAGTATTTTAGTAACTGGGGATGATGCAATATATGGCATTGTGAGAGCAGTCTTCCTTATGCCTGACCTAAGAAATAGGACTAAATTATGAGTGACAACTAACTGGGGCTTACGTAGTGTTTGGCACTGTGAAACAGTCTTCCTCTGAGTCAAAGAACTTAACAATTGGATCAGTCCATGCAAAAGTATCTTACCTTGCCTTCAAGTTTCTATATAGAGCAAATTTTGCTTTTGGATTAGATAATTTTCTGGTGACTTCAGTATCTCTTGAATATATTAATTTTGGATAGCATCACTGCACATACATGGTTTGTAGTCCCTGTGTATTCTGTATATACTCCAAATGCAGGATACCCTTCTGCTGATTTCCCTTAAGACCTTCTAAGTTAAGATGTTGGGGGTTTTTTTCCTAAACATTCTGAAAATACCTTCACAGAAAGCACTACTGTGGGAGGAATTAACATACATTGGAAAATGTGCTAAAATTATGTTGTCCAGTAGCTGAATTTTGGATACCTAGTGTCAGAACTATTGATCTTTACTTCTTCAAGGCATGTAACAGAAAGCTCTTGGAAACTTGGGTTCTGTATGAACATTATACAAAGATCATTTTTATTTGCTCAATGCTACTACATCAAGATATTGTTCCAAAACAGTCTCTATCAAGGAAGAATTCAGGTTGTCTTTCCCTATAGGATCAAACACAACTGCTACCTTTAAGAAGGGGTCATTCAATGGATTTTTGTTTGTTGGTTTCATGTACAGGAGAAAATCCTGGTGAAATTTACTCAGTTCAACATGGATCCATCATGTCTAATTTCTTGATCAGTTCTAATGCAATAAATGCTATAAACAAGTCTTCTAAATGTCTTCTTTGGAGTTAGTAGATCAGCAGACAGCCTTAAGCCTGATTATGACTGCATCAACCACAATTGATATGATGCCCCCAAGAGAATGGGGGCCTGAACAGAAGAAAGAAGGCCCACTTCTTCATTAAAACTATCACTACTTTTGTTGTAACAGTGCTCCTCCGAGTGGCTGGGGACCACCATTTTATCTCAAAAGAAATGGTGATTTAATTTGTTAGAAATTTACAGTGCAGTTTGTGAACATCTCTGAAGGTCGTCTTTATAAAGAATAGGGAAAAAATGTTAATGCGGGAATAGAAATCCTTGATTTACTGAACTATATTTTCTTCCTGGAGATGTGGAGAAATCTTGAAATGAAATTAATACAATTTTTTTTTTGCTACCTCTTAGATTATCCAAATGGCATACGACTGACATCAGCTGTTCCGGGAGCAGATATAAAAGTTTTAATAAATTTCAATGCTCCAAATCCCCAGGACAGAAAGAAATTTACAGATGATCTGAGGGAATCTGTTGCAGAAGTACAAGAAATGGAAAAACACAGAATAGAGTGTAAGTACAAAGGTACATATAGTACTTATAATTAATTGTATACTTTATGAAACTCTTCTTCCAAGTGCTTTGCACAGCTCAAATAGAAATACATACATACATACATACATACATACATACATAACATACATACATACATTTCCAAGTATAATACATACACACATTTATATAAAGCTCTACATTGCATGAGGCTTGGATATTTGCAGAACACTTATCTAGAATTGTGCATCTCTATCCAGAAAGGTACGTTGGATTAGTATGCTTAGGCTCCGTCTATTAAACAATGTCATTTTGTAGGATCCAGAAGGCATGACTTCTCCGTTGTACAGCTGCCAAAAGAAACAACCTTCTCTCTGAGACTGCACAGCGCCAACCCTGCAGGCCTTAAATACTTAAATACATACTGCCTTGAAGACTTAGCTCTTTCCACAGGTGTTGAGCCAGGATGTTATGTCTGCCTGCCATTGGCTTCGAGTTGTTTTTTCTAAATTGTAGTAATACTTCCCCAGTATGTCTGTTTAAGAGGAAAATAACCTTTTAAGCACACAGAATATTTCCCTACATTGAACTGAGTGGGGATTTCTCTGACCATACAGAGGTCTCTGCATTGAAGTTTGTCCTGCCATGTACAACACAGTTGCTGGATTGCAGTGCAGTATTGATTTGTCCAAGTGCCAAGTTTTAAAAATTGTCTGTTTGGTGTTTTTCAATTTTATTTATTTATTAGATTTATATTTGCCTTCCTGCCAGGAGGAAGTGGTAGTGTACCTAGCACTCCCTCCTCCAACTTCTCCCCTGGGCGTAGATGGGCCCAAAGTGGCCCTAATGCAGTGCATAAGTTGGTTAGTTAAAGTTTGTTATTATCATAGACCAGTATCATAAAATGAAGAAACATGTCCAAAAGGAGTATCAATCGAAGAGAATATATATATAAAAATATATATAAAAAAGAGAATATATATATATAAGGAGTATATAAATAGACAATATAAAACAAAAAAGTAAAAGATATGATTCACAAATAAACAGAGTAAGCATGTCCATGGTATGGGAGGATTGCATGCATATATATATATATATATATATATATATATATATATATATATATAGTCCATGTAGAGCAGGGCTTTCCAAAGTTTTCCCGTGGCGACACACCAACCACCGTTGGTGTGTCGCCGCGGGAAAACCCGGAAGTGCCGCCGTTGTGGCAGCGCGCAAAAACCCGGAAGCGCTGCTGCAGCTTTCGGGTTTTTGCATGCCGCCGTTGGTGTGTCGCCGTGGGAAAACCCGGAAGTGCTGATGATGATCAGCGCTTCCGGGTTGTGTGGCGACACACCAGACTGTGTGTGGCGACACACAGTTTGGAAAGCTCTGATGTAGAGAGAAGAGATCTGTACAATGTATGGGCTAGACCCTCCCAAGTCCAGATGGGAGATTCCACAGAAGGTCGTGGAGAATGACAGGGCTAAGATTCTGTGGGACTTCCAGATCCAAATAGACAGGCAGGTACTGGCCAATCAACCAGACATCGTGGTAGTAGACAAGGACCAGAAGACAACGGTGGTGATAGATGTAGTGGTGCCAATTGACAGCAACATCAGGAAGAAGGAATATGAAAAGCTGGAGAAGTACCAGGGCCTGAAGGAGGAACTAGAGAGGATGTGGAAAGTGAAGGTCAAAGTGGTCCCAGTGGTGGTGTATAGTTATGGAATCTAAATGAGCAGTAACAATAGCACAGAAGTTAGATACTTTTCTAGAGGTTCCACTTGCTTGTGTGCCCAAAATAATAATACTTTCTGCACTTCTAACCTACTAGAACAGTTTAACAGTAGATGGATGGTTACATCTGAGCACCAACCCAAATAAGAAAGTGCAGCACAATAACACATGTGTCACCATCTCAGTGTCACACAGCTGACAAGGGCATCTTCAGTCTGAATTGGGATGTTCTTGTAACATTGAAGGCCAGGAAGAACGATCTCCCATGCAGCAAACATAAGTTGGATAATTAGCTGCAGTGAAGGGTCCACAGCCTCATCCCCAATTATAAAGGTGGGGGGAGCGGACCTCTGATCATTTGGTTCAGTTCCAAATTGGCTCCCTCCACCCTCAGTGAAGCAAAACACTGAACTGATAACCATACTGTCTAAGTCTAATTTAGTTCCATTCTTCCAAGCTGATTGAGAACTGCTAATTAATAACTATCCAATACTGTCAAGGAAATGAGAGATCCTGGCTTAAAGATCAACAGGACCAGATCTAAGACAACATAGCCTCATCTGAACCACAAGAGGAGCTGGCCCAGATTTGAAGCCTGTGAAGATACACACTGTGTAGCTCAAACTAAGTCAAACATGAGTAGCTCAAGCATGTTAATTGCAACACCACACTAAAAAGATTCCACACATTTCAGCTGCAAACTGAAAGAGCCAATGGAATGAAAGATCCTAAAATTACACAGAAGGTTTTGATTCATCATAGAGCTCTCTCTTACCCTTTTTCAGCTGAATTAGAAAAGCAGAAAGGTGTAGTGCGACCAAGCATGTCTCAGTGCTCTAGCCTGAAAAAAGAGTCTGGCAATGGAACGATGAGCCGGGCCTGCCTTGATGACAGTTACGCCACTGGGGAAGGGCTTAAAAGGAGTGCTCTTAGCAGCTCCCTTAGAGATCTTTCTGAAGCAGGTAAGCTTAGCACTTCTTCTTTCGTAGACTAATTTATGGGTATGAGAAGCATGCTTTTGTGAATACGAATATCTAGAAATCAGTGTGGGAAATTATGTAGTATTTTTTTTTTCTATTTTTCCTTTGCATTTGAAAATATTAAACTGCTGTAGGTGGTTTATTATACGTATTTTAAAGAGGATTGAGAGGAGATGTGTATTTTATAATGCAATCATTGAGTAATATTAGATTTGTTACTAGCAATAATTAGTTTTGCTTTTTATCTTTGCTTTCTTCTGTTTATTAATGTCATTAGAAAAAAAAACCCACCAAAGTCACTGTGTACTGGCTGCTGCTTATGCTTTTTGTGGTTGTTTGTATCCATGTAGAATACTGATGAATGAAATTGAGTGAAGCCCTGCTAAATTCCGTAGAGAAATACAGATCAGACATACCTGTGTGATTGATGCTACTTAATTGTATTGCCCACAAAACAGATTCTAGGTTTTGCCAAATGTGGCTTATGCATATATTGCACTGCTATTTACCAGTATGATGGTGGGGAACCATCATGGCAAAGTAGTAACTCCAGTTTTGCACTACTGCTTTGTGGCTTAAAATGGATTGTGATAGCAGTTTAACATATATTGAAATATATATATGTTACATATCTGATTTTGGATTATATACATTTATCTACGTATGCAAGAATTAGATAATACCTCTGCTATTATGTTTGGAAATCAGTGGTGTATTTTGCATGTCAAGCAGTACATTTCAGCCATGCGTGCATAATATTAGACACAGAAATGATTCCTACTGTTGCTAATAGTTTGCTCTGCATGTTAACATCATGCACATCATTCTGAATTAAATATACCAGTAGTAAATAAATGATTATAAAATTTAATCAATATTTTTCCTATTTCTTGTTTTTATTACGACATAAAGTAAGATGCAGCTCTCTTAAAGATTGTATGTTCATTTTACTAGTACTAGTTCTGGAAATAATAAATAAATAAATAAATTTAATGTATGAAAGGGATACAACCAATATTCTATCTATACATCTTAAGTATGCAGTATGAATCATTACATGCACACATCTATTTGCTCATCAAAATATATGCATTTGTATTTTTTATCTTTACAGGTTATATTCTGTTTCATAGTTTTTTATTCACTTTAAACAACAGAGGGCAATTCAGTGACCTTTAAATTTATTAGATTCACTGAAAGATTTACTAAATCTTTTAAAGGTTGTGTTAAAATGTACTTGTATACTTTGGATGAAATCTCAGTAATTGTTATGTAGTTTCATGTAAGAATGGTTTCACTTTTTGCTTTTGCTTTTCACTTGAGAATGGCAACATTCATTTTAGAAACAGGAATTTCACTGTTGTACTGATTACCTGAGAGGATTCTGAATTAATATATTTCATTCTAATAGGAGCTTATAGTTTTCTTATTTCGGACATTATCATGTAGATAGTTTCATCCAGATTCTTTACAATAAATAAGATAAATTTTTACTGATCATGAAATACTTAATATGCCAACAGCACCTGCCATCTGTTGGCACAGGCAGTACTGACAGTTGTTCTCCAAAGCCAAACATAGATGTCAGGATGAAGGGCTTGAGTGATGAACCTATTAACATTTGCTAAACTTAACTTTACGTCAAGCTGGGAGTGTTAATCATAGATTATTTTAGCTGTTATCAAGAAAAAGAATCGGGGCCTTTTCTGTTATAATAAAATGGCTTTTGTAGTTACAGTTATAAGTTTGAGCACAAAAAGGTTTTCCAACAGGAAATGTCATTGTTATTTTTAATCAGAGAGCTAAAATAATGAAATAAATTGTGATGAATATTGGTAATGATTAACAGCTCAAAGATGACCCCATGAACCATTCTCTAGATGGATCAATTTCACTCCTGAAACCTTAGTGGAGAAGGTGTGGATAACATCTTGAATAAAGGTTTTTTTATGTATAGATCTTAGAGAAAACTTGTCAGAAATTATTCCCAAATGTTATGTTTAAGCTGGTTCTCGCCACAATGATTGGTTAGAATAGGGGTCTCAGACCCTAACCCTAACCCTGCAGGCCACACGTGCCTCCCTATTCATTTTCTGCAGCCCACATACCTTCAATCTGCTTACCCCACCCCACCTCCAACACTGGCATGGGCTTGCTTGCTTGCTTCTCCCCAGCACCCTGTTTGCAACTTTCCCCTCCAGAAAGCTTGAAGGCTTTCTATGGGGAGGGGGAGGGAGGGATTGTGAACACCAAGGCAGGCAGATACCACAATTTCTTCTCCTTTGGTCCACCTAGGGGAAGTTACCTGATCAGGCCAGGTGAGGAAGGCCACTTGGAGTCAAAAGCGGGAGGCTCTGACTGTCCACTCAGCCACTGAGTTAGAGGAGTGTCAGCCTTGCGAGGTACTCCAGACAGGAAGCACACCCAGGAGTACTAGCTTTATCTTGATTGTAAGGTTACGTTAATAGCATCTTGCAAGTCTCAAAGTACCCCTCCCGTCCCTCACTTTTACTCTCCTGAAAACTAGTGAGGGTCCCTTCTGAACCGCTTTTGCCACACCTCCTCCTTCGGACTCAAATTTTGTTTATCAGATCATTGTCTAGGCTGAGGCTGTTTCTCCTGTCTCCCAAGGTCACTCCCACATACCATTACAAGTTCTGAGCCTGAGAGAGAGGTCGCCACCACACCTTCTTCGATTGTAGGAGCTGTGGCTGCTAACAGCAGCCTGACAGCTGGGAAGCTCAGAAGCAGCAGCAGCAGCATTCCCACTCACTTCAAGGGGAGGAGAGGGGTGAAGCCACAACAAGGCTGCCAGAGCTGGAGTTTGATTTTCCAAATCAAACAATGGGCACTGCCACTCTTTAATGCTAAATTATTTTAGGAGATTATAATAGCATGTAGTACAAACTTAGGGTAGTAGCTATATCATATTTTAACTTCTCAAGCATGTAGAACTTTTATTGATGTAGGGTGTCCTGGTGTCTTTAAACCCAGTGTTATTCTGAGCACTTGAGTTAGATTTTCTGAGTGTTCTCCAGTAAATATGGCCCTTGAACACCTCTCTAATGTATGAAAGTAGGTATATAAAAACAATAATAGAGAATTTTATGATTGCTTGTTCTTTTTGATAAAAATATTTTGATTTGTTTATCTAGGAGATCCCTCTTTTTCAGCAACAGAACAAGAAGAGCTATATGATCTATACAAAGTGCATCTTTTCATGTTATGTAATTTTGGAGCAAGTAGTTACTAATATACTTGGGTGACCTTGGGCCACTCACTTTCTCTCAGCCCAACTCACCTCACAGGGTTGTTGTTGTTGTGGGGAAAATAGGAGGAGGAAGGAGTATTAGGTATGTTCGCCGCCTTCAGTTATCTATTAAAAAAATAATAATAAAGGCGGGATAAAAATTAAATAAATAAATAAAAATATTGACATGAGCTAGAGTCATGGGTATTAATTTTCCTGTAATATCCAGTTTAAGTATCTTTTAAATCTGGAAAAAAATTAGAAACACTGGATCACAGAAGGTAGCTAAATGTGCCAAAATATCAATTTTGGGACAATGATTCTGCTACAAGATAGATACACACACACACATACACGAGATTCATCAAATCTTAAGGATAAATGCAGGAACTACTACAGCATATTTGACAAATTACCATCTAGTGTCTTTTTGAAGCCCTCCAGTTTTTTAAAGACCCAAAGTTATCAGTTTCTGCATTTCTGGAAAAAACAGGAATATAGATGTATTGTAATAGTACTCAATCTGTACAGGATGTCATGAAAATTCTTTGACTCACAGGTAGTTGCTAAATTGCTAGTAAAATTATGATTGGCTTCATTTTTTATTTTTTTTTGTTTAAAACAACTCCTCAAGATGTGTATGAAATAAACTTTATGCAGAGGAAAACCTAAAACTTAAAAATATTGAATATGCGTGGAAATATATTAATTTATTCTGAAATCATCTCTTCTTTACTCAAATCTCAAGATGGCTTTTTCGACTGCACTTTCCATAGACGTAGCTTATATAAAGAGCTTTGGGATTGCTTGTAACAATGAAAATGTGAGATTTTTAAAATATAAATTAGAAATACACTGCTTTACCCAGGAGTTGAACTTCATAGTAACAGTACCCTTTATGAAACTGTTGAGATATATCATACAAAATCATCTGATCTTCTGCTTTCTATTGCATAGTATGTTTAACTTTTTATTTGTTCTTTGCCAGTCATATTGTCTCTGAGGTTTCTACCTGGAATAATCAGAATTCCTTTTTGTTTTCCATCATTGTATAGGCTTTTTGCCTATCATAGTAATAAGCAATATCCCCAATACCATAAATATACTTTTAGGTTACAGGCATCATATCTCTCCTTTCTGATTCCATTTTTCTTGCTTGCATTTGTGGGGCTGGAACATCACTATCCATGCACAAGAGGGCAAACTTGAGGTAACCCTGTAGTTTGCTGAATTACCGAAAAAATCTGTAGCAAAGAAAACATTAGGGAGGGAATCTCTTGAGGTCCTTTGAATTAAAACGAAAAACCCCAATGAAAACTGGCTAAAGAAGGGGAATACCATAGATTATTGTTTGCCAACCTTGGCAAATGTGTTGACTTCAACTCCCAGAATTCTGGGGAAACTGGAAACGGAGGATTATGGGAGATAAATATTAAAAGGATAGCAAGTTTCCTTCTGCATCAGGCATTTTCTGATTGATACTAAGAAGCTATTTTAAAATGTCTTCAACAGCAGATATTGCTTTAAAATCAAGGAATAAATCAAGGAGGTCATGGAACTGGGACTGAGAACAGATTTTACAGACATCCTCATAAAAATTGCAAACCCTACCCCACCCCCAAATGTCTCAGTGAGGAGTGAGCACAATTGGAAGCGAGGTTGGACAGTAGAATAAAGTAATTAAAAATCTTAAAGCTTCTATTTTACAACATTTTATTCTACATTTCCAGTTGAATCTCATGGGTAGATCAGTAAATTCAGTAAAGAGCTGAAAAATCGTTGCACGACTTATATAGGGTACCACAAATATTAATTTTTAATATGTGTGTGATCTCTGTGAGGCTAATCAAATTTTCCATCATCATAACAAATACACATTGTCCTTTTATCACTCCTTTATATTGTTTACCACATTGGCTTTCATATAAAAACTATATCATTAATAGAAGCTGGAACATGCCACCTTAAAATATCCCTGAATTTACTTAGAAGTATTAGTTTGGACTGAGATTTTTTATCCTAAACACCTTTATATGAAAGTGCATTCAGTAAAACTGTTTTAGGATCAATATGTGAATTCATTCAGAATGTATCACCTAGCTCCAACTTGAGAACATGTGACCATAATTCTGGAATGGCGATTTTCCAAGGAGAATAATGCCCGTTTGAAAGAAACCCAACTTTACAAATATTTTAAATAAACTAAAACATTATTATTATCATTATTATCATGGTTGGTCACACAGTCAGCCAGATGTTTAGACTGGATTTGGATTGAGTCCTTCCCAAGGACCTGGGATAGGCAGATGTTGTTTAATAATATTAAAGGTATTGTCGCTGTATCACTAAACAACATCTGCCTATCCCAGGTTCTTGTTGTTGTTATTATTACTATTATTATTTTGACTACTAGACTTTATAAAGATTAAACAAATCTATATCAGGGTTGTGCAAATCCTTTCAAAGAGATGTGTTGTAACACGTGATTGTGCTTAAAAAGCACCACTCCTTGATTCAGTAAAGCAGCTGCATCTTCTTCCAAGCCTGCATGCCTGCTTCTTCCTTTTACATATTACTTCGGTTTCCTGGAAAAGATATATCTGCTTTAATTATTTGAAGAGACTTGCATTGTACGTACTCCCATGTGATATAAAGCACTTCTTTGGAAGGATCTGCACCACCCTAATTTGTAAGTAAAAATATGATAATGAATACCAGACTGATACTTGCTTTGGGTAAAAAAACAAGAAAACACATTACACGGAATAATACGGAATAGCATATTATTGTGGAAAGTAATCGCTTGAGTGACAGATTTTATTTTAAGCTAATATTTTTAACTAGCTAACAATAAATTATGTTCACCATATTTATACAGTATTCTGTTTTAATTTTACCTTAAAATAATAAAGGGTATTATATAGCATCTCAGAACTTTTATTTATTTATTTATTTATTTTTCAAATTTTGCCACCACCCATCTCCCCCCAGAAGTGGGACTCTGGGCACTTTACAACACGGCTTACAACACTTAGGTTCTTGTACTTTTTTTTCTATTGAAACTTCTGTTCTTCAGTATCATTGAACTAGCATATTCTCACTACGCATCATGTTCATTATCATGGTATCCACTGTGACCTTTTTAAAGTAAGAAGTGGAATGCTTCCCCCTTGTTCCTTTGAGCTAGACTTTCTGTGTTTGGTTAACTATTTAATATAGAAGCAGATACCGTCCAGAGTCTCCCGTTGGGGGAGTTGGGCAGTCATATAAATTTAAATAATAAATAAATAAATATTATATATCCATCTTACATGAATTATCAGAAAGTCATTAATTAATTAATTGGCCCACCCCGTTCATTCTAAGTTTTCATTCACATTTAATGAGGCAGGACTTCTTAAGACAGAAAGCATCTTTTCTCCTGAGGTCAAAACAAGAAATGTTACTGAACAGCATTTTTGGCTTTTGTTTTACTGTTTCCACAGCCAGCACATTCCCAAATCTAATATTTAACTTGGTCTTACTCCCTCTTTAACTCTACCTCCTTTTGATTTAGATTTAGAGCCACCCAGAGTCATTGAGAGTCAGGTGGCATACAAGTTGAATAAATTATTATTATGTCATAATGTCACACTTCATATAGAGGTGTCCTGGCATCTGTGTTTTTCCAAGTGCAAGTGGGTTCCTTTATGTCAGGAATGGGCACCCAACAAACTTTTTGAGTATGTGAGCAACATGAAGTATCTGATCTGAGCACCCATCTTTATGAAAGATGAACAAACTCCTTTAAAATACATTGTAAATCCATATAAAAGTATAAGCACTGCACAGTGAACAAACAAATCTGGACATAAAATTGGATTAATTAAATGCTGTATATAAAATTAAGTTTAATTTTCTTTATCATGATTATATGAAATCTATTATCATATTTCAAATAATTAGCATTTAATGGTAGCAAATTTGTAGTAAGCCAAAATGCACTCACCATCGTTGAAGACCTTGAGTATGACTAGAAAAGTTTAAATAGATTTTGAGAAATGCATAACCATTATTTTAAAAACTTAAAAATCCTGCCATTTTATATAAACATTTTACAGGATAACACACACACGTACTTACATATACACAGACTATTGTTCATATGTATAATTATAAATATACATTAAGATGCCCAAATATGAATATCCACAAAAATACATTTAAGACAAATTTATAATGAAACTAGTGGCTTTAACTTCTAATTCTTCCTTTATAAATCATGAGCTATGTTCATACTTGGTCATATTTAGAGCAGATATCATTGAAATCCATGGAACATAAAATTATTGATGATTAAATTAGGTACCATTGCTTCCAGTGAGTCTACACTAAGTTGGGATTCAGCCTCATTAAAAGAAATAGAAATTTCCCCATCAACTTCCGGGCAGTGTAAATTACATTCTTACTTGAGTATAAGGCCCACTGAAAAAAAGAGAAACTGCTTTTGAGCCAGCGTGCATAGGATAGGGTTTGATTTTAACTGTGTACTTCTAGAATAACAGTTCCTGGGCTATCCCAACATGCAGAATTAATCTTCAGGCTGCCAGAACAAGTCCTACAATGCATTAGGGAAAGTGGCTATTGATTCCCCAGGTCTTGTCTTGGTCTCTAATCTATGGTATTGCATGTCCTGGGCAGGCAAGCGTGGGCGTCGCAGCAGTGCAGGATCGCTAGACAGCAATATGGAAGTAAGTAGGAAGTTATTGATGTCTAGCTGGATGTGATGTGCATTTCAAACCTTTTTTTTATACACATATTTTGCTCTTTTTTTCCTCTAACATACAACCTGCCTGCCTCAAATAAAATGCATGCCAAGGCTTTATAGTTTTAGCCTTTAAAAAAACAACACTACTTCTGGTCTGTTTAGATCATGCATCATTTTTTATTTCAGCTGCTGTTATCCCCTTCTGTTCCTGCAAGCATGACTAAATGAATACGATGTGCCCTTTTGCCACTATCACTCTGGTCCCTGTGTAAAGGCCCAATGGTTCTTTGTTAACACAGTACTCTTATTGTGCTGTTTGTTATTTAACGCAAAGTATTGAATTCATGCTTAGTCATTCACATTGCTTACTTTCTAGTTAAATTGTGAAATGTATGCAGTCGTGACATCATGGAATTGCATAGATAGGGCATGGGAAAAGAAAACAAATAAGATAGGTGAATTCAATGTGGTTTTCATGAGATTTCATTCATCTTCAAACCATTTCTATATTGTTCATGTCTTTGAATTCAGCCTGCAGATTTGTGTGTGTGTATGTGTGTGTGTATGTGTGTTTAAACTGAATAGAGTACAGTCCACATATAGCACACAAAGCCTCACCATTTAATTGTCTGTAAAGAAAACAAAAGCGTCCAGAGACTACCAAGAAAGTTGGATAGCTGTAGGATAAATAGTTGGAAATACTAGGCAGCATGTCAACCTGCTGAAGGAGAGAAGCAATCCATTTGCAAGAAAACACTTCTTTTCTACGTTGCCAAAGAGAAACAGGCTATTTTAATTATAATTCTACTGCAAATTTTAGCTTGTAATCTGACTACTAATAGTGTGTTACTACCTTCAGGTTAATTCAGCATAACTGTATATATTTCTGTCCTTGAAGAGAAAAATAAATAACATGCCTATATTTTTAATAGCTGAAGAATGTAAAGCCAAATCAAAGATTTTGTGGTAACTGATTACCTTTTATTATTTAATAATTTCAGGGTTCTTTTCTTTTTTAAGAAAGCCACCAGTATCTATAAATGGATCATACTTAGTAATGCCCACTTACAACTTGAAAAAAGAAATTGGCAGAAAAATAAAGAGACAGACAGATTTCTCCTGCAGTTCATACAGCTATTTCTCCATATGAGCTTTTAAAGAAAACATGATGGTCACTGTGAACTTTTTCTTTTACACATATTTTTAAGATTTTTTTTAATTTTTATTTTCTATTAATTTCTTTTTAGGGGTCCATCATTAGCAGTCCTCATATGCGCCGAAGAGCTACATCAACCCGAGAGTGTCCATCTCGCCCTCACCAGACTATGCCTAATTCTTCCTCACTACTAGGGTCCTTATTTGGTAGCAAACGAGGAAAGCCTCCCCAAGGCCATTTAGCGTCCGGCCCGCCACAGCCACCTCCGCACCCTCCCGCCATCTCACTTCAGCAGCACCCTCCGCATCCTCCTGCCTTGCACCACACAGCTCCGGCTGAAGGGCAGGCCCAGGCACAAGTGCACAGCCACCACGCTCAGTACTGCCACGTGCAGAACCCACCTCCTTATCACCATCACCATCACTATCATCCGCCCCAGCATCTCCAGCATCCGCACCAGTACCATCACGTGCCGCATTCACAGCACGTACCGCATGCCCAGCATTCCTACGTGCCCCATTCCCACTCCCAGTATTCCCATGCTCCTCACCCCCCCTTGCCCCCTCCTCACCTGGCGCATCCTTCCCATGTTTCGCATCATCATGCACAGCCAGCACCCCCTTCTACTTCAGCCAGCACGAAGCCCAAGCATAGTGGCATCAGCACAATAGTCTAGAAGCAAGCGACCCTGCCACAGCTGTAGCTCTAGACCTAGATGTAAAGGCACTTACAGGAAACAGAAGCAGCCTATAAATCTGGTTATTTTTTTAATTTATTTTAAAAAATCCAAACCAGAAGCAACTTAATTGACTCCTTTGCCTTAAGGATTCAATGGATCAATGCATATTAACCTCACAGTGCTGGTCGTACAGTTGAATTCAGTGGTGACCTTTTCCCTCCTTTTTCTCTAGTAGCCTTGAAAATAAGCTGCTTGCTGAAAACGTTAAGCTACCTTTTTTCATCCGCATGACAATTTTTAACACATAATGAAAACATAACCTATTCAAAATAAAAGGAAAAATATGAAATAGAACCAAATGTGGCATTCTTGCTCTTTAATTTTCAATGGGCAAAAAAAGTAGACCTCATATGGTTGATGAAAATACGTAAGTAAACTTTATGTAATATAAATATAGAGAGATAGATAGATAGATATATACACCCACACCCACAGACGTACACTGTATAGCTAACATTTATGCTTAGAACAAAGCCTTTTCAGTTCACAAAGCTAGCAATATATACTTTACCATAATTTCCCTTACTGATAAAGGGCAGTAAAATAGATGAATAGTGAATGGAAGTGTAGACCAAAAAACTAGGCAACAAATTCCAGGCATTTCAGTTCTCTCATTGAAAGTTCTCTGGACTTGAGAAAAAAAAATCTTTAAGCAATCTTTGCAAAATGTGCCAAATAACATAGCATATAGCTGTTGCAATCAAATATGCTTTGTATTTTATTAGTATGATAATATACTTATTCAGTATTATAACTGCTCTGCTATTTCAGGTAAGCAAACTAGTTAAGATGCAGTAACTATACAGTAGCAACATGAGACAACCTTTACTACAGGTTTTCTCTACAGTTTGGTTCCTCCAGTTCTTAGACACTTTAAAGGCTGTGATAACTGTGAACTTACATAGTTTACATTACTTTTGTATTTGTGTATGTTTTATTAAATACACATGAAGATTTACATGGAAGGTATTTACATACGCTGCATGAACATTCATCTCAGACCCTGAAATAACCAACATCCATTCCTTTCAGCCGCATTGCCTCTTTACCATAAGATACTCAGTTTTTATCAATAAAAGTAGACTGCAAGTTCAGACTTTTTTTTCCCATATGAAAGCAATCAGAAACTTGAAGGTTTATTTTAGTATTGAGTATAGATTTTTATAACTGTAATTCCATGTAGCCATGTGCTGGCAGCAGGATTTTCTCACCATTTTTCTCATCACATGTGTTAGTTTTATCCAGCACTCAGCAGGCTGAGTCTATGCTCAAACTGTCATAGTCCAGTTAGTCCGAGACATCTTGTACAATCCAACTGTGCTGTTGTTGCTTATGTGTTGTACTGAGTCATTTGCAAGCCCATATGATATTTCTTTGTAAACCTAAATCCTATTTTTTTAAAAAAAATAAAATCATACATGGAGCATACTTTGTAGTTTCAGCATTTTGAGCCACCTCAATCACGACTTTACATCTAAAAGACAGACACAAAAGGAACTGCAGAGCTGCACCAGCAGAATTGTGAGTGTTGATTTAAAAGAAGAGGAGGAAAAATGTTCCAGTGAGAGATGGGTAAAGCCAAACAAAAACTGATCATTGCTTCTGAAAGAAGATATAATGTATGAAGATAACTTTCCTATATTGGTGATTTCTGATCTCCAGTTTTGCTCCTCCACCTTCTATATACAGATTATCCCATGACTACCAGCAAAAATAAGCTCAGTACTTTTGTTAACTTTCATTCAACAGAAACAACCACTTAGAGTCTGATGTTTAAATTTTATTATTATTTCTTATGTATACAATATACAGTACCTTTTCCTGGTCTTTGGTTTTCCCTCCATCTAATTTAACTTCATAGGAAACATTAATAAAAATAATGTTGATTATCATCCAAGCTGCCCTAGATAGTGCAAATTACCTAAGAGGGAACATCACAGCCCAAGGACCTCTTCACATTTAAATTTGGGTTTTGTTCTTATAAGGAATAATACAACTGTATGCATGTCATCTAATGTTAGTAGTATTGAGGCTACACTCTCCATAACGTATATTTGCAAAGTATTTCAGTGTTACTGTTGATATCAGTTGAAGCAAAGTATTAACATATTTAAATATGTAGGCTTTTCTTCAGACCTTTGTACCAATAGTAGAGTTGAACTGTAACTTATAAGTTGTTCCAGAAAAGATAAGATAGGGCATTGTTTTCCTTTATGTTGCTCATTGTATAACTTGCATATATCAAACTCACAGTAATGGACTGGATGGTCATTATTTTACATTTCAAACATTAATATCTGTATTATCTAATGAATTTTTAAAATATGCTGTCCATCTCTTTCTACCCATTGTTTTGATATTCCAGGAAACCCAATGAAAAATTTTAGGTTTCTAGGTTCATAATGCATCTAGTAAGATACAAGTTATGACTTTTACAAGTATACAGAAAAAGTAATCATCACAAATTTTGATTATTAGTAAATATCAAAAATTGTTCAATAGATCCATTAAATCAATATGTTATTGCATAAATATCCAGTGCTATTGCCATTTAGAGAAACCATCCAGGGAAGGGAAATACCTTTAGGATTAGAAGTCAAAAAATCTATTTCTCCTTGTTTTGGGAAACAAAAGTAATCATTATTACCATCTATATGCTACTGGAGAAAATAGCTTTAATTTTTAAAAAGTAGTTATTGGAAAGTTTTCATTATGTTTTCCTTATTGATTAAAAATCAGTACAAAGTACTATTGAACCACATCTCTTTCTCTCAGTGAAAACTATAACTAGGTAAAGCATCAATCTGAAGAAGAAAAAAGAAAAACTAATTGACCTTGTAAAAAATATCTTTTCTGGGACAACCATCAATTATATATTTCTTTTAAGTTAAGAATGAAATGTAAATCAATGTAAAGAAAACCAAAGTTATCCTATTATAATGTAAATGTCTTGTATTGCTAAAAGTCTTAAAGCATAACTTGTAGGATGATTTTCCCATCAAGCACTGCATGCAGCTGAAGCCTCTTGTTTCTTGATTTTTAAATGAGCTGAAAAGCAGTCAGCAGCTAAACAATGACACTCTACATGTTGACTTGCTGTTTCTTATACAGCTGTGCGTTTTCTGCAATTAAGCATGAGTTTAGCTGTTTCCATTGTAAAATATCATCACATCTTGCCTGCAAAAAAAGTAATTGTGTACATAGTTCAAAGAAAAAATGACCAATAATAAGATACAATTTTGAGGGAGGGAAAAAGGTAGTGGAAACAGGACCAAGTAGGAGGAATAATTAATTCTCTAAATTGTATATAGTGTGTAAATTAGTATTAATATAAGTCTGCAGTCATTTTTCAGGTTACACATAGTACCTGTCTCCTGCTAGGAACTAAATCCCAGCTTTGAGTTGTATTAAACTGTTAGAATTAGGTTGAATGCAGACTGTTAAAAGACTTCAAGGAACATCATGCTCATGAGAAGCTTCTGTAATGGGAGATTCAAGATTCATTTTGTAACTGTTGGAAAGGAAGGAGTGCTTTCATTTTAATATGCATTTGTTTGTAAGTAGTATCAGACTTTATCGTTGTTAAACTATAACTGTGATTATGTGGGAAATCAAATAAATCACTTTGAACTCACCCAGTTTCTCATTCTTTGTAGAACGTATATTTTTTCATATTAACTGAATAAAATTACTTATGCCACTTTAATTCTTGGAAATCTCATTTTGCGTTGTTTTAAGGAGAAGTGTTACATTCAAAGTAGGGAAAGGGTTACTGCATTTATTCATTTATTTCAGATAATGAGATTCTGTAATGTACACAGTATTAGTTGCTATCATTATGTAGTACTCACTACAGATCCTGTGCTTCACATCAGCTACTGTTCCCTTATATTCATTTTTTAAAAAGTGCTTTTTAAGGTGTTCTCTTTGATTTCTGGCCAGATAATTGACTATGTGACTGGAGTACAGACAGACCATTAGGGTTCGATATTTAAGAAAAAGAAGCAGTAACATGGAGTGCAAGGAAAGTGCATTCTGTTCCCTAAAAAAAGCCTTCCTCCAGTTATATTAAATCTTAACATCTGTAAAGGAATAGTATGTAGGTGTGAACATTCAGAACAAGTAACATATGCACAATTTGCTGAGGTGCTTCCAGGTGGACAATTCTTAATGCCAATCAAAAGGCATCCTGTAGTCGTCCTATCCTTCTGTAAGATATATTTGTGGTTAGGAAAAACTGGAAAAAGGTATTACAGGGAGGGTATAAATGGAAGACAGTACTATCTCATCTTCCATATAATTATGTAAGTAGAGCAAGGTGGTTGCACTATAAAGATTGATCTGGAAATACCCTTCTTCTTTTCCCATGCACAGAGTAGGAAGATAGAAATCCAGCAGAATTGGGGATTCATTGATAAATATGAATATGTTTCTCCAGTAATGTTAATCTCAAATAGCGTGGTGGGTTTTTTTTTGGTAATCTAAAGTCCAAAAATGGTCTTCAAGGAAACATACATTTCAGGGGAAACTCAAATATGGAGGCTGATTTTTGGAGAGGCTAATCAATTAACCAAGATATCTTTTGTTGTTGTCCCTTCAAGTCAGTTTTTTAACTCCTGGTGACTGCCTGGACAAGTCCTTGCAATTTACTTGGCAAGGTTTTTCAGAAGTGGTTTGCCATTGCCTGCTTCCCAGGGCTGAGAGTGTGTGACTGGCCCAAGGTCACCCAGCTGGCTTTGTGCCCAAGGTGGGACTAGAAATCACAGTCTCCAGGTTTCTAGCCTGGTGCCTTAACCACTATGCCAAACTGGCTCTATCCCAGATATCAGGGAAGCAAAAATACAATTTTGGCATTACAATTCAGAAATATCCTTTTAAAAAAGCCTGGTTAATGTAGTTTTGCTCTATAGGCTGTATAACATTATGCTTCTAAGAATAGAACATTTAAGTGAGAATAACACATTCCGAAGACTGCCATAAAAACTGAGTAATTTGTAGTCTATGCTTTTAAAAACAATTGTATTTATAATTTCTGCATATTAATAGGATAAATAGTTCAAGGGTAAGACTATTTGCCCCTTTTATCTACACTTTCAAATAATTTCCCACTCCTCCTTGTGCACAAACATAATACTAAGAATTATGTTACTCATTATTTTTCCAAAGCTATTTAAAAGCACATATCACATTGGAAGTCAGATAGTCATTTTGCAAGCAATACAGTTTCCTAAAGAGTGGGGACTTAAATTGCTGTACCAGACAATCATTGACTCAAAGGTATTGAGCCTTGGTAAGAAAATTACAGGAAACCAACTAAGATGCAGGTTTTGCTTAGCAGTGGGGAGGTATACATTCCTATTTGTATCAATTACATATATAATCAATTACATATATAACATATAAAGTTTGGGCAGCATATACATTTAATACATTATTTATTATAACTATCAGTATTACTTAATCCAGTATCTGAGTAACTACAGAATACATTGTACATCTTGTCAACTCCATAAAGAAATAGTGTTGCATTCATGTTAGAGGTTTTTCGCAGAAAACCTGAACTTCAATTTCTAATCACTATTGCATAGATAGGCCAATGAATTGTGTCCTATTGTACCTCCACTGGAAACAGAAAACAAAAAACTAAGTTAGAAAATAGTCTCTAGAAAAGGCATAAGACGTTCTGAAAGGGTGAACAGTCTATGAACCAGAATGATATTTTTCTCCCTCAGCTTGTGTTCTGCTTCCATTTTGAAAGGTGCTTCTAAACAACTGTAGAATTTAGTGTCAAAAGGGGTTTATTGCTATAGCAGTTATTTATTAACTGCCAGAAATAAATATTCCAGCCTTACAGAGGCTGGGTTAGGTCCAGCATGGCATAACAAGGTAATAAAGCACTACAACATTTTCAATTTATTCAGCATAGTAATAGGCCCTTACTAACTTTCTAAAAAGCTCTGTTTTCTACATTTTCCAATGTGCTTTTTAAGTTGAAGGAAAAAAGTCATAATCACATTTTATGAAACAACGGAGATTCATCAAGTCACTGAGATCAGTGTATTAATAAGTACATCAATATATTCAAAAACTGGAGTGAAATTTATTTTTCCTACCTCTGTGTGTGTGTGTGTGTGTGTGTGTGTGTGTGTGTGTGTGTGTGTGTGTGTATACATACATACATACATACATATATCCATTTATGTAATGTACACCATAGACAATTTTCCCAACATTCCTGTCCACCCTACTTT
The DNA here is from genome assembly GCA_023362775.1 of Charina bottae. NCBI lineage: Eukaryota > Metazoa > Chordata > Lepidosauria > Squamata > Charinaidae > Charina > Charina bottae. The sequence continues at coordinate 80,231,852 of JALMGJ010000002.1, forward strand.
TTAATTATGCATTTCTGCAAATACTTTGTTTCCTTTTTCTTATTCTTAGCCAATCTGAAGGTATTCAGTTTTTTAGAGGGTGCTAATACTATCACATCCTGGGACCCAGTTTTCCAGGTAAAATTACAAACAAACAAATAAATAAAAAATAAATAAAATTTAGTGTGTGAGTATATGCATTCTGGCTCGCTCACTCCAAAAGCTGAAAATCTCATCTTTGTTCTAGTCTGGTTAGCAAAGAATGTTATTAAATGGTTAAAAAAATCATACTTGTTAATTGAATGGTTTGAAAATAAAACAATTACACAAAAGATCTCAGTAATTTGAAAGACACACAGCTTTTTGGTCATTTAGTCATAAATTTAAATTTAATTCACCATGTTGTTCTGAATAGTAAATGGAGAATCTTCTAATGAACATTTTTGAAATAGCTTAACTATTATTATTTAATTTATAAGCTTGAAACACCAAAGTAACTCTAGATGATTAAAAAAATATGGCATTATGTACCTCAAAATAGACTTCATGTTTAGACAATAGGTATACTAATCACTATTTCCTTTAATCAACATATAAACTAAAATACTTGCATTGAGAGACATATTTAGTAAGAGACATATATAGTAGTGAAAATTTATGAACTCTTTGAATAAATTGTAACTGTCGTACAATGCGATCCAGGCTCCATTTAAATCCTCTTAAATAGAAAAAAGTGTTTTTGGTGAAACAACACACAAAACAGAATCATAACTGCACTGGACATACCAAGCCAACATTCACTATGTCAGAAAAAAAAATGTGAAGCTTTAGATTGAGTAACTGCTGGCATCTTCTTTAGCAGCATTGACTTCAACCAAATGTTTCTTGTATCTGTTGATCAATCCTACACACCAGCTTGGATGTATTTTGGGCCATTCCTCTATATAGAACTGCTGCAACTCACTGATACTTTTGCATGAGCTGCTCAGAGAGCAATGCCACAATGTTTTAACTTAAGGTTAAGGTTAGTGCTTTGACTTGGCCATTCCAAAATATCTTATGCTTCAGCCATTCTCTTGTAGATTTCCTTCAGTGTTTAAAATTGTTGTCATGATGCATGATATGACCCAGATTTAAGCTTCAGCTCACAGTTGAATACCATGACATTCTCCTATAGAATTTGCTAGTACAATCCATTGTCCCAATGATTGCAAGCCATCCAAATCTTGAGGTTGTAAAGCAGCTCCAAATCGTGATACGTCCACTGCCATGATTTCATGGCTGGTTTAGGTTCTTTTGTTGGCATTGGTGTTTCATTTTCTCCAAATACCTCATAATGCCAAAAAGTTTCACTTTCATCTGTACATAGAATATTGTTCCAATAGCCAGTTGGATCATCCAGGTAATCTTTAGGAAACTTGAGAAAAGAAGAAGTGTTCTGGTGACCATTTCTCCTTGGTACCCTCCAATGTACACTTCTATGAACAATGTTATTAGACAATGCAAGAGGAGCCTACAGATCTTTTCTGTTACTCTGAGGTTCTTCGTAACCTCCCTGAATTGTACACTTCATTCATATGAACTTTGTTGGACAACCAAAACTCCCCTTTGGGGGAGTGGGCGGTGATAAATTGAACAAACGAACAAACAAACAAATAAACAAACCACTCCTGGGAAAAGTAACAATGGTGTTGCATTTTCTCCATTTGTGTGCTGTCTGCCTGGCCACTGATTGATGGTAGAAGTCTTTGTCTAATGTTTTTGTTGTGAACAGCAGACACTGATGGTTGCAAAAATGTGTTTGTCTCTGTGTATATATAATTTCCCTTCTCAGCCCTATGGGTGGTATGTGGCTTCCTCAACCTCGGGTCCTCTACCAGAGGCCTGGGAGTTTGAGGGTTCTGCACAGTATCCTAGCTCTTCATAGCACTGCACTCTTCTGGATAGAGAGCTCTGGTGTTGTTCCTGGGATCTGTTGGAGCCACTCTCCCAGCTTAGGAGTCACAGCCCCCAGTGTGCTCCTATCACCACTGGGACCACTTTGGCCTTCACTTTCCACTTTTACTCCTCCAGCTTCTCACTCTCTTTCTTCCTGATGTTGCTGTCAATTGGCACCACTACATCTATCACCACCGTTGTCTTCTGGTCCTTGTCTACTACCACGATGTTTGGTTGATTGGCCAGTACCTGCCTGTCTGTCTGGATCTGGAAGTCCCACAGAATCTTAGCCCTGTCATTCTCCACGACCTTCTGTGGAATCTCCCATCTGGACTTTGGAGGGTCTAGCCCATACGCCTTGCAGATGTTCCTGTACACAATGCCAGCTACTTGGTTGTGCCGTTCAGTGTATGCTGTTCCTGACTGCATCTTACACCCTGCCATGATGTGTTGGACTCTCTGAGGCCTCTCTGCACAGTCTGCACCTTGGGTCCTTCCTAGTGTGGTAGACCCCTGCTTCTATGGATCTGGTGCTTAGTGCCTGTTCTTGTGCTGCTATGATTAGTCCATCAGTGCTGTCTTTTAGTCCAGCCCCTTCCAGCTACTGGTAGGATTTCCCAATCTCAGCCACCTCAGCTATCTGTTGATGGTACATCCCATGCAGGGTCTTGTCTTGCCATGGCACTTCCTCTGCTTGATCTTCCTTCCATGTCTGCTGCTTCCTCAGGCATTCTCTCAGCAGCTCATCTTTAGGTGCCATCTTACTGATGTACTCCTGGATGCTCTGGGTCTCATCCAGGACAGTGGCTTTGACACTCACCAGACCCCGCCTGCCCTCTTTCCGCCTGGTGTACAGTCTCTGGGTTTTGGACCCATGTCCTCCTTTGGCCAGCTCACTATACCGGCAGGGTATCTGATGACTGGCAGGGCATACATGTTGATGGCATGGATCTTGTTCTTCCCATTGAGCTGGCTCTTCAGGACCTGTCTTATCCTTTGGTGGTACTTGGATGTTGCTGTCTTCCTTGCCTCCCCATTGTGGTTCCCATGTGACTTGTCGGATACCAAGATACTTGTAGCTGGTCTGTATGTCTGCTATGTGGCCCGCTGGTAGTTCCACCCCATCAGTCTTAACTACCTTCCCTCTCTTTACTACCATCCGGCCACACTTCTCTAATCTGAATGACATCCCAATGTCCTCACTGTAGATCTGTGTCTGATTTATAGGAGAGGGCCCTTCAAATTATGCTTGATTGTCATCTCATTGATAGGAACATCTGACTCACCTCCTTAAAATACCTTATACTTGGGTTTCACATACTTTTTTCCCAACCAAGATGGTGAACACATTGGCTCTCAATGTATTTAATAAACCCTGTTCTGTATGTGTTGTTTAACCAGAATCACTTTATCTAAACAGGACTTGATGATGCTCAAATCACTGTTCATCAAAGTACTGCAGGATTAGATCTCAGGAGTTCTAATTGGGTATAGTTTCGGTGTATTAGGTAAAATAATGGAATAATTTTATAAATCATTTTAAAAAGAACAATCTGAAGGTATGTATCTAAAAGATGAAAAATATTCAAGAGTTCAAAATACAAAAATAATGATAATCAAATGGAGGAATGTCCTGAAATGCCAGAGATGTGCAGCCTATCGTACAACATTAAGCTCTTGTATGCCTTATATAAATTAGTAAGAGAAGGTATGCATAACCTAATTATCTGCATCAGAACCATCATACAAGGAATGGTAATTAAAACTTGATACTGTGTCCTGTCAAAAAGTGTAAAAACTGTGTCTTAAATCCAAGATGCAGTCTTAGGCAAGAACAGTGCAAGTATTTGAGTTCTCCAGAATTCATTCATTCATTCGTTTATTTATTTATTTTTAAAATATTTGTATATTTATTTATCAAATTTGTATGGCCACCCATCTCACAAAAAGTGACTCTGGGCAGCATACAACAATAAAATACAGCAATATAAAACCATCATTATAAAAAATAGAAACTGTCACTATCAAAAATCAAAATGTTATTAAAAATTAAAATATGCAAACCACAAAGCAGAGAGAGAGTGAGTATATCAACCGCAATAGGGGAGCCATCTTAGGATGTCACTGGTTCCCTGGGACCCCCAAGCCTGGTGACAGAACTTTGGGTGTATTAGGTAAAATAATGGATGGTATGGGTGATATAAAATAGATGGAGGAGGAGGAGGAGGAATTCAAAAATGAGATGTAGCCATGTCAGGCTGCTTTCCAATGTCTTGCATGCTGTTCAACTCAACAAAATTTACTCATAGATAAATAAGTATAGATAATTAAGTATCATTTGAGAAAGGACCTAAAATTAACTCGTTTTAAAATATTCAAATAGCAGGAGCGAGGAAAAAAAAGTATTATTCTAAACTTGTCAACTGAAAGCTGTAGTAGAAGATAACTCCTCCCCTTCTGCACTTTTTCTGCTAAAAATCACTCCCCCAAATTGGTTTCTTCCTATGAGAAAAAAGTTGAGCACACAGTAATGTCATGTTAAAGACAATTGTTAAACTCCTGGTGGTTCTCCCAGAACTTGAGTTGAACCCTCGGTTTTTGATTCTGTCTTCCGGTCAGCTATACTATTTTTTCTTTTATATATGTTGTTTTCTTTTTAATTTTTAAATTGTAAGCTGCCCAGAGTTGTAGCGGAGTCAGGCAGCCAGACGGAAGGTCATCTTGAATTCTTAACAAACGGACACTTAGATTCAACAAATGATAAAAGTCCTCAGCCCAAAGCAGATCTATTTTACCATAAGCCTTACTTGCTTTTGAGAAAAAAAGAAGCAAGATCACTCAGGCTGCTCCGTCCTTTTTTAAATCTACTACTACGGAATACAGTACATAAATCAAAATGGAAATAAAATAGCACAAAACGAACCACTAAAAACATAACTAAATGCCGCGAGGAAAAGGGCGCACGTGTTAGTGCTAATATAGAGTAAACACTGAGCATCACAATCCACAGTTGCTTGCGGGGGCGGGGTGTTGGAAAATGTGATTTAAAAAAACTTCAAGATCGCCCAAACATTCTGGATACCGCAAGGCAGGCTGAAGGGATGATTGTGCCACAGAGAGGTGTTCTACGACTCTTACTGCTAAAAAGAGATGGGGCTGAGAATACTCCAAAACGTTTTGCAGCAGAGTCAAAACCATCCGCTGCAGGTCCAAATCCAGGTTTTATTTCCACGCAAGCCTGAATCTGCCTTGGCTTGCCTTCCAATCCGAGCAGGTTTCGGTGCTTAAAAGCTCTTTTCCACGTTAGCGCCAAACACTTCAACTTCTTGCAGCTTCCTGGCGTCTCCGCCCCAGACTCTAACCAGAGGCTGCGGGCGCGGCAACGTCGCCAGACTTTGGCGATTCGACATTGCGTCACTAACGTGCGCCGGCCGTTTCCTCGCCCAAGGTGCGACGAGACAGCAGCGCCCGGAGACATGAGTGGGTTCGGTCGGCTTCTGCGAGTGGCGCGAATTGCGCTGCCGCCTGGAACCAGGCTGTTTCGCACCGGCTCCCCTCGGCCCGCTTTTGTTAAGGAGCTTTTCTTGGGGAACTTCCAAACGGTGAGACCGCTGGGAGCCTCGTAGTTTCCTAAAGGATAGAGAGGAAGGCTCCAGGTTTCCAGTATCTCTGAAGCCCCTTGGCGATGCCCGTTATAATCTGAGTTTGCTTTTTAACTGCAGGTGGTGTTTGCCTCGTTTGTCCCCATTGTCCTTTTTCAGGCTAGAGTTAGAAGAGAAACCTTTACTCCTCTCTTGTGTTTCAGCGCGAATTCAGTTGTCTAATTTTGTCTATAGTTTTAGGCTGTAGATATATAGATGAGGGAAGTGTTAGAGCTTTCCAAACTTTTCATGTTGGTGACACACTTTTTAGACATGCATCATTTCGCGACACACTCTTACAGCAGGGCACAAGGCAGGCTCTAGGACCTGCGCGGAATCACAGCAGGTTTGGAGGCAGCAGGGCACAAGGCAGGCATTAGGACCTGCGTGGAATCCTGGCAGGGCTCAGAGGCAGCAGCAGTCACATGACACTAACGTGTTGCGACACGGTCTGGAAAGCTCTGTGTTAGAACCATGAAATCAATAAGCTGAAGCGAAGTGTCCCTATGGGAAGGGAGGGATCCAAGCTTAAAACTTAGTGATGATTTTTATTAGAATCCACTCAGATGGCAGAACAAGAGTATGGTAATATTCAGCTTTTCCAGGGCAATTTATTAGCCAATATGATTCAAACAACAAGAGAAGGAGGGTTGGCCCAAAGTCATCCAGCCGGGTTTCAGGCCTAAGGCGGGACTAGAACTCTCATTCTCTTGGTTTCTAGCCTGGTGGCTTAACCACTAGACCAAACTGGCTCTCTAAATGCTTAAATGCAAACTTACCATTGGACTGAAAATCTTAGCTTTTAATGACTTTTTTTCCAGAGGAAATTTGCATCAAGCTTATTTAGTTCTTTTAATTTCAAAAACAGCAAGCACACTTTGGTTCTTTTTTCCTGTCAGGGCTGTTAAGTGGGCCCTGATGATTGTTGCGTGTTTGAAACACAACTTTGTTATTGCAAGACGATGGAAAGATCTAAATTAAAGTTGGCAGTATGACCCTCTGTTACATGTACCTGTTTATTGAGGAAGTCATACTTAACATCTATTTTTCTAAAGTTTATGGAGTTTTTGGAGTCACTTTTTTTTCTTTTGTTGCATCGCAGTATCTTATAGAAAATGTTACCTTTTCCGGAGAAGAAATAATGCTTTGGTGTGTCCATCCTGGCCCTCCTTGATCTTTCGGTGATCCTCCGTACCATTCATCATGGTATCCTTCTGGACCAGCTATGGGGTTGGGAGTGAGAGGCACTGTGTCGTGGTGGTTCTCCTCCTTCCTCCAGGGCTGGTACCAGTTGACGTTCATAAAGGGGGAGAGATTTAGCTCAAGGCCTTTTCTTTGTGGGATGCCTCAAGGCTTAATTCTCTCCTTATCCCTACATGTTTACATGAAACCACTGGGTGAAATCATCTGTCAGCACAGGGTTAGATATCATCAGGATGCTGATGATACTCTGTTGTACATCTCAATCCTGGGCTCCAACTGATGCTGCTGAAGTTCTTTCAGACTCAACCCTTATAAAACCAAGTGGCTGTAGATTTTGGATTCAGAGATTTTCCATCTTTGTTCCTCAGTGAAGTCACAGTGCCCCAAACAGAAAATAATATAAATTCTGTCTAATGGATAAGAACATTTCAATTTCTATTACCCAGATAAAAGGATATTAAGAAGTAGATGAAAGTACCCCTGTGTTTGTGGGGAAAAATCAATAGGGTGAAAATTAATATTGTGCCAAGAGTGATATACATTTTGAAAACAATACCTATGTTTGTTCCAGCCAAAGGTCTGATACATTTGTAAAAATGAATCATGCCATCATAGTACAAATTCTGCCTCTTTTACATATACATGCGACACCATGTCACATGTACAAAAGGGGTGGAGTTACAGTGTGGCACTACTATTGACATTTCATCCATCCTGTGGATACTTCTGGTTCTGCCTAAATATTTTAAACAGATTGGTAAATTGATAGTGGGTCCCCCTTCCCTGGAAGGAACAAATACCCAGTTTTTTTGTTAAAGTTTTGGCTCTCTAATTATGGTTTTAATTTTCCAAATTTTAAAAAATATCACTGAGTATACTTCTTAACTGTGCTGATTATTCACTCTTGTGGGCTCAACTTGAGAGTTATTATTTAGCACCTGTGAGCTCCTAGCAAATTCTTGGTTCTCACTACAATAGGAATTTGGTTAATTTTCAAATGTTGAAGGCACATTTGGAATTCCCTGGACAGAAAATTAAAAATTTATTTCAGTTCTCATGACAAATTAATACTTTGGTGTAATTCCTATCTTAATTTTTTTAATTGATTGAAAATGAAACTATTACTCTTGTGGAGTCCTTGGTGCTCTCTGAGCCTTGTTGTTTTCTTGCAGATGTTTCATTGCCAGGCTAGGCAACATCTTCAGTGCGAAAAGGGAGTGGGACTTGCTCTCTGTTTATATACCATGGCTTGTCCTGCTTGTGTTGGTGGAGGTGTTGTTCTCTCCTTAGTAGTTCCTTGACTGGGCTGTTGTTTGCTACTTGGTTGATTGACTGAGTTAATAGTTCCTTGATTAGGGTATATTGTGTTTGATTGTCCCCTGTGGGGGAGATGGCGCGGTGATAAAAGTCTAATAAATAAATTGTTCCTCTGGTGCTAATCTTGGTGTTAATCTTTGCATATCTGGGTGTTGATTGCTGGCAAGGAGGTGTTCTGGTCTTTTGGCTTTTCTATTGTCTCTTATGAATGGTATGTAAATGTTGTTTACTTCTATGTGTCTGTTGATGGCTGCTTTGTCTGAGTGCCAAGCTTCCAGGAATTCTCTAGCATTTTTGGATTTGGCTTGGTTTAGGATGCTCACAGTTTCCCAGTTGAAAGTATGGTTGAGTCTGTCCATGTGTTGTGAGATTAAGGAGTTTTCATTGTGTCTTCTGACTTCTAGTTGGTGTTCATGGATGCGCTCTGCTAGTCTTCTGCTGGTCTGTCCTACATAGTGGCTGTTACAGTCCTTACACTGTATGTTGTAGATAACTCCTGTTTTTTCTTCTTGGGCTACTGGGTCTTTTTGGTTACTTAAGATGTTTTAAAGGGTTTTGGTTGGTTTATGTGCTACGGTGATGCCATGTGGTTGTAACATGTTGTAACATGTTGGTAGTTTCTGAGATGTTTCTGATGTATGGTACTGTTATCCTTTTTATAGTTTCGGTCGGTTGTGGGTTGAGTAGTCAGGCACTTTTTGATAAAGTTGAGTGGGTATCCTTTATTTATTTATTTATTTATTTATCGAATTTCTAACGCCACCCATCTCCCCCTCAAGGAGGGACCCTGGGCGGTTATTTTGGTGGAAGGTGCTGTATAGATGATCTGTTTCCTTTTTCTGGTGTTCTGGGTTGCTGCAATGTGTTAGTGCTCATCTGAATAACGTTCTTACACAGCTCCTCTTGTGGGAGGTTAGGTTGTTGCTTTGGTAATGGAGCACTTGGTTAGTGTGGGTAGATTTCTGGTAGACTTTTGTTTCTAGCTTGCCATCATTTCCTCTACTGATGAGGATGTCCAAGAAGGGTAGTGTGTTGTTGTTTTCTTCTTCTCCTGTGAATTTTATTCCATTGAAGATGTTGTTGATGGTTTCATGTGTTTCCTCTAGTTGTTCCTTTTTTATTATGACCAAGGTGTCATCTACATACAGGATCCATACTTTGGGTTGTATACGTGGGAGTGCTATCCTTTCTAGACGCTGCATCACAATCTCTGCTATGAGTCCTGGAAGTGGTGATCCCATGGGTGTTCCTTTGATTTGTTGGTATATTTGTCCATCAAACTGAAAGTAGGTAGTGAGGCAGAGGTCGATGAGGTCCATGATTCTGGGTATTTCTGTCTTGGTGTATTTGACTAGGTCAGGTGTGTTGTGTAGAACTGCTACCATGGATTCTTTCGCTAGTGCTGGGTCTATGGGTGTGAAGAGTGCTGTGACATCGAATGACACCATAATTTCATCTGCTTCCAGTTTTACCTTTTTGATTTTCTGGAGGCACTGTAGTGGGGAGTTGATAGAGTGAGTATTCACTCTCCTCTGTGAGATGTCCAAGTTTCTTTGTAAGCTCTTTAGCTAAGTTGTATGTGGGAGTCCCTGGTAACGATACAATTGGTTGAAGCGGTATGCCAGGCTTGTGTATTTTGGGGCATCCATAGAAGCATGGGAGGATAGGTCCACTGCTTTTCATCCTCCTCCTCTTGTGATTTGACCTTTCTTGGTAAGGTTGTTAAGAGTTCTTTTGACCTGGTTGTCCAGTTTCTGTATAGGATTGGTCTTTACTGGGGTGTAGGTTTTTTTGTCCTCAAGTAATTCTTTGTCCTTTTATATATATTGCGATATGTCCATAATGACGGTGGTGCGGCCTTTGTCTGCTGGGAGGATGATAGTTTGGTCCATCTTTACCTCCACCAACACGAGCAGGACAAGCCACGATATATAAACATAAAGCAAGTTCCACTCCCTTTTCGCACTGAAGATGTTGCCTAGTCTGGCAATGAAATGTCTGCAAGAAAACAACAAGGCTCAGAGAACACCAAGGACTCCACAGTTCAAATATTCTCTTTGATTGGTACTATTACTCTTAATGAGCTAATAACTAACAATGCTTTCAAAACTTCTGAACGTTTACAAAAGAAATCTCTTACCTGAAACAGCTGAATGGGAATATATGCAGCTAAAACATTTGCCATGTTCACTTTTTGGCCCAATGCCTTTGCAGCATCTAAAACCTGGAGGCATTGAGTATATTGGAGAAAGTTGTCATTGAAACTAAACTGACAATTTATTATTACTGTATACTAGCGGATAAGCTGAGAATTTTAGGTCCCCAAATACATCCAAAAAATTGGGTTTGGCTTACCCACAGTTGGGCTTATCTTCGAGTATATAGGGTAATAGGTTTTTTACAGTACCCATATATAGTTGGGGATAAACCCATCTGTGGACAAGCTGACCCTTGAATTTTTAACCGAAATATTTTGAAGTATGTACCACCTGCAGATAAGCCAATTGCAAAAGTTAAAACTTTGAGAGTTGGCTTATCCATGGGTGGCCCATTTTTCATGGGATTTTGGTTAAAAATTCAAGGGTTAAAAAAGTCTGTGGATGGGCTTATCTGCGAGTATATACAGTATCACCGTTTTTTTAAAAAAATTACAAAGATAAGAACTTTGTATCATCACTGTATTCAGATCTCAGTAGTTACTGTATAGCAGAGCTTTCCAAACTGTGTGTCGCGACACAAAAGTGTGTCACCACACACAGCATGGTGTGTCACCACACCACCCGGAAGTGGCGGCGCGCACGTGCACGGTGGCAGCGGCCGCCATGCGCGCACGCCGCCGCACGCCCCCCTGCGCCGGCGCACGCCCCCCGCGCTGCCACCGTGCGCGCACCGCCGCACGCCCCCCGCGCCGCCGCCGTGCGCACGCCGCCGCATGCCCTTCTGTGGCGCTGCGCACGCGCCGCCACTGGCATGTCGCCAGCGGTGGCACTTTGGAAAGCCCTGCTGTATAGGCTAGTGGGTAATATACTTTCTGAAGGAAGGAACAGATCAGTCGTCCTCATTCTTGCTTGTAACTGACTTTCAAGGTCCATTTCAATAAGGGTTTTGGCCTAGATTTGGCACTGAAACAATCTTGGTCACTATTGGATGACCTTTACTGGGAAGAGAACATTGAGTATATACTTTTGTTGATTCTTTTGAAACTTTCAGCTTTTGGTACTAACAGTAGTATCATTGTGCAGAAGATTGAGTTCTGTGTGGGTGATACCAATTTGCAGTGATTTTACCCCTCCTTCTATGGCCATCTCCAGAAATTGGTGCTGGTTGCAGGGGGTGTGGGGAGGTATTTAAACCCCATAGCACTTACGCTATGGAATTCGGTCTTATAACCCAAATTATTCATCATCTGTATAGATATGGTGAGTAAAACCATTCAGAGACATACGGCTCATCTGCATGTCTCACTCCCATGACAGTGAAACAGTGCCATTTTCCAAGCTTTATGGGATATTTCCTGACATTATAGTCACTTGCAAGCTTTTCTTTCTAACACTTATCTGGTTTGGGTATTTGGGAGCAGCGGTGACATTGATAAGAGTTCTGCTAGTTTCCCCCTCTAGCCCAAGCAACAGGAAGAATAGTAAAACTGTGTACCAGTCTTTTGTAATATTGGTATACCTCTGTCCAAAGATAGCCCAGCTGGTAGGTTGGTAGGCTGCAGCACTACTGGGAGCTTCTCTCCACATCTTTCCTCTGTCCCATCAAACTGTCAGCTGGGCTATTTGGGGACAGAGGTTTATCAGTCTTACAGAAGGCTGGTGGACTGGCAGACAGGTTGTCTGTTGTTCCTGTCACTTGCACTTTCAGGAGACTAATAGACCTGTGTTCAGAAATGGACCATGTGAGGGGTTACCAGCGTGGAGCACCTCTGCACCAACAACCTATCACTTGACCAGTTTGAAAGCAGGCTGAAGTCTCCATCCCAGGCACCCACTCATACAAGTCCGGCCATTCACATTTGCCCAAGCCTACCCCAGCAAATTGGCCGCCTCTTCAAAAGGAGGACGTCCACACCCAACCTCTCTTTACCATCCCCACGTGGGCAGACCTCTGCTTCATTGCCCTGCCAGAATAGGGGTGCAGAGTACAGTCAACATTTCTTTAAGCCTCCATACTTTACGTCAGTTCCCACACTGAGTAAAAGAAGTTTAGGGTTGCCATGTGGAAGATCCCATAGAGTGCTGTGCCATCAATATGTTGATTACACACAGTGCTATCTCTGTTTTTCACCACATTGAAGTGAAATTATTGGAATTGCTTAATCAATACCTGGCTGAAATAACAAATTAGGGAAGGCCCAGTAAATTAAAGCTCTGTGACATTCTCTGTTGTAGCACCTGCATTTGGAACAGCCTTCTCCCCAAGATTGGATGGCCCCAGCCCTGTTGGCCTTCCTCAAGACCCTGAAAACCTACTTTTCCCCCTGATATTGATTGGGCCAGAGCATTGGATAAACATGTCCTGAAGTGACTTTGAATTGGAAAATGCTGTGGTTTGGCCTTTATTTTATCTTGAGGTGTTCTGTGTACTTTGTTGTTGGTTTTTCTGTTTTTAACCATGTATAAGCCACCCAGAGTCACTGTAGGGGGAAGCAGGATTTTGAGACTGTTTAAGTATCCCACATCTGAAAGAGACAAAAAACATTCCAAAGGGAAACTTGTGTGGAGAGGATCACCACAACGTGAGTTGAAGGAATTTCTGTCAGTTCAGCTTCAAATTATATGAAGCTGTAGAAAATGCAAATAAGCCTCTGAAGTGTTGAAAGAGAGATGATTAGAAGTTACCATTTTCCTTTTCCTTAAATTATGTGGTCCATGCCTGGGTAAAGAATATCGCCAAGTTATGAAATAGTAATAAAACATTAAGAATAGTTCAATAGTAGGACCAAATACCTAGGGCGAAGGTCAGCTTGCCAGCACAGGATGTGTTCAAACAGAGACTAGACAGCTGACTTGCAGGAATGCTTGAATTGGGTTTCTGCACTGAGCCAAAAGCTGAACTCAGTCACCTAAATGGCCTTGGCCATTTCCTTGAACACAATAAACAGTTTTTTTAAATAAAAATTATTAAAATCTGTCATTGCAGAAGGAAGTATTTCCTTATCCTGAAATTAGCAATGAAGAATTGGAAGAAATCAATCACTTCATAGGACCAGTGGAAAAATTCTTCTGTGAAGAAGGTACATTTTTGCCTCCCTCAAAACTTTTTTTTTCTTTTTCTGAAAGGCTTTTCATCATGCCAAGTATAAAACTAAAATATAATACTAACAGTAAAATGACCAAGTGTAGCTTATTGCTTATCTGTATTTTTTTCATGTGTATCTTAGTAAAAAGTGTAAATGTAAAATAGCATGAATCATACTAAGGAGTTTTACTAATGCTGTGCTGCATTGCAATTTTTCAAAAAGTTGTCTTTTTTTTCTCCTTTATTCTCTTGAGTGTTTGAGAATTTATTTCAAATGTTCCTGGTGGCATTTGGGGACATGTTTTTAATATTTGAGGTATGTTTCTTCCAAAGGGAAAAGTTCCATCATGATCTCATAAACTTAACTGGAGTATAAAAGCCAGGATGGCTGTAAACAGCTGGAGAGATAACTGTAAATCAAAAGTTTGGTCTAGTGGTTAAGGCAACGGGCTAGAAACCAGGAGTCTGTGAGTTCTAGTCCCGCCTTAGGCACGAAAGCCGGCTGGGTGACCTTGGGCCAGTCCCTGTCTCTCAGCCCTAGGAAGGAGCCAATAGCAAACCAGGAGACTGAGAGTTCTAGTCCCGCCTTAGGCATGAAAGCCGGCTAGGTGACCTTGGGCCAGTCACTCTCTCTCAGCCCAACTCACCTCACAGGGTTGCTGTTGTTGGGAAAATAGGAGGAGGAAGGAATATTAGATATGTTCCCCGCCTTGAGTTATGTATAAAAATAATGAAGGCGGGATAGAAATCAAATAAATAAATATGCACACAAATCCTTTGCTTACTTCATAACTAAGTAAGTATAAGAACACGAGATAAGTCAATAAAATAGACTGAACAAGCTTGCTTCTGTTGTGTTAGTTTGCTAAAGTAATGTCTGAATCTTACTGTTGAGACATGTAATTATTAATCAGTTACAATCTATGGTTTTCTACATGTTTGTTAGTGGATTCTAAGAAAATTGATCAAGATGCTAAAATTCCACAAGAAACTCTGAATGGGCTGAAGAATCTGGGGCTCTTTGGCATGCAGATACCAGAGGAATATGGTGAGTAGAAAGTGTGTAGAAAATTGGATGTTATTTTTTGTTCTTTTGGAGCAACAGATGCTTTGACCATTTACGCATTTATTTACACATTTTTGACACATTATTTTAATTATTTTTTATTTTAATTTTAGTTTCCTCCTATAAAGATTTTTAATCATTTACCTCCTAGACATAATTTTGGAGGGAATCGAAAATCTTCTGTTTCCTTATAGATTTAAAACTTCTAACTGTGTTTGAACATTGAGTTGATGTGGTAGTGCCGTTTCTCTAGAGTATTTTGGGGCTGGGAAAAATTGAAATTTTCAATTTTCACTTACAATTATTAATATTGCCTCAAAACATTATTATTATTATTATTATTATTATTATTATTATTATTATTATTGGCATTGCTTAAAATTGCAGGATTCTTTGAGCAAGCCACCTAATACACTTTTATATAAATTAGCATATACAGTCATAAGTGGTCCCACATCTTTTTGTCTCTGGCCTGGACACCTAGAGCTACAAGCCATTGATGAATGCAGTAGACTATCCCGTAGCTGGTAATGAAAGCAAGATTGTAGAATATGGCATGGGAGTCTTCATGACAGATGTGTGAAAAATGAAACCCTATGTACAGTTGTTCTACATTGGTGAGACAAAATGAGAACAGGTTTTAAAGAATATTTTATGGGAAACAAGTCTTGACAGAAAGTTGGCTATATTTCTGTTGAGGTGATTAAGCGTTAGATAATAAGGCTGAGCAGCCTGTAAGATTCAGTTGCAAAACAGTGCTTTGGAGTTTGTTGAGACTAGAGTGAACACAGCACTTTTCTGCAGCTCTTTAAAAGAAGTACCATATATGCTCGCATATAAGCCTATCTGTGGATAAACTGACCCTTGAATTTTTAACTAAATTTGAAAAATGTGCCACCTGTGGATAAGCTGACCCTTGAAATTTTCATATGTTTTAATTTTTATAATTGGCTTATCTGTGGGTAACCCATGGATTGTCCATTTTGTGTGGTATTTTGGTTAAAAATTCAAGGGTTAGCTTATCCACGGATGGGCTTATACACAAGTATATACGGGATATATGGGTACTTTTAAAAAGTATTACAGCATATACTCATGGATTAGCCCATCTGGGGATAAGCCAAACCCAATTTTGGGGGGGGGTGTTTTGGCACTAAAATTTAATATGGCTTAATAAATGGCTTATTTGTAAGTTTGTACAGTATATCTTTTTCTGGGCAAACTCAGAAGATGTCCAGTTTTAAAGAGCTGCAGACAGGTGCAGACACCAACACCCCTTTTTAGAACTGCAGCTGAAACACTGTATAGCAGGCAATCCCAAGCAGGGTCAGTGCTTTCATTTTTTCTTTGTTTTTATAAGCACATAAAGTGTTTTCTTAAAAAAAAACCCTCAATTGATTATAAAGATTTTAAAAAATCACAAAGCAGTTTTATTTAATTTTTGTGTTGCAGACCATTTGTTTCGTTAGACTACATCTTTTTCAGGTGGCCTTGGTCTTTCAAATACAATGTACGCACGTTTAGGAGAAATAACTGCTCAAGATGGAGCTATTACAGTAACTTTGGCAGCTCATCAGGCTATAGGGCTAAAGGTAATTTTTCCTTTGTTAATGTATTAATTTGTGTTTTTCTAAGGCCATAAGAGTCACTGTTTCAAAGCTGGTCATGCATTTCAGAGAAGATAATAGGATATGCTATATGTATAAAGAGATTAAATTGAAGGTTGATAATGAATTGAAATCTTAGATTTGAGCAATAAAGAGCAAGATCCTCAACTCCATTATTAGAAACATTGGGAGGAATTTGTGTAAATACTAGGCCAAAACAAAAGCAGCATGGTCTTAATTTGGTTTAGATAAATACATTTAACTTCTGAGAAGTTTTAAAATTTAGTATGTACTAATTCTTATAGACTTCTGAAGAATTTATGTTAGGCCTTTGTGAGATTGCCTTCAGTTACTGTACCTGACTGAATGGTCATCATGTCAATGCCCCTTTCATTTCATAGTTTCTGGAAACAGGTGCTGTGCGTCTTAGGAAGACTTGCAATGTACATGAAACCATGGCACTCAGAGCACCACTTCCTGGAATGACAGGGCCCTAGGGAGTAGTTCATTTCTATGATCTTAATACCTGTGATTCTAAAATGCTTCCCTGTATGACTGCGTATTAACCTAGCAATTCGAAAGCATGGTAACAGCGTTCCGCACACGTCATGCCAGCCACATGACCGCGGAAGCGTCTTCAGACAGCGCTGGCTCTTCAGCTAAGAAACAGAGATGAGCACCAGCCCCTAGAGTCGGACACGATTGCACAACTGTGCGGGGGGAACCTTTACTTTTACCTTATGACTGCGTATTAGTGAGTGGTTGGTTTATTTGTTTGCTGTTGGCAGGGGCTCCTGATTGCAGGCACTGAGGAACAGAAGAAAAAGTACCTACCTAAACTGGCTTCTGGGGAGCACGTTGCAGCATTTTGTCTCACGGAACCAGGAAGGTAGCATTTTTTTAATGAATGTATTAAGAGACTAAATTTATTTACACATCCCTGGTGAGAATGATTTCCTCTCAAGAACTGGCCCTGTGGCCTTAACTAAGCCATCCTCTGCTTCCTATTTGCACTTAACAGAATAATGCTCACATACCTTTGGGGTTTAACAAATGTGCTCGCTGTGGTGGGTGGGACAAGCCTTGTGAGAATGGGGAAAGTATTGTTCCTTGAAAAAAGGCATCCAAGAGTGCAGGCTCCCACTTTCCCCTCACTACAGACAGAGATGCTTACAGACAAGGGGACTGACAAGCATACTGTTTCATTTGACCAGAAGCTCAGAGTTGTGGATATTTGCCTATGTCACAAAACAATTGCAAAGATATAAGAAGAAATTCTTGCTAAGCTCTGAATGATCTAAAGCAGTAAATACCATATTTAATCAGTCCCCCCCCCACACAAACACAAATACACATATGCATAATTAGTTTTTTTCCATTTTATTATATTATTATAAATCTTGATACATTGTATTTTTTCAATACAGTGATGTTTATATAATATGATTAAAATAATTGACATTGTATTATTAGTATTGAGAATAGAGAAGAAAAAAGTATTATATCAATATTAATTACAATTTAGGATGTCAGTATTTCAAGCATAAGGTTATTTGGCTTTTTCATCCAAAGTTGAGTATAACTGAAAAAAGAAGTGTATGATAAAGGTTTCTATCTTAAATTGATTAATTAATATTAAAGTCTCTATTGTATTTTTACATTGTGTGTGTGTGTGTGTGTGTGTATGTATGTATGTATGTGTAAAAAAAAAATTCCCTTCTCACCCCTATGGGTGGTATGTGTCTTCCTCAACGTTGGGTCCTCTGCCAGAGGCCTGGGAGTTTGAGGGTTCTGCGCAGTATCTTAGCTCTTCCTGCACTGCACTCTTCTGGACAGAGAGCTCTGAGGTTGCTCCTGGGATCTGTTGGAGCCACTCTCCCAGCTTGGGAGTCACAGCCCCGAGTGCTCCTACCACCACTGGGACCACTTTGGCCTCCGCTTTCCACATCCTCTCTAGTTCCTCCTTCAGGCCCTGGTACTCCTCCAGCTTCTCATACTTCTTCTTCCTGATGTCGCTGTCACTTGGCACCGCTACATCTATCACAATCGCTGTCTTCAGTGTATGCTGTTCCTGCCTGCATCTTACACCCTGCCACTATGTGTTGGACTGTCTCTGAGGCCTCTCTGCAGTCTGTACCTTGGGTCCTGTCTAGTGTGTGTGTGTATGTGTGTTTGTGTGTGTATCATATTAATGAAAGGAAAAATAGATAAAGGGAAGAAATTTAACAAGAATTAAAATACCAAAAAAGTAGGAAAATATTTGTAGACATTTAGGCCCCCTTAGAAGCCAGACTGTAAGTGTGATGCGTTTTATGTATGGGAACCATTCTTGCTTAAATTTAGTTAAACTTCTGTTGTGTAAATATACCATTAGTTTTGCCATTGCTGCGTATTTTCCAAGTTTAAGTTCCCAATCAGATATTGTCAGAATTGTCTCTTCCTTCCAGTGTTGAACAAAATTTATTCTCACTGCTTTAAGCATATATCTCATTAAATTATGATGTTTCTTGTTAATTTTTTCTGAGATTGTACCTAGTAAGAAAAGTTGTAGTTTCATTTCAAATTTAAATTCTTAGATTTTCTGCATTGTACTATGTAAGCCTTTCCAGTACTTTTGAGGGTTTTTTTTTACATATGTACCACATTGTGGTAAAACCTTCTGTTTCATGACATTTCCAACATTTATTACTGTATGATTTGTCTATCTTAGATATTATTGATGGAATTGTATACCATCTGTAAAACGTTTTGTATAAATTTTCCTTTAGGTTATAACTTGGTGTAAATTTTATAGTTTTAGTCCATAATTCTTCCCATTGTTGTGACTGTTTCTGTTAAAAGTTTTGCATCCATTTTATCATACAGTTTTTTGTTTTTTCTGTTTCTGTATCATTTCTAAGTAAAAGTTGATATATGTGCCCTAATAGGTGCTGTTGGTTTTCTATGAGTGTTTCAGATTCTGTTTTTTTTCCCCTTAATGTCCCTCCTTTCTTCTTGAGATCTGATTTTATGCTTCCGACTATTTGAAAATACTTCAGCCATGGTATATCCCAGCCTTCACTAAGTAGTTGTTGCTGTGTTTTTAATCTGTTCATAGAATCTGAGTGAACCATATCTGCATATGTAATTACATTTTTTCTTGCTGTAATTGTCTCCAACCTGAAAAGCATTTGAGGGAAAAGCTGGAGGACATGCACACAATTATTGTGCCTTTAAAATGGGAAGGTTGTCTTATATTCAATTCTTATATTTGAATAAAGGAAAGGAACAGACAGGTTAGGGAAGGCAGGCTCTGCTGAAAGCAAGGGGATGGGGCAAAATGGAAGCACCTTGCTGTTGCATGATATAAGCAAGAAGCTGGCAGGGATAGGGGAGAAATGATGCCGTCCTGCTCCTGCTCCATGTAAGGGGAGCTGGTGATCTCTTCCCTCTGACACTTCCTCCATAGCTAGCTGAGAGATGATCCTGAGAGTTCATAAGCTGGTTTGTTTCAAATGGCCAGCACAGTCACGGAGGCATATGACAAGCCCAAAGGCTTCACTCAGACAGAGCAAGGCACAACGAGGTTGCAGTGAAGACAGGCCACCTCATCCACGCTGTCCCACTCAGAGGCCACTCACATGAGTCCTGAAGGCCTGTACAAATTCCAGGGAGCAATGCTGGCTAGTTTTCTTCAGTGGATGGAAGCTCCAGAATGGTGGAAAGCAGGCAAGGTGGAGAAGCTGCTGCCACTTACACTGTGTTAGAGTATCTGACAGTTACCACCTTACTCTGTGCAACCTTTGCCTGCCTGTCTTTCTATTGGGTGTATACTGCTTTAAGCACTAGCATTAGGTTTCCATTTGTTGTTACTCATAGGAGCAATTTAAGAACCATTTTTAAGAAATTATTTTGAAATGTTTGGAATGATAATAACGCCTAGGTTTTTCAGATTTAGATTTCTCAGGTGGAAAGAATATTGGGTTCACTGACTTGATTCAGCTACCAAATCCCATTTTCTTGATTTACCTGTATTTCAGTGGAAGTGATGCTGCGTCCATCCAGACTAGAGCCACCTTGAGTGAAGATGGAAAGCATTATATATTAAATGGTTCAAAGGTACAGAACAGGCTACTTTGTGTGTGTCATTTTAACCAATGCCATCTACAGTACATGTCTAAAGGGAAAGTTAGCTGGATAAGATCAGCCCAGTTACAAAGAGTGAATTGCACAAACACTAAAGTAACCTAATAAGAAAGTGAGAATATCTAAAGGCACTTTTCTGTGTGTGAACTTTCTAACTATTTAGTGCAGGGGTGGGCAACGTCAGGCCCGTGGGCCATATAAGGCCCACGGGGCTCCCGCCTAAGGCCCACAGGACTCCCGCCCACAAACCCTGCCCCTTCCACGCAATTGGCTCCCGCCCGCAAACCCCGCCCCCCAGTGCTTGTGCTTGGCTCCCACCCGCAAACTCCAGCCCCCGGTCCGCGGAAATCCCAGAAACCCCGGTCCCCGGTCCCCGCTTATAAATATCCAAATGGCCCTTGGCAGAAAAAAGGTTCCCCACCCCTGATTTAGTGTTTCAAAAGGATTCATTTCCCAGTGTTGAATCCAGTTTGTCAGATCTGCATTCAGTCTTAGCTAATGATTTCTGAAGAGAACATACTGTGCCAAAGATGCATACTAAAGATACAACAAAAAAAGAAACCTGCCTATCAATTCATATGCTGTATACTTAGTGAAGTAACTTTCATTTTTCTTCCAAGTGGAACATAAAATATGTCCTTTTCTTTCAACTGCAGATATGGATATCAAATGGTGGTATTGCAGATATCTTTACTGTGTTTGCAAAAACTGAGATTGTTGATAAAGACGGTGCAGTAAAAGACAAAATTACTGCGTTCATTGCAGAAAGATCTTTTGGTGGAATCACTAATGGAAAACCAGAGGATAAACTGGGTATACGTGGATCTAATAGTAAGAATTATATTAACATTATTTTGGAAGATACAAGTGTAAATTGTTTACTGGACCACAAAAGCAATTCCAGTGTTTTTGTCAACTACTTTTTCTAAAATGTCTGGGACAGATTTTTTTTTTATTGGCAAAAAACGTTATTTATATGCATATATTTTCTGAATGTTTTTAGTTGCATGATCACATTCACCATCTTTACTTCATATCTGCATTTATTTATAAGAGCTTTAGATTTTCCAAGTAAAACCCCACTGCTATTATCCTCTTCTGTAAGCTGTACCCTTCATTAATAGAAGTTAGTGGTAGATGGTGG
The DNA here is from genome assembly GCA_023362775.1 of Charina bottae. NCBI lineage: Eukaryota > Metazoa > Chordata > Lepidosauria > Squamata > Charinaidae > Charina > Charina bottae. The sequence goes on from JALMGJ010000002.1 coordinate 80,253,116, forward strand.
GACTTCATATGCCATATTTATTTTATGTCCTTTTGGATCTTTGTCCTGCTGAAGGTAAAATTGTACCAGAAATTCAGTGTGATTAAGATTTATGCAATTATACCTACTGTTCAGAATAGGCAAACATACAATGGGAAATGGGAATTTTTATAGCAACACAATTCCACACAAATAACATTTAGAACAACAAATTTCACACCAACACTTAGCACACTTTATATTGGTGTATTCTTGTATGGGAATCTAGAGCAAGGATCATCTTTCTTTTTCATGGCATCCTATGTTAATTAATATTCTCCAAAATATTATGTTCTTGTTTCAAAATAACACATTGATGAATTAAATCAATTAGTACTGAACCCAGGACACAGAGTCAGGAGCCAAAGAATTGCATATACCTCTTTTCTTCTCACCATCTCAATCTGTTTATATCTGGTATTCACCTCATTGAGAACCTGCACCTAATTGGAGTTGAAAACTCAACTCCACACACAGTTCTGTCAACAACAGTCACAGATTATGTCTAAATTGGGGAATGGGGAGAGTTGGAAATTAGAATGATGGGCTCCATATTTAGTCTTGGGCTCACTCCCAGCCTTGAAATCTTCAAGTCCTTTTACTTAATTTTGAGTGTTTATATCTCCAAGAATATTGCAAAATCAGTTGGATAAATACTTTTTATCTTACAGCTTGTGAAGTTCACTTTGAAAATACAGCAGTTCCTATAGAGAATGTTATTGGAGAAGTTGGAGGAGGATTTAAGGTATGATGTAAAGCAGAGCTTTCCAAACTTTTCATGTTGGTGACACACTTTTTAGACATGCATCATTTCGCGACACACTCTTACAGCAGGGCACAAGGCAGGCACCTGCGCGGAATCACAGCAGGTTTGGAGGCAGCAAGGCACAAGGCCGGCACTAGGACCTGCGCGGAATCCTGGCAGGGCTAGGAAGCAGCAGCAGCCGCAACACGCCCAGACACTGCAGCCAACACACTAACGTGTCACGACACACAGTTTGGAAAGCTCTGATGTAGAGAGTAACTCCTTACATTTCACTGTAACATTTAGAGCAGAGCTTTCCAAACTTTTCATGTTGGTGACACACTTTTTAGACATGCATCATTTCGCGACACACTCTTACAGCAGGGCACAAGGCAAGCACTAGGACCTGCGTGGAATCACAGCAGGTTTGGAGGCAGCAAGGCACAAGGCAGGCACTAGGACCTGTGTGGAATCCTGGCAGGGCTCGGAGGCGGCAGCAGCCGCAACACACCCAGACACTGCAGCCGACACACTAACGTGTCCCAACAAACAGTTTGGAAAGCTCTGATTTAGAGAATGAATTTCACAAAGGAAAGTAGAATTAATTTGGAAAGTAAAATGTTAATGGGTAATCATAAAAGAGGAAATAGTTTGGAGGGGAAGTTTAAAGTGGCATATTTGTGAGTTGTAAATCTGTGTAGTTGAAGGTGGTAATGAACTTGATGAAGGCTGAAAAATCAAGGCTCAATCAAGAGACATGCCCAAAATGGTGATTCCACAATAGGACATTAGAAACATTTTAGAGAAGTTAATGAAATTGCCCTTAATCATAAGATAGCATGATCAGTTGTGCAGAATTCTAGCTAAATGAATAAAACTGACACTTGGGTCTTGAATAAAAGGGAGCTGTGAGAGAAAAGCCATATAAATATACTCTCCTTATCTATATTTCAGGTAGCTATGAATATTCTAAACAGTGGAAGATTTAGCATGGGCAGTGCTGCTGCTGGAATGATTAAAAAACTGATTGGTAAGGCTAATCTTTCCGAGTTGCCAAGTTCAGTTAAAGTTCTGTATTGTTCTTGGTCATGTTAAAGACCTTTTGTGCAAAGATTACTGCCATATCCCTATAAACAGTAGTTTTAGTTATTGCATCTCTTTGACATAATATTTTCTTTAGGAATTACATGATGATCTTTATTTTGATCTCAGTCTAGATTTTTATTCATTAGTGCAGCAAGTTATAATGTTGAGAAGGGTGTTGGCTGGAGGGAAAGTTTTTAATGCCTTTGTAGGTTGGGTGGGCCCTGGAGTATTGGGGAGACATTGTAAGGCGGCTGTGGCTTGGAGAGCACTGTCTAAAGGGTCTGGGATGTTCTGATACATGCTTTTTGTATGTATAATTTTTAATGAAACAAGGTTTGGTTGAGGTAAGAAGTCTGTTGTGCTACAGGGACTCCTAAATGGGGACGAGGAGCCATGACCTGCTTTTACTCAAACTCCTGGAAATGATTTCCTTTGGTGATTAGGCCGTTTTTTTGATATGTAGCACACAACTTTTTTTTTTTTAATTGTATGTGTCCTGGGCTCAAAAAGAGTGTTGTTTTTTGTTTAGCTACTTTATACAACAGTTTGGAAGAAAAATACATGCAAGCCATTAAAAAAATTTTTGATTTTAACTGAGGTAAATATGAATGCTTAAAATGAGCTTTTGCCTTTAAATATCCTGAAGTTCACATGTTGTATTTGAAATAAATGCTTTAGACATTAAGACAATATTTTGCAATACAGTAGTCATATTTTGCATCAGTGAAAATATAGCAGGATCTCAATATAAATGTGTAAATATAAATACAGCTGATATTGCATTGATGGTGCCATTAATAGATGCAAAAGCTTCATCTGGATTTCATGTAGTAGGAATTGTCCATCTTACAGATGAGTCAGTTTAATTCATTACATTAATTCTAAATTGCTTCTCATTTACAAATTTAAACAAGATGTTGATTTTCAGAGTCAATCCTAATGCACAGCCTTCTTCAATTGCCTCCTTTTCTCACTTTTTAAAGAAATGACAGCAGAGTATGCTTGTACAAGAAAACAGTTCAATAAGAAGCTGAGTGAATTTGGATTAATTCAGGTAAATGAGAAACTGCGGTTTAATTTATTGTTCTGAGAAAAGTTAAGGAATTTAGAAGGCTTTCAGCAATATCAAATTATGTCTGTAGTAGTAAGTAGGTAAAGGTAAAGGTTTTCCTCTGCACAGTCGTGTCCGACTCTAGGGGCCGGTGCTCATCTCCGTTTATTAGCCAAAGAGCCAGCGTTGTCCGAAGACGCTTCCGCAGTCATGTGGCTGGCATGACGCGCGCGGAACGCTGTTACCATCCCACCACAGTGGTACCTATTCATTTACTTGCATTTGCATGCTTTCGAATTGCTAGGTTGGCAAGAGCTGGGGCGAGTGCAGGAGCTCACTACGTCACACAGCGCACGGGTCTCGAACCGCTGACCTTCTGATCGACAAGCCTGTAGCAATACTTATTTAAAATTGAATGGTTTACCTACTTGAGGACAGTTATAAATAAAATGATTTACTGCAAGCTTAATAAGAATAATGTATTAATTCATGATTTCTTGCAATTGAGAATAAATTCTAATGTTATTTTTAATTTATTCAGAATATTTAAATATGAATGGATCTTTTAATTGAATCTTTCAGGAGAAGTTTGCTCTTATGGCTCGGAAAGCTTATGTAATGGAAAGCATGGCCTATCTCACTGCAGGAATGATGGACAGGCCGGGGATCACAGATTGCTCGGTTGAAGCTGCCATTGTTAAAGTAAGCATCACTGAGATAAGGCTATGAGTATCTCTCCTAATGTTCAAATAAAAAAATCTGTAATATATTTTCCCCTTTCTTTGTTTTCAACTATTCCAGTTAAACGCTTTTGTTTGTTTCTTTAAATGATAGTACTTGTATCAATTCAGCTCCTTCGGGGCATGATGTGAATGCTTATTTGTAAGACTCTGTAAATCTAACTGAAATGAAAACAGAAGTTAGAATGTCAGTCACCAGGGTTTGCCTACATCACAAGTTGAAGTAAATAAGGAAAGAGGACATGGGGATGACCACAAACACCATCCTTAATTCTCTTGTGCAGTCATCTGTTTTAGAAGGGTTCCCAGTTGCAGGTAGGATTGCAGAAATTATTGATGAAATGTATTTAGCAAACAAATGCAAATTTGCTCAAATTCAGCATGGGGGGGACTTTGCATATCCTCTGTGTCCTTCTCTAGTTTAGCTTTGTTCGTGTTACAAGTGAATGGTGTGTAGAGAATCTGCATTCTATGAGAACCCTGACTGAGAACTGACTTTGGTTCTCAGAGTGTTACTTTTCAATAGCACTAAAGATGGCTGTATCAGGTTTGGAGGATCCTAGAATTTCCAGAGGTATAAATATCTGAAAGGAGCAGAAAAAAGCAAAACGAACAAAAAAACAGGAGAGCAGAATATATTCCCTAGGCACATATAACTGGGTGGCACATCCTGTTTGCTTAGATCATGAGACTAAAATGTGTGCATTTTTATTATGAGCAATACTTGGGAGAGGCCAAAACTGTTCTTATAAATTAATGGCTCATATCTTCATATTCTGTAGAATTTCGCAGTGCTTACTAATAAATCTGTCCCCACTTAAAAAGCCCATGCTGTTTTTAGTAACTCCAAATACGGCTTGACATCTTCATCCCGCTAGCATGACAAAATTTAATAGTAACCAAAACTAAGTGCTTCTTATATTGCTAAGTTCAAAAAACATCAGCTTATGTAAGAATAACAGGTGGTATTTCTATGATTATTGGCAGGTGCTCAGTTCTGAAGGTGCTTGGGTTTGCGTGAGTGAAGCGCTGCAAATTCTTGGAGGCCTTGGCTACATAAAAGACTATCCGTACGAGCGCTACCTCCGGGATTGTAGGATACTTCTGATTTTTGAGGTAAATAAGAATGCTTGTCCTGTCAGTTGCATTCAGTCTCACGAGTATTCGTATAAAACTGGGAGACAGATGCATGTCTTTTTAAGAACCACTGGAGTAATCCCTTTTCTAATATTCCTTATCATGCAGTTTGCCTTTTTCACAGCAGCCATACACTGAGTAAATATCTTCATTGAATTACCCATTCTGTCCCAAGATTTTTTCCCTGAATAGTTACAGCTCAGATTCCATCAGTATATATGGAAAATTAGGGCAATTTGCCCGTGTCCGGTATTAAAAGTTAGAAAGCGCACACCCTTGAGGGACCCCACTGATAAAATTGTCCATTTATTCCTACTTTGCTTTTTTTTAAAAACAGTAATGCATTAAAAAAAGGTTTTCTTCATACAGTTCTTGTCAAAAGTGCTGGGATTTGGGAAGTGGGGTTGTCTTTGCAGTCATTCTTGACTCCTGGTGACTGCCTGGACAAGTCCCTGCAGTTTTCTTGGCAAGATTTTCTGGCCCTTGCCTTCTTCCCAGGGCTGAGAGAGAATGACTCGCCCAGAGTCACCCAGCTGGCTTCCATATTTAAAGCGGGACTAGAACTCTCAGTCTACTGGTTTCTAACCTGGTGCCTTAACAACTACTCCAAACTGGATCTCAAAAAAGTATATAGAAAGCTAAAACAATGGGTGAAGACTCATAAAACCAAAACAGGCAATCCTATTTTCTGATGTGTCTGGCAGCTTAGTCTACATGCCTAGAGTGATTCCAAGCACACATCAGTGTATGCATAGAGATCCTCAAATAGGGAGATCCTAATGATCGTGATCCACACAAGGCTTTGTGTGCGCGCATTGGTGTACATAGAGAGCCCTTCCTTGCACACTTATAGTACACAGGAGGTGGGGGTACTCCCAGAGCTATCCAGGGAATTAATAAAGCTAAGCATGAGCTCTCCTCACCGATTCAGATCTTGGATTTTATATTTATTCCTACTTTTATATTTATATTTGGAAAGAGTGTATTTATATTTTAGATGGTTTTATCTCGACTGTTTTATAGTGTTTGTGATTGTAAACCGCCCAGAGTCCCCCTTGCTGGGGGAGATGGGCGGTGGCAAAATTTGAAAAATTAATAAATAAGGTGCATTAATCCTAAAGTATCTGACTGTATTATTATTTGAATGTATTAGGAATAAAGGTTGTGGTTTTCAGAGAAAACACAACGTAACTTTTCCAGTAGTCTTATAACAATAAGGCACTTTTAATCCTTGAATATAATTTAAATGTATCTTCTCAAGCTGTTGACAGAAATAACACTTAATACAAGTCTGACTGCATGACAATCCAAATTTAAATTGCTCAAATATTTCTGTTTCAGGGAACAAATGAAGTTTTGAGGATGTATATTGCCTTGACAGGCATGCAGTATGCAGGCAAAATCCTAACTGAAAAAATAAAGTATGTAATTTTTTGAAATAATCATATTAAATGAATAATTACTGAATACAAATTGAAAATTGGTAGGTAGGAGCAGCACTGAAGGAAAAGATTGCTTCAAATTTATTTTTTCTTGTAGGTATGCAGCATGCATTAGTAGACCATTTTAATAATGCTCTATTTGCATTATTCTGGAGAGGCAGTTTTAAAGTTAAAACCTACTGTAACTTTATTAAAACTACAAAAAAATGTTTGTAATGTTGGCCAGTTAACTGTTGATGCTGTGATCTGGTGTCATTCCAGCAGAAAGGGTATGTAATCGGGAAACTCAGGGTAGCTTATATGATAACACTGATTCTGGATATGAGAACTCACATTCTTTAGTTCTGCTGCTTCTGCTGATACCACAGTAACTGTAACTATGATGTGTCAGAATTAATGTTATCAAGATGATGCTTTGAATATATTGCAAGGATTAAGAAATGAAGGCCATAACCTCTCTAATCCAGACCAGGATGTAAGAGGAGTCCAACACAGCCATGGTTTGTGTTGTGAATTTGTTGTAGGGTGCCTCAGTTATTATATGGTTATTGTACTTCTGTTTCTTGTTTTGTTCATAGAGTTTTACTTACATTGTTTTCTTGATGATTGTTATAAGACACCCAAAGTAATGGGCAGCAATATCAATTTTGTAGATAGATAGATAGATAAAAAAAATAAATCTAGTTGTATAGAAAGCACAGCCTATAGACAATAGATGGCCCGACAGTGGCCCTCAAAGCAGACGAGACGTGACCCCTTTTCTTTGAATTTGGGGTGCTTTAGGTTTTGCAGAGGCTTAAGATGCAGTTTTGACTCTAGCCACTGAACCCCCCCAAAAGCAGGAGTCCTGGTTCTGCCTTTTCAGAGCAGAGCCCTTGTCACGGCATACCAACCCCAGGGCCGCTCCTGAGCCAGCAAGAATTCCCCCCCCCCGCCCCCGTCAGTGAACTGAAGCTGCAGCCACATGAAGCATGGCCTAGTTTGGAGGAATGAGAAGCCGGGGGACAAATGTTGAGTAAAATGAGTACCATTTTAGGGGAGGAAAAATCTTTCCTAAAGTTCAAAGACAATTATGTACAGCATTACATAACCAAACGGTCACTCATGCCCTTGTCATCTCCCATATAGACTACTGCAATGCGCTCTACATGGGGCTACCCTTGAGGAATATCTGGAAGCTACAGCTGGTACAGAATGCAGCCGCGTGGGCAATTCTGGGTGCACCAAGATCAGCACATATAACACCTTTGCTCCGTGAGCTGCATTGGGTGCCGGTTTGCTTCCGGGTACAATTCAAGGTGTTGGTTATCACCTTTAAAGCCCTACATGGCATGGTGCCAGGATACCTGAGGGACCGTCTTATCCCCATATCATCGACCCGCCCCACCCAATCATTCAGAGAGGGCTTTCTACGAACCCCATCAGTAAAGGAGTTCCATCTGGCGGGATCCAGGAGACGGGCCTTCTCTGTAGCAGCACCCGCCCTTTGGAATATCTTGCCCCCGGAGTTGAGGCGGGTTTCCTCGCTTCCGGCCTTCCGAAAAAATCTGAAAACCTGGTTCTGCCACCTAGCTTGGGACGAGAAAGGTAACAGCTCCTCCTGGGGATGGCTAGTACCATAATTCCCTCCCTATTTTTAAGACCAATTCGCCTAGATTGGATTTTATACTTATTTATTATATTGTTTATTGTAATTTTATATGGTATTTTTAATTGTATTTTTTATTGTAAACCGCCCAGAGTCCCCCGACTGGGGGAGATGCGCGGTCATATAAATTGAAATAATAAATAAATAAATAATTACATATGGACACCATTTAAATTAATACTTAATTCTTCTTCTGCAGAGAATTCAAGAAAAGAAATGTAAAAGCGATGTGGAATATAGTTATGAGCAGGATGTTTCGCAGCAGTGCTCCAAGCATAGGATTAATTGGAAATGGAGGAGTAGTTCATCCCAGTCTCAAAGTAAGTGTTCCATACAAAAACATGATACACAAAATTGAAGTTCTTCAGGCTTTTTAGTGCGATACCAAATTCCTCCATTCATATAGGCAGGGGTCCCCAACCGTAGCAACTTGAAGATGTGTGGACTTCAACTCCCAGAATTCCCTAGCCAGCGTTGCTGGCTGGGGAATTCTGGGAGTTGAAGTCCACACATCTTCAAGTTGCTAAGGTTGAGGACCCCTGATATAGGGAACAAAGATGTTTGCTGTTATGTAGTTTAGACCAGCGTTTTTCAACCTTGGCCACTTTAAGATCTGTGGACTTCAACTCCCAGAATTCCCCAGCAGCATTCTGGCTGAGGAATTCTGGGAGTTGAAGTCCACACATCTTAAAGTGGCCAAGGTTGAAAAAATGCTGGTTTAGACTGTTGGTCCATTTAGTCCTGCATTGATGGCACTGCCCCCTTTTACACAGTCTAGCTGCTGCTGCTCCCAGCAGCTCCCTGTTAAAGGGGGAGTAGCCCTTTTTGCTGTGAAGGGCTTTCTTTACAAATGCTCCTTTGCAGCGTCTGGTGGTGGTGTTTTTTTTCCACATTGGTCTAGTGCAGAGCTTTCCAAACTCTGTGTCGCGACACAAAAGTGTGTCGCCACACACAGCGTGGTGTGTCGCCACACCACCCAGAAGCGGCGGCGCACGCGTGCACAGTGGCAGCAGCCGCCGCCGTGCACGCGCGCGCCGTCACACGCCCCCCTGCCGCGCCACGCCCCCTGCGCCGCCGCCGTGCGCGCGCCGCACACCCTCCTGTCGCCGCCGTGCGCGTGCCGCCACATAGCCTTTTGTGTCGCCGCCGCGCGCCCCCGCCGTGCTGCTGCTGCACTGCCGCTGGCATGTCGCCAGCGGCGGCACTTTGGAAAGCCCTGGTCTAGTGGTTAAGGTGCTGGGCTAGAAACCAGGAGACTGAGAGTTCTAGTCCCGCCTTAGGCATGAAAGCCGGCTGGGTGACCTTGAGCCAGTCGCACGCTCTCAGCCCAGTTCACCTCACAGGGTTAATGTTGTGGGGAAAATAGGAGGAGGAAGGAGTATTAGGTATGTTCCCCACATTGAGTTATTTGTAAAAATAATAAAGGCGGGATAAAAACAATCTAAAAAAAAACCTAAGCAAGCTAGGAAATGTAATAGTAGTTGTGATTACTCTTGTGATTTTGATCCTGGCTAGATTAAGTCACATTACCGTTCAATTTGAGCACTTTGGGGTTAGTTCAGCGAAGATCTTAATCTGGAAATGGCTGACTGCTGGGTTTGCATGATACACTTGGTCTTTCGTTGATTTGGTTAAGCACATCCTGCAAATTGGCTGCCAACAGCTTTTCAGGGTCTCAGACAAACTTTTATAAACTTGCCTGGAGAGCCTGAAACTTTCCACCTAAAAGGCAAATGTGCCTTTTGCATCCTCCCCGTAGGAAGGTCTCTCTTTCTCTAGCTGTTTTTACTGAATTGGCTTGTTCTGTTTCCAGCTTTAATGAATACAAACCAAACTGCAGTTAGACTGCTTCACTGAACTGCCTTGTAATGCTTCAGTCATTCGTTACCCTCCTTGCTTTTGGTACCAGTATCAGGGAACTTGATGTGTGAAAAGAGCTAAATGACCCTGTTTTTTTCTGGGATCAGGACCAGTTATTTGAAATGTGCACTTCAACTGGCTGCAGGTCTAAAGCTGATAAAGTTAATGGTTGAGTGAGGTCATTCTTACTGACCCTTGCCTTGTTTTCAGCCTGCATATGTTTAAGAAAGAGAATATATTTCCTGGGATGGTAATAGAATAGAAAGAACCATAAAAAAGAAAGAGTTCTGAAACTTAAAGATAACCTCATCTCAAAAATCTTGTCAAAGCATTAACTCTGGTTTGGTTTCTTTAACATTCTTTAGTTTCTCCCTCCCCCTCCCCTTTTTTTTTAATAAAAGGCCCGCTTGTATTGAAATCATCAGATCAACAAACCAACAGAAGAGCAGTTATTTTCTTGATATACTGATTTTAAGTAGCCATCTACACTATGTGCATAACTGAGCATCAGCCATTAAACTCAAGACTCTGCAAAAAGTCACCCAGGCATGCAAATCTGTACTTTGTGTCCATGTCTCAAGTGGAGATGAAAATATATAGTGCTCTAGATTTTTTTTTTCCTTTGCAGGAAAGTGTCGAGAAACTTGAGCTAAACGTCTGTGATTTTGGAAAGACAGTTGAAAACTTGCTCATGAGGTTTGGCAAGGTAAACATAGCTTGACCAGAATAATAAACCAGAATCTTTTCATTTATTTGTCTTTCTCCTCACTTTTTTCTTGACTCATCCTACTAATCCAGGCAAATTAAATGTCTGAAGTTTCATTCCAATTTTAAGACACTAAAATACCACCTTAGAATATACATAAATCAGTTATTGTTTTCCACAGACTGACAACTTTGAGATTAATATTACCTACAAAAAGACATTTTTCTTCACTAACCACGTATCAGTATGGGGAAATTATTATTGCTGTATTGGTTTAAATCATTACAATATGGCTAGTGATTCATTATTGTTTTCTTTGATACTAGACTATTGTGGATGAGCAGATGGTTCTTAAAAAAGTGGCAGACATCGTCATTAATCTATATGCAATGACTGCAGTCATATCCAGGGCTAGTCGATCTATCTGTATTGGTTTGAATAATCATGATCATGAGGTGAGTTTGTTTTATGTCTTGATGTGATGAACCTGAATGACAGCATAGGCAAGCAGACAGAAGGGGGGAAATTCAGATTTTTTTTTTTAATTTAACAGAGAGCAAGGTTTATGTAGATTTCCAATTGTAGCATTTTTAAAAGGTTGAAAAAAATGTGTGTGACAAGATGATTTTGTCAAAAAAAAATCAGATTCTTGCTTTGTTTCTCCAGTGGATCATAATGTTAGCATAATTTTGAGATAATCTGAAGAATCTATGATAATTTTCTTATGGTTTTCAGCTAAAAGGAATCCCATGTACAAAGCTTGCATGTAGATGTTGGAGATGAGTAGAAAGTGACTCTTGCCTAGCATGTTATATTTGATTATTCTACCTGCACTAGCTGATGAGCCAGGATAGGCTTTTACTATGAATTAGCAAAATAATTCTTCCTTCCTCTAGAGTTGTTTAGATATTGAAACCTGTATGTCTTAGATGACAGGACAAAACCAGTGTTTTAAAATGATTTTCATATTACAAAACCAAACATTGAACAAAATGTAGAAATTAACAAGTTTCTTCAGAAGCTTTGAAATTATTATTACGTTCTGATTGTTATAGAGGCAATGATATAAAAAAATCTTTTCTTAATCTTTCATACTTCAGCCATGGTGTTATTCAGCTGTGAGGCAACAGGCACTGTGAAGCGGGAAGGAAGGAAGGAAGGAAGGAAGGAAGAGAAAGACAGTCAGTTTCTACTTACTAAGCAGATAGTATGGTGTACCTAGAGCTGAGTAAGCCAAGTTTGTGTGCAAGCCATGCATATCATGAGTTGATAATGCTATATGGATTAAAATCCTTGAAGCATATTTAGGAACAGATTTACTTCAGACCACTAATAACTTAACTGAATTCTAGGTGCTGCTTGCAAATATTTTCTGCACTGAAGCTTGTTTTGAGAATAATTACACAATGGTATCATTAGAAAAAAGTAAGTGTTACAATTGACTTCAGTATTTTGTATTGCTGCTTTAGCTGTAACAAAATTTACTTGAAGGACTTTTGAAAAGGTTGATTCCTGGTGACGCCATGGCCATGGCCATGGCCATGCAATTCTGTTGCCAGTGCTGTGGAGATGACTTGCCCCTGTCTTCTTTCTGGATGTTTGCCAACTTCCCGGTCTGGCCTGCAGCCCTGATACCCTCTGAAAATCTTCCATCCAAGTGCCAGATCTGACCTTGCCCAGCTTCTGAGCCTAGGCTGGCCAGGTACTATTAAGACCTGGCAAGACTGAGTTTTAGGTTTGGGGACCATTAGGATCTGGGAACTTACCATCTTTGGTTCTGGATGGGGTGGCACTGCCCCAGACAGACCCTGTGCGTAATCTGGGGGGCCTTCTGGACTCACGACTCCTGCTCAATAAGCAGGTGGTAGTCATGGCCAGGAGACCCTTTGCGCAAGTTCAGGTTGTGAGCCAGTTGTGCCCATTCCTGCATTGGGAGGCTCTACTCTCAGTCACTCATATCCTGGTCACCTCCTTCATGGATTACTGTAACATGCTCTATATGGGGCTGCCCTTGAAGAGCATCCAGAAACTTCAGCTTGTGCAAAATGCAGTGGTGTGGGCAGTTATGTGAGCACCTAAATCAGTGCATGTTACATCTCTGCTCCCGAAGCTGTATTGGTTGCCAATTTGCTTCCAGGTTCAATTCAAAGTGCTGGTAATGACCTATAAAGCCCTACATGGCATGGGGCCAGGTTATTTGAGGGACCGCCTCTACCCGATTACATCTACCCGTCCCATCAGGTCTGGCAGAAGGGGCATGTTATGGGCCTAAGGAATGTCATCTGTGATGGGACCCAGGAGGAGATGATTTTCTGCCGCGGCACCCACTCTCTGGAACATCGTCCTCCCTGAGGTCAAATTGGCCCCAACCTTATTGGCCTTCCAGAAGAGCCTGAAAACATGGCTTTGCCACCTGGCCTGGGGATCTGGCAGTGGTGGTATGGAGCCTGCTAAAGGGTTGTACAGATAGTCCTTGTTTAGCAACTGCCTTGTACAGCAACTGTTCGCAGTTACAAGGGTGATAGAAAAGGTACTTTGTGACCAATCCTCACATTTATGATGCAGATTATGTTTTTAAATAGTTTTTATTGTTTCAATTTTTTTATGCTTTTCATTATGCTTTTGGTTATTTTTATTTTTATTTTTTTGTTTGTTTGTGTGTTTTTAATTTTGTGAGCTGCCCAGAGTCATGTATGTGACTCTATATAAATTGAACAAATAAATAAATAAAATAACTCAAAATAGTAAATATTTGTTACAGCAAACATGCTAAAGCTCAATTGGTACTACTGCCACCCTTTCTAAAACATGCCTTCAATGTATCTCAAGAATATGTGTGGCAAAGCAGGCTTTTCATTCTTCCCATAATACTTCTTTCCCTCAATTAGGAATGTGCGATTGTTGCTAGCAGCTTAGCAGCTTGTGTTTCCTGTCTTGTTTCTCATTTAGATGTGCCTTTAAAGCAGAGCTTTCCAAACTTTTCATGTCGGTGACACTTTTTAGACATGAATCATTTCGCGACACACTCTTACAGCAAGGCACAAGGCAGGCACTAGGACCTGTGCGGAATCACAGCAGGTTTGGAGGCAGCAGCAGCAGCTATGGCACACCCAGACACTGCAGCCGACACATTAACGTGTCCCGACACAGAGTTTGGAAAGCTGTGCTTTAAAGGAACAATTACTTCTGTTTCCATTATCTCTAGATTCTCCTGAAAACCTGGAGGACAGCATTAAAAAAGTGGCAAATCAAGTGCTGGAAAAAAGATCCTATATTTGTTCACACCCACTTAATAGAACATTCTGAAAGTTGGAAAATACTGCTGGAGCCAGAGTGCACAATGCAACTGAATGTATACAAACTGGATCCTCGGGTATATTCTTAGATCTGATAACATCTTCATGAAATACAGTTTCATATCCTGCAGTGCAATTTTATAGAATGAAATAAAGTAATAAATTGCGTAAGCCTGCTTCCAGTTGATAAACTGCATCTCTCTCTCTTCTTTCTTTTTCTTTCTTTCTTTTCTTTCTTTCTTTTTCTTTTCTTTCTTTCTCTTTCTTTCTTTCTTCTTTCTTTCTTATCTATCTATCTATCTATCTATCTATCTATCTATCTATCTATCTATCTATCATCTCTTCCTCTCTCCCTCCCCAGCACTAGAGGGTGCAGTCTATGGTCAGGTATGAGGCCATGATTTTAAGATGGCTGCTGTACAATACTAGAATATGGAATGTTTTCCTTCACGGGAAAGAAAAATTTGGAATGAATGCACACATACATACATATTTATATATTCATATTTATGAATGAAAACACACAAACACATATTCATTCATTCCAGTATTCTAGTGTGTGTGTGTGTGTGTAGATAGATAGTTAGCCACCTGCACGCCCTCCCATACCCTGCAGCAGCCACCCCCAGCCCAGCCCAGCCTAGCTGCGCAACACCGCAACAGCCACTTACCTGCCCACCGGCCTGCTTGCGAGGTGCCTGGGACTTGCGACTTCCCCATTGACTGCTTATTAGAAGCTGGCAGGAAGTCGCAAATCATGATCACATGAGGTCCTCTCTTAACAACGGTAACGGGGACTGGTGGGATTGATGTCACTAAGCAGCTGGTCACGTGATGTTGCGCTTTATGACTGCATTGCTTAGTGACAGAAATTCCAGGCCCAATTACTGTTGTAACCCAAGGACTACCTATAAACAAATTACTAGTACATTTCCGGGGTGCAGCACCTTTTTACCAACTGTTTTACATATCCACTGGCTACAATTACCATTTCCCACATTACCTGATTCTCTGTATTATCCGCTGCTGAGATGTCATTCTATAAAAGTGAATCCTGTGGGGGATACTTCTTGTAATGATATGAATGGTTCTGACAAATTAGTCTGGAAAAAAGCACCAAAAATTATACTAGAAGAAACATTCTAAAAAGAGATTAAAATGCTAAATATTCAAGTTTATATAATGTGAGTTTAACTTGAATAGTGTAAAATCAAGATGAAGTGTTGACTTGAGAAGCAATGATATAAATTCTCTCCCAAAGAAGAGATCTTTACATAAATTAAAGCTTTATTTTTTAAAATTTTATTAAATATTTTTACAGAATAAAAACAATACATTTTTTTAAAAAAAAGTAAAAGTAAAGAGGAAAAGTGATAAGTAAATAAGAACGAAATAAAAGAGAAAATAAAGAAGATATAAAGGAGTGGCGTTCATATCTTCTTTACAGCAGTTATAAATGCATTTGTTTTATCCTCCTAAGGTTACATCATGGCTGCCTTCTTTCCATATTCTACCCTTTCTAATCATCAAACCCATAAATCACAAGTTTATTTTTTTTCTGTTTTCAGAAAAAAGTCCATAAAGGTTGCTTTCTTATTTTTCCAATCACAAATGCAGTGATTTAGAATAAAAGGGGGGGGGGGGGGGGTGTATAAAAATTCAGTAGAAAGGGAATAAAGATGCCTGCTTAGTAACTGCAGGGCTTGGGCTCCCCAAGATTCATGGTCACCAGGGGATGACCTCAGGAAGCATGGCTTTGGGAGCCTGTTCTGAACTGACTACGTGGCCTTCGTGAGACCAGCGCATCTTGTCTCAGATGCTCAATGGCCTATGGAGGGGCCAGATTTAAATTTCTTCTCTTCTGTTGTAATGTTCCCATGACTAAATTTTTATTTTATTTATTTTCTATCCCGCCTTTATTATTTTTATAAATAACTCAAGGCGGCAAACATACCTAATACTCCTTCCTCCTCCTATTTTCCCCACAACAGCCACCCTGTGAGGTGAGTTGGGCTGAGAGAGTGACTGGCCCAAGGTCACCCAGATGGCTTTCATGCCTAAGGCGGGAGTAGAACTCTCAGTCTCCTGGTTTGCTATTGGCTCCTTCCTAGGGCTGAGAGAGTGTGACTGGCCCAAGGTCACCCAGCTGGCTTTTGTGCCTAAGGCGGGACTAGAACTCTCAGTCTCCTGGTTTGCCATTGGCTCCTTCCTAGGGCTGAGAGTGTGTGACTGGTCCAAGGTCACCCAGCCGGCTTTCATGCCTAAGGCGGGACTAGAACTCTCAGTCTCCTGGTTTCTAGCCCAGAGCCTTAACCAGTAGACCAAACTGGCTCTAAATCCTGCTGGGACTAATTTAGAAGAAAGCATTTGTAACTCTATACAAGGTCATACACATTCAGTAAACATTCTTAAAGTTCTTTTGCCATTTACTTATCTGTTGGGTGACACACCTGAAATCTGCTCCTTTCAGAGCTTTAAATACATCATGTGCCCTGTCATAGCACGGAATTATATTGTGGTTTGACATCAAGTTTCGGTGAATGTCAGAGCCAGGAACAAATCCTTTACAGGGAGTTCTCTCTCCCGCGTTATCTAAAATTCCCAGAACTGGAGGAGACTAAAATTAGAAAGATCCGGTTTTACAAAAATGCTGCTTGAGTTAAATAGACAGTTTTCCTTAAGAGCTTCAGCATAAAGTTAAATACGTTAGAAAATTATAGCCACACAATCTATCTGAGTATTTCTGCAGACAGTGATGATAAAAATATTGGTGCCTGATTAATACAGCTGTGTTTAAACTAGAATTTTGAACATCCTCACTGCTACCGACAGAAACAAAATATTTTGTCAAATGTATGAAATCCATATACACCTTATTATCTAAAATGACACACAAACACACACACAGTGGAAATAGCTGCTTACAAAAAGTTTGCAATTTTTAAGTAATAGATTTTACCTGCATCTTTAGAGATAACTTGACTGGCTTATCCTTCAGGAGGCCCTGAAGGCGAGCGAGTTGGCAGCTGGCTTTGGGTCCACTAGAAATAAGCTCTGTTGCTGGGCAGCACCTATGAACTTTCAGTGCAGTGTTGGAAGACACTTGTTTCTGAGGCTCTTTTGTCCAACATGCCCATTGAACAATGACACAGAAAAGACATTTGTAAGAGCATCAATCAGATTCTTAAATTTAAAGAACGTTTCTGTTAACCAATGCACTTCTGAATAACTTTTAATAGAATTGCCTTGCCTAGTTCTGGAATTAGTTTGTCGTACTATGGAAGATCTATGATAAATACGAGATGCTATAAAGGATCTAGAAATTAATAGCAGCAAGGCTACATAATACATTAAATGTGTGTCCCAATACTGATAGCCCCATATTGTGCTCCCCAAATCTTAGTGAACAAACCCATAATCTTATGTTAGATTAAGAAATTTAAGAAACCCTAATGTAAGAAAGTACTTTATACAGAAGACTGTAGCCCTGTTTACCACAACACGACTCTTAGGGAAACATACCTATTGATTCTGACCTTTGCCTATATGTACTTTTTTCTTTTTAAAGTCAGAAATGCAGCTGTTACAACTAATTACAAAAAGTCTTCTATCTTTCTCGTAAGTAAAGCCAGATGTGTAAAGTATCAATATTCCCCTCAACTGAGTGCCTTGCATGCATTTTAGCACTGCTACCGCAGTTGTATTTTTAAGACCTAATTGGGGGGTCAGGGCATATATGGCCCTGCAGATGGTATTGCGCTACAACTCTCAGTATTTCATAACCCTGTGAGATGCAGTTCAGCAACATTTGGCGGGTCACAGATTCTCTGCCCTTGAGCCAATCTCCCAGACATCACTGCTAATAACCTTTACAGGCCTGCAATGAGAGTGAGATCTATTACGCAAATCATTATGTTGCCTTTAAACACTACAGCAATGCTACAGGATGAATCCCTAGAAAAGCACATCCCTCACTCACAATAATATATAATGGCATTTTGCTTCATAACGATCAGTGTTGCTGAAATACCTTTTCGGTGAGGTGAGTAAATGAGTAAAAGCTACCCTTCTCAAAAAGCATGCATACTGTATATACGTTTCTTTGGTGATGCTCAATTTGGTTATTCACTAACTTCAGACCAAACTGACCGGTAAATATTCTCTGTACCCTTATACCTGATTTGTATTTGTAGGAAAGTGTAACTATTTAGGTATCTAGAACTGCCCTGGGATGGAATATAGTGCATACCTTCTCCACGAGGGTCTGGAGCCAGGGTTCTGTAGACAGGTTTTTTGTAAAGCTCAAAATCAACATCCCGTTTCTCCCATCTCCATCTACCCCGATCCAGCACTGGCTTCATAAAGCTAGCATTGAAAAAGTTCTCCTGCCATTTCTAAATGAAGGAAGGAAACATAGTAAATGTCCTGAAAATGTGTACAGCAGTATAAACCTACCCTATTTACCCCATAAAATGAGAAGTGTTTTCCCCCAATAATAATTTTATATGCCACCTGACTGCCAGCAACTGTTTAACCTGCAAATGGAGATCATATTTGCAGATAACAACAAAAGAAGCTGTTGCAAAAAAAAAAAAAAAAGGAAGAAGCAAAATGTGCCAATGACTGCAAGCATCTAGGATGCCTTTCAAGTTTCGAAGAGGCTGTTTGTCTGGTGAACTGAAGCAGTTTAAAACCAATTAATATTAACTATTTTCCCCTGGCCCTTTTTTGTTTGTTTGGTTGGTTGGTTGGTTGGTTGGTTGGTTGGTTGGTAGATCCATCCATCCCCCTTCCAAATAAATGTATGCACAGAAAGATAGATGATAGAGATACATACATTTATTTGGAAGGAAATGAGTGAATTGATTGCAGCTGAACTTGACAACCCTAAAGTGATAATGCAGGGAATATTTGCCTGCACAGAATATCTGTCTATGCTTTTTTTTCTGTCTACTGGGGACGGCAGTCATCGTAAATTCAAAATCATCTTCCTTTTAGATAACCATTTGGTGATATCATTTGGCAAAGGTGGCTTAACATTTGAAGCAGAAACATAAGAAAATGTTAATCCCAAACGATGTTCAAAAAGCTTTTAAAAACAAAATAATCATTAAAATCTATTTGAACTGTACTATCCAAAGCCTTTTGGGCCACCAGTCAAATACCATCAGCTCTTTTTATCACTAATTATAATTGTACAGCATTTTAATACACATGCACCCTGAGCTTTGATTTTTATCAAATTTATGTAAGTCGGAATATGCTTTGGACAACAGAAATAACTAATTAGAATAACTAATTTCTGTATACTAAAAATAACCTTGAAATGACTATTACCCTGATGCAAATCAAGGTGTTTACTTTCAGGAAACTTTTTAGAAAATCTGTGGTAAGTAGTGGCTCTCTGTTCTATAGAAGATAAAAATAAAGTTTTGAATGGAATGAATGGCTGCTATCTGGGATAAAGGATGGGAAAGAAAATGCACAAGCAGATGCCGATGTAGGTGCCATAGCCATTGTAAAACACTATGGTCCAAGAGGAAGGGAGAAAGTATTTTTTTTATATGTCCGCCCATCTCATATATAGTACATGACTCTGGGCAGCTAACAATTAAAATTAAATTAAATTAAATTTAACATAACCAAAATTTAAAAGACAACATCAATTGTTCCTTCTTCACCCACAGACACTCTGCCTCACACCAGCTACCAGGTTCAGTTTGCGCCGGACAGGGGACAGGAGTGAATGCAGTCTAACTCTCCTCAATTTGAGGGTCTTCATCATCTTCCACATCTTTCATCTTTCATGGAGAGATCCAGAGACCAAGCCTTTGGTCCTGAGCGATTATAATCATGCATGCAATGAAATACTGATTAGAAGTAGAGATGTCTCATTGCTATTCCTACATGTTTAACAGCATAAGCCTAGGTATTTAAAAAGGTAAAGGTTCCCCCCGCACATTTGTGCATTCGTGTCCGACTCTAGGGGCCGGTGCTCATCGCCGTTTGTTAGCCGAAGAGCCAGCGTTGTCCGAAGACACTTCCACGGTCATGTGGCCGGCATGACGCGCGTGGAATGCTGTTACCTACCCACCGAAGTGGTACCTATTAATCTACTTGCATTTGCATGCTTTCGAATTGCTAGGTTGGCAAGAGCTGGGGCTAGTGCGGGAGCTCACTCCGTCACACGGGAATAGGGATTTGAACCTCCGAACTTGGCGATCTTTTGATCGACAAGCCCGGTGTCTTACCCGCTGAGCCACCATGCCCCTAGAAGTAAATACTGGGTTTCCTGGCTCTTTTTCCTAGGGAAAGGGATAAAGCATTGAAGTCTAAATCTCATTTCCAACATGAACTGCATTGTAATGGAGATATTACTTACTATCTGCAGAATTTGAAATTAAGTAACATAAAAAGAGCTACCTGGATTGAGACCAAGAGGGAACACAGCACTTACAGTACATTAACACACCCATGCACATTTTTGCTGCATACACTTTCTACTGCAGTATTGCACAGACTGGTATCCTTCAGTCATGCAACTGTATTCAGGACAACACTTCTGAAACACTACAAATTTAGGCCTCATTCAAATATTAATTTGCTTATTGAAGCAGCAAGGCACTCCCTTTTCTGCATCCCTGCACTTAAAGGAGTGATTGAAGTGAAAAAAGATTCAGATCACTGCAAATTGTAACTGTTCAAAACATAATGCAGCCCTCAAGGTTAAAGTCATTGGCCAGTACTTTTAAAAGTCATTTTATTTTAAAACTTTATTATACCATCTTTCCATTCAGAAGAAGAAAGATCAGAACTTTTTAAAAAATGCAACCTGTTCTCAAGAAACAAAGACAGACTTACTAAACATGCATTGGACTATAAATTTTAAAATGCTACAGTAAATTTAGCAATAGCATCAGTACAAATCAAGCATAACCTAATAAGCTCATGCTGTTGATCAGCTGTCTGTGGGAATTTGCCTGGTGTCCTCATGTCAATAAAGAGATCTACCAATAACACTGGAGTGAGGTTCAAGTCTGCATTTGGCTTATAAACCTGGCCTGGGACAAACATCAATTCTTGAATTTTCCTCACAGTGTTGTGGTGATGAAACATGCTGTTCCTAGTAGATTACAGACATGACAAGTTGATGGGAATCTAAAATTCATAGTTACCTCTCTTAATTCCATCAGTCGTGCCTCGTCAGGCATACGGGGATGCTTGTTGGCATCTATGCTGCTCTTAAATCCAGGATTTGCAAACCCTCCAGAACACAACCACAGTTTCTTTGATTGCTCAAAAGATTCCTTTAATACACTGTCTTCATCCACTGGATCAAACATACCTGACAGATAGTCATTATAAGCAAATCTTTTTCCTGGCATCTAAAAAAATAATGCATATAATTATATTTATATAGGCGCGCGCACACACACATCCTCCCCGACTCTAATGGAATTCATTATAGACCAATGCAGAGAGTAGCCTTCTCCAACCTGCTGTCCTTCATACTACAATTCCCAAACTTCTCAAACAACAAGGTCCAAATGTCTAGAAGACACTAATGGCCCCACTTATCTGGAGAGTACTAGATTTTGGGGCCCTTGTCTGAGCTCTGTACCCATTGAAATAAATACAAAGGATGTTAATAAAATGGTTGTTGTGGGTTTTCCGGGCTGTGTGGCCGTATTCTGGCAAATTTGGTTCCTAACGTTTCGCCAGTAGCTGTGGCTGGCATCTTCAGAGGACAGGAGCACAGCTAGAAGATTCTCTCTGTGCCCAAGTGGAGGGTGTATGTTCCTGCTGGTGTTTATAGCTGCTGAGAGGGTGTGTGTCTTCTGTGGGTCATTTACAAGAGATTAGGAGAGGGTTGTTTGTGGTGATTAGGGGGTGTGGTGCTGTCGTGTGTGGGATTAGCACATCTATTGTGTGAGTTGTTTGTATATTTCTGTGGTTAAGTAGAGTTTGTTGACCTTTTGCAAGCTGTGTTTTTCAGGACTGGCAGCCAGGTTTTGCTGATCTTTAGGCTTTCTTCTTTTTTATTGAAACTGTGTTGGTGTTTATGTATTTCAATGGCTTCTCTGTATATTCTAACATAGTGGCTGTTGGTGTTGTCCAGTATTTCTGTTTTTTCAAGTAAGATTTGGTGACCAGTTTGTTTGAGAACATGTTCAGCTTAACATCTTCATTTTCAAACGCAGGCATCTAATGGTTGAACGTGGGTAGTCTTAGTTATTTTTAACTTATACCCAGAGAACTACTTTTCATTAAACCTTTTCTCAAGTCACTTTTCTGCTCTCTCTCCTAACTGAGGCTGCCCAAACCCTGAGGACCACTAGGGACACATAAATGCTGCTGTCCAAGGAGCATTTGGAATTTCAGAAGCCCTGGTACAACTTTTCCATGTGTATGCCATCATGCAGATTTCTAGGAAAAACATGAAAAAATATTTTAAAGAAGACAGACAAATCTTGTTTTCTTGCCTGTGCCATTTCTTGGCGAAGTAGATTCTTTGCAATTTCTACTGAATTCAGTGTCTGACAACTATAGTTAAAGATAGCTTTTTCACCAAAAGGGAAAGCTCTGATAGTTCTCGGGACTTCTCTTTCAAGCATCTCGCTGAGGAAGTTCACGTACTCAATATTGGACTGAAAGACATGTAAACATGTAAAATTATTCTAGCCTTGAATGCATTTCCCCAAAGAAACATACATTAACTACTCTGGAGAGTATCAGTAATTAGACTGACAGATACATAACACATATTTCAATTAAGCACTGGAACAGTAAACCAAAACTAAGCCTCTCCCTCTCTGTCCATTTTCTGAAAAAGTACTTCCTAAGATGCTATCTTAAAGGCAGTATTTTGCAGGGAACTGAAAAGTAGAAACCCAATTCCATTTATGCACTAATGTTGTCTTGTTGGCTTCTAGCAGCCACTCAATTTTAATAAAAAGAGCAATTCAGTTGTATCCTTCATACAAGATTATTTCCTTAGTTATATAATTTTAGAAATAAATGGCTAGAAGTTAAAGAAATCACAAACAGTCCTAAAAGCAATTCTTCAAAAATTTGCAATAAGCATTTGATAGTACTTTAAAACACAACTTTGTGTGCCTAAGTGATGGAATGTTATCTTCTCCCTTCTCCCTTTAAGCTGGCATTTTATGCATCTTCAGGCCTAGCATCATTATGCTGAACACAAACCCAAAATGATTTGTCTTCTGAGAAAATACAATTTTCAGGACAGAGTTGCTTCCATACAAGCAAAAACACCAGTAGCTTAGCCTTCGATTACTAGAAAGTCAACCCTCTGCACTTATGTCTGACCAAACATGATGGTTTGCTAGGGTTTGCTTGCAAGAGCAGATTCACTGAATACAGAAATCATTCACAAACTTATTCCAGACATTTGGGGAAAGTGTTCAAGTATAATCCTATTGCATCAGATTTCCCTACAGTGGATATTTTAATGTAGGAAGTACTTTCACATGGGCTCTGACGTGCACGCCAGGGAAGCAGTGGTATGCGCAGCTGTATGGTATAAAACACAAGGGCCTCTGCGTAACAGAGGCTGGCATGTGGTGATCAGCCCCAGCCAGCCTAGCCAAAAATTCATTTTAAAAATCTGCACAGGTTACCTACCCTTGCTCTAAGGCAGTGTTTCTCAACCTCAGCAACGTTAAGGTGTGTGGACTTCAACTCCCAGAATTCCCCAGCCAGCATGCTGGCTGGGGAACTCTGGGAGTTGAAGTCCACTCATCTTAACGTTGCTGAGGTTGAGAAACACTGCTCTAAGGCAGCCTTTCACTATTGCACTTCACCCACCTGGATATAGTTCTGTGGTGCCCGATGTTCTTGTTCCCTTTTTCCCAGTACATACTTCTCATTATAATTATCCAAATGGGAGCTGTATTGCCTCATGTGCCAATCTTTTTTCATTGTACCAACTGATGCCAAGATCTCAGGGGGCTCCTGTACAAACACGTCAGCTTTAGTCAAGGGAACCCCGAACTCCTGACTCAACATTGTAATCATTTCTGCAGAGGGCAAGAGACTGCAATGGATCACTTCCCTTAACTTCTTACTGTGGCAGATGTAATCAAGTCTACAGAATAAAGTGTGGAGAGAAAGAATGAACAACTTTTCAGTTAGGTGTTATAATTTAAATAAGGGAACTATTAATTTGACTTTATTATTATAACTGTTTGATTTACATTTCTCAGCTTAACTGTTTGATTCACCCTGAAATGCAGCTTGCGTATCTCTTAATACAGAGCTTTCCAAACTGTGTGTCGCGACACAACAGTGTGTCACCACACAGTCTGGTGTGTCGCCACACAACCTGGAAGCGCTGATCATCATCAGCGCTTCCGGGTTTTCCTGCGGCGACACACCAACGGCGGCACGCAAAAACCCGAAAGCGGCAGCAGCGCTTCCGGGGTTTTGCGCGCTGCCGCAATAGCGGCACTTCCGGGTTTTCCCGCGGCGACACACCAACGGCGGTTGGTGTGTCGCTGCGGGAAAACTTTGGAAAGCCCTGTCTTAATAAATAAATCACATAGCAACAGTTTACTTTGGACCAACAATCAAACCAGTGGAACTGTTCAAACTGACAATGAATGCAAAACAAATACATGATGGTAGATTAACTATTTAAACATCCTTCCTCAACCTGGTGACTTTGCAGGTAAGCTTAGAACTTCTTCAAGTTGCAGCTCCAGTTGAGTTTTGGGAAATTTATATTAAATATTGCCCACTGTTTATTTTTCAACATGTCAAATCATCTGCAGAATTCTTGCTCCACCCTTTTCAGACATAGTACTGAGTAACAATTGGTTGTTGTTTATTCGTTCAGTCGCTTCCGACTCTTCGTGACTTCATGGACCAGCCCACGCCACAGCTTCCTGTCGGCTGTCGCAACCCCCAGCTCCCCCACGGTCGAGTCCGTCACCTCCAGAATATCATCCATCTTGCCCTTGGTCGGCCCCTCTTCCTTTTGCCTTCCACTTTTCCTAGCATCAGCTTCTTCTCCAGGGTATCCTGTCTTCTCATTATACTGTATGGCCAAAGTACTTCAGTTTTGCCGTTAATATCATTCCCTCAAGTGAGCAGTCTGGCTTTATTTCCTGGAGTATGGACTGGTTTGATCATCTTGCAGTCCAAGGCACTCTCAGAATTTTCCTCCAACACCACAGTTCAAAAGCATCTATCTTCCTTCGCTCAGTCTTCCTTATGGTCCAGCTCTCACAGCCATAGATTACTACAGGGAATACCATTGCTTTAACTATGTGGACCTTTGTTGTCAGTGTGATGTCTCTGCTCTTAACTATTTTATCAAGATTTGTCATTGCTCTCCTCCCAAGAAGTAGATGTCTTCTGATTTCCTGGATGCAGTCAGCGTCTGCAGTAATCTTTGCACCTAGAAATACAAAGTCTGTCACTGCCTCCACTTTTTCTCCATCTATTTGCCAGTTATCAATCAAGCTGGTTGCCATAATCTTGGTTTTTTTGAGGTTTAACTGCAACCCAGCTTTTGCACTTTCTTCTTTCACCTTCGTCATAAGGCTCCTCAGCTCCTCCTCGCTTTCAGCCGTCAAAGTGGTATCATCTGCATATCTGAGATTGTTAATGTTTCTTCCAGCGATTTTAACTCCAGCCTTGGATTCCTCAAGCCCAGCACGTCGCATGATGTGTTCTGCGTACAGGTTGAATAGGTAGGGTGAGAGTATACAGCCCTGCCGTACTCCTTTCCCAATCTTAAACCAGTCCGTTGTTCCGTGCTCTGTTCTTACCGTTGCTACTTGGTCGTTATACAGATTCCTCAGGAGGCAAACAAGATGACTTGGTATCCCCATACCACCAAGAACTTGCCACAATTTGTTATGATCCACACAGTCAAAGGCTTTGGAATAGTCAATAAAACAGAAATAGATGTTTTTCTGGAACTCCCTGGCTTTCTCCATTATCCAGCGGATATTGGCAATTTGGTCTCTAGTTCCTCTGCCTTTTCTAAACCCAGCTTGTACATCTGACAATTCTCGCTCCATGAATTGCTGGAGTCTACCTTGCAAGATCTTGAGCATTACCTTACTGGCATGTGAAATAAGTACCACTGTTCGATAGTTTGAACATTCTTTAGTGCTTCCCTTTTTCGGTATGGGGATATAAGTTGAGTAACAATATTGCATCCTAATCAGTCCTCCTGCCCTACGGAGGTTCCAGGCAGCAACAAATCTCATCCGGACCAGGAAGTGATCTGATCGTGGGCTCAGAGTCACTGAACGATCACTCAGAGACAACACAAGACCCACTGTATGTCCACCCAAGTGAGTCAGGCCTGAGACTACTTGGACAGACCCATGGCTGCCATGGAGGTCATAAAATCCTGAGCCCTGCCAGACCCCACCACCAAGATATATCCTCAACACATTCAACTTCTAAATCTACACAATTCGTATGCCAAAACCTAAGAAAGCTGTAACCTGGAAAGAGCTTCAAAGCACGGCTGAGGAATCATATCCCTGATGTATAACAAAGGTTGCTTCATGATACTTGACAGTGGCTTGCAGAGACGGATGTGAAGCAGGATAGCTTCAAGATTGATATACAGGCGCTTGTGAAAAGACAAGTGTGAATTATAGAATATCTGTAATCTCCCATGTTTAGTTTCCTGCATCCTGTAACAGACAGGAAATAGGACAATATTAACCAATGAATCCCTTATTTCTGGTGTCGAGTTTTACTTTTAAAACACAGATACAAATCTTGTAAAATAAATAATAAATCTCTGCATTGTATATCAGTTTTCTACAACTTTTCCACTAAAATTATTCTTCATGCAAAAGCAACAAAAGACACAAATGGCATTCCTGAAAAAGCAAATCCCAGCTGTTTGCCTGTTAGCTTTATTTCAGCAGAATATCAGAGTATTTTTAAAGAACATAACTAAGGAAGGACAGTACCAACAATGGTTTGCTGGTCTGAAGTATGCATTTCATTTGAGATCAGGCCATATACTCTAAAAGATAATGCAGTATGCTGAGCTGGGGAAACTGAAGCCAACTTAGAATTATGAACTCTTTCAGCTGCTTTAGGGACGCCACTCGCATGCAAACTTAGATCTCTGCTTGCAAAGGATGGCTGCAATAATTAACATGTAACTACTGCCAAACTCAGCAGATTTAACATGCTACAGAAATAAAGGTAAGACTATAAATAAGGTCCTTCAGCTCTTGCCTGAACAGCTCAGCTTTCTTTCTTGTAACTGCATTAACACGTTAGAATGGACTGCATTTTAACTCTATAAATATAGGAAAGTATTCTACTTCTATCTATGCCAGGGCTTTCCAAAGTTTTCCCGCGGCGACACACCAACAGCGGTTGGTGTGTCGCCACGGGAAAACCTGGAAGTGCTGCTGTTGCGGCAGCGCGCAAAAACCTGGAAGCGCTGCTGCCACTTTCGAATTTTTGCGCGCCGCCGTTGGTGTGTCGCCGCGGGAAAACCCGGAAGCGCTGATGATGATCAGCGCTTCCGGGTTGCGTGGCGACACACCAGACTGTGTGTGGCGACACACTTTTGTGTCGCGACACACAGTTTGGAAAGCTCTGATCTATGCATTTCTGATAATGCTATTTTCTTCATAAATATGACTCCTATTGTATATATATATTTAGCTGGCATCAATATATTACTGAACTCTAGGGGCTTTTAGGTAAATAAATAAGAATGAATTTGCATAGAGTAAAAACAAAAGCTGTGCATCAAAAAGCAAGTATGATATGAAGCTTTGGGCTAAAATAGCATTCCCATTGGTGTGAATGGGGATGGCACTTGCCACTTTAATACATTAAAGTAAAAATAGTTGTAAAATTGCTGACCTGTTAAATGATATACCATACATTTTGAGACATTCTGTTGTTTTTTAAATAGATATCTGTAACAGGCGGGAGGAATAACCTTGAGGAACAGGAGGAAGAACCGCAACCAAGGCAACTGTCAGATAAAGGAAATCTGAGTCTGGGGCAGAAATGTAATTTGAGAAAGTGTCTCAGACATGACCCTTCCTGGTTCTCACGAAGATAAAGAGAGGGAGGGGAGAGGCGCATTCAGACTTGCAAGATTCTGTTACTGTAACCTTACAATAAAAGTAGCACTGTATTGGCATGCACAACTTTGGTTTCCTAGTCTGGTCTACCTTGAAGGGCTGACAATATCCCAGTTAAGTAAATATTTCAGTTTCACTGAATACCATCGTAATGATATGACCTGGCCCTGCACAATAATAACATCATACTCCCAGTAGGAGAAAGCTAGCTTTTTCCATTGTGGCTTAATTCAGTCTTCCACTGTATAGTTCTAATCTAACTGCTTGCCTTTGGCTTTGAGGGACTTAAATACATTTATCTTTCTCTGATTGTGCAACTGAACTAACATTATTAACCCGTGCAAAAGGGGGGGGGGAGATCTGAAGATTAAGTATTTTAACGTCAAAATATTTTAAAAACATTTTTACAAACTAATGAGTGGCAAACACTATAGTCAGGTCTGAAGGATGGACATAATGGAATAAGATACAAGTAACTAAACTTAAACTCATATTGGTATGCTTCTATTTTCTTTGTGGATTAGCAGAGAAAGGTTAAAAACAGCCATTGTGCGCTGTAGATGTACGAAGTATAGAACTCGATGTCAAAAGAATATTTTAAACATTTTATATGCTTTTTAGGTAGAGGATGACTAATGCTAAAATAGAAGTATTTCCCCTTAACTGCAACACAAAAGTTTTAATTCAATGTGTAATACAGGGCTTTCCAAAGTGCCGCCGCTGGCAACACACCAGCGGCGGCGGTGTGCGCGTGCACGGCGGCGGCGCGGGGGGCGTGCGGCGGCGCGCGCGTGCAGGGCGGCGGCGGCATCCTCCGCTAAAATGCAGAACCACGGATCCCACGCCGCTGCTGCTGCCGCCGTGCACGCGCGCACCGCCGCTTCCGGGTGGTGTGGCGACACACCACGCTGTGTGTGGCAACACACTTTTGTGTCGCGACACAGTTTGGAAAGCTCTGTTGTAATAGATAAAGAGAATCGTACAGCTTTATAACACTTTTGTTCCTCCCAATTGACTGGGTATTCTGTCAGACAGTCCCAACTCACTGAAGGGGGCGAATTTAGACTGAAACTATGGGGAGGGGGGAAAGAACTGTGGGCTCCCTATCCAACACCCCCCCCCGATCTGAATCCTGAACTACATCAGGTCCCTTGAGGCCTAGTATTTGCTTTCAAAAAGTAATGGATACAATTGCTAACTGTGTAAAATAGCATCTTACTCAGTTTGTACCCAAGACTGAGCAATTGCAGTTCAGTGTCAAAGTTAAGAATTCCACCATTCTTAAGAAAACATGGTTTGGCTACAGTGAATTCCTAACACACAAAAAGAGAAAGAACCACTATTAAATAGTGCTACAATAATTTATCTTATTATTTTTATAATCTTATTGGTTTTGATATTCAAAATATCCAAATAATTCAAATAAATAAATAAATATTAATTAATAATATCCCAGGAAGTCTAAATGTGACAGCATCCTCAATTATCCTGCATGTATTCAAAATTCCTGCTTCTTGTACTCATATGTATGCAATATAAAGAAAGCTACCAATTTCCACAGTAGCGTTCTTATTTGTTTTAATTTTCAGACTTAGCTTTCATTCCAACATACTGGTTCAGCATGCACAATTACTTTTTTAAAAAATCAGGGTGCATTCCAGCCACAGTCTAAGGAGGTAAAATCTAGCACTTCTATTTATAAATCTATGGAATGGTCACCTATGAAATGTTAACAGGCTGGGCATTTGGAGAACCCCAGGCCTGTTGATATGACTTCTGAATTTTCTCACTGTTATCGGCTAATAGAGTCTCTGGGAGTTGGGCCGCATAAAAAATGATTTTTTATTATTATTATTATTATTATTATTATTATTATTATTATTATTGATCCAGTTTGAGGATGGTGACAGACATAGGCAGGAGGTAAGGATTCCATGATCAGGGGATGTGAGAAACTGCTCCCCCTCACTCCTTGACAGAGAGGAGAGAGGAAACAAACGCAACTACTTTTTCTACTTTCTACTAAGATACAACATCTCGTAAATTGCCTTCAGAAGTAGGTAACCACAGAGAAAAGTAATTTAAATAGTAAAATGGTGTTGATTACCTATCAATTTTTTTATTCCACATCCTCTTAAGTGCTTTATTTCTGAAACCTTCCAGGATAAGAAGGTGAATGGACCCATCTATTATGTGAAACCCAGTAATAATATCTAGCCGAGACATCTCTTCTAAGGAAAGTTTCTGATTCAGTTTCAAAGTATTAAGAGACTTTTGAGTTATATTTGTGGGATAGTTATCAAGCAGGAAAGCCTCTGCATTGATTTCTGTAATCTCTTGCATCAAATAATGTAAAAGCGATGTATTTTTATAATCAAAAAGATAAATGATGCAGCCATATGGACATTGTGCAGCAGCATCCTCTTCTTCCTCCGTAAGACCTAATGGTACACTTATTTCAATTCTCACTTTAAGATATGACTCTGCATTTACATAATGCCCCCCTGGAAGTTGAACAACTTCAGATCTGTCTGTTTTCTTAGCCTTCGGGCTGGTGTTTTCTCCTTGGGATAGAGATGTATCTTGAATTGAGCAGTTGTGAATTTGTGCACAGAAATTCAAGGTCTTTTCACCGAGCAGTAAATCACTCAGGTTGATTTTAGCTACTCCATATGAATTCCAAATATTTTCTGTGGCTGTAATGGGATTCTGGACCATGTATCTCGAAGTGATAGTGCTTATGTCACTTAGCTTGCTGTCTCCTGGTTCCTCTCCAAATAAAGATGGCTTTAACTTGGTAACTTCCATTTTCTTGTCTCGGTCATGAACTTCAATTTCCAAAGGTGGACCTCTTAGGTATTCACTCAATTTTCCAGGTTCTATTGTTCCTACAAGAATCACATTGGTATCCTTAAAGAAGACATCAGTTCCATGATCTCGACCTTGAGTCTGATGGGGACACATATTGTAGAAAGTGTATTTGCAGTAAACGGGAATGCAAGTCCTCTATAAAAGAGAGAATAACAGTAAGAATATTCAGTATAAATACTATCTGTTGACCCTTAAGTGTACAGTTGTATTCAAGACATCTAATAAAACAGCTTCAAAGTAATAACTAAAACCAAAAATAAAATCTAAAGAAAACATCAAAGAAACTAAATTAGAGAAAAAAACACTGATGGTCCAAGAGGGAAGGTGACAGGAAGAACACTCCAAGTACACAACCCTAAGCAAGATGTTCTCTAATCTGACACAACTGAAGAAAGGCTTGTGTTCATTCACATCTCATATGGCAAGAAAAAGATTTTGCTATAGTGCAGCTACACTTGATAGATCAACTTCTGAAGGTGGTGCCCTGTTTCAGGTTTCAAACACACATACACTGTTGCTAGGTAATGGTAAGCAATTTACGCAAGGATGAGCAGACAATCAAAGGAACATAAATCAGAGCCTCTGAAGATAAGGCTTGCCTGAATAGTTTAAATTTCCACAGGAACATGCAGAAGAATAGTCAAGTTTCAATCCGAAGTTCAGAGAGCCAAGCAAGGTTTGTCAGCCAGTCCCAGGGTCAGAGTTTCAGGTTTCTTACATGAGCAGAAGGCAACAACACACCAGATACAGGAAATCAGACAGTTGTTTCCAACAAGGAAACATAAGTCAATGCTGCCTCTTAAATAAGGCTGAAGCCAGCTGTGTTTAAGGCAGACATGCCCTCCTTGGCAAGCAGCCTCACTGAGCATCTTTGCTGTGACCTCCGCCCTACTCACCAAGTCCAAGGGTTTGGAGGCTGGACATCAACATCTGGCTGCTCTGATGCCACCTGTGTTTGATCAGCCTCAGGTGATTCCTGGTTCAGTGTCTCCTGAGGCTGGCATTCAACTAGTTCAGCTAGAGCAACTTCTTTGGACTCTGCATGAGTCCTAGGCCATGACAGATGGTGACAGAATATTAAGCTAAGCCAACGGTCGGAAATGGCGGTTCGCGAGCCAAATGCGGCTCTTTGGCCCCTTGAGTGTGGCTCTTCCGCAGGCAGGCGTGGCGGGCGTGGCGGGGGCAGGCGCGGCAGCGAGTGTGGCGGGGCAGGCGCGGAAGCGGGCACGGTGTGCGTGGCTGTGGGCATACCCCTGGCAACCGCCTAGGCCCAGCCTCTCTTTTTCCTCCGGGGACGGGCTTCACACAGTCTCGCGAGAGTTTGGAAGCCTCCGTCTCCGGCAGCCATCTTGACGACGGGCACTTGCCCATCGCCTTAACCCAGGGCTTTCCAAACTGTGTGTCGACACAATACTGTGTCGCCGGGGGCCCCCAAGTGTGTCGTGTGACAAGCCGGAAGCGCTGATGAAAATGCCCTCAGTTCTGGCAGGGAGGTGAAAATCGCGCACACAGCGATTTCCAGCAGCGGCGTCCTGGAACCCGGAAGCACTGATGGCCCACCACTGCCGCTGCCCCTTTGGAAGAGCAGGCTCTGGGGACCCCGAAAATGCCCTCGGTTCCAGCAGGGAGGCAAAAATCGCGCGAGCACACTGCGGGGCTTCCCGGCGCACAGCTGATCAGCACAGAGAATTTCCACCCCGTCCCCCCCCACCGCGCCAATCAGCTGTGCGTCGGGAAGCCCGGCAGCCTGCACGCACGATTTTTGCCTCCCTGCCGGAACCGAGGGCATTTTCGGGGTCCCCGGAGTCTGCCCTTTCGAAGGGGCAGCGGCGGTGGTGGGCCATCAGTGCTTCCGGGTTCCAGGACGCCGCTGCTGCCGCTGCCCCTTTGGAAGAGCAGGCTCTGGGGACCCCGAAAATGCCCTCGGTTCCAGCAGGGAGGCAAAAATCGCGCGCGCGCTGCGGGGCTTCCCGGCGCACAGCTGATCAGCACAGAGAATTTCCACCCCGTCCCCCCACACCGCGCCAATCAGCTGTGCGTCGGGAAGCCCGGCAGCCTGCACGCGCGATTTTTGCCTCCCTGCCGGAACCGAGGGCATTTTCGGGGTCCCCGGAGCCTGCACTTTCGAAGGGGCAGCCGTTGCCGCCGCAGCGACAACCTGGAAGCACCGCCGCCGGTGCTTCCAGGTTTTTGTGGGCTGGCCGTTGGTGTGTCGCCAACGGCAAAAGTTTGGAACGCCCTGCCTTAACCTCTTCGTTGCTGCTCTGCTTACTCTTTTTCTCCGTGCAAAAGCAGCACATTTCCACCCCACAGCCCTAAGTGTGCGCAACTGGCTCCCGCCCGCAAACCCCGTTCCCGCACTGGATTCCCCACCAGCTTTACTTTGCCTGGACTGGGGGCGTGAGCGGCTCCGGAAGAGAAGTGACTGGAGCAGTCGAGCCTCTCTTTCCCTTCTTCTTCCAAACCTCCCCCGCCCCCTTCCAGAGCAATTTGTCGAAGACGCCCGCTTACTGCTGCTGCGTGGCTGCTGCTCAACTGATCATGAAGGAACCAGGATGTTTACGCGAGCGTGCTTTACCTACCCACTTTTTAACATATTTGGTTCTGCTGGGGGCGGGGAAGGGATCTTGACCGGCCAGGGAAGGCGCGCGGGCGGAGCTGCCTGCCTGGCACTCGGGCGCTCCGGCTGGGGTGCAGCGGGATGGGAGCATCGCCGGCGGCCCGCGAGGACCGGCCAGGGAAGGCACGTGGGCGGAGCTGCCTGCCTGGCACTCGGGCGCTCTGGCTGGGGTGCAGTGGGACGGGAGCTCCGCCCGCGCGCCTTCCCTGGCCGGTCCTCGCGGGCCGCCGGCGATGCTCCCGTCCCGCTGCACCCCAGCCGGAGCGCCCGAGTGCCAGGCAGGCAGCTCCGCCTGTGCAGTCGTGGTAGCGGGCATGGCGGCAGCAGGCCCTAAGTGTTCGCGATTGGCCCCCGCCCGCAAACCCCGCCCCCTTCCACGCGATTGGCTCCCGCCCGCAAAACCCACCCCCTTCCACGCGATTGGCTCCCGCCCGCAAACCCCTCCCCCTTCCACGCGATTGGCCCCCGCCCGCAAACCCCGCCCCCTGGCTCTCGAGCACTTCAAAATGTGCACGAGCATGTCAAAATGGCTCCCAGCAAAAAAAGTTTGCCAACCCCTGAGCTAAGCAATTAAGTCACAAGTTTCTGTCTTGTCTAACACACTATATAGTATGTCCTTATGAAACCCAGGTAAGACTGGGGATTGAAATGAGATGTCACTGGTATGTTAACAATATACAGTATTTTTTTTTTCTTTTTCATCTGATTCAGGTGTGTGCTGGGTATTCTTAAAAGGAACTAAAGAATCATGAAGTTAATGAAGGAGAAGAGTAAATTCATAATGAATTAGTTTAGGAGAATACTTTGTTCTTATCTTCAGGAATTCATCAGCCTTAATGGAGGAATGATTGGGGATGAAAGCTACAAATAGTTTGGAAGGTAGCACAAACAGCAGAAGATTTAGCAATTGGATGGTACAGAAATGATTATCCTCATCAGCAACGAGGATCTTGAAAAAACAATTGGATCAAAAGACTGCAGATTTTCAGAATTGCAATGTGGAAACAGAATCCTATACATTCTAGATCTAAATTAAGTAAAGGGAAAACAAGAGGAAATTCTACAGCACTCCCGATTCAGGACAACCCACTAAAATAGACACAGGGAACGTGTCTAACATCAGCCAGCCCAGTTGCAAGAGCCATCATGTCTATGCTATTTTGAAGTACAGGACATACAGTAGTTCCATAACTTAGCAGTTAGTGAGGACACACTAGTGAGGGGGAATTGTACAGATAGGATCTGAGGGGATTGGGAAGGGAGACGCCCTCTCCCAGCCCGAGGTGAGGTGCAGAGTAGAAAGAAACAGTGGAAACAAAACAATGATAATGGCAGTATTAGGAAGGGTCGAAGTGGCTTTTGGTGAAAAAATGTAGAAAGAAGAATTGAAGGGTAACTGCTTTCTAAATGAGTTCTCTAGAGAAGGGAAGCCAGGATGGAGAGAATGAGAGTGAGACATCCTTCGCTGGTTGATTAAAAAGATACAGATGCTTCATTCAAAGCTATCTTTTAAATGAAACTGAAAAACAATAAAATAAAAAATGGCCTTACAGAGTGGTCACTGTGTTGCTAAAGTTCTAGTCAAGGACCCTGACCCACAGGATTAAGGAGACCTGGTTGTTCACTCCTATGTATTATGAAAATTAATGTTTTCTAAATTTCATTTCAGGACATTTATATCTTATAAATACTCTGCAAATGTGTAAATGGTAAGTCAGAAATCCAGGAACAAAAGACTCTTCAAAATTTTGCTTTCCCCCAGAATATCCTCTATTATCACTGAATATGTAGAACTGAAAAGAAGAATTACCTGCAGCTCTTCAATTGGAACAGGGGTAGTTGGTAGACATTTTGCAGACTTAATCCTAATAATCAGTGGATTTAAGTCATGTTTGTGTTTCTCATTCATAATAGGTTTGTCAATAGCAAAACCTAAGTACGCTTCATTAAGTTTGGGGGACTTCTCCCCCCATCGACTGGCCGTATAGCATTCACCTGCAGATGGAGAGAAGGGCTCAAATCATTCATGATCATTCAGGTAAAAAAGGTAAAGTCTCTATCAGGTTGAGCCTAACTCTTGCTGTCTTCATGGACAAGGCCATGTACATTTCTTGGCAAAAACACTAAAATGGCTTGTCACTGTCTTCTTCCAGGATGTTTTTCCCATCAAATTTCCTCTTTAGCCTCCTACCCTATTCTCAAGTGTTCCCCCAAACAATTAGTAACTAGGGCCAACCCTGCTTAGCCACCAAGTGCGGCCATGTGTAGCCATCTGCTGGGGCTGATTGTAGAGGGGCCCATGCTAAAGAAGCAAGACAGTCCTGTTGCTACTTAAAATACACCTGGACCACGCTAGCTCTCACTTTTGCTACTTAGGAAATACCAGGAAGTAGAAAAGAATGAGAAGACAGCTATAATGGCCTAATATGGAATTCTGGTCTGGCCAGTCCAAGTTGGCCAGTCCAATATATATGAAATAATAAAAGAGGAGCCGGGAAAGCATATGAAGCAATACATTAATTGAAGGTCAAAATGTTTTCAATCAAAACCTTTCTTTGGGACCAATCAAGTAACATATACGCCATGGCTGGGATGTACTAAGAATAATTCTTAGTATTCTTCTTATCAAAGAAGAACACTAAGATTTATTTTGGAAGAACTGTACAACAATATGGCAAGTAGTCTAGGAATACAATAAATTGGCATGCATCTAATATTATGCCAACTGGTAACAAGGAGCTACAGTATGTATATGTAAAAGGTATATTTGTATTTTATGGTGATTCAGTCAAATACCTGGAGATATTATTTCTATGAAACTATTTTGTTTAGAAGAAATGAATTATTTCAAATTATATTGCCCAGATGAAAGGAGATATTGAGAGATGAACTAAATGCTCTGAGTCCGTGGGGAAGAAGAAATGTAGTAAAAACTGAATATGGCTTCTGTACTGATGCGTATTTTGAGAGCAATGCCTATGCTAGTTCCATATATGTTTGGGTTATGTCCTAAGTAGCTCCTTATTGGTTGGATATTACTATGGTGAACATTTGCAAGGAAAGAAAGGTTCAAGGATGTAAATGTATTGTTAAATTACATTCCACAAAGAATAGAATTGTCTATTTAGGAAGAGCTTTGGATACACAGAGCCTGGACTCTTGCAAAAAGTGATTCTGTTTGCTTGGAAGGGTGCAAGAATCAAAACCATTAAACTGATTTTGGATCAACCAAGACACAAGCTTAGACAATATGCTCCCATATCATCTAGGTTTTACTGATTGCCTAATAACTGAATTGTAATGAACAGTATAATTACAATAGTACTATTTTGTTCTTGTAGAATTTTAACAGGGAGAGTGCTGCAGCGTGCTACAGGAGCAGTCTGTCCGCAATTCCAATTTAGACTGCTTCCAGATCACTAAACAGCCAGACTGAGATCAGAACACCCAGGTTCAGGTTCAGGGATAGACAGGCACCAGCCTAGATTCCCAAAGGCATTTTAATTTGTCCAAGGCCAGCTTCTGATTGGATACGCCAAGGGTCGTCAGCAGGGGGAGCCTACAAATCAGCAGCAGAATTTAATGAGCATTGCAAGCAACTTGGAGGAGAGACATAAAATGTGGGGGGACTTTACAAGCTTCATCAGTGGATTTATTCAGCAAGCTTGATGTATTTCCCCAGAGTGCAATAAACTGTTTACTGGGCAACACCCGAGGCAGAAAATCAACCAGATTCTTAACACCTGACTCCAGGCTATGTAATTTGCAAAATAATTTGCACTAAGGAATGAAGGTCTCACTTGGTCTCTTTTTCAATCGTGAAAATAGCCCTTCCTGAGTAAAACCTGGCCATAAAAAATCAAGGAAGTTATGTGAAGTTAAAAAGAATCAGTCCCTCCTTTTTTTCCCCCAGAACATTATGTAAGTTGATGACTAACTTATGCAAATGGGAACAGAAAGGCTGGGCATTTTTTTTTAAGGCTAGCAACTTCAGGAGATTTACTTGCAAGACTGGTGCCTTTTAATTCACAACCACCACAAAGAAACACTGCTTGGCATTAGCCTTGATGAAACTGTTTCAGACAATCTAGTTTTGCCCATTTCATCTAAAAAATGGAAGTGTCTTGGCAGCCCCAAAAGTCAAATGTTGCATCTCACCATTAAAAGGAACCCACACAATCATTCATCTCTCAGAAAAGCTGTTTGATTGTTAGCAGCATCCACCGGGGCGAGGGGGGAGGGTCAAAATTTGCCAGACGGCAGACGGGGCACTGCAAACACAAACTTACTTTTGTGGTCATACATACGTACAAAAGGGCGGGGCTTGGATCACAATGCTGCACCCGCCATTTTGCAGGTATTTATCTCCCTCCCCGATATTCCGACATTCCTTTCATAATATCCCCATTTTCCCTGTTACCCATTTCTGAGGAGAAAAATACCTGCTAGAAGGGACATGAGGTCCAGCTGCAAAAACGCTATTCCAAGCTTCCTTGCCTGTGCTGCCAAGGCAGCTGCCGCCTTACTAGCTGACTTCTGAGAGGCCGATTTCATTTTCTTTTCAGCACTGGAACTATTTTTTTGTGATGGCCTCCGCTTTTCTGATAATTGGAGGAAACCTGGAAAATTATACAAGTTAATCATGTCAGGACAACTGAATGTTATGCAAACCTATCTGGTTAAGCAATATTGATTTAATACAGTCTCTCTAAAGTAGTGTTTCTCAACCCCGGCAACTTTAAGATGTGTGGACTTCAATTGCCAGAATTCTGGACAGTAAACCTTTTCTCCAACAAGCAGAAAGGGAGCATTTGGGGAAAAACTGTTGTGTATGTGCAAAACACATGTGCTTCTGCCAGAGACTGAGAAGATGCGTATTCCCTGAGAAATGGCTGTCATTTCTTGTGAATGCTGGGTGACATCACAAGCTCGTATTAATTTAACTCAACTTTCTCAACCAAATGCTCTTTGAGTGTATAACTCTGGAGGGTGGTTTAATTCATCTTATGCCTCTGTACAACTCAGATCCTCAGGTAAATTGTGAAAGAAAATCAAAATAAAGAATTCTAACCTTGACTCCAAATATGTATTTTGGAAGATCCTCTTTCTCTGGGTAAAGTCAGAAATACTGGCTTGTGATACACTGTATTAATTTGCTTGTCCTCCACGTATTGCCTACAAATTTGTCATTACCATTGGCGACATTCACTATCATCTTGCTTATTAAATCTATTACCTTAAAAAGATTTCTGTGTGTTATTTATAATTGCAATCGTAAATATATTCATTTGGAAAGAAAAAATATTCAATGGCATTTGCTTGTAAATGTCTAGGATTGCATGAATTTCAGTAACATACTCACCACCTCCAGACACCATTTCCTTTCGCTCTGAAGAAGTTCGTAATTTCCCCCCACTAAATTTTGGTGACACTTTAGCAGACAATGACAGACGGTGTTTTTGTTTTATAACTTTAGCTTCCTGGATGGTTCTATCTTTAAAAGAAGATGCTATGCTCCCAGATAAACTGACTGCACTTCAAAAGAAAGAAAAAAAGAAAGAAAGGAGTAAAGCATGTGTCATCCAGAGGAAAATATTACATATTATCTATATTGCTGCTGCTGGAAAAAAATCAGCTAACGGTTCCACTTACAAAAAGTAGAAATAGAAGGGATAAAATGCAGGTGGCATTTTAAAGTTTCTCTATGATCTATGCATCCTCTGGACTGTGGAAAACAAAACATTATAAATTGTTCATGATTTACAAATTTAAACTAAGTATTAATTCAGTATTCAGTATTAATCCCACTTGTCTACCCACAAAGGACCAAGAAAATTTTCAGAACTCCAAAATAATAAAAAGCAAATTATAAAAAACAGCATATTAAAAAGAAACACAATTTAAAATGGCAAGATGAAAGAACAAAATACACACTCAAATTGGTTGAGGACTTTTCCTCATGTTCAGAGCTCCTGGATATTGCCAACCCCTTGCTGGGCAGATGATCCAGCAGGAAAGTGATGTTTTACACTGGAAGTGGGATAAAACCTCCTAAATGAATGTTCTCTGTTGCATGGAGCCTCCAGAATTGGCAGTCTGCAGGGCCCCAATTGACCCAGCACCTTTCATCCAAGCATGGGATTCTGTGCCTCTGTGGCTGTTGGTCCCTTGGTTGCTGCACAGAACAGAACCTCACCTGGGAACCCCCATTTTATTTTATTTTGGTTTGGCTCAGGGGTGTAACAACCTTGTGGAAGAGCTTCAAAGAGGTTGATGTTCTAGTTGTTGCAAGACTATCCTCCACAGAGTCTTTCTGTCTTGATGAATGATACAAGAGGTGAATATGTACCTGGCTTTATTCACCACCACCCCATCCTTCTCCATTTCCTGCCTTTCCTACCTCTGCAGAAGCACGGGAAACAAGGCCATTTGGACTGAACCATCTTTTCAACCAACTTTCAATGGCTATTTTGTTTTTGGGAGTTATTAAATATTACTGTGATTGGAGGAACTTTTGATATTTAACACAAAAGAAAGTGTGCCTTTGGTGGGGGAGAGGGGGGAAGAGAACATTGTAGGCAACAAAGTGGTCTATTCAACAAAGGGGAAGAAAGAAGGGGGAATACCAGCCTCATCTCTTCTTTACTCTATGTCAGCCCTATTAAGAAACCGGTGCCATATAGGTCTAGAACTACTTTTATTGTAACAGCTATAGTACTGTAATAGAATCTTGCAGGTCTGAATGTGCTTCCCCCTCCCTACTTTAACTTAATGTGAATTAGGGAGGGGCCTGAGTCATTTACTCAAATTAATTTCTTGGAATGAGCTCAAGTGCACTTGTCTGATCACTGTCTTGGCAGCGGCTCTTCCTACTGTCCTTCAAGGCCATTCCCTATGCCCTTTACACTCTACCCATAACTGTGGGAGATATAGGAGAGCCACTGGGGCTATGCAAGCCAACATTGGCATATTCCTACAGCTGCTTGTCCCTTGCCAGGGTAAGCCTCTAATGAGAGGGGCATGGCGAAGGAAAAAGGGAACTGGGGAACAAGAGCTAAGCCACTTCTGCACCTGCAGGGCTCCCTTCAGCTGGGCTGGAAATCTGGCAGCACAGGCAAGTTGTGTGTGTCCTCCCTCCTCCATAGACAGAATCCTTCCTGCACAAATCCACCGGTGATGGGGCTTCCTCTTTT
Organism: Charina bottae; assembly: GCA_023362775.1. Classification (NCBI taxonomy): domain Eukaryota; kingdom Metazoa; phylum Chordata; class Lepidosauria; order Squamata; family Charinaidae; genus Charina; species Charina bottae. The sequence goes on from JALMGJ010000002.1 coordinate 80,293,637, forward strand.
CCCTCCTCCCACATGGACAAACCCATCCTCTACCATAGTCCTGCCATCCCTCCAATCGACCTCCTTGGTTGATCAGCAGCTCCTAACTTCCTGCTTTCTTCCAAACAATCACTGCTGTATGTTCAGGCAGACTTGCAGTACAAGCAGAGATGTGGTAAAGGAACCACTGGGGGGGGGTGTTAATTTTCAAAATGACATACTTTCCTCCTCTCTCAAGGATGGAGAGAAAGCCCATCAACAAGGTGGTGGGGAAGAGCCCTTAGCTAGAAATACTGGCTTGCAGTATTTCCCGCAACCATGACGAACAGTATTAAGCAGTATTACTTATTGTATCAAAAAGAATGTATTATGCAACTACATCACCACTGATTTCTGACATTTTAGTAAAAAAAAAGTTGTATAACTTAAATGAATCTGATGCACCAAGTAATTACATAAAATGGATCTGCATTAATATCTCTCAAGCAAATATTTGCACCGCACAAGATACTGAATTAGCCAGTACGAACAGCCCACTAGGGTGAATACCAGCGGCCCAGACTAGAACCTAGCAAAATGTTCCTTAAAAATGTCCCAGCAATAATCAGACCTGTCAAATTTAAATTCCATTTCAAACCCATGATTATAGATAGAGAGGGACATGTCTAATATGAATGAAAATTCCACTGGCCCCAAACCTGAATAATTAAATTATTAAAAAGGCTTTCTGAAGCATGAAGGAACAATCTAAGAAACAAGGTACTCCCTAAGTGTATTACCGGTTGATTAAAAAAAAACTAAAACTTCTTCACTGCTCATTAAAGTTCTCTAGGCAAATTATTTGAGTTCATTAAATTCACTGAATTGAACTGAATTCATTCCATGCACGCAGATTCAGAATCACTGCTGCCAAAAGACTTGTCCCCAGATTTCAAGGTAAGCCCTGGAAAGATCACCGCCTGCGAATAATGGAATATCAATTATGGATTCTGAGTAAGAAAACATGAATAAAAGGAACCCAAGCAAAGACAGAGAGAGGAAAAGCACCCTTGTGGCATGCAGCCAGGTCTTTTCCACAATTCACAGAGGATCTGCATAGTCCTCATGGCACCTTCATGAAAGAACCGAGAAAGGCTGAGGCACATGGAGCACTTTGCAGTGAAGAGAGGACTTCGCCTAAGCCAGGGTTCCCCAACCTGTGGGCCGCGGCCTGTTATGAAGTGGGCCGCACAGCAGGTGAGCAGTGGTGGTCCGTGCGACTGGGTCCCACCTGCAAACCCCGCCCCCCGGTCCGTGCGATTGGCTCCCGCCTGCAAACCCTGCCCCCCGTCCATGCGATTGGCTCCCGCCTGCAAACCCCGCCCCCCCGTCCGTGGAAAAATTGTCTTCCACGACCAGTCCCTGGTGCCAAAAAGGTTGGGTACCCCTGGCCTAAGTCCAATTCAGTGAGATCACACTGCTCTTAGGGCAAATTTGATTATTGTGTGCTTTGATCATGTGACAGGCCTGCATTTCTGGCACTGCAGTGACTACCACATGCAACCGCTGGGATGCTGGAAGGAGGAGGACGCGGAGAACATCCCCAGCAAATGAAGCCAGCGACATCATGAGGCCTGAACACCCTCTGGGAGCTTGTTAAAACTCTCTGCCCCTCCAACCGAAAAGAAGAAAAGAACATTCCCATTTTCAAAACTTCACCTGGGCTTTTGACATGTTTTAAGGACGATCTCAGTATAGATGTTAACATTATTTTTCTCTCTGTTGTTCTTTTCTTGACATTGTCAGTCACCTTGTTTATCAGACTTGCACACAAACTCAGAAGGGAAGACCGATTTTAAAAACAAGCCCTTTTCTTGGTTTTCTAACCTTGGGCAGCGGGCAGCAGAGCTCCAGCTGCCCTTCCTTCTGCCTTGCCTCGGGTCTTACATGCCTCCTCCAGGGCAGCTGTGCTTTGCAGCCGTGATGCTTGACAGTCCAAGGCAAAGGACAAGCTCCTCTTTGGGGTAAAGGGAACTGGGACTGAAGCAGAGAGGAGGGGAGGACCGGTGGCAGCAGGGGGCTGGGAAAGAAAGAGCCAGCCTTGCTCCACCAGAAGGAGCAGAAGAGAAAGATCAGTGTGCTGTGTGAGAGGGGAGGAAGGGTGGAAGGGAGGGAAGGAAACACTGCCCAGGAGGGGAGAGGAAAAGAGCAGCCAAATACCATAGGAGCACTGGAGGGGCAGCCGTAGAAAATGGGGAAAAAGCTACGAAGCACACACAGAAAAACTGATCAACAGAAAACTAAACCAAAACCCATCTTCTCCATCTTCCCAACTCCTCTGGCCATATATGGAAGCAAAAGCTCAAGACCATTTTCAAGAAGGAAGGCTATTATTCACCCACACGGGATGCGTACAACCAATCTGGTGAGCTACAAGGAAATAAGAATAACAACAATGGATTAAACTTGTATGCCACGCCACTCTGGGTACAATGGTGCTGATGTAAACTGTATAACATTGGGATGGGTGATCTTCATTGAACTGGTTATTGTGATTATTATTTAGTAAATATGATTGAAATACGATAGTGGTAGGCTGTCATACAGAGAAGAGAAAAACCATGTACATTCCAGAATGCAGGGAATGAAATGACTTACAAATTTAAGGGAAGACAGATTCTGCTTGAATGTGATGGTTCTGATACTTTAGTCATTAAAACAGAGACTCTTATTACAAGCCATTAATGGATATAAAGGAGTTCTTTATTAATGCAAGTTATCAATTCCAAGGCAAATCTCAGTCTGAAGAAAAGCGTGTGCAAAAGCTAGACTAAAATCCCCCATACAGTACTCACCCCTCCCAAAAGCTGCAACCATTCCCATAACATCAAACTGCTAAAAGAAAACCTTTCCCGCCTAACTAACAAACAGTAAAATTCCATTCCACCTTCTGGCAGCTCTCCCCCCTTGTCTCACATGCCAGACTAAACTGATAACCCACACCATTGACCTTGCAGATGCTCAGCTCATCTTCACCCTCCTTTCCTTCCCAGGCCCAATTGCTTACTACTTCAACTACTACAAATCCCATTTCTAAACCTCTACACTTCTGCTGGCAGGATGTCACATCTTGACATTGAATGTTAGGAGAAAACTTCATTATTGGTAAGAGCAGTTCAATGGTGGGGCCAATTACTGGGAGGGGGTCTCCACTTGCTGGATAGTTTTATGAAGAAGCTGGACAGCCATCTGCCTGGAATGCTTTACTTCCAACCCTGGTTTTAGTTCTTGCCTGTTAGATCTAGATTTTGTAAGAAATACGTACACAGGAGCCTTTAACATTTATGGGACAGAGTAAAAAGAGAGCAGCAAGGTGGAAAACAGAACTGAAATGGGACTGGCAGCCATTTTATAATTTTTCTTCATACGATTTCTCATCTAATTTGCTCAGAGCTGTAGACTTTACCTTAAATGCTTCTTACTCACTCGCTGGATCGTCACCTTGTTGTGGTGAGTGGGCTTGTGCGTTCCCAATGAACCCTGTGAGCGAAGCCGTCGGGAGTCATGTACTCCTGGCAGGGTCACCCATGGTGGTAAAGTCCAGGGGGAGGAACCAGACAAAGAACGATCCAAAAAAGTCCTCAACGGCAGAACAGGCGGAAGATAACAAGGTGTATTGTTACAACGGCTGCGAAGGCGGATGAAGGCTGCAGCAGACAAAAGGTCACCAATTGTCATGGTATCCATGCCATTGGATTAGAGCCTTTTTCTGTGAAGGTTGTGTGCTGATCGTTGTGCACCGATCTCCACACATAAAACAAATTCACGCACAGCCGTATTCCAACCACACCAAACCCAAAAAACCAAAAGTCCCATGGCGACTGACGAATGGCAACGGGGGCAGGACTGTGAAATCCGGAAGTTCCTAGTCATGGACCAGCACATGGGTGGTGGATACGGATTCAGTCGCCCTGACTCAAGGATCGAGGCAGTTGAGTAGTTCGGCAGCTGTATCCACGACTGAGCAGCCCTATTTAGGATCCACTCTGCTCACCCCATATGGGGAGGGGGCTAGAAAAGGTGCCCTAAACATAGTCTGCCTCATTTTCTCCCTGACTGGATTACCGCGACCAGTGGGTCACCATCTAGCGGTCGTAAAAAACACATGAATTTTGGAACATGGAATATACGGACACTGCAAGACAATATGGATAGTGAACGACCTGAACGTAGGACTGCCATTATTGCAAGGGAGCTGAGACGTTTTAATATCGATATAGCAGCACTCCAAGAAACTCGAAGAGCAGGAGAAGGACAGCTGAAGGAAGAAAAAGGAGGTTATACCTTCTTTTGGAAAGGACTGCCTGAACAAGAACGACGAATACATGGGGTAGGCTTTGCTATCAAAAACGACCTTGTGAAGCTCGTCAGAAGTTCCCACTGGGATTAACGAACGACTCTCAACTCTGCAAATAAAACTCGCCAAAAACCAACAGGCAACTATCCTAAGTGCTTACGCACCAACACTAGATGCAGATGAGGATATCAAGGAAAAATTTTATACCCAGGTGGACACCATCTTATCAGAGATACCAAAGGAGGATAAAATTATCCTCCTGGGCGATTTCAATGCAAGAGTTGGGCATGATTTTGATCTGTGGCCAGGGATCATTGGGAAAGAAGGAGTTGACAACAGCAACACGAATGGAATCTTACTTCTGACTAAATGTGCAGAGCATAACCTTGTCATTACTAACACACTCTTTCGCCAGAAAAATAAATTTAAAACATCATGGAAGCACCCACGGTCGAAGCACTGGCATCTTTTAGATTATGTAATTGTCCGTGCTAGAGATCGCCGTGATGTACTTCTCACCAGAGCCATGACGAGCGCCGATGACTGCTGGACAGACCATAGACTAATTCGATCCACAATGGCCATAAAGATTGTCCCTCATTGTAGGCTCCAAGGAAGAAAACCAAGGCGTAAAATGAATACACTGGCCCTTCAAGATCCTATTAAACGAGCTTGCTTTCAATCAACTCTCAAGGAACATCTGCCTATGGAACTTCCTGAAAATGTTGAGGAACACTGGATTAAATTGAAGACTTCTATTATTTCAGCCTGTGAACAAACTATCGGATACCAGACTAAGAGACATCAGGACTGGTTTGATGAGAACGATAGTGAGATTGAACATATTATTGACAAGAAAAGGAAAGCCTTCCAGATATGGCAAAAAGATATTAACTGTGCCGTTAAGAAAAAAATCTACGCCAGTGCAAAGGCAGAAGTCCAAAGAAGAACTAGAGAACTTAAGAACATATGGTGGATAAAAAAAGCCCAAGAAACCCAACATTTTGCAGATGCTCATGATGCACGGGGCTTTTTTAATGCCATAAAGGCCATCTATGGACCAACAAACCATGGTACAAATCCCTTACGCTCAGTAGATGGTGCTAAACTTCTAAAGGACAAAGAGTCTATTGCACTGCGCTGGAAAGAGCATTACTACAATCTCCTTAATCGTCACTCTACTGTGGCTGATGAAGTCTTCTTGCAAATCCCACAAAAACAAATAAGAAATGAGCTTGCAGTACCCCCTAGTTTGGAGGAAGTCAGTAAAGCCACTAAACAAATGAAAAATAACAAAGCTAGTGGACCTGATGGGATTCCTGCTGAAGTCTTTAAAGAAGGTGGGCCTGAACTTACACAACAACTTCATAAGCTCATCGAAAAAATCTGGATGAGGGAGGAGATTCCAGCAGACTTTAGGGATGCCATAATTATCACTCTTTTTAAAAAGGGTGATAGAACAGACTGTGGAAACTATCGAGGCATCTCCCTTCTAGCTACAGCAGGCAAAATCCTGGCAAAGATCATCGCAAACCGTCTCCTATCTGTATCAAAAGACATCCTCCCTGAAACGCAAAATGGCTTCCGCCCTTCCAGGGGAACAGTGGATATGATCTTCACTGCACGACAGCTTCAAGAAAAATGCAAGGAGCAAAACTGCCCTCTGTACATGGCGTTTATTGATCTGACTAAAGCTTTTGATACTGTAAATCGTACTGCTCTCTGGACCATCCTTCTGAAAATCGGATGCCCTGATAAATTTGTGAACATCTTGCGGTTACTCCATGACGACATGATGGCAACAATCCTGAATAACAATGGCTCTCAAAGCGATCCATTTAAAGTGGAATCCGGCGTTAAACAGGGATGTGTTATTGCTCCAACCTTATTCGCTATCTTCATCGCTATGATTATGCACCTTGTTGAAGAGAAACTTCCTACTGGTGTAGAAATTATATATCGAACAGATGGAAAGCTTTTTAATCTTAGTAGGCTGAAAGCAAAAAATAAGGTAATTGCAACTTCTGTTATAGAACTTCAATATGCTGATGATAACGTAGTCTGTGCACACTCCGAGGAAGATCTTCAAACTATCCTAAACATCTTTGCAGAAGCATATGAAAAACTCGGCCTCTCGATTAACATTAAAAAAACCAAAGTGCTTTACCAGCAAGTTCGAACCAATCCCTCCACAGCGTCATCAATCCAGCTTAAAGGTGTGTCACTAGAAAATGTCGATCACTTTTCTTATCTCGGCAGCCATCTATCTACAAAAGCCGACATCGACGCTGAAATTCAGCATCGCCTGAGCTCTGCGAGTGTAGCTTTCTCCCGAATGAAGCATAGAGTGTTTGAGGATCGGGACATTCGCAGGGAGACCAAAATGCTTGTTTACAAAGCCATTGTACTACCAACCCTTCTGTACGCCTGTGAAACATGGACCCTCTACAAACGCCACCTCCAACTTCTTAAAAGATTCCATCAACGCTGCCTCCGAAAAATTCTGCAAATTACTTGGGAAGATAGGCGGACTAATGTTAGCGTATTAGAAGAAGCGAAAACCACCATCATTGAAACAATGATCATCCAACATCAACTTCGCTGGACCGGCCATGTTGTTCGAATGCCTGGCCATCGTCTTCCAAAGCAGCTACTTTACTCCCAACTTAAGAATGGAAAACGGAATATTGGTGGACAGCAAAAGAGATTCAAAGACACTCTCAAAGCTAATTTAAAAAAATGTAATATCAGCACTAAGAACTGGGAAGCCCTAACTCATGAGCGTTTCAATTGGAGGTCAGCCTTTATTAATGGCGCTATGGACTTTGAAGAAGCACGAGTACAGGGCGAAAAGGAGAAAAGAGCTAAAAGGAAGGCATGTCAGGCAAACCCTCATCATGACCGTCTCCCACCCGGAAACCTATGCCCTCATTGTGGGAGGTTGTGCGGATCCAGAATTGGCCTTTATAGCCACTTACGGATCCACCGTTAAAATTTTACCTTTGGAAGACAATCTTACTCGGCTACGAGTGATCGCCAATGATGATGAAATGCTTCTTTCTCACACACAAATGTTGCCAAGTCTTGCAGCTGATGCAAAACCCAGAGCAGAGCCTGTGGGACAGCCTATTAGTTAAAAAACCATTTGTGAAATAAACATTTGCTAAAGCTAAGCTAGGAGTTGATGAATGTCCAACTGCTTGCATAAGGCCATATGGAAGGTTGTCGCACAAGGGCTGCACCATCCCTGCATGTTCCTGACAATATTGTGGTGCACTGAGAACTCAATGAAAGCTGAGCCAATTAACTTCAGAAGTAAATCAGCTGAGTTTTCAATCCCAAGGAAACACGTAAGAACATTTTTGCAGAACAGTAACTGCTCCAGGGCTGCAGGGCAGGGCACTTACTTCTGGTAGGAATTCTTACCTAATCCCACCTCCCCGCCCCTGGGATCCCCGTCACTCTAGAACCAACAGCACAGCCTTCTCCCATCCTCCTCCACTGTTCATCTGACAGTCCTGAGCATGCCTTTTATTCTTTCCCACCCAAGGGAATGTTGGAAAGAAATGATACGAAGAGGCCCAGAATTCTGATTGCCTGCCCATCTGTCCTTCAACAGGAGAATGCTTTGAAAACCAAACAGAACTGAATAAAATGTGGCACGGGGAGAGAAGCTGACAAAAAGAAGGTTGTGTTGAAAATGGACCTAATCTGGCTGGAGGCTATAGAGAGAAAAAATCCTGAAAAAATTCTCCCAAAGCAGCCATATGAGAGAGGTGACTGGGCCACAGCACAGGATCTCACCTGCTCTTCCATTCTAAGCCCCACTCCATTTCCCTTCCCAGTCATGTAACCTAGAACAGAGCTATTTTCCAGAGACTATAGATAATCCCAGAAGCCACGTTCTGCCTGCTTTCCTGAGTTCATTTCTTCATCATGAAAAACGAATGCAGCAAAGTGAGCTGGCTGGCTTAAGCCAGCAACCTTATGGACAGTCATGGTGGTGAGAAAACAGTGCTGTGAATTTGAGTGGGGCAAAAGGTAAGCATGCAAGTGCCCAAAGAGAAATGTATTTGGTTGTAGAAAAAATTGTAGAGAATGTTCCAATGAAGCCCTCTTCCCCACCCTCAGCCCCCGTTTTAGAAATCAAAACCTAATTTCTTAGAGTTAAACAGTCCTTTAAATTCTTAGATAAAAAGTACCAGAACAATTCAAAAGGGTAATACAATTAATCTTTAGAGTCAGAATAGGAATTGTATGCGTAAGTTTTCTGTATCTCATTAACTGCATGTAATGGTAGATATGAATAGGAAGAAAATAGGCACCATTCAAAGCTGAAGCCATTGATGGTTTCATTTATATACGGAACTGAAAATGAATTCAGTAATAATAAAAATCTTCAAGTGCTCAGATTAAAACAGAGAACTAATCATTGTATGTTCTGTGGCTGCAAACTTTAAATGCATTGCAAGGTTCTTTGGAAACATGTTGTCATCTACTTATTGCAGGCAAAGGGACACAGGACTATGTGTGTTCCAACCCCACTGAGACCTCAGCTGGAACCCAAAGAAAAAAGGGTGACATAGGAGAGCCCTGACTGGTCTGCACCTCCCTGCCTGCCAAACTCACCCCAGGAATTTTAAGGCTGAGGGCTAGTAAGGCATGTTTCTTGGAAAGACGTGTGCAAACTAGATGCTATAGGCTGACTCAATAATATCTGTCAATGCTCAGCCTTCAAGCTAGCTCTACAGTGGTGGAGAGGCACGATCAGACAATAAGATTCTCTACCACCTAGGTTTAATTTTTCAATTTAAGCCTAAATTTTGCGATAAGAATATATTCTTGGACTGCAAGGTGGTCAAATCAGTCAATCCTAAAGGAAATCAACCCTGACTGCTCATTGGAAGGACAGATACTGAAGCTGAAGCTCAAATACTTTGGCCACCTAATGCAAAGAGAGGACTCACTGGAAAAGACCCTGATGCTGGGAAAGACTGAAGGCAAAAGGAGAAGGGGACGGCAGAGGATGAGATGGCTAGATAGCATCACCGATGTAATGAACATGAATTTGAGTAAACTCCGGGTGACAGTGGAGGACAGGAAGGCCTGGCGTGCTATGGTCCATGAGGTCACAAAGAGTCGGACACGACTGAACGACTGAACAACAACAACAAAAGGTTTGTTGCTTATCAACTGAATAATGATGATTTGTATATTCATGACAATCTTATTTTTACTATAATAGAAACAGAGACATTTTACTTTTCTGTTACATTTTTTTCTTTCACAGTGTTTTCAAATTTCACATAATTTTCTCCTTTTTATTTCTCTTTTCTTTTTAATTTGTAATATTTAATTTTCTTTTAAAGTATATAGCTTTTGCTAAGGATTTGGCATGAAAATAATATTTTGCATTTAATTGCTCTTTGTATTTTTTAAATAAAAATTGATATAATAACAAATATAATAACAAAAAAGCTATATGCTGGTTTAAAAAAATTGCCTTTCTGGAAATCCATGTTCTTTTCCAGGTATGATAAAACAAACCCTATATCCTAACAACTACCTTGAAGAGGTTAATGCAGGCCAGAATAGCCCAGATAATTATTGTGAACAGAAAATGTGAAGAGAATTGTGTAGACCAGCCTTCCCAAACCTGTTCTCTTTCCTCTGTATAGAGACGACAACTTCCACAAACTCACACTCAGCACAGCACACCACAGCAGACTTGGAGGCTCTCCCAGGTCTACTAGACATGTGTGTGAATGCCGAAAAGATCTCGGGGCTTTGAAATTGTAGAGAGTAAAGAAGATGACCTTGACAGAGATAGGCCAGATCTGTTACTAAAACAACAAGAAAAAAAGAACATGGCTTAAGTCCAAAACAAGAAGAAAGAATGCACAAAAGACTTGGCAGACACCCCCTTAATTCACATAAGTACGGGGGAGGGGGGAAGCACGGTCAGATTTGCAAGACTGATGTCAGCCCCACTATGTAGACAAACCAATAAATCAACTCCACACAAAGCTAAAACTATTTTTATTAATGTTGGCTATAATAACAGAATCTGGCCTATCTCTATCAAGGTAATATTCCTTACTCTCTACAGAAACAGCCACTCCACGCCTCTGCATGACTGTGGCTCTCAGAAGAAGCTCTAGAAAAGAACATTCAGGAGTGTAGTCTAATCTTTGTCTAATGATTTGAACAGGCCTAGTATATACATTAGACAATGGGGGAACTCCAGCAGTAAGTTAGTTGAGTATGCTTAAACATTTGATTTATTTATATTTTATCTTTCTGCTGGGAGGCATGGGGGAATTAACTCTCATTTCTTTCTCCACAACAATAGAGTGGACTGAGAGATAGCAACTGGCACCAAATAACCCAATGAACAGGGACAAGAATCTAGAAATCTCCAGTCCTACCTTAACCAGTACACTACACATCACTTCTATTTGCAGGCACTGATAAATGAACAGCTTCTTATCAACATGCTTGCCATGAAGCATGTTCTAAGGCAGGGCTTTCCAATGTTTTCCTGCGGCGACACACCAACCGCCGTTGGTGTGTCGCCGTGGGAAAACCCGGAAGTGCCGCCATTGCGGCAGCGCGCAAAAACCCGGAAGCGCTGCTGCCGCTTTCGGGTTTTTCTGTGCCGCCGTTGGTGTGTCGCCGCGGGAAAACCCGGAAGCGCTGATGATGATCAGCGCTTCCGGGTTGTGTGGCGACACACCAGACTGTGTGTGGCGACACACTTTTGTGTCGCCACACACAGTTTGGAAAGCTCTGTTCTAAGGAAACTCACAATGCTTGGGGAATTTCACCAGCTAGCTATTCAGATGTTCAACCATTTTCTAAACAGCATTTTGTTGTGGATCAAAAGCAACACAAAAGAACCCCTACCAAACTGTGCTCTTTTTCTACTATTTCCTATGGAAATTCAGACTATAGACCAGAGCTTTCCAAACTGTGTGTCGCGACACAAAAGTGTGTCCAGATGTGTCGCATCAAAACCCGGAAGCGCTGATGGCTTCCGGGTTTTCCCGTGGCGACGCACCAATGGCGGCGCGCGAAAATCCGAAAGCGCCGCAGCCACAGCAACACACAAAAACCGAAAGCGGCAGCAGTGCTTCCGGGTTTTTGCGCACTGCCGCAACGGCGGCACTTCTGGGTTTTCCCGCGGCGACACACCAACGGCGGCGCACAAAAACCGAAAGCAGCAGCAGTGCTTTCAGGTTTCTGCACGCTGCTGCAACGGCGGCACTTCCGGGTTTTCCCACAGCGACACACCAACGGCGGTTGGTGTGTCGCCGCGGGAAAACTTTGGAAAGCCCTGCTATAGACACTAAAGACAGAAATGGGTGCCCTGAAATGTGGATCAATGTCCAATGGGGAGCTGTGTTTACTAAAATTAGTATGTGAGGTTTGCTAATGTAATGGCTTGAATCATCAATACCACCAGTTCCTACTAAAGAAAGTAAGTTAGAAATCCTCAATTTTTTTTAAAAAAGTTCCCCTATGGCATATATCTTAAACCTCCCTCTAGAGCAGAGCTTTCCAAACTGTGTGTCGGGACACGTTAGTGTGTCGGCTGCAGTGTCTGGGTGTGTCGCAGCTGCTGCTGCCTCCGAGCCCTGCCAGGATTCCACACAGGTCCTAGTGCCTGCCCTGTGCCTGGCTGCCTCCAAACCTGCTGTGATTCCGCGCAGGTCCTAGTGCCTGCCTTGTGCCCTGCTGTAAGAGTGTGTCGCGAAATGATGCATGTCTAAAAAGTGTGTCACCAACATGAAAAGTTTGGAAAGCTCTGCTCTAGAGCATTCTGAAGCTACTTAGCCTCCAAGCACTTTCCTAAGCCATAGGTAAAGGTTTTCCCCTGCACAGTCGTGTCCGACTCTAGGGGGCCTAAGCCATAGCTGCTCTTAATTTCCATTTCACTATAATCTAGATTACAAAAACTGATCTGTTTGGGCTACTGGGCAGTCAGTCTGATTATATAACATATATTGGAATGGGGGAAAAATAAGTTAATCTGTGAAATCATTTGTACAAGCACTGCAACACTAGGTAGAAAGGCACTATGGTGAAATACAGAGACAGATGTCTATGAAGGTTCTCAGTCATCCAGGTGGAATTGTCTGTAGCTTGAATCATGTCAACTGGATTTCTATTTTCTTAGTGGAAACGTTTCGCTCCTTATCCAAGGAGCTTCTTCAGTCTGAGCAAAGTTGGTAAGGGAATCCTAAATATGTTCCTAGGTAGCTGTGTGACCTTACACCTGGGGCTAGGTCATGGTTATATTGAGATGTAATTTTTAAGTCCTTTTATCATCTAATGGAGGGTCGTTAAAATCACCATGCTGCTGTTGAGCTTGTGAAATGGTCTTAATCTTCCTAGGCACAGAAGACAAAACGGGGAGGAAGATGGGGGAGAGTTTGTGCCTGAGGCCCCCACCTCTATTCAAGGAAGGATTTTCCAAGTTGGCATAAATGGATTCCTTTTAGAGATCCCTTTGAGAGAGGGGTCAAGGAATCCATTTATGCCAACTTGGAAAATCCTTCCTTGAATAGAGGTGGGGGCCTCAGGCACAAACTCTCCCCCATCTTCCTCCCCGTTTTGTCTTCTGTGCCTAGGAAGATTAAGACCATTTCACAAGCTCAACAGCAGCATGGTGATTTTAACGACCCTCCTTTAGATGATAAAAGGACTTAAAAATTACATCTCAATATAACCATGACCTAGCCCCAGGTGTAAGGTCACACAGCTACCTAGGAACATATTTAGGATTCCCTTACCAACTTTGCTCAGACTGAAGAAGCTCCTTGGATAAGGAGCGAAACGTTTCCACTAAGAAAATAGAAATCCAGTTGACATGATTCAAGCTACATACAGAGACAGATGTGTGAGTACATCTCTGAAGCCAGCCATGGGTGCCTTTTTCAGGACACACCATTAATGGGCATCTGAAGAATAAGGAAAGCAGCATCATGGTGTTCTGCTGCAAGCTCTGCCCCTTTCTTACGTGTGCGCAATGCCACGATGCATGTACAAAAGAGGCGGGGCTTACTTTGTGATGCCACAATGCTGTTTCACCATTCTGTTTCCTAGACCCCTCAGATGCCACGGACCCCGCTCTATCCTTGCTCCTGCTTTTCCATTGCCTCCTTTATCTCTGCCTCTTTCTCACTGGACTGCTTCTTGCAGGATAGGCAGTTCCACCTCATGGGATTTTCCCCTCAAGATTTTTAGTACTTCTGCCAACCTTGGGGTTCTTCCCATTGTGCCTTGGGCATGTTTTTGATTACCATGCTGTTGGCTTTCACTAGCTGAGTTCCTGTTAAGAGGAGCAGTAGTTGAAGAGAACGTTATGGGCTATATCAATGTCATGCTCACAGGACAGAGGACTGGTGATGAGAAGAGGGAGAGCAGATGTTTGCTGACTGAAGTAGGGGGACTCTCTGAAAGAAAGATCCCAGAATAAGCAGAAGGAAACAATCACTGGATGGCTTCTATGGATCAAACAGCTTCTCATGAAAGGCAGTGCCATCCTGGATACTTTCCTGCACAAATAAATGTTCTAGGCCCTGTTTTTAAACAGCCACATTATTTATGGCACATCAAGAGATTTGAGGGGAAGCATCATCATCCTCAAGTTCATGAAAGCATTTTTGCCTGATTGCACTGTAGAGTTGTTTCTACCATCGACTGCTAAGTTAAGTAAATATTAACCTCACTTAAAATGTTCCCATATTGCTTGCGTTAACTATCACTTTTCCAAATTCAATCTCCAGCAAGAAATGTTAACGGGATACTTCTACTCTGCCTTTCTATCCAGATCACATTGTTAAAACCAAACTTAAGCCATAAATCTAATAATAAAATAAATAAAAATGAAAATGATGCCCCTCCATTGTCAGCCTTTACTGGGCAAGCCAAATATTTTACTTTTCCTCTCTGGGACCAGTGCAACAAATCACACTTTGAATTCCTTTATATTGCACTTAATGTGTATACTATACACAGATATTAAAAACCCTTGTTTTGTTGTTTATTCGTTCAGTCGTTTCCGACTCTTCGTGACTTCATGGACCAGTCCACGCCAGAGCTTTCTGTCGGCCGTCACCATCCTCAGCTCCCCAATGGTTGAGTCCGTCACCTCCAGAATACCATCCATCCATCTTGCCCTTGGTCGACCGCTCTTCCTTTTGCCTTCCACTTTTCCTAGCATCAGCTTCTTCTCCAGGGTATCCTGTCTTCTCATTATGTGGCCGAAGTACTTCAGTTTTGCCTTTAATATCATTCCCTCAAGTGAGCAGTCTGGCTTTATTTCCTGGAGTATGGACTGGTTTGATCTTCTTGCAGTCCAAGGCACTCTCAGAATTTTCCTCCAACACCACAGTTCAAAAGCATCTATCTTCCTTCGCTCAGCCTTCCTTATGGTCCAGCTCTCACAGCCATAGGTTACTACAGGGATTAAAAACCCTTAACAGCTCTGAATCAATTTTTAAATTGCCAGAGTGTTTTGCTTGTAACAGCTCAGCATGGGACAACACATTGGTGACGTGGGCTGGGCTGGGAAGCTAAGCAGGGATGGGCCTGGTTAGTACTTGGGTGGGAGACCATCATTCATTCATTCATTCATTCATTCAAATTTGTTATAGCCACCCAATTCCATTGGACTCTAGAGAATACCAGAGCTGTACAATAGACTGTAACACTGACAAAGATCCAAGAATAAGATAATAGCAAACCATTCCATGATGCCAATAAAACTATGAAAATGTTTAGGAAGTTACCAAGAGTCAAGCTTGACTTGGAGATTTCACTTTTGCATAAAACAATAGCCCAAATTCCTAATTCACTTTTTTTGGTCTTCCTTGAAATTACCATGTTCTGCACCATCTTTCACCTATGTCTCTAAACTCCAAGGGAATATTCTTCATACTCCTTAGTGCTGAAGAACAGACTCATATATGCACAAGTAACATCTGTCACATTAGTAGCAGTGCCAGATATGTTAATGTCACCACACTTGCATGTGATTTCTGCCTAACCATTACCAGAGAATGACACATTTCTACTAATTCCATACCCAATTATTTAAACACATGTAAACAAAATAATAATCTATGTATCTAACAAATTCATTCCCACTATGCCAGTGTTCCCAAATCAAATGGCATGGATTTGTGGCTCTCTCAAATGTAAATACACAAATCAATCTGGAGAAATCAAAGGTACTGGTGTGTGTGTGTGTGTGTGTGTGTGTGTGTGTTAAAAGCAGAGATATAAGATGCTAACAGAGCTAGTGCGATGTAGCAGTTAAAGTGGTGAAGGTGTTAGACCAGGTCTAGGAAGCTCAAGTCTACTATCAGCCATGGAAGTTCACTAGGTGACTTTGAGCAGTGAGTCTCTGGCAGCCCAACTTACCCCAAAGTTCTCTTGTTGTGAGAAGAATAGGAGAAGGGTGGGCTCTGCGTGCATCTTGAGCTCCAGGAGGAAGGGTGGGAAATAAATAAATAAATAAAATAATGCCGCTCACATCAGTGGCCTCATACTCTATCAACTTTTGGACTATTCAATCCAGAAAGCTCATCTCAAAATCCAGATCCTTCACTTAATGAAAATGAAATTTACTTTGTAACTGGCTTCGTTATTCTAAAAGAGACCACCAAAAATAATCATTCTTGCAATGCTTACTCCATTTTATAGATGTGATGTATAAATACGTAGGACAGGTTAAATCAACTCACACTAAGCCTCTTCTGATTTCTATCTATACCAACCATTGGATAATGGTTAATAATGATATAACTAGTCTCTCTGATACTGCAAAAACATCATTAATAGCCTAAGAGCTATCATATTATTTTAAATGGGATTTTAGTTTTCAGCACTCAGCTCTGAATAACTGTGCCAGAAAGTCTGTTGGCAGTAATGAGGGAACATTCCTCACTGACCAGCAAAGTGTCATTTGCAATGCTAGTGTGATAAAAGAAGTTGTTTTCTTTGGCAACAAAACATATTACTGTCAGATTTTCAGAAATGTCAAACCCACCTGATCCAAATTATTTGCCAAAGAATGTTTTAAGTCTATTTCCTTGGCACCATTAACTTATAACATATCTGTAAAAATGGGATTATAGGATTATAGTATTTTTTATCAGAGTTATCATTTTTAACATGTAGGACTGGGCTGTTATCCTATTGGGGGAATAAAAACGGAAAAAAATAGATACATTAGAAAAAATGCAAATACGTGACTAAGAAACATATATTTGGTCTACAAAGTAGGAAACTAAGCTATGTTTAAAATAAGAAATGTAGCAAATCAAATCTTAAAACAGCAACAAGCATCAATATTTTCTCAAAAAACTCAAAATAATTTTAGCACCTTGCAACAACTATTTATCATTTCTAGAAGTTCAAGATCCCTGAAGCCCTTGCTCTCCTAATGGGGAAAAATGCTTTCTTTTAAAATGAGAAGCAGAATCTGCTGAACCAAGATGTGAAATGAGTGGGATTGAACATCTTTTCCACAGCCTCAGAAATAATTGACAGGAATTTCCAGAGTAAGAGAAATCCAGTTAAAGGGAAGTAGGTTGAACAGCTGTTTCAAGAGCCTGGTTTCTTTCGGGGAAAACTGCTGTTCTGATTTAGCCAATAGACTTTTTATTTATTGTGTTGTGTGTGTACTAGTTACATTTTATTGACTCTTGTTTTTATTCTTCTGCACAAGTAGGACATTCTGTGTAATTTCAGATTGTTTTATTTTCTCTGCATTCATTTTATGTGAGCTGAAAATTTAACTTGGAAACAGATTCTGCCCTAGTTCAGTAATTATAGCAGTTCCAACACTATCTTGTGGTCTGCCACAAATACTGCATATATTTCTTGTTGTTGTTTATTCGTTCAGTCGCTTCCGACTCTTTGTGACTTCATGGATCAGCCCACGCCAGAGCTTCCTGTCAGCTGTCACCATCACCAGCTCCCCCATGGTTGAGTCCGTCACCTCCAGAATATCATCCATCTATCTTGCCCTTGTTCGGCCCCACTTCCTTTTGCCTTCCACTTTCCCTAGCATCAGCTTCTTCTCCAGGATATCGTGTCTTCTCATTATGTGGCCAAAGTACTTCAGTTTTGCCTTTAATATCATTCCCTCAAGTGAGCAGTCTGGCTTTATTTCCTGGCGGATGGACTGGTTTGATCTTCTTGCAGTCCAAGGCACTCTCAGAATTTTCCTCCAACACCACAGTTCAAAAGCATCTATCTTCCTTCGCTCAGCCTTCCTTATGGTCCAGCTCTCGCAGCCATAGGTTACTACAGGGAATACCATAGCTTTAACTATGCGGATCTTTGTTGTCAGTGTGATGTCTCTGCTCTTAACTATTTTATCAAGATTTGCCATTGCTCTCCTCCCAAGAAGTAGACCTCTTCTGATTTCCTGGCTGCAGCCAGCATCTGCAGTAATCTTTACGCCTAGAAATACAAAGTCTGTCACTGCCTCCACTTTTTCTCCCTCTATTTGCCAGTCATCAATCAAGCTGGTTGCCATAATCTTGGTTTTTTTGAGGTTTAACTGCAACCCAGCTTTTGCACTTTCTTCATATTTCTTGTACTATGTAATTTTTTAAAAGAAAGATTGATTTTGTTATCTCCTGTGAGGTTCATCACCCAAAAAAGGAAGAAAGAGCTGCAACCTCCAGCCACACCCCTCTATGCTATTTGGCCAGGAGGTTGCATTATAGCAATTATTTCATTCCCCCCCCTTTTTTTTTTTACTGCCTGTAATGCAAGACAGATGATTAAAGCCCTCTCTCCCCCATACATCAGGGTTAGAAGAAAAGGTGAGTCACACCCTAGAAGACAAAAGAGCAGCTATCCAAGGTAAGTGGCCAAGGTGTGTAGATCCAGAGAACTTCTAGAAAAGCGGGTTTGAAATCCCCAGTCTCTTACCCTACTGGTTCTGCCCTACCATTAGAGCCCAGTTATTTTAATCAATCTTGGAGGCCAGGCCTCAGTTCCTAAGTGAAACTGGGTTAAGTAGAGAGGAGAAATTGTACCTCAATTATAAAAGTAAAGGTAAAGGTTCCCCCCGCACATTTGTGCAGTCGTGTCCGACTCTAGGGGCCGGTGCTCATCTCCGTTTCTTAGCCGAAGAGCCAGCGTTGTCCGAAGACGCTTCCGCGGTCATGTGGCCGGCATGACGCACGCGGAACGCTGTTAACCGTTAACCGGAACGTTGTATAACCTCAATTATAGGACCTACTAATGTAATGCTTTCCCAGAGAAGAATGCCTGATGCCCACATAACTATCCTTTAAGTTTTAAACTAGGACATTTCTCAGACAGTT
Organism: Charina bottae; assembly: GCA_023362775.1. NCBI lineage: Eukaryota > Metazoa > Chordata > Lepidosauria > Squamata > Charinaidae > Charina > Charina bottae. The sequence goes on from JALMGJ010000002.1 coordinate 80,312,306, forward strand.
TTATAATTCTTTTTGGTTTTAAGCAAATTATCTTGAAGTGGTTGTATTTATACATTTTTATTATTATATATTTCCTTTTTTTAGTATATAATTTTTTATTAAGGATTTTGAATACAATAGTAAAAACTAATACAAACTAAACTTAAAGAAACAAAAAAATAGTAAGAGAGAATAAAAAGTGCAAGAAAAAAGAAAACAAAATAAAGAATATGATAAAAGAAATATATAAAGAAGTGACTTCCAACCTTCATTACAACAAGTATAGACAAATTTAGTAACTCTTCACCCCCTATAAGGTTATAAACAGGCATCTCTTCATCCCATATCCCATTATCTATAAGCAAATTCATAAAACATCATTTTTTTTAATCTTGGCGTCAGCAAAAAGTCTGCAAAGGGTTGCCAGAACTTTGCAACTAAATGTCTTATTTTAACCTTGATTAAATAAACCAACTATGTTCCTTCCTTTTACTTCGAACAGTCTTAATCTTTAATTTAATCAAATATTGTCATAGGATTTTACTTCTCTTCAATTCTTCTTTATCCCAACGCACAGATTTCTTCAAGGCTTTAACAAGTCTCTTTTGTAGATCCAATAAGAAACCATTTTCCAGGTCATTATCTTGGTTTGTAATTTGTATTTTCCTTTTAATTTGTAAAACTTCAGCCATTTTTTTTTGTATCTCCAGTAAAGCATCCTTTTCCAAATCATTCTCTTGGCCTGTCATTTGTAGTTACGCTTTTGCTACTTTCTCTGTCTTGTCAGACAAAATTTGCTCTACATCTGTCATTCCCTCATTGACAACTTTTCGACATAATCTATCCATAGAATCGAACACCATTACTGACACTGTTGATATTGTAGCTACTAATATCTGGCTCCATTCTTCAAAGATCTCCTTTAATATTTCCAATGTTATGATGTTTTGTGTCATTTTGTAAGCCACACCAAAAACTGGCTTGTATTTTTTTTCTTCTACTTAGAATCTTTAGTCCCCTCTAGTATCCAGTTTCTAAAATCATAAAGTTGCTTATCTTTGTTATGAACCAAGATAGCCAAAATAACTCTGGTTCCCAGGAAAAGCTATTCATTTTTTATAGTTAATTCCAAAATCTAATAGTAAAAGTCAATATTCCAAATTTAACTGGACCCTTAATCCATCTGTAAGTTTCTTAGATGAAAATCTTATTTAGCTTTTTTCTATTTATTTCAAATCCTTTTAAGTTCCTAAGTTTGTAATTAATTTTTAGTTTGCTCAGAGTTGAAGATAAACTCACTGCCGACTTTTCAAACTTGCCATTCCGAAGGTCTCTAATAGCTTTAAGATGGTTAATAGGCAATTTCCAAAAGTGATTAGAACATGAGGCTTGTGAACTTAGTGTCCTTTAAAAGGCTCTGCCACGGTTGCAAGCAAGATGACTAATCCCTTCGTCTCCGTGTGCTCAAACCTGTGGAGGACTACTGTCCAGTAGTCTCCTCACAAGGAGCAGACGTCTGGAGCATGCGTGGGTGATCTCCCATCCTCTCCTTATCCGGAGAGGTTCCGAACAGCCAGTCTACTCACCGGTTCTTTGGTCTTTGCAGTGGTCGTCAGCTCCACTTTTGCAGAGATATCTTCAGTTCGCCATGCCTTCCCCGGAAGTCCCCATTATTAAATCTTTTCTGGGCTACTTATTAATTTATTATGTTGTTTTATTTTAGTCCTTGTATTGTTTATTAATTTTTTAATAATTCTGCAATCTATCCATAATCTGATCACTGAGCAAATTTAAAAATACAATAAATACAAAGCCAACAGTTCTGCAGGACAGATACTAAATAAATGCTAAGTTCCATGTACCTACTGCAACTTTTTGCATGGAGATGAGTGGCTTTTCAGGACAGCAAACAACAAACTGAGAGAAAATGCCAAGATTTATTTATTTATTACATTTATATAGTTGCCCATCTCACGTAATGATTCTGGGTGGCATACACAATACAATCCAAATAGATAACCAATTAAAGATACAACCAAAATAAATTAAAAAGATTTTTAAAAATGGCAAAAAAAAACCCATACAGAGTGCGCATTCCAGTTAACCATCGTGTAACCAACTAGCAGGCTCCACTCTATCATGGGATCCTCAGGCCAGTTGACAAAACAATGTTCTCAGGGTCTTCCGGAAGGCCAACAGGGTTGAAAACAGTGTTGCCTTGAGGGAGGGATGTTCCACAGGATGGGGGCAACAGCAGAAAAGGCTTTCCTCCTAGGTCCTACCCAACAAAACTCCCTGGCTGACAGGACCTATAACATGCCTCTTCTGCTGGACCTGGTGAGATGGGTAGATACAACTGGGGAGAGGCAGTCCTCAAATAACTTGGTCCCACGCCATGTACAGCTTTAAAGGTCATAACCAGCAGCTTGAATTGGACCCAGAAGTACACTGGCAACCAATGCAGCTCATGGAGCAGAGGTGTAACATGTGCAGTTGTTGGAGAACACATAACTGCCCGTGCTGCTGCATTTTGCACCAACTAAAGCTTCCAGATACTTTTCAAGGGCAGCTCCATGTACAGCACATTACAGTAATCCATTCGGGAGGTGACTAGGGCATGAGTGATCAAGATGTAGGAATGGGCACAACTGGTGCACAACACAAAGCTGTGCAAAAGCCTTCCTGGCCACAACTGCCACCTTCTCTTCAAGCAGGAGTCGTGAGTCCAAAAGACCCCCAGATTGTGCACAGGGTCTGTCTGAGGCAGTGCCACCCCACCCAGCACCAAAGATGGTAAATCTCTGGATACAGAAGGCCCCAAAACCCAGAGCCACTTGGTCTTGCCAGGGTTTAGCTGAAGGCTGTTGTTCCCCATCGAAACAAGATGATAAAGATTCTACAAAATAATATTAAGGTGGTTTCTTAACATCCAGAAATCATTTTACTTGCATAAATTTCTACTGCAACTTGTGTATGAAACTATAGTTACAAAGTTCCATCAGTGAGGTGGCCAACAATTATGATTACAGAGCAATAATCTGAGGTCTGGAAATGTACCGGAAATGGATAATCTTTTAGAGAACAGTTTTCCTAGTTTATCAAACAAATTAAAGGTTACTTGAATATACTATATAATTACCTTCAAAGAAAGTTAATAAAACTTAAAAGAGCTCTACAATCTAAAAATGAACAATAATTAAAAAGTAAGCTCGTTATGACATGGTTCTCTCCTTCTCCATCTAGATACTGACAAATAGTAGCTGAGCACTTGGACTGAGTACAGTCCACCTTGTCCCAGATTTCTTCCTTCCCGTTGTCATCTCAGCCACCCTTGGAGAGAAATCACCGCTGAGCATCCCTTTCTGAAACACACAGTCTAAGATGCCAACATGCAAGAAGTTGATGACATAACTGGGGATACCTAGGGGATAGCACCAAAATTGCCCAGACCCAAAGGCAGGACAAGTTCACACAAATAAAATCATGGTCAGAGAACTGATTAAGCAAGCAAGAAAACGCAAGGGGTTAAGTCTATGCTGCTACTTGACTCAAGGAGTGGCTCCTGTTGAAGAAACAATCTTAAAGCAAACTAAATGTTTGCCTTAGAGTCTGGAACACAGAAAATTACCCACTAAAAGGGCTGAGGGTGGGAGTGGTGCTGGAATGGGTGAACAATGAAGGGGTGAAATGTAGAACCCAGGAAAAAAAGCAGAGTAAGAACCTAAGGGGGCGTGGTGGCTCAACGGGTAAGACGCCAGGCTTGTCGATCGGAAGATTGCAAGTTTGGAGGTTCGAATTCCTAGCCCCACCTGACAGAGTGAGCTCCCGCACTAGCTCCAGCTCTTGCCAACCTAGCAATTTGAAAGCATGCAAATGCAAGTAGATGAATAGGTACCACTTCGGTGGGAAGGTAACAGCGTTCCACACGCGTCATGCGGCCACATGACAGTGGAAACGTCTTCGGACAACGCTGGCTCTTTGGCTAACAAACGGAGATGAGCACCGGCCCCTAGAGTCGGACACGACTGCACAAATGTGCGGGGGAAACCTTTACCTTTACTAAGAACCTAAGCAGTCAGATGTAAGGCAGAATTAATGCAGCTGGCCCTTCCCCAGCTCCAGCAAGCCTTGCCTGCTTTGCAAACCTGGGAAGTGCCCAAAAGAGCATAAATAAGATACAGACCACTGGAACTTTATATTGTTTTATTACTACTATATACATGTAGGGGCATACACACCTAATGTTCTCACAAAGAAAGGCAGTCAGAAACAGGCCACATATAAAATCAAAGGGTTATCTTTTCTTCCATATAGGTGGTCATGTGGACATTTTAATGATACAATTTCTCCCTACATTCATTCCATTCCATTCCCTTAAAAAAATAAGAACACTGTAGGCAGGATTTTTTTTCTGAAGCTTCTGGGAAAAAAACCCCCACCCCCATTACCTCCTCTTCCTTACCTATCCTAGGTAACAAGGAAAAAATAACCTTTCTCCTTTTAAAATTCAATATGCCCTGTCAGCTATCACTTTACTTGAGAAGAGATGAAAAATGGGCTCTTTCGAACACTGGATAGAGTGTTAATGGATACAGGAGTAAGAACAACACAATTAGATCCGGAACTTGAAAGACGCTTAAGTACAAATGGTGGTTTGATAAGTACTAAGGAAAAGAAGCAAATTAACCCAGTACAGAAAGAAGTAAATATTTAGAAATGAGAATCATCTGACTGTGTGCAAAGTTACAAAAGAGAAGCAGTTTTAATTTAATTATGGTCAAGGACCAGCAAGATAAAAACACAGAAGTAATTACCAAATACTGCAAAGGGTCTGTAACGGACATATAAAACCTAACAAATTAAGTTAAATGGAGAAAGAGAAAAATTGAATATGATACCATAAAACAGCATTAAACATAACAAATAGAATAAAAATACAATAAAGCAAAAGGGAAAAGAACATAGTGTTAACACTCCAAGATTATGACATCTTATGCCTTCTTATGGAAACAGAAATAGCAATTCTGGTATTGTTCCAAACAAATCACCTTCTGGTATTGTTCCAAACAAATCACCTCTGTCTCAAAACAGATTTGGATGTTGTTAGCAGGCAGCAAAGGAATGTCTGTGCATAAATTGGTGTAGAAAGGGCAGTAGAAAAATGCATGCAATAGTCTCAGGTTCCTTCTAACTGCAGAGACAGCATATCTCAATGCATGGGGTCTGACCTTCCATCTAGTACTGCTAAGGCACTGAAACAAGCCAAAGAAAAGCCTCTACAGTGTGGTGGGCAAATAAGGTTGAATAAGTAGTTTGCGGGCATAAAAGGTTTCCAAACTGAAAGTTGGCTAAAGCAGCCAAATCCATCTGCCATATGATGTCAAAGACAGATTTCAGCTTTAGCTCTCTCTAAACCGAGGGGCAGCAGAAAATAGATAGAAAGGCAGAGTTACATAGACACCTTTTTCATGTAACTGAAAACGAAGCACGACCATAGCATCAGAACTGGAAGAAAGGGCCATTTTCAATTTTATTTAAATATGTAAATGTGTATCCCAAACAATCCGAAGTTATTCTAATATCTGAACATCCTGCAGACTTACCTCAGTGTATGGACCATTTCATCGGGTTTTGCAGGGGACTGTGGAGAACTAAATTTCCGAGAGTATTTTTGATCACTAGCCTTGGATTCATTTTCCGTGCGCTTGCTCACAGCTGAAGTGGGAAGACCTGTAATATATTGTATGATGCTGATGACTGATTAGTAAACTAAGCAAACATACACAGCACAATAGAAATCACACCTACTCATGAATAAATCTCAGTAAGTTGAGTGGGATATGCTCCTAGGTAAGTTGGTATGAGATTTGAATACCAATGATTGAGCAGTGTTTTTTTTAAAGAATATATAACATTTTAGGTGGATACTACAAGCACTCTAAACATATGGAAATGACTAGTATCCCTCCACCGCCACCACCCACCCAAAAGAACCATTCCTCTCACAAAGATAACGGGCCTTCTAAGACGTCTGCAGCGTACAATGGCATTTTAGCACAAAATATACTTCTTGCTTTAAAATCATTGGACTAAATCAGCAACACAGCATCTTCAGGTATAATCAGACCTATGATGCCAATAGATGGTAACCAGCAATCTACATTTATTTAAAAAAACTGAAAATAGCCAAAATCTCGCAAGATACCCAAATCTTAAAGGTTCTCTGTGTTCATATGAGGCCTCATGAGACTCCGGCTATTTATATTTTTCAGTTATATTTTTCGGCACCTGTGACATTGCATAAAGAGAAGTGTTACGCGAGAAAAAGGGCAGAGGAATCTCCAGAAAATTATGGGGCTGCAGAAAGAAGAGTGAATTAACAGAAATAGCCTTCTCCACATCAATCCTGCTACTCAGAGCTATTTGAATAAAGCTTTCGTTGGGAACTGAACCCAAACTACTGTTTTCAGTCATGTACAATAAATTACTCAAATGCACAGGATTAATATATTTAACTTTAGATTGCAGGGTTGTACAGCACTTCCTGTATGCTCCGAAGCATACTTTCGCTTCCAATTCAAAATGCTGCACAACCCTGTACCATAATCAAACTGTCTTCCTAGACTTAAGTTCCCTTGAATAAATAAGTGTGATAAATTATTAGCCTTATCTGGTTAAAAGAATTGTAATTTCTCTAGTGGAAATATACAAACACAGAAGAACAAACAAAAATAAACTAAAGACAGAGCATTTCCAAGAATTGTAAAATGGGCTCCAAATTTGGGAAGCATCCAGTAAGAGTTGAAAACAGTTGATTCACCTCCTTTCTGGACTACAGGTAGTCCTCGCTTAACAACCATTCGTTTAGTGATGGTTCGGACTTACAACGGTGCTGGAAAAAAAAACGACTTACAACTGGTCCCCACACTTACGACCATTGCAGCATCCCCATGGTCACGTGATCACGATTTGGGTGCTTGGCAACCAGTTCACATTTATGACCGTCGCAGCATCCCGTGGTCACGTGATCACCATTTTCGACCTGCTGGGCCAGCTTCTGGCAAGCAAAATCAGTGAGGAACCGTGTGATTCACTTAATGACCACACGGCGCACTTAACACCTGTGGTGATTCGCTTAACAACCACTGCAAAAAAGGTCGTAAAATTGAGTCATATTCGCTTAATGACTGCTTCGCTTAGCAACCAAAGTTCTGGTCCCAATTGTGGTCGTTAAACAAGGACTACCTGTACTGTAGACAGTACCTTTGAAGAGGGCTCATGGCATTCAGGAGGTGCCTGTGAGGCTGCTAATCAGAACTGAGCAACATGAGCAACTGTTGCTAGGGATCTTCTATCTTCACTGGATCTTGCTAGGGACTGTCTGCACTGGAACCCAAAACAGAGCTCCAGATCCAATTCAAAGGGCTGTTTTTAACTTTAAGTTTCTTTATGGATTGGGAGCAGAAGCCTCTCTCTATATGCTCCTGGTGGACAGAGAAGCATGGCAAGTAGCTACCAAAGAGAAAGCTTTTTCAACAGCAGTACCCCAGCTATGTGAAACTCCCCACAAAGGTCCAATTACCACCTACCTTCGTGTCTTTTTGATGCCCGCCAAATTATTTATTTATTGAAATCTACCTTAGCTTTAAGGTGATTTTACAATCTAGTGCTCACATTGTGCCTTTCGGTTAAATATGTTGTCTCCTTGAGAATCATTTTGGAATTTTGGCTGAAATTCAGTGATAGGGTTTAATGGACAGAGTCCATGGATTTCAGAGTTCATGGGCACAGTCTAGTTTTATTATTAGTCAAATTTATCACCGCAGTAGACTTTGGGCGGTTTACAATAATTTTGCTGACCTATCTTGGAAGGAAGGATGCCCTCTCCTTCTTGCAGCTCCTGTGTACTCTCAAAATCTGCTCCAGAAGACTTCAAACTTCCAAAGCAAAGTTTCAGGGAAAAGGAGAGGAGAAAATCCACTCAAATGACACAGGATTTCACCCACTATTGCAATTCAAGGTGTTGGTTATCACCTTTAAAGCCCTACATGGTATGGGTCCAGGTTATCTGAGGGACCGTCTCATCCCCATTACATCGACCTGTCCCACCCGGTCATGCAGAGAGGGCATGTTACAGACCCCATCCATGAGAGAATGTCGATTGGTGGGGTCCAGGAAGCGGGCCTTCTCTGCTGTGGCCCCTGCCCTTGGGAGCACTATTACCCCAGAAGTGAGTCAAGCCCTCTCTCTCCTGGCCTTCTGGAAGAAGTTAAAGACCTGGTTCTGCCATCTCGCTTGGGGAGGGAAGGGGGGTAGTCAATCCTGGGGGTGGCTAGTGCCTTAAAGAGGTCCCCATATGAATCCGAATCAGAACTTTTAATTGCCATCTTGGATACTATTTAATTTTATATTTTATACTTAAATTTATATGTTATGTAATATATCTTGTTTTTATTGTATTTTAATCTTTTTAGCTTTCCTGTAAACCACCCAGAGTCCCTCTTTTGGGGGAGATGGACGGTGACGAAATTTGATAAATAAAATAAAATAAATAAATAAATGTGTGTTTGTTCCACAAACAGCTTAAATAGGAGCTGTGGAATATAATGGGTGGTTGGAAAACTCTAACTTAATGTAAGATCTAAGAAGATCATCAATTTAAGAAGTATTTAGCTACCTCTCATGTATCACACCAATATGATAGCACAATTTTAACCAGGAAGTGGAGGATACTACACTCAGCAGAAAGGCAATGACCCAGTGGAAATTAGGTCAGGAGTTCAACAAAAGCTGTGTTCTTCAAACAGCAACTGAATGGATACATCGGTCCAGTTAAAAATGCTGAAATCTGTTTAAATAAAACACATTTTTATCAACTATTCTCCTGATAAGTACGGGACCAAAAAAAAGGAAATCGCTCTTTCACAACATATAAATATGCTGAATTTGAAAATCAGTGTCAGGCAGAAAAGTACTTGAATTAATTTATGTATATCCTTTTTTAAATCAGAATGGCTTATACAAGTCAATAGGAGAACAAACTAAAAAACAGCCTAAAATGTCATCTTATCACATAAGTTCATAAGCTTAGTTAGATAGCTCTGCCAGAACCACATTTGGACAACAGAAGACAAAATCCAACAGCATCTAATTAGTACAGGGCAAACATGTACTGTATCTGCAAAACAACTTTTGCATTAAAGAATCTTACCAAAACTGACAACTAACTTCTAGAAATTAATGAGGTCTCACTGTAACATGGCACTAGTATTGAAGCAGAATTATTTTTTATATAGGAGAGAAATGAAAAACAGGCAATTAATTGCTGCATTTTATATTAACTGTTACCACAGGGACAGCAGAGGATGAAGATCATGACTAGAGATCACTGTTTTCATATATAACAAAGTACTTGTGTAACATAACTGAGCACTATGCTCACAGTATCATACCTGACAAAGCACTGTCTGCTGACTGCTTTTGCACAGAGGGTACTACTGGTTTAACCTTTGTGATACTGGGTTTGGCTTGATTACGTTCTAAGAATTCTCTCTGATATAAAACCATATTCTTGACACTACCTTGAATAGGAAAAAGCAGTAGAGTTACATTCAAAGCTAACAAATGTGTTTATTATACACTTACATTATTATCCCCCATATGATACTCATTTTGGGGTGATTTTTGGAGAGCTCAGCTCTTTTAGTTCATAATACAAATAATTCCTTCCACACTAAGGGCTCTTAGATTTCTTTCCTACAGAGATCAGAGCAGAGGCTTTTAAAAGCATTGCTGCAAATAAATGCTGAAAACGCAGCAAAGGCTCATAAAATTCCTGACAGATATTTGCATACAAGACTCAGGAACTGCAAGGGACGAGAAATAAAGGACCTAATGACAAATTCCAAAGGGACTGAGATGAGATGAGAGTGAATACTTCACTCATGCCATTCCTATACTTTCACACGTTCTACAGATAATAGTCTGGACTCCATATAACATTTCCATAGGGAATTCTGCTAGAAAGAAATGATCAACTTTATGCTCCCAAGCAAAAGGTATACATCATTGAAATAATTAACAAGTCATTGTTTTATTTTATTTTATGGGGGGCATGGTGGCTTCGCGGGTAAGATGCCAGGCTTGTTGATCGGAAGATCACAAGTTCGGAGGATCGAATCCCTAGCCCCGCGTGACAGAGTGAACTCCCACACTTGCCCCAGCTCTTGCCAACCTAGCAATTCGAAAGCATGCAAATGTAAGTAGATTAATTGGTACCACTTTGGTGGGATGGTAACAGCGTTCCGCACGTGTCATGCCGGCCACATGACCACGGAAGCGTCTTTGGACAACGCTGGCTCTTCAGCTAACAAACAGAGATGAGCACCGGCCCCTAGAGTCGGACACGACTGTGCAGGGGAAACCTTTACCTTTACTAACCTGTTTTATTTATTTATCCTTTTATGATTCCTAGTGCCCAGCATTCTTAATCATTTTATCAGACTATTTTAACTTATGTTTTTCATTTCATAGTTCACTGTATTGGAGAGATTTTCAAAATCATCTGTTTCAAGGTGAATCGTGCTTTATTTTGGTAACAGTGAAACAAAACTAATTGGCAGATGCCTCTATTTTTAATACACCAGATAGAACGAAAAAGCAGCATCGCAGAACAGAAAGCAAATCAGAGAAAATAAAATGGGCAGGTAAACAGAAATTATGCTGACAATTGTATAATGGTATCAGTCCAGATATTCTACCAAGCAGGAAATATATATTAAGGGGTCTGTTGTATACTTTAATAATTCCTCTATGTAGGACAGAAATGTCAACATCAGAATAACCATTCTGTAAAGCTGTAGTCTCTCTTTTCTTAAGAAGTCTTTAAAGAAATCGGGCAAAAAATCAGGAGTCTGGTAGCACCTTTTCCAACTAACAAACCATTAAAAGCCCGCCCAGAGTCCCTTCCATGGGAGATGGGCGGGGAATAAATCGAAATAATTAATTAATAAATAAATAAATAAACAAACAAACAAACAAACAAATAAATAAATGGCATAATACACTTATCAGTTTCTCCCAGTCAGGGATATATAACTGAAGACTGTACAGTACTAAAGTTAAAATGAAAAATGTTAATTCTTTTATTTGACCACAGAATGACTCAAGAGTAGTGATACCTTAAAAGAAACTTACTTTCAAGTTCTCCTTGATCTGATTGTGGTAGATTACCCTTTAGTTTACAAAACCTGGCTTTTGAACAAACCTTGTCCTTGAGATCCCATAACCTCAACTTTATGCTGTGTTCTCTTAACTGTATTAGAAAGTCATTGGTAACATTAATTTCAACACTGTGGTTCCATGAAACCCATATCTGGTCATTTTCAAGCCATGGTTTTACTACCTATTAAAAAAAAGAAATTTAAAAAATAAATAATACTACTGAAATATTACATTATCAAAAATATTTTCCAGGATACAATTAAAGGACATGCTTTTAAAAGTACATTAATGAACCATTAAACATATTTTTCTCACCTCTGGCCATCAAGCTGAAAGTCTTAAAATTATGACACACATAAGTATAAATAATCTTATTAAAAGCAGTAATGGCTGGAACCCTTTAGGCTCTATCCGAATAAATTCAGTGTGATCAAACTTCAAATTCAGACAGATTTGCCTAACCAGTACAATTAAACTCAATAAAAACAGAAAAACAGCTTTACAGCAGGCCAGAATATTAGTGCATCTAGGCTACTCTGAGTGGCAGTAGCTCTATTACTATACTGGAAAATTCCTTTCAGCTGCAGATGCGAAGGGTTGAACCTGAGACTTTACATGTTCAAACGATGTTCTCTCTTTACTGAGCAGTGGTCCTCTCCCATGAAATGTAATATAAGCTGGACTCTGATAAAGAAATCGCTTTTGCCTGATGTACATAAATCCTGTGAATGTTATCTTTCCAATGGAAGTTCAATTCCTTGGTTGGTTGGTTGGTTGGTTGGTTGGTTATCATATTTATACCCCGCCTATCCCCTCCCTAACAGAGGACTCTAGGCGGCTTACATACATCGTATTTCATTTTTATACATTTCATACAATACAACATTTAAACTGCGCGCTAAGGGAAGGGGTAAGGGAACCAACTCTTCCGTGGCTACTGGACTACACGTCCCACAATGCCTTGTGTCGGAGCCGGCTGCTGACGTCCTGGATGTTGCTGCTTCGGGATCCGTCGTCTCCGTTCGGTGGGCGACCCCCAACAGGACGCCAGCAAATTTTCCCACTTAAGGTGGTACCCATTTATCTACTTGCTAAGCTTTCGAACTGTTGGGTTGACAGGAGCTGGGACTAGCAACGAGAGCTCACCTCGTTGCGCGGGGATTCAAACTGCCGACCTTCCGATCGGCAGTCTATAGCTCAGCGGTTATTATCCAACAAACAGAATCAAAGGATGAACACACTTGTTCAAATCTTTAGTGGTGGGATGGGATCTGGGGACAAATTCTAGTGGGGTAGGAACATCACAGAGCTCATCCAAAGTTCCCTCATGTATTTGCCGTCATAGTCATTAAGTTGAAAATTGCTGCTAGTGTTACTACTGTCAAATTAAGTATATTATGTATTTTACTCTGTGATTCTAGTCAGTCAACCACCTTGAACACATTAATGGCAAGTTGGAATGAAAATAAAATAAATTGTCCAGGATTTAGAATTGTGGACTTTCTTGTCATTTATTGACCTTCCATTCAGTCTTTATATTCTTTATTTGGTCATTTCATACCCAAAATATCATAGAGATCATTCTGCCATTCTCCATTCTGTATCTTGTTTGAAGTCCTCTGTCCAATCTCTAACCCAGGGCTTTCCAAACTGTGTGTCGTGACACACTACTGTGTCGCCTGGGGGCCCCAGGTGTGTCGCGCGACAACCCGGAAGCGCTGATGGCGTGTCACTGTGCGCAGCAGCGCACACAGCAGCGGTTGGCCATCAGCGCTTCTGGGTTGTCGCGCAACACACCAGGCCGCCGCCACAGCATGCAAAAACCTGAAAGCGCGGCAGCGCTTCCGGGGTTTTGCGCACCGTGGCGGCGGCGGCGCTTCCGGGGATTTGCGCACCGTGGTGGCAGCGGTGCTTTCAGGTTTTGTGCGCCACGGCGGCAGCGCTTCTGGGGTTTCATTCTTGATTCTGCTTGGAAAGTATACTGTAGCAGGGAAAAGTCTAAACGCTGTATTTGGTACAAAGTCTTGCCAGTAGGTACCATAATAAAGGTAAATTGAGACATCATTAAAAATATGTTAACACTTAACAATGATCATTATACAGTAGATACTTTTCATCTTGGTGCTTTTTTGTCTTACACCCCCACCACTGAATTTCTAAACTATTATTAATTGAAATATAGACTGCACCCATCATATGTTCTGATTCAACTTTAGCATCCATGGAAATATCACTAAATAAAACCAATGGACAAAAGTGTACCTACTGTCAAGCTGAAAACCTACAGTAAGTCTCTAGTATACCACAATACATGAGCACAGAAAAGCAAAACTTATGTTATCCACCTTAGGCTTAGTATATCATTCATCGTCATTCTTTTCCCACAATCTTATCTGCACTTACTGAAATATTCATTGTGGATGGACTTTTTGACTTGATTCGTTCACTCTCTTTTGGAGTCCCTGGCTATGAAAATGACAACAGAAGCAAGAAAAGGAAAGGGGAAAAGGCTATGATGAAGAAAACAGACCAATGAAAAATGTAAAATACAATATTTCAATCATATACATTCCAGGACCATCTTATCCATTAGTATGCTATTAATTCTATTTTTCTAATATTTTAATTAATATTTTAAATATTAAAATATTATTTATAATAATTTTATGCATATTTTATAGCATTTTAATTCAGAACCATTGATTCTAAAAACTTTGAGCAGACAACAGGAAGTTAAAATTCTCAGGAGCTACATATATTACCAAAACACAATTATCAGCTTACAATTCTCCCTTCCCAACACCTCTCCCACTCCTTTTGTCACCCAAGTCCAACCACAACTATGTGTGCATAATACAGTAAGTCAACTTACTGGCAGGGTTTTCATGACATGTGACTGCAGAACATAATAAAGGTTACAGTTAAGACCAAAAGTCATAACCCCAATAAGAAACCAAAGTTTGTATTTGGCTCACTTGGTCTAGTTCAGTGTGCCTTCTGAAAGTAAACTAACTGCAGCCACTATCATAAGTGGGGCAAATAATGAAATATGCACTATATCATGATGCAAACACTGTGACCTATATACTTCCATCTGACATTGGGACACCTATGAAAGGGCAGGGTTTACATTGTGACATCACTACATACATGTTATTTTTTCATCATCACAACTGGAAGCAGACATAATTAGTTCTCCTGTGAATTGCAGAAGCAGCAATGAAGCACACTATTTTTTTTGTCTGCCTCCAAACTATTGGTCAGTTTGTTGGAAAACACGGGTTGGCTCCATCTTCAGGTGACCAGAAAAGTACTTCAGAATACGTTCAACCACCATTCTCAGTCACTGGAGATGGAGCTGACTGGAAAAGGATATACTACAACAATATTCCGGGTGGATTACTTTAACAGCTTATAGCATTCCTTGCGTCCCACCGCAGCTCAAAATCTGCAAACCCATCTATTTTACAATCTTCTATAAAGGGAGATTATTTGCTCCAGAGCTACCCTATAAAACTATATTAACCATGCTTCTGTTGTTAAGGCTGCTAACATAGCTGTCCCTCTTACAGAGGGTGCCGTGATGTAGGATTGGGAGTGATCTCTTTCCTCTCGAACTCATCCATTAATTGTGCAAGGAGAAACACTTCTCCCTTCATTTCCTTTTTGTAAGAGACAAACATCTTTTCGTATCTCATCTCTTCAACTCTCTAATATACTTTTGAATCATATTCAAATGTTCACATCTAAATTAAGCCAAGTGCATTCTCTGGAGTGGGTTGGGCCCCAACTGATGTCAGGAAGGTCAATCTTTTGTGCTCAATGGAGCTTGAAACTAGACCTTGGGCATGAATCAGGAAACTGGTCTTAGAACCACCTTGTCCTGGTGGACATGCAGAGATCCTTCAATCCTCCAAGTTATGGTTGCCTTCTGTAAAAATGTTAAGAGGGAATGTGTGTAATGGGTTCAAGGGGAGCAATCACTAAGATCCTAAGTACCAAAGACAAGGAAAATAGTGAATCACAAGTACACTAATAAACTGGTATAAATGAGGAAGACCTGTAAGAGGTGCCCCTTGATCATATTCAAGAATAGAGTCTAAAATATCTGCCTGTTAAAGCAATAGCCAAATATTCTGGGGCCCCTGCTGCCAATGCCACTAGTTTCTGTCTTTTATACCATCATTCAAGGAGTTCCAAGTGATTCATCTTAGTGGTGGCCATTTGTGTTGGGGCCAAGATGGTCTCTACTGCCAAACCCAGACCACCCATGGACCTGGGTGTAGTACTGGAACCTGATGCAGGATGTAGAGAGGTTTCAGAAGATGCCATGGTTGCTCCTGTCTCATCTCTACTACAGCAGGAGTGCCAGAGTACTCCTGGGCCAGAATGAGATGACGAGAATCATCCATGCCTTAAGCACCTTACCTTGTGTATCACCTTGGATAGCACTGTGAAGCGCGGAAATGCATACAGATGTCCTTGCAACCACAGTGCCACCAAGCACAATCCTTTCTATTTTGTTATGTTGGAATCTAAAGAAGTATTTAACCTCTCTGCTGTCCCACTCTCAGAAACAGGTCAATAGAGGGGCATCCTCATCTTATTAAGAACTTACGAAAAATCTCCAGATGTAAGACTCATTCTCCCTGTACAAAGTGCTAGCAATTTAACCAGTCTCCCATGGTGATCAGGAATACACTTTGTATATTTCAATGGTAGAGACAGAAGGTGTTTTCTCTGCTTATGACATAAGATGTATGGACTTCTTCTGAAGGCCCTTAAGATTTAAACAGGCTTTTGTTGTAAGATCTGTTCACACCTGTCTGTTCTGTCCACTCACGGTCAGCTGCACTGCCCTCAGTTCTAATTGGGTGTTGACTTGTAATGGGATTGTGTTTCTTTTCCTAACCTGTTTGGTCAGGCTGGAGTCTGTGGTCACCTAATTAGTCCTCCAAGTGACATTCCATGTGCCAAATTGGTTGGGATTTATTTATTTATCATACTTCTTGCCCATCTCTGGGATAAGACAACAATGCAGGGATTGGATTACCTGTTTCATACCATTAGGCATTTTCAAGCGTATTTTGCTAGTGACCTGATTCTGAAACAGGAGAGACAGCCACTGTAGTGGTCTGCAGTGGAAGCAGGCCCATGGGACTCAGTCCAGTTCTAGAATCATCATGCCAGCTTCGTAAGGGTCAGCCTTCTGAATGCTAGGATCTTTGTCATGACTTGGTAGTGCACTCCTGGGACAAGAACAGCATAACTCAATGGTGACCACAGAACCTACTTGCATGATGCCAATATAGTCTTGGCAAAGTTCACCCCAAGGCCATGTTCCAAGAGACATTGAACTCTGAACTTCTCCACTGCTTTTCTATAGAGGACACTTTGATAAGCAGATCATCTAGGTAGGCGTAAGGACTGCTCCCAACGATGTCTATCAAATTCCCCTTTCTCAAGAAAGCTCCGAAACGCAGGCTTCTTTAAAAGTAAAGAGGTTTATTGAAGTACATAGGTGCAGGAACAAAGACGTGAATGAATTGGCATGGCATGGTATGTTACATTTAAACATTTCTCCCCCCATTGTCCTTTTGAAGTTGATGTGTGAAGTACTTGGCTCCAGCTTCACTAGACAGTCCTTCCTGGGCTGATACGTTCCGTTTCACAGCTCGTTACGTTGGCTTCGGCTGCTTGTCAGTTGCGAGTCTATTTCCGCATGTCGGTTAGCACGTACTTGTATGAATGGCAGAGGTCTGCCGAACTCTGACATGCCGCCCGTCCAAGAAAATCCCCCCTCCCCTTGGAATGTATATACATTTTTACACTTGGTACCTTCTGGGTCAGATCAATAATTGTACAGTAAATCGTTTAATTGGTTAACGTGGTTTGTCCGGGAATTCTTTGTGAAAGTTTTTGATCATCTCTGGGGCTTGCATGTGTTTTTGAGCAACCCACTCTCTGTCCCCGATCGGGAGGTGTTGCCATTTCACTAAGTACTGCAGCTGTCCTTTATGTCGTCTACTGTCTAGAATTTTGTCAATTTCAAAATGTGGTTCCCCATTGACTAGTGTCGGTGTTGGCTCGGCCACTTCGGGGTGCCAGTCAGATGGTTTATAACATTTTAGTAAGCTGATGTGGAAAACTGGGTGGACACGTTTCAATGCTTTGGGGAGTTGCAGTTTAACCGTCACTGGGTTGATTACAGTTACAATAGTGAACGGTCCAATGAATTTGGGTGCGAGTTTTTTAGATGGCTGTGTGGAGCGCAAGTTCTTTGTGGAGAGATACACTTTATCTCCCACTCTGAGTTCCCATTCCGCCGCTCTTTTCCTGTCAGCGTATTTTTTGTAATTTGCTTTTGCGTCCTCGAGGGTTTTCATCATCACCGGCCAATTACTCTTTATTTTAGCGATCCACTCGTCTGCCTGTAAAGGGGTGGACCCTTCCATTACTTGGGTCAGCGCGAGTTCGGGGATAGTGACAAAGTCCTGCCCTGTTGCGATTTGGTACGGTGAGAAACCCGTGCTTTGATGGATGGAGTTATTGTATGCTACTTCAGCGAAAGGTAATAACTCCACCCAATCATTCTGTTGATAGCTAATGTAGCATCTTAGGTACTGTTCTAGTATGGAGTTAATGCGTTCAGACGATCCGTCAGTACACGCGTGGAACGCAGAGCTTAACCCCTGGCTAGAACCAATCAATTTTAAAAATGCCCGCCAGAATTTGCACGTAAAGGTACTTCCGCGGTCGCTTATTATGCGTTCGGGCGTACCGTGGGCTCTGTAGATGTGTTGAATGAACAATTTAGCCAATTTGTGTGCGTTCGGAATCCCATTGCATGCAATGAAATGTGCTTGCTTGGAAAATAGGTCAGTGACCACCCAGATTGCCATTTTCTTGCTGCTCGTGGGTAAGTCCACGATAAAATCCATGGCGATTTGTTTCCATGGTTGTGTAGGGTTGGCCACCGGTTGCAGTAGCCCTGTGGGTTTCCCCATCACCCGCTTTGCTGTGGCGCATACTGGGCAAGAGGCTACATATTCCTTTACGTCCTTGCGCAGGGTTGGCCACCAAAACTTATTCCTGATCAAATGTAGTGTTTTAACAAACCCGAAGTGGCCAGCCGTTTTGTGGTCGTGTGTTTTCTCTAATGCCCCCTTCCTAAGTCCTTTGGGGACGTACACCTTTCCTTCCTTCCACCACAGCCCATTGCTTTCAGTGAGCGTATGTCTGTTCTCCCTCCACCAGTCGTCAGACAGTGTTTCTGTTCGTAGCTTAGCTTCAAAGGGGTTTTCCTCTGCTGCCTTGGCTTTGCTGCGAGTGAGAGCTAGATTCCCTTCTAACCTGTTCGTTTCCCCCCCCCCCCGTTCTGCTGGCTCACCTGCCTGTGGCGATGTGTGTGCGAGCGTGGGGGTGAGTGTGTTTGCTGTACCGTCTAGCCTGGTCGCCTGGCAGTCCTGTTCCGAGGGTTCGCCTGGTTGTTGAGGTGTGTGTGCTTGCTTAGGGAATAGTGTTTCTACCAGCCCCTCGACTTTACCATCGTGTTGGGGTAGTCGTGACAACGCATCTGCTAGGAGGTTCTTTCCCCCCAGAAAGTATTGCAGGGTGAAGTTAAATTTGCTGAAAAATTCAGCCCACCGCAATTGCTTGTGATTCAGTTTCCTGGGGGATTTGAGTGCCTCTAGGTTTTTGTGGTCCGTCCAGACCTGGAAAGGGATGGTCACCCCCTCCAAGAGATGGCGCCATGTGTCTAGTGCGTGTTTGACAGCGAACGCTTCCTTCTCCCAAACATGCCATCTTTTTTGCGTTTCGCTGAATTTTTTGGAAATGTAAGCGCACGGTCTCAATTTCTTTGCCTCATCGAATTGAAGCAGTATTGACCCAATGGCATTGTGGGAAGCATCCGTGTGAATTATGAATTGCTTCTCCACTTCCGGGTGTTTGAGGATGGGTTCCTCTGTGAATAGAGCCTTGAGTTTGTCGAATGCCTCCTGGCATTCCGTGGTCCAAATTAGTCTAGTACTGGGTGATTTCCCCTTGGCCCCCTTTCCTTTTGTTTTCAATAGGTCCGTCAAGGGTAGTGCAATCTGGGCAAACCCGTGAATAAATTGGCGATAGAACCCCGCAAAATCCAGAAAGGCTTGGAGTTGTCTGCGGGTTCGGGGGGGTTCCCACTCTAACACTGCTTTTACTTTCCCCGGGTCCATTTCAATGCCTCTGTGAGATATCCTATAGCCTAGGAAGTCTAAGCTGTCCTTGTGGAATTCACACTTTTCCAATTTGACATATAGTTTAGCCTCAAGCAATTTCTCTAACACTCTCTTAACTACTTGTGTGTGTTCCTCCAGGTTATCAGAAAAAATCAAGATGTCGTCTAAATACACAATTACCCCTTGGTAGAGAAACTCATATAAAACCTCATTAATTAGTCGCATGAATATGCCCGGTCCTCCCGCAATCCCAAACGGGAGAACCCGATACTGATATTGACCCAATGGGCAGTTAAATGCCGTTTTCCATTCGTCCCCTTCCCGTATGCGTACTCGATAGTATGCCTCTCGCACATCTAGCTTGGTAAAAATTTTGCCTTTTGCCAATTGCGCTAGCATGTCTTTGAGGAGTGGGAGAGGGTACTGGTTGGTCACTGAAATAGCATTTAACCCCCTGTAGTCTGTGCAAAGCCGTAAGGACCCATCCTTCTTTTTCCGGAAAAGTACAGGGGCAGCTAAAGGTGAGTTTGAGGGTTCAATAAAACCCCTTGCCAAATTTTTATCGATGAATTTACGTAGCTCACCTAATTCTTTCTGGGTCATCGCATACATTTTGGGTTTTGGGAAAGGGGCCCCAGGGATCAAATCAACCGTTGCATCTGAAGCCCTGTGGGGGGTTCCTGTTCGCATACTTTTTGCCCAAACACCTCACCCACGGAGGTGTAGACCTCCGGGATTGTGTCTGGGAGCGTCTCCCCCTCCTCGTCTTGATCCTCCTCCCATTGTTCCATCCCCTCGTGTACCGTGCCAGCCGCCCCCCATTCCAATTCACTTACTCCATTTGTTTCTTCAACCGCTTTGTAAAGCCCATCAAAGAACTCAATTTCCCCAGACGCCCAGTCCACTCTAGGGTTTCTTTTCCTGAGCCATTTGAGTCCTAACACGATATGTCGCGCAGCAATGGGTGCGACTATGAAGCGTAATGTCTCTACATGAGTCCCCACAGACATTTGTATGTCTTCAGTGGTGAATTCGATTGGGCCCCCCTTCATTTCGGACCCATCCAATTGGCAGAACGTGATGGGTGTCTGCATTTTAACCAACCTGAGTTTCAGTTTGGTTGCTATTTTTGGGTGTATCAAACATCTGGAACACCCAGAGTCCAGCATGGCCACCCCCCACAATTGTCCCGTCCCATCCAAAGTTTGCAACTGTACCTTAACGTTCATCGTGGGGCATTTTGGGACACCTGCCCCCCCGTTGCGCCCAATGGTGAAGGCCTGTCCTGCGGCGCACTTTAGCACAGGCCGTTGTAGTTTTCCGCCGGCTCGAAGTCATCATTTGAGGTGTCGGACTCGCTGCTCCCCTGTTGCCAGTCCCGTCTCCCCACGGTTGCTGCCGCCGCTCCTTTGTACTTCGCCATTGCAGTCTTGCTTTCTTTGGTGTCAGGTGCCTTTTTCAATGGGATTTTCTCTTTGGCGTTCGTCTTGGTTTGTGGGCAATTGCTTATCCGGTGACCCTCTTTGCCGCAACGAAAGCATAGCCCATCTTTCGTACGGCGTTCTTTCTCCTCCTCCCAATTCCGTTGCTTGGTGAATTTGCGGGGTTGAGTGAAAGAGGTCCCAGGTTTCTTGCGCATGGAGTTGAAACTTTTTATGTTCTGGAGCTGCATTGTGTTGTTTTCCACTTTCCCAGCCAGTTGAATCCATCCTTCTAACGTCCCCGGGTCATCTCTCGTTATGGCTAGTTCTATAATTTCCTGTCGTAATCCGTATTGAAAGTGCTGGACTTTGAAGGATTCAGGCCAGTCAGGTAATTTCGATAGGAGTTTCTTGAAGTCCATAGCGTACTCCGCTACTGTTCTGTTGCCTTGTCTTAAATTTTGAATTCGAGTCTTCGCTGAGATTTTAGATAGCGTATCTTCAAATCTCTGTCTGAGTGCGTACATAAACTTCTGAAAGTTCCTCAGCTCGCTGGCTCCGCAGTCGTGGAAACTCACTAGCCAGTCACCCGCCTCTCCCCTTAGAAAACTGGAGACATAACGCACCTTGCTCACCTCCGTTTGGAAGGTATGCTCGAATTCCTCCATAAACCCCTGAACGTGTGTTAGGAAACATGCTAATTTCCTTGGGTCCCCATCGAATTTCATTTTTAGTTCGTTAACCCCGCTTGGGGCATGGGCTCTCAAAGAGGTTCTGCGATGATCGTAGTCTGGGGTTACAGGAGTTCGGCTGTATGGAAGCTGCCCATAGAATAGTGTTTCTTCCTCCCTCTCCTCGTTTTCCCCACTTGACTCTACGATTTCTTCCTCTTCGTCGGAGCCTGTTGGGCTCCTTTCTGCCTCCCTAGGTCCCTCTAGGGCTCTTAACAACTGTTCAATGCCCCCCCCATGGAGTCCAATTTTTTTGTTCATCGTCCCTACCTCTAGGCTCAGGTGTGCCATCTGGTTCTCCAGGGCTTCGATTCGATGGGTCTGGGTGACCCTTTTCTTGGCTTTCCCTCCTTTTCCTTTCAGCCCTTCCCCGACTGCGATAGACCATCCCGCCGGGGTAGGCTTGGGATTGCTGAGGGCCATGAGGTTTACCTCCTTCTTCTGTGATTTCTTATTTTCTCGCTGTTCAGTAGTCTCTGTAGGGGACGACTCCGCTCGCTGGGTTGCCTCCAACGCCCGGACAGCTGCCGCGCTGGTTCCGGCTACCTCGAGAGTCTCCGCTGCTGCTACTGACTCCATTCTGCTCCGTGGGTGGAAAAAAATTTTTTTCCGGTGGTGTGACCGCTTTCAACTGGGGAGCTCACCGAATTTTGCCGGGATATTCCTCAGGATACGTGGTCAGGATTGATTCACGTCTTTATGTAAGGACTGCTCCCAACGATGTCTATCAAATTCCCCTTTCTCAAGAAAGCTCCGAAACGCAGGCTTCTTTAAAAGTAAAGAGGTTTATTGAAGTACATAGGTGCAGGAACAAAGACGTGAATGAATTGGCATGGCATGGTATGTTACATTTAAACATTTCTCCCCCCATTGTCCTTTTGAAGTTGATGTGTGAAGTACTTGGCTCCAGCTTCACTAGACAGTCCTTCCTGGGCTGATACGTTCCGTTTCACAGCTCGTTACGTTGGCTTCGGCTGCTTGTCAGTTGCGAGTCTATTTCCGCATGTCGGTTAGCACGTACTTGTATGAATGGCAGAGGTCTGCCGAACTCTGACAGTAGGATAAAACCTCCCATACTCCGTGTACTTAAATGGTTCACTAGACCCATCCTCACCTTTGGTTCTGATACTAGGTGGAAAGGGGGTGCTTTGAATTGAAACTGATCACTCCTGAATGTAAACCTGAAGAAACTCTGTGGGGTTTCTGATTAGGATAAGGTAGCCTCTGACAAATCCACCAAACCTAGGAAGTTATCCACTTTAATGTCTTCATTCTACAGATTCAATATCTGTTGAATTTACTCCATTCTGATATTCAGAATGATTCTCCAATCTCCACTTTCCTTTGACACTGACCACATTTCTATCAAGCTTTAATCCTGTCCCTTTATCATATTCTTCATAATTATTTGGTGGAACACACACCTGGCATCAAAGGTGGCAAAGCGTAGTGATCTAATTCAGTTTTCCAACTACTGAATTTCATTTCCCCAATATTTAACAAGATCAGTGATATAATATGCAACTGGAATCGGTGATTCCTCCAAACTTCAGGAATAGTAACTTCAGCAGTACCTCCAAACTTCAGGAATATATTATGATTATTTAAGAATAGCAAAAAAATAAATAGTTTATCATGTTTACCTTAGATTCTGTTTCCAGAAATAATTTAGCCACTGGACCAAACAATACTAAATCTAATTTTCGAGGTTCAAGATCATCTGGTAGAAGAAAATACTCCATATGGTAAAAACGATGCATTTTTGGTATTTGTCCTTCTTTTATTTTAGACACTGTTCTTTGCATATCTTGTCTATTCATCTGCCAAGGCTTATTTGCTGAAAAATAAATAAATAAAATAGAAAACAAGGGTAGGGAGCGTGAATGAAATCCAACTATGAATGAAGGAATATACAGTAGTAACTCCCTATGTACACATGCACATGTCTAAGATACTATGCTACCATATAAAGAACATATAAGAGAGGCAATAACGTAAGATCATCCTTCAATGATTCATAACTCCAAGCTTATCATTCTGAGATGATGCAGGCGAGCTCTTAAATATGCTTATCTATCCACAAAATAATGTGACGGAGTGAGCTCCTGCACTAGCCCCAGTTCTTGCCAACCTAGCAATTCGAAAGCATGCAAATGCAAGTAGATAAATAGGTACCACTTCCGTGGGATGGTAACAGCGTTCCATGCCTGTCATGTCGGCCATATGACCGTGGAAGCACCTTCGGACAGCGCTGGCTCTTGCGCTAAGAAACAGAGATGAGCACCACCCCCTAGAGTCGGACACGACTGTGCAGGGGAAAACATTTACCTTATCTACAAAATAAATTGGAATAAATATGCTGTGGATGTCCTACCCCAGGGCCTGGAGGCTGTAGAGGCCTGGATGGGGCGCAATGGGCTTCAACTCAACCCAAGCAAGACTGAGTGGCTTTGAGTATTTGGGCCTTCCGGTGACAAGATTTTTCCACCTTTGATCCTGGATGGGGTGGCACTGCTCCAGACAGACCTGGTGCACAATCTGGGGGTCCTCTTGGACTCACGACTCCTGCTACAAGAGCAGGTGGCAGCTGTGGCTAGGAGGGCCTTTGCACAACTTTGGCTTGTGCACCAGTTGCGCCATTCCTGGACCAGGAGGCTTTGCTCACAGTCACTCATGCCCTCATGACCTCTCAACTGGATTACTGCAATGTGCTTTATATGGGGCTGCCCTTGAAGAGAATTTGGAAGCTTCAACTGGTGCAGAATGCAGCTGCACGGGTAGTAAATGGTGTCGGATATTTGACACATATAACACCACTACTGCATGAGCTGCATTGGTTGCCAGTGTGTTTCCAGGTGCAATTCAAGGTGCTGATTGTTACCTTTAAAGCCCTTTATGGCTTGGGACGGGGTTACCTGAGGGACCGTCTTCTCCCAGTTGTTTCTACCCATCCAATCTGGTCCAGCAGGTTGGGCATGCTTCAGGTCCCATCAGCCAAGGAGTGTCAGCTGGCAGAGACTAGGAAGCATGCCTTCTCTGCCGTAGCCCCTGCCCTCTGGAACATTCTCCCTCCAGAGATTAGGATGGTCCCAACCCTGTTGGCCTTTCGTAAGGCCTTGAAGAACTGGTTATGTGCCTCGGCCTGGGGCCCCGAGTGTATTAGGGGCCCCGTTTCTTGGTTGTATTTATATTACGTTTATACCTATAATTGTATGGGAGATGGGCAGGGGATAAATTGAACAAATAAATAAATAAAAAATAATAATTCTCTCGGCTGCAAGATATATATATATATATACAGTATATGTATATGTATATATTTGTATTGTTTTGTATCTGGTTTTAATGGATTTTATGATTGTTCGGCGCCCAGTGTCACTTGTTTGAGATGGGCGGCCATAAAAATCGAAATAAATAAATAAATAAATAAATATCTACCATTTTCAAACACATGGTTCTCCCCACCACTATTTTATTCTTACACAATCATGTAAGATATGGTAGAATAGGTAAAGTGGTGTTCAAACGCATGACACATCTGAGATCTTCAATGCTTTCCAAATGGGAACTCCTAGTTTCAGGATATTTAAGAATACTGTCTTAGTCCAAACTGCAAAATATGATATTTATGCACTGAACTTTTATCACTTTCCTTTTATATCTATGTGTCTCCTCCTCTTTTTGTATTCACTCAGTTCCACTCTCCCACCTGACTTTCCCAAAACTTGCCAGCATTTGACACCTAAGGAGCATGCTGAGTCCACAATGTGCTATTTGGCATTTTCTCCTCCAACCATATTATGGAGTTTTCCTTGAAGATGTTTTGTTATTGGGCTTACTGTTTTGTTCTATTAGTGGTCTCCAAGACTGGCTTTTTACCTACAAAAGTATGATCTTATGTATTGACTTTGACCTGACTGATTATGTGAATTAACCTGTAGAGCTTTTATTCCAAAGCCACAAACACTATAAAGAAAATAATACAATAATATTTAGTCACTTAGTTGTCTCATAGCTTTAAATTTTTGTAAATTTATCCATACACACTAGATAAGATTATCAAAAGATGCTCAAATAAACATTCAGCCTCCATTCACCCTTCCAAATAGGAATCTGTACCAACATTAGATGCTGAACGGGCACCACCACAGTCATCTCAATTTTCCCCAGGAAATACAGTAGCTACAGGATCCCTAGGATCTGCTGCATTAGATATAGCTGGACACGTATTTCCACATCCAAACAAATATTTTCTTAATATACCACTATCAGATATCAGGAATTGCAAAAAAACCAATCCAGCATGTGGTATTTATCTGTAACTACTGTGCCACCATAGTCTATATCAATGTTTTACATGAGGTTAAATTGTGCTGAACTCATAGAGCTGAACCATTCTTAAAAATTCAAAATAATCTATCCATACCCAAAATGACATTATAATTTAGGTGTGAAACAGAATTGGTACAATTTCCACATCTTTACATCCCAATGGACAGGGTTATAATGTTCATTTGGTATGATATAGAGATTTGTATTTAAATATTATGAGAAACACATAAACTTCTTTCACTGCTCAGTCTCCTCTGCAGTATTCTGTAAGCCCATATGACATGTTCAAAAGGAGGAAAATAACTTACAATGCCATTTACCTACTTGGAGGAATAAGTGGGACAGCCAATGAAACTGAGAATGTGCAGGTAACCAGATGCTGAAAATCAAGTTCTTGGCTTCTTTCTGAGCGACAGCACGTTATACTTTCATCTTCAGGAGTGGGATGACCGCCGCCGCCACCACCACCACCACATACTTCTGGGGTTTCAGTTGCATAGGTGCTGTCTGAATACTGTGTGTTGAAATCTGTCTCAGCTGCCACTTCGTCCTCATGCACATTTTGTCCCTCAAGTTCCAGTAGTTTACTTGCCATCCTGGGACAGAAACCCAAACTACTAGTAATTCTAACTTCTTCTGATCTGTATATTTCTTTTTAAAATTAACTACTTGGAAAATGCAGTAAGCAATCCCTGTGCCCTACTAAAACTCACCACAAAGAGAAGTTGGAAGAACTTTATTTGTATGTCCCTTTCCAATGTAAATTTCCCATAGTAAATTCACATAACCAGAATATGAACCATTGTTTCATTCTGGGCCTGAATCATCATTGAACAAGATGAATTTGTTCCTAGCATATATAAGTAATACAACATAATTTTAAAATGACAAAGTGGCTTCTCTGGTTGCAAAGCACCAATTGGTGGCTTGTATTGTAGGCTGTTCCATCACACAAATGTGGCAAAATTCTTTTTTTTTAAGTTTCTTTATACGTTCCTTCTCTGGCTTTTAGCCAAGTTCACCAGAAGACATTCAGCAACTGGGAAACAGTCATACCTATAGACCAGTGTTTCTCAACCTTGGCAACTTTAAGATGCATGGACTTCAACTCCAAGAATTCCCCAGCCAGCATATGGTGGCTGGGGAATTCTGGGAGTTGAAGTCCATGCATCTTAAAGTTGCCAAGGTTGAGAAACACTTCTATAGACACTCTTAAGATCAGGCCTGGCCCTCAAAATATAGCCCTCATCACAGGAGATAGGAAGGAGAGTGGACTCATTCAAGTTTATGTCTGCAAAGCTGCAGGTTCTCCATACCTGGTATAAAGGAACACCATGAAGCAATCTTGATGAGCTCCAGTATGCAGATCCAGGCTTGGTCTTAAGAGACAGCCTGAAAACCACTTGGAGACAGAGGCTAAGGCTGAAAAGAATATGCAATGCATAAATTTGGTTGGCAACCTGAGTAACTGTAAGCTATCCTTTTTTAATGCCACATGAAGGTACGCCAATCTTGACATATACTTTGTGTGACAAGTTTCCCATCGATACAAAGCAAGTTTGGCCAAAAGGGGCAAAGACAAGAGAAGACAACCACAAATGGACTTATGGTGAACTGACACCTATAATCAAGCACTCCAAACCAACAATGGCAATGCACATAAACAAGCAAGCTTCCATTCAAGCATTCCTGATGTATCAGGAACCACAGAGACAGAAAGCTGCCATATGTTGTTACATCCAGTATTCCAGGCTATGACTGGATAGAAGATTAGAAATACCAGCTTTAACCACACAAATCTTATCCATGGATTAGGAGTTGAAACTTCTTTTCATTTGAAATAATTTCTTAGCCAATAAGGACAAGCAGATGCACATATGCAACACTGCTACAAACACATTCTTAGATTTCAACTGTGTGTTCAAGGAAGAAAAGCATACTTTAATACGATAAAAAGCGAGCTGTCATTATCCAAACTACACTCCAATGAATTAAACTAGAAAGCTATGGGAATACAAATAATGGATAAAATGCAGAGAAAGATAAAATGAGATTAACTTTGAAATCAATGAACCATTAGCAAACAGTCTCATTAATTTAAACGTGCAGCAGCACACGTTTTCTTTCCCTGGACTGATATATATTTATATGCAAACTTTCCCATCATTCTCTATATTCCCCATAGAATATGCAAAACAAATAATGCTATCTGGTTGCATAGAGAAATGAGTACAGTATTTCAAAAATCTGTACAGTATGGCTAAGGAGAACAGATAATTGCTGAATTGTTTTATTATGTTTGTAAGTATGATTTTAAGCTGCAGTTTAGTATTACACATAGAATACCCACATTACCCAGTATTACCCATAGAAAAGCTCTTCCTCCTACTTAAATAAAAACCCCAAATCAGATACTGTTGTTGTTATTTGTAAACAGTCATTTTGGAATCAGTAGCCACTTTACCAACATAGTACTATAACTTACTATGAACAACAGAGAACAATTTTGCCAGGGTACCTAATACTGTTTATCCTGTTGTCTAAGGCTTGTCTTTATAAAGCTAGACTGGGTGAACCGCCCAGAGTCCCCTATTTGGGGAGATGGGCGGGGATAAATTGAATAAATAAATAAATAAATAAATAAAGACCAATCAGTGTTTTGCTTAGGTGAAAGGCCTCTAAGACTGCAAAAGGACACAAAATCAGACATGAAACTAATTCTTGATGAAACAGAAGCTTGCCCAGGGTAGTCTTGATAAGTATATGTCATGCATAAACAAGGTAAATTGGATTTAATTAGTCTTTAGAATATTACAGTAATTTAAAAGCATGTCTTTCTAATCAGTTGGATTAAAATGTCCAATAAGACTTCAGCTTCTCAACCTACACGTTTTGCTAGTTTCTCAAGATTCTGAGAAGACACATTCTGCAGCCTACAAGAACTTCCCAAGGTTGGTTATTTTTAACAAGGTCCTTGAGACTACTGCAAGATCTGATTCTGACAGTCCAGAAATAAAAACAATAGAGTTTATCCTGGATCACGTTTAATTATCTACGTCATTCTACTGAAAAACTTCAGACCAAAGGACATTTCTACCACATTAAACAAATTTGTTTCTATCTTCTTCAGCATACACAGATGGTGTAGCATCACGGGAAGATTTCCACCAATAAGATGTGTTCCCTATATGAATGGCAGAGATTAGTATTATTATTTCTTCCCTGTTAATTTTAATGTGTATGCGTTAACTGTTTTAACACTGTTGTTTTATTAAGTTTTTAAATATGATTTTAAGCTGCTTCAAAATATTATCTGGAATGCTTTTCATAAAATAAATAATGAATAAGATTCAAGAGGGATTCTCATTCTCTCATTTGGTACTGCAGCTAACAACCGCAATTATTAAGGAGATCCGTGCCACATTTACAGCCACTAGTTTATACAGTTTGACCGCTTCCAGCAACAAAGACAGTTAAAAGCCACCAGGAAGAAAATAATTGATTAGAATTACCAACAAGCAAGGCTTTTTTCAATTGTAGAAAAACAAAACAAAACAAAATGCTTGGCAGGAATTGTGGAATTTAAATATAATCTGGGAGTTGTGCAGCATTTGCAACATAAGGCATATGCCAGCATGAATATGGTTACCCCTGGAGACCACTTTATTAATTTGAAAGTGTAAGTAAGTACATAAAGCTATTTGCCAAGGGCATACAGAGAGTAATATACATATACATACATACATACAGGTCCTAGACTTAGACAGAAATATTTTTAAAAATGAGTATGTAGCAACTAGCTATGAACCATTTAAACCAAGAAGCCTGCATCCACTCAGGCTGCAGGCTGCAATTTCTAGGTAGGCCCTGGAGGCAGTTTGAGGGCAAGGCACGGCATACCAGATTCTTCCCAGGCAAACACCTCATATCAATGAATGGTTGCTCTCTACTAAGGAAAGGCACCGCCAGCTCCCTCCGAGGGCCAAGGAAACAAGCAAGTTCAGCATGTGAACAGCCCTTAACCGCTCAGCACTGTTCCAGGCCTAGGATCACTGAAAGCTGCGTGAGGCAACAAACAGAAAGTCCCAACAGCTGGGGCACATCAAGCACGAGGCCATCCATCCAGATAGGGAGAGGGAAAGGCAAAGACGCTCTCCACTCTAACTTGACTTCTAGGGACTGCATGGATCAAACCACCGTTTTCTTGGCAAAAGTACAAAAGTGGTTTGCCATTGCCTTCTGCCCGTCTAGGCAGCAGCACTTCCTGCTCCTCTCCCATCAAAGGACGCACCAGAGTTGATCCTGCTTAGCTTCCGAACCCAGACAAGGTCGCTCAAGCGCTACTACCCGTTAGGGCAGGGAAAGAAGAGCAACCAATTCAAAGAATGGAGTCCCCAAATGTAATCCTGCGTAACCAACACAGTTATATGGACTGAACCGCCCTATTGATCAACTCCACAAGTCCAGGTACTATGCCAGTAACCCAAAAAAACCCCTCCAGGGCCACTCACAGGATTTACCTGGACCGGCGGAGCAAGCACGTTGCCACCCAACAAAGCTCGGCAGGAAACTCACTCAGCCGCCGCACCACCTGGCAACAAAAGAGTGCGGGGTCCGGTCTTCATCCGCCTCTCCAAAGAATCCCGCTCGGCCCCTTTCGATCCTAGAAGTTGCCCTCGCAACCAGCGTGTTAAGCTTGGCGCTGGGAGGCGTCACGGGAACAGAACTCGTTATGGCCGCTGTTCCCCCCGCCCCGCTAGTGGCTTTTCAAACAACCCGGTAGCGACAAGAGGAGAGCGCAGAAGTTACGACGTCTGTTCTTCCCACCGCGCGAGAAATCCTATTGCGATAACCAGCCAGGAATCCAGAGAATAGGAAGCAAAGCTGGCAACGAGGCCGGGTTCGTCGCTAAAAATACGACTGTCCACACCTGTACATGCTCCCACTAACACATACAGTGTATGTGGCCTCGCTTTGTGAAAGGACCTGCTAGACAGCCCCACGTGCAACGGACGCGTTCCAGACGCCACTAGAAAAAGAACTGGAAGCCGGATGGAACCACCTCAACGTATTTAGCTTTATGACGTATAATCGAATTCGTGTTCTGGGATATTCCCTGCCATTATTGCAGGGTTCCCAAGCCTTTGGCGGCTTATGGCCCCTTTTGGAGGTATGAACTTGTTGTGGGGTGCCATCCATTGGAGCAAACAGTTCACAAAATACCTGCTGTAATGGACAAGGCTGATCACAAAACACCCATTTTGCAAATAACCAACCTCAGAAGCTGAAGATCAAGTGCTGTAACCTACCGGTAAAGCAGAAGATGTAAGTCCCAAAAGGGAAATGCTCTCTAGAATCCAGTTTTCTATTACACCAAAGCAGACCACATGACCGTGGAAGCGTCTTCGGACAACGCTGGCTCTTCGGCTAACAAACGGAGATGAGCACCGGCCCCTAGAGTCGGACACGACTGCACAAATGTGCGGGGGAACCTTTTACCTTTACTAAAACTAGGCATTTTCTTTTGTCTGCCAATCTCTTCATCCCACTTTTTCACCCAGCCCACAAATCATCTTCAGCCAGGTTCTACTCCATATCTAGGTTTTTCCCCAACTAGGCAAAACACAGAAAGTAGCTTCAAGGTCATATGCAGCCTTAGGGCCTCATCATGTTCCAGGGCACTAAACCACATTTCCTTAACCATGGCTTGTTGAATGAGCCACTCAATTCACACCACATTTTGTTGTTTATTCGTTCAGTCGCTTCCGACTCTTCATGACTTCATGGACCAGCCCATACCAGAGCTTCCTGTCGGCTGTCGCCACCCCCAGCTCCCCCAAGGTCAAGTCCGTCACCTCCAGAATATCATCCATCCATCTTGCCCTTGGTCTTCCTTTTGCCTTCCACTTTCCCTAGCATCAGCATCTTCTCCAGGGTAGCCTGTCTTCTCATTATGTGGCCAAAGTACTTCAGTTTTGACTTTAATATCATTCCCTCAAGTGAGCAGTCTGGCTTGATTTCCTGGAGTATGGACTGGTTTGATCTTCTTGCAGTCCAAGGCACTCTCAGAATTTTCCTCCAACACCACAGTTCAAAAGCATCTATCTTCCTTCGCTCAGCCTTCCTTATGGTCCAGCTCTCACAGCCATAGGTTACTATGGGGAATACCATTGATTTAACTATGCGGACCTTTGTTGTCAGTGTGATGTCTCTGCTCTTAACTATTTTATTGAGATTTGTCATTGCTCTCCTCCCAAGAAGTAAACATCTTCTGATTTCCTGGCTGCAGTCAGCATCTGCAGTAATCTTTGCACCTAGTCTGTCACTGCCTCCACGTTTTCTCCCTCTATTTGGTTATCAATCAAGCTGGTTGCCATAATCTTGGTGGGTTTTTTTAGGTTTAACTGCAACCCAGCTTTTGCACTTTCTTCTTTCATACAACATGCCAAGCCATAAACCATGATTTACAAGGCTGGGTTCATTCTGTATGCAAAAGCAAAACCAGATAAAAATTATGTATTTATTTATTACACTTTTTAGTTACCCAATAAACAGAAATTAAATCCAAATAGTAAAACAATCAAATGCAATTAATCAAGGTATACAATATATTAAATGTACCATCCCAGTGGAGAGGAGGCACTTAAACTGAGACTGAAGATAATCAAGATGAGGACCAGGCACGCATCCCTGAGCGGCTACCCCAAAAGGGGAGACATAACTGAGAAAGCCTTTCCTTTGTGATCTGGTGCATTGCAGTAACCAGAGATTGTTAGAATATTTATTTGTAAGGGATAGCAGGCTTTTAAGAAGTTGTATATATTTACCTGGAATTGCACTGCTGGACAGAAATATATTATTATTATTATTATTATTATTATTATTATTATTATTATTTATTATATTAACTTAAAGAACAAGAAAGTACCAAACCATAAAATATATTATAGTCTATTTTGGACTTGCTGAAGCTTTTGAACCACCATCAAAGGTAAGTCTTTTTTAGCACATTTCAGCAATCCAACAGAAAGATTACCAGAGAATCTTTAATCACACATCCATCCATACTCTTCAGATAATCCCTTTCTGAGTAACCACAGCTGATATTTTTGTTTAAACTGCTAAAAGGACTCTTAGGCACTGAGTCTTCCTATGCCTTTAGTGACAGTTATGGATCCAGGAGTGCTGTATGCAACCCTCTCTAGGACAGATTGATCATCACTCACTGTTGTCTGGATTGAGCTTCTGTTTATTGATCCTCTTCCAGTTCATTATGCAGGCATCACTTCAGGGTATCTACTGTCTCCATGAATTAGATTAAAGTAGAATTAAATCTGGGTGTCATCTTCATATTGATGACAACTCAACCCACTTCCTTGGATGATATATGACATAGCCTGTAGGACAGAGCTGTCCAAACTCTGTGTTGGGACACGTTAGTGTGTCGGCTGCAGTGTCTGGGTGTGCTTCTGCTGCCTCCAAACCTGCTGTGATTCCGCACAGGTCCTAGTGCCTGCCTTGTGCCTTGCTTCCTGCAAACCTGCCCTGCCAGGATTCCGCACAGGTCCTAGTGCCTGCCTTGTGCCTTGCTTCCTGCAAACCTGCCCTGCCAGGATTCCGCACAGGTCCTAGTGCCTGCCTTGTGCCTTGCTGTAAGAGTGTGTCACAAAATGATGCAAGTCTAAAAAGTGTGTCACCAACATGAAAAGTTTGGAAAGCTCTGCTGTAGATTAACATTGAGTCCGCATGACACAACTTTATGGAACATTGTTATAAACCCTCAACACCAAATTCCAGAAACAGCCAGTCAAGTAACAGGCAGCAGTTTCTGTCCTGAAGCTGGACCATATCAGGATTGAAATAAATATGGAAAGTTAACCTCATGCAAAAGTATTTGAAATTGGTTGACAACCTCTTGGTCAAGTACCTTATCCAAGGATGGAATATTAGTAACCAGAGAATAGCAGATGTGAGTGTAGCCATGGAATCTGAATTTAATTCCATCTAGCTTATTGTGGTCTATACCAATTGGCAGCAGCTCTCTGGAGTTTCAGGAAGAAAATACTTATTACAGATAGTAGGGATTGAATCTTGGACATTTTTCAAATCATCTGTCCCTGAGGACCCTTGTCTACCAGGAAGACTAAGGATCTGCTATCCACTGAGTGTATTTGTATCTAAAGTGCTTTGTCTGCATACTTGAAAATAAAACAAATACTACATAGACAGTAATCTCCAATGTTTTCATCTAAAGAGAGCAAAGCACTGGAAGACTGCCCCCAAAATATATCATACAAACATTGGGGATAGTGCATTGTTTTTTTTGGGGTGGGTTGGTGCCTTCAAGTGAGTGTTGACTCCTGGAAACTGTCTGGACAAGTCCCCACAGTTTTTTTGGCAAGGTTTTTGAAGTGGTTTGCCATTGCCTCCTTCCTAGGGCTGAGAGAGAGTGACTGGCACAAGGTCACCCAGCTGGTTTTGTGCCTACGGTGGGACTAGGACTCACAGTCTCCCAGTTTCTAGCCTCGACACTAAACTGGCTCTCATGTATTAATCTATAGCTATTATTTTATTTATATGGATAACTTCCAAAGTATTTCTTAATCTTTCTATTTAGTTTGCTTTCAATTCTTCACAAAAATCAAGCATGTTACCATAATTAAACTTTTTCAACTTACTATGCAGAACATTTTGATCACTTTCTACTTGTGCAATCCCAGCTAAAATATATCATCTGTTGGAGTTCGTGAAAACAGTCAACACTTATCAAATACACCTCTTGATTCTTTCATGTGTTTTCCATCCAGCTACAAAATATGTCCAATCCTTCTTAAGAGGATTATGAGACTGGAGAAGAACCACAGCTGGTAGTAGATGAATTCTAAATCAATTTTCTTGTACCTATAAATGGAAAAGTGATACACAGTGAGGTAGTGTTGCATTATACAATAGATGAACTACTGATTTTTTTATTTATTTTATTAAATTTTTCCATGACCCATCTCCCCCCAAAGGGGGGACTCTGGGCGGTTTACAATAAAGATGAAAACATTAAAATACCATAAGCATAATTAAATATCAAATACAAATACAATATAAAATATAAATAGAATATAAAATCCAGATGATAATAATAGTTATGGTACCGCACATGTGTAGTTAAAGGGCCATGTTAGGGCACCAGCCATCCCCAGGAGTGGTTGCCTTCCTCTCTACCCCAGGCAAGATGGAAAAGCCAGGTTTTCAGGTGTTTCCGGAAGGCCACCAGAGATGGGATCTGTCTTATCTCTGGGGGAAGGTTATTCCAGAGTGTGGGAGCCACGGCAGAGAAGGCCCGCCCCCTGGACCCCATCAGATGGAATTGTCTTGTAGACGGGGTCCGTAGCATGCCCTCTCTGCATGCTACGGGTGGGGCGGGTTGATGCAATGGGGATGAGGCGGTCCCTCAGATACCCTGGACCTATACCATGAAGGGCTTTAAAGGTGATAACCAACACCTTGAATTGCACCCAGAAGCAAACTGGTACCCAATGTAGCTCGCGGAGCAATGATGTAACGTGCCAATCTAGGGGCATCAAGAATTGCCCGTGCTGCTGCATTTTAGACCAGCTGTAGTTTCCGGATACTCTTCAAGGGTAGATCCATGTAGAGCGCATTGCAGTAGTCTATATCGGAGATGTCCAGGGCGTGAGTGACCATGCAAAGGGCCTCCTGGTCCAGGAAAGGGTGTAACTGGCGCACAACATGAAGTTGCGCAAAGGCCCTCCTGGCCATGACTGCCACCTGCTCTTCGATTTACTTTGAATTACTTTAATTTGATTTACTTTGAATTACTTAAAAACACAGCAATGTTTTGATTTGGCACAGATTCTATTTTATTTCCATTTCATCTGTCTACACATGTTATTAAAAATATATATGGGATATCCAAAGATTGTGGTAACATAGTTGAGGATATATTCAGTGTTTTTGCATTATCTCTATCCATTGGCCATTTTTATATAGTATATGTCTACAATATTTCCTTACAAATCAAATTTTAGAGACTGTTTTTAAGTTGTTTGTTGCTAAAGGTAAGTAGCAAATTAGGGGGCATCAGGGATTCTGGATTCAGGGTATGAACTGCCCACATAGCTTATAATTCTGTAAAGAAGAATAAATATGTGAACTTCTCAGTGTGTGAACTTTCCTGATTTACATTAGCATATAATTAGGAAAAGAATTTATTAATACTTTGAACTGATGTACTATAACTTTCTGAAAATACAGAAGTCTTTTCATCAGCCTTTTTTCCAGAGCATCTTTGGTTGGATTAAAGTAAAATGAGAAGGAGGTATATTAAAAAGTAAGTAATATACCAGTCTTCGATTAGTATATTAAAAAGTAAGACCTAGTCCTTCTTTTCTGTCTCTTTCATTATTCAAACATTGCCAATCACAAATATCTTAGTGATTGATCTGTGAGGTTGTTCCAGACTTGAAAGAAATGAATAGAGCTCGACAGGCATACAATAGAGACAGTACGGTGGCAGATTCTCAGAGATGGAAGGACATTACTACCAGTAATGACATGTGGCTCTGGTGTAGTTCTGCTTGGATAAACAAGGGATGTTGGTTCTTGAAGCAGCAGACTCTCTGTGAGCCCAATAAAATCAATGGCTTCACTGTCAATAACAGACAGATGGCATTAAGCTGCACATTGTCTCACCAAACTGGCAAGAAGATAAATAAATTTCATAAGTAGACTGAGAGATTCAAAGTCCCTTGATTTGTTCCTTGTGAGTAGTGAATAGTGATGCCAGATGCTGTTCATTACCAGGAAGTGAGTCAGCAGTAGAATGCAAAGATGTATGTTCAGTAAGAAAAAGTTACAAATGCCTTTTCCTTCACTTGAAACTTGGAGTGGATGAGAACTTGATTCAGGTTTTTAATCATAAGAACTTAGTGAAATCCACAGATCACTTTCTAAAGGAACTGATTCATCGAACAGGGCAGATGGCCATGAAGTTAGAGTTCTTAAAAGTTTGGGCTTGAATCCTTGTATATTCAATCATGCTGGTGGTGCTGAACAAGGCCTGTCACCTGCTTTTCTTAAGAAGCTCCTTATCTTTAATAACTACATAATATGGGCAGGCACAATATTATTGCCGTCATACTGGCTTATTGAATGTAGCCAGTGCAAATAATGGGAATTGCATTCATTTTTTTAAAACGAGAGTATTAAAATTAGATATGTACAATCCTTATCATTCCAGGAACAGAGCATCTTTAATGAATGGACAGCGCCAGGAATAGTGAGAGTGTTCTGAGTTACTTCTCCTGCCCCTCTAATCAATAAGAAGGCTAGAAGGTGGTGGGGATGTGATGGATGGTGGGGAGTGATGTTGGGGATGTGACATGTGGTTGTGACTAGATGGGCAGTTGGTGTGAGTGGCTTGCCAGATTGCTGACCTCTCAACCACAGGGTGTTCATAAGAAGTAGTTGGGTTGTGTGATTGACACCCATCTTGGGAGAATGTTGAGTCTGGGAGATAGGAGTGAGCACATAGCTACAGTATCAGGTCAAGGCAGGCATTGTGGGTTGACTGTTCCAGGGTGATATTCAACCTGTCAATCTCCTCTTCTGATTTGGCAACCCACCTGGTGACCTGGCTGGATTGTCAGTGCACTTAGCCTTAAGGTGTTGCTGGTAAACACCAGCTCTGTCTCCAATAAGATTGCATCCATTCATATGATTTGGTGGTGGATGAGCACGTGGACCTGGCACGTATTACTGATACCTGGCTGGGTGAAGGTAGCAATGTCACTTTCTTTGAAATCTGCCCAGCCAGGTTTTGGGTCCTGCATCAGCCTCGAGGGCAGGGCGGGGTGGTGGTGGTGGCAGGCATTGATCTATTGGCAGACTTTATCTGTGGCTAGGGTTACTGTTCCAGCAGTGGCAGGGCATGAGTGCCTATTTGTTAAGTTGGGCCATAGAGATAAGAAAGGGGTCCTGTTGGTGTACAGGCCACACTGCTACCCAGCAGGATCCCTCCCTGGGCTTCTGAACTTGGTTGCTGGACCGGTGGTAGAGACCCCCACGTTTTGGTGTCGGGTGACTTCAACCTCCATGTGATGGGGACCAGGAGTTCATGGACTCCATAGCAACTATTGGCTTATCTCAGGTGATCTCAGGTCTGACACATGTGAGCAGACACACTTTAGATCTTGCCTTCATTTTGAAGCACTTGCCATATGATCTGGATGTGGAGGATATTACGATCAACACTTTGTGGCAGTCAGATCACTTCCTGCTCCAGATGTGATTGACTGCCACCTGGGACCTCTGTAGGGTTGTACCTATTTAAATGGTCTGCCCCAGGAGCCTTATAGATTCAAAGAGTTTCTGGCAGGTGCTTGGGGAGTTTCCTGGTGAGTGAATCCACTGAGAACCTGTTTCACTGTTGCCAGTATGTGAGGCAACCTGAGCCCTTGACATACAGTAATTGTTCCTGAGGGCCTGTCTGTCCTGACTGATACCAGATGGCTCCTTGGTTTATTGAGGGCTTTGTGAGATGAAGCAGCAGAAGGGGTACCTAGAGCACTGCTGAAGAAAGACAAGAAATTAATCTGACTAACTACGGGTGCTGCCCAGGCCAATCTGCAGTGATAAGAGAGACAAAGCACCATTACTTCTGCTCTCTTATTACATCAATGGATTGTTGTTCAGCAGTTGTGTTTCAAGAGGTCAGCTCCCTATTAGGGAACAACCATCTAGGTGAAACCACTGGGTGAGGTCATCCACCAGTTCGGTTTCAGTATCATCAGTATGCTGATGATATCCAGCTTTACATCTCAACCCTGAGCTGCAGAGGTGAAGCTGTCAATTTATTGAACCAGTATCTGGAGGCTGTTCAGGTCTGCATGGGGCAGAAACAGACTTCGGCTCAATCCTAACGAGACTGAGTGGCTGTGCCTGTTTGGCCCCCCAGGGTCAGGGATGTTACCATCGTTATTCTTGAATGGGTGTGCAACTTGGGAGTCCTTATGGATTGCAGCTACTGCTTGAAGAGCAGGTGGCAGCTGTGGCCAGGAGGGCCTTTGCACAGGTTCATCTTGTGCATCAGTTGTGCCCTTTCCTCAATCTGCCCTTCAGACAGTTACTTATATCCTAGTCACCACACGATTGGATTATTGCAATGTGCTCTACATGGGGCTGCCCTTGAAGACCACTCAGAAGCTACAGGTGGTTCAAAATGCAATGGCACGAGCAGTAACGGGCACTTCTCGGTGTGCCCATGTGTCGCCACTACTATGTGAGCTGCATTGTCTACCAGTCAGCTTCCCAGTGCAATTCAAGGTGCTGGTTATTATTGAAGACCTTTAGTGGACTGCTAGGACCACTGAATGGAGCAGAGCATATAACAGCAAAGAAACACGCACACACAGAAAGGAGTTTTTATCTTAATAGCATTAATGAGCATGCTAGAGAAATATAGGTTTTTGATCTTAAGCACATAGCCCACCCAAGCATAAAGAATTACACGCTTAGACAACGTTGGTTACAAAAAGAGTTCTTACTGTTTATTTGGTCCAGTTACAGTACATCCATTTCAGTAGAAAATTGGTTTCTGTTCTTCTTTTGTGGTTCCCTAAACTTAAATTTACCCTCACCCCTCATTGCTGGTGAAAGCTGCGTGGAGAAAAGGGGAAAATTCTGGAGTTGAGGCCTAGCACATGGCCTCTCCATGGAAGGACCAGTAGCCGCATGGTCCTTCTTCTCTGGTGGAAGAAAAAAGGAGAGAGAGAGGGGAAGTGAGAGGGGCAACAAACAGCTTCCTCAGGAAGAAGCACATACTGTAGATAGTTTGCCTCCTAGAGCAATCACCCATATGCTAATGAAGCATGCTGATTTGCTGGAACCTCCAACAATTATCTATAAAGCCCTGTATGGCATAGGACCTGGATATCTGAGGGACCACTTGTCTCCTATCGTTTCTGCCTGCCTGGTACGTTCTGGCAGAGTGGGTATGCTCCTGGTCCCCTATACTAAATGTTGTCATCTTGTGGGACCGAGGAAGCTAGGCTTCTCTGTCACAGCCCCCATCCTCTGGAAAAGCATTGCCCCGGAGACTGGGACTGTGCCTTCTATCCTTGGGTTCCGGAAAGCTTTGAAAAGCTGGCTTTGGTCCCAGGCCTGGAGTTGATGTAATTATTCTTTGTCTAGGGCCCCTGTTTTGTTTGATTTGTGTTGTTTATAATATTGTTTTAGTCTGGGCTGTTTTTTTGGTTTGATGTTTTATCTGTTTTTATGAATTTTCCAGTTTTGTATACCACCCGCAGTCCATTGGAGTTGGGCAGCTAATAAATTCAAATAAATAAATACATAATAAATAATAAACCAGCATCAAGAGCTCTCTTCTGGCTGCTACGATCAATTAGTACAATATTTCACTAGTAAAGTTGCTCAGATTTCCTTAAGCCTTGACTCCACATGGGCATGGGATTGGCCACCTGAAACACTATTGCAAGACAACAACCCACTGTCACATGGGACAACTTACTGGACAATTACTCCTATTCTCCCTAGTCAACATAGCGTTTGATCATATTAGCAATAATGGGAGTTCTAGTTCAACACTATTCATCTTGAGGGCATCAGCATGGTATCCAATGACATTTTTCAAATTTTATTTATTTATTTATTTATTTTCTATCCCACCTTTATTTTTTTTATAAATAACTCAAGGCGGCGAACATACCTAGTACTCCTTCCTCCTATTTTCCCCACAACAACAACCCTGTGAGGTGAGTTGGGCAGAGAGAGTGGTGGCCAATCCCATGCCCATGTGGAGTCAAGGCTTAAGGAAAGTGATTCTTCCTCTTCCTTGACTCCAGATCTTGCACCCCTGTTTTAGAGAACTGTAGGACTCTCTGGAGCAGAGATGGGCAAGGGAGTGTTAGGGAGCAAAAACATTTTACACTTTTTATTTAGTTTTTATTTCAACATTTTATTTCAACTAGTATTAATAGTATTCATTTACAGTTAGAAGTTTATATTTTCAACTTTACTTTCAGTTTTTATTACTACATACTAGTAACATCATACTGTCAGGCTGCAATAATCTTTAATGTTATTAAGTAAAACAGCGTTCTAATTAGCAACAATAAAAATATTAATCAAAGATATTTTTTATTTATTTTCCAACTTATATCACCGCCCATCTCCCCCCACAAAGGGGACTCTGGGCGGTTTATATATGGGACATATTATGAGCAACCACCACCCCCAACTCCAAATACTAAAAAAAAAGACTGAAAATGTTGATCCCTCCAGTGACATCACTCCCCCCTCTCAGAAACCAAACAACACCCAAAGATGCCCCCCAAATTGAGGGTTCCCTATCTCTATTCAATTGATTGTGAGGGTTACAAAACCTGAAACATGAACAGTTTTTATGACTAATATATTTTCTATGACTCTATAAATAGTAGAAATATCTCACGCCTGAGATAAATTTATCAGGAATAAAATAGATGCAAAAAACAGTAGGCTGTTTATATATACTTATATAAACTGAGTTAACCTAGTTGCAAATAGTGCTATGATTACCTTCTTGCCTCATATGACTAGATCAGGGCTTTCCAAAGTTTTCCTGCGGCGACACACCAACCGCCATTGGTGTGTCGCCATGGGAAAACCTGGAAGTGCCGTCATTGCGGCAGCGCGCAAAAACCCGAAAGCGCTGCTGCCACTTTTGTTTTTTGCGCGCCGCCGTTGGTGTCTCGCCGCAGGAAAACCCGGAAGCAATGATGATCAGCGCTTCCGGGTTGTATGGCAACACACCAGACTGTGTGTGGCGACACACTTTTGTGTCGCGACACACAGTTTGGAAAGCTCTGGACTAGATAATTGCCTGAGGTCTTCAGAAAACATGTTTCTTGACAATTGATTACTAATAAGTATTATACAATACTTATAAAAAGTATTATACAATACTTATAAAAAGTATTGTATAATACTTATTAAGTATTGTATAATGTATTATACAAGTGATTGAACACACCTTATACATCTATTAGTGAATCTTTTGTTTAGAATAAGCAGTGAGCTGAGCTAAACATGTTATGTACATTT
This sequence comes from Charina bottae, assembly GCA_023362775.1. Classification (NCBI taxonomy): domain Eukaryota; kingdom Metazoa; phylum Chordata; class Lepidosauria; order Squamata; family Charinaidae; genus Charina; species Charina bottae. The sequence goes on from JALMGJ010000002.1 coordinate 80,354,327, forward strand.
AGGGTGAATTGCAATTAATTCTTTCAACTGTAGAAGAACCTGAGTCTGGAAAAATAATTGTGGTATTTCCTAGTTAGAGAGGAAAAGAGGGTGTTTATACCTAGGGTGACCATACGTCCCGTTTTGAACGGGACAGTCCTGTTATTTTAACATTTTTCAACCGTCCCGTCGTTTTGATCAAAATCTCAATTTTGTCCCTTTTTTAAACCTGGTGGGAAGGAGGACAGGAAGACAGGAAGGAGGACTGGAGCCGGGCTTGCCATTGGAGGCAGCCCGGAAGAGGCCCTATCAGCGCGGCAACTGGAAGCCCAGTTGCCACATGCGATCCCAGCAGCAGAAGCAGCACCACAGTCCAGGTTCCTGCCTCCTTACCTGATCCTGAGATTGTCTGCCCAGCAGTGGTGAGGCCAGAGAAAGCAGGCACGGGAAGGTTGTGGAAAGAGGGTGCATGCATGCATGCGTGTGTGTGTGTGCGCGCGCAGCTTACTTGCTCAGTGTAATCGCGTGCGCACACACACACACACACGCACCCCACACCCTCTTTCTCCAGCCTCCCTGCAACAGGTGCGGGTTCATTTGGTCATGGGGAGGTTGGAGAAAGAGGGTGTGGGGTGCGTGTGTGTGTATGTGTGCGCATCTGATCGGGCTTGGCTGAGGGAGGAGAGTTGTCAGGCCACCGAGCAGGAGGAGCCGGCTGCGCTCGGCTGCTTCAGCCACACCACTCCGCCCCTTGATGCCCACTGAAGCTCCCCAGGGTGGCCGCTCCTGCTTCTCCTGCTCGGCGGCCTGACAACTCTCCTCCCTCGGCCAAGCCCGATCAGATGCACACACACACACACACTCACAGGACAGACTGCCCTGGCAGGAGCTGGCCATGCTGGGGGGCTTCAGCGGGTGGCGAGGGGCGGAGTGGTGTGGCTGAAGCCTCCCAGCACGGCCAGCTCCTGCCGAGGGCAGTCTGTCCTGTGAGTGTGTGAGTGTGTGTATGTGCATCTGATTGGGCTTGGCCGAGGGAGGAGAGTTGTCGGGCCGCCTAGCAGGAGCCAGCCACGCTGGGGGGCTTCAGCGGGTGGCAAGGGGCAGAGTGGTGTGGCTGAAGCCCCCCAGCGTAGCTGGCTCCTGTTTCTCCTGCTCGGCGGCGGCAGCGGCAACAATTCTCCTCCCTCGGCCAAGCCCGATCAGATGCACATACACACACTCACACACTCACAGGACAGACTGCCCTCGGCAGGAGCCGGCTGTGCTGAGGGGCTTCAGCCACACCACTCCGCCCCTCGCCACCTGCTGAAGCCCCCCAGCATGGCCAGCTCCTGCCAGGGCAGTCTGTCCTGTGAGTGTGTGTGTGTGTGTGCATCTGATCAGGCTTGGCCGAGGGAGGAGAGTTGTCGGGCCGCCGAGCAGGAGCCGGCTGCGCTGGGGGGCTTCAGCGGGTGGCAAGGGGCGGAGTGGTGTGGCTGAAGCCCCCCAGCGTAGCCGGCTGCTGCTTCTCCTGCTCGGCGGCAGTGGCAGCAGCAGCGACTCTTCTCCGTCCCTCGGCCAAGCCCGAGGGGGATGGGGCAGTGGTGGGCCTCCATCCCCTCCATCCCCGCCCCTTGTTCCCCGGACGATGACGGTGCTGTGTGCACAGTGTGTGTACTCCGGCCTCCCCCAAACACACCAGCTCTGCCGCACCATTTACTGCTAGAAGAAAAAAAAAACCTTTAAAAATCGGGAAAAAAAATTAAAATCCGAGCCAATCACGCTGATGGGGGCGGGGTTTGCAGGCGGGAGCCAATCGTGTGGGTCGGGGGCGGGGTTTTCAGGTGGGAGCCAATTTCGTGGACTGGGGGGCGGGGTTTGGAGGCCGGCATGGTGGCATAAGACCCTGTCCCGTTTTGCCATCCCAAAAGTCCCGTTTTTGTCTGAAGGAAATATGGTCAGCCTATTTATACCACAAACACACAGCATCAGTGTATTTAATTATTTCAGTGTATGTGAACACAAATTGCCTTTGTGTTGATGTGTGTTTTCTTTTTTTAACACCCTGATTGTGAAATCAAAGGCTCATCTTTCAAAAGATTCAGCCTCTGTTCTTTAAATCAGAAGAAGAGCAGATGGGCAGTTTACCGTTCAACAAAGGCTCAGTGTCCTTCAACAATACTTTAGTCTCTTATTCCAGTGAGAGAAATGAGTGAGAAACTCAATCACCACTCATGTGGAAACTGCAGGTGTTGTAGTAAAATATAGGCTGACATTTTAATAGTCTGGTAAAGATTTTGTTAGACTTCAAATCAATTATCTAAAATAGTTGGGACAAAACAAATGATAATTGTTTTAACATCTGCCCCAGGAACCTTTTGCTTTAGTTCTTCTTGTTGAAGATTCATTTAGCTGATATGTACAGATTAGATAACAGATGGAATTTTGCATAATAGTTTGCAGAAAGCTCAGAATGGCTTATTATACCTATTTTCCTTTACTTTAATATTCAAAGGATATATCACTTAGTTTAGAGATCCACAGAATGCAAGAACTTATATACATTAAATAATTGCTGCTTAAGATATTTTGAGAGCTTTGATGTTTATAGACAGAGCTGACTTCCATATACTGTATGATTGCCACAGAATAACATAGCTACTACTGTATGTCAAAATTAATTATTTCAAAACTTAAATATTAGGATTTTTTAAAAATCTGCAAACTATGACATCAATTAAGAAACAAGCCATATATATACATAATAGAAATATGAATCAATTGAATGTTTATGTTAAAAAGGAACATGAATATAAACTTTAATTAGAATATTGTACTCTGCTTTTATAGGCATTTGTTTGGGAAGGCTGATCCAGTTGTTCCTCTATAGGACTCTTAAATTTGTGTGATATCACGGTGGAAGAAAAAGGCACAATTAAAAATAAAATAAAATGATTGTGTAGTAAAAGTTCCCTAGACTTATGGTTCTGGGGGACTTCAATCTGCCTTCCCTGGGACGTGCCTCAGACACAGCTCGGGAGTTCATGGCTACCATGGCAGCCATGGGCCTATCTCAGATTATTCAAAACCCGACTCGAGACAGTGGCCTCACTCCGGACTTAGTTTTCTTGTCGGAGCAGTGGCAAAGTGATCTGAAGGGAGAGTTAGATCTATCCCCATTGTCATGGTCAGATCACGCCCTGGTGGCCCTGAGATTTTCCTATGCTGCCCCACTCCGCAGGGAGGCAGGACCCGTTCGAATGGTCCGCCCCTGGCGACTAATGGACCCTGTGAGGTTTCAGAAGGAGCTGGGGGTTATTTCCGAGGATCTATTGTACGGTCCAGCGGAGGTTCTGGCCGCAGCCTGGAACAGGGAGGCGGCCGGAGCCTTGGACAGGATCACACCTGTGCGGCCTCTCTTGCCACATCTGACCCGATACTCCCCGTGGTTTACGGAGGAGTTAAGGGTCTTGAAGAGGGCTAAGAGACGCCTAGAGCGCTGCTGGAGAAAAACAAAGACTGAATCTGACCGAACACAAGCTAGAGTCGCAGTTAAGGCCTACCTTGTGCCAGTAAGAGTGGTGAAACGTCAATATTTCTCGGCTCTTATTGCATCCGCAGAATGCCGCCCGACGGCCCTGTTTAAGATAACACGATCTCTTTTGGGTAGGGTGGAGCCTAGGACCCACCTGCAGGGCCGTGCGGAAGAATTTTCTGAGCATCTGCAGGATAAAATCGCTCAGATTTGATCTAGGTTGGACTCCAAGCGTGAAGCAGAGTCTGGGGAGATGCCGAGGGAACGTCATGACCCGGTTATCTGGGATCGGTTTGATCCTGTTGGGCCTAAGGAAGTGGACAGGATCCTCCGGACTGTAAGGGCCACCACATGCCATCTTGACCCTTGTCCTTCCTGGCTAGTGCAGGCAGCCAGGGAGGTTACATCAGGTTGGGTCCGGGCGATGGTTAATACATCCTTGGGGGAGGGGGTGTTTCCAGATGCTTTTAAGGAAGCGCTGGTGCACCCCCAACTCAAGAAGCCGTCGCTGGACCCTACCGTATTAGACAACTTTCGTCCTGTCTCCCACCTCCCCTTTTTGGGGAAGGTGGTTGAGAAGGTGGTGGTGCTGCAGCTCCAGAGGATTCTGGATGAAACGGATTATCTGGACCCCTTTCAGTCGGGTTTCAGGCCGGGATATGGGGTGGAAACTGCATTGGTCGCGCTTACGGATGATCTCTGGCGAGGGCGGGATGGAGGGAGTGCGTCCATCCTGGCTCTCCTTGATCTCTCAGCGGCTTTCGATACCATCGACCATGGTATTCTTTTGGGACGGCTCGAGGAGTTAGGGGTGGCTGGCGTAGTTCTGCGTTGGTTCACCTCCTTCCTCAGGGGCCGGTCCCAATCAGTAGTAATAGGAGATGAGAGTTCCAACTCTCGCCCCCTCGTTTGTGGGGTGCCACAGGGTTCGGTTCTTTCACCTCTCCTATTTAATATCTATATGAAACCGCTGGGTGAGATCATTCGTCACCATGGGATGAGATATCATCAGTATGCTGATGATACACAGTTGTACATCTCCATCCCAGGTGAAGTAAGTGATGCAGTGGCCGCCCTTTCTCAGTGCCTGGAGGCTGTGGGGGTCTGGATGGGGAACAACAGGCTTCAGCTGAACCCTGGTAAGACGGAGTGGCTGTGGATTGATGGTTCTTCTGGATCTGGGAAATTATCATCTTTGGTTCTGAATGGGGTTGCACTTCCCCGTTCAGAATCAGTGCGGAATCTGGGGGTCCTTCTGGACTCACAACTCCTGCTCGAGGAGCAGGTGGCAGTCGTGGCCAGAAGGGGCTTTGCGCAACTTCGTGTTGTGCTCCAGTTATGCCCTTTCCTGGATCAGGAGTCCCTCCGTACAATCACTCGTGCCCTGGTCATCTCCCACATAGACTACTGCAATGCGCTTTACATGGGGCTACCCTTGAAGAGTATCCGGAAGCTACAACTGGTCCAGAATGCGGCTGCGCGCGCAGTTATTGGTGCCCCTAGATCGGCCCATGTGACACCTCTGCTGCGCCAGCTGCATTGGGTGCCGGTATGCTTCCGGGTGCAATTCAAGGTGTTGGTTTTGACCTTTAAAGCCCTACATGGCATGGGACCAGGGTATCTGAGGGACCGCCTCATCCCCATAACTTCAAACCGTCCCACTCGATTATGTAGAGAGGGCATGCTCCGGACCCCGTCGGTAAGGGAGTTTCATTTGGCGGGGTCCAGAAGGCGGGCCTTCTCGGCAGTGGTGCCTGCCCTTTGGAACAACCTGCCCCCAGAGGTGAGGCAGGCCCCATCGCTCCTGTCCTTCCGGAAGAACCTAAAGACCTGGTTTTGCCGCCTCGCGTGGAATGGGAACAGGAATAGTTCCTCGTGGGGATGGCTGGTGCCATAGAGCCCTTTTAAAGATCGTGGTCTGCCTTCTTGGATTTTCTACTTAATTTATAATAATAATTAATTGTATATTGTATTTTTATGTGTTTTTACAACGGAATTTTAATCTCTATGTTTGTAAACCGCCCAGAGTCCCCTTGTGGGAGATGGTGCGGTGATAGAAGTCGGAACATACATACATACATACATACATACATACATACATAAATAAATAAAGTGATAGCTACTCCTTCAATATAATTGGCAACACTATTGTCAATCACAAAATTCAACTGGAAGATACATTTATAAACTATACAATGAGAAGATGATGGCCTAATATCCCTGTGACATCATTCATATATACTTTCAACACAAAACAAGCAGAAAAGAAGAGATTATGGTACTTACTTTGGTGGGATAGCAGGGCCATCAGAACTTAGAGTATGCGTCATTCAGGAATTCCAGAAAATAATTTTATTCTCTCTCTTAGGAAACACCTGACTCATCTTCCTTCCTTCCTTCCTTCCTTCCTTCCTTCCTTCCTTCCTTCCTTCCTTCCTTCCTTCCTTCCTTCCTTCCTTCCTTCCTTCAATAAAACTAAACTAAGTGCCACTAATGAGAAAACCCCATAGTAAGATTATCCATATAAGCAAATAAACAAGTTGTGCTCCATAAGTAATTTACACTGTAGCAATCCAAGCAACTCAAAAGCAGTCTTTATGTCAGAAACCACTTTGCCTGGAAGTAAATTATAGAACATCACATCATTCAGCCAGGTCCATAGGCTTGTATTTGGCTAGAATAGGTCTACAGGGAAACAACAACAAGCTCAAACATTTATGGCACAGAACATGTGTTTTGTTACAGTGGGACAAATAATCTCACATAAAGCTATATTGTTGTTTAACCAACATAAGTGAGAGAAAAAAGGAAGTTCACAAAAAAGAGCAGTTTGAATAGTTGTTGGGGACTTCTGGAAGGCAAAGGCAGAAGCAGTATTTGATGGAAAAAATAGAAATCATGAGTGCAACTCATCATGAGTGCAACATTTACCCATGGCATAATACAGAAGACAGTCTCTCCAGAGTCTAGCCTACAAGGCCACCAACCATATCACTCACAAGTTAAACATACTTATTAGAGGAGAGAGAATGAATGAATACCATGTAACCAACCATATAACCTCAAATTAAAGATTCAGCATATGAGGCTGGAGCCTAGTGGTACAGCACAGACAACATGCAGGAGTTTCAAGTTTCAACCTCTGGCTATAATATCATAGGAGAATCAGTACATTTGGGCTGGAACTTGGCTTTAACCCACAAGAAAGAATATCAGTCAATTTACCAGCAGGAGCAATAAATAAAGTGAAACATTCAGAATTAACCAGGCAAACAATGGTTCTGCTCTCCTTTGCTTTCTCTTGGGAACAAGAAATGGACCTTTGCTGAGTTTGGATTTTGGATTTTAAAAAATGGAAGCAGCAGTCAGGAAACACAGATTTTATTATGCAATTTCCCTGTCTCAAACACAGAATTGTGTGGAAAAATGGACAGCATGAATAGATGTGTTCCATTCATAGCCCTTATAATGATTTCCCACATCACTTTCATCTTCTTTCTTAGAACAAAGCCTATTTCTACACTCACGTGGTGGCTTCCCTCTGGCCCCTAAGATGGGAGAAAAGTATGTTGCTTTCAAAATTGTTGCCCCCTCAGCAAACCCTTACCGCATCTCTGCTGCAAGGCTAGTAAAGTTGTTGCCCACACACATTACCTTCTGTGCAGTGATTGGAGTAGGAGACTTTATGTGTTGATTTTCCTAGTTGAGAAGCAGCAAACTCCTTTTAAACTCAGAGGGAGAGCTTACAGTAACTGTAGAACTTCATTAAATCCACTGGGGCTGGGGTGGGGGGACACTATTTCCAGCAGAACAGATGATTTGTAACTTACCAGAATTGTGAGCCATGATCTACCTCTTACTGCAGAGTTCTCCAGTTGAATTTAAAGGGCTATTGTTCGGGAGCAAAAATAAATAATAAGAAAGGATATACCTGGTTTCAAACAAGTGTGCATATTCTCTCTGGTTTTGTCCCTCTTTCCCCCAGGGTTATGTTTCTGTGTGTAAATCAGTGTTTCTCAACCTCAGCGAATTTAAGATGTGTGGACTTCAACTCCCAGAATTCCCCCAGTCAGCATGTTGGCTGGGGGAATTCTGGGACTTGAAGTCCACACATCTTAAACTTGCTGAGGTTGAGAAACAGTGGTGTACACAAACATACTGTGATGACCCTGACTTCAAATCCCCAATATACACTCCTCAGTGCAGTTCATTTGAATTGCAGAATAAGGTTTATTAAGGATACATGTAACTCAAAGCATTTCTAAAGACCCGAATGAGGTTTCCCGCCAAAATATTAAAGTTTGAAACTTCCCTTCCTCCCACTCTCTGCCGACAATGTCCACGTTCATTTTCCCACTCCTTAGCAACTCTCTCCGTCTTGCAGGTGCACGACCTTGACGATCAGGGAAACAGTCTCTAACAGTCTGCTAGAAGGCGCTCCTCCTCCCAAGTGCTGAACTCTCTCTCCGGCTGACACGCATCTTATCGAACGTCCCAAGCATGTTTTAGTAATGGCAGGATTCGCATCAGTGTAATCCTGACACATACATATGCTTACTGGCTTCTGAGGCTTGATAAAAGACTGAAGATTCCCTAGTAGGAATAGCAGCTTAATGAATCATCTTCCATAAGATAGATAGATAGATAGATAGATAGATAGATAGATAGATAGATAGATAGATAGATAGATAGATGATGTATGTATGTATGTATGTATCAAATTTTGCCACCACCCATCTCCCCAAAGAAGGGGGATTCTGGGCGGTTTACTACAAAGCTAAAAAGTTAAAAACAGTAAAACCATAAATAGTACATAAAATGTGAATACAAGTACAACATATAAATATGAAATAAAAAATAAAATCCAGATGGCAATAAAAGATCAAGTTCTGTTCGTATGTGAGGAGCACTCTAAGGCACCAGCCATCCCCAAGAATAACTACACCCCTTCCCACCCCAAACAAGGTGGCAGAGCCAGGTCTTCAGGTTCTTCTGGAAGGTCAGGAGTGATGGGGCTTGCCTCACCTCCGGGGGAAGAATGTTCCAAAGGGCGGGAGCCACTGCAGAGAAGGCCCACTTCCTGGACCCCGCAAAACAGAATTCTCTTACAGATGGGGTCTGTAACATGCCCTCTCTGCATGACCAGGTAGGATGGGTCAATGTAATGGGGATGAGACGGTCCCTTGGGTAACCTGGACCCATGCCATGTAGGGCTTTAAAGGTGATGACCAACACCTTGAATTGAACCCGGAAGCAAACCGATACCCAATGCAGCTCACAGAGCAGAGATGTTACATGTGCCGATCTTGGGGCACCAAGATTGCCTGCGCAGCTGCATTCTGGACCAGCTGTAGCTTCCGGATACACTTCAAGGGTAGCCCCATGTAGAGCGCATTGCAGTAATCTATATGGGAGATGACCAGGGCATGAGTGACTGTTCGGAGGGCCTTCCAATCTAGGAAAGGGCATAACTGGCGCACAACACGAAGTTGAGCAAAGGCCCTCCTGGCCATGACTGCCACCTGCTCTTCGAGCAGGAGTCGTGAGTCCAGAAGGACCCCCAGATTCTGCACCGGGTCTGTCTGGGGCAGTGCAACCCCATCCAGAACTAAAGATGACAAATTCCTGGATAAAGAGGAGCCATTAACCCACAGCCACTCTGTCTTACCAGGGTTCAGCTAAAGCCTGTTGTTCCCCATCCAGACCCCCACAGACCCCAGGCACCGTGAGAGGGCAGTCACAGCATCACTTACCTCACCTGGGATGGAGATGTATAATTGGGTATCATCAGCGTATTGATGATACCTCATCCCATGGATGATCTCAGATGATCTCACCCAGTGGTTTCATGTAGATGTTGAAGAGAAGCAGAGAGAGAACCGAACCCTGCGGCACCCCACAAAGGAGGGGCCGAGGGTCGGATCTCTTGCTCCCTATCACCACCGATTGGGACTGGCCCCGGAGGAAGGAGGTGAACCAGCGCAAAACCACGCCACACACCCCCAACTCCCTGAGTCGCCCCAAAAGGATACCATGGTCGATGGTATCGAAAGCCACTAAGAGGTCAAGAAGAGGAAGGATGAATGCACTGCCCCCATCCTGCTCCCACCAGAGATCATCCATAAGTGTAACCAATGCCATTTCTATCCCATATCCGGGCCTGAAACCTGACTGAAAGGGGTCTAGATAATCCGTTTCATCCAGAATCCTTTGGAGCTGCAACACCACCACTTTCTCAATCACTTTCCCCAAAAAGGGGAGGTGGGAGACTGGACGAAAATTGTCCAGTACAGTCAGGTCCAGCAATGGCTTCTTGAGGAGGGGATGCACCAGCGCCTCCTTAAAGGCAGCCGGAAACATCCCCTCCCCTAAGGATGTATTTACAATCGTCTGGACCCAACCACACGTCACCTCCCGAGCTGCCTTCACCAGCCAGGAGGAGCATGGATCTAATTGACAAGTGGTGGCATTTATAGACTGGAGGACCCTGTCCACTTCCTCAGGCCCAACAGTATCAAACTGTTCCCAGATAACTGGGTATGTATGTATGTATTTATTTATTTATTGGATTTATCACCGCCCAACTCCCCCAAGGGGGACTCTGGGCGGTTTACAACACGTATGCTCCCTCGGCATCTCCACAGACCATGCCTCACACTTGGAGTCCAGCTTGGAATGGATCCGAGCGATTTTATCCTGCAGATGCTCAGAAAACTCCTCTGCGCAGCCCTGAAGGTGGGTCACTGGGCCCACCTTTCCCAAAAGGGATTGAGTGACCTTAAACAGGGCCACTGGACAGCATTCTGCGGATGCAATAAGAGCAGAGAAATATTGATGTTTCGCCACTCTTACCGCCACAAGGTAGGCCTTAATAGTGGCCCTAGCTTGTGTTCGGTCGGGTTCAGTCCTTGTTTTTCTCCAGTGATGCTCTAGATGTCTCTTAATCCTCTTCAGAACCCTCAATTCCTCCGTAAACCACAGGGATTGCCAGGTTCGATGGGACAAGAGAGGTCGCACAGGCACGATCCTGTCCAAGGCCCCTGCCGCCTCCTTATTCCAGGCAGCAGCCAGGGCCTCCGCTGGACCATGCAGCAGATCCTCAGGAACAACCCCCAGCTCCCTCTGAAACCCCATTGGGTCCATCAGTCGCTGAGGGTGGACCAATCGAACGGGTCCTGCCTCCCTGTGGAGTGGGGCAGCATAAGAGAAACTCAAGGCCACCAGGGCGTGATCTGACCATGATAGAGGGGATTGATGTAACTCTCCCTTCAGATCACATTGCCACTGCTCTGACAAGAAAACCAAGTCCGGAGTGAGGCCACTGTCCCGAGTCGGGTCCCAAATAATCTGGGACAGGCCCATGGCCACCATGGTAGCTATGAACTCCCGAGCTGCCTCCGAGGCATGTCCCAGGGACAGCAGATTGAAGTCTCCCAGAACCATAAGTCTGGGGAACTCCACCACCACCCCCGAGACGGCCTCCAGCAGCTCAGGCAGGGAGGTTGCTATGCAGCAGGGAGGCTGGTACAGTAGCAACACTCCCAAGTTTTCTCGGGAACCCAACTTGAAGAACAGGGTCTCACAGCCAGCCACATGTGGAGCAGTGCCCCTGAAGGCCACTAGAGATTCCCGGATATCAACCGCCACCCCTCCTCCCCTGCCCTGGTGTCTTGGCTGGTGCCATACTCAAAACCCAGCTGGGCATATCTCTGAAAGGAGCACCCCACCTTCCAGGCCCAGCCAGGTCTTGGTGGTACATGCCAGGTCTGCCCCCTCCTCAGTGATAAAATCACATATGAGGGGGGCCTTGTTGTTGACTGACCTGGCATTATGAAGCAGCAGCCGGAGACCAGGGCCCCCAGGAGTCTGCTGTCCAGGGCCTGGGTCTGAACCCAGAGGGCCGGAACATGCCACAGGTAACAAACACCAGGGGCGTCTTCCCCAAAGATGGTCCACCCTCTGGCTCCTATCATAACATCCCCGGCACATCACCAACTCAATAACATGACCTGCCCTACAACCCCCAGAGTATCCAAGTCCATTTGCCTCCAATCCTGGACCTCCGGAATCCCTGGTTAGGAGTAGGGGTCCTTCCTTCCACTCATACATCCTCACACGCACTCAGTAAATCACAGGGCGATGGTGGGCCCCCCAGCACACCAGCTCACGCTCTCGGCACTGTCAGAGCCCAGCCATCACCCACACACTCACTGTGCCCCCTTCCTCAGCCTCTCTCTCTGGTCAGCAGGGGGGCACTTCATCCACTACTCCTCACCCCCTGTCTCTCACTCAGGAGGTGAGTGTTCTCACATACAACCATCCAGTCCCAGACTCCCTCCCTTGTCTCTCACACCCGGGAGGCAGTACCCCATTCACACTTGTTGTTTTGTTCAGTTGTTAAGTCATGTCCGACTCTTCATGACCCCATGGACCATAGTACACCAGGCCTTCCTATCCTCCACTGTCTCCCAGAGTTTGCTCAAGTTCATGTTCGTTACATCGGTGATGCTATCTAACCATCTCATCCTCTGCCGTCCCCTTCTCCTTTTGCCTTCAGTCTTTCCCAGCATCAGGGTCTTTTCCAGTGAGTCCTCTCTTCACATTAGGTGGCCAAAGTATTTGAGCTTCAGCTTCAGCATATGTCCTTCCAATGAGCAGTCAGGGTTGATTTCCTTTAGGATTGACTGATTTGACCTCCTTGCAGTCCAAGGGACTCTTAGGAGTCTTCTCCAGCACCACAGTTCGAAAGCATCAATTCTTCGGCACTCAGCCTTCCTTACGGTCCAACTCTCACAGCCATACATTACTACTGGGAAAACCATAGCTTTGATTATACGGACCTTTGTTGGCAAGGTGATGTCTCTGCTTCTCGTCCAAGGGGCTCTGGCAGAGGGGCCTGGAGCCACCAAGGCTCATCACCCCCAACTGCAGAGGTCTGCTGCGCCAGGCCTCGCCGCACCACTGGCCATGCCACCAAGGTCCGCCGTGCCACCAAGCCTTATCGCCCCCACTGCTTCATCCAGGGGGCCCCCATCAAGGTTTGCCACACCAGGCTTGCCGCACTGCCGGCCGCACCGCAGGGGTCCATCACGCTGCCGGGGTCTGCCACGCCAAGGTCTGCCATGCCGCCAAGGCCAGTCTGCTGCGCCAGGACTCGCTGTGCTGCTGGCCGTGCCATCAGGGTCTGCTGCACCACCAAGGCTGGCCTGTCGCGCCGGGGCCTGCGCCGCCAAGGCCGGTCTGGCATGCCAGAGCTGGTTCTGCCACTGAGATCTAATGTGTCGCCAGGCTGGTCTACTGCACCGAGGTCTGCTACACTGCCAAAGTTGTTCCATTGTGCCGGGGTCACTGCGCCGCCGAGGCCGGCCTGCCCCACCGGGACTCACCATGCCGCCAAGGCCCTGGCCATGCTGCGGAGGTCTGCCAAGGCCCACTGCACCACACCCCATCACTCCATCCGGGGGGCTCCATCTGACATCAGCATATCAGATATAGGGGCCGGGGGACCCTTGAAAATCTCCCCCCAGGACCCCAACTAGCAAGATAGGGTCTGGGGGCAGGGTCTAAAAAAAGCCGGGAATCTCCCCCTTAGAGCAGCGGTCGGCGTCGCCTCTCAGTCGCCATCTTGGATTCATTCCCATTTGGTTCTGCTACTCCTAGCAGAACCAAAATAAACCCCAAATCAGTATGGCTTGTTCCATTTTCCCATGGAAAACCCCTTGATCTGGCTTCAGTCTGCTTCAGCAGCAGGTTGGTTCTGAGCTGAAGGCTCCATTGTGAGGATGTATCCTCAAGAAATGGTAAGCAGGCCATTTCGGAGCCAAGGCTGAGGACATGTGGGTAAGCTCAAAGACAGAATAGCCAAACAATGCCTTGGCAGCGTCAGAAGTCCTCTTCCTGGAAACAACCGTAATTGCCTGCAGCAACTGCTCTGGAAGACATTTCCACTACTGTACTTGCACAACGACAGTGGGATCTGTTCTGTCCTCTCTGGAGCTATTTCTGCTCTGCTGTCTTCCCATCGATATATTTATTTCACATTACAGTATTTTATGTAAATGCCCAAATGAGATATGGGAGGAAGACAGATCAATCAGCCTTGGGAAGCCAGAGAGACTCCTGAAGTGAGTCCTGCCCTGTTCCTGATGGAGTGTCCTAATCGGTGGGTGTTTTCCCCACTGGCTGAAAGGGAGAGGCAGCAAAAACAGTGGGGGGGAAATCATCTTGCTTATAACTAGTGGCACATTCACAAATCAGGAAATCATCATTTGGCAGTGACTTGGAATAGGTGCAATAGGCCAGAGTCAGGATTGGCATATTTCATACTAGCATTGTTTTGTGCCATCTCAAAGATTCGTGGATCGCACTCAGCACTCCGTCACTCATTAGTGGGGAAAGGCGCAGAGTGGATGAGAATCCAAGAGGACAAGGTTCCAATGCAGCAGCATGGAGCAGCTGGAGAAGAGCAGGAAGTCCATCCTTTAGAGCGCATTACTGTACGTATTGATCTGTGCAGTTCATCCTATGGACAATCAGAGATCTGCATGCTATTAAAGCAAACAGGACAATGGGCCTTTCTGTTCCTCAAGAAAGGTTTGCCAGGGATATTCTCCGTCGTGTAAAATTATGTAACTCCCCTCAGTCCACTGTAAAAGGAAGACAATCATTTTAATCCACACATATTAAACTATAAGTTGCCCGTCATAACTGGGTTCAGAATCCTTGTCACTGTGTTGCAATTGCTCCTGTGAAAAAGAAGATATGTTTAAAATCTGCATAAGATTGTACAGAATGTGAACTACAGCAGTTGATGCTTTGTCAAACAGTTTTTAGGGTAAAAGGACAAGTTACTTTATCACTGAAATACTGGTTTTCACAGCAAATAATAGGAGAGATCCTCTGTTGCTAAAAGCCCCCAAAGAGATGAAAAAGAATCGCCAGCAACGTGAAACTATGATGTTGAACTGGAGACAGCTGGAAGTCTGGAAACTAAAGGGAAGAACAGGGGACAGAGAAAAAAGGCTGATGAAGATAACAATCCAACAAACCATGGCTTTTCCACTTTGAGTCTAAGCTGATGTGATGACATCCAGACTGAGATTCCTGCAAAGTTTTTTCTTACAAGCCAGCGAGATACCTAACTCTCATGACTGTCTCCAAATTTCGGAGAGCATTAACTTTGGCACGCTGTAATGCTCTCCCTACAGCAGTTTTGGAGGGCTGATACAAAAAAGTTCTGTACAAGCTGAGATTGTGCCCCTGTGGACAGGGGGCTATTGAAACTATAGCACATGTCCTGTTATACTGTATATATTATAAGGACTCACAAACCCACTTAATAACTCATTTGATAAAATATCCAGGAAATTCTGATCCCTTTTATATCCAACTGTTGCTAACTGATCAGAATGATTTAGTCTCCCTGAATGTAGCTAAATTTTGCTATAAGGTAAAGGTAAAGGTTCCCCCCGCACATTTGTGCAGTCATGTCCAACTCTAGGGGCCGGTGCTCATCTCCGTTTCTTAGCCGAAGAGCCAGCATTGTCCGAAGACGCTTCCGCGGTCATGTGGCCGGCATGACGCACGCGGAACGCTGTTACCATCCCACCGAAGTGGTACCTATTTATCTACTTGCATTTGCATGCTTTCAAATTGCTAGGTTGGCAAGAGCTGGAGCTAGTGCGGGAGCTCACTCCGTCATGCGGGACTAGGGATTCGAACCTCCGAACTTGTGATCTTCCGATCGACAAGCCTGGCGTATTACCTGCTGAGCCACCACGCCGCGTCTATTTTGCTATACAGTCTGCAAAATAAGGCAGACTTTGACTGCCCATTGACGACTCTACTAATTGCAAATATATTATTAAACTTCGCTCATTTCATTTAATGTATTTTGTATTTTAATGTATTTTAATGTATTTTAATGTATTTTAATGTATTGCATGTATAATTCTGGTCTGTGACTGTAATAAAGAATTGATTCCTGCAAAGAGATTTGACCAAAAATTCACACTCTGTCATCTAAAATAAGTTTAATAAACTATTATTGTTATCATTGAGCTGTGTTTCTCAACCTTGGCCACTTGACTATGTGTGGACTTCAAATCCCAGAATTGAAGTCAACTGTGGGTGGGGACTCCAGCAAAGGAGATCGTTACCTTGTCATGGTGCTGGAGCTTGAGCACCTCAATGAAACCATGAGCTAAACCGTGAAGGGACACCCAAGACGGGAAGGTCGTGGCAGAGAGGTCAGACTAAATACGATCCCTGGGGAAGGTAATGACAACCCACCCCAGTATTCTTGCCGTGAAAACTAAATGGATCAGTACAACCAGAGATATGTTGGTATACCATCGGAAGATGGGACTCCCAGGTCGGAAGATGGTCAAAATGCTACTGGGGAGGAACAGAGGATACGTTCAACTAGCCCCAGATGTGATGACGCAGCTAGCTCAAAGCCAAAAGGACGGCTAGCGGCCGACGGTGCTGGTGGTGAACGACGAATCCGATGTTCTAAAGATCAACACACCATAGGAACCTGGAATGTAAGATCTATGAGCCAGGGCAAATTGGATGTGGTTATTGGTGAGATGTCAAGATTAAATATAGACATTTTAGGTGTCAGTGAACTGAAATGGACTGGAATGGGCCACTTCACATCAGATGACCACCAGATCTACTACTGTGGACAAGAGGACCACAGAAGAAATGGGGTAGCCTTCATAATTAATAATAAAGTGGCTAAAGCAGTGCTTGGATACAATCCAAAAAACGATAGAATGATCTCAATTCGAATTCAGGGTAAGCCATTTAACATCACAGTGATCCAAATCTATGCCCCAACCACAGATGCTGAAGAAGCAGAAGTATATCAGTTCTATGAGGATCTGCAGCACCTACTGGATAATACACCAAAAAGAGATATTATTTTCATTACAGGAGACTGGAATGCTAAGGTGGGTAGTCAAACGACACCTGGAATTACAGGCAAGCATGGTCTGGGAGAACAAAATGAAGCAGGACATAGGCTGATAGAATTTTGCCAAGACAACTCACTGTGCATAACAAACACTCTCTTCCAACAACCTAAAAGATGACTTTATACATGGACTTCACCAGATGGTCGACACCGAAATCAGACTGACTACATCCTTTGCAGCCAAAGGTGGCGGATATCTATACAGTCGGTAAAAACAAGACCTGGAGCTGACTGTAGTTCAGATCACGAACTTCTTATTGCAAAATTTAGAATCAGACTAAAGAGAATAGGGAAGACCCACCGATCAGTTAGATATGAGCTCACTAATATTCCTAAGGAATATGCAGTGGAGGTGAAGAATAGATTTAAGGGACTAGATTTAGTAGATAGGGTCCCAGAAGAACTATGGACAGAAGTTCGCAACATTGTTCAGGAGGCGGCAACAAAAAACGTCCCAAAGAAAAAGAAAACCAAGAAGGCAAGATGGCTGTCTGCTGACACACTGGAAGTAACCCAAGAAAGAAGGAAAGCAAAAGGCAGCAGTGGTAGGGGGAGATATGCCCAATTAAATGCAAAATTACAGAGGTTAGCCAGAAGAGATAAGGAATTATTTTTAAACAAGCAATGCACGGAAGTGGAAGAAGATAATAGAATAGGAAGGACAAGAGACCTCTTCCAGAGAATTAGAAACATCGGAGGTAAATTCCAGGCAAAAATAGGTATGATCAAAAACAAAGATGGCAAGAACCTAACAGAAGCAGAAGAGATCAAGAAAAGGTGGCAAGAATATACGGAAGATCTGTTCAGGACGGATAATAATATCAGGGATAGCTTTGACGGTGTGGTCAGTGAGTTAGAGCCAGACATCCTGAAGAGTGAGGTTGAATGGGCCTTAAGAAGCATTGCTAATAACAAGGCAGCAGGAGACGACGGTATCCCAGCTGAACTGTTTAAAAACTTGCAAGATGATGCTGTCAAGGTGATGCATGCCATATGCCAGCAAATTTGGAAAACACAAGAATGGCCATCAGATTGGAAAAAATCAACTTATATCCCCATACCAAAAAAGGGAAGCACTAAAGAATGTTCAAACTATCGAACAGTGGCACTTATTTCACATGCCAGTAAGGTAATGCTCAAGATCTTGCAAGGTAGACTCCAGCAATTCATGGAGCGAGAATTGTCAGATGTACAAGCTGGGTTTAGAAAAGGCAGAGGAACTAGAGACCAAATTGCCAATATCCACTGGATAATGGAGAAAGCCAGGGAGTTTCAGAAAAACATCTATTTCTGTTTTATTGACTATTCTAAAGCCTTTGACTGTGTGGATCATAACAAATTGTGGCAAGTTCTTGGTGGTATGGGGATACCAAGTCATCTTATCTGCCTCCTGAGGAATCTGTATAATGACCAAGTAGCAACGGTAAGAACAGAGCACGGAACAACGGACTGGTTTAAGATTGGGAAAGGAGTACGGCAGGGTTGTATACTCTCACCCTACCTATTCAACCTGTACGCAGAACACATCATGCGACGTGCTGGACTTGAGGAATCCAAGGCTGGAGTTAAAATCGCTGGAAGAAACATTAACAATCTCAGATATGCAGATGATACCACTTTGATGGCTGAAAGCGAGGAGGAGCTGAGGAGCCTTATGACAAAGGTGAAAGAAGAAAGTGCAAAAGCTGGGTTGCAGCTAAACCTCAAAAAAACCAACATTATGGCAACGAGCTTGATTGATGACTGGCAAATAGAGGGAGAAAAAGTGGAGGCAGTGACAGACTTTGTATTTCTAGGCGCAAAGATTACTGCAGACGCTGACTGCAGCCAGGAAATCAGAAGACGTTTACTTCTTGGGAGGAGAGCAATGAGAAACCTCGATAAAATAGTTAAGAGCAGAGACATCACACTGACAACAAAGGTCCGCATAGTTAAAGCAATGGTATTCCCTGTAGTAACCTATGGCTGTGAGAGCTGGATCATAAGGAAGGCTGAGCGAAGGAAGATGGATGCTTTTGAACTGTGGTGTTGGAGGAAAATTCTGAGAGTGCCTTGGACTGCAAGAAGATCAAACCAGTCCATACTCCAGGAAATAAAGCCAGACTGCTCACTTGAGGGAATGATATTAAAGGCAAAACTGAAGTACTTTGGCCACATAATGAGAAGACAGGATACCCTGGAGAAGATGCTGATGCTAGGGAAAGTGGAAGGCAAAAGGAAGAGGGGCCGACCAAGGGCAAGATGGATGGATGATATTCTGGAGGTGATGGACTCGACCGTGGGGGAGCTGGGGATGGCGACGACTGACAGGAAGCTCTGGCGTGGGCTGGTCCATGAAGTCACGAAGAGTCGGAAGCGACTGAACGAATAAACAACAAGTGGGTGGGGAATTCTGGGAGTTGAAGTCCACACATCTTCAAGTGGCCAAGGTTGAGAAACACTGGCATAGAGAGTTATACTAGCGTGTCATTGGCATAAATATAATTGTGAAACTGAAAAGACAAAATTATAAATCCAAGGGTCAGAGTATAAAGAATGAACAAAAAGGGATCCAAAACTGAAGCCAGGGGAACACCATGGGTAATAGGAAAAAAACACAAGAAGCTAGACCATTTCAGCCAATGGAAAGTGTGTGACCCAAAAGTTAAGATTGGAACTAGCCCTGGGCCAATGAGCTTAACACTAACCTAATACTAATTCAAATGGGATAACAACATTTAGTGGTCCAAGGATTCAAAGGGCAAAGTTTCTGACCTTCAATTGTTAGAAAGAGGAAAGGCAGATCTTTTGGTTCATACTTCATGATAAAACAGGGTAGGGACGGCCTGCAGAGCCTGCCTTCTGGAATTCTTTCCAACCCCCCAATAGCAGCTCCATGACTGGGAGAGAGGAGGGGGGCTTTAAAATGGAGTGGCCAGCAGCACTGAGAGCAACTGCCTCTCCTCTAGAGTGCACTGGGGGAACCATTTTTGAACTCAATCTTTCTTTTGCCAACTTCTCCTGCCAGACCAAATTTGAGCCCATTCCGCTCAGTTTTCAGAGAATTTTTCTGCTGATGGACCAACAGACGGGGTTCCAATTCTCCTTGTATAATTTCTTGCCAACATTCTGTTAGGCTGGAAAACTAAAAAAAAAAAAAAAAACAGGAAAACTTGGGCAGCTGTTTATCAGCTCACTTGCTTGTTCATGGTGAGCCACCTTTCTGCAAAATCCTGCTTACCGTGATATGCAAAAGCAGAACTCTATGTGTGCACTTACTGATAGTAAGTCCCATGACAGTGCCTGAATTCATGAACCATAACCATTTGTACTATGGTTTGATTCTTCTTGAGGCGTGTTGGCTCAGCGGGTAAGACACCAGGCTTGTCGATCAGAAGATCGCAAGTTTGGAGGTTCGAATCCCGAGCCCCGCGTGACGGAGTGAGCTCCCGCACTCGCCCCAGCTCTTGCCAACCTAGCAATTCGAAAGCATGCAAATGCAAGTATATTAATAGGTACCACTTCGGTGGGTAGGTAACAACGTTCCGTGTGCGTCATGCCGGCCACATGACCGTGGAAGCATCTTCGGACAACGCTGGCTCTTCGGCTAACAAACGGAGATGAGCACCGGCCCCTAGAGTCGGATACGACTGCACAAATGTGCGGGGGGAACCTTTACCTTTACCTTGATTCTGCTTAGTCAACCAACTCTGCCTAAGTAAGTTGAAATGTGTGAACCTAATCATTATGGCTAAGCCAGGAAAGAAGGGGCATAATATATCACAGCAATGGTCTTCATTTGGGAGAGAGAGAGAAAAAAAACAGTGCTGCAAGTTCTCAACTCTGCTGACTTCCTTTTGGAGATATGCAGCCACAGAGTATGCAAATACAGCAGCTATGCTCAATGTTTATCCCTCTGTGAACCAAGCAGTAGGAGTTACTTCTGAGCGAATGTATGGCTTTGTCCACCTAAGAAGATTTAACACTTGTGTTGCTTTTTGTTTTAACAGAACTAAATAATGTAGCATTTTTAGTTAAATAACCTTTTCCGGAATCTATTTTCTCGCTGAGATACGGTTATTTTCCCCTGAAAAGCATATTTTCATTTCTAGCAACAGCTTTCCTTCTTGTAATGCTAGAAATGGACACATGACTTCTTTTCTAACCAACTCCAGCAATGAACATTGGAATCATCCACTTTGATCTTTCACCCAAAGCACTGATGGATTTTATTGTGCTTTTGAGTGGTGCTGCTATAAGAAGTCTGCAAGCATTTTTTATTTTAAATGCTTGCTTTTATACATCACTCCCACTGAACATTTGAATGCTCTTGCCAATAACTGAGAATGTTTATATTTTCAGAAGTAAAACGGTTTTTAAGATCCAGTTAAGGAGGCTAAGAGGCACTACTTAGATGCAATGTAAGTATTTCTATCATAAGCACATAGTAGTTACAGTATCTTTACTATTATAGAAAGGAATATTTTATTTATTTATTTATTTATTTAATTTATATAACCACCCATCTCCCCCAATGGGGAACTCTGAGCGGTTTACAATAAAATAGATTAGATAAAAATATAAAATATAAACCAACAATTTATACAATTAATATAATAAATAGATATAAAATCCAAGTGGGAGATAGTATTAATAAAAGAAGGGCATTATAAAATTACAGGATTAACCACCCCCATGAGGAACTATCGTTTCCTCCCTCCCATGCCAGGCGGCAGAACCAGGTCTTCAGTTCTTTCCTAAATATACATTTTTATCTGAGATACTGGAAAGTTCCTCCCAGCAACACACAGTAATTATAATGGACAAACTGTACACTTCCGAGAGATTCTTAGTGAGATGGTAAGTAATGCTGCTTACTTCCTAAAAGATAGTTTGCTTCCCATGACCTTTTATCTCCTGCACTATATGCTGTAAAATGGGCTGTGTATATTCAAGGACAACCTCTCAATTCTCACAAAGAGGTACCATAAATATGGGCTAGGTCCCACATGACTGATGTTCACACCAGATTATACACCATGCTGTGCCAGCAGCCACTTCTGTGGCTTAGTAGTAAGGCCTGGTTTCCTCAACAGGCAAGTCAAGATAGAAGAATTCTCTGAAGATGTTAAGTTGGAAGCTCTGCTAGCTTTCTAATGCAGTTTCTTCTATGCAATAAATACCCTATAATTAATTTATTGGACAAGATCCGCAAAAGTTGTTCATCCATGTAAAGATCCCATATTTTCTGAGCATTCAACATAAAGTTCTCACAAGCAGCAGATTCCTTGTTATATTGTGATTACTGTGTGAAAGATGGTATCTTAGTTCGGGAATCTAGGAGGTTATGATGCAAAAACGAAACAGGTGACTCTTTTTTCCTTTCTTGACCACAGCAAGAATAATTAGAAGCAGGGTTCCAGATGTTACATGCTGACATACAGAGACAATGCTGTGGCCTCCTCCTCATATTGTCATTCCACAACATGCAATTCCATTTTGTTTTAGAGCATCCCAGACCAGATGGCTATGATTTCATGTAGTGCAATATCTTATAATCACTTGCTGTTACTAAAGACATTACTTTAGTGCAGTGTTTCTCAACCTTGGCAATTTGAAGATGTGTGGACTTCAACTCCCAGAATTCCCCAGCCAGCCTTGCTGGCTGGGGAATTCTGGAAGTTGAAGTCCACACATCTTCAAGCTGCCAAGGTTGAGAAACACTGCCGTAGTGATTCCATTTTGTTTGTATTTTATTCTGGGGGAAATGGGCTTGCTGAGAAAGGCTGGTGGAACCATTCAGAACAAAAGGGTTGATTACTATTGTCAATACATCCCAGGGCATAATGAAATGAAAGGGAAAAAGAATACTTTCATCTACTGATTAAATTGACTAGCAATTTCATTGAGAGAGTCTGCTAATGAATTGCCTGTCAGATTTAGAGAAGCCACATTGCCGGCAACAGGAAAGAAACATTTGCTCAAGCCAATCCAGGGTATGATGAGAAAAATAAGCAATTCTGAAGCATACAATGGATACAAAGATCATGGTAATATTTGAGGCACAGGAGAATTCAAGCAATCCCTGTTGTCATCAGGAGGTTGCCTTTTGAGAAACAGGCAGGTGAACATCTATCTGCATTTTTTCACTTTATACCTAACTTGGGCGCAGCCAACAGCCATTAAACTTTTTGAAATATTATTCACCCCAAACATACAATTAACCTTGAGTCTTGCAGGCCAAGAAATTTCCGATCACTTAGTTCGCTCAACACTGGCCCAGGTTTCATTTTGTTATTTGTGATTTCTATGGCCAGAACCCTCTCTTTTTTCCTATGGCCTGCTTTGATGCCTTGGTTCATTTAAGAATATTTTATCCCATTAAAAAAGCCACTGGGCTGCCTGGCGCATGCTTCCACATTTGGAATGGCATGGCTGCCAACCTTTTTTACACTCTCACTGTTCAGCAATCTTTGTGCCAGTTTCTGATACTGAGACCAATAGCTTTTAATAGCCAATTAAGGAACCCACCACTGGGGAAAAAATGCCACTTAACACCTCAGGCTAACTGTCTCTACAGGCTCTTTTCAAAGCTGTTTGCCCAAATTATTTGGGCCACTGCCCTCTGTGATAACAGCTTTGGCATCCCTTCAATCTTCCCACCACCACAGCCAGATTTATTCTTGGGAAACCATTTCCTTGGCTGTTCCTGAGCAGCAGCATTCTGGATTGTGCTGACAAATCTGGGGCATTGCTTAAGGTTCTTAAAGTGCTTAATTTTTTTTTACTCTTAATATTATCCTAAGATTCTAAGATAGTAGCCTATATATAAACAGCACTTTCAGTGATTTATGAGTAATCCAGAAATGAAGCACTTTTGCTCTCCTTTTTTGTGCTTATTTTTTCTTTCCTAAATCTATTAGGTTTGTTGATTTGCACTTATATTCCACCTTTTCTCTAGAAAAGTGTGGTGCAGAACATATGGGAGACCCAGCAAACATTATCCCTAAACCAACAATCCCGTGTTGTCCATTGGCTGAGAAAGACCAGCCCAAAGTCACCCAGGGAAATTTGCAGTCAAGTGAGGACATGGAACTGGATCTTTGATCTTCATTTGATTTCCACAGTCATCCAGTACGATTCTGTATTCATCTAGAACAGAGCTTTCCAAAGTGCGTGTCGCGTCACAAAAGTGTGTCGCCTGCGGGGCCCAGATGCGTCGCGTCAAAACCCGGAAGCGCTGATGGCACGCCATCAGCGCTTCCGGGTTTTCCCGCAGTGACACACTAACGGCAGCACGCGAAAATCCAAAAGCGCCGCAGCCATGGCGGTGCGTAAAAAATGAAAGCGGCAGCAGCGCTTCCGGGTTTTCCCGCAGCAACACACCAACGGCGGTTGGTGTGTTGCCGCGAGAAAACTTTGGAAAGCCCTGATCTAGCACCTTCTTCTCCATTTTTGGTAAATGCTGTTTTCTGCTGCTTTTTTTTCTATTGTTAGATTAGAATATTTAAAATTAGTGTGCCAGTCTGCACGCTTTCCTCTCTTAAAGTTTATTATTGCTTGTCCTGTTCATTTGTCTATGTAAATTGGTGAAATCTCTTTGAAAAGTAAAAAGCAGTCATATCTGTTGTTGTGGTGGTTGTTCAGTCGTTTAGTCGTGTCCAACTCTTCGTGACCTCATGGACCATAGCACGCCAGGCCTTCCTGTCCTCCACTGTGTCCCACAGTTTACTCAGATTCATGTTCATTACATCGGTGATGCTATCTAACCATCTCATCCTCTGCCGTCCCCTTCTCCTTTTGCCTTCAGTTTTTCCCAGCATCAGGGTCTTTTCCAGTGAGTCCTCTCTTCGCATTAGGTGGCCAAAGTATTTGAGCTTCAGTTTCAGTATCTGTCCTTCCAATGAGCAGTCAGGGTTGATTTCCTTTAGGATTGACTGATTTGACCTCCTTGCAGTCCAAGGGACTCTCAAGAGTCTTCTCCAGCACCACAGTTCGAAAGCATCAATTCTTCGGCGCTCAGCCTTCCTTATGGTCTAACTCTCACAGCCATACATTACTACTGGGAAAACCATAGCTTTAATTATACGGACCTTTGTTGGCAAGGTGATGTCTCTGCTTTTTAAAATGCTGTCTAGGTTTATAATATCTGTATTATAATATTAAATAGGTTTATAATATCTGCATTGAATCATAAAGGGGGAAAATCCAAATGCCATTACTGATAAATGTATTATTTATCAGGACCAAGAAAAATGTCACAAAATAGTGTATTTGTCAGGGTTTTCCTCTGAATTGCAAATTGTTTTCTTTACTTTCTGTTTCCCAAAACAACTTCACTGATAAGGTGCAGGTGGTTGCCACCACGTGATGTTATGTCTCAGTCTAAAAACTATCCCATGGGAACTCCCGGGGGGAGACAGTATGCTTGGTTAGGTGCGACACCAGCACCTCATGGCGGTTTATACTATGTGCAATCCTGAACGCTTTAGGCTTCGTAAATCTGAAAAAGCTTTGTGACCCTCTGGTCCTAAGGTTCCACCAATCAGAAAGCTGAAACAAGTGTATATCTCAGCTGTGAACTATGGGTCTATGCTTCTTAACTTCTGTCCAGTCTTTTAGCCATGTTCGTGTGTGTGTTCTACTTCTGAAGACTGGGAAGTGCGTAGCTATGCGTGGCTGTGTGTGTAGGCCATGGCATGAGCCCCTTCATGTCTGTCAATGGAAACAATACATGAAACTCTGCTTGTAAGTTTGTTTTCCCTTTTTGCAATAATGTAACTGTATATACATTTATTGCCTTTATTACAAGTAAACATTTTAGCCATAAAAGCTGCACTCTGTCTGTTTACTCTGCGCCTTAACCCTATAAGCCAGCATTATCCCACAGTATTACCTTTTAATCAGGACAGATATTACAAAAACAAGGAATGATGTCAACTCTTGTCAGAATGTAATTTTCATTGTTTGTTAACATAAGTTTATGTTAAGTTTTTTTTTCAATCATTTGTGAATTCTGAGAGCAAGTTTGATTTCCCCCACATTATTGAATTTTTTAAAAAAGCTCTTTCCTAAATAGCATCAACATTTGCTGTGCATGTGATATGCTTCAGATCAAATAACAGCTACTGTAGATTAACTTCTAGCCATGCATACCTGGGACTCTAGTAAACCTGTGATTCAGAAAAGTCCAGTATCAGTCAGTAATCTTAAGTGGCTGAGCAGGTCTTGCAGAGCAGAAAAATCTGAAATGTGAAAAAGAACTGTTTTATAAAATGATGTTTCTTTTGCAATGATACACATTTAAAATTTAGATCCTGCCCTTGAAAGAAAGAAAGCATGCCTGGTGAGTAAAACTGCAGGCACAGTGCCAGATGTCTTGAAATATAAAAACTACTCTAAGCACCCTTTGTTTCTTCACCTGAATGCCAAACACCTTCCATGCTTGAAAATTGTGTGTGTGATGAATTATTGCCTTATTTTTGAATATTTTTTTTTAGTTTTTGAAAAAGGAAATAGAACCAGTCAAAACTTCAAGAAAAGCAGTTTTCCTCTTTTTATGAAATGTTCCAATTACAACACCGAGCTTCTATACAACCGGCAAACAGGCAGATACAGAAAAATACATCTGCCTGCGCGTGCGCACGCACACACACACACACCTACGTTACAGTTGGCTATGCGCGAAAGCTCTTGTGGTGTTCTACTGTGGTGCTTCTGATGTTTTCCCAACCTTTCTTCATAACGTTGTCATTTGTATTGGCTGTCTTAATTTGACTTTATGGTGGTGGCTGCTACTGTCATGATCGGGGTACTTTCGGAGATGCGTGTACAAATGGAGCCAAAAGGTGACATAGAAATAAGGCAAAGTTCAGTTCAGCTCCGCTCCTAGAGACGGCCTGGACACAGCCATGTCGCTCTCTTAAGTAGTTTGCCACCGCCTTTTTCTTCAAAGTACTTTTTTCCCACTTTCCAGTCTACCCTACGGCTCCGGTTTTCCGTTTAGAAATTCTGCTCATCCTCCGAGCCGAGGAGAGGTCGTTCCTTTAACCCATTTACCCCGAGGAAACGCGACGCAGGCTCCCTCGCGCCTCCAGAGCCTTAGAAGAGGCCCCCTCCCACCACCTCCACTCCTGGGGACAGAGACGGCGCGAGGAAAGGAGGGCGACGAAGAACACGAGAAGGGGGCGTGGCTGGCTGGCTCAGGGAGCGCCGCCCACCCAGACCCGGGGAACTCAATTCAAGCTGGGAAGAATGGTCGAAGAGAACCGCGAGCTGAGCTGTGAGGGGGCGGCGGCGGCGGCCGAGGATGGATCCGCCTGAGGCGTGGGACCCCTATAGCCGGCCGGCCCGCCGAACCCAGTGGCTGGTGAGCGCCTTGGCTTACCACTACGGGCTGGACCGGGGGGTGGAGAACGAGATCATCGTGCTGGCCACGGGCTTGGATCAGTACTTGCAAGAGATCTTCCACCACTTGGACTGCGAAGGGGAAGGCAAGATCCCCGGCGAGGATTTCCAGACCCTCTGCCTAGTGCTGGGGCTGCAGGACGACGACGAGGCGGCCGCCGACCCGGAGGAATGCGCCGGCCTCTGCGAGAACCTCTCGCCCGAGCTGACTTTCCGGCAGTTCCATGCCAAGCTGTGCGGCTACTTCAGCACCAAGGCCGGTTGCAAGCCTCCGGGCGTCCCGGGGGTGAGCAGGCTGCCTCTGGGCAAGGAGAGCGAGCACATCGAGACCCAGATCCGCCTCCGCAGCCCGCTGCGCCGGCGGCGGGAGCAGGCTGAGGCGGGACGCCGGACGGCGGGCAGGGGCTGCACGCGGAGCAGCAGCGCCCGGACGTGCTCCTCTTCGCCGCCCGGATCGTGCTCCCGGGAGTGCTACGAAGAGATCGTGGCGCTGGAGCAAGCGGAGGATCGCATCGTCAAGCTCGAGGACGAGAACGCCAGCCTGCGCGAGCTAGTGGAGGACATGAGGGCGGCTTTACAGAGCAGCGACGCCAGGTGCTTGGCGCTCCAGGTGAGCGGGAAGTCCTGCTGCGCCGCGGAGCCCGAAGGGATCGGGGCAAAGAGAGCGCCGTGGAGCCTTCCTTGCCGGACCCCAGTAACGCTGCCTGGGCGTGAAGGTCCCAAGCTGAGCCCCGGCCATTCTCGTTGTTCTTAATTAAACGCTTTTCAGACGGGGTTGCAGTGGGGTGAGGTAAACCCTGAATGGCGTAGACGCTCACCAAAAAGTTGCCCCCGAATGTGAATCTGCTCTGGGAAAGGGCACTTGAAGGCAGGCAGAAGGGAAAAGTGCGTCGGAGAATGTCCTAAATGCCTTTCCTCAGGCCCACCCTTAGGCATAGTGGGGCTGCCTCAGGCGGCACAGTTTGGGTGTGGTGAACTTACAGCAAACTATTAGTTACTTCATTTGTTAGCACCGTCGCTTATAGCCAGGGATGGGAAAGAGGCTGCAGCCAATTGAAATGTTCGGGGGGGGGGGGGGGGAGATGACCGGTTTTTCTATTTCTTTGCAGGACAACTTAAATTGAAGGAGGGTGGAGAAATTTTAGGAGGCTCCAGGCTTTCCTACCCAACCCTCCCCTGGCAAACAGGACTGGTGGAGAAATGCCCTGTGGGATGGTCTACTGTGTATAAAACACACTTTTGGACTTACTGTAGGTGGGTCTTCCTGAACTGCCAAAGCCAACCCTTATCACCTTTACATACTAGGGAGTGAGCTTTATTGACCACAGTGGGATGTTATAAGTGGAGGTGAAAGGATAAATTGTGATGAGAAGCAGCCCTGTTTTTTCTGACAAGTCATAAGGAGGGTGCAGCTCCT
This sequence comes from Charina bottae, assembly GCA_023362775.1. Taxonomy (NCBI): domain Eukaryota; kingdom Metazoa; phylum Chordata; class Lepidosauria; order Squamata; family Charinaidae; genus Charina; species Charina bottae. Next base: position 80,382,602 of record JALMGJ010000002.1, read on the forward strand.
CTATTGCACTTTATAGGAGTGTTTTGTTGTTCCGGTGCTGGCATGTTTTGAGTAATGTAAATTCTAATTCACTAAGAAAATAGTGGTAATAAGTTCGAGAGTCCTGACTTCTTTCCATCCTTGAGGGTTAGCAATCATTTCTGTGATGGTCGTCATTCTAAAACGTCTGTGACTTTTTAATTCATTCAAACCTGGTTCTGTTTATATTGTGTTGAATTGAAAAGGCTCTTAAACAAAGACTGCTTAAAGTCACAGTTGTTGGCTTTGGGGCTGGTGTAAACAAAGCACAAATATTTTGCTCAGCTTTTGTCCTCTCTGAAGTCTTGTTAGTCATTGGCAAAAGGACAACATGGCACATAAACACTATGGTCTTCATATAGGGCATAAATTGGACATGTTGAAAGTACTGTACTAGAAATTCCATTTCATAGAAGTATGTTCTGGATGGAACAGTTTAAAATCACCTGGGTCTACCTGCAAAAATCTGTTTAGAATCTCAGTTGACTCCTGTTGTGTTACAAGTTTCACAACGAAGTAATGAACCTGATCCAGTCAAAGATAAGCACTTTTGAAGTTTCATTCTGAAACACTCTTACCTGGCTTTACTGACTTTGATATACTTCTGAATAAGTGTAACTTTGGTTTCAGTGGGAAATTCATTGACTTCAGTGGGAAAATCTTACCTATGGCTGGATTGAAGGTAAAGTCAAAGAAAGTACGGAGGGCAAAGATGAAGGAAGAACATGTATTTTTCTACTGAAACGGGATACATTAGGGAAAGTCAGATCTTTTAGGACTGTATCTTGATTTTCATTCCTGTGCATCCTTTCAGTTACAAGGAGTTTGACACTTTTTAATATAAAAAAGGTTGGGTCCTCATAATCTTATTAGCATAGTTTACAGTGATAAATAATTTCATGATTTTAATATAACTTCTACAATCTAATGCAGAATTAAATACACATATTTTAGTGGGCTTAACAGTGCAATACTATATGCATGTCCACTAAAAACTAAGTGCTGGTGAGTTCAATGGTCTTTACTCACAGACAAGTGGGTACATAAGCAGAAATCTGTTTGAGGCTGCTGTCCAATGCAGATTTACTTAACAGTAAGTCTACTGAATTCAGTAGTCTATCTTGAAGCACTTTCTTTGATATGTTTGTACATTGCCTTTTGGAATAATTCTGTGACTTACTAATAAATAAGTAAATACATCTTTTCCAATGAAAGCCACTTTTTAATCTACTTCTAATTTTTAACTGCTCTCTGCATGCATCTGGAGATGCATATATTCCTACCCAAAGTCAAAGAACTAAGATATATACAGATATATATTTTCACAATATTTTAGTTGGTTCTTTAGTGCAGCTCCACTCATCAGGGAAATTCTGTCTTGTCTCTTATGGGACTTCCTGTGGCTCTCCTGTGCATTTGATCTCTACTACTTGTAGCAGCACGACTCTTTTACTCCCTGCCCCCCATCCCTTCTTCTCTTCGCTGCCTCTTAGAATGGTTCCTAGGCCATCCAAGAGCACCCAAGCGGTACACCCACCATGTTTTTGTTATGAGGTCCCCCCGCCAGGCAAAACAGGAAATTACCTTTTATTACGTCCCGTCAGTTTTGTAATGCTGGCCAGATCTTGCTGCTGTACAGCACCCAGGGATTAACTTTAAATGCGCAACTGAGTCCAAAAAACCCCATGAGTTTTAACATTTCAAAAAATAAGCCATGAGAACAGGCTGTATATACATAAGGTAAAGGTAAAGGTACCCCCCGCACATTTGTGCAGTCGTGTCCGACTCTAGGGGCCGGTGCTCATCTCCGTTTGTTAGCCAAAGAGCCAGCGTTGTCCGAAGACGCTTCCACGGTCATGTGGCCGCATGACACGCGCGGAACGCTGTTACCTACCCACCGAAGTGGTACCTATTAATCTACTTGCATTTGCATGCTTTCGAATTGCTAGGTTGGCAAGAGCTGGAGCTAGTGCAGGAGCTCACTCTGCACGCAGGGCTAGGGATTCGAACCTCCGAACTTGCAATCTTACGATCAACAAGCCTGGCGTCTTACCCGCTGAGCCACCACGCCCCCTATGTATATACATAGCCAGCTCATAAACAACCCAGATGTTAGCTAATAATAAATACTTAACTTTCATTATTGGCTTGCTCTTGTGAATATATTATTATATTATTATATTATATTATATTATATTATATTATATTATATTATATTATATTTTATATTACTCTTCTTATGTAATGCTTTATTTTATTTTAGTATGCTGTTGCAAGTCTAGAAGATTCAGCAACATAAAATTTTGATTTTATTTATTTGAAATAAATGAATAAGTCCAACTATACCATAATGCCTCAGCTGAAAGACAGACTCTATTCTGAAGTCACAATTTCTTTCATTTTTTTTTTTTGCCTTACTGGGAACTGTTGATACAGTAGCTCTGGGTAACCAGAACAAATTCCTGCTCCTCTTTTCTTTCCATCCACCGCCCACCATCCTCCTGATGGCCCACCATCCTAACAGCCAACTTTCTTTCCTCAGCCTCCTTTCTGGCAAGGAGAGAGAACTTTAACCTTGTACTGTAGTAACAGCCACTCCTCCTCTCTGAATTCATTACAGTGAATGCAAGCATGTGGAAGGGAGTAGGATTACATTGGCTTTTCTTGCTCTGGTCTACATTTAGTCTATTTGTGGGTAACCTGTATGTATACCACTTGTGTAGGCATAGGCAATCTCTGCATGATGAGGCAGACACTGCCTATGCCTGCACAGGTGGTATACATACAGGTTACCCACACTCACTTATAGGCAATGTCTGTATGGAAAAAAAACAAGTCTTGGCACACGCATGCAGAACAAAGGTTTATACATTCACCTTCACAGGTTAAGCTGTGCGCATGCAGGAGCAAGGACAGCAAGAGCAATCCTTTTCCTCCTCTACCATAATGCAATAAGGAGTCCTTTGTTCCCTACCATACTTCCTCCCCAGGAAGATCCACTGACCACCCACCCTTGGGTGCCCATCTGGCTTCTTCACTTGCTTTCAACTCTGTCCAGTTTTAGAGAGCTTTGAAGATGCGTTGAAGTCAGCTCTGTATACCCTTTATGTAAAAAAAAAATGCTGAGTTTATGAGTTGTTGTGATGTTGGGTTGGATACTGTGCTTTTCATGGTTTGTTGGTGCCTTTTTAAAAGCTTCCCTTTTTAAGATTGTACAGTAAGACACAGCTTTTCTAAATATCTTAATTAATAAAAACAGTATTGGTACAAGCAAGATTTGGCTTGTACACCATGCACTCTTAGCTACGTATATTTCTACATGTTGATACTTTCATAACTTCTAGAGTGGTCTTCTCTGCATTGGATTTCAACTCCCATAATTACAGCCAGCAAGGCCAAAATTTAAACTGCAGTACACTTTGAAGTGCAGCACCAAAGTGCAGCACCAAATTAGGTAGGATTAGAATGAAAACTGCTTAATATGTTTCACAATGCCCTATTTTACCAAGAAAGATCACAGTTTCTCTTGATGAGCTTTAATAGTTATATTGGCATATATTTTATAATGCAATTTTATGCATGTTGACTCAGAACCAAATGCACCTTACTATGAGGTAACTGGGTACATGATCACAGTCTTAATACATGTTGGTGTCACTCAGCCTGGTTTTTTTAATCTGGAACATGTTCCTGAGTTTTTATTGGGAAGCCATCTTGTGCAATCCAGGTAACAAAAATGGGGGTAAATACCATTTAAGAATGTTCACGTAAGAATTCCTATGTGAAATAAAATTATGGATGTTTGTGTGTTTGCTTTACCCACTGGATGATGATCATTCTTCAGCTATTGATGCATCTTTCCTGAAGACAAAACATTAAGAACAAATCTGTTTGTTTAAAACCTTGACTGTTCCTAATTAATATTTTTCATTTTGCTCCTGATGATTGTAGGTGGGATTGTGGAAGAGCCATGCACATCATAAGAAAAATGGGACTTGCTTTATAGGCAACCAGAGACAACGGGTTAACAATAGATTCCAGACTTCCAAGTGCCTTCAGAGTGTTCTAAAGGAGGTTGAATTAATCCGGAGTTCTAGGGATGGACAAATTGAAGAAGCAATTAGGTTTAACCAAGAACTGGAAAAGGAACTAAGGAATTCTCATGAAGCCCTCATAGCCCTGGAAGATTGCAACCACAGCTTAAAGAGAGAGCAGGCAGAAATGAGGAAGAAAGTTGAAGAAGCAAGATGTGTTATCCTTAACTGCCTTGGAAAAGTAAAGGAGCTAGAAACTAAAGCCCATAAAGTATCCCAACTCCAGATCTATATCCAGCAGCTAGAATCAGAGCTACAGTATTATAGGTAAGCCCCAAATTCTAAAAGTAAATAAATATAACACACTGAATGCAAATGTGGTTTTGGAACCCTGGCTGAAATGTCTTCTGAAATGTGGGTAGAGAATTAGCCGCTACTTAGTTATTTTCTTAGTAGGGACTCACTGCAAAGCTTATCTTCTTTCTAGTTAATGCCACAGCAAACATGATTTACTAGTAACAGCAGAGACCACCAAAGGAAATCCCAACATACCGTTGACAAAAATCAGCAGATGTCAACAATCTAATTTAGGAGGCATTATTAATGGTATTGTGGCAGTTGATGTTTAGAAAGGGTAACATGTAATCTAATGGGAGAGGTCTTTTGAAAAAACACAGCTGGTAAGCATTAAGGGCATTGGTTATCCGCAATGCATTTGAGCTTCAAATTAATATTTGTACAACACTGCTTGTTGAGATTTCTCCTGCTTTGGTACTGCATAATTTTTCTTTAAACCGTTCTATAAAATATTTCAGGCCATATGTCAAGTGCTCCGTCCGAGATACAATGGTTGTTACGCTATTTAAGGTTTGTAAGCAAATGCTTTGTAGGATAATTTTCAAAAGTGAACAACACTCGTAGGCTCATCAGCTTTCCTATCTGCTGCTTACGCAGTAATAATAATTACTCTATGAGTGCATCACGTATGTTCAACTTTATGATATAAGTAATCATCTGATTTGATATGTAGGTATGAGTAATGATTTCTCTGTCCACAGTCAAGATGAAAACAAATTAAATCAGAAGTTATACTGAGAAATAGGGTCACAATACTCCTTTGATAGATATATTATATTAGTGCTACCCAACATTGATTTCAGCTTTGCCTGCTGCCCCTGGTAAAGAATAACGGGGGCAAAAGAGGTCAGACTGAAGAAAGCAGTGCTGTGGTGTTATAACACAAGCCTTGCTCATTTTCTAAGTGCAGCACAACATCTCATGTAATCCCAAAAGGGGCGGAGCTTCCAGTGTGACACCACAGTGCTGCTTTTGTCCTTTTGACAAAAGCAGCAAGATCCTGTCGACACTGCTGAACAAAAATTCCTTCCACACCTGTGATTGAAAAGTAAAAGAAGTAAAAAGTAAAAGTATCTGTGTGTATCTATATATGTATGTATGTATTGTGTGTGTGTGTGTGTGTGTGTATACACACACACACACACACACACATACACAGTATATACAGTATACAGTATGTAAGAGCAGTAAATGTAAGCATTTGGTTCTGCTCAATCAGTGAACATAAGTTCCTATTTTTGCCAATTCTTATCTATCTGGAATTGATTTATCTGGAAAAAAAATAATGTAAAACCTTTTTTTTTTCATATCTCTATAGCAGTGTTTCTCAACCTTGGCAGCTTTAAGATGTGTGGTTTTCAACTCTCAGAATTCCCCAGCCAGCATGCTGGCTGGAGAATTCTGGGAGTTGACGTCCACACATCTTAAAGTTGCCAAGGTTGAGAAACACTGCTCTATAGTATAAAATGCATTCTTGATTAACACAGGTTACTAGGATTGGACTGTAAAGTAGAACAATCAGTAGTTGGTATTCTTCCATGTATGATCTTACCTTTTAAAGGAATAAATCTGTTAATGTACTTTCATTGCTTCCTTTGGGTTAAATTCATTACAGTAGCCCCCATAGATTTCAGTGGGACAAGTGCATAAATGTGTGTGAATATACGACCAATATGCCATGTCTGAAAGAAGTATTTCATTGTTTATTCATTTTCTATCCCTTTATGTGTTATAGGTACAACTAGGTGCTGTGTCTCCAAAATTAAATTTGATGAGGCATGTATTTCTTTCATTATTGTTGGCACTGGACCCTAGCTTCTCACCTTCATCACCTTAAAGCAACGGTGATGGCTAATTATAACAAGTCCATGCCATGGAGTCACGCAATAAAGTTTTGCTCAAGATGTGGAATGTCAGAAACCAAAGCCAGAAGTATGATTAAGCAGTTGAATGGATGGCTTTTTAATGTTTAATATAATGGGGAGCTCATTTTACTGTTTTTTTCTAATTGTGAGAACAATACCCACATTAAATTGTAAGGAATATATTAGATAAAGCATGTAACAATACTCTAAGCAGGCACCAATATTGAAATTTCATTCAGTCCTATTCTAGTGAAGCTTGGAAGGGTTACAGCTGCAATAAATCATATAGTCCAAAATCTATGGGAACTGCTTCAAACACCATTGACATGTTATATGAATACTGTGTTTTATTTTTCCAGCTTACTGTGATGTTCAAAAGCAGCACTATAAACACTTTTGATAACTTAAAATAGCCATTTCCTTTGTTCATCTGCTAGTTCCTCTCCATTGGTTTTACAGGGTTTCAGAGTGAGTTATTTGCATTGTCAAAGCTATTGTGTCTGAAGTTGGAGAATAGTTTAAAAATAGTAATCTGGTCATTTTTATTGCTATTGTAACTGTTTTTTTTTAACATTTATTTAGGGAAATGCAGGGTTTTTTTTAAAAAAAAAAAACCCAAATGTTACTTCCCCCCCCTCCCATTCATAGATGCTTTTGTCATTGGCATGTTGGTTCTCCTAACTTACATCATTGACTAATTCCATTACCGTTGTTAGAACTTGATTCGTATTTAGGAATTCCAGTGGGAATTGGGTAAGAAGAACTGCCTTTACATCATGGGGAAGGGAGGATTTATAAGCAAATGTATAGCACCCTTGGTATTTAGGGATCAGGTTTAATCCCGGATTCTTGCCTACTAGTGTGTTTTTCCAAAGTTTAATTGTGCATGAAGTCCATCTTTTTGGAAAGAGAGATTGGCTAATTTAATAACCAAATATGGACCCAGGCTTGCCCAGGAAGAACTTTTCAGAACAACACCAAGGTGACAATCCATAGCTGGGGAGTAACATGTATAAAGCTTATGATTGAAAGCAATTCCTTGCAATGGCATATCAGTGTGTGTTCAAACTTTTTTTGGGAAGACCTTTGAATGGACTGAGATTTGGAAAATGCAGAATATGGCCTCCAATAATTTAATTCTGTTTTTAATTGTCCTGTAAGATACTTCAAGTGTTTTTTAAGTAGAAAAGAGAGATAAAACTGTTTATATAAATCAAATGCAAACTCTTTCATTTAATAAAAGAAAGAAAGGAGGAGATGGGGCAAGCTTCTAGTTCTGATAAATTGTAGGACTGTGGAAGAAAGTTACAGGAAATAAAAAATGTTCTCCCTCTATATCATATTTCTTTGTTTATTTTACTTCTAATCTGCCCAGGAGCCAAAGTTAGTCTAGGGCAAGTGGGGCCTAGATATTTATTTACATTTTTTTCTCATATTGGGAATTCTCTTCCCCCTCTGCTGAAAAGTAATTTCAACCTTCAATACTGGAGGATGGGGAGAGAGAAAACAGGATATATGTATATAGCTTATACTTCCTATCTTTTGTGCTGCTTTAATGTGATGTCATTTTATTCAAGAGAAGTATTCAAGTTGCCCTTATTTTGTTTAAATTATCATGAGGTACTGTTTGGGGCTAATCTTTTGTTCATTGGTTTGTCTATAGAACTTAAATCTGCTTTAGCATCACAGGGAAAGCGAAAGGTACCCTAGTGATTGTTGCATCCATATGCTAGGTCCACATTGGATGGAAGGCTAGAGAATAAAGTTAGAAGACATTCAACATGTTTTCAGTACCATCTGCTGGGTACAATTAACTTTGAGCAGTTACTTCTTTTTCTAAGGAATTATACTCCATAATGCTAGTATTCTGAGTTAGTAATGAGGGATTTAGAGCAGGCTGTTACATTTCTATTCTTGCTGTGGAGATTTTTCCTTCTTTGAAACCTGCTCTCGAGATTTTTCCTGCTGTTTCAGATCTTGTGTCTTATAGGTAGCTGTAGTAGGAAGGAATAATATCAATATGTGACCCATCAGTAAAATCTCTTGCACTGTGTGTGTTTTAAGCTAATCATCCATAGGATTAAAAATGATTTCATGAAAGTTTCATTCAGGATTCAAAACAAATGATCTAAAGAATAGCATTGTTGCTGAGGAGCTCAGCCTTGCCAGGTGTACCCTTAAAAGCTTGGTTTCATATAGCCTAATTACGATCTCCAAGGAAATGGCTGAGAACTCAGAGCTATCAAGACATTAAATCAGGGCTTTCCAAAGTGCCACTGCTGGCGACACACCAGCGGTGGTGGCGGCAGCAGCGCGGCCGCGGCGGCGCGGGGGGGCGCACGTGCACGGTGGTGGCGCGGGGGTGTGTGCGGCGGCGCGCACGTGCACGGCAGCGCACGTGCGCCGCTGCTTCCGGGTGGTGTGGCGACACACCACGCTGTGTGTGGTGACACACTTTTGTGTCGCGACACACAGTTTGGAAAGCTCTGCATTAAATACTGGTTATCTCCAGTGGCTTGCAAGCTTCTTTCCTCACTGTAGGTCTACTCCTTTGCAATCAAGTCATCCCAGGTACATCCAGAACTCACACACTATACCAGTGAGTACATTAGCATTCATTGGTATCCATATAGCCTGCACCTATGTCCATAACCGCCTGTTGCATTTGTCTCTTTGTCAGCTGTCCTGCCTACCTCGGTTGACCCAGGATTTTAAAATTAAAAAAAAAAGACCACCCCCACAAGAAAGTAATGGCAAACCACTTCCGTAATATAGGTAGTCCTTCAGGTTTGAAGATGACAGCTTGTTGTGCAATTCATCTGTGGACACGGAGGTGGCTCTGCAGTCCCAGTCTGGAAGTGCAGAGTCTAGCACAATGGGGGCACCGGAAGTCCATTGTTGTAATAACTGTGGGTATTATTCTGTGATGCCACTCACGGTTTTCTATCAGTTTTTGGCAGCGCCTGTCTTCAAAGCTGGTGGAGGCTTCATAGCACAGGGCTCGCCAGCGAGTTCTGTCAGCAGCCGCAGCTTCTAGTTCCCTTGGCTGGTTGTCACGTGGCATAGGGTTTCCTTCACAGCATCTTTGTAGCACTTGCATGGACGACCTCGAGGTCTCTTCCCAGGCTCCAGTACACCGTAGAGCAACTGGTGAGGTATACGGTGGTTGTCCATTCTGATGACATGTCCCACCCAACACATCTGGGCTCTGATAATCAGGGACTCAGTGCTAGTGGACTTTGCACAATCCAGGACCTCCAGATTGGAGACACGGTCTTGCCAATGAATGCCAAGGATGGAGCGGAGAGCGTGCACGTGAAATTTCTCCAATTGTTTGATGTGTTGTCAGTATGGAGTCCAGGACTCATATCCATATAGAAGAGAAGGGATAACCACAGCTCTGTAGACTTTCAGCTTTGTGGAGATACGGATGTTGTGTTGATTGAGTACTCTAGTATGCAGCTGTCCCAGAGCCTGGCTGGCCTTGCTGATCCTGGAGTCAATTTCTTTGTCCAAAGACCCATCCCTCAAGATGATGCTTCCCAGGTATTTGAAGCTGTGGAGCGCGGTGGCTCAGCAGGTTAAACCGCTGAGCCGTTAGTCTGCCGACCATAAGGTCGGCAGTTCGAAACCGCGGGGTGGGGTGAGCTCCCGCCACTAGCTCCAGCTTCCGCCCACCCAGCGGATCGAAAGCATATGCGAGTAGATAAATGGGTACCACTTCGTGGGTCAATTTGCCGGCGTCCAGGGGAGGGTCGTCCTCGTTCCGAAGAAGACCTAGGGAATCCCGGTGATGACGGCGGAGGACGACGGATCCGGAAAAAGAACAGCTTCCTGGACGTCAGCAGCCGGCACAGAAGCGAGGCATGTTGGGGCTTGTAGTCCAGTGCCTGCAGCCGAAGAGCCGGTTCCCTGCCCTCCTCCCTATTGCGCGGTAAATTTACAAAAATGATATGTGATGTATAATTGGAAAAATGTACTGATGTTGTTGTAAGCCGCCTAGAGTCCTCCAGTAGGGAGGGGATAGGCGGGGTATAAATAGGATAAATAAATAAATAAATAAATAAAAGCTGTTTACATTTGTCAGCTGGAAGTTGTCAACAGTGATTTTTGATTCTATGGGGTTAGTATTTGGCATGGGCTGGTAAGGTACTTCAGTATTGTTCAGGCTGATAGTCAGGCCAAAGAGCATACCAGCATAGCAGCATCTGAGAATTAGTTCAGCATCAACTGTAGATCACTGTCTTTGTGCGCCAGGAGCACACAGTCATCTGTAATACTGCCAAGAAAATTACATCCATGTGTCCAAGAAATAACCAAGAGTTTTTCTCAACTTGAAGACTTCAGATTTTCTTAACTTAGTTTCTTCAATATTTCTGCAAAAATATTTTGAGTGTTCCTAGGTTTACTGATAAACGTCCTTTGAATATAAGGTAAGTAAGTAAGGTTTCCCCTTCCAGTCGTATCTGGCTCTAGGGGGCGGTGCTCCTCTCCAATTCTTGGCCGAGGGAGCCAGCGTTGTCCATAGATGCTTCCGTGGTCATGTGGCCAGCATGACTAAATGCCGAGGCGCACGGAACGCTGTTACCTTCCCACCGGAGTGGTACTTATTTATCTACTTGCATTTTTATGTGCTTTCGAACTGCTAGGTTGGCAGCTGGGTGAGAACAGGAGCTCACCCTGTTACGCGGTGCTTCCAGGTCTCGACCTGCCGTCCTTTCATTTGACAGTCGGTAGTCTTAACCGTTACGCCACTGCGCCGCCCTTTGAATATATTATTCTGTATACAAAATGCACTGATTACCAATCATTGCAGGCAGGGATATTTAGCTTAATTCATTTAAAGAGGAGAACGGTAGACCTGGGTACTAAATATATCAATAGTGATGCCAAGAACATCAGAACAAAAGTCATTTTCAGAACTAATGGAAACTCCACCAAATAGACTAAGGATTCATTCCTCCAGTTTAGTACAAGATTTCAGAATATTATCCCTCCCTCTTTTTTCTTGTCACCCTTCTCCCTTTTCATTGTTCCTGTGAACAAAGATTTGAACATAGTAACAGTGAGCCTCAAACAAAAGAAGAAAGAAATAGAAGATATTACAGCATTTATTTTATGACAGGCATATGCATCTCATTGTAAGGTGCTCCTCTCCGATGCCCTAAAATCCATTTCTCTAGAGTAAACCGCAGACACGAGGTTTCTTAGAAGTAAAAGGATTTATTACGGTGCATGAAGGCTAACACAAACAAAGACTGGAATGAGCAGGCATAGCATGGCATAGTACATTTAAACATTCTCCTCCCCATTGTTCTTAGATGATGACACGTGTAACACCCAGGCTCCAGGGTGCTCAGACAGTCGTACCCGGGGCTGTAGAATTCAGCCTGTCACCTCGTTGTGAGTCGTTCCCCTTTCGGCGTTGTTGCCTGTCTCGCGTCGGTTTCAAGCTACCCTTAATACACAGAGCTGTCTGCTTAATGGCAGAGGTCTGCCAGAACTCTGACATGCTACCCGCCCAAGAGTCACCACCCCTTCCCCCAGTGAGTTATACCTAGATTCTAAACTGTATTTACACCATTCATCTTGAGCTTTCATGGTTCATGGCCTCAAACAAAAGAAGAAGAAAAATAGAAGATATTACAGTATTTATTTTATGACAGGCATATGCATCTCATAGCTTCAGTTATTATGGATGCTCTGTGCCTGTAGGTCAGTTACAATGATCATCTGTGAGATAATTCAGCTTTGGAATGTCAGTAATATTTAATTATTTGATATCCTGCCTTTTTACTGAGATAAATACTTGGGGTGGTTATCAATGTTTAGAATAAAAAAAATGAAAACAAATTATAATCAAGATTAACATAAAACATAACACTTATTGAGATGGGCGGCTATAGAAAATAAATAAATAAATAAATAAATAAACAAACAAACAAACAAACAAACAAATAAAGGCCTCAAGTTAAGATTGACCCCTGGTAAGTGCATCCATGCAGATTTGTTGGAGGTGTTATGGAAGTGCTGTACCACTGTCCTCTGGGATTTTTGTTTTTTGTTTTTGTTTTTGTTTTTACTTCCCAATCTAGCCTACAGTCCTGGAATTCTGAAGTTGTCCCTGATCCAAGTACTAAACAGGACTAACATGCTTATCTTCCATGATCAGCCAAACTCAGCTAGATGCTGCTACCTGTTGAGACTAAGATTAATTCATCAACAGTTTTACAAAATGGTGAGTTTTTCTAAATATAGAAAGAGGCAGGCCAAACACAGTACTTGAGGGAATGTGTTTTGTAGCTGAAGGCCCTCTCTTGCTCCCCAGATTAATTTATTTTATTTATTTTTTATTTTATTTATTTTCTATCCCACCTTTATTATTTTTATAAATAACTCAAGGTGGCGAACATACCTAATTGTAAGCTGCTTCTCAGGTGATCGCAAATGTTTCTCCCAAAGAAAGACTTCAGCTCAGATATTGGGTAGTAAACGATTTATTGCTATACATGAGTAAGCAAGCAAAGGTACAGATGGTTCCCTGGTTCCTGGCTTGGGTTTTTATACTCTCCCGCCGGAGCATCTACCCCTCCCTGCTGTGGGTTTCCCTTTGGTCCGCTTCAGGCTTCCCTTTGGTCCGCTTGGTGTCATGTTGAGGTCAAGCCCTTGAGTTCTTTGTTTCCCTTATCCAGGAGGTGTAGTTGATAGTTTCTTTCCTGAGTCGTTTGTGTCTTTTGTCTATTTCGTTAACCCTTTCTGATGCTTGATGTGTTTGGGAAATGGCAGGACCCTGGGGGCATGCCAGGGTTCTGACATGCCGCCCCCCCAAGACCTTCCCCCTCCCTTATTCTTCGTCCAGACCCTTTGAGTTTCTGTTATTCGGTGCTTGTGATATCTGTAACAGAACAACATATTATTAGTAAGGGATTCACTGGGGTTTTTCAGGAAATTTTCGGTGGAACTTTCTAATTAAATCTGGGGCTTGCATGTGTTCAACTGCTACCCATTCCCTGAAGCCTACTGGTAAGTGCTGCCACTTGACCAGGTATTGTAATTTTCCCCTGTGTTTTCGTGAATTGCAGATTTCTTCAATTTCGAAGTGTGGTTCCCCGTTCACTATTGTTGGTGCTGGTTCCGTCGTTGCAGGGTGCCATTGTTTTGATGGGTGGTATTGTTTCAGGAGACTTATATGAAACACCGGGTGGACTTTCTTCAATGTCTTGGGCAGTTGCAGTCGTGCCGTTACTGGTTTGATGACTTTTATTATTGGAAATGCCCCGATGAATTTTGGGGCCAGTTTGCGAGACGGCGTAAGTTCTTAGTAGATAAGTATACTTGGTCTCCTTCTTTTAATCCCCATTCTGTTGCACGTTTCTTGTCCGCATATTTTTTGTAGGTGGCCTTTGCTTCTCGAAGTGTTTGGAGCATGACAGGACAATTGCTAGTTAGTTTGTTTACCCATTCGTCTGTCCGTAATGGTGCGTGTGCGTCCTTCCTTTGGATCATATCTATTTCTGGGATAGCTGAAAATTCCTGTCCTGTGGCTATTTTGAATGGTGTGAACCCCGTGCTGTGGTGTACTGAGTTGTTATACGCTACTTCTGCAAAAGGTAGTAGTTCGACCCAGTCGTTTTGCTGGTAGCTGATGTAACATCTCAAGTATTGTTCCAGTATGGATACCAGTCGTTCTGATGCTCCGTCTGTGCACGGGTGGAATGCGCTGCCCAGTCCTTGTTCGGATCCTATTAGTTTTAGGAACGCCTTCCAGAATTTAGACGTAAATGTGCTTCCTCTATCGCTAATGATTCTCTCGGGTGCTCCATGTAAGCGGTATATGTGTTGTGTGAAGAGTTTGGCTAGCTTGGGTGCTGTTGGTATTCCTTTACAGGTGATGAAATGGGCTTGTTTGAGAACAGGTCCGTGATCACCCATACCGCCGTTTTCTTTTTGCTTTCGGGTAGGTCAACTATGAAGTCCATGGCTATTTGTCACCATGGTTGTGATGGGTCTGCTACTGTTTGTAGGAGTCCCTTGGGTTTTCCTGTGGCCCTTTTTGCTGTTGCGCACACTGGGCAGGTTTTCACATAGTCCTTTACGTCCCTGTGCAGTGTGGGCCACCAGAACTTGCGCCTGGTGAGGTGTATGCTTTTCATGAACCCAAAGTGCCCCGCTGCTTTGTGGTCATGATTGATTTCAAGTACGCGTTTCCTCATGCTGGTAGGCACGTACAGTTTGTCGTTGTTCCACCATCCCCCATTGTGCTCCTGTAGTAGGTGTTTGTTTTCTTCCCACTATGTGTCGTTTGTCGTTGCTGCTTGTATCTCTTTTTCCAATGGGTTTTGTGTCTTGGTCTCCGTTTCTTTCTCCCGTGCTACCGCCATGTGTCCTTCCTGTCTGTTTTGCAATTTCTGGTCATCAGGTGTGTCTGTGTTTCTGTTTGGGAATAGGGTTTCTGTTATTTCCTCTGTTTTTCCGTCATGATGTGGCACTCATGATAGGGCATCTGCCAGGTAATTCTTCCCCCCTGGGAAGTACCTCAGGGTGAAGTTGAAGCGGCTAAAGAATTCGGCCCATCAAAGTTGTTTTGGATTCAATCTTCTGGGCGATTTTAGTGCTTCTAGGTTCTTATGGTCTGTCCATACTTCGAATGGTACCGATGCCCCTTCCAGCAGGTGCCTCCATGTTGCTAGTGCGTGTCGGACAGCGAATGCTTCTTTTTCCCATACATGCCAGCGTTTTTCTGTGTCTGTGAATTTCTTTGATATATACGCGCATGGCCGTAGTTTGTTGTTCTCGTCCGCCTGCAGTAGTATTGATCCTACTGCGTTATTTGATGCGTCTGTGTGTATGATAAACGGTTTGTTTACTTCTGGGTGCTTCAGTATGGGTTCTGCAGTAAATAGTGCTTTGAGTTCCTCAAAGGCTTCCTGGCATTCTGGGGTCCACTTTATTTTGGCACATGGTCGTGTTGCCTGTTTTCCGCTGCCGTTTTTTGTTTTTAACAAGTCTGTTAGTGGCAGTGCTATTTGCACAAAATTTTTGATAAAGTCTCTATAGAAATTGGCGAATCCTATGAACGCTTGTAGTTGGCGTCTGGTTCGCAGAGGTTCCCACTCCACTACCGCTTGTACTTTGGCAGGGTCCATTTCGATGCCCTTGCTTGAGATTCTGAACCCTAGGAAGTCCAGTTTTTCTTGGTGAAATTTGCATTTGTCAAGTTTGACAAATAGTTTTGCTTCCAGTAATTTTTTGAGGACCGCATTTACTAGTTGTATGTGTTCTGCCATGTTCTCAGAGAAGATTAATATGTCGTCCAGATAAACGATGACTCCCTGGTACAGGAACTCGTACAAGACTTCGTTTATTAATTTTATAAAAATTCCTGGTCCCCCCGCAATCCCAAATGGGAGGACTCTGTATTGAAACGAGCCGAGTGGGCAGTTGAATGCGGTCTTCCATTCATCCCCCTCCCGTATTCGGACTCTCTAATAAGCTTCCCTTAAGTCTAACTTAGTGAAGATTTTAGTTGGGCTAGCATGTCCTTCAGGAGTGGGAGGGGGTATTGATTTGTGACCAAGATGGCATTCAGCCCTCTGTAATCTGCATAGCCGAAGTGAGCTTTTTGCGAAACAGTACGGGGGCCGCCAGGGGGGAGTTTGCTGGTTCAATAAAGGCCCTTGCTAAGTTTTTATCTATAAATTTACGTAGCTCTTGGAGTTCCCGTTGGGTCATGGCGTACATCTTCGGCTTGGGAAATGTGGCCCCAGGGATCAGCTCGATGGTGCAGTCCATTTTTCTGTGGGGTGGTAGTTGGTCACACTCCTGCTCATTGAAGACTTCTCGGACAGGTATGTAATTTTTTGGGAATGCCAGGGTTCTGACACTAATAATCCTTCCTCCTCCTATTTTCCCCACAACAACAACCCTGTGTTCGGCTGAGAGAGAGTGACTGGCCCAAGGTCACCCAGCCGGCTTTCAAGCCTAAGGTGGGACTAGAACTCACAGTCTCCTGGTTTCTAGCCCATTGCCTTAACCACTAGACCAAACTGGCTCTGACAGTGAGGGCATCTTCAGAAGGACCTCTTCTGAATATCTTAACATGACTTTATAATGGCAAAAGTAGTCCCTTTGCATCAGACTTCACACCAGTCATAGCAAAAAATATCAACTCTCCAGAAACTAAGCTCCATATTCAATAATAACAGAAGCTTCACAGGCTCATTACGGCTAGAAAAGTTGTTTTATTGCAGACAAGAAATAGTATTTCTTTACCACGTTTGCATGCCGTCTATTCCATATCGCAGAAGATCTGCATACTGAAGAACACAGGAATCAAATGTTTGTCAGACATAGGGTTTAAATCCTGGGACAACTTCTCCTGCCCTTTTAAAGTTAACAGATTTTAGGCTGTTCTTTTTGCACTCTTGAGAATCAGAAACATCTCTTCAATGTTTACATAATGATTCTATGTAGTCTGAGAATAATTGGCTTCTGTCTTGCCAGCTTCAACCTTAGCCCTTAAATAATCAGGCCAATGGTGCTGGTGGTGAGCGACAAATCTGATGTTCTAAAGATCAACGCACCATAGGAACCTGGAATGTAAGATCTATGAGCCAGGGCAAATTCGATGTGGTTATTGGTGAGATGTCAAGATTAAATATAGACATTTTTGGTGTCAGTGAACTGAAATGGACTGGAATGGGCCACTTCACATCAGATGACCACCAGATCTACTACTGTGGACAAGAGGACCACAGAAGAAATGGAGTAGCCTTCATAATTAATAATAAAGTGGCTAAAGCAGTGCTTGGATACAATCCAAAAAACGATAGAATTATCTCAGTTTGAATTCAGGGAAAGTCATTTAACATCGCAGTGATCCAAATCTATGCCCCAACCACAGATGCTGAAGAAGCAGAAGTAGATCAGTTCTATGAGGATCTGCAGCACCTACTGGATAATATGCCAAAAAGAGATGTTATTTTCATTACAGGAGACTGGAATGCTAAGGTGGGCTTGATGAATCCAAGGCTGGAGTTAAAATCGCTGGAAGAAACATTAACAATCTCAGATATGCAGATGATACCACTTTGATGGCTGAAAGCGAGGAGGAGCTGAGGAGCCTTATGACGAAGGTGAAAGAAGAAAGTGCAAAAGCTGGGTTGCAGTTAAACCTTAAAAAAACCAAGATTATGGCAACCAGCTTGATTGATAACTGGCAAATAGAAGGAGAAAAAGTGGGGGCAGTGACAAACTTTGTATTTCTAGGTGCAAAGATTACTGCAGACGCTGACTGCAGCCAGGAAATCAGAAGACGTCTACTTCTTGGGAGGAGAGCAATGACAAATCTCGATAAAATAGTTAAGAGCAGAGACATCACACTGACAACAAAGGTCCGCATAGTTAAAGCAATGGTATTCCCCATAGTAACCTATGGCTGCGAGAGGTGGACCATAAGGAAGGCTGAGCGAAGGAAGATGGATGCTTTTGAACTGTGGTGTTGGAGGAAAATTCTGAGAGTGCCTTGGACTGCAAGAAGATCAAACCAGTCCATACTCCAGGAAATAAAGCCAGACTGCTCACTTGAGGGAATGATATTAAAGGCAAATCTGAAGTACTTTGGCCACATAATGAGAAGACAGGATAACCTGGAGAAGATGCCGATGCTAGGGAAAGTGGAAGGCAAAAGGAAGAGGGGCCGACCAAGGGCAAGATGGATGGATGATATTCTGGAGGAGACGGACTCGACCGTGGGGGAGCTGGGGATAGCAATGGCTGACAGGAAGCTCTGGCGTGGGCTGGTCCATGAAGTCATGAAGAGTCGGAAGCGACTGAACGAATAAACAACAAAAACCTATAGGACTTTCAGGTTAATAGCAGCAGTTTAAATTCTGCCTTATGAACAGCTGGCAAACAGTGTACTTTAGACCAGGTGGCAGCCTAGCTGACATATTTTGCTCAAATTGCAACTTCTGGGCGCTTTTCAAGAGTATGCTGTGGTAGTTAATAGGGGATGAAACGTACCTAGCTTATTATCACTTTCGAACAATATACCCAGTCTGTTACCAAATTTCAACAGAGTTCAAGGGTACCAATTGGATCCTTGGATTTAGTTGTAAGTAGAGATAGTGCTGACATCACATTTCAAAATTTTAGTGATCTCCCTTAGTAGTTCCTTGTAGTTATTGAACAAAAGGAGGGACCCAATGGGATATCATACATTGATAGTAATAATGCCTCTATCGAGCTTCTGGCATTAGTCATCCACCAAAGTGACTAAAACAGTTTAAGTGACATAACCAATTATTTAAGTGAATAGATGTTTTTAAAAAAGAGTATAATGTGCTAGATTGATTATCAAGTCTTCAGCTTGCAGGGATTATTCATTGTCACTTTTACATGTTTAATGTAAGGGCTGCTTGAAGTAAACAAAGTAAAAGATTTTTCACAATCCCTTTCAGTTTTAAATAATTTGTGAAAGTTATGATTAGTGGTATAGTATCTTTTTGGAAGAAAGACTGCCAAGCTTCTTGCTATACTCCTTTTTTCTCTTTTGTTTCCTTTTTAAAACATATTGTGGGATGACATATTCCTCAACATTCACTGAATTGGGGCAGTTCCATGGAAACACAATATAGTATCACCCACAATTCTCAGTGTTCATTGAAGCAGACCTACATTTGCACAGTCTGAGAGATTCCAGAAGCCTGTGTGGGAGCTGTTTGTTGCGCATATTGTAACTGTCACTTAGCAACCAACGTTGTGATGCACAATTTATGTAGGCTGAGACACCAAGGTCTGTGAGCAGTGGAATGGAAAGGAGGGGCAAAAAGCTTCACAGGCCGAAAACCAAAGGGGATCTATCACAACTTGTGTGGTAGACTTTTTAGCCTAACAAAGAATCTACAAGGATTTTTTTTACATGTTACATTTCTATGATTATTGTAATATACATTGCATACCATATGTATAATCTCTTGGAAATGAAAACCATGTCGGTTTTTTGTTTAATTTCATATTTAGGCAACTTAGAGCTGATTTTGAGACTCCATTCTACACTCTGAATGTGGTAAGGACCAGGTACATTTTTCAATTCAGTGTGTGGCTCGCCAGGTTTTTTGGCAAAAGGTCTTTTTCTTTTTTCTTTGCATTTGAAGTATTATGCCCTCTCTCTACCATAAAAACTAGAACTAAAAGTCATACAGTATTGTCCATTTTGGATTCACAGCAATCTTTAGTAGCAGCATTTAGTAGCGCCATCTCGTTTTGGCCAGGTGGCAATGATGCAGTTCTAAATGCTAAAAGGTTTAGTACTAGCATACAATTCCCATACGTATGGTATGAGGAGTAGGAGTAAAACAATAGCACACACACAACACATTTTTCAGCCTTGGAGTATTTTCATGTGGCTGGCTTTGTGGTATATGTACTTAGTTAGCAAGGAGCAAAGATACACATGGTATGTTGACAATCATCCTGCAAATGAAGGGGTAACTACAGCACTGTAAAGTGTGTGATCAGTTTTGCATTCCTGTAAAGAATGGATGTGCTATCTCCTTGGTAATTAAATATACCAAGCATGAAATCTATTCAGTTCTCCAAAGTGATTGATCATCAGCATTTGCTACAGAGTGCAGCAAGTACAAAGTGCTTAATAGAATATAATAAAGCATGTATATCTCTTCTGACATTTATAGAATTCATTGGAGATTTTCAGTAATCATACACGAATATTGACATTCACTAAAATTTGATGAATGAATATTTAATCATCCAGTGCATCAGATGCTGAGAAAAAACAATTCACTGCTGTTTCAATATGCCACATATGCGAGTTTCCTGGATGTCTCCTTTGGGGATAAAATGTTGGACTTTTTGCTGAATGCTGCAGAATGATTCCGAGGGTCTTGTTCTACAATTATGCTCTACAAATGTTCAGTTTTGTATAGAATAAGAGAATTTCCACTAAGAGTTGACTCTTCAAAACTGTCTTGGAAATGAAGTATCACTAAACACTATTCTGTAATTCTTTGAAAAGCTATGAAGCATATCTGCCTTTCAGCTACAAACTGGCACACCCATTATTAATGTTGAATAATGAAGATAGAGAGCCTTAGAGTGAATGGATGCCACTGCAAAACCTCCCAAAGATACATTTTCACCACGCATGCATGCACATAGACAAAGATTAAGTGTGAGTGCCAAGTGTTCTGTCTTGACAAAATCTCTGTTTTCACAGTGCAATGTTTTAGTGGATTCTTGTGATGTACATTATTCATAATGCTGAGAAACTGGCATATAAGGAACATCTGCTTGGTTTTTATTCTCTGTACTTGACCTTATGCTGATGCCAAATCTCATTCTATTTGTTAGTAGCTCATCTAACAACAACAACAACATCAACACCTTAGAGATGTTTGGGACAGCATGCTAAGTGGTTCACCAACTTGAATGTAGAATTTTGGAAGCTCTGGGTTCTGCTACTGACTTCTTGTGGTAAAAAGACTTCCGTTCTTAAAAGGATCTGTCAGTATAAATAATGTTGTGCCTAACATGAGACTTAGAAATGGCAACCAAAAATGTCAACCATCTTTCTCTGACTGGATGCCCTCCAGAACTCTTGCACTGAAACTCCCACATTTCTCAGCCAGCATGGTGGTTTGGCTGTCTAATACATCTGGAGGACACTAGATTGGGGGAGGTTGATGTAAATGGTTGAACTGGATATAAAGGAAAAGTACTTGGTCTTGTAAATCAGAGAGGACTGCAGAGCTAAATCTGTATTCCACTCACCTTTTCTCTAAGCCTTCCCCCAATACACTCTTCTATTGACATACCCTCAGCATTTGTTTGCTAGTCATTTATTCAAGACCCTTTGCATAAAATGGTAGGTCTGGAGCTTGACCACCACTTTTGCCAATGGCATTTAGTATTTACCTTCGGCCTATCTAGGATCTAGCAAAAGTCCCTTATTTTTACTTTCAGAAGGCTTCATGGCCTTGCCTGCTTCATCTTCTCCCTTCTTGGCTGATTCTGCATGGCCTTTGCTCATCCAGCCACCTCAAAGGATTTTGCCATCTCTCCCTTTCTGCTTTAGGCTTCCACACTTGGAACTGTTTCCCCAGTGTGGCCACATTTTTTCTCCTTCATTCTGTCCTCCTTCTGAAGCCATGAATGGATGTCATGGTTAGGCAAACATATGAAATTGAACCATCCTTGTTTATTCTTTTCCTTCTCTTCCATTCCTCAATTTTAGACAAACGGCTATTTTGTTCTCTGTGTCACATCCACTGATAGCTCTATATGAGTATTAAAAATAATATAGGGGCCTCATTTTGAAAGTAACAGGGTAGACCTCAGTGTTGAATGAAGAAGTTGACTTGCTAAAAGTTAGTGGTATAGATCCAAGCCTGTTCAGTGAAGCATCAAAGGCTTCATTGATTTGTACAAACTCTGTTGATTTAGATCAAAAGTATATTTCTGTGGAAAAATTAAGGAATATGATGCTTTGATATTTGAACTTACCAAATGCATCCAAGAAATTCCAAAAAGCTATCCTCAAGAAGGGGTTGGTCTTGCTTTTATACAATGGTAACTTTCAGCTGAAGAAAGAAGAGTGAATACCTGTAGAGATGGAAAGAGTTATTTGTCTCTTCACCTCCACCTACATCTCAAGATTGGATGAAGTGTTTTTTTTTTTTAAAGAAAATTAATGGTCTGCCTTTCATTCTGTTTCCTGATAGTAGGGGAGGATATTTGTCTCTCTTATCTGTAACCTCCCAATTGCTGATTTCACAAGAAATAAATGAACTAAGGGCACTTCTTTACTGGTGATGATTCTTCAGGCAGATCTGCACTGGCTGTATTTACCTCACACACAAATCAAGTCAACTTCTTGCTTCTGCCCCAGATAGACTTGGTTGGCTGCTCGTCTCTTGATTCTGACTCTGTTCCTGCCGTTTATTTATTTATTTATATTTAAAATTTCGTCACCGCCCATCTCCCTAAAAAGAGGAGGTAGAATTCATTGGGACATACTGTACCTATATCTTGGTTTTCTTTCTTTGAAATGAATGCACTGCCTTGTTTCTGTTGCTTTATTTAACATTTTTTTTAAAAATCAAAGAAGTTCAATAATAATAGGGCAGTATCTATAAAAGTAACTTGCATAATATAGTGGTGTTTAAAAGTTTGTAACTCTATTGAATTTTCAATTGACATAGTTTTCCTACACACAAATGTGTAGCTTTGGATCATTTTCCTCAGTAAATAAATGAGCAAGTATCATGTTTTCAACTCATTTGTTTAATTGGGTTCTCTTTGTCTAGTTTTAGGACTTGTGTGGAGGACAAATCAGGTTTTAGGTCATATTTATGCAGAAATGTTGAAAATTCAAAAGGCTTCACAAACTTTTAAGCACCACCGTATACAGTATATAAATAGAGTGTTACATTTTTCAAGACGATTGTTAGTGAACAACCTCCTGGGAAGTAAGGGAATATTGATCACTGGGAAAGTGCTCTTGACAGAACAACCCTCACATGTGCAAATCACAGCAGTGAATCCATATGGGATGATGTTACCTGCATAAAAAGCTATGATTCATGTGCACAGATAAAGATGATGTATGGAGGTATTGGACTGGTGACCCTCCCCTCCCACTATGTTGCCATTTTCCCATTCTTATTCTAGCACATTTTTATCTTTCATTAATCAAGATCATGCCCTGTGCCAGCCCACGGTGCCATTGTGAATTCCCGCAGTGTATTGCCCACCGTATTTACATATACTTTGCAGTCAAAGCAGTACTTAAAAGTAACATTTCCATTAAGCCAAGCTTGACTCTTCTGAAATGACAGACACCCCTGAAGTTTTCTTGCAATAATCTGGAAGCTGTTTGTCGTTGCCTTTGGGAAGGTTGTTCAATTGACCGGTCTAGATTACAGCCTGGAACTTCTGTGTGGTCTCCTTTTAAATTGGAGCTGTAGAGTCTCATGAGCCCCAGGCTGCAATCCAGCAACAGTGCTGAAAGCAATACTGAGACCATGGAATTCTACTCACTGCTGTAGCAGCCATTTTCATTTCTCTGCAGGGCAACCACTCATGCTGTTGCTGTGCTCCTCTCAACATCTGGTGCCCTCCCACCATTCAGTAAATCTAGCAGTGCCAGGGCTGGGGGAGGGCCACCTGATGTCACTAGGAGGGTTGCTGAAACCTAATGGGAGCCCTAGTGCAAATTAAAGACAAAGAGAAGCTGCCTATTTTAAATAAACTGTTATTAGGGTAAAAGGTAAAGGTTCCCCCCGCACATTTGTGCAGTCGTGTCCGACTCTAGGGGCCAGTGCTCATCTCCGTTTGTTAGCCGAAGAGCCAGCGTTGTCCGAAGACGCTTCTGCGGTCATGTGGCTGGCATGACGCGCGCGGAACACTGTTTCCGTCCCACCGAAGTGGTACCTATTCATCTACTTGCATTTGCATGCTTTTGAATTGCTAGGTTGGCAAGAGCTGGAGCGAGTGTGGGAGCTCACTCCGTCACGCAGGGCTAGGGATTCTAACCTCCGAACTTGCAATCTTCTGATCAACAAGCCTGGCATCTCACCCGCTGAGCCACCACGCCCCCTCATTATTACATGTCAGTTATTAGGGAGGGAGGTACTAATCCCATAAACCCATTTTTATTAATATCTGCTTCATTATTTTTTTCTCAAAATGTAACGGATCAGATTTATGAAGTAGGAAGTTGTAAGTCCAATCCTACATAACTCTACCACTTACCCTCCCTTGCAGTTTAATATTAACAATTACAGATATGACTTGTTCATGTCTGAAAGTATTTTTAATGATTTTATGTTGAGCTTTGTAATCCACTGTGTTTGTACAGTTAGCTAAGGACATCCACAGCAAGCTGCGGTTTTGCAAAATGATGAAAGATTAATACTTATAACAGGATGAAAGAGCAAACAAATGATGCATTCTCTTACTCTTACATGTCACAAGAAAATTGAAAACACCCACTTATACCAAATCTTGCTTTAACATTTCCAAACATTTTATTTTCCTGAATGCAGAATGGGAATCTCTATTCTAAATTATAATGGCTTTTTTAGTGTCACATATGTAGGCTATCATTTTAATATTGATCATTTTCCTTCTGTTTAAGGTGCATTGTAATACTGGGTATTATCCTGTCCACCCATTGCTGCTTCTTTTTCACAGATGTTTACTGAAATCTTCAAGTTGTGCTCTACTCCTGTAAATTCATGAACATATCCATGTATTTTAAGAAGTGGGCCATCACTTCCTTCTTAACGAGATGATTTACTAAAGTAGTCCCCAGAAGATATGGCTGATTTACAGGTATTATGTTCCCAGGCTTTCTGAAGCGTCCCCTTCAGAATCATGTGTTGCCTTAGAAAGATCTCGCTAAACTTTTTAAAAATACATTGAAATACCAATTTAAATTAATGTCCTTAATACAATGTTAAGTTTGACGGTAGCATGGGTGTGTTGTGTGGTAGGTAAGTATGTGTTATACCAAGTCTGCAGATGAATAGGATGAATAGTATAGAGCAGGGCTTTCCAAAGTTTTCCCGCGGTGACACACCAACTGCCATTGGTGTGTCACCGCGGGAAAACCCGGAAGTGCCGCTGTTGCGGCAGCGCACAAAAACCCAGAAGCGCTGCTGCCGCTTTCGTTTTTTGCGTGCCGCCGTTGGTGTGTCGCCGCAGGAAAACCCGGAAGCGCTGATGATGATCAGCGCTTCTGGGTTGTGTAGCGACACACCAGACTGTGTGTGGTGACACACTTTTGTGTCGCAACACACAGTTTGGAAAGCTCTGGTATAGAGTTTCAGTGTAGCAGTCCAATGTTGTCTGGTTCATTGGGTGCATTTTAATGTAAATGGAGTTGGTGGGTGGACAGTTAAAATATTGGATTCATAAAAACTAGAAGGAAAGGAGGATGGGGGAAGAAAAAATGTATCATGCAATTGTATTTAACTCTTCCCTGAAGGTTAAACTATATATTAAATGAATCACGTACACCAAGTTGTTATTATTTTTAGATCATTGGAGACCTGTGAAAGCTCAGTTCTGACCAAGAGTTCGTCTATCTTTAGGAAAGGCTTCACTTTTCTTTTCCTAGTCACTTGATGTGCAAGTACTCCCCCCTCACAAGTTGACTGACAGTTTTTCTTCTTTAAAACTTCCGTATGGGAGAAGAGAAATTGGCAAACCAAATGTGTATAGAGTATGGCTGTTGCTGTACTTCTGGTAAAATTCTGGTGGACGAGCATTAGAATTTTCTGTATTTCTTTGCCATCATCTAGCAGCTGCTTGGATTTTTGCAGCACAGTTATGATAGCTCTACTAAAGAGGGAAGGTTAAACCTCTTCCATCCATGCTTGGAGATCATGATGAAGAACAAGCCTCTGAATCTAATTTTAATCATGCTTTAAGGTGGTAATTAATTTTCGGGAATTCTGTGAGCCAGTTGACAGCAGAGCTGAGCTATGATGCCCAGTGTGCCGATCAGCTCCACGGCTAGCAGCGTGGAACGGCAGCGGCAACGGGTCCAGCAGAGCCAGTTGTTGTTGTTGTTGTTGTTGTTATTATTATTATTATTATTATTATTATTATTATTTTAATTTTTATCCCGCCTTTATTATTTTTATAAATAACTCAAGGCAGCGAACATACCTAATATGCCTTCCTCCTCCTATTTTTCCCACAACAGCAACCCTGTGAGGTGAGTTGGGCTGAGAGACAGGGACTGGCCCAGGGTCTTAAACATTTACTTAAACATTCTTAAACATTTACCAGCACACCACTGAGTGTAAGTATATACTACAACTAGTTAAAGGTATAGGACTTGGTCTTGGCTTTCAGGATTTAGCTCCCCCTCCCAGACTGTGCTTCAAATCAAATCTGGACTTGATGCAGAATGAGGCAATTTAGTTTGTTGTTGTTTAATTCACTCCAGGTAGAGTAGATGTCTTTAACCCAGTCAATCCCAATTCAGTATTTTGTGGAGCTGCATTACCAACATATATTTCAGAAACTCCAGTATCCTGTAAAGACTGATGTCACAATCACCATGCCAAAAAGGATCAGGAATAAATAAAAACCTTTAATGCTTGATTACATGTTGGTGAAAAGGGAGGTGAGTTACAAATTCAGTGATCAGTAGTTTTATATTCAAGTCAGTCCAGTGACCTTGAGATCAGATCACCATCTGGTGGCCCCCGTATTCCCTTTTGGAAGAGTGATGAACTTTGTGATGTGTGTGTGAGAGAAAGAGAGACAGTGGGGTGGGGAAATGTATGCTTGCTTTCAGTTGCAATCAACCTTCATTCATGCCTCTTTTCTTTGCGATAGAACTGTCCCGTGTAAACAAACTGAATTGCGATCAGCTTATTGTTCTTTTTCCCATTCTCACTTGGCCCTTCTTCAGTTAGTTCTTGGCAATCCCAACTTTTCATTCTTTTCCTTTCACAATGTATATGTTATTATTTTGTTTAAATACCATTTTTCAACTGTGATTAGCTTATTTTTTATTATGTAAAATATTTGTGAATTATATAGTTATGTCTTTCTATCTTCATTAAAGGAGGACAGAAGGAAAGAAGTACACAGTCCTGAGAATCGTAATTTTTTTCTTGAAGATGGGGAATAATGTTGCTAATTCATGCTCCTTAGCTGGGAACAAGGCAGAATGACTACATCCAAAGATGATATAAGGCGGATTGGCTGACTTCTAAAGATCAGCGACAGGAGTGGGTTGGCCAGTCCCTGTGCAGCTCTACAGTTATATTTCTAAGTGGATACTTTATCTCTCTGTCACAGATTTGTGTCAAGGTGTAAGATACAGTACAATAAACAGTCCATCATTTTACATAATAAGGAGATTTAGTGATACAGGGTATGCCAGTTATATACTTAAAAGAATATCTTGATTTTATTGCATTGCATTGCATTTATATCCTGTTTTTTTTCAGGAGACAGAGTCCCCTGTCCACCCCCACCCCCTTTTTTTTTAATCCACAGAGCTGCTCAAGGAGATAAGTTAGGCTGAAATGTAGTGAGTCCTTCAAGGTCATCTAATGAGAAATGAAGTGATCAGCCCAGGAAACACTTTTCGGTATTTTTCTCCCTGATCCTAATAGTTATGTCTGAGGCAACAAGTTTGTGTCTCCTTACTAGTAAAAGAATATGTGTGTGTGTGTGTATGCACATGCATGTGTGCATGGGAGGGTGAGTGTATGTTTCATATAATTTTTACATGAATTTATGTTTCTGTTGCCAATATGCTC
This sequence comes from Charina bottae, assembly GCA_023362775.1. Taxonomy (NCBI): domain Eukaryota; kingdom Metazoa; phylum Chordata; class Lepidosauria; order Squamata; family Charinaidae; genus Charina; species Charina bottae. The sequence continues at coordinate 80,410,187 of JALMGJ010000002.1, forward strand.
TATTCTTTAAAGATGGAAGGAGAATTGAGATCTTGAATTCTAGTTTTGTGTCCTAAGAAGATACTGGTTTTGTGCTTCCAGGAAAGCATAGTAGACATTTCTGTAAAACTGAAAGTAATTTTTTCCCTCCCAAATACAATTTTGCAAGATCCATTTTGGGTACTAGCTCTGGGTACTCTCAAGATGTGTTGGGATTTGTTAGAAATTTTGGGAGCTAACACAGACCTAACACATCTGGAGTGGGAAAGACAAGTCTGTCCTGACCACCTTGGATGGGTCTCTTTTGAGGAGAAGTAGAAACTGGATAAGACTGCAGAATCTGGTAAGGGAAATCCTGAAGAACAGGGCCCAACTCTTAGTTCCTGGAAAAACTGCTTGTGTTGCCACAATCTTGCAATTGGACTCAGACCCTGAAACAGAGAAGGGCCATTAAACTAAAACTATTAGATCTGCACTGCAGAAATCCAGATGTCCATCAGGTAGGAGTAAAGAATTAGACTATTCTGTGTCACTTTGCTGCCATCTAGTGCAACTTAGATCTACCCCAAACCTAGAAGAGAGTTGCCTCTTAACTCAGCACCAGAGAACAAAGAGATGGAGAAGTACCAGATTGCTTGGAAGAATTCCTGGGGACTAATGTTCTCCTTGGGGGTAGATTGTTTCTCCTGGGTAGGCCAGCAATCATAATCCAATCTCATCAGCTTCAGCTGTGCTTAACGGAGGCCCAAAGCATTTATGATAATAGCTTTTGCCATAACCAGGGCGGTGTTGGTTTAGAGGCTATACTCCAATTTGGAGAGAGGTCAGGGTCTTGCCCCTTAAATCCTTAAATTCTCAGAAAGGGTAAAGGTCAAATTTGGGAAGGCCCTCTCTCTGGGAGTGTAGGAACATTCAGAAGAGGTACAGATGGGCTGCCTTTTTTTTTGTACCCCTATCCTAGGTTAATTCAAGTGTTGGAACAATGTTGGTGTCACCTTGCCTGTGAATCATGATTTTGCAACCTAGGCATTAGATATATGACAATACCTTGCTGTTATCCTCTGGAACTTTCTGTAAATATGATGGTGATTATTGTTATTGCTACTGTTGTTTACATTTAACTGATGAGAGGTATTTTATTAAGATGGTGCCATAATTATTTTATCTCAGCTAGAACAAACAAGTCCTAAATCACATATATTAATTTTAAAACAGAACCTATATCAAAGGGTCAAAGATCTGATACAATACTCCCTTAAAGGAAATTAAAACAGAGAGAGAAAAAGATTGTAGACCTTGAATGAATACAGATGTAACTTATCCAGAAGTCTGCAATGGGGCAAAAATTGTATGTTTTCAAAAATGAATGAAGATTATTCAGTGTGATGTAACTTATCACTAGCAAACTCATTTTAAACAGAAATACTCTCTATGAGGGTGATGTTATTTGGACTAGAAATATGTTAACTATTGGGGGGAAGGGATGATCTTTCTTTCCTTGTTTTCCACTAACTGGAAAACTGCCATTTCTTCAGCCTGCCTGCTGGTCTCAATCATCCTTATGGTTCAGATATGTTTAGTACCATTGGCTGACTTCCCACATCATGCTAAATCATTATTGGTTTTAATCATTGTTTTGGGCATGCCATAATCTGATTCATATGCAGTATAATGCCAAGCCATAAACCACAGTGTTTAGGTTCACATATCAACCTAATCCAAACAAACAAGCAAAACAGGGGTGTTGGTGGTACAACCCTGGGGCCACAAGTGGCCCACCAGCATTAAGGGGCAAAACAGGTGCTTTATGTCCCCATTTGGGGGAGTGGCTATTGACAAGTTATGAAAAGCCTGGTGCAGCCCTTAAGCTTAGAACGATGTATAAATTCTTTGGTCTTCTATTTCCCACTCTTAGAATGTGATTAAATAATGTTAATTGCCAATCCCATCTTTCTTCTCAAATATTAATACCTTTTCATTTGGTATTTGCTGCCAAGATCCTTTCCCATTTTAGTTCAAGTAGTCTTTTATTTTCTACATTATTTCTAAAATACATAACAACTTTTCCTTCTATCAAAACTACTATAAAGCCAAAGCTTCATACAAATACACAATCACCTTATTTGTCTACCATATATTAAGCTATTTTAATCATACATGAACCTTCTTTCTTAAATCCATCTCAGTCCACATTTTGGGACTAACAGCAGGCATACTTTGCATTGTACACTGATACGCCACAACATTTATATCACATAAGTGAAGTTAAATAGTGAAGGTCAAATATTATCATTTATTGCATGGATTTCTTTTAGTGATATTGCAATCTTTTCAGGACAAGCGTATGGTAAAAATAAATAAAATGGGGTAAGTTCTTCCATTCCTTAATTAAATTGCTGGCCCCCTAGGATGCCTCAAGAACAAAAGGTTGCAAAGACTGTTCATATAATTAAAAGTTAATTTAGCTTCACCCTGAGGGAGTGGATAGATTATATGGCTTTAAAAAGCGGAGTGTCAAAAGAGAATGCAGCCCTATGACTCTTGTAAAAATCTCAGCAGGGTGTACAGATTCTTTTCATGTGGCTATTTGCTTTACTCCTTGTCTTTAGTTTCCTATGCCTTAGGAACCATGCTAAATTGACATCAACCCATGTAGGTTTATTGCATAATGTGGACTTACATATCCCATCTCTTCTTGGGAGTACAGTTTGCTACATGCATCATACAGTCTTCACCTCAGTCATCTAGAAAGAAAAATGGCAGATTTGGTGTGAACTGCCTAATCTGCATAGAAAACCAATGTAGCTAACAATTTAAAGTGATACCTCCTAAGCTGTGTGTAGCTTATACATTCCTGAATAGAAACTGAGCCCATAAATAGTGGTGAGCAGCCTCCCTTCTCCAAGTCACAAAGATTTCATGTGTCTGTAAAGATCCTCACTGCAGACAATCACACTGCATACCCAGAAACCAGTTCTTCTGTGCCATCTCTAATGGAACTTGGGGAGGGGTCGCACGTTCAGTTCTACACCCAGAGGAATCATCTGAACAGGACTAGCACGCCGAGTCCATGGATGAAAGTGGATGGGGACATTTTTCTTCTTTAGCACCATGTGTAATTAACCTGTAGAATATATTACTACACTAACCTATAAAGAGGGGTTGGATAAATTCATGGAGGGCATGTCTATTAAGGGCTAATCTTGAAAAATTAGTGTTACCTTCAGGTTAGGGGTGGCATATCTCCAGTTACCAGTGGCAGGAGGAAACAGTGGGAGGGTTCAATCTCCATCTTCTGCTTAAGAGAATCCTAGAAGCATCTGGTTGGCCACTATGAGAAACAAAACGTTGGTCTAGGATGAGTCTTGCCGGATCTGAGTGGGCTAGTTTTACATTCTTACTTTTTGTAAACTGGGCCTTTACACTATATGTAAACAGGATCTTTGATTATGTGGAACAATATATGGTTATCTATGATTATATATTCCATTTCTTCATCTTAGCAATCACAGCGAAGTCTTGTAGATAGTAACGTGAAAGTTTTTACATTGAATTACATCGGGGTTGGGTTATCTTTTGATTTTGAAAACCAACTTAATCCAGGATACATATTCTGAATAAAATGGTAACAGGTTCTGATTATAATAGTTGATAAAAGAGGAATAATTACTGTAGTTGTTACAAGTGAACTGAGCACAGTATAACTGTAAGTCTTTACTATTGTAAGTCTGTAAGTCTTTACTATCCATCAAAACAAAGAGCCATCCTATCCTAAGAGAGAGAAAAGGAGATTTGAATCTCTCCAGCCTGAGTGATAAGATCATAGTCTGGGTTATTGTTATGATAGTGTAAACAGAGGAAGAGGTCTGTCTCCTCCTCTAATAACTACAGACATCTGGCAGTCTCCTGCATCAGTGTCCCTTGACTCAAAGCTGTAATCCAAACGCAAAATTGTTCTGTCAGCATGCTGCATGGGGCCACTGTTTTGCAAGTCCCCGCCCGCTGCTGTTAAACCTTTAAGGCTATAAATTTCCTTGCAGGGCTATATTACCTTGGAAAGTACTGTGTTAGTAGCAGATCTTCGGGAACTTGTGAAATTGCTAACATAAATGAACTTGTAAAATTTTATATAGATAAGGTTGCTAATGACCAAATGGTTAAATTGGTAATATGCTGGCAGCTCCCCCCCCCCCCCGACTTATTTTTTTAGCATTGCCAAATATTTGCTTCATATTAACTCCTGAAACACTAGATAATTATACAACATCATTCTGTACCATTTCTCCATTAGACTTAGTTTATTATTGTGTCTAACTGGGGATTTTTCTTTATCAAAATATTCTACTGCTTAGCCTTGTATCTTTCTTATCATTGTTAAGAAAAATGCTTCATTTTTACAAGATGCCTTTCCAAACCATTAACATAAGATGGAAAGGAATTTTATCTTGGATTGGTTTCTTGTTTAATTCCCATGAAATTATAAAGTAAAAACTCAAATAAAAAAGGAGTTTTTGGGGAAATGAAACCTCAAACTACTGATAGCATCTGATTTCAGAAGAAAGTAAATAGTTAAAAAAAGTCTTTCTCTCACAGACACAGCTGTGCATGGAAAAGGGTTATTCTGGACTTTGCTTCCTGATGCTTGTTAGTGCTCTTTGTTATTTGTATGTTTAGCCCTCCTCTGATTGTGGAGATCAGTCTGAATAGTAAAAAAAAAAAGGTAAAGGTACCCCCCGCACATTTGTGCAGTCGTGTCCGACTCTAGGGGCCGGTGCTCATCTCCTTTTGTTAGCCAAAGAGCCAGCGTTGTCCGAAGACGCTTCCACGGTCATGTGGCCGCATGACACGCGCGGAACGCTGTTACCTACCCACCGAAGTGGTACCTATTCATCTACTTGCATTTGCATGCTTTTGAATTGCTAGGTTGGCAAGAGCTGGAGCTAGTGCGGGAGCTCACTCCACACGCAGGACTAGGGATTCAAACCTCCGAACTTGCGATCTTCCGATCAACAAGCCTGGCGTCTTACCCGCTGAGCCACCACGCTCCTTAGTCTGAATAGTACCTTGCTCTTTTTAATGAAGATAGAAAGAATAGGTTTCATTTAGAAGTGTGTGTATTATTATAATAAAAGGTTAACATTTGTAATGAGAAATCTATTTGCCGCATTTATATAGTACTTTGGTCTGAAAAGACTTAAGTGTTTTCAATACACCTAAAGTAGTATATACAATATACCTAAAGAACAGCACTAATACAACACTAGTGCAAAATAACCTAGAGCACAGTGCAATAAAACACCATCCATGGTCATCATACCCATTTATCAGTGGCAAGTTTATTTATCAGTTAACCAGTCTCTGATGGCCTTCTAAAACAGTCAAATTTTATGCAGCTTTCAGAACACCATGAGAATGGCAGCCGCTCTCACCTTGGAGTGTCCCCACAGAAAAGGGAACCTGCCACAGATAATGCCTGCTTTCTGGTCCCTTCCCATCAGACCTCCCCCTTCAGCAGGCACTCTCTGTCCAACTGGGTGGGCAAAAGGGCAGTTTTGTAGATACCCAGGCCCTCAGCCATATAGGGCTTTACAGGTGATAACCCAAACTTTGAATTGCACTTGGAAATGATGAGTAGCCAATGCAGTTCCCATAACAGCAGTGTTATATAGTCGTAACAAGACTGTCCCATAAGAAATGCCACAACACAAAGTCTACTAAGACCTAGGAGGAAATCCTTTTCTGCCATGGCCCCTGTCCTGTGGAACATCATTCCCCCCAGGGTGAGGCTGGCCCCAAGCCTGTTGGCCTTCTGGAAGGCCCTTAAAACATGGTTTTGTCAACTGGCATGGGGATCCCATGATAGAGTGGAGCCTGCTAGATGGCTACATATGATAATTACTGTAATTGAATGCACTCTCTTGTATGCTTTTCTGGCATTTGGTTTTTTATCTTGTTTTTTAATTTAAATTGGTTGCTTTTTAATGGCTTTTATGTATTTGGGCTGTTTTATTATGTATGCCACCCAGAGTAACTACCTGAGATGGGAAGCTATACAAATGTGATAAATAAATAAATAAATAAATAAATAAATAAATATACACACACATATACAGGTAGTCCTCACTTAACGTCCATTTGTTCAGCGACCATTCAAAGTTATGATGGTGCTGGACAGGTGGACTTACAACTGGTCCTTGAAGTTCTGGCTGTCACAGCGCCCCCACGGTCATGTGAACAAAATTCGGGCCCACCTGCATTTACAACCGCCCCCCCCCCACTGCCACTACTCCCGCATCCCCAGCTGTCCTTCATCGTCATCTTTGCCTGCCTCCCCTCCACCATCCCAGCCATACATGGGGGAGATGCCATGGAAACGTCCCACAGGCCATCAGGTGAGAGCTACAGTTGGGGGGGGCGGGTGCCACGGGCAGGTGTCTGTGTGCCACGTTACATGTCACTACTGGCCTTCTTTCGCACTGCCTTCTTTTGCATGCCAGCTGGGGGCTTCTTTCACAAAAGAAGGCCCCAGCTGGCATGCAAAAGAAGGCTGGTGTGAAAGAAGGCCCCGGTGGTAATGGTGTGTGGTGTGGCAGTGGGCGGGGCTGGGCAGGGCAGCAGGGCAGTGGGTGGCAGCAGGTAGCTGGGTCCAAGAATGGCTTCGATCCAGGTGGGTCCTTGCCTAACGACTGCGTGGGATTCACTCAACAACAGCAACTGGGACTGCCGGAACTGCCATTGCTAAGCGGGGTGGTCACATGACATTTCACTTGATGACTGTGTCGCTTAGTGATGGAGTTGCCAGTCCCAATTAGGGTTATTAAGTGAGGATTACCTGTATATATACATATACATACACACAATATATACAATAGACCACTTTATACAGTAGCTTTATTTATTTTATTTTATTTTATTTTAATGACATATGGAGCAAAGCATTTCTTCCTTGGCCTGTATGGTCCAAAGAACAGCTCATACTAAAGACCTCTGAGGCAAGGGAAGGGGGATATAGAGCAGTTAAAAGCTGCCCGTCCCACAGGGGAGGTCAATTTCCCTTGTTAGGAGTTAGGACTAGAGCTGTCCTTGTGCTGAACCACTGGGTTGCAAGGGGCAGCCTGCTTTACACAGTGTCTTCCAGCACTGGAGTAGATTGGAAGAAGTCCCTATTGTGTTGAGCTTTACTTGAGCAACAAGATCTTCCTGAGCTTTGAAGTGGACATGCTAGCATAACATAATCTGAAATCTTGATGTCGTTATTGGTAAAGTTAGCTAATTTTCAAATGCCATTTCATCAGAAAATAATTCGCCATAATTATCAGGAACTGCCAGGGCTGTGGCTGAAAATGTTGGTTTTGCCTGCTGCTTCTCCATGTTGAGCTGGGAGAACTACAGCTTGGAGCATCTTCCCTAGTGGTGAAAGGGTCTTACGATCACACGGATTCCTCTAAAACAAGAAGAGTTGTTCTTGGTTTGAAACCTGACCAGAAGACAAGGCTCTTCTCCTGATTCCAGGGTGCTGTGACAGAACTCCAATGCCTGGCTCATTATTGCGAATTGTTTATGTCTCAGCCTTGATCGCCAGAAGGAGCACTGAGTGTCTTCCGAACAATTTGATTCTCTCAGCCTCATCTACTGCCCAGGTTGCTGAAAGGAGAAAATGGGAAGAAGGGAAGCCTAGGTTCACACATGTCTTGCTGAGCATTTTGGAGGGAAGCTAGAAAACAAAGGTAAAAAAGACAGTATTTATTTATTTATTTATTTATTTATTTATTTATTTATTTATTTATCGTATTTATACCCCGCCTATCCCCTCCCTAACGGAGGACTCTAGGCGGCTAGTATGCTTTATTTTGCCTTCCTTTCTGTCACAACATGGAACAATATATGTGTTAGATTGTGCTCTGGTCTAAAATATATGTAATGTGAAGATGAGTGGGGGGGGGGGTGCTTTGTTTTCACTTTTTTTCCTTTACAACAGTCATGTTTGGTCAGGAGAGTGTGCTGTGATTTTGATAAAGGTTTAAGTCAGTGCTTTCCAAACTGCTGCCGTTGGTGACACACCAACAGTGGCAGCGGCGGCACGGCGGCGGCGCAGCAGCACGCACGGCGGTGGGGGGGTGCGCGCGGTGGCGCGGGGGGCTGCATGGCGGTGTGGGGGGGCGCACGGCAGCACGGGGGGCTGCGGGCGCACCGCCGCTGCACGTGCCCCCGCACCACCACCATGCACGCCCCCATCACCGCTTCCGGGTTGTGTTGCGACACACTAAACTGTGTGTCGCGACACACTAAAGTGTCGCGACACACAGTTTGGAAAGCTATGGTTTAAGTCTTCACATTTTCTTCACCCTCATTTAGAAGTATCTGCTCTTAATTTGGAGTTGGAAAATGCTGTTGAGAGAAAGAATACATTTCTCCTTCCCTTAGCACCACTACAGCGTAGAAAATTTGGGAGATTTGCCTTTCAGCCCTAAAATCCTCATCCTTCATGAAATTTCTTTGCAAATTCATTCAGCTTGAATATATGGTGCACTGAATTCTGATCTGTCACACATGTTACCTGACAGCTTGGGGAGAGGGCAAAAATAATCACTGCATGAGGTACTATAACTTTTTCTTCTCTCTCTCTCTCTCTGAATATAAGAAATAGTTGTTCTTCATTATTTTTTTAATAGTAAAGGGAATTGGTTTGAATGAACACTGGTTTTGTGCATAATGTGCCCTTTTGAAAATGTATGCTGATAAATGACTTAGGCATGATATATGGTATCTGGGAAATCCATTTGAAAACAGAAAGATGGAACTGAATCACACTTTTAGCAGCATGGTTGCAAACTTTCAATGAGAAGCAGCACGTTTCCCTTTATCTACCCCATTTTGTATTTACATCCTTGGCTGGATTTGACTTCCCTGCTTGTTTCATTATAACTTATTTTTATTGCACAGTCTCTCTGCAGTCTCTCTCTCCTTTCTCTCTCTCTCTCTCTCTCTCTCTCTCTCTCTCTCTCTCTCTCTCTCTCTCTCTCTCAGAATCAATGGTTGTCTGAGCTAAAACAGACAGGTTAAATATTACAATCTTCACAGAGATTTTATCAGACATTTAAGAAGTTAACTTAGGGTATGTGTTCACCACATTTTGCTGCATATAATTGTACCATCTAATGTGGGATATGCTGCCTAATTATGAATCCAGAGATTATGGGACCTAAAAAAACATAAAGTTTTAATGGAATAAATCTGAATACACGCAGACTTGGTCTGCTACAGACTTAGATGCAGGAAGTTTGGGAAGGAGCTTTATCTGATCAGACAACAAGACTTTGTTCATTGAAAAGAAATCACTTTCTCTAACCGCTTCAGCATCCAACACCAGATGAGATCATGTGATCAAACAGCCTAGAGTTTTTCTTGTTTGACCCTTCTGTCCTTATTCCTGGGGAGAAGAGGCAGTATGTAACCCAATTATTCACGTTTCCGGAAAAACTCTAAACAATTGAAACTTATCCAAGGTTAAAAAATGTAAAGGTAAAGGTTCCCCCCGCACATTTGTGCAGTCGTGTCCGACTCAAGGGGCCGGTGCTCATCTCCGTTTGTTAGCCGAAGAGCCAGCGTTGTCCGAAGACGCTTCCACAGTCATGTGGCCGGCATGACACGCACGGAACGCTGTTACCTACCCACCAAAGTGGTACCTATTCATCTACTTGCATTTGCATGCTTTCGAATTGCTAGGTTGGCAAGAGCTGGGGCGAGTGCGGGAGCTCACTCCGTCATACATCCAATTGGTATCCAAGGTTACCAAGTGATTTTCATTTTTTAAATAAGAAATTAGCTCCCAATTCTCCCAGTCCAAAACTTAACTGCATTTTAAAGTATTTTTTTAGATATTGAATTCCATAATTTTAAGGATAACGGGCTTTCTTCAATCTGGCATGTTGACTTCAGGAAAATAAAGTCCAACTCTTTTCCTCTTCAAGCAGTCTCTATTCTCTGATGGCTTCGGTAAGCCATATTGTTAGACTTGCAAATGAAGGGGAATGAGTGAGTGGCTGTTCTCCATCTCCTGAGAATTGTTCCAGATGCAATAGCCTGTGATAATCATTTATAGAAGTGATTAAATGATGCCAGAATTCCAGCTATTTCTGTTCATCACTCACTGCTTGATTATTTCAGAGAAATATGTTGCAAGGTTGAAATCATGTTTTCAGCAAGCAAAGATTAGAAATTCAGTTAATATTTTGGATCAGATTCCTCAGAATAGAATAAGGCTATGAGATCTGGGATGAAAAAAAACTGGACAGGTAGAATTTGAACATATAATACCAAGTTTCTTTGCGATAGTAATTAGAATTTCAAACTTATAGCACCCAAAGAGTTGCATACATATACAGATACTTTCTCTGCTCAGAAATTAGTTTTCATTTAATTAAATCCGACTTATTAGTAAGTAAGTATAAGGATTTGTAATCCTATAAATATAGGATTATAACTTTGGTGACTGTGATTTCTTGCAAGCCACAAGATCTTGAGGTAAGAAGTTCATAGCAGCTATTTTTCTTTGGAAAGCAGATTTGTTTATACTGTCATTTTGAGAAATATTTTGATGTCTAGCAAAATGAGGGAGTGACTGTGCCGCTCTTCGGATCCTGGCCACTGCTACTTATTAAGATCCTTTGGGGTTGTAGTATTAATTAAAAACTAATACTGGATTGATTCAACACACAAAGAAGAAGCACTAATTGTTATATTAAGTATGTTTAAGATTATAGAATTGGAAAATTTGTCAAATAAAGAGAAAAAAAATACTCCAGTCTAAAACAATCTAGCATAGGAATGTGAGCAAAGGAAATAAAAGTATACTCTCTATTTGTATGATGGGGTACCTGCCAAATAGCCTTCAAGTTAAATTCTTGCATGAAAGTTTGCATCACTTTCCAATTTTTATTATAAATACATTCTTTTGGAGGAGTAATTCTATCCAACTGAAAATCCATAAGAAGATTTAGACTTCTGCAAGAATTAAATAATCAAAAGACATAGTAAACAATTTTGAAAAAAACATCTATGAAATGCTTCCAGATTGTTTTGTAGGGCCGTAAAAGCTCACCATCTCCAAATCAAAATCTGAAGAGAGAAAAAGAGAATCTTGTAGACATAGTTAAAAACAAAATCAGGCAATGGATCTCATCCTTCAATGTCAGCAGGTAAACTAATTATTTTCAAATGCCTATATGTTAAATCTCCTTGTATTTTTATAGGATCTCTCTTATTCTGGTCAGTATCATTCGCATACATTTGAATTTTAGACTCAGCTGTTTTTATTCTTGGCTCATGAGATCGTGTAGTAATATTCTTCAGATCCTCCAGCTCTTGTTGAAACTTAGTATTTCGGGTCTAAATCATTTTCACTTCATTACAAAGAGATTTCATGTTGCTATCCAGAGTGGTTATATTCTTATGCAGTCTACAAATATCCTTATAGATATCAACTGTTTCCTTATGAAATAGTAACCATCTCAGCATACATTTTGCCATGATTTGACTCAGTTACATTGCACTTTCATCATCACTTGGAGAGCAAACACTTCCTTAGCAGTACCCTCATCAATATTACCAGAAATAAGAATAGATTTTTCCAACTGGGATCACAAACTTTTGCTGCACCAGCATCATCCTCATCAAGATATTTAATTGATTGGATTAGTTCTTTTATTGTTCGAAAATTCTTCAGAATGTGGCAGTATTACATTTTCAAGCTTTGAGTGCAAGTAATGAAGAAAATTATACAAACTATCAGGTGAACCTAACACTTCCAGTTCGTTATGATGCAGAACTTCACTTAATGAGGTTTACTAGTATGGACTTCTATGAAGTATATTCTGATCATAATGTTTACTCCATGATGAATAACTGATGAAATTGGACCTGCATTTAATTTTTCAGTTAACGTCACAAGAGGAAATAATCCAATCAATATGGCAACTTTAAAAATCCATATTCCTAATCAGACTAAAGGGAATAATCCATTGATGTATGTGACTGCAGTGCATACCAGTCAGGGCAGTGACATCAGCTGTCATGGACCCATCAATCCACATAAAATCAGGTCAAAAGGCTATGCTGCATCGTTTTAGAAAGAAAACTTCGAAGATTTGAAAGAATTGAACTGTAAGAACATCAGATGTGATACGGTCACGTGCATGTTCAAAGATACATCCCTGAAACCTGAAAATTATGTTAATATTTCTACTAGAATCTGGAATGGGACATTTGCAGCTTCAACCTTCCAGAAAATAGAATTGTCTGCAAGTGCAGAAATTGATGCCCACGATTCCAAGCTGTTTATAACAGGAGAAAGTTCTTTATCAATTCCAATTACAATAATCAAACCTGCTGTTGCTAATAATTCTTACTGCTGTTTTATGGAAACTTGGCTTCTTCAAGAGAAAATACAAAAAAATGGGAACAGATTTGGAAGACATGTGTTAGAAGTAAATTTTATCTTACCAAGTTCGTTCCTGAGCCGGGAGTAAAGAAACTGACAAATTGCATGAAGTTAGGAGTTTATTCACCCAAGAGCAAAAGCAATGACAGCAAGCTGTTAGGTGGGCGGCCGCGCAGGACCCCCTTCCTACAGCACATTATATAGATTCCATTCAACTCCTCCTTTAGAAGACCACCCCTTACTCAGTTACCCATACTCCACCTTACCCTCATTCCATATTAGGAACTTCCTTCCTTCACTCCATATTAGGAACTTCCTTCCATCCTTGCTAGGGCTCCTTGACCGTTATTAAACAATATATTTCCCCTGGAGAAGCTATCCTTGGAAAGTACACTTTATCTTTCTATGGGCACAGCTATCTATCAAGGCCTGCTAGAAAGGAAGGGTAAGAAAGTTAACAAAACTCTTCAAGGAAATACAACATGGTTTCAGAGCCATAATGCAAGTGCAAATGTTTCTAATATATGAATATGAAATATATTTGTATTTATATATACAGAAATGTAAGAATATGTTTACAATCCAACAATCCCCCCTCTGTGCATGGGAAAGCATATTCCCATAGCACACCTAGGAATGGTCCAGTCAGTAGTTGTGGTTGAGGAAGCAAAGGGAATAGCGACTGGATTCCCTTTAGAAACCTCTAGTAGGAGGGTCCACAGCATTATAAGACAAGACATTCTTTCAAACCCCAAATGTCAGAATCCGGATCCCTAACAAGCTTGATGGGAGGCCGAGGCAGGAAGGGGGCTGTGATCTTGGACTGCTGGTTTGACGTGTGTCCAATGAAGCCAGGTGTTTCGTTCAGCAACCCGAACTGCTGTTTGTGTTGTCAAAAGGATATCCACACCCAATCACCTGGTTCAAAGGGATGAAGAGTTTCTTCCAATGGCAAGGCCGGGAGTAGAGCACTTCATTTCCATAGAGATCGCAAGTACCTGGGGCCACTTTAAATGCGTCTCTTGGCATAATTTTCCTAGCAATGTCTTGAGTTCCCTGTTAGCCCATTTCACACACACACCCCCACCCCGAAGATTGAGGATGATAAGGGACATGTAAGTTCTGTGTGATGCCTAAAGCTTGCAGGATGTGAGTAATCACGTGTGCCGCAAAGTGTTGGCCACGGTCCATATCTAAGACAGAGGATGCCGTATCGGGGAACGATGTGCTTCAGCAGGTGTCTTGCAGTTTCAATTGCGGTAGCATGTCAACAAGGGAAGGCTTCAATCCAGTGTGTAAGTTGGTCTCTGCAAACAAGTACATGTTCAAAGCCATTTGCCTTAGGTAATTGAATATAGTCTAGATGTAATTTTTTTTCAAAAGGTCTTTGGGCCCAGGGTCTCCCTCCCTTATGGATCTTTTGTCTTGAGGAAGCATTGTTAGCTTGGCAAGTGAGACATGTACGTGCTACTTTTTCAGCCTCCATGTAAACCCCAGGCGCATACCATACCCATCGCACGATATCCACAATGGCCTGGTCCCACAGTGGCCCTTCGCATGAATCTGTTGACAAAGAATGTGTAACAAACATCTAGGGGCTAAGGGTCTTCCATCCGGTACCATCCAGAATCCATCAGAAAAAGTTGCCTCACAGTTTGCCTGCCACTGTTCCACCTCCCCCCTCTCAACGAAATTGTCGTATGGAAGGGACAATTGAAGATGAAACTCTGCAGCTGTGACAGAGAGAGATAGAGGCTGCAGGGCGGCCCATTTCACTGTAGCATCGGTGAAAGCATTCCCCTTTGTAACCAGGGAGACGTCCTGTTGATGTGCAAGGCAGTGCACTACAGCCAGAGCCTTAGGGAGCATAATGGCTTTGAAAAGAGAGGCTATGAGGGTAGCATGAGCAATGGGGGCACCAGAAGAAGTAAGGAAGCCCCACTGTTTCCACAGGGCTCCTGTAGCATGGCAAACCCCAAAGGCATATTTAGAGTCCATGTAGATCGTCACACAGAGGGTGCGGGCAGCCTTGCAAGCCTCGGTCAGGGCAATGAGTTCTGTGGCTTGGGCACCGTGGGAAGGGGAAAGTCCAAAATCAATCCATTGGGAGTACATTTAATAGTGGCCCCAAGTTTACAGAGTAAATCACGACCTAGGAGAAAAACAGGAGATTCAGAACAAACAGTAAAAGCATGTTCAGCAGTGAGAGGACCCACCTCTACTGTTAAGGGGTCAGTAACATTTACAGGAATGATCCCCCAACCCCAATAATATGATCAGAAATCCCAGAAAGAACAGTAGGGGAAGAGGGAGGGTGAGTTAGTAAGGATGCAGTGGCCCCAGTATCAACCAGGCAGTGATACTGTTGACCACCTATAGTTAAAGGAAGAAAAGGTTCTCCTCCAGGTCCAGAATGTATAGGTAACATGAGTGCACTCAAGGGTAAGGTCGCTTGTAGAGCCAGCTGGTTGAGAAGAATCAGCGACAGGCAAAACTGGATACACATGAGAAGGTTCTGGAGGGAAAGGTGTGTGGGTCAAAACGTATCTCTCAAGGGCTCTAAGATATGTGTTTGCAAACACAAAAATATATGGGGTGGTTCCCAAATGTATAACTTTATGTTTGTGCAGCAGGTTCACCCCTATTTTCATCCTGCTACTTTATTAGTTGGTCCAGGTGTTGGGGTCACAGCAACAAAGCACAGTGGAAACATAACAATTTCCTTTCTTTTTCCCCTCTGTGATTCACTCCACATCAACTCTCTCCCAAGCCATCTCAACATCACAAATACATTCCTGTATCTCCATCTTCACTTCATTCAACTTACTCTCACCCAACTTCAACTTACTCTTACCCAACTTACAATATTCTTTCCTCACATTCCCATCTCTTACTTCCATACAGATCAAATTGGTTACCTACTTACAGCAGAAGTAACATGCAAAGAGGCAAACAATAGATCTGCAAACAACAAATTATTTTCCAACACCCTCCCAAAGTCTCGGTCTTTAAATTGAAAAAACAAAAATAAGTTGAAACAGCATTTCGGTGTTTTGGCAGAGCTCCATCAGGTTTTATCTGGGAGCAGGCAGCAGACACAGCATAGGAGCTGATTTCCTCTTCGCCCCTTGCTTCTGTCCTTTGGTAGCAAACAGTCAGTGAAACAGTCAGTGGGAGGGGGAACCTCAAGGAGAGTAGGCACACACACAAAAAATGACAGGAGAAAGCTATGTAGATGTCAGGAACAGAAGGCTGTCCTTGCAGGGTCTCCTCTCTTTCTAAACACTTTTCTGGAGAGACAGCAGCCAGCCAACCACTCACAAGGGACATACCTCAAGTTAGCAGAAAGGATTTCCAAGCTGAGTGAAAGAGAGCTTACAACTGATTAGTTTACACACTTTTTCAAACATCAAACACCATACCACACAATCAGGGCACACACAAGCCTTTCCCATGACATTCATCAGTTTAATTCATGCTTTACTTATTGTAAAAGGAAAGGAGAAAAGTTAGGATCCCATGTCAGTCAGAACACACACTCCTTCTCCCAAGTCCCATCAAGCACAGCCTACCAGGGCACATACAGTCTTCAGTTCCTTACTTGCAACTAGGAAATCAGAGAAACAGCCCTAATCAGCAAACAGGAGATTTATACAAACTTACAAACACGTAAGTGTAGCCCAGTTGGAGTAAAAAAAAATAATGAAAACCAAACCAGGGGAGATAGAAACACACACAGATAGAAAGAGCTTCTCATGTATACACACACAACCTTTCACAGGAAATCAATTTTCCTCCCCCTTTCCCTTTCCAAAGGTGGCAAACATTCAAGATGGCATGAACATATCATTTTGTTGTTGTTTATTCGTTCAGTCATTTCCGACTCTTCGTGACTTCATGGACCAGCCCACGCCAGAGCTTTCTGTCGGCCGTCACCATCCCCAGCTCCCCAATGGTTGAGTCCGTCGCCTCCAGAATACCATCCATCCATCTTGCCCTTGGTCGGCCCCTCTTCCTTTTGCCTTCCACTTTTCCTAGCATCAGCTTCTTCTCCAGGGTATCCTGTCTTCTCATTATGTGGCCAAAGTACTTCAGTTTTGCCTTTAATATCATTCCCTCAAGTGAGCAGTCTGGCTTTATTTCCTGGAGTATGGACTGGTTTGATCTTCTTGCAGTCCAAGGCACTCTCAGAATTTTCCTCCAACACCACAGTTCAAAAGCATCTATCTTCCTTCGCTCAGCCTTCCTTATGGTCCAGCTCTCGCAGCCATAGGTTACTACAGGAAATACCATTGCTTTAACTATGCGGACCTTTGTTGTCAGTGTGATGTCTCTGCTCTTAACTATTTTATCAAGATTTGCCATTGCTCTCCTCCCAAGAAGTAAACGTCTTCTGATTTCCTGGCTGCAGTCAGCATCTGCAGTAATCTTTGCGCCTAGAAATACAAAGTCTGTCACTGCCTCCACGTTTTCTCCCTCTATTTGCCAGTCATCAATCAAGCTCGTTGCCATAATCTTGGTTTTTTTGAGGTTTAACTGCAACCCAGCTTTTGCACTTTCTTCTTTCACCTTCGTCATAAGGCTCCTCAACTCCTCCTCGCTTTCAGCCATCAAAGTGGTATCATCTGCATATCTGAGATTGTTAATGTTTCTTCCAGCGATTTTAACTCCAGCCTTGGATTCCTCAAGCCCAGCATGTCGCATGATGTGTTCTGCGTACAGGTTGAATAGGTAGGGTGAGAGTATACAACCCTGCCGTACTCCTTTCCCAATCTTAAACCAGTCCGTTGTTCCGTGCTCTGTTCTTACCGTTGCTACTTGGTCGTTATACAGATTCCTCAGGAGGCAGACAAGATGACTTGGTATCCCCATACCACCAAGAACTTGCCACAATTTGTTATGATCCACACAGTCAAAGGCTTTAGAATAGTCAATAAAACAGAAATAGATGTTTTTCTGAAATTCCCTGGCTTTCTCCATTATCCAGCGGATATTGGCAATTTGGTCTCTAGTTCCTCTGCCTTTTCTAAACCCAGCTTGTACATCTGGCAATTCTCGCTCCATGAATTGCTGGAGTCTACCTTGCAAGATCTTGAGCATTACCTTACTGGCATGTGAAATAAGTGCCACTGTTCGATAGTTTGAAAATTCTTTAGTGCTTCCCTTTTTTGGTATGGGGATATAAGTTGATTTTTTCCAATCTGATGGCCATTCTTGTGTTTTCCAAATTTGCTGGCATATGGCATGCATCACCTTGACAGCATCATCTTGCAAGATTTTAAACAGTTCAGCTGGGATACCATCGTCTCCTGCTGCCTTGTTATTAGCAATGCTTCTTAAGGCCCATTCAACCTCACTCTTCAGGATGTCTGGCTCTAACTCACTGACCACACCGTCAAAGCTATCTCCAATATTATTATCCTTCCTATACAGATCTTCCGTATATTCTTGCCACCTTTTCTTGATCTCTTCTGCTTCTGTTAGGTCCTTACCATCTCTGTTTTTGATCATACCCATTTTTGCCTGGAATTTACCTCCGATGTTTCTAATTTTCTGGAAGAGGTCTCTTGTCCTTCCTATTCTATTGTCTTCTTCCACTTCCGCACATTGCTTGTTTAAAAATAATTCCTTATCTCTTCTGGCTAACCTCTGGAATTTTGCATTTAATTGGGCATATCTCCCCCTACCACTGTTGCCTTTTGCTTTCCTTCTTTCTTGGGCTACTTCCAGTGTTTCAGCAGACAGCCATCTTGCCTTCTTGGTTTTCTTTTTCTTTGCGACGTTTTTTGTTGCCGCCTCCTGAACAATGTTGCGAACTTCTGTCCATAGTTCTTCTGGGACCCTATCTACTAAATCTAGTCCCTTAAATCTATTCTTCACCTCCACTGCATATTCCTTAGGAATATTAGTGAGCTCATATCTAACTGATCTGTGGGTCTTCCCTATTCTCTTTAGTCTGATTCTAAATTTTGCAATAAGAAGTTCGTGATCTGAACTACAGTCAGCTCCAGGTCTTGTTTTTACCGACTGTATAGATGTCCGCCACCTTTGGCTGCAAAGGATGTAGTCAATCTGATTTCGGTGTCGACCGTCTGGTGAAGTCCATGTATAAAGTCGTCTTTTAGGTTGTTGGAAGAGAGTGTTTGTTATGCACAGTGAGTTGTCTTGGCAAAATTCTATCAGCCTATGTCCTGCTTCATTTTGTTCTCCCAGACCATGCTTGCCTGTAATTCCAGGTGTCGTCTGACTACCCACCTTAGCATTCCAGTCTCCTGTAATGAAAATAACATCTCTTCTTGGTGTATTATCTAGTAGGTGCTGCAGATCCTCATAGAACTGATCTACTTCTGCTTCTTCAGCATCTGTGGTTGGGGCGTATATTTGGATCACTGTGATGTTAAATGGCTTACCCTGAATTCGAATTGAGATCATTCTATCGTTTTTTGGATTGTATCCAAGCACTGCTTTAGCCACTTTATTATTAATTATGAAGGCTACTCCATTTCTTCTGTGGTCCTCTTGTCCACAGTAGTAGATCTGGTGGTCATCTGATGTGAAGTGGCCCATCCCAGTCCATTTCAGTTCACTGACACCTAAAATGTCTATATTTAATCTTGACATCTCACCAATAACCACATCCAATTTGCCCTGGCTCATAGATCTTACATTCCAGGTTCCTATGGTGTGTTGATCTTTAGAACATCGGATTCGTCGTTCACCACCAGCACCGTCGGCCGCTAGCCGTCCTTTCGGCTTTGAGCTAGCTGCGTCATCACATCTGGGGCTAGTTGAACGTATCCTCTGTTCCTCCCCAGTAGCATTTTGACCATCTTCCGACCTGGGAGTCCCATCTTCCGATGGTATACCGACATATCTTTGGTTGTACTGATCCATTTAGTTTTCATGGCAAGAATACTGGGGTGGGTTGCCATTACCTTCCCCAGGGATCGTATTTAGTCTGACCTCTCTGCCACGACCTTCCCGTCTTGGGTGTCCCTTCACGGTTTAGCTCATGGTTTCATTGAGGTGCTCAAGCTCCAGCACCACGACAAGGTAACGATCTCCTTTGCTGGACATATCATACAATAAAGATTATATGGTAAACAACAAACAACCTCACCTTTCTTCTTGTATGTACTCAACTTAGAAAACAAACACAAAACTTACACAACTACAGGAAGTGCAAATAACTGGACACATGGCACGATCAAATCCCATGTCCAACTATTCACAGTAAATAACAGAAAGGGTTGCATAGCCAAAAAGTTGGAAGAGCCACAGCCTGGCCAGAGCTATGGATCTCCAAAAATTCGAAGCATTCCCTTACTGTGGAGAAATTTAGTTCCATAAAGGGACAGACTCACATTTAACTCCTAAAGGGACAAACTGACATACATACATACATACATACATACATACATACATACATACAGTACATACATACATACATACATACATACATACATACATAAACACACAACCTGCACCATTTCCCTCAACAAATATACATACAAATGTACACAGACTAATACTTAACAAACAGAAAACATTTTGGTTACAGATACTTACACAAATATTTGAGCTTAACTGGCATGATCATGTTGTAAGTGTTTTAAAAGTTTTAAGTTTCTCATAGTGGAAAGTACCCAAGCTTGACCAGGGTTCACCTGACCACCTGGAGACTTCCTAACGAAGGTTGGGAATCAGGAGCACTGGCAATTGAGGGTGGGTCTGCAAGCTCATTCCAGCAATGCCAATAGGATAATTGATCAGGGTTATTTCTTTTTAGCAGAAGTTTAAGAAGCTTCAATTTCTCACAGTGAAATGTACCCATAGGAGGCCAGATTGCATTACCGCTTGTGTCTAAATATTGAGTCCATTCTATACATAGCTCACGTGCACGTCTTTTCTTCATTCCTGGCTGGGTGGGCAAAATCCCCTTATCCCAAGCCTTCAACAACGCCCCTAAGGGGGAAGATGGGGGTACTGTCGACTTAGTATGCCCCATAACCACTCGTGTCCCTAAGCATGGCACCGGTGCCCGTCGGATTTGGGGTGTGTCTAAACACCC
Organism: Charina bottae; assembly: GCA_023362775.1. Lineage (NCBI taxonomy): Eukaryota > Metazoa > Chordata > Lepidosauria > Squamata > Charinaidae > Charina > Charina bottae. The sequence continues at coordinate 80,430,676 of JALMGJ010000002.1, forward strand.
AGAGACTCCCTATTAGAGTACCGACCCTCTGCGCGCTTCCAAGTCTTCAATTACTTATTCACCTTTTTCTACTTTTAGCTCACAAGCGGTAATTGCCCAGTTATAGTTCATTCATGCATTCAATCGCAACCTGTCCGGGCACGCGTATCGCCCTGGTCCCACTGGCTATCCGAGTTACTCTGGTCAACGCCCAAAAGAGCTAGCAGAGGCCCGGGGGCGTCTTGAACCAGTTTGACACACAGCCCTGGTCGACAGTCGGGTTTTATAAAAGGAATCAAGCACACACATTCACTGGGCTTATAAAAGGAATAAAATTTTCAGGTACTCACCCACTGTGGAGTTGTCCTAGGTTCATGCAATCGGCTGGCATAAAAACCAAAGTTCCCTTTACTACCCTCTGGGTGGTCCCACAGGAAAATCACAACCCTCCGGGCAAGTGGCCCGGTGCCGGCAGGGCATGTTATCCCCCTGGGACCCACTCCATTAGGTTAGCTCAGTAAAACATCTGGGGTGCCAAAATGTTAGAAGTAAATTTTATCTTACCAAGTTCGTTCCTGAGCCGGGAGTAAAGAAACTGACAAATTGCATGAAGTTAGGAGTTTATTCACCCAAGAGCAAAAGCAATGACAGCAAGCTGTTAGGTGGGCGGCCGCGCAGGACCCCCTTCCTACAGCACATTATATAGATTCCATTCAACTCCTCCTTTAGAAGACCACCCCTTACTCAGTTACCCATACTCCACCTTACCCTCATTCCATATTAGGAACTTCCTTCCTTCACTCCATATTAGGAACTTCCTTCCATCCTTGCTAGGGCTCCTTGACCGTTATTAAACAATATATTTCCCCTGGAGAAGCTATCCTTGGAAAGTACACTTTATCTTTCTATGGGCACAGCTATCTATCAAGGCCTGCTAGAAAGGAAGGGTAAGAAAGTTAACAAAACTCTTCAAGGAAATACAACATGGTTTCAGAGCCATAATGCAAGTGCAAATGTTTCTAATATATGAATATGAAATATATTTGTATTTATATATACAGAAATGTAAGAATATGTTTACAATCCAACACATGGATGAGATTACAGGATTTACTAAGGACAGAGAATAAATATAGCAAAAATATTCCTGGGTGTCCAAATCCTGACTCACAAGCAATGCTTGCAATCACACTGTTTAATTTCTATGAGTGCCTTGTTAAAAGGTTTTACACTTTTTATAAATGAAAATGTTGTACATATAACTGCTGGTCAGTTTGGGCTTTTGTTTACAGTTGTATAAAGATTTAGTTTTTGTATATTTTTGTATTGTTATTAATGGACCCTCTGAATTGGCAGGACCAGAAATAATGCTGAAATCTGCCAGGCATACTGTTTTATATCCTTGATAAGCATACATGTGGAATAGATTACCTTTATTCACCATTAACTTTTGTTGTTCAGTCGTTTAGTCGTGTCCGACTCTTCGCGACCTCATGGACCATAGCACGCCAGGCCTTCCTGTCCTCCACTGTCTCCCGGAGTTTACTCAAATTCATGTTCGTTACATCGGTGATGCTATCTAACCATCTCATCCTCTGCCTTCTCCTTTTGCCTTCGGTCTTTCTCAGCATCAGGGTCTTTTCCAGTGAGTCCTCTCTTCGCATTAGGTGGCCAAAGTATTTGAGCTTCAGCTTCAGTATCTGTCCTTCCAATGAGCAGTCAGGGTTGATTTCCTTTAGGATTGACTGATTTGACCTCCTTGCAGTCCAACGGACTCTTAAGAGTCTTCTCCAGCACCACAGTTTGAAAGCATCAATTCTTCGGCGCTCAGCCTTCCTTATGGTCCAACTCTCACAGCCATACATTACTACTGGAAAAACCATAGCTTTAACTATACGGACCTTTGTCGGCAAGGTGATGTCTCTGCTTTTTAATATGCTGTCTAGGTTTGCCATAGCTTTCCTCCCAAGGAGCAAGCGTCTTTTAATTTCATGGCTGCAGTCACCGTCTGCGGTGATCTTGGAGCCCAAGAAAATAAAATCTGTCACTGCTTCCATTTCTTCCCCTTCTATTTGCCAGGAAGTGATGGGACCAGATGCCATGATCTGAGTTTTTTTAATGTTGAGTTTCAAGCCAGCTTTTGCACTCTCCTCTTTCACCCTCATCAAGAGGCTCTTTAGTTCCTCTTCACTTTCTGCCATTAGGGTGGTATCGTCTGCATATCTGAGGTTGTTGATATTTCTCCCGGTAATCTTAACTCCGGCTTGTGATTCATCCAGCCCGGCATTTCTCATGATGTACTCTGCATATAAGTTAAATAAGCAGGGTGATAATATACAGCCTTGTCATACTCCTTTCCCAATTTTGAACCAGTCGGTTGGTCCATGTCCGGTTCTAACTGTTGCTTCTTGACCCGCGTACAGGTTTCTCAGGAGACAGGTAAGGTGGTCTGGTACTCCCATCTCTTTAAGACTTTGCCACAGTTTGTTGTGATCCACACAATCAAAGGCTTTAGCGTAGTCAATGAAGCAGAAGTAGATGTTTTTCTGGAACTCTCTTGCTTTTTCCATGATCCAGCGAATGTTGGCAATCTGATATCTAGTTCCTCTGCCTCTTCGAAACCCAGCTTGCACTTCTGGTAGTTCTCGGTTCACATACTGCTGAAGCCTAGCTTGTAGGATTTTGAGCATAACCTTGCTAGCATGTGAAATGAGCGCAATTGTACGGTAGTTTGAACATTCTACGGCATTGCCCTTCTTTGGAATTGGAACGTAAACTGACCTTTTCCAATCCTGTGGCCACTGTTGAGTTTTCCAAATTTGTTGGCATATTGAGTTAACAGCATCATCTTTTAGGATTTTAAATAGCTCAGCTGGGATACTGTCTTCTCCACTAGCTTTGTTGTTAGTAATGCTTCCTAAGGCCCACTTGACTTCACTCTCTAGGATGTCCGGCTCAAGGTCAGTGACCACACCATCGTATTTATCAGGGATATTAAGATCTTTCTTGTATAGTTCTTCTGTGTATTCTTGCCACCTCTTCTTAATCTCTTCTGCTTCTCTTAGGTCCCTGCCTTTTTTGTCCTTTATCGTGCCCATCTTTGCACAAAACGTTCCCTTGATATCTCCGATTTTCTTGAAGAGATCTCTAGTCTTCCCCATTCTATTGTTTTCCTCGATTTCTTTGCATTGTTCATTTAAGAAGGCCTTCTTATCTCTCCTTGCTATTCTCTGGAAATCTGCATTCAGTTGCTTATATCTTTCCCTTTCTCCCTTGCCTTTTGCTTCCCTTCTTTCCTCAGCTATTTGTAAAGCTTCATCAGTCAGCCACTTTGCTTTCTTGCCTTTCTTTTTCTTTGGGATGGTTTTAGTTGCTGCCTCCTGTACAATGTTACGAACCTCCATCCATAGTTCTTCAGGCACTCTGTCTACCAGATCTAATCCTTTAAATCTATTCCTCACCTCCACTGTACATTCATAAGGGATATGATTTAGGTCATACCTGAGTGGTCTAGTGGTTTTCTCTACGTTCTTCAATTTAAGCCTAAATTTTGCGATAAGAAGCTCATGATCTGAGACACAGTCAGCTCCAGGTTTTGTTTTTGCTGATTGTATAGAGCTTCTCCATCTTTGGCTGCAAAGTATATAATCAATCTGATTTCGGTATTGACCATCTCGTGATGTCCATGTGTAGAGTCATCTCTTGTGTTGTTGGAAAAGAGTTCCTACTTTAGCATTCCAGTCCCCTATGATGAAAAGGACATCTTTTTTTGGTGTTAGTTCTAAAAGGTGTTGTAGGTCTTCATAGAACCGGTCAACTTCAGTCACCATTAACAGGACCTGTTAATTTTCATCCTGCAGTCAAAATCACCTCTTGAGTTATTCAAACATTTGAGTTATTCAGACATTTACAAATACTGAGCAATGCCAGTATCATCACAATCAGTGCCTGGATTCAGATCTTAATTTAAAACATACAGTAAATTGGTTTGTTTACTTGGTTGTGAATAAATGTGATGTGTGAACCTGACCATCATAGCTTAGCACAGTATTGCTCAACAATAGAGCCAGTTTGCTCTAGTGGTTAACGTGCTGGGCTAGAAACCAGGAGTCTGAGTTCTAATCCCACTTTAGGCATGAAAGCCGTCTGGGTGACCTTGGGCCAGTCACTCTTTCTCAGCCCAACTCACTTCACAGGGTGGTTGTTGTGGGGAAAATAGGAGGAGGAAGGAGTATTAGGTATGACCACGGTATACTTTTGAGGCGGCTCAGGGAGTTGGGGGTGGGCGGCGTGGTTTTATGCTGGTTCACCTCCTTCCTCCAGGGCTGTTCCCAGTCGGTGTTGATAGGGGAGGAGAGAGCTGACCCGCGATCCCTGACTTGTGGGATGCCGCAGGGGACAGTTCTCTCTCCTCTCCTGTTCAACATCTACATGAAACCTCTGGGCAAGATCATCCGTCACCACGGGATGAGGTATCACAATATGCTGATGATACCCAGTTATACATCTCCATCCCGGGTGAAGTAAGTGATGCGGTCGATGCCTTATCTCAGTGCCTGGAGGCTGTGGGGGTCTGGATGGGGAACAACAGGCTTCAACTGAACCCTGGTAAGACGGAGTGGCTGTGGATTGATGGCCCCCCTGTATCCAGGAAGTTATCATCTTTGGTTCTGGATGGGGTTGCACTACCCCACTCGGACCCAGTGCGAAATCTGGGGGTTCTCCTGGACTCACGACTCCTGCTCGAAGAGCAGGTGGCAGTCGTGGCCAGGAGGGCCTTCGCACAGCTTCGAGTTGTGCGCCAGCTACGCCCTTTCCTGGATCGGGATGCCCTCCGAACAGTCACTCACGCCCTTGTCATCTCCCATATAGATTATTGTAACGCGCTCTACATGGGGCTACCCTTGAAGTGTATCCGAAAGCTTCAGCTGGTGCAGAATGCAGCAGCGCGGGCAGTTATGGGTGCTACGAGATCAGCACATGTGACACCTCTGCTGCGCGAGCTGCATTGGGTTCCAGTTTGCTTCCAGGTCCAATTCAAGGTGTTGGTGATTACCTTTAAAGCCCTACATGGCATAGGGCCAGGGTATCTGAGGGACTGTCTCATCCCGATAACATCGGCCCGCCCCACCCGTTCATGCAGAGAGGGCATGCTTCGGACCCCTTCAACAAGAGAATTCCATCTAGCGGGGACCAGGAGGCATGCCTTCTCTGCGATAGTGCCCGCTTTATGGAACATCTTGCCCCCGGAGGTGAGGCTGGCTCCCTCACTCCTGACCTTTCGGAAGGCTCTTAAGACCTGGCTCTGCCGCCGGGCCTGGGACGATGGAGATGGTAGTGCCTCTTGGGGTTGGTTGGCCCCGTAGTATTGTGATCTACACTACGGCTTTTACCATCTTTGTATTTTATTTATTCTTGTATTTGTTGTTTTTTAGAAATTTTGTATAGATTTTAAATTTTTATGTGTTGTAACCCGCCCAGAGTCCCCTGTTCAGGGAGATGGGCGGGGATAAATTGAATAAATAAAGAAATGTTCCCCGCCTTGAGTTATTTATAAAAATAATAAAGGGATAAAAATTTAATAAATAAATAAATAATAAATAAATATGTATTGTCGAAGGCTTTCACGGCCGGAGTTCAATGGCTGTTGTGGGTCTTCCGGGCTGTGTGGCCGTGTTCTGGAAGTTGTGGTTCCTAACGTTTCGCCAGCATCTGTGGCCAGCATCTTCAGAGGGCAGGAGCACAGATAGAAGCAAAATCTCTGTGCCCAGGTAGAGTGGCAATGTTCTATTTATAGAGCTAAATTATAGGAGATTAGGTGGGGTTTTTTTGTTGTGTTGAAATGTTAACGAGTGGCTGATGAGCGTGATTAGCATGTTCATTGTGAGAAGTATTCCCATGTCCTGGTGGTTGGACTGAGTTCGTTGACCTTTTGCAGGCTGTGTTTTTCAGGACTGGTAGCCAGGTTTTGCTAATTTTTAAACTTTCTTCTTTTTTATTGTAACTGTGCTGGTGTTTGTGAATTTCAATGGCTTCTCTGTATAATCTGGTGTAGTGGCTTTTGGTGTTGTCCAGTATTTCTGTGTTTTCAAATAGTTAACAACTAGTTACTTTCAATGGGAGAATGAGTTCTATGAACAGATGGATGGCGTTGCCATGGGAAGCCCCCTGAGCCCAGTCATAGCAAACTTTTACATGGAACACTTTGAAAAACAGGCTTTGGAATCGGCACCCATTACACCCACAGTCTGGTTCCGGTTCGTGGATGACACCTTTGCAATTTGGAGTCATACCGAAGAAGAACTGGAGAAATTTCTGGACCACCTAAACGGCATCCACCCCAATATACAATTCACCATGGAAAAAGAAACTGATGGCAAACTTCCATTTTTAGATACGCTGGTCATACGCAATCCGGACCTCAAACTAGGACACAAAGTATACAGAAAACCCACCCATACGGACCGATATCTACACAAAAATTCCAATCACCACCCACGACAAAAGAGAGGCATGATCAAAACCTTGGTGGATCGTGCTAATCGAAACTGTGAAACCCAATTTCTCAACAATGAACTTAACCATCTGAATTGGGTCCTACAGGCAAATGGCTATTCCAAGAATGAAATAAAAAGAGCCATCAAACCAAGAAAACAACATCCAACTGAAGAAAAACAGCCCCCCACAAACAAAGTATTCCTGCCCTACATCAAAGGAGTCACTGACCGCATGGGAAAACTGATGGAAAAACACAACTTTCAAACAGTCTTCAGACCCACCAGAAAAATACAACAAATGCTAAAATCAGCAAAAGACAAAAGGGACCCCCGCACCGCTGCAGGAGTATACCGCATACCATGCAGCTGTGGACAAGTATACATCGGAACCACAAAACGAAGCATTCACACCAGGATAAAAGAACATGAAAGACACTGCAGACTACAGCAACCAGAAAAATCTTCAGTAGCTGAACATGCTCTCAAGCAAACGGGACACAAAATCCTATTTGAAAACACAGAAATACTGGACAACACCAAAAGCCACTACACCAGATTATACAGAGAAGCCATTGAAATTCACAAACACCAGCACAGTTACAATAAAAAAGAAGAAAGTTTAAAAATTAGCAAAACCTGGCTACCAGTCCTGAAAAACACAGCCTGCAAAAGGTCAACGAACTCAGTCCAACCACCAGGACATGGGAATACTTCTCACAATGAACATGCTAATCACGCTCATCAGCCACTCGTTAACATTTCAACACAACAAAAAAACCCCACCTAATCTCCTATAATTTAGCTCTATAAATAGAACATTGCCACTCTACCTGGGCACAGAGATTTTGCTTCTATCTGTGCTCCTGCCCTCTGAAGATGCTGGCCACAGATGCTGGCGAAACGTTAGGAACCACAACTTCCAGAACACGGCCACACAGCCCGGAAGACCCACAACAGCCAATAAATAAATAGACTAGCTTCATCCACAGGGAATGAGACTTTTCTTGTCTTCTGTTTTCTAGGCATACTCAGTCTGTTTTCAGGGGGGGGGAAGAGGCTAAAATATACTTAAATATTAATATTCAGCAGAGAAGGAGGGCAGAAACAGAAACAGAAGCAAGGCAGCTACCTAAACATCCCTGTTACTGGAAGTATTCCATTCAGATTAATCATATTGTGATTTCAGATCATGCTTCAGTTTATAGTTCATTTTCAAGACTGTCAGTTAAAGTTAGATATTATTTTAACACTTCTCTGATGATAATTTTGTTGCTTATATTAAATGACAAAAACAACATTTTTTAAATCTCAGTCAAAATTCTACCAATTTACAAATTCTATGGGATGCATTTCAGGCTTACATATGTGAGTGCATTATTTCTTACATTTCTTCAAAAAATAAAAAGAGAAATCTTACTTATAAATATATGGAAATTTTGGTTAAAGAAAGTTTATTGGCATATGCAAGGAACTCCATGTTTATATGAGCTAAATTATGGGTGGGAACTTCTATGCTGATCAAGTTGAATTCCATTTGAAGAGATTAAAGTTAAAGCTCCTACTTTGCTACAAGTTTATAATGAATCATTTAAATCTGGTAAATTGCCTTTCGAAGAGATCTGGTAAATTGCCTTTATCTTTTTATGAGGCATATATAACATTGATTTTAAAACCAATATAATATTATAATAATGTAATAATATAATATAATATAATATAATATAATATAATATAATAAGTATAATATAATATAATATAATATAATATAATATAATATAATATAATAACATTGATTTTAAAACCAAATAAAGATCCTAAATCTTGTGCACATTATAGACCCATCTCATTAATTAATGTAGATATCAAGATATTAACCAGCATTGTTGGATTGTTGATTGCTGAGAGTCTTACCATGTCTTATTCGCCTATCTAAGTTTTCATTCATTAAAAATAGACACGCATCAGATATTTTAGATATAGCTCAAGATAGATTGGATTCTGCAATTTTAATATCTCTGGATGCTGAAAAAGCCTTTGATATGGTTCAATTTTCTAAAGCAAGTTATGTCTATTTATACTTTCCCTTTTTTAAAAAAATTAAATGCAGTATAATTTACTAGTTGCAACCAATAAGAAGAGTAATAACAAATCATTGACTATTCTAAAGCCTTTGACTGTGTGGATCATAACAAATTGTGGCAAGTTCTTGGTGGTATGGGGATACCAAGTCATCTTGTATGCCTCCTGAGGAATCTGTATAACAACCAAGTAGCAATGGTAAGAACGACCACGGAACAACGGACTGGTTTAAGATTGGGAAAGGAGTATGGCAGGGTTGTATACTCTCACCCTACCAATTCAACCTGTATGCAGAACACATCATGCAACAGTGCTGGGCTTGATGAATCCAAGGCTGGAGTTAAAATCACTGGAAGAAACATTAACAATCTCAGATATGCAGATGATACCACTTTGATGGCTGAAAGCAAGGAGTAGCTGAGGAGCCTTATAAGGAAGGTGAAAGAAGAAAGTGTAAAAGCTGGGTTGCAGTTAAACCTCAAAAAAAAAAAAAACATGAAGATTATGGCAACCAGCTTGATTGATAACTGGCAAATAGAGGGAGAAAAAGTGGAAGCAGTGACAGACTTTGTATTTCTAGGTGCAAAGATTACTGCAGACACTGACTGCAGCCAGGAAATCAGAAGACGTTTACTTCTTGGGAGGAGAGCAATGACAAATCTTGATAAAATAGTTAAGAGCAGAGACATCACACTGACAGCAAAGGTCCGCATAGTTAAAGCAATGGTATTCTCCGTAGTAACCTATAGATGCGAGAGCTGGACCATAAGGAAGGCTGAGCGAAGGAAGTTAGATGCTTTTGAACTGTGGCGTTGGAGGAAAATTCTGAGAGTGCCTTGGACTGCAAGAAGATCAAACCAATCCATACTCCAGGAAATAAAGCCAGACTGCTCACTTGAGGGAATGATATTAAAGGCAAAACTGAAGTACTTTGGCCACATAATGAGAAGACAGGCTACCCTGGAGAAGATGCTGATGCTAGGGAAAGTGGAAGGCCAAAGGAAGAGGGGCCAACCAAGGCAAGATGGATGGATGATATTCTGGAGGTGACGGATTCGACCGTGGCGGGGCTGGGGATGGTGACAGCCGACAGGAAGGTCCATGAAGTCACGAAGAGTCGGAAGCGACTGAATGAATAAACAACAAACATTTTTATTTTAATATCTTTTTGTTTTGGTATAACATTTTCATAACTAATTAATTTGATGGATTTTTTTCATTTAATTTGTTTTCATATATTTGGTGGGGTTTTTTTGTATTTCTCTTTTAAACATTGCAATAAAATTATAAACATTTTTTAAAAATATTTAAGATTATAGATATTTTATCATCTTGGATGTTTCACGGCAAGTCACTCTGCTCCTAGAGTTTTGCAGGAATGATTGCCTTTGAATTGTTCTTTGATCCTGCATGGCCTTTAAAGGATTCAGGCAAACACCAGATTTAAGTTTGATGTTTGGGGCTCACATTAACCCCATTATATTAATATATATATATATATCTCAATTCATATAATGGGGTTAATGTGAGCTTTAATTTTTTTAATTTTTAATTTAATTAAATTTAATTTTTCAAAGCATTTTAATTTTTCAAAGCATTTTTTCTTTGGTTAATTTAATTTAATTTTAATTTAATTTTCACATTTGTGAAAAATGAATTGCTTTCCATTCTTACACTTCCACAAATGGAGTTGGGAAGCTAAATGTATATTCCCAGCTCTTCATATATTGCCACTTAGAGTCGCTTTTTGTGAGATGGGCAGCCATACAAATGTGAAAATTAAATTAAAATTAAATTAAATTAACCAAAGAAAAAATGCTTTGAAAAATTATGAGGGAGTTCAACCAGTGACTTATTGGATTTTGTGCTGTTCCCATAATATGATCCCTTTTCATTACCACTGTGTGAGAAGAAGCTGTTCGTAATCTGATTGGAGCTTTGATAAGATTAGAGCAGATTTATATCTGGATGATGCCTTTACTATATCCCCTAATGTGGTATTTAGTTTTTCATTAAAGACTTTGAAACAAAAGTCTAGATATTTCATATCAAAACTAAACATTCTGCAGGCAGAGTGCACATTTCACATTTTCACAAACTGGCCAGTCTATAATCAAGGATATCTGCCAACAAATACTCAAGAGAAGTTAATCGTAGCCATGTTGGTTAGTGGCGCCCCATTACCCATATTAGACAGGATGTCTTCCTCTCAATATTTCTTCATTTTGAGCCAGGACAAATATAAAATGCCTTGCCTTGAACATGGCTGATAGAAACCAGATTTCTGCATGCTTGTACAACGGCTTCATTAATCCTTTAAGGAGATAAATTTTACAGCTGGATTTAATTACAAGCAGTACATTCTTTCTTTGAAAATAAATTGTTTGTGAATTGGAACTTATGTAATATCCTATTCAGGATGCTTTTATAAGGCCTGCTTGATGGAAAGCTGTACTGTAGCTATAAGGGCGAGATCTAAGAATTAATCCCTGGTCCCAGAACAAAATCAGATTACAAACTGCTATGTACACTCCATTTAAGATGCAGGAGTCCCGTGGAATTTTTGTGAGTCAGTCCCATTAACGCCCAGAGATTTCTGATTAAACATCCTTAGGATTGCATTGTTGGATTATTTACCATCCCTATTTCTTTACCTTAACCCAGGTACCCATTTAAACTAAATTCCCCCAATATTATTATCTAATGTTTTTAGCCTATTCTTGTTCAGTCCTGTTCTATTTCTATTAAACACCATACCATTAAAATACCATTTTTGTGTACTCTGTCACCAAAATATGGATATGTATTTTTCAAGCAATACTTATGCTGATTCCTCTAAATTATTTTAAATAGATGCATAGATTAATGGTCAACTTTTTTATGGAAGGAACTGTGGGTAGTTGGAATAAGAACTCAGAATGCATTGATGTAGTATTACATATATTACTGTGCCAATTTGTGCCTGGTGGTAAGTAATTGGTTATAGAGTTTGTACCTTAAAAGAAAGCAGAAGATTCAAGGATGTATGCTGCTGTGCCATTTATCTCCCTTCTTCAGTTGTAAGGTACATGGACAATTTATTAGAATAACAGAGCCTGATAGCTATCTATCTGTCTGTCTGTCTGTCTACAGCATCTTACTACCTATCTATTTACAGCAGCCTTTCTCAACCTTCTGGCCCTGGAGGAACCCATGAAATATTTTTCAGGTCTCGGGGAACCCCTGCACATTCAGGCTCAAATATAGGCCAGAAGTTACAAAATTATTATATTAGTTTCATGTGTAAGCCTGTATATATGCATTTACAGTGTTCTTAAACTAAAAATAAAGAATGAAACCTACCTCTTTGATGTGAAGTTGCCTGAATTTGAAATAACTTTTTAAAATAAATCGTGATCTCCCAGGGAATCCCTAGTGACCTCTCATGGAACTCTAGGGTTCCACGGAACCCTGGTTGAGAAACCCTGATCTACAGTATCTATCTATCTATCTATCTATCTATCTATCTATCTATCTATCTATCTATCTATCATCTAATCCAGAGCTTTCCAAACTATGTGTCGGGACACGTTAGTGTGTCGGCTGCAGTGTCTGGGTGTGTCGCGGCTGCTGCTGCCTCCGAGCCCTGCCAGGATTCCGCGCAGGTCCTAGTGCCTGCCTTGTGTCTTGCTGCCTCCAAACCTGCCCTGCCAGGATTCCACACAGGTCCTGGTGCCTGCCTTGTGCCTTGATGCCTCCAAACCTGCTGTGATTCCACGCAGGTCCTAGTGCCTGCCTTGTGCCTGGCTGCCTCCAAACCTGCCCTGCCAGGATTCCACGCAGGTCCTAGTGCCTGCCTTGTGCCTGGCTGCCTCCAAACCTGCCCTGCCAGGATTCCACGCAGGTCCTAGTGCCTGCCTTGTGCCTGGCTGCCTCCAAACCTGGTGTGATTCCGCGCAGGTCTTAGTGCCTGCCTTGAGCCCTGCTGTAAGAGTGTGTCGCGAAATGATGCATGTCTAAAAAGCGTGTCACCAACATAAAAAGTTTGGAAAGCTCTGATCTAATCTATCATCTATCTATCTCTATGTAGCCTGTCAAAGAATGTGTCTGTAATGTTTGCACACCACACACCATGAAGGATATCCATGTCTCCCTTTCTGTTATCTTGTCTTCTCCCCAAGTGTAAAGCAAATCTTTCAGTTGGGGACCCCTATTAACATAGTTGAGACAGATCCCCTCCCTCCCGACCTTTAGGAAAGAACTGAAGACCTGGTTCTGCCGCCTGGCATGGGAGGGAGGAAACGATAGTTCCTCATGGGGGTGGTTAATCCCGTAATTTTATAATGCCCTTTTTTTATTAACACTATCTCCCACTTGGATTTTTATATCTATTTATTATATTAATTGTATAAATTGTTGGTATATATATTTATATTTCATGTTTTTATCTAATTTATTTTTATTGTAAACCGCCCAGAGTTCCCCGTTGGGGGAGATGGGCGGTTATATAAATTAATTAATTAATTAATTAATTAATTAAATAAACAAACAAACAAACAAACAAACATATATACATGCTCAAACAGTCCTTGATCAACTTTCAATATTAGGCCTAAGTGGCTCTTGCTCTTGGCTCATCTGGGTGCAAGAGACCAATGACTCACTGTAACCTGATAACTCTGGGGGGTAAAAGATCATTTCGATCCTCTGCATTTGTTGGGGTTTCTTAGGTGAGTTTTTCCACCACAGAACGAATACCCAGGATAGCCTTTTTAAAGTTACCATTTTCATACCAATTTCAAAGACTGTTCCAGTTTCTTGCCTTGGAAGAAAATACCTGTCTCCAAGTGCCCCACCGCCTGTCTTTCTTTGACTAAAAATGCTACGTAGGACCTAAAGGTAAAGGTAAAGGTTCCCCCCGCACATTTGTGCAGTCGTGTCCGACTCTAGGGGCCGGTGCTCATCTCCGTTTGTTAGCCGAAGAGCCAGCGTTGTCCGAAGACGCTTCCACGGTCATGTGGCCGCATGACACGCGTGGAACGCTGTTACCTACCCACCGAAGTGGTACCTATTAATCTACTTGCATCTGCATGCTTCTGAATTGCTAGGTTGGCAAGAGCTGGAGCTAGTGCAGGAGCTCACTCCGCACGCAGGGCTAGGGATTCGAACCTCCGAACTTGCAATATTCCGATCGACAAGCCTGGTGTCTTACCCGCTGAGCCACCACGCCCCATGTAGGACCTAGAGGCAGAAAATAAGGAAAAGGAGGGGGTGTATGGAAGCCAGTGTCTTTGTTTCCTCTTTTTTTAATGGAAAAAAGAGGGGTCTTAGCAGAAACAAAGGAGATTGGAAATCTTGGGCACAGCCATACTGTATGTGCATGGAGGGTATAAACATGCTTAGGGCCTGGCTGTCTGGTGGAGCCCCTCTCTCCCATAATTTATACTCGCCTCACAACATCTAGGCATGCTTTATGTCCCTTCCAGGAAGTCATCTAGAAGGTGTCCTTCCTCTGTTGCAGCACTGTCCTCTGGAATACCATCCACATGGAATTTTGGCCTGCCCTGACCCTGAAAGCCTTTAATGGTCTCTGAAAACCTGTTTTTCCCCCCAGCTCTGGGAGAGATTGGAGTGCAATGTTGGTTTAATTAAGGTTTGTTTGTTTCCCTGCTGTGTGTTCTGTCATGTTCACTTTTGTTTGCTTTGTAAGGTATTGTATCTGTTTTTTAATCTATATGCCACCCAGTCAGTTTTGCATTGGACAGCATTAGAAATCTAAATGATAAATAAATGTTATTCCATTAAGTTCTCCATGATTACAGATGATAATTTTTAAGCCAGTCCTCATTTTGATATGGTGAGCTACAAAATTGGTATATATCTACCAAAAACTGTAACAGAGAACACTGTAAATATTGTGTTACAAATTGGTATAATTCTAAGATTTTATGGATTATGAAAGGGAATTCAACATTAAGCAAATCCAACTTTATCTTCAGAGTAGATAAAAATATCTTTATAATGGAAATGGTGTAGGGAAATGGAAAATCATCTCTCCCCTTTTTTCCAAAAGTAATATGCAATTTCATTGTTTGCTTTTATTTTAAGAGTTACCTGTGATATTTATTTCATATTTTCCAATCTCTGTGTTTTCCTTTTCCGACTGTTGTTTTTCTTTTCTTATCCATGTTTCCTACCTTTCCTGTGTATGTTCAATAAGGAAGCTACCTCAAAACAGGAAAAAGATGTGTCTGAAAATCCGAGCTATCAAAAAGTTTTCTTTCATAATTTCCTAGATAGAAATCCTACAGTTTTCTTTATTCATAAACTGAAATTGGGAGAACTAAAGAGGTATATTCTTGCTTATATTAAGGATTTGAATATTTTAAAAAATTGACTTAACATTGCTTATCAGTTGCAATATTGGGTTATCTCCAGTGAGTAATTTCACTGGTTCCTGGTAGATGCTTTTCCCTCAAGAGAAATGATTCTTAATACTCTGTGTCTGAGCTCTGCAGAAATTTTTGTTGGTTTAACTTTGGGTAAAGCTACTTTTCACTGTACTGATCTATGCATTTCTCATGCATATCTAACACAGACTTTTTCTCGGCTGCTGTATGTATTTAATTTTTAGTACCGTGATTGTAATTCGGTTTTTAACTGATTTTATGATTGTTCGCCACCCAGAGTCACTTGTTTGAGATGGGCAGCCATACAAATTGAATAAATAAATAAATAAATAAATAAATAAACATTTAAGTTTATTTATTTATTTAGTAACAGACAAGATTCACATCTTTTTCCAAGTTGATTGTTTTATTGATTATAAAATACGAATAATACATTATAGAAAACATAATAAATATGGGATATAAATATGATAAATAAATAAATAAAAATAAATAAATAAATGAGTACAATGGTATTTATACAACAGAAACTGGAAACTTAGTTAGCACTATGATGAGTTAGATAAATTAATTTTAAGATGTTAATGAACATAAGGTTGCTTAAATTGTACAATTAATGCTGAGTATGACATTGATAAAAAGTTGCAAAATGCATTGAGTTATTTTATAATATGAAAGAGGTTTAGATCTTTGAGCTTAGTACTTAATACTATAGACTCCACCATATTATTATTTATTGTTATTTATGAATGTTAAAAGAGAGAAAAAGAGAAAGGGGAAAAAAGGAGCTGCTTGGAAAAAGCACATCTTGTTTGGTTTGGATTAAGTGTGCTGGGTCATTCCTAATTACTGTGGTTTGTAAATCATGTTATTTTTCTTAAGGGTGAAGTGTGAGTCTAGCCAACCATTCAATGGTAATCTTAGCACCAGTTCTTCTGTTTGATGTTTTTTACTTTGGAAAGAAGCAGTCTCAGATGCAGGGAAGGGAGGGGAATCCAGTGTTGAGCTCCTTCTTCTGAGGTTGGGGGTTTCACTCTAACCTTGGAGAAGGAAAGCTAAAATCCTCTGGTTCCAGGAATATCTTCCAAGGGACCACTGGACTGCAGCTAAGAGTTCTTTTGGATATCAGCTTCTCTCAGAGATTTCCATTCGTTTTGTGAATGATAGAAATACTGATTCAATACATCTAGAAGTTGTCAGCCAGGTTTACTATCCAAGTTAATAATTAGGATCTCACAAATCAGCCACAGTAGAACTAATCATCTGTACTAATGCAATTCATTCATTCATTCATTCATTCATTCATTCCTCCAATTTCTAGGCTGCCCAGCTCCAAAAATGTTCTCACCATATATATGAATGTTTTAAAGTAAGATAGCATGGGAAAGAAAAGTGGAATGGATGTACTTTCCACCCAGTATAGATTTTTATTGTACATTCATGTTGTAGACCAAATTAGTTCTCCATGCAAAAATCAAGGCTACAACATTTAATAGATGAAAGTCATCCATTAAAAACATGTAATTAGACATCAAACATCAGATTTTAAACAATATGCACAGCAGGTCACAGCACCTGAGCAGCTTTTTCTGTGCTTGGAAGCTAGGCATTGCTAGATCTGGGTAGTGGCTGGAAGAGAGCATCAGATAATACCAGGTTAGCCTAGGAATTAAACAACAAAAAGCCCACATCCTGAGAGAAGACAATGGACAACCACTTCCAGACTGTTGCCAAGGAAATTATGTAGACATGTCCATGAAATCACCAGGAGACAAGCCTTAATCCAAAGAAACTTCATCTTTACATGTGGACCCTACTGATGACTGGAAAAATGGATGTGTTTTTTCCAAGGATCTTTTGTGCTAAAGCAGACATCCATTAAAAAGCAAGCATATTTTTAATCAGTTGTAAAAAAACCTATGATCAGTAAATTAAGATATCTTTAATCAGGTGATAGCATTAGCAATCATTATGTTAGTTTGCATTTGAATGTCCTTGCCTAGTTCACATTCTGTGCTGTGTCAACCAACTGAGTATAATATGCAACTGAAATCAAAGACAATTGTAACTAAGCACTGGGAGAAATCACAGAAAAAGATTCTTGCCAGAAAAAGATGCACCCTATAGAAGTTTACATTTACTCTCCTTTTTTGCTAGATAGCATAATTAAGAGTAGGTGTGGTTGTTCATAGGCATGTCTGAGAAGTATTATAAAATCTGCTCATTGTTAGATTTTATAAAAATATAATCTATATTTAAAATATAGATTATGTGTGTCAAATATATATTTAATGTGTCATATTATATGTGTCAAATATATTATATGTGTCAACTATAAAAATTAACACATCATCTACCAAATGGATTTGACATGAAGTAAGCTCTTATCCAAACCTCTTGTCTGTGTGTCACAGTGATGGTCCACAACAAATATTCCTTACACCTTTCTCTATTACCCATAGCTCAGAAACCACATTTTTATTTGTATTTACAGCTTAAAGTACATTGCCTGATATGTCCACTGTCTTAACAGCACTCAGCCAGGTCACACAGGGCAAGTGTCCCAGGAATATTAGGCTAAAATGTTTTGTGGTTCTTTCTCTGTGTTTTCGCTTGGGATACCCTTTCCTCTTTCAATGCAAAGCAACTTGAGTGTTGAGTGAGTGGGCATGGGTGCTTGTAAATTCTCCCTGGGTTTGTTTAATGAAAAGTGTTCCTATTTTCAGATGCAGGTTTTAATCCTTGTATTTCAGTTGTTTTCAGTTTGAAAGTATCCTCCCATCTGCTTTTCCATGACCAGATTTTTTTTTTTAAATTAGAAATGAAAATAGAGCTGGGGGAAAAAATTGAATTAAAAAAATAGAGGGCAAGAGATAAGCACGCTTTAGAGAAAAGAAGTATTAGACTAATAGATATAATTTTATACATTTGTAGCAATCCAGGTAAACAGATTCTTGTTGTCAATTTCCCACAGAGGAATAGACTTAATAAACTTTCATGATTATATCCCAGTTTTCTTCACACTTATTTCTAGACAGAAAGGAATTTTTCCTTCTCTGCTGGCCAAATGCATTTCAGAAAAAAACTGAGCACTCCATACGCATATGAAGAGAAAGGACAGAAATATGTAGTCCTCTCATGGTGAAGACAGTAGTGGACATTTGAAGCTCTTTTCCAGTTTTATATCACTGACTGAGGGTACATGTAATCAAATTCAATATCTGTAACTGAACTTTTCAGTCTAATTAGATTTATTCTTCAATACTTAACGGTTAAGTACCAGTAATATTGGAAGTTCTTTTAAAGGCTTTGTTTCATTATGTTCTCTAGCTGTACTTGTTGTCTTCCCTGTTTTTCAAACTCTGAAATAAATAAATAAACTAAATAAACAAACTCATGGGACAAGATTTCTGAAGGGATTCGTTTTTCAGGTAGCCATGAAGATATTTCAAAGCCAGGCTTGAAGTATGTTGTAGTCAGGAATAAAGACTTAGACTTTTATATGCCCTCCCACTTTCAGTGTGCTCTTTCTCTGTGATATATACAATTTATTTATTTATTTATTTATTTATTTATTTATTTATTTATTTATTTTATTTATTTTATTTATTTATTTATTTATTTTATTTATACCCCACCTATCCCCTCCCTAACGGAGGACTCTAGGCGGCTGCTAACTCACATTTTCTTTAATCCATTGTGCAAGATTCATATTACCACCATCAGTTACAGTTAAATCAAATCCTATTCAGAAAATATAAACAGAAGCATGTATACAATTATGGTGGTAGTCAATATCTGTTCAAGAGAATGGAGGTTGCTTCAGGAAAACAAGCTAAAGCTGTCACTGAACAGGCCCCTAGGACAGCTAACACAATTCTGCTACCTGCAGATAGCAAAGGTGGTAATTACATGCCAACTGCTGTAAATATCTATAAAATCAAAGTGATTAGGTTTCAGTTTTATGGTTTCTGGGTTTGCTCTTATACAGAACCAAGACCTCTTGAAGTAATCCAATCAAATTTTTAAAGATTTTTGCTCCACATTCCTCAGAATATTTGTTAGGTTTGATTTCAGGACTTCCTTCTACACAGGCTCCCATAAGAGCTTGTTGCCTTAGCAAAATTAACCTTGGATAAGGGTGCTTTGGCCTCCTTGAGTCTTTTGAATAGCTTCCAGTCATCTTGGGAAAAAAGGCATCAGACTTGCTCCTATGGCCTTCCCACTCAATATTTGGTTCCATTAGGGTTTGAGACAGCCAACTTTGAATTGAAATAATGCTGTCAGCATCAGGTTCCAGAGCGATCAGACCTTTATTATGGGGTGCTTCAGATGGAAACCCCCTTATTCCAGCTAATTATTTAATTAACAACTCATGTTCACCTCATCAATGTGTCTTCTCCCTGGCAAGATCTAATACTTTGCCATCTATGTTAACAGAAGAGAGATATATCAGTCTTCCTAAACATCTTTGCAGAAGCATATGAAAAGCTCGGCCTCTCTATTAACATTAAAAAAACCAAAGTGCTTTACCAGCAAGTTCGAACCAATCCCTCCGCAGCACCATCAATCCAGCTTAAAGGTGTGTCACTAGAAAATGTCGACCACTTTTCTTATCTCGGCAGCCATCTATCTACAAAAGCCGACATCGACGCTGAAATTCAGCATCCCCTGAGCTCTGCGAGTGTAGCTTTCTCCCGAATGAAGCGTAGAGTGTTTGAGGATCGGGACATTC
The DNA here is from genome assembly GCA_023362775.1 of Charina bottae. Taxonomy (NCBI): domain Eukaryota; kingdom Metazoa; phylum Chordata; class Lepidosauria; order Squamata; family Charinaidae; genus Charina; species Charina bottae. Next base: position 80,450,355 of record JALMGJ010000002.1, read on the forward strand.
GCAGGGAGACCAAAATGCTTGTTTACAAAGCCATTGTACTACCAACCCTTCTGTACGCCTGTGAAACATGGACCATCTACAAACGCCACCTCCAACTTCTTGAAAGATTCCATCAACGCTGCCTCTGAAAAATTCTGCAGATTACTTGGGAAGATAGGCGGACTAATGTTAGCGTATTAGAAGAAGCGAAAACCACCAGCATTGAAACAATGATCATCCAACATCAACTTCGCTGGACCGGCCATGTTGTTTGAATGCCTGACCATTGTCTTCCAAAGCAGCTACTTTACTCCCAACTTAAGAATGGAAAACGGAATATTGGTGGACAGCAAAAGAGATTCAAAGACACTCTCAAAGCTAATTTTAAAAAATGTAATATCAGCACAGAGAACTGGGAAGACCTAACTCATGAGCGTTTCAATTGGAGGTCAGCCTTTATTAATGGCACTATGGACTTTGAAGAAGCACGAGTACAGGGCGAAGGGGAGAAAAGAGCTAAAAGGAAGGCACGTCAAGCAAACCCTCATCATGACCGTCTCCCACCCGGAAACCTATGCCCTCATTGTGGGAGGTTGTGCGGATCCAGAATTGGCTTTTACAGCCACTTACGGATCCACTGTTAAAATTTTACCCTTGGAAGACAATCTTACTCGGCTACGAGTGATCGCCAATGAATGAATATCAGTCTTCCAGTCCAAAAGAGATTATATCCATATCAGTTAGGAGATATTGAATCTATTTGGCATGTTTTATTGTGCTGCCCATTTTACCCAGCTTGCTTAATAATCCCCTTCCTGTTGGACTGACCAGGCTGGTCCAATGCAGGGAGAACTTGTCTCCCTTTGGCTTCTTTCTAGAAAAATCTAGAAAGGAGACAAATTTTGTGAAATTGCTGTTGCCATGCAAGGGGAAGTGTGATTGTTTCCAGTAATTAAATATTACTGATTTACATATGTCAATTTCATGCCATATTCAACAACAGCTAGGTGTGTCATTAATTACAGAGAAGATGAGAGAAAGCCGGCTTCCTTGGTATGGACATGTCCTTAGAGCGGCACCTTCCACTGTCGCCAAAATAGCTTACCATCTTAAAATCGATGGCTGACGGCCACATGGGCGACCAAAACAGAGATGGCAGGACACCATCAATAAGGACATGCAAATTGATGGGCTACGCCCTGAGGATGCAGATGATCAGACAAAGTGGTGTTTCAAGATCCAAAAAGCAGACCCCGCGAAAATAGCGGGAAAACGCTAGGAGGAGGAGGAGGAGGAGGAGGAGGAGGAGGAGGAGGAGGAGGAGGAGGAGGAGGAGGAGGAAGAAGAAGAAGAAGAAGAAGAAGAAGAAGAAGAAGAAGAAGAAGAAGATTCTTAGAGCCTTGTGAACTTTTAATTTAACTCTTTAATTGTTCAATATTTTTATTGTCTTCTGTCCTAAAAGGCAGAAGGCATCAACCACTGTGATATATTAATTGCCAATTCTAAGGCTGGTTGTTCTACCCATTATCATTAATTTGGTCTTCTTTATATTTAATTTTAGCCCCATTTTTTTCACTGTGCTCCATGACTTTTAGTATTAAGGCTTGCGGATCCTTTGCATTTTCAGCTATCGGGATAATGTCATCAGCATAGCGCAGGTTATTGAAGCCTCTTCTTCCAATTTTAAAACCACACTCATCTTCTTCCAATACAGCTTCCTTTAATATATATTCAGCATTTTTGTTGTTTATTTGTTCAGTCGCTTCCGACTCTTCGTGACTTCATGGACCAGCCCACGCCAGAGCTTCCTGTCAGCCGTCACCATCCCCAGCTCCCCCAAGGTCGAGTCCGTCACCTCCAGAATAAGGCAATGAAGATATTGAAGTGGTGGATAGCTTCTGCCTTTTAGGATCAACCAACAACAGTAAAGGAACAAGCAGTCAAGAAGTACACTGCAGACTAGCACTTGCTAGAGCAGCCATGAAGGCCTTGGAAAAGATATTAAAATGCCATGAGGTGTCTATATCTACAAAGATCAGAATCATGTAAGCTATGGGATTCCCTCTGACACTCTATGGCAGAGCTTTCCAAACTGTGTGTCGCGACACAAAAGTGTCGCCACACAGTCTGGTGTGTCGCCACACAACCCGGAAGCGCTGATCATCATCAGCGCTTCCGGGTTTTCCCGCGGCGACACACCAACGGCGGCGTGCAAAAACCCGAAAGCAGCAGCAGCACTTCCGGGTTTTTGCGCGGCGACACACCAACGGCGGTTGGTGTGTCGCCACGGGAAAACTTTGGAAAGCCCTGCTCTATGGAAGCGAAAGTTAGACTTTGAAAAAGCAGGATTTTATTTTTATTTATTTATTTAATTTAATTTATATAACCGCCCATCTCCCCCAATGATGAACTCTGGGCGGTTTAGGATGGGAAGAGTATTGACACTTTTGAACTTTGATGTTGGAGAAGACTCCTGAAAATACTGTGGACAGCCAAGAAAACAACCCAATGGATCATCGAACAAATCAACCCAGAATTCTCACTTGAGGCACAAATGACCAGGCTCAGATTATCCTACTTTGGGCACATTATGCCAAAACCCAGATCTCTGGAAAAGGCCCTAATGCTGGGAAAGGTGGAAGGAAAGAAAAGAAGAGGACAACCAGTAGCAAGGTGGATGGACTCAGTTACAGTGGCAATGAGTGCAATGTTGGAAGACCTAAAACACCAGGTTAGGGAGAGATTGTCATATGAAAAGTCTATCTATGTGGTTGCTAGGAGTCGAAAACTACTTGATGGCACATAATCAATCAATCAGTCAATCAGGCTGAATAAATGAGGGGAGAACATACATAATAACTCCTTTAAGTTAATTCCATAATTCCTCTGGTTCTCTTTCAATGCGGTTCAGGATTTCAAAGCAATTCCTGATGTTTTATTTATTTATTTATTTATTTATCACATTTATATCACCGCCCATCTCCCCCACAAGGATGTTCTCCATGAAAATGGTTGTATATATTCAATATCATGGAAACTGACTGGCTTTCTTCTTCTTTAGCCTAATTTGGAGATATGAGAGAGAGAGACAGAGACAGAGACAGAAATACACATACACACATATACACATACGTTAGTCGCCCAGAGTTGTTGGGAGTCGGCGGCATGCAAATTTGATAAATAAATAAATTGGGACTGAACATGCTACATCCTCCTCCTTGAGCCACTGTTTTCTACCTCATTTTGATTGGTAGATCTCAGAGTTCTAATGAAAAACAAAGTAGATCCCAAAAGTACAATCAGTTTACCACGATATTTAGAGTCTGTTTATAGACGAAGTGGAAAGTGTTACTATTTCTTCAAATGTATTTTATTAGGTTGAGAGTTTGCTCCCCATACAGATGCTTAATGGTAGATAAGTAGAATCAGAGCCTGGATTTCTCTCCATGTTCCCACAGGAATTATAAATGAATTGTCCTTTTTATTTGTTTTATTGCTGGATGTTTTTATATGCATTTGCTGAGAAACTACTTTCAAGAGCCTTTCACAAGGGCATGCTATGCATAACGATGCATTAGTGATGTGAACTGCTCTTTGTTGTAAATTAGTTTAGTCCTATTCAGGCATCCAAGTGAACATGTGAAGAGCAAACTGGCTAGAGTAGGGAGTCATGCACATCGCCCTGTCCTCTATTCTCCTTGACCCCCATAAATAGAAGGACCTGGTGGTCTGAAGGAGAGTGGTACCCACGTTGGCATAAAATCACTTGAGCATAGCTTTCGATACAATCCAAGGCAGGATCCAAGACCTTATGGAAAGCCATCCTTGCATTCTTGCAAATGCAAGAACAACTCTTTCCTGACTTCCAACTGAATACTATATATGGATGTTGGGAAGAAAGAAGCATGGCCAGCTTGCATGGACCCCTTGTCTACCCAATTTGAACCTTCCACATATTCACCCAAACAGGATTCCTGAGTGTTTTGTATACTGAGAAGGATCGTATAAATAAAGTGACAGAGTGTTCTGGTGAAAATATTGTCACTGGGTAAACTAAGAAAAATATAAATGACTCCATGTAAATTTAATCCACAGTAAATGATGCTGTTTGTAAAGCATATTCATTCTTGAGAAAATGAACTTTGAGAGGGCTGTTCTTGCTAATGAAACTAAGCTAAGGACTAAGGACAGGAGAAAAATGCAACAAGAAGCTGTGAATAAAAATCCATATATTAACTGCTTGGAATATCTTGAGATGTATCTTGGAAAAGCAACTCAAGTAGGATTGCAATATACAGACAGTAAAAGTTTAAGACTAATGAACTATAGTAGAAAATATTTGCATAATGGCCAGATTGTGGTTTGGAATTTATGTCAGTGGTTTTCAAATTGTTTTCTGGAACCTCTTGGGTTCCTCAGAATCTGATCTAAGTTTCTGCATTGAGAAGATTAGAAACAGCAGATGGGGCTGCCTGAAAAACAGCTTGATTATCTCTACTCATCTCATCCTGCAATACTGTGACCTCAAGGGAGCACTTTTAGACAGACTGTTTCTGAGACCAAGCAAAATCACTGGTGCTTTGCATAAAGTGAGATCACCTCAATGTCCAATGCACCTTAAAGTTTCCTTGGAAAGAAAAGGAAAAGCTATTGCGCAAAGTGGCTCTGGGAAGTAGAGGTGTAACTACGCTGTCTTAGCAGAAAGATGAACAGATGCTCAGGGGAAACCAAGCCCCAAAGCCAATAGAAGTCTGTGGAAAGCATAGATTTTTGCATACCTCCTTTTAGAGAATGGCGAGGAGAGATTCTGCATCCACAAAATTACATAATGAAGAACTATTAGATTTCTCAAGCAACTGAGAGTCCTTAAAATGTGGGTGCTTATTTTTCTATTAGAAATAAACCCTGCATTTTCAACACAATTGGGTTTAAGATGTTCTTCCTTTTCCATCCAAATTGACTAATTTTAGGCTAAATTATGAGAAATGCATGACGATATTTTGCAACTATTTCCCTATGGGTCCCATTTATTTAAAAATGCCATCTTGTGGGACGCAGGAAGTGTGTCTTTTCTGTCATAGCACCTGCCCTCTGGAACAGCTTACCACCTGGGATCAGAGTGGCCCTGACCCTGCTGGCCTTCCGGAGAGCGTTGAAGACCTGGTTGTTTGCCCACACGTGAGGTTTAGAAAGTTAGTGAAGTCCGGGTAGGTTAATATTACGTATATTATATCATTTTTAGTCTTGGATGCAGTTTCTTTTTTGAATTATATGCTTTAATTGTTTTATATTGTGGTTTCTGTTTAATTTTTGTACACTGCCCAGAATTGCTGTGGTGAGAGGGGCAGCCATATACATCTAAAGAATAAGTAAATAAATAAGATGTACAAGTCCTACTGAGATACTTGTACACAGAATGGAGAAGAAACTGGTAGGAGGGTCAGTACCACGGAATAATTAGTTCAACAAGTTGTACTGCCAGACCCCAAAATACTTATGAACAAAAAATTTCTATAAATATTCCATTATAGATTTTGTTTGAGTACTTCTCTTCATGAAAAAAAAAATTGCAAAGCAGTTTACATGTGAAGAACAATACTAAGATAATACTTCTATAAACCCATACCTTCAGATCAACCTGGTAGAAATAACATGAGGAGAATCTGAATGTTCGATAGCAAATACAGTAATTAAGATGTCCTTACCCAAAACTTTGACATTAAGTGTAGAAACTATAAAGGGATCTCATAAAAGGTCTATGCAATTCTTTGTTTGTGGCCATTTTCTGAATTTGATCTGACTTAGATCAGATATCTTGGATACCAGTTTTCATTTGGATAGGAAATGTTGATATGGCATAAACTTTGGAGACTGGTCGACATGTATGAACCAAATTAATGGCATTCATCTCACATTTGAGGAGCAAAATGCTAAACATAATTGTCATTTGATGTATTGGTACATCAGGCCTAAATGTTCTTTTGAGCTAAATACTAATATAGCAAAATTCATGGGCATCATCAGCACAGTTCAAAATAAATGTAGGCTATTAGCATTAAACTTGTTTTCTTGTGGGGAAAAATGTTCTTCAGAGAGGAGGGTGCTAGTTGAGTTCATGGGAGGATTACCAAGATGGGGAGGGGGTCTGGAAACCAAATTCTATGAAGAACATTTAAAGATCTGGGAATGTTTAGCCTACAGAAGAGATGACTGAAGGAAGATATGAGAGCAGTCTTCAGATATCTGTAGTACTGTCACGTTAAAAAGAGACTGGAGGTTTTTTTTTTATTGAACCCAAGGGTAGGACTAAAATCATTGGATTAAAACTACAAGGAATGAGATTCAGGTATGCTGTCAGCCAGTGGAACAGGCTGCTGCATGAAGTGGTGAGTTCTTCCTCATTGGAGGTCTTGAAACAGAAGCTGGATGGTCATTTGTAAGAGATGCTGCAATAGATCCTCCACTGAGCAATATTAGACTAGATTACCTCTAAGGTCCCTTCCAACTCTGTAAGTCTATGACTCTAATTCCCTATTTTGTCAAGCTAGAATTTCAGATTCCAACCTCATATTTATGGTGCTCTATAAGAAGCAGGTGTAATGGGTGTAATAGGTGTCATTGGCGATCACTCGTAGCCGAGTAAGATTGTCTTCCAAAGGTAAAATGTTAACGGTGAATCCGTAAGTGGCTATAAAGGCCAATTCTTGCAAATGCAAGTAGATGAATAGGCACCACTTCGGTGGGTAGGTAACAGCGTTCCGCACGTGTCATGTGGCCACATGACCGCGGAAGCGTCTTCGGACAACGCTGACTCTTCAGCTAACAAACGGAGATGAGCACCGGCCCCTAGAGTCGGACACGACTACACAAATGTGCAGGGGGAACCTTTGCCTTTTTATAAGAAGCAGAATGATAGACAGCGCTAATGGTTTAATATTTCCTAATGCAAAGTTACAGTAGCTATTAGTTGTGAAACCAACCTCATACTCATTTAAACAATGCTATTGAGGCATTTTGTAGTATAGGATTTCCTTCCAAGCCTTAGTCTCCACCTCAATAGCCCTCTGGAGAAATCCAGCTGATCCTCAGTTTGAGACAAAAGTAAATTTTTATCTACTGGGTTCCAAAAGATTTGCACATATTTTTTAATATATTGATTTATGGATTAGTACATTAGAAGTAACAAATCTTTTCAAAACTAACATACCACAATCTATATAAAAACTTCATAGTGTAGTTTAATTTAATGCACAGACAAGGAATGAAAATATTTAAGAGACCAAGAAGAAAAAATCTTGACTTTTCCTTTTCATGAATATTATCTGTATAATATGATTCATACTAGACATCTTGGCTCCAATCAGACAAGCTATGGAGTTTGGATGATACATTTTAAATATTAGTTATAGAAGGCTGTTTCTAAGAAGAATATACTTATGAATGACTGATGAGATTACAGGAAGCTAATATGTACATGATTACATTATCTGGCTGATTACATTGTCTGACTCTGAGAATAAAAAAATGTTTATTCAGTTTCTAATTTTTATTCTAGTATGCTTTCTTTGAGATATTACTAAAAACTAATCAAGATAGGGAGAATTTGTCCATAAGTCATTAGGAATCGAACTTGACTATATGGCACATAAGTAATTAACTAAACCCCGCTACAGTATTCAGTCAAACTAATATCAGTGGAACATGCAGAGGAGATGGAAAGAATATGCTGTTGTATAAAATAGGCATTCCTCAGTCTAAAATACTGCATGCTTCAGTTTCATAGTTCACATACAGTATATACACATACAATGTGGCAACTCAATAGTTTAAATCTGGATAGAAAATAAAATTTGTTCCAGTAGCCTAAAGCAGTACAGGTAGTCCTTGTTTAGCGATCACAATTGGGTCTGGCAACTCAGTTGCTAAGCACTGCGGTCACTAAGCAGAAAATCATGTGACCATGATGGGCTTACAACCTTACTTCCCCTTCAGTTGTTAAGTGAAGCACCGCGGTCATTAAGTGAAACATCACGTGACCGCGACTTACAATTTTACTTCCACCTTCTCTATTAACTCTGCTTGTCGCAAGCCAGTTGCAAAGTGCCTGAATGGCGATCACGTGACCGCGGGATGCTGCGGCAGTTGTAAATGCAAGGATTGGTCACAAAGCCATTTTTTTACACCATCGTAACTTCAAACGGTCACTAAGCTAGGCAGTTGGTAAGCGAGATCTACCTGTAATCCTATGCGTACCTATTTGGAAATAAGTCCCACTGAATACATTGATACATACATCTTAGGTAAATTGGGGAGAATCCTGCACTGGCTGTATATGTTAGGTATAGTGAGGTAGTAGCACACATAGCATGCTGTGCGGTTTTAACAATGGTTCATTGATACATAGATGTGTAAACCCATTTAATTTCAAAGCCACATCATCCCACAAAACAGTATTGCAAAAGAAAAGAAAAAAGAAAAGAAAAGAAAAGAAAAGAAAAGAAAAGAAAAGAAAAAGGAGCTAGCTTCTTTTTTTTAAGGTCCCAAAGGTATGTTTAAAAACATGCCAGATAATTGGCAGAAAACATTAAGCTGAATCAGTATTATGTTTATTCCCTTTTTATTATGGATGTAGGGTGGGAGTTTGGAATTGGGTGTGAGGGGCATGGAAAGGCATTTAATTATTTCCATCTTTTCATTCTTCTTACAAAAATTACCTCCTTCCTCTTGAAGGCCTTGGTCGACTTCCCTTGAGGCCACATGTCACTTCCAGAGCCCTCTCTTTGCAGACCCTAAGACTCCCAGAATAGAGCTGCCCCAATATATTCTGAACATATATTCTGTTCATATATTCTGAACACCACTGACACAATTTTCAGCAAGAAATAAAAGGAGTAAGGTTTCTTAAATCTTTGGGCAGAGTCGGTGCCCCTAAAACAGCCAATCCAAAACAGAAACCCCCAAAGGAAAGAAAACCGGAGACGCTTGTTCTCAGGGGCATTCATGGGGAGGGATGTCAAAAAGTCAAGATGGTGGTCATGACCACTCGTAGGTGCTTGGACTCACTCCTGCAGCCACTCACTATCAAAAATCAATTTAAAATAAATGCATGCAGTTCCCCCACCACTAGCAAAAAATGTCTGTTCCTACATTAGGCTAATGGGTGTGTCACTCCTGGTGCAAATAACTTTGTGGTATGATTTTTGTCAGTACTGCAAGGAGACGGGAAAGGGTAAGCTTTCGTTCTGGCCCCACGGTTGTCTTGATTGTGTTCATGCCACTCTTTCTCCCAAGAATATTAATTGTTTCATGCATTAACATCAAAAGTACTTACGCTTCCAGCCTTGAATAATCGCTACCACCATTTACTCTGGCTAATGTGGATGATTATGCAAAATAACAATCTGGTTAAATTTACTCCATACTCCCTCACCCTTCCACCCCAATTTCTCATTTAGCTTTTAGTGTAAAAGTGAGCAATTGCCTTCTTCTTTAAAAAAAAAAAGATTTTGATCTTTTCTGAACAGGAAAGCTTTGAAATAATGGAATATTTTAGCTTTGTTTATAGTGATGCCTGAAGGTAGCTTTTATGGTAAAATGCACAATCTTGCACAGCTCTCTTAGACTAAGGGACATCACATCAAAGCAGGACCAAAAAATTGGACGTCTGATCTGTTAATCTATTCTGTGTTCTCTCTCCTCATCCTCCAACATTAAAGTCTGAAGCAACTTTGAGCAAAGTGGGGAAAGGGGTTTCCCAGATTAGAAATTGTCACATCACCAGTGAGAAATTGTATAAATAAAGTGTCCAAGCCCCACTGGCCCCATAACTGGTTAGGTGACAGATTGGAAATAGAATAAACATGCAAACAGGGTATGGAGAGAGAGAGTTTCTCATTCCTACAACTTTCTCTCACAATTCTAAAATTTCTGCAAGCTTGAAGTTTGTCTTCCTCTCTTTTTCTCTGTTAATTAAGTTCCAAAGATCTATAAGGGAAATGCCAGACTTTGAATTACTTAAATTATTTCTTTCTACTTACAAAGCAGAGTAGCTTACAAAATAATTAAACACAGAAATAAATTATTGGAGACCATACTCCAGTTTGGTCTAGTGGTTAAGGCTCCGGGCTAGAAACCAGGGGACTGAGAGTTCTAGTCCCGCCTTAGGCATGAAAGTCGGCTGGGTGACCTTGGGCCAGTCACTCTCTCTCAGCCCAACCCACCTCACAGGGTTGTTGTTGTTGTGGGGAAAATGGGAGGAAGAAGGAGTATTAGGTATGTTCCCCGCCTTGAGCTATTTGTAGAAAGATAATAAAGGCGGGATAAAAAAATACTCTTGAGTCCCCAAATCTCAGAACATGTAAAGAAAACTTTATGAATGCATTCCCCAGGACTCAAGGTCAACTCTAGACCTTCGTGGTCTATAATATCAGCATTGCTTTCAATTAGGTTCTCAGACTTTTTGTATTATAGTAAGTGTTAGCAATCCTGAGAATTTGTCTGGGGACAAACTGATCAATTGAATAAGATTCTAACTAAATTATTGACATTCCAAAATGGATTCATTCCCATTAACTTTGTATTATGCATATCTCTAATCAAAAACATGTCAAAGCAGATGTCCGTTGGAGGTGACACCACAAAAAGCAAGCACCCATTGCAACTGAGGTTACCAGATGCATTTCCATATCATGAAATAAAGAGTCCCTTCCATTCATTTTATAATTATTGTACTTGAGGTTTGCTATTTAACCTGTAACTAATAATTAGTTACATAATTAACCCTGTTCAAATCACTGATACCAGCAACCGTGAAAAGAAACAAATTGGCATGGGGCGCGGTGGCTCAGCGGGTTAAACCACTGAGCCGTTAAGACTGCCGACCACAAGGTTGGCAGTTCGAAACCGCGTGGCGAGGTGAGCTCTCGTCACTAGCCCTAGCTCTCTGCCAACCCAGCGATTCGAAAGCTAATATAGCAAGTAGATAAATGGGTACCACTCACGTGGGGCAATTTGCGGGCGTCCAGCGGAGGGTCGTCCTCGATCCGAGAATCCGAGAAAGATCTGGAGAGCGGTGATGGCGGCGGAGGATGACGGATCCAGAAAAATAACAGCGCGGAGCGAGGCATTCTGGGACTTGTAGTCCGATGCCTGCAGCTGAAGAGCCGGTTCCCTCCCCCTCTCCCTATCGCGCGGTAAAAAAATTCGTAATTGATGTATAATGTTAATGAATATGTACTGAATGCTGTAAGCCGCCTAGAGTCCTCCAGTAGGGAGGGGATAGGCGGGGTATAAATAGGACAAATAAATAAATAAAATAGAAAGGGAAGGACAAACTTCTAGAAAAGGCTGGAGTTTTTGTGTTAACAGTTGAAATATTACACCACAGGTAGTCCTTGCTTAACAACCATTCATTTAGTGATGGTTTGGACTTACGACAGTGCTGGAAAAATTGACTTACAACCTGTCCTCACACTTACAACCATCACAGTGTCCCTGCGGTCACGTGATCACGATTTGGCTGCTTGGCAACCGGTTCACATTTATGACTGTCACAGCATCCTGTGGTCACATGATCGCCATTTTAGACCTTCCTGGTTGGCTTCTGGCAAGCAAAATCAATGGGAAACCATGTGATTCGCTTAACAACCACGTGGTTTGCTTAATGCCCGTGGTGATTCACTTAACCACCGCTGCAAAAAAAGTAATAAAATCGGGTCAGATTCACTTAATGACCGCTTCACTTAGCAACTGAAATTCCAGTCCCAATTGTGGTCGTTAAGCAAGAACTACCTGTAAACATGAGCAATGAGTGCTTAGTCCAAAATCCCTTGGTGGTTTTTCCATTAACTCTGAAAAACATCCTGTTTTGAGTGTTCTTTGCTTCACTATTCATATATTTAGTCCCTAGTACCTCTCCTACTCTTTAATTGCTTTAGGCTAAATGCTCCTATAAACTCTAAAGTTTACTAAAAAAAGCCCTCTAATGAATATAAAGAGAAAATTAAAGTTAGGAAAATCTAAGTTTCCTTAAAGCTGAGCTTGGCTCCTAGTTGCTTCATGGAAACATCCACATGGTTCATGGAAATGGTTTCCCATTGCCCCTTTTGGGATGATGATGATGATGATGATGATGATGATGACGACAACAACAACTACAATGGGGGTACCCCAAACCATCTAAAAAAGATTATGCATATTCAGTGAACTCAGAGAATGATGCTAGTGAAAAATAATGTGAAAACGGGGAAGAAAAGCACACTGGGTATAACTTGTGTCTATTGGAACAAGGAGACAAACAAGTGATAACCAAATATATGACTAATAATTAAAATGGGAAGAAATTACACAGAATCTTGCTGACCCTGGCTGATCTAAAAAAAACTAAGCTAGGTCAGATCTGTTGGAGTCTGGAATGTAGTTAACAGAACTCCAGGCAGCGCTCAGCAATTTTTAGCAGAGTAGAAAGCATTCCAGAAAGGGCTTGTACATGAGGCTTAATTACATTCAGAAAAATAAAGCAGTCTTCACACATTTGTTAGTGGAAATACAAAATAAAGATAACTTACATTTTATTCAGCAGATCTTGGTTACAAGCAGTTTCATTGTAGAAATGTTCCGGTGCGTGTGTGCAAGGTATTTTCATTCTGACCAGACCCGCTTTTGGCGGCCCTGCTGAAAGAGTGTGGGTGCATGCTGGAAGAGTAATGGAGGACTGGCCACAAGGGGCCCAAAGAGAAAGAGGAAACAGGAAGTCAAGTGACAGGCACCTCCCACGAACACGGCAGAGAGACACTTCATACTAAAAGTCACGTTTCAGTAAGAAGAGTCCCTCCCCTTATGTTCGTGAGATCCAGTTAGTACTTGGATGGGAATAATTAAGAAATTCCAGGGCTCTATGATAGTGTGAGAAATCAATATCCAGGAGGAGGCATTGCCAGGAAAACTCCATGGATGAGCCTATGAAATCACCAGAAGTAAAGTTTGACTAGAAGGAGGCTTTATATTTTATTTTATGGGAAACTGGGTAAAAAGGACTGTTAAGGAGAGCAGTAGGCAGATGTTATAGAAGGAGCTCCTTAAAAACATTGGAGGCCAATAGGAGCAGGAAGGAACGGTATAGGCCAGGGGGAAGTTGTAGAAAATTTGGTAAGGAGGCAATGTCAAATCATTTCCAGCTTCTTGCCAAGAAAACCATAGGAACGTGCACATGTAATGACTCTGGGTCAAGGTAGACTCATGGGAATCTTTATCTTCTATATAATGGATATGTGGCAATCATGTTATGCAGCATTTTCTATAGGCCTTTTAAAAATATATAATGGATGTGTGTGTGTGTGTCTTCCAGGCAGTGTTGACTCCTGGCAACTGCCTTGACAACTCCCAGCAGTTTTCTTGGCAAGGTTTTTCAGAAGTGGTTTGCCATTGCCTCCTTCCTAGGGCTGAGAGAGACTGACTGGCCCAAGGTCACCCAGCTGGCTTTGTGCCTAAGGCAGAACTAGAACTCAACATCTCCCGGTTTCTAGCCTGGTGCCTTAACTACTACACCAAACTGGCTCTTGCATATAATGGATCATTCCATTATAAAGGAAAGCTGAAATCAGTGGTGTCATTTTTGTTGGAGAAGAATTGTTTTGAAAAGCAGAAAAGATGCCTAGAGTATTATGTCTATAGAAGTCAATATATATCCTGTTGGTCTAGTCCAGAGCTTTCCAAACTGTGTGTCGCGATACAAAAGTGTGTCGCCACACACAGCGTAGTGTGTCGCCACACCACCCGGAAGCGGCGGCACGCGCGTGCACGGTGGCCGCCATGCACGCGCACGCCGCCGCATGCCCCCCGCGCCGCCGCATGCTCCCCGTGCCGCCGCAGGCCCCCCCCCGGCTGCCACCGTGTGCGCACATGCCACCGCACGCCCCCCCGCACCGTCGCCGTGCGTGCGCGCCACCGCACGCCCCCCCTGCGCCGTCACCGTGCGCGCGCGCGCCGCCGCTGCCGCTGGTGTGTCGCCAGCGGCAGCACTTTGCAAAGCCCTGGTCTAGTCAATTTAAATACACTCACTAAGTTCAGCAAGCTGTATTTGATTTCCTGCTGCAACTGCCCAATTTGTCTATTTCAGATACAGTTTGAAAAGTCAGGTTGAAAGTTTAGGATATTATGTCGATGAAGGTTCTCAGTCATCCAGGTGGAACAGTCTGTAGCTTGAATCATGTCAACTGGATTTCTATTTTCTCAGTGGAAACGTTTCGCTCCTTATCCAAGAAGCTTCTTCAGTCTGAGCAAAGTTAGTAAGGGAATCCTTAAGTATGTTTCTAGGGTGGCTGTGTGACCTTGCACCTGGGGCTAGGTCATGGTTATTTGAGATGTTTATTTCTAAGTCCCTTTATCATCCAAAGGAGGATCGTTAAGATTACCATGCTGCTGTTGAGCTTGTGAAATGGTCTTAATCTTCCTAGGCACAGAAGACAAAGCAGGAAGGAAAATAGGGGAAAGATTGTGCCTGAGGCCCCCACCTCTATTCTATTTAGGATATTATTTATTACTGTGTGAAATGCTAGGCTTACATATGTGTGCGCTCTCTCTCTCTCTCTCTCTCTCTCTCTCTGCTTCTAAAGGAGAAAGGACATAAAGTAATCACAAAAATGCAACCATATGCTGCTTAGGGGATGAAGCCATTCACTGTTTGAGCAGTATTTACACCAGTAAATTCATTCACCTTCTTCTAGAAGACAGAGTCTGTAAGGAAGAAATGTATTGGGGAGGGGGGGGTTCTTGACAGGCCACACACAAATGCTATTCCAGTTTTATTACAACAGCAAACTATTAGCATTTCGAAAGTGGCTAGTATTTTAGTAGTGGCTAGGCACTTCTGTAGTGAAAGGATTTGCCGGTGACATCACCGTTGCCTGGGGGATGCCCGAGGAGGCTCATTTCATGTCCCTGTGATTTTTCCCACCAGAGTGGTACCTATTTATCTAATTGCATCTGCATGCTTTTGAACTACCAGGTTGGCAGGAGCTGGGAAAAATTGCCAGGAGCTCACTCTGGCACGCGGCTCACACTCTTGGGATTCGAACTGCCAAGCTGTCAGCCTTAATGGCCTCTGAGTCAGCGTCTGAACCAGCATCTTAACCACTGAGCCACCGTGGTCCCTTACTATTTGTATCATCACTTCTATCCTGAGCAATTTTTGTTTTTATCCATTCAATCTTGTCCAATTCTTCAAGACCGCCTGGACAAATCCTTGCAGTTTTCTTGGCAAGGTTTTTCAGAAGTGGTTTGCCATTGCCTCCTTCCTAGGGCTGAGAGAAAGTGGCTGGCCCAAGGTCACTGGGCTCGCTTTGTGCCTAAAGTGGGATTAGAACTGAGCTTGATAGCAATGGAAGAAATGGGAAACTACTCTCTGAAACTCACTAGACCATTTGATATGATAAGCCTTGTCCATAGAAGACTTATTCTTTTTGGTGGACTTTGTTTGGGTTGTGTATTCACTCGTATTGATCATTCCAGTGGCTAGTATAAGCAGATATGAAATAATGGGTAACCTTTTACTAAAGGGGTTTTGCATTATTTATTTATTTATTTATTTATTTATTTATTTTTCAAATTTATATGATTTATATGATATTAAAAAGGAGATTGACAGATATCCTCAGATTTGACGTTTGGGAGAAGTAGCCATCTAGCCAAGGCATTATTTAAATTAAATTAAAATTACTTACCGCTTGATATATGGTCTGTTCTTTGGAGAATCAAACCAAAGAGCCTTTCAGCTCTGTTCTTTCTCCAGTTGGAGGCCTGTGGAAGGCCCGCCAAGAGCACATGATGCAGATGACACTGAGGTAGGCGCCCCCTGGTGGGTATCTTTGCTAATCGCCCCCGATAGTCCGATCCCCTCTAAACACATGCACCTATGTGGAAATACAGTTTTTTATCCAGTCCTGCTGTCTCTGCAAACTCTTTTAACCTTAAGTGATAGAAGCTGTTGTTTCAAGTTAATTGTAGTTAAAGTTTTGGTGATCGTGAAAAGAGCCTTGATTAAAAAGCGATTAGTCACGGACATTATTTTGAGGTCCCAATCTATCCAGTCGCCCTGCTTCTAGATTTTCTCTCAAGCTTCCTATTATCTTCAGTAGAAAAGCTTTAAAATGAATGTAGTCTGTTGTTTGACATTCTCCATGGAAACCTTGTTACAAAGCATAGTAAGACATACTTCCCAGGCTCCTCAGTCACCTTTCCCTATGGTCTTTGCTTCACACAAAGGGGCTCGTTCAGTCTTCTTCACTGTTTATCAGATGTTTTATGAATGCTAATGAAAAAGGGCCAAATCCTGAGTGGAAGATTCCGTGAGATTGACAGCACTCGTTTTTACGACTAAGACAGAAAGTTAAGCTCTTCCTTAAAATAGAACCACTCTCCTTCCCTTGCAATGAGAGTTTGGAGACAGGAAAACAGCCCCTCTCTCTGGAATATGTTGCCCAGGGGACACCTTCTTCTCACTTTGGGTAATCCAGAACCTGGTGATTTACATAGGCTGGTTCAGGCGTATGGACCAGGGTTAATGTCCGTTGTGAGAGCCTGAACTAGGCCTTGGAAGGACATATATATTGAAAAATATATAGATTATTCCTCCTTGGAGCTAGCATCCAGCACTTATGAATGCATCTTCCACAGCAGGGGTTCATAAATGCAGTCAAACCAGATGCATCTCAGATACATTATTTACCCAAACTGTACAAGATGTAGAATTTAACGTTTTATTATTTATTTATTAAACATATTTCTCTGCCGCCGCAATCAAAATGACTCTCGGCAGCTTACACAGAGAAAATACAGTGTAAAGCCTACCCAAGATAAACTAAAAACCCAACAGCAATACAGCAATACATTTTGGACCAACTGCAATTTCCAAATATTCTTTAAGGGCAGCCCCAAGTACAGCATATTACAGTAATCTATGCAGGTGGTGATAAGGGCATGAGTTACTGTTGCCAAACAAATCCCAAAAAACCAAATATATTTTACCTTATGTTAATCTGCCTGTCCCCTTTTTTATTTTGATTTATAAATGAGAGAATGAATTTAAACAAACAAAGCTATATGGATAAATAAAAACAAATGTAAGAGGATAACTGAAAACTTTGTTGTCTCATATGTCCCCACAGGGCCAGTTTCCTTTAAGCATAGTCTAGGTTCTTTTCTTAGAATGCTTTTTTTCTTTACATAAATTTAGCTCCTCTACCTGTGATAAATAAATCTTGTAGGAAGTGTTTTATCCACATCAGTTTAAAATGTAGATTTCTTATCTCAGGATATAATTTGAGAAACCTAGTAAAGGATGGACCCAGTCTGCCTAGTTATCATTAATTGGGGATACCAGTAATTAATATTTTACTTGTGTTAGAATATCTGTATGTTTTAACTTATTTACTAAACTTCTACTTGAGTTAGGTTAACAGAAAATGAAGGAAATATTCAGAGAATTAAATTTCAGGTCTTTGAATTGTAATCAAAGATCACTCACATGTAAACACGCTGTTTACACAATCCACGGCATACTGTCACCTCCTTGAGATTTTTGTTGTGGTAGTATGTTCGTTTGGCCAGCCTGAGTGCTTAATGCTGAAAGATAACTTTCAGGCAGCCATGGTTTGAAGTAATATAGTAAATTATATTTTTGAACTGTCAATTGATTCACTTTGATTATGAGTAGATAAGTATGACATTTAAGGTTAAGGGAAGAACCTTACATGATCTGGGTGAAGAAGAGGATTCTTCTAAAGATCCCTGATATATTCATATTTTGGCAGCAAGCCTGCCTGTCCTTTAACTCACCAAGCTGAATAGAAACCAGCAACCACCTTTGATAGGGCATTTTTAGGAGGATAGAAAAAGTTTGTTTTGGAGTCCTACGCAAGCTATAAAAAACGTGATTAGAGAAAGTGAAGTTCCTTGATGGCTATGGAAGAATAGCCCATACTTAAACTTTGCTTGTTGATTTGGGTTTCTCACTGTTTGGTTTATTTTGTTGGTTTGTCTTTTTTTCAGATCAGAGGTCTTAAAGTGCCCAGTTCCTTCACAAGGCAACTCAGAACAGAAGACAAATGTAGCTGTGGAAGGACGAGATATCTTATCACTTATACAGCAAGATAGAAGTTCACCAACTGGTGGTGCAGGAATATTGGAGAATGGTAGGAAGGGGACAAAAATATTCAGCTTTTATTATAGAGCTCTTTAGTGGAAAAGAAACCTCTAAACATCAAGGGTGAGGATTCTGACCGAAGAAAACCTCAGGAGGGTAATTGGTGGTACAAGTAATTGTCCAGTAACCCCTCAAGAGTTTCTTCAGAATATGTTGACTATGTTTTTAATGGCCTCATGCTATTATGGAAAACTTGGAAATGGTGATGTTTCTTTCTTTGGAATGATTTTACAGCATTGAACATATCTTGCCTCAGCCAGGACTATAAACACAACAATGTGGGAAAACTTTCTAATAGGAAGGCATGCACTGTAGTGCTAATTTTTACTCACGTATTCGGATTCATTTAATCTTCCCTTTGTAGCAGAACTAGAAAGACATAAACATAGTTTCTGGGTGAATTCTTTTTATCACAAAATGAAAAGGCACGGCAGTTTTGTTTTCCTGGGCCAGCAAACATAGAATCCCCTGCAAATGTGGATCAGCCATTACAGGATAAAAAGGGACAGTTGAGCCTACAATTGTGCAAGCCATCAGCTGAATTTAAATGGAAAAGTTTTACATGGGTCTGTTAAAGGGGGCAGTGTTCCCTCCATTGTGTCCTGTTTGTTCTTTGTTCTTGCTTTAAAAATGGTCAGATTTGAGTGAGGATAACCAGTTAATTGTTTCTGTACATTTCATCTTACAGTAAACACTGCAGACCATTTCCTCTTCCAGAAGACTTGCTTCTGGAAAACTACTAGTTCACCTCCTGGAATGGCTGAACTAGCACATTCTGGAAGAAAAATGGAACAAATGTTCCATTCCCAGAACAGGATTTTTTCACATAACTAGACTAAAGCTGTTACTGAAGTCTCCTGCATAGAAATGTTTAGAACGTTGGCTTTTGTCTCTGTAGAATGAAATCCCAGATCTGTAGTTTATCCTCCAAGATTATCATAAATGTACTCAGACATGAAGTCATAAAGTTGGAGCTTTTCAAACTGATTTAAATTTGACTTTTTTACTTTTTCTAATTGATTTAAATTTGTCCTTCATCAATAATTTATTTATTTTTATTTTATTTTACATAATTTCTATGGTGCCTCAGCATAAGACTCTGGGCGGCTTATAAAAATAAAAGAGAAACAGAAAAATGAAAGCGACATAGTAGTGAAAACTGTGAAAATGTAATAAGTACAACCCATAAAATAATATAGTGATAGCAGCCCCCACTATAGATTATGACCCAAAGCCTGATGAAAGAAGATAATCTCTTTTGAAGATTAACACGGAGGGGGCCTTTCCTTGCATTAAAGGGCAAGCTGTCCTTGTCTAGCTTCTTGGTTCTTTTCCCACTTAGTTTCACAGGGGTGGGAATCCTGCAGCATGCTTCCCTAGCTCAAATGTATAGCCCAGGAAGATTGTGATGGAATGTGAGGGCGACCCTGGGGAACAGAGGAAAGAGATGCTGCCTAGGGAACGATCAGATAAAAGGAAAGGGAGTCCAAGAAAGGTTAACAGTCTAAAGAAGAAACTCAGGAAAGACCCGTCCTGACCGCTCAAGCGATAAATAGGGAGGGCGGGAGATTTGTACTTTCAGACTTGCAAGGTTCTGTTAATGTAGCCTTACAATAAAGTAGAATTAGTTCATCTAGTCGTGTTTCCTGTCTGGTTTACCTGGAAGGGCTGACAAGATTCAGCATGAAGAAAATGGTCCCCACAATAACTGCGACGACTGTTCCAGAAGACTGTGGCCAAAAAAATCAAGCTCTCTTCCCTCATCATCGCAGTATGTAACCATCTACTTAGGAAGGAGTGGAATTACTATAAAGTAGTGCCTTCATCCCCCAGTCCTCATAATGTTATCAAAGACTGCTGATAAATCTACCTGGACCAGAAGGGACGTACTCCCCCAGTCAAGGTCCAGGCATAGGTCATGCACAAGAATGATCAATGCAGTTTCTGTCCTATGCTTGGCCTGAAATCTGACTGACAGGGATCTAGATAACCCGTTTCTTCCAAGACTTTCTGAGGCTCACTTATCTACTCCAAAATCTTCTCCCAAAAGAGAATGTTGGAGATGGAGAGAAATTACTCAGTACAGCTGGATTAAGTGATGGTCTGTTAAACAAAGCTATTGGATGGCATTTTGCCACGACAGTGTAGGCCCACATATGGATATGTACCCATGATCATGTTTGCTCATCATGATTACTGCACTTGTCTCTTCTGCCTCTTCTGAATATCTTTAGTGAACCTATTAGCACCCCTTGATCCATAGACAAAGAGGATGCTTAAGGCTATCACATCCAGTGCTCTTGCTGGGTTTGAATTCCAATAGTTAATGAGGTATGCAGTGAAATTACCTCTATCATTAGGAAAATCCACAAGTATCTGCACACTCACCCACCTGGGAAAGACCATCCTAATTGCTCCTACCACCCTGCAGAGGTCACATGGAAAGTGATTTCACAATGGCAAATTATGGATGGAAATGTCTTCCATCTTCACAGCACAAACCAACATCTCTGAGTTGGCCAGGTATGACCTGGAATAAGCCATGACTGCTACCATGGCCATGAGATCCTGGACCGCTCCTTATCCTTCCCCTGGGCATGGAGCTCTCAAGTAATTGCATATCCTACCCCAATTCAACCTGACATATGAATTCTACAAAGGGACTGAGGTAGAACCTTTTCCCAAAACAACGTTAGGACAGCTGGGACGTAATGGAGTGGACAGAACAATCTAGTGAGAGTGAGCATTTAGCACAAGTGTCTCCTGCTGCCATGGGTTGAAATACAACCGCCAGGTATTCCAGCTGGGTCACCTGCTCAATGTGGCATCTATAAGACTTTTTTTAAAACCATTACTTTAGGGGTTTTGTAATTCACTAACAGCTGTTCAACCTTCTTATTCCTAGCAGGGACAGTGAGAGAATGAGAACATCCACACATAGCCGAAGATATAAAGACTTGTTTGCAAGCATGGGATGACTCATAAACTACTTTATTATATGCTTTATTTTCAGTCCTTTATAGCTTTTGGGGTTAAATGAACTGACCTAATTATTAATAATTTAATTGCAAAACAGTATAGTAATGACTAAGTACATCTGTATGTTTAGGACCAGCTATTGTTTAGCATATAAGGTACACATTTTTTTCTGTGGGCTTTTTTTATATATATACACTAACTTTAAAAAAAAAGAATTGCATAAGATGGAGTTTTGGTTTTAAAAGTCAGAGACTTTAAAAATTAGAGGTTTAAGAATACATGCATCCAACAAACATCTAAGACAAGCATATGACAGAAGTTTCCTTTAAAAGAAGGTGAGCAAAGATGAAAAAGGAGAAGGGTAAATACACTTACTTCCTTATTTCCTTATGCCTACCTGTATGCACCCCCTACAACTTCACAAGGAGCTTTGATCTTAGATCATTCACTTCTTTACGGTTTGTCTTTGGTTTCAGACTTGAGTGCATCTCTGCATCCGGGTACCAGTATCCATCAGTGTAACTGAAAAGGGTCAGAAATGCTATCTCTGCTCTTGAATCAAACAACCACCAGATTTAAACTTAAGGCTTGATGTGATTTAAACCAGCTCCAAGGCTAGTGCAAAAGCAACTTTTAAAGGAGACAATACCCCCCAGCCCCTATTGTTTGCTTGTTAATATATGTCACAAATCCCATAGTGACTGTGATTCTTACAATTGGGTAGATACAACATCTGCTTATTAATTAATCATCTGGGACAAATGATTATGTTCAAAGGAAGGCTTTGAACTAATGTTGGGAAATAAGCCTTTTACTAATAGTGGATTGTCTACTTAACATAATTAGAGCTAACATTCCAACACACACACACACACACACACACACACCCTACTTTTGTTATTGTAGATGAGAAAGACAACTTTGTTCGCAAGACATTCTTTGCTGAGCTTGTCATCTGATTGGCATTCTCTGTATTTTTGGTTTTACTACAGTGCCCTCTGCTGGATCAAATGGAAAGCATTCAACCATCGTCACAGCATTAGAAGTAACAATGTTTCTAGAGCAATATTAGAAGGCCCACTTGAAAATTGTACTTCTTGCTAGCAGAGCGTTGTGTCCTTTCATCCTCTTCTCAAATACCTAACACACAGCTGACACAAAATAACATTTGTTCTGATTCAAGAGGCAATCCCTTGTATGTTTTGGTCTAGTGCAGAGCTTTCCAAACTTTTCATGTTGGTGATACACTTTTTAGACATGCATCATTTCGCGACACACTCTTACAGCAGGGCATAAGGCAGGCACTAGGACCTGCGCGGAATCACAGCAGGTTTGGAGGCAGCCAGGCACAAGGCAGGCACTAGGACCTGCGCGGAATCCTGGCAGGGCAGGTTTGGAGGCAGCAGCAGCCGCGACACCCCCAGACACTGCAGCTGACACACTAACGTGTTGCGACACACAGTTTGGAAAGCTCTGGTCTAGTGGTTAAGGTGCTGGGCTAGAAACCAGGAGACTGAGAGTTCTAGTCCCGCCTTAGGCATGAAAGCCGGCTGGGTGACCTTGGACCAGTCACTCTCTCTCAGCCCAACTCACCTCACAGGGTTGCTGTTGTGGGGAAAATAGGAGGAGGAAGGAGTATTAGGTATGTTCGCCGCCTTGAGTTATTTATAAAAAAAAAAGGCAGGATAAAAATTAAATAAATAAATAAAAGGAAGACCCAACTTTTCTTAGGAATAAAATACTATCTTCTGGTTAAAGAGAGATACCTGGTTTTAATATTGGAAGAAAATATTAAACCAGCCAGCTTAAACTGAAGCCTTTAGAAATTTAAGCAACAGCTGATGAACCCATTCTTTTGGCAGCAATTCATCTGTGCGGAAAAATAGGGCTGTGGTTTATTCCCCTAGTGACACATACAGTGATTAACTGAAAAAACCTGACACCTTGGCTTACAAAATAGCTACTTGCAACAAATGTGTGAATAATAGCCAGCAGCAGTCTTTACAAATGCAGTTTGTAAAGAAATTTGTGTCAATAAAACAGGCAATCATCTAAATTATTCAGCCAATATTGCTCTCCCTTGCAAACATACTCTGGAAATTTGATTGAAAAGACTGCCTTAGCCTAAAGCTCTTCATTTTCTCTGGGTGGGAGTTTCAGTATGTGGGAGTTTCAGTATGTGATATCAGTGCAAAAATAAATCCCCTCTTCTTTGTCTACATGCCATAAACAGCTGGTAGAACATGTCCTGCAACAACTTTTCCCCCTGAACTTGAGATCCCTCCATGATCTTGCCCCCATCTTCCCTCCGTTCTTATATCAGACCCTTTCCATCTTTGCTTGGCCATCTCCACCATCCTCACTCCTCTGAAATAACTCAGCCTTTTCTCCTTTTTGGGTGTGTGTGTATGCGCGCCTTCGAATCATTGTTGACTAGTCTCCACAGTTATCTTTGGCAAGATTTCGGAAGTGGTTTGCCATTGCTTCCTTCCTAGGGCTGAGAGAGTGTGACTAGCTTTGTGCCTAAGGTGGGACTAGAACTCAGGGTCTCCCGGTTTCTAGTGTGGTGCCTTAACCACTACACCAAACTGGCTGTCATTTTTCTCCTCTGCCCCCCCCCCCTATATTGAAACGCCTTCATAAAGACTGTCTCCATTCCTTCCTCCAGCCCACTTTTTCCATTAAGCCTCTGCTAATCCCCAGGCCTTCCTGTAACAATGGGATTGCTTCTGTACAAGATGTTGTTCATGCAATTGTGCAACTTCAGGAACACAATTTAATGAAAGTTCCAGATATAATTGATTTCCATTTTTTAATATACTACTTTCCCCATCTTTTTCTTCACACACACACAAATCTGTTCAAGGGGAAAGCACAAGACAATCCTCTGTATGCAGTGGTGGTTACATTGTTGGGGATTGGCGAGGTTTAATAAGAAAATTACTATATATAACTATAATAGCTGCATAATCAGCTGTTGCCCTTTTCCTTCTATCAATAAATGTTAAGCTCCTTAAGGAAGGGAACTTTCCTTTTTATAGAGGACTATACACAGATATCCATAGTCCCGTGTGACGGAGTGAGCTCCCGCACTCGCCCCAGCTCTTGCCAACCTAGCAATTCGAAAGCATGCAAATGCAAGTAGATGAATAGGTACCACTTTGGTGGGTAGGTAACAGCGTTCCATGCACGTCATGCGGCCACATGACCGTGGAAGCATCTTCGGACAACGCTGGCTCTTCGGCTAACAAACGGAGATGAGCACCGGCCCCTAGAGTCGGACACGACTGCACAAATGTGGGGGGGGGAACCTTTACCTTTTATACACAGATATGATGCAAAGCATGTCTTTAAAGAAAACTCACAGATTTGGGGATTATATTACCCAATTTTAAGTTCTTGCCGACAAAGGTCCATATAATTAAAGCTATGGTTTTTCCAGTAGTAATGTATGGCTGTGAGAGTTGGACCATAAGGAAGGATGAGCGCCAAAGAATTGATGCTTTCGAACTGTGGTGCTGGAGAAGACTCTTAAGAGTCCCTTGGACTGCAAGGAGGTCAAATCAGTCAATCCTAAAGGAAATTACCCTGAGTGCTCATTGGAAGGACAGATACTGAAGCTGAAGCTCAAATACTTTGGCCACCTAATGCGAAGAGAGGACTCATTGGAAAAGACCCTGATGCTGGTAAAGACCGAAGGCAGAGGATGAGATTGTTAGATAGCATCACCGATGTAATGAACATGAAATTGAGTAAACTCCGCGAGACAGTGGAGGACAGGACGGCCTAGTGTGCTATGGTCCATGAGGTCACGAAGAGTTGGACACGACTAAACGACTGAACAACAACAAGTTCTACAGCTATGAAAACAAGCATATATGTGGATAGTAAATTACATAATTTGACATAGATTGATATATTGCCTAATTTGCCTGTTTATGAGGAGGTTCAGCTCCAAGGTTGAATTACTTATGATCTGAGAAAAATTTAGGCAAATATACATATTTCCAAAAGAAATAGAGAAATGGTGTGAGGCAATTGAGATAGGATCATCGTGCGTAGGGCTGCAGTCTGTCATTTGGAACTGTGCTTAATGAAAAAAAAAGCATTCACAACTAATGAACATGTTCTCAGGATATTACCTCTTTTTAATCTGTGGTAGAAAATGACATACCATATACTGTATACTTGCATATAAACCCATCTGTGGATAAGCTGACTCAAATTTTTAACCAAATTACCATGAAAAATGTGCCACCCGCAGATAAGCTGACCTGCATTTTCCATGGTATTTTGATTAAAAATTTGAGAGTCAGCTTATCCATAGATGGGCTTATTCGCAAGTATATACGGCATATACGGGTACTTAGTATTACCATATATACTCATAGATAAGCCCATCCACAGATAATGTGAACCCAGTTTTGGGGGTCTATTTTGGCACCTAAAATTCTCGGCTTATCTGCGAGAACATACAGTATATCTGGCGCTTGTGTGTTTTAAGGTAGCAGATGATGGAGGATTATGTCCTCTTTTGTTTGGCAGTGAATGACTGTAGTGTTTGAACTAATTATTCCTAAAATTGTTCTTTCTTAAACCAAGTTCCACAAAAAATATTGCTACTTAAATAAGATAGTAATAGTGATTATCTTATTTGGGGGGTTATTGTTGTTTATTTCCAGTGGAAGATCAGATGTTTCGTTCTGTGGAAGGCCAGGCCGCATCAGATGAAGAAGAAGAGAAATGGACAGGAGACCAGCAATCCCAAATGGCTGAAGTGAAGAAACTCCTAGCTAGATTTCCTTGTTGCAATAGTGGGTAGGTCTCAGTGTGTATGTGAAATCATATTTGCAACTTTTGTTCTTGTTATCCTTTCTGAAAATGCTATTGTGCAACATAACAAAATGTTACAAGTAGAGTAGCTTTGGAATATGTGATGCGGTTATACAGGTAGTCCTCGTTCAGCGACCACTTGTTCAGCGACTGTTCAAATTTACGATGGTGCTGAACGAGGGGACTTATGACCATTCCTTGTAGTTGTGGCCATTGCAGCATCCCTGCGGTCATGTGATCACGATTTGGGCACTTGGCAACCAGCTCACAATTACGACGGTTGCAGTGTCCCACGGTCATGTGGTTGCCATTTGTGACCTTCACTGCCAGCTTCCAACAAGCAAAGTCAGTGAGGAAGCTGGTAGGAGGTCGCAAATGGCAATCATGTGACCTCAGGACACTGTGGCTGTGTGGGATTCACCTAACAATGGTAACTGGGACTGTTGGAACTGCCGTCATAAGTCAGCGTAGTCACATGACATCACACTTTACAACTGTGTCGCTTAGCAACGGACTTGCCAGTCCCAATTACCATGGTTAAGTGAGGACTACCTGTATAAAGCAGTCATACATAAGGTTCATTAGTAATTGTCCTTTTTTTTTTGTGCCTTCAAGTCATTGTTGACTCCTGGCCACTGCCTGGAAAAGTCCCTGCAGTTTTTTTGGCAAGATTTTGGAAGTGGTTTGCCATGGCCTCCTTCCCAGGGCTGAGAGAGAATGACTGGCCCAAGGTCACCCAGCTGGCTTCATGCCTAAGGCAGAACTAGAACTCAGGGTCTCCCGGTCTCTAGTCTGATGCCTTAACCACTGCACCAAACTGGCTCTCAAATTGTCCCCTACAGCATGTTAATTGAATCCATCTGATTCAGAAAAAATATGCTAGGGATGAGAATGAAGTTTCCCACATTGCCTTCTCTGGCATCTACAGAGTTCAGATGGTAAATGCAACTATTGGGATTCAGCACCAGTGAGAAATCCCAAAGACTATAATCTCAGAGAGCATACAGGCCTATTAGAGCAGAACTGCACATTGTGAACCAAGATGATTCGATGGCTTCTGTTGCAGTCTCTAACGCAACTGAAGGTATGAACATTGGTTTAAAACTTAGAAAACAGCTTGTTGGTTTGCCATGTTGACGAATGGTTGCTAAAGAAAGTTGATAGACATTCCTCCATGAGGGCAGCAGGAGCTTTCTGGGAATACTCTTACAATCCTAAATTGATGCTCTTATCCTAGTCAAGAAATCCTTTTAGAGATGCACATCTCTAAATTCCATTGTTGTAACAATTTTAAATTAGTGGCATCATAGTTCCAAGTCAGAAAAACCTAATAAGGATGATGATGATGATGATGATGATGATGATGATGATGATGATGATGATGTCTTTCTTATACAGGTGAATCATATACCCTAAGTTGTTATATAATGTTTACCAAATGGTTTTACCTCCTAATGAATGACTGTTTAATGTTTAATGTTGCATATCGTTAGACTACTAGGATGGAGAAAAACAGAGTCACCAGAATTATTCTCTCTCTAGATGTGATGACACACCCACGAAGCAGCTGAGGTCGTCCTTTGGAAATGCCAGTAGCAGCAGCCACGAAAACTCCCTCGTGGAATTAGTCCAGCAACTCTCAAAGTTAAAAGAAGACTTTGAGATGAAAGGGCAGGAAGAGAAAGCCCTGGAAACAAATATGGAAGAGGTAAATTCATCTTGTATTCTGTCTTTTCAGGGGGTGCGTTACTTCCGATTTGTTGGGCTGCTTATGTATTTCAGAATTTCTTTTTCTTACCAGACCTGCTTAAATTTGGTCAGAAGCCACTTTCACTGGTATCACCTGCACATTTCAGGGCAAGAAGTTTCAGCTGTGATAGTGTCCAGCTTCCATCCTCTGAAAGCTCAATTCTTACACAGTTCTTTAATTCAAAGCTACTGCCAGTGCATAATTCCATGGACTCTTGTATAGTAATCTATTTACTTACTATCTCTTTATCAGCAAGCCTCTAAAAATGCAGTTATGTTCTATTAAAGTATAGGACCAGTGTACATCCATATATTATCAGATCTCAACTACTAATCAGCTCCAGCTCGTTTAGTCAGGGATAGTGGGATTTTTAATTTGACAGCATCTGGATAGACATAGGTTACCCATCTTGATCTTATACTACACTTCGTAGGCTTGTGGCTCATACTGTGTATTTATTGCAAATGTATATTTGTATGTGAATACACATATTTCATTGTAAAAGTAGCTGTGTTCCTTTCTTCCACTGCACATTCCACCTCTTCCAATTTAAGCTGTTAACATTTCTGAAAATGGAAATCCAACGCATGAGTGGACTTCGCCACTTCCCAGTTGCCACTTTAGATCTTCCCTTCCTTTCTTTAGTATTTTATCCATTATGTGCTGTTATGAGGCATAGTTCATATCCTGAGGAAATTGGAAAGAATTATTTGATTTGCCAAGTGGTAAATCTTTTTACACTTCCAGAAATAACTTCTAAACATCTCTAGATCTCTGAACGTCTGAGACCTGGATAGAAATGCTAACTTGTTTATAATTATACATGAATATTTCAGGTTAATTCTACACCTACGTGGCATGGCAGGCTTACGGTAGTTTAACACCAAGTCTTAAAAAGAAGTGTAAAGAAAAGAAGCAAATTGGAAGTCATTTCAACTGCAGGCAAATCAAGAATAATGGGCACCTGAAAGGATCAATAATTGATCCAATCTTTTTCATCTCCTATGATTCTACAAAAGCCAGAAGATGAAAAAGGCTGTTTGCTTTGTTTCCTTTTTAAGTGTATTCCAATAACAAGCTGCAGTTAGAGAGTTATTTTGCAAAGAAAGTTTAATGAAGGTGTCAGATAACAGATGATATATTGAAGAAAACATTAGTAAACTCTAAAGATTAGTAGATATTTTGCTAAGCCTAGAATTAAAAAATGTTGCTGGTAGCATAGACATCTGACTTTCGCTAGAATATAGTTTTTCACTGACCAAGAAATGTGCCTTATCTATAAGGAATTAACTGTAAGCATGCATTTTCTAGTGTATTAAATACATGAACACTGGAACAGCTTTTACAAGGATTTAGATAATTTTAATGTAGACAAGGGATTGGTTTAGATGTAATGATAATGTAGTACATTTAAAACCAGCCTGTAGTGTTACATATATTCCAAAAGAGTTTTAAAGTTGAATAATAACAGCCTATACAGTAATTATAGCACATTTATGGTGTTGATCAGGAAAACAATTGAGGCTGCATTAGTAGCAAACCCAATGTAATAAGATCTTGGGAATTTCTTCACTGGTTTTGTTATTTGTGCAAAATGCAGGTACCCAGTGAGTTTTCAATTATGGGATACTTGCTCAAAATCTTCTTGTTGCATTTGTTTATCTAACAAAGAAAAAATGGGCAGAAAAAAAATAGAACATTCTGGAATAGTTTTGCAGGAAAGTGACAAATTCCAGTCTTACTTTGGATGTAGGCATGTGTGTTATACAGGGAGCCAGTGCTGATGATTTCAAGAACGCTGTTAGCTGGGAAGGCAGCAACAAGATAGTGTAGTGAAAATAATCTACCACAGTTTCACAGTTGTCTCAGGAAAGAGAAATAATTTCTAAACCAGGCTGCTGATCAGATGGTGGTAATGTGATTGCTGACAAGAGCAGGCAGTTATTTATTTGGGTTTTTTTTTACTACGAACGGAGTATGGAGATAGGAATTTAAATAACATGTTTAATAGTTTGGAGGGCTATGTTATCTTTCCATACTGCAGGTTGATCTGGAAGTCAGAAGATGACTTCATTTTAGAGTAACAGAACTAAGTTAACTTTCAGCTGATGCTGTCATATAGCCAATTAAAATATATTATACTGTAGCTCTGAAAACAATACAGTGGCTTTGTTAGAGAAATTCTGGATGGATCCTAGATTATTGCACATTTTATTCAGATAACACTTGCTGTTCAGTTACAAAATATTGATTATGGTAATATTTCCTACCAGTTTTAATTTAGAGATTAACAGCAGCTTTTCCTTTCAGTTCCCTCTCAAGGTACTCCAGCTATGGCTGGAACTGCAATAAGAATGAACAATGCTTACAAAAAAGGATAAACACGGACTAGAAAATGTAAAATGTATGCCTCAGGAAGTTTTGTTTTAAACTGCAGTAAAAAATCAATGGATTAGACTTCTGTTTTGCTACAAGCAATTGCAGAGAGTGATAATATTTAAGGATGCAGCAAGGATTCTCATTGCTTGTTACAGCAAATCAGAATGAGGTTTAGTCTGAATTGTTAACACGTAAGCAGGGATTCAGATAGCAAATAAATGTTTAAGCTGGGCAATCTTCCTGCATGGCAGGCTGTAATATCTCAGCCAACGCATCAATAAAATCCTAATCTATAAGATGTTCTTTCTTGCATTAATCCCAGTAATACAATCATACCATGTATGAATTGTAAAGGGTTTTATAGGTCATCTAATCCAGCCGCTTGTTCAGTGCAGGAATGGCAAAGTCATTCTGTGATTTTGTCCTTGAAGGACAAATCCTCCAACTTGGTGTCATCTGCAAATCTAATCAGCACGCCTTCCATTCCATCTTTTAGGATATTTATCAGGATGTTATCCATGGCTTTGGAACAAAACAAGCTAATAGCCCAAGTGGTGCAATAATTGTACAATGCCAACCAATGAGAAAGGGGGCATGGTGGCTCAGCGGGTAAGACGCCAGGCTTGTCGATCGGAAGATTGCAAGTTCGGAGGTTCGAATCCCTAGCCCTGCGTGTGGAGTGAGCTCCCGCACTCACCCCAGCTCTTGCCAACCTAGCAATTCGAAAGCATGCACATGCAAGTAGATGAATAGGTACCACTTCGGTGGGTAGGTAACAGCATTCCGCGCGTGTCATGCGGCCACATGACCGCCGAAGCATCTTCGGACAACGCTGGCTCTTCAGCTAACAAACGGAGATGAGCACTGGCCCCTAGAGTCGGACACGATTGCACAAAATGTGCGGGGGGAACCTTTACCTTTAACCAATGAGAACAGTCATGCAATTTATCTGGGTTGGAGCCAACGTAGTGGGACTCATTCTCATGATATACTCCAAGCCTTGTGAGTATATTGAGCATTTTAGATATTTCCACATTTAAAATTTCCCCATAATAAGTAAAGCTGCTTAATATTACAGTAATCAGAATTCATTAATCGTAATTCAGATTACAATTATTCACAGAGAAAATCCCTGCTATATTATTTAGTCAATTTATTAGCCATCTCCGTTGCTGAATAGTAGAGTATACAGTAATTAGATTCTGTGCAATGTACAGTGCTCAGAAATTTTGCATCTCTGTATTAGTTGACTCCAAATGTTAATATTGCTGTTAATTATGCTTATCAGATGCGTGACACCATTTTGACCCATTTCCATATGTTTAACTGATCAATAAAATCAATATAGAATATGAAGTAAATGCGGAAATGGGATGTTTGAGAACTAATTTTGGCCTGATTTCCTTTTCAGGAAATCAAAATAATTTGCTCTGTGTTTTTGTGCAAATCATATAATTTTCTTACCTTGGCTTTCTTTATTAAACAGAGGGACTAGTGTTGCTTCCACATTAGCCCTGTTTTCTGGAATTGCCATCCTTTTGTTCAGTCTCTGTGGAGCATCTGGACAATTCCATTCATCCATTCCATTCTAACATCTTCTGCCATTACAGAAGGAGGATTAGCCATGAATAACATCTTTATTGTTCCTTAAACAACATCTCTTAATTGCCTCAACATTTTGTGTTCCAAAGTGGAGGTACTGTATTGCGTCTTTAATTACTGGGTTCCCCTAATTATTTTTCTTCTCTTTCTTCAAATAGCAGAGTAGCATATTTCACTATTTAAAAAAAGAAAGAAAATAATGTCAGGAAACTATGGGTTCGAGCCCTTACTCCCACGGGCACAGAAACTGTCATTGGGACAGCTAAAAGAGGTTATTTGAGAAGTGATTAGTAGGCAGGGTGTCACTATTCTTCCTCTTGCCTGCTCCTTTAGAACCATCAAGAAGCAATAAGATGGGCTGAACGTAAAAGGGGGAAACTTGCAATCAACATTGCTGAGAAGTCTGCTGAAGAGGGCATATTTATAAGCAAACATTTATAGCCAGGGGAAAACTTTCATGAGGGCTGGGATGATGGGAGCGGAATATCTGGAGGGTCCCTGGTTTCTTAAGATAACCAGGATGACTGTGACCATGTGAAGGGACCTCACTGAATAACGCATTGAGTCATTAGATAATCACGTGGAGTCTCCATTTTAATTTTATTTTTAGTATTCTAATATGGTATCAACTATCAATCTTCCGTCTTACTCATTTTCCTGTGACTACCAACTGTAGTGAAGATGCTAGCTTGTAACTAAGGCATTAGTACTTCAAATTATGATTAGGATAGCATGTGTGTGGCATGCTGTTCTTTATCTGTTACAAGTTACATTTGAATTATGATATTCTCCAAATCAATAGAAATATACAGAAAAGCTATAAAATGATGTACAGGTGGTACATTACGCCTAATAAATTATCCAAAATGTTTAGAAATGTGTCGAACAAATGCTGGAAATGCAGACAAGAAATTGGCACCTTTTACCATGCTTGGTGGACATGTAAAAAAGCTAAAAAAAATTGGGATGAAATTCATAAAATTCTATGTAAAATGTTAAATGAGGACTTTATCAAAAAAACAGAATTCTTTCTACTGGGATTTATAGACAAGGAATTACAAATAAAACATGGAAAATTACTACTCTACTTGATTACTGCAGCACGAACTATCTACACTCTCCACTGGAAAGAGGACTATATTCCATCAACAGAAGAGTGGGTTGTGAAATCAATGGATTTAGCACAAATGGCAAAATTGACCGACCAATTAAATGATAAAAATATGGAAGACTTTACAATTTGTTGGAAACCTTTTTTCAAATTTATCGAGACAACACAAAAGATCCAAATGGATATATAACAATGTAAATAATATATTTAAACAGAGAAATAGAGATAATGAATAATATAACAATGCAGAAAATACTTTAGTAATTATTTTAGATTCTTCATATGGATAGTTGGAAGTCTTACTTTTAAATTTTCTATCTATATGCTTTCTATTCTTTTCTTCTCTCTTTTTTTCTTTTTCTCTTTATATATAGTTTACTTTTAAATGTATTGTATTGTATTGTATTGTTATGTCAATAATGTTTGTAAATTTATGTAAATATGTATTTTTTCCTTTTTTAATCAATAAAAACAATTTTAAAAAAAAGAAATATACAGAAAAGGAAAGAGACTTTTGATTGCAATGGTACCTGTTTAAACCCTCACAATATTGTTCAAACTCTCCACCGTGAAGATCACAGCATTATAAGCCGTTTAGCTGAATGGAATTTAAGATTTGCATCTCTCTTGTGAGATTAAACCATATTCCTGAAGGAATTGTATATGTTAGTGACAAAGAAAGATTCTTGGAATCACCTGGTAAGAATTTTCAAACAAAGAAATATTTGACTGTATTCTTAAGGTTAACCGTGTGTCAGCCTTATGCACTATACCTTGTAACCAATCTTTAAATCATAATTACGTCAATCATAATTAATCAAACAGACCGAAGCAAATATTTTCTCTTCTGCTTAATAGAACTATAGAGTTGAAAGGGACCATTTATGTGTTAAAGTCCAACCCACAGGTCCAAATCAAAGCATCTCCAACAAATGGCTTGCCAGCTGCAGCTTGATCATATAAAATGAAAGGAAAGCCCACTCCTCTCTGAATAATTGGTTCCATATTCAAACTGCTCTTAGGGTTAGGAATTTTTTTCTAACATTCAGCTGGGATCTGCTTTTCTGTAACCTACATCTATTACTCTGTGTATTGCATTTGTGCTGGTAGAGAATAGGCTTTGGCCTGTGACACATTAAATGATACATTTGAAGTAATCAAAGGTTTTTCACAGAAGTGCAGCTTGGTCTGCATTTAATAAGGTTATTCTGAAACAGTCATGGTTGAAGGAGAATTATTTTATTATTGCTTCAACAGGAACTCCAGATTTATAGGGGCAATGAAGCTGTGGAATAGTATTAATCATAGAAGGCAATTCTGTGTATATTGCTTTCCTTGGAAATTATATGTGCATGTAGAAAATATATTTGGAATGGCAGCATTTAAAATCCCCAGTTGATCCTAACTACATCAAGTAGTCAGCAAGATACCAATAAAATAGGAAATCACATATTTGTGCACACATCCTACTGACTATATTTTTCACCGACACATTCCATTTAGTAAAATTAATTTGAAAACAGACTTCTGAGGCATCTACCACAGACTCAGGCAGAGAAGTCAGACTTTTTGTTTTTGTGCTGCACAATACTTTTCATGTCATCTGTTGTTGTCCAGATGAAAGGCCCATTGCTAGGGGAACTACAGCAGAAGGCGGAGGAGTCTGAATTGATGAAGATGGAATTCCAGATGTTGGAGACAGAGAGAGTAAGGCTGTCACTGGTGGAAGAAAAGCTCTTGGATGTTTTACAGCTGCTTCAGCAACTCCGGGACCTGGTATGGCCAAAAAAAAAAATAGTGGGAGAAGCAACAAGCTTTGATGCCGCTCCTCGGTATGGATGGACCACCTCTGCAGTTTTCTGCCAGGTCTTCAGTAGGCAGACCTTATCTACTATCACACTGGGCTGCTGCAAAAACAGTTCAGTTGTAGATAGCTGTATTAGAAAAGGAAAACCAGAACATCCAGGTGAATAGCTTTCCATTAGAGATATTCAGGCACTCTGCAATTTAGAGCTAGGATGGTTTCACACTTGTTTAAAGTAGCTGTTAATATTTTTCCCGTTGAGAGCATTTGACTTTGTATAGAATTACTGTAAGAGCTTCTGATCCAAATCTTACCTCTGCCTTGAATTCTCTTGGTGACCTTGAGCAAATAATTCTCTCTCATATTGATCTGCAATATGGAGCACTATCTTTTTAATATGGGCTATTTTATGGCTAGTTAGATTATATAAGTGAAGAAAATGCTGTTCAGTGGTTAAATATGGTAAATGAGCAAAACAGAAACAGTGCAGAAAAAAATAGTCATGGAATTATTTCATGCACACACACATACAGACACACTTCATACCTAGCTTGTAAATTAGCAATAGAAGATTCAGCTTTCTTCCTTTTGCTTTTTTAAAAACAAAAATAGCTTTGCTATTAGCACTCCTAAGGTAATAGGCTTGTCCAGCTGCACAAATGTAATTTAAAAAAGGTGGTGGCATTCTACTTTCTAGTTCCAGACTTAGTTGGTTTAAGTCTAAGATAAAGGTTTCCTAAATTTATGAAACAAACTAAATCTAGCTGTGAACAATTTTCATTCCGATTGATCTATTTATAAATAAATACGTACATAATTCATGTATGTAGATGTACAAGAATCTAGTACAATGTACTAGAAAATACAATGCACACCATTCAAATAAAAGAGATGTTGCTAAAGAAAAGTACATGATCTTTCATTGATAGGGTATTGTTATAAATAGTTTTCCCCCTTTTTAAAAGAAAATGTAAGTATGCATGTAGATAAACTGATACATGAAAGAGGCAGGCTCATTAATTACCCTGCCAAACCTGGGGATATAGACACCCAGACTACACTTTGGCATTATATAAACCAAGATATGAATATGACCTGAGTACCTGATCAGTACACTTCATATAACGACTTGCAAAGTAGTCTCTAGATTAGAGATCTCTATCTGGCACAGAATAGCCTTGTCATGCTTGGGACTTTCCAGTTCTCACAGACTGCCCAAAATGTGCCCAAATTACTAGTACTGTTCTTACCATTAGCAAGGAATGGTGCATGTGATACAGGTACAACTAAGGGTGGTAACCTCCTCTATATCTTCTCTATTTTATTGAAAAGCATTATGTGAAAACCTCAATTGACCAACTGGTGGCAGAGGTCAGTATCTGTGGGACCATCTGGTGACAACCTTGTCATGTGGAAATTGTGACTTAGATAGTAAGAGGAGTAAACCCTATACAGCATGAATTAACAAATGAAATGAAAGAAAAAGAGATACGTTGCATGACTGAAACTAAGAGAAAGGTGAAAGGTGTAATAGAAATGAATAAAAATAGTATTGGCTTATGGGATGGAAAGTAAAGGGATAAGCTTAATTATGAATCAAAAGGCTAAAACGTATGTCAAAACTTTGAACTGGTGTAATTTAGGTTGCATGGGGTATGTATGCAAGTGCTAATTCATAGATTGGTGATAGTTGCACGCCATTCTCCAAATAGCACGTGCTGTTCTTGTGATGCTTCAGAAGGCCTCAGAAGCTTTCCAAAGGCTTTCCGAACCATCGCAAGAATGGCGCACACTATCTGGAGAACGGCGCGAGCGGCCTCGAGATGAAGGCCTGACGCGACCCGCAGCTGCCTCGCATAGGGCCAGGCTGGGCGTGCCTCGTCAGCAGCGGGAGGAAGACGGCAAAGGTCAGCCGGGCCCGGCAGGGCCTGTGGAGCGCAGGGCGGCGGGGGCAGCGGGGGCTTTGCTCTGTGGTGCTGGGGTGGCTGGCCGTGGTCCAGGGCTTGAGGCAACACTCCTTAGCAAGGGGCTGAAGTAAAGTAAAAGGATGAAGGTGATGAGAGGTGACCAATTTACAAAACAGACTGCAGTGGGTATGAAGAAGTGGTAGATGTGGTGGAAACGAGGAAAGGAATGTAAGGCGGTGTATAATGAATGGTGCTGTTAAAAACTAGTTTTAGCTATGTTTCCTTTTCCTATCTCGTGATTCTAATATCTTTAATATTATTTGTTACTTTTCTGCACTCTGCATAACGTTGCTTACCCCGAAAAGGAATAGCATGATAGATACATGTACGTATGATAACTTTAATTTTTAAAGGATTTTTGTTGCTTACTGGCAGAGAAAAGAAAACAGATGCCTTAGAAACAAGGATTCATAAAAATCAAAAACCAATCTGCTAAATTTACCTGCATTGTATCTGTTTTTTCTTTTTTGTTTCTAAGTGCATTTAAGGCCACTATTTATTATGAATGTAGTTATATCTAATGAATGCTGATCTGATAGCTAAATTCAGGCTGATTTGATGCCCCAATTCTCTTGTGAATATATATAGCATTCTCCTGTTACATTAACTTCCTTCCATACTTGGCA
Organism: Charina bottae; assembly: GCA_023362775.1. NCBI lineage: Eukaryota > Metazoa > Chordata > Lepidosauria > Squamata > Charinaidae > Charina > Charina bottae. The sequence continues at coordinate 80,487,584 of JALMGJ010000002.1, forward strand.
GGCTTTTATGTCTTCATTGTGGCAATGCTTGCTCCTTGAGTCAGTCAGAATCTAACAAAGGATAAGCTAATAAAGTGCCATGAGTAATTATGATTGGCAAAAGGTATTGTTACATTTTCATTGTCCATCACCTTCTGGAAATCATACCAGCTAAGCAATCCATCAACTGACATATAACACCAAAGTGAAAATATTACTGTGAGTCTTGTATGTTACCATATATCATAACTCTAAGTGGTAATAATATGATGACTTAACACTCCTTGGCCTGAATGTTAAGAGTATCTCCTGTAGAGTTTAGGAATCTATATAACAATTCAGTCACAAAGATCATGGTAGATTCTGTTTCAAACATGGAAAGGAAATAGCACCTATGAAATCCCCATGAGGCTTTTTTTAGATTTTTTTATCCCGCCTTTATTATTTTTATAAATAACTCAAGGCAGGGAACATACCTAATACTCCTTCCTCCTCCTATTTTCCCCACAACAACAACCCTGTGAGGTGAGTTGGGCTGAGAGGGAGTGACTGGCCCAAAGTCACCCAGCCGGCTTTCATGCCTAAGGCAGGACTAGAACTCACAATCTCCCAGTTTCTAGCCTGGTGCCTTAACCACTAGACCAGACTGGCTCTCTGTGAGATTGAGTTGAGCTTACAGAGACATTATTTTAGAACAGAGCTTTCCAAACTGTGTGTCGCGACACAAAAGTGTGTCGCCTACGGGGCCCAGATGTGTCGCGTCAAAACCCGGAAGCGCTGATGGCACACCATCAGCGCTTCCGGGTTTCCCCGCGGTGACACACCAACGGCGGTGCACAAAAATCCGAAAGTGCCGCAGCCACGGCGGCGCGCAAAAACCGAAAGCGGCACCAGCGCTTCCGGGTTTTTGCGCACTGCCGCAACGGCGGCGCTTCTGGGTTTTCTCACAGCGACACACCAACGGCGGCGTGCAAAAACTGAAAGCGGCAGCAGCACTTCTGGGTTTTTGTGCGCTGCCACAATGGCGGCACTTCCGGGTTTTCCTGCGGCAACACACCAACGGTGGTTGGTGTGTCGCCGCGGGAAAACTTTGGAAAGCCCTGTTTTAGAACCTAATCAAGGAATTATTAACTCAGTCAATCAACCAAGCAGCAAACAACAACCCAATCCAAGGTACTACCAAGGAGAGTACAACACCCCCACCAACACAGGCAGGACAAGCCAGGGTATATAAACAGAGAGCAAGTCCTACTCCCTTTTCGCACTGAAGATGTTGCCTAGCCTGGCAATGAAATGTCTGCAAGAAAACAACAAGGCTCAGAGAGCACCAAGGACTCCACATTATTTTTACTTAATTTTGAAGGTGACCAACTACTAGCGGAAAGGTGAGACTTAATGAAAATAACAGTAAAACATAAATCTAGCTTTCATGAATGAATGCGATTATTTGAATGCATAAGGGGCTAGAAAATCAAAAGCCCAGAAATCAAAACTATTTTTTCAAGGATTTCAGCATCATGCTGTCCCTCAATATCTAGTATCTGATTTATTGCCATTTATTGCCCCCTCTCCACATCTCATGCTTTCTTCCTTTCACCTGTCCATGACTAATTTTTTACACTTTGCTCACATGATTGGCAAATAAAGACCAGGCTATATCATGTGCATTTTACTGGGCCTACCCGTTCTTTTTTACTGTGTGTAGAACTCCAAGGCTGACCATGTACAGGTTGATAGTCCAACTATCCACCATGAAAAAGGGAAAGATGGAATATATAGAGCCTGCTCATACGGGCATGAAAATAAGAGCCAAACTGTCTTCTGTTGGGTAAATAGATACGATGTGTATCTGTCATAATACACTCTGTATTATGAAATTATCTCGCTATCTTGTGGAATATGTTCTGCACGTTCACCTTCTGTTTGTATTCTGTTATCTGTCTCTTTAGCTATCTGTCCAGATGTGTAGTTGCACCATTCATGTGTATGATTTCTCTTAATTGCCATCTTGTCTGTTGATCATAAAGGACATCAAAAGTACAGTAAATCCAATGGATGCATTTTATGTGGATTTTCTTTTTGATTTTGGAAGACAATTGTTAATATATTTCAGTATTGACATATGCAGATAAACCTCCCTAATATTATTTTATGTTTTAAAGAACATTTCTAAGCGCACCTTGGGGGAAATCTTACTGAACACTTTGGAATCCTGCTGTGACTCCCAACATGGTAAGAAGGTACAGTAACACTTGGTACAGAACCTCACAGTTAGGCTGGCAAGACCACAGGAAACTTCTCTGGATGGAAGACAATTAGCAGTGCTCTAATATATGCTCAGGGGCGTGGTGGCTTAGCGGGTAAGATGCCAGGCTTGTCGATCGGAAGATCACAAGTTCAGAGGTTCGAATCCCTAGCCCCGCGTGACGGAGTGAGCTCCCGCACTCGCTCCAGCTCTTGCCAACCTAGCAATTCGAAAGCATGCAAATGCAAGTAGATGAATAGGTACCACTTCGGTGGGTAGGTAACAGCGTTCCGCGTGCGTCATGCCGACCACATGGCCGTGGAAGCGTCTTTGGACAACGCTGGCTCTTCAGCTAACAAACGGAGATGAGCACCGGCCCCTAGAGTCGGACACGACTGCACAAATGTCCGGGGGGAACCTTTACCTTTAATATATACTCTGTTGCTTGGAAATGGCTGTTGATCAAGACCATAGATAGTTAACTGGACTTAATGATCTTAGAGATTCAGAGATAGAGATTCTTGACATCTGATTCAGGTGTCAAGAAAGATATCCTTGTAGCTATCAGTAAAGCTAAGAAAGGATTTCAGTGATTCCAGGCATAGACCAGAAAGTACTCACTCCTTTAAACCCAGATTATTGTTCTCTGATGTGGCAAGAAAATGGGTGATAAAAACAAGTTCACATCAGGAATGAATAGCTGGGGATGTGGTAATGATTTTGGGACAGTGTATCAAAACATCTATTCCTGCCTTGGTGTAGAACTGGGGGGGGGGGGAATTCTTGTAATACATTCAATTGGTAAAAGAGAAATGTAAGGTAATTTAACTGAAAAAAAACAAATATTGCTTAAGTTTAAAAGAAGTAAAAATGTTATTGAAATTTTAAACTTGAAGGAATGTTCCAACTTTGGAATTACCTGGAACATATATTCAGCTTAACACATCTTTCTGTATTTAACTGGAGACATCTAGGGCCAGATCATATCTGATTAGTGATATAGCTCCATTCCTGTCTGCAGGTAGGATTTTTTTCCCCAGTAGCTTGATCCATCTCAGAGGCTTATGCTTGCAATTTATACTGCCAGAATAAGCTTCTTCATCTCAACTTCTTTTTTCCAGTGACTTTGTATAGGATTACAGGAAGGCAGAATATATGCCCTCTAGACCAGCTTTTCTTTTAAATATTTATTCAGCTACCTTAGATTTCCTTTCTTGCCTCAATGCAAATAAAGAAAATAACAGAAGAAAGCACTGTCCTTTAGTAAAGAAAGTAGGTCAGATCTTCAATATTATAACCTTTCATCTTCATACAATACACACATTTCTTGAGTCCTCTCTTCTCCCCAGGCAGTAGCCCACTGTGCAGATCTCATTGTTACGAGATTTTCAGGCTCCAAAGGTTGTTTGATGACTTTGTTCTTTATAGCAAAGTTTGGTATGTGCTTTCTTTAGTTATCCTAGGAGGGCAATGCTCCAGATTCTTCTCACAACCCTAAACAAAATTACATTTGGCTGTTGTGGGTCTTCCGGGCTGTGTGGCCGTGTTCTGGAAGTTGTGGTTCCTAACGTTTCGCCAGCATCTGTGGCCAGCATCTTCAGAGGGCAGGAGCACAGATTATTTTGCTTCTATCTGTGCTCCTGCCCTCTGAAGATGCTGGCCACAGATGCTGGCGAAACGTTAGGAACCACAACTTCCAGAACACGGCCACACAGCCCGGAAGACCCACAACAGCCATTGAACTCCGGCCGTGAAAGCCTTCGACAATACATTAAAATTACATTTATTTCAGTATGACGCAAATAAATATATATCTAGAGAAAGAGAGAGAGGAAAAATTGGAATCTTTAATTCCACTGATCTATCTGAGGCAACAAAAAATTGCAAGATCTTTAAAGTTTAACAATTTTTCAGTTTGCATTTTTGTTTTGTACTGTAAACTGCCTCGACTATTCAGTTGACCAGGAAGGTAGGATATCAATTGCTGAATAAAAATTATGTATTTATGATTAACAAAAATATATACATTTGAAGAGTACCTAGGTACAGTATCATTTTTTTTTGCACCAGTACGTGCAATATAACCACCCAGGGTCCCTCCTTGTGGGGGAGATGGGCGGTGATATAAAATTGATGAATAAATAAATAAAATAAATAAATATTTCAATCCCAGTAAAAAGAGGGGGGCTACCACAGCGGCATGAGGTGTGACTTTCAAAGCGATGCATTTAGCATCCTGTCTGGTTTGGCCACAACTGTTATGATTTGTTAGGCTAGAGCTCCTGTTTGTTTCCTCTGGCCAAGGTAGTGACAGAATGAACATTTATTTATTTGTTTGTTTGTTTATTTATTTGTTTATTTGTTTATTTGATATATGTATAGCCGCCCATCTCATGAAATGTGACTCTGGGCAGTGTACAAGCATATTAACAATTAAAACCATAAAACAGACAAACACAAATAAAAAGCATAAAAATCCAAGAATGCGGGAGAGCAACAGTCATGTGAACATATAACCATCTTGCAGGCTCACCATGTGATCCCCAAAGTTGATGGTAAACCAGGTTTTGAGGGCCTTCCGGAAGGCAGACAGAGATGGGGCCAACCTCACCTCAGGGGGAATGATGTGCCAGAGGGTGGGGGCCACAACAGAAAAGGCACGCCGTCTGGGTCCCACCAGATGGAATTCCTTGGGAGACGGGACCCGCAGCATGCCGCTCCTGCTTGACCTGATGGGACAGGTAGGTATAATCGGGAAGAGGCGGTCCCTCAGACAACCTGGTCAGCAGAAGAGATAAATTTATCTGCAATAATCAAATACTCATTTCTGATTCTACATGTGTAGCATCTTTCCTCAATTAGAACAAGTGGGACTTAACTCCACCTTGACAGTTAAAAATAAAAAATCAATTTATCTTCTGGCATTAGACTTCAATCCTATGTACACTGCAATTCCACTGAATTTAAGGGAACATACCAAAAAAGTGGCTCCTAGGGGTGGAAAATGAACATCATGGCAATTTTCAGCATAAGATATTAATTTACCTGCAATAATAAGATATTTATTTCTGTTCCTACATGTGTAGCAACTAATGACATGAGTGGTAGTCTACAAAATAGTAACCTTTATCTAAAATGTAAATCTGCTTTGGGAATGAATATAAAAGAAAGTGCTAAACCATAAGTTATAAACTTCCATTAGTGAATGAAATACAATTAGTTGCTGGATCCAGTAGTGAGAAATAACATTGCATTAAGTATTTGAAAAATGAAAGGACTACACTCTAATGTTCCCACCATTTCTTTCTAACACATGTTTATAAATATTAAGGAACAATATGAAAGAAAGGACTTCTCAATCCAATATGAAAATACAGTATGTTTTAAATGAATAGATTTAGTATGCTTATTTGTATATTGATCTCATATTTTATAGTTTGGAATTTTATTTTCTAAGGTGGCAGCTAAATTTTTAGGTCTAACAAAAATATTTGTAATATTTATTCATAGGGAATTTTCCCATTTGTCCCTGCATACATAATTCATACTGGTGAGGAAAAAATACACATTCTTGATATCATCTTTTGTAACTATGCTTTAAACTTGAAATGGATTAAGAGATATTGTCCACAGGCCTGCCCTTTTTCACAATTGTCTCATACCAGGCTTAAAATGCAGTTCTGTCCATATTTGTGTGGGGCACATCTTCATTTGGTTTTTCAGCCTTTAGAGGCAGAATTATTTGTGTCTCAAAATGTGTAGAAACTGAACTCACAAGCAGGGCTGCCACAAGCCACAGTACACCGCACGGGGTGCTACATAAGGAGAGAGGTGCCAGTTGCAAGGTAAATGTTCTTTTTCATCAGCAGCTGGAATTTTTTTAAAAAAATGTTTTTAACAGTGCACGAGTGTGCATGCGCACAGCTGGAATATTTTAAAAAATGGTTTTTTGCACAAGGGCGCCTTCTACGCCAGCAGTGCCCCTGCTCATAAGCTTTTTCCTTAAGGCTGCTTCTCATTTCATGCATTTTTACTCACTAATGCATGAATCCCCTTCATGGATCACTGCCTTGTCATGGCGAAGGGGCTTGCGTAACTCAATGAAGTCAGTTCAAGACGGACAGGTCATGACGGAGAGTTCTGACAAAACGTGGTCCACTGGAGGAGGGAATGGCAAACCACTCCAGTATCCTTGCCAAGAAAACCCATGGACAGGATCAAAAGGCTAAAAGATATGACGCCGGAAGATGAGCCCCTCAGGTCGGAAGGTGTCCAAAATGCTACTGGGGAAGAGCGGAGGGCAATTCCGAGTAGCTCCAGAAAGAGTGAACCGGCTGGGCCAAACCCGAAAGGACGCTCAGTTGTGGATGTGTCTGGAAGTGGAAGGAAAGTCCGATGCTGTAAAGAACAATACTGCATAGGAACCTGGGATGTAAGATCAATGAATCAAGGTAAGCTGGATGTGGTCAAACATGAGATGACAAGATTGAACATCGACATATTGGGAATCAGCGAACTAAAATGGACAGGAATGGGCGAAATTAATTCAGGAGACCATTATATATACTACTGTGGGCAAGAATCCCTTAGAAGAAATGGAGTAGCTCTCATAGTCAATAAAAGAGTGGGAAAGGCAGTACTGGGGTACAACCTCAAAAACGACAGAATGCTTTCAGTTCGAATCCAAGGCAAACCATTCAACATCACAGTAATCCAAGTCTATGCCCCAACCACTGATGCCGAAGAAGCTGCAGTTGACCGGTTCTATGAAGACGTACAACACCTTCTAGAACTAACACCAAAAAAAGATGTCCTTTTCATCATAGGGGACTGGAATGCTAAAGTAGGAAGTCAAAAAATAACCGGAATAACAGGCAAGTTCGGCCTCGGAGTACAAAATGAAGCAGGGCAAAGGCTAATAGAGTTTTGTCAAGAGAACACGCTGGTCATAGCAAACACTCTTTTCCAACAACACAAGAGACGACTCTACACATGGACATCACCAGATGGTCAATACCGAAATCAGATTGATTATATACTTTGCAGCCAAAGATGGAGAAGCTCTATACAATCAGCAAAAACAAGACCTGGAGCTGACTGTGGCTCAGATCATGAGCTTCTTATTGCAAAATTTAGGCTTAAATTGAAGAACGTAGGGAAAACCACTAGACCACTCAGGTATGACCTAAATCATATCCCTTATGAATATACAGTGGAGGTGAGGAATAGATTTAAAGGATTAGATCTGGTAGACAGAGTGCCTGAAGAACTATGGATGGAGGTTCGTAACATTGTACAGGAGGCAGCAACTAAAACCATCCCAAAGAAAAAGAAAGGCAAGAAAGCAAAGTGGCTGACTGATGAAGCTTTACAAATAGCTGAGGAAAGAAGGGAAGCAAAAGGCAAGGGAGAAAGGAAAAGATATAACCAACTGAATGCAGATTTCCAGAGAATAGCAAGGAGAGATAAGAAGGTCTTCTTAAATGAACAATGCAAAGAAATCGAGGAAAACAATAGAATGGGGAAGACTAGAGATCTCTTCAGGAAAATCGGAGATATCACGGGAACGTTTTGTTCAAAGATGGGCATGATAAAGGACAAAAAAGGCAGGGACCTAACAGAAGCAGAAGAGATTAAGAAGAGGTGGCAAGAATACACAGAAGAACTATACAAGAAAGATCTTAATGTCCCTGATAAATACGATGGTGTGGTCACTGACCTTGAGCCAGACATCCTAGAGAGTGAAGTCAAGTGGGCCTTAGGAAGCATTACTAACAACAAAGCTAGCGGAGAAGACAGTATCCCAGCTGAGCTATTTAAAATCCTAAAAGATGATGCTGTTAAAGTGCTGCACTCAATATGCCAACAAATTTGGAAAACTCAACAGTGGCCACAGGATTGGAAAAGGTCAGTTTACGTTCCAATTCCAAAGAAGGGCAATGCCAAAGAATGTTCAAACTACCGTACAATTGCGCTCATTTCACATGCCAGCAAGGTTATGCTCAAAATCCTACAAGCTAGGCTTCAGCAGCATGTGAACCGAGAACTACCAGAAGTGCAAGCTAGGTTTCGAAGAGGCAGAGGAACTCGAGATCAGATTGCCAACATTCGCTGGATCATGGAAAAAGCAAGAGAGTTCCAGAAAAACATCTACTTCTGCTTCATTGACTACGCTAAAGCCTTTGATTGTGTGGATCACAACAAACTGTGGCAAATTCTTAAAGAGATGGGAGTACCAGACCACCTTACCTGTCTCCTGAGAAACCTGTATGCGGGTCAAGAAGCAACAGTTAGAACCGGACATGGACCAACCGACTGGTTCAAAATTGGGAAAGGAGTATGACAAGGCTGTATATTATCACCCTGCTTATTTAACTTATATGCAGAGTACATCATGAGAAATGCCGGGCTGGATGAATCACAAGCCGGAGTTAAGATTACCGGGAGAAATATCAACAACCTCAGATATGCAGACGATACCACCCTAATGGCAGAAAGTGAAGAGGAATTAAAGAGCCTTGATGAGGGTGAAAGAGGAGAGTGCAAAAGCTGGCTTGAAACTCAACATTAAAAAAACTCAGATCATGGCATCTGGTCCCATCACTTCCTGGCAAATAGAAGGGGAAGAAATGGAAGCAGTGACAGATTTTATTTTCTTGGGCTCCAAGATCACCACAGACGGTGACTGCAGCCATGAAATTAAAAGACGCTTGCTCCTTGGGAGGAAAGCTATGGCAAACCTAGACAGCATATTAAAAAGCAGAGACATCACCTTGCCGGCAAAGGTCCATATAGTTAAAGCTATGGTTTTTCCAGTAGTAATGTATGGCTGTGAGAGTTGGACCATAAGGAAGGCTGAGCGCCGAAGAACTGATGCTTTTGGACTATGGTGCTGGAGAAGACTCTTAAGAGTCCCTTGGACTTCAAGGTGGACAAATCAGTCAATCCTAAAGGAAATCAACCCTGACTGCTCATTGGAAGGACAGATAGTGAAGCTGAAGCTCAAATACTTTGGCCACCTAATGCGAAGAGAGGACTCCCTGGAAAAGACCCTGATGCTGGGAAAGACTGAAGGCAAAAGGAGAAGGGGACAGCAGAGGATGAGATGGTTAGATAGCATCACCGATGTAACGAACATGAATTTGAGTAAACTCCGGGAGACAGTGGAGGACAGGAAGGCCTGGCGTGCGATGGTCCATGAGGTCACGAAGAGTCGGACACGACTAAACGACTGAACAACAACAATGCATGAATCCCTTCTTGAAATTGAATAAAATGTTGCCTATTTGGCAGCGGAAAAACAGTGGCTGCCATAGATTATCAGTGTGGTAGAAGCCAAATTTGATTTCAGGTATTTGAGGTATGAGATTATTTTTACATGTAACTCCATCTGCATCCACAGTTCCAGGAGATTCTGCTTTACAAGGACAAATATTTCAAAACTTTTTCCATTCTTTGTTCAAAGATAAGGAGTTAATGACCCCAATGTCTGAAAGACAAAGCAACATGCAAGACAAAGGGGTTACTTCACTTTGGGGTCACTTTGATTTGAATAAGAATGTAGAACAGTGGTTCTTAAAATGTTTGATCCAATTACCCCTTCTCCTGGTCTCAAATACTGTCACACACACCCCCCAAAAAAATTCAGACTCTTGTTTTACACAAGCATCTTGGTAGTGGCAGTGCTAAACTGGATCCTTGAGTCATGAACAAGCAATTACAAATTGCTCCATTATTCCCAGGATATGCCCAAATAACCCCCTTGGGGATAATTACCCCCAACCACTGATATAGAAGGGCCCTGATGCATCAGACCAAAGGTTCATATAACATTCTTACAGTGGATAATCACCTCCCACAAGTAGGATATGAGCACAGTTATATGCTCCTGCTTGCCTTTCTTAGTGATGGATACTCAAAAGCATATTGCTGCTGCTGCTGCTTCTCCTTCTCCTCCTTCTCTTATCCATCAATTTGCTTGATCTTTTTGTAATATTGTCCCAAACCGGTAATCTTTACTGGCATCTTATGGTTAGAAAAGCCATAGTTACTGTATGCAAGGAAACCCTCCCTTTTGTATGTTCTCACACTGGTGTACTTTAAAAAAAATCTACAGTAGGCTTTGGCACATGCTGGTAGAGTTGCAATTGCATAATTTTGATTTTGTTAATCCAACATTCAATATTTTTTTTATTTTAAAGGAAAACCACCTATTGCTGAAGTCTTAGATGCTCTCTACCATGAACTGGCTGCCTGCAAGCTTACTGGAAGCAAGTCCCTTGAGAAAACGCCAGGACACCAGTCTCTGTCAAGCTCCTTGGTTATCTCCTGTTGATCAACATTGCCCTCTATTATGTGTTGTGATTATCACTATGGGCTCAAAAGTTACAATGCGAAAACATGGAGTGTTCTGCCATCTATGAAATGGTCCAATGCAAAAGATGGAATGGTAAAATAAATGGTATAAATATAAAGAAATGGGCGAATGAAACAGAAAGTCCAGGTTTATCAGTAAGGACTGGCAATGGGCCTTGAACAGATTTTGAGGGATGGGTCTCTCATCCTTTCTCATTGTTCTTTATACAATTGAATATGTTTGAAATTTAAATTTGAGAACCTATACATCTACAACATATATCTGAAACCTGAAATTATGTAGAATATTCCCAAAGTCCCAAAAATTCTCATTTAATGTGTAAGTAAATTTTATCCAGCTGATTGCTTAGTTCTCAAGACATTATTTAAGTGGTACCTGAAATCTCCATCTTACCAGTATCATTAATACACTACAGGGAGTCCTTGCTTAACGACCCTAATTGGGACAGGCAACTCTGTCGTTAAGCAAAGCAGTCATTAAATAACTGCCCAACTTAGCGATCGCAGTTCCGGCACTCCTGGTTGTGGTCATTAAGTGAATCACCAACAGTCATTAAGTGAGACATCATGTGACTGCGACTTGTGACCTGCCAGCTTCCCCATTGACTTTGCTTGTCAGAAGCCAACTAGGAAGGTTGCAAATGGTGATCACATGACTGGGATGCTGTGACAGTCGTAAGTGCAAGGACCAGTCGTAAGTCACTTTTTCAGCACTGTCAAAACTTCGAACAGTTGCTAAATGAATTGTCGTAAAGTGAGGACTACCTGTAATCCATCATATGCAAAATAATACAGTGCTATTATTACCCAGTAGAACTTTTCTGAATATAGTAGAGAATAAAAATTGCATTTTTAAAAATTATTTCAGTACAGTTGTTTGTCTTTCCTTGGGCATTTCCTTGTTGGGCAATGCTATGAATGAAGAAAATAAAATAGAAAGGTACCAAGAGAGTTTATACTTTAAATGAGGAATAAAGCTGACTTGAAATCTGCAGGAACTACTTTAGGGATACCAGATCTGGGCTACAAAGATTTAGACAATGGCACCAAAAAGATACCTTATCTATAGTAATTGTAGCACTACTTTGTTTTTTATTGGAATCCTAAGAACCTTCCATTGGAGTTAGGTGCAAAATGGGAGCAGAAAAACAAGGAACAGAGTGCTTTTGCAGGGAGGGGGGTAAAAGAAGCAGATTGTAATTTTTTTTCACACAAAAATCTACTCTTCATTTTATTTTACATTTGGATGACAGCCACCTTAGTTACGGTATTAAGGGAGAAATCCTGTTCATCTACCACAAACCACTCACATCCATTCCCACCAATACCTCCTGATCTACCTTCTGTCAATCCTTGCCTTACAGCAATCTATGAAATAGTTATAGATTGTTATCACTGCATGTAGGTGGAAGAACTATGCATGTTAAAATAATATGGCTGAATGATGTATGTATGGCTACTTGTAAACATACAGCTTATTTGATTCTAGAATTATGTCTACATTTTTTCAACTGGAAATTTACAAATGTAGTATAACTTGGTAAGAGCTTTTAACTACCATCTTCAACCATAGTAAAATTTAGGTGGCTATATTAAAAGCCACCTTGATTCTTTTATAGTAGCCCCAGTGCAGCAAAGAATTTAGGGTACTAGAAGCCAGACAGTAAGAAACATCAACAGTCTCTGATTATAACTTTGAGGGTATATACAGTAATTGGATTCTTTCAATAGTATTCCTTCCCATTGCCTACCTTTGTTGAAGTAGCCTGGTCTATGTCCTGGCCTAACTTTTCAATCAGCTCTGAGCAGACACTAGCTCTATTTAGTCATTCTTCATTGTGGAGTTTCATTGGCTTTTCAAGGATTTTAGATCCTTGTAAAACCTGATACTAAATCATGTGAGATTGCAGGAGGAGAGCTGTGATAGTCTATGGTAGCCAAAACATCAGAAGTCTCATAGCAATTTTGCAGACTAACAAATGTTATTAAAGGCATAAATTTATTTATGAACTGGCAGTTGATGGCATATATCACATTAGAGGAAGAATATCGGAAGGAGCCTCAAACCTTGTGTGTAAAGTTGTTGGGACTGGTGATGGTGCTGTTAGTGTAAATGTGGGGCCAAGGTAGACATCTGACTTTGTTACCTGCAACACCCCTGTATGTACAGTATGTGATATATGCCATCATCTTGCAATGCTTCTCCGGATTCTACATAGGGCAAACAGGCCAGATTTGCTCAAAAGAATTAATGGATACAAGTTTGACATCAAAACCCAGAACAAGGACAAAGTAATAACACAGCATTTTAACCACCCACAACAGTCCATTATAGATGCCAAAGTAGCTATTTTGGAACAAAGAAACATTACCAGCACAACTGAGTAAGACACTGTTGAACTTGCATATATCAAAAGGTTTCAGGCTGTCTCAGAAGGACTTAACAGATGCAGTGGGGTTTTAATACATTACAACTGTTAATTATGAGGTACTTGTATTCTCACATGTAACCTGTATATTCTATTCATAACTACTCTGTCTTCCCCCCCCCCCCATCCCAATTTAGATCCTATATCAGCTGAGCTACTCCATGTAGCTGATGGAATGAACTGCAGTTTACAAAAACTTATGCCTTTTAATGAGATGTGCTAGTCTGGAAAGGTGCTATCAGCTGCCTCCTGTTTTTTTTTTTTTTTTTGTTCATGAGAAATCTACATGAAAGCATCAGAATTCCTGCTGCAGAAGTTCAGGCGATTGTTGGCAATCAGTTGTAGGAGAGAGGCCAATGAACCCTCGCTTCCCTTGTCCCATTACATCATTAGAATTTGTGAACATGGCTTATCTCCAAAGCATATGGCAAGTGACTCAGTTCACAATTCATAACTGGATGCTTGACTATCTCAATCTGAAATTATTGATCTGATTTGAAGATCATGCTGACCCACGGTTTAACCATGACACCAAATTGGCTGAGTTTGGTCAGTGTGCTATGCTGTAGGCAACTTTCAGTACAAAGTGGCTGAATCACACAACCTGCAAATCCAAACCCAAGCCAAACATTACAGTTTAGCACATCTTGACTTTTGACTCCTGCAGGTGCCCCTGGCAATCATTGAATAACAATATGAACTTATAAGACATGTGCTAGATATATTTCTCTTCTCCTCACTCTCTTTATTTTCTTTCTGTATATTTTAACCATCTTCCTTCATGACATGTTTCTGGGAATTCCATTGTGTGCCACAATTTTGTAAGCTTTCAGATGGACTAATAAAGATATTCCCTCAATATGGGGTTTGGAGTTTTTTTTTCTTCTCATGGCCAACATATTTGCATCATCCTTTAATTAATAACTTAAGGCAAGTTGCTACCATTTCAAAGCATTCTCACCAAAACAGTATTGCAGCCTTAAGCATGCTTACTTGGAGGCTGAGTTTCTTTAAAATGTGGAGTCCTTGGTGTTCTCTGAGCCTTGCAGACATTTCATTGCCAGGCTAGGCAACATCTTCAGTGCGAAAAGGGAGTGGGACTTGCTTTCTGTTTATATATTGTGGCTTGTCCATGTTATACTATATAAACAGAAAGCAAGTCCCACTCCCTTCTAGCACTGAAGATGTTGCCTAGTCTGGCAATAAAATGTCTGCAAGAAAACAACAAGGCTCAGAGAACACCAAGAACTCCACAGTTCAACCCTGAGCTACAAATATTCTCTTCGATTGGTACCACATATGGGCGTCAAAAACTCCTGAAAGTTTCTTTAAAACATTGGATTAAGTGATTGATTACATTTTCAGGATAGTGGGTTCTAGACTTCTGGTGGGAAATGGCGGACTGACCATCTGTGCCCGCAAGCTCTGTGGGAAGAACTGGCATCGTGGTAGTTTTTTTGGGCTCAGGCTGTTTTCTCCTGAAGCCCAGGATCGCTTTTCCAGAGTAAGGAAAACGATCAGAATCATCCCATCTGTCCTCTGGTTGGCGAATTGAAGCCAGGAGATCATAAACAGCATCTGCGATCGATCAGTAAGAGTTCGCCGGGAGGCTGGGTCATCATCACTTCCAAGCCCCGTTGCAGCCTTAAAGGGACATTAAGTCCAGCCATCCCATTTCTAAAGCACCCAATTTATATATATTTTTAAAGTATTTTTACCCTAAGAGAGGCTTTCTACATTAAGGAGAAAACAATCTCTCTTGGTGCCTATTGTTATTTTTGTGATTAATTAAAAAAAAATTTTTTTTAAAGCTTTGGACTTTGCTTTTCATCTGATAATAAGGAGGGTTGAGAATATATTTATTTATTTTATTTATTTTATTAAATTTATATAACCGCCCATCTCCCCCAACGGGGAACTCGTTATTATCGTCTCCCCGTTATTATTGGGGTTTTTTGTGCTAATTTTTGAAAATTTCTGCATTTTTCCTACACGTTGAACCTGCCATTCTGAACTTTTATTTTCCTGCCACTGCTTTCTCTGGGAACTGTCTGGTATCTTATCTTAACTCAGTTCGGTAATTTTCCATTGACTTTCACTCTGGCTAGTTAAGTCTCTAGGAGGCGCCATAATTTACTGCTTCGGAAATGGAGGATCTTAGCCAGGCTTTCTCTGATCTTCCCCGAGACATCAAAGCAGATATGAAGCAGATTCTTTTCTGATTCCTGCCAAGTTATTCTGCAAGATATTCGGAGCATTGTGGTAAATATGTGGTCTGAAATGTGCCATCTGGTGGGGGATGTTTTGGATGAATCTGAAGAATCTAAGAGAGATGCAAATATTTCTCCCAAGAAAGAGACTTTGGCTTCTGTTGAAATTCTGAAAGAAATTGGCAATACTATGTTTATCTTATAGAACACCACCACTGTATTGGTTTATGACCGCAATAAATAAATCGATTGATTGATTGATTGAAATTGGCAATGAAATTGGCAATGCTGAATGGAAGAACTTAAATGGAGAAATTGAGCTGCAGGACATGAGTGAATTTGACTTTCTGATGGAATGTTATGGGAAAGAAGGGGTTATCATGTATGGGAAGTTTTTTGAAGAGAAGTCCTTGTCTGTGAGGGGAGCAGTTGGGCTGTTTGATTTCTGTAAGAAGATAGTTTTGTGCCTGTTATGGGGATATGTAAATGTTTTGGTTTACTTTGATGTGGGTTAAGGGAATAAAAATATTTATCTGGATGGTCTTTTGGCTTTGGATGATTTTATTTTTCGTTAATGATTGGGATTATGATTATTAAGGGTGTTTTTTATTCATGTTTTTTGTATTTATGTTTTCTGTATCATTAATTATAATGGTAGACAATATATTTGTTGTTGTTTATTTGTTCAGTCGCTTCCGACTCTTCGTGACTTCATGGACCATTCTTCTGTGGTCCTCTTGTCCACAGTAGTAGATCTGGTGGTCATCTGATGTGAAGTGACCCATTCCAGTCCATTTCAGTTCACTGACACCCAAAATGTCTATATTTAATCTTGACATCTCACCAATAACCACATCCAATTTGCCCTGGCTCATTGTGAGGTGCCCCTCGTGCAGAGTGTAACGTTTCTCTCAAAAAGACTTCAGCTCTCGTTTTTAAGGAGTAAACAGTTTATTTCATACACTAGGGTTAGCACAAGCCAAAGGCAAGAATGACGGCCAGAGTCCTGGGTTGCCTTTTTATATTCTCCCGCCGATCATCCAACCCCCTCCCCGTTGCAGGTTTCACTCCGGGCCACTAGTTTTGTGGGG